>CM024263.1:31473547-32756047 GCA_013621005.1 Aeschynomene evenia | reverse complement strand
TATTTTCTAAAATATATGATGATTTAATATTTTATATATAAATTATATTTTTTTATTTTAATATTGAAAATATAACACTAGTCTTCCCCCTTACAATTCGCCCTAATTTATGGGTAGACGAAATGACCAGAAACACTGTTCCGAACTGTTGTTCTTCTTCTTCTACGTTGGATTTTGTTGGGGTAGTTCTGTAATTGTGCATTTTGGGGGTTAATATAGTGCTTCCATGTTCGCTTATTATTGGTGATGCGAGACTTTTTTATTTGGATTTGTTTGTTGTTGCGAAATATCTAAACTGCCCTTACCTTATGAGTTGAGAAATGTCATTTCTGTGTATTTGATCTAAATTGGAGTCATTATTGTATTTTACGTGTTTTTGAGAGTGGGAAGGAAATGTGTTGCTTCAACATTGGTTATCGCATCTACCCAAAAAAAAAAAACATTGGTTATCGCGAAGAATGCTAAAGAAGATTAATTGTCATCCGTTGGATGAGTGTGTTTGGAGATGGGTGGGCTTCGATTTCTGTAAAAAGTGTGCCAAAGAAGATTCATTTTCAGTCTTTGGATGGTTTGTTTCCATCATGTGATGAGACTATGCAGGTAAATACTTAATCCTATTTAACTATTTAAAGGCTATATACCTTAAAAAGTTATAATTAACTATTTTTTAGAAACACTTTAAAAGTAAATACTATAGTTTTTAAATTATTAGAATACATAATGTTTCAAAAAGAAGTGAAAATTTTAGGCTATAGGCTTTAAAATGTGAGATTTCACTCTTTTTCTAGAAGCACAATAAAAGTAAAGACTCTAGCCTTTAAAACATTGAAATACATAAATTTTCAATACAAAAGTCAAAATTGAAGGTTGTACACTCTACAAAGTGAGATTTCAATATTTTCAAGAAACACTATAAAAGAAAATTTTATAGTCTTTAAAATATTGTAATACATAATTTTTTTTAAAAAATTAAAAATTGAAGGTTATACACTTTATAAAGTGAGTCTTCACTATTTTCTAGAAACACTATAAAAGTAAAGACTATACATTTTAAAATATTAAATTACTTAATTTTTTTAAACAAAGTAGAAAATGAAGGCTATAGAATTTAAAAAGTGAGATTTCACTATTTTTTTAGACACACTATAAAAGAAAACATTATAGACTTTAAAAAGTGAGTTTTCACTATTTTTCAAGAAACACTATATAAGTGAAAATTATAGTCTTTAAAATATTGAAATACATAATTTTTCAAATAAAAGTTAAAATTGAACGCTATAGACTTTAAAAAGTGAGTTTTCACTATTTTTCAAGAAACATTATATTTAGGGTTTAGGGTTAGGGTCTACGGTTTACTGCCCACTTGATTGCACCGAAATTTTCAGGCATTATATGTTAGAATTAGGTTTTTGTGTCTTCATAAAAGTTGTAGATATTTCTCTTAGCTTTCCAACGCATATTGAATCATCTAAATCCAATATCTGTAGCTGAAGATATACCTAATTTACTAAACTATGTTCTGTGTATATAACATGATCGAAAATTTGCACATGAAGTCTCATTTTCACCATTATTTTGTTCATTATCCTTTCATGGAGACACCACCACCATTACCTTTACTCCACCAGCATCCTTTCATCATTTAGGTGTCATTTATCCTTGTCTCCCACTTAAGAAAAGAAAATGAATTGATCAAAAAATTCCAAGAACATACCTAACATGATCACCTTCACCATGACTCATCATATCATCTTCACATGGCTTTTTATCTTTTTGTTCTCAATAAATGAAGATAAATGAATATTTTGATCATCCTCTAGGTACCTAAATTCATCTATAAATAGCCACAAGTCCTAACCATTCAAGACACATCAAGAACTCTCACTCACAATACTCATTTCACCTCCTTCATCACAAACACTTCACTAACACTACTTTCTTTCTTTAGTTAATTAAGCTTATGAGTTATGTTCATTATAGAATTATTTTCTTAAGCTTACTATAGTCATAAACTAGCCACCTCTATCACCAAACACGAGATCAAACACCTACAAACACATTAATTCACCTACGATACATAAAGCTGAAGGTGCTTGTGACGTGAGAAGGGGTTGAATCACGTCTACTCAAAAACTTTGTTACCTGAAACTTGCAAGTCTGATCAAGCTATAAGCTTGTCTTGTTAAAGAGTGCAGCGGATTAGTGAAAGTAGCAAGCTTAGGTTTCGAATTGCTTAGCCTTAGGTGTAAGGCTTGCTTATGTTTTGATAGCTTAGTGATTGTAGATTAAGTTAATTAATCTAGCCTTTGAGCTTTGGCTCTAGGTGGCTAAGTTATGTTACTTTAATCAAGTTAGGTGCAAGTGTGTGTGTGCTCTATGTTATGCTAAAATACTATGTAGAAGATAAAGGTAGAGAGAGTGCACACAGTAAGTTTTTATACTAGTTCGGCAATGTGCCTACTCCAGTCCTCAAGCTTCACTTGAGAGTTTACTAATCACCACCTCCAAACACTTGAAGGATTTCTGCCTCAGCACACCACTAGGGACTTCCTGCACTTCACACCTGAAGTGACTAACTACACCTCAGCCTAAAGATGATTTCCTTGCCTTCAACACTGAAGGTCTTTCTACCCTGCCTTGAACCTTCAAGGACTTCTGCCTTCAAAACTAGAAGGACTTGTACAAACTGTAAATTGAAGAGATTCTTGTGATTCTAAGAATCAAATAAGAACTTAGATGCAACTAAGTTTTGCTCTTATTTGATCTTCAAAGCTTAACTTGCAAATGCAAGGATATTCAAATTGTTCTTAGCTAAAACCTTACAAATTACCCCTTTTGATCTAAATATGTATGAATTCGAGTACAAAGAGTTGTTAGAATTTTTGACAGAGTTTCGACCTTTTTGTTCTTGATTCTCTTGATGCTCTTGACAAATGATGGGGTATTTATAGGCATCCAAGTCCACTTCCAAATAAGGAAACTTTGAACTTGTCTTTAATGCTTGAGCTCATGTTTCCATGCGCCTATGCTTGCTTGAGCTTGAGCTTGCTTGAGCTTGAGCTTGCTTAAGCTTGAGCTTCCTTGGTGTGCTTAGCTTGTTCTACTATCACCAAGCCTAGGTGATTAGCTTTGGTTACTAGGTAGCTTTGCTTACTAGCTTGAGCTTCCTTGATGTGTTGAGCTTGTATTTTGCTCCACCTAGAGGTAGCTTGTGTTGCAAGAAGCTTCCCTTGGTGTCTTGAGCTTATGCTATGCGCCACTGACAGAGCACCGGAGCGTCGTCATTTCTCCGATACTCTGGAGCAATTTAGAAAAGTGTTTTGAAAAAGGGTTTGTTGCTTAATTAATCTCAATACAAGCTTGGTAGCAAGTAGTAAGACTGACTCAGGTCGTCTCTCAAGGAATCTGTGTGGCAATCGTTGATTCAAACTTAGCAATAAATAAAAAAGGGGGTTTTTGGTTTGTTGTGCAAAGAAATTAAATTGAAAACAAGTAAAGGCGATTGAAATAAAAAGATTAAATGCGAGTGCGGAATAAGTAAATTGGCCTGAATTAAAAGTGACTCAAATGTAAAGAAACAGGATTAAAGGCTTGAATTGAAAAGAGCTCAGAAAGTAAAGAGATTGCTGAATAAAAACTTTATATCAAAGAAACGAGGGAGAGATTCAAGGTGAGCTCTCCCTAAAAACAAGGTTTAATGTAAAGGCAACAACTGAAAACAAGGGAAAGTAATAAAGACAGTGAATTTAAATGGATGTTCAGAACAATATGTAAAAAGCAGGAAATAAAGAGTGCCCAAAACAAAGATGGTGAACGGAGAATTGAGAGCTCTGGAAAAGTAAATCCTAAAAGTAATAGAGTGCCAGCACCAGAGTGCATACAAGAGCCAAGGACTGAAAACTAGATATCTACAACTGAGCACAAAGGGACTATTTATAAAAATCTCAACTGCTGCTGTCTTGGGCTGCTGCTGCGCTAGGTCTTCTCGCGCACGACCGCTAGGGCGGTCGCACCACCGCCTGGGCGGTAAGGCAAAATTCGACGCACCCAGTTACGCGCGCATGACTGCCTGGGCGGTGTGCTCTCTGCCTGGGCGGTTGGTGCGTTACTGTGAGCAGTGAGTCAGCTTTCCTTGGTTTCCAGACGCAATTTCCAACATATCTTATGATTACCTGTTCCTGAGAAGCCACAATACTAAAAAACACATCAAATGCACCAGTGGCAACAATTAGAGTAATTAATACGCAAAATTGTACTAATACTCGAAACAGTAATGCAACTCAAATATTGTGTAAGAACCCAATTTAAGCATGATTGAGAGCATACAATTACTCAAGTTATGAGGAGAAATAAGCATGAAAATACGGTTTATCAAACCTCCCCACATTTGAACAATTGCATGTCCTCATGCAACACAGAACCAAGCAATAGATATAGGGTTCCAGCACAGCAGACAACCAAGATAACAAAGAGGGAAACAAAGCTAGAGTTTACAGACATGGTTAGCAACAGACAATGGCAGTAGTGAACTAGTAAGATAATACAAGTTTCCAATTAATATCCACAGACATGTTGGCAATTTCATCAAAAACAAGTAATGAGCAGGAGAATCAGGTACGAATGCATGATCAGAGAGATGCTAAGCCTCACAAGGATATAATTCACTCAATGACACTCAGGTGTATAGGCTAGTCCCTAGAACACACAACACTAACACTCTTCCTCAGACTTGCCAAAGATGAAAATAGCCTCTCAATTCAAACTCGATGCATTAAGAAACATGTCACAGGGTTGTAATGGGGCCAAGGTACAGGTAGGGAAATATGGGAGTGTGGACTAAAGTGGAAATTAAGATCTCATGGTTCGCCTAGTCTAGAAAATAATATATTACATAAGCACAAAGACTGAGAACCAAACATTTTATACCACAAAACCCATTCTTAGCATTGGTGGCTCCAACTATATACAAGGAGCTATAAAAACAACCTTATTTATTTATATTTATTATTTTTTTTCTTTTTTTTTCTTTTTGTATATATATATAAGATAATAAAAACTTTTTATTTTTCTTCCCTACCAAATATCCAAGCATTGCACACAACCTTTCACCCCCACCAATTACCCAATTTCTTCCTTTATAGGCATGTAAGAACCCCCAATATCCCAATCAAGCATCATAACCCCCAAAATAGTATACAAAACAAACCATGTTCACTTAATCTTCACAGGGTAATCATTGTTTTTCACTTTTTGGCTTGTAATGTGGCTAATATGAACAAAGGGGAGTAAGGCTCAAATTGGCTAAACAAGGGTAATTACAAGGGTAGGTCTATATGGCAGTGGGCTGAACAAAAATAATGCATGAGTCTATAATTTACATCAAGTACAGAAGAGTTGGCTATTCGGCAAGTTTAGGATCGGTGTACCTGTGTGTGTGCAAAAAGAGTAGTGCTGTTGAAAGCTCAAAACTAAGGGTACACAAGCATCATACATGCATCCAACCAAATTCAAATTGCTCATAAACTAAGAACATATATGCCACAATTGCCAACAGTTCAAAATTTTAATTAAAACACAGGAAACCAGTATCAACTACCTAGTTCACCATCAAAACAGAACCAGTCTTAGCAGCTAACCAGTCTCAGCAGATAAAATAGAGATAAAAGAAAGAGGAAACAAAAGAAACAACTAAAACAAAAGTTAAGAAAAAGGAAAGAAAGCGTTACCCCTCCCCACACTTGGGTTTGTCACTGTCCTCAGTGGCATTGTCAGGCTCCATGGAGAGTGGTATGCACACCCTGAGTTCTCAGATCCAACCAACTCAGGTGTGCCCCTTCAACCTGCTGCTGCAGGCTACTCATACTCGTCATCATCGTCAAAGCGATGCTGCGGGTCAATCATCAGAGCCCGCATCCTCCGGACGGTCTCTCTTTGGGATGCTCTCAACTGCCCTGTGAGCTCACCTTGCAACCGATCGAACCTGGTATCCATGTGGGTCATCAGAGTAGTGCACATGACATCAAATGAAGAAGGCCCAGGGCCTTCAGCGCGTGGATCAGCAATGTCGAGGACCTCACGGGTAGCTGCGGCGGCGGCTACGCGCTCCCTCGCTCTGCGCTCTGTGGTATCTCTCTGAATCAACCCAGTGACGCCTACTTTTGGGATGTCTCCCTGCCAATCATCAGTGTCTTCTCCTGACACCCCTGCACGCTCAGCCATGGTGGAGATCAACGCAGGGTAGGGGAGGCTGCAGAAGCGAGCACCGTCATGGACCTTACTCATGGCAGTGTATATGATCTTCGGCACATTTATCCATGAGTTCCCCAGAATCAGATAGACAAGTATGGCATCATCAATAGTAATATCTGAATGGTGGGAGTTAGACCGTATGTGACTGAAAACGGCCCGGGTCCACGCCCTGGTCTCTAGAGTGATGTGCCTTGAGGGGAGATGGGTTGGCAGACCTTTTGCATTTCTGTGCCAGTCCCCCCCCCCCTCGACACAAAGTCTGGCTCTTACCCTCTCTAAGAGATCTGCAGTGGGTTGGCGGCGGAGCTGAGTAAACTCATCATCATCCTGCCACGTTCTGCGAGTGGGCAGAGGAATGCACAAGATCTCTGCTATGGCTTCTGGGGACACCGGGACCTGTTCGCCGCGGAGGTGGACGTGAGTCGCTTCCATGGTGTGGTAGTTCGCGTAGAATTCCCTCACCAAGGTCCAATTGGCTTCCTTTGGCTCAGCAAGCAGGAAGTTCCACTGACGTGTCTGAATTTCTGCCACTACAGCTCTAATAGACTCATTTGAGCCCCCGTAGCAGAGGTGGTGCTCATGGAGGATGGAGCGCTTCTGGAAATCTTCATAGTAACGCTCCTCAGCCACCAAACAGTCAAAGAAATAACTGTCAGAGGCTTCCACCTCGCGAAAATCTCGGGAGGAATCCCCTTGAGTTTGTTGTGACCGGCGGGATCTTTTGGGTGCCATTGATCTGCAAAAAAATACGACAACAACACAGATACACAGGGACAATAAAGGGTTAGGCGTCAGTAGTAACATCACAAAAATAAAAGATCAGAATCTTGATGTTTGCAGGGCAGTCGCGGCACGACCGCCTGGGCGGTCGAGGCGACCAGACAGCGTGCAGCGGCGGGAAACGGTGAATCCGCCATTTTTGCTCCACCCAAGCTTTTCAAAACACCAGAAAACACGACAAAACCGGTCTAGGAAGGGATAAACACCAACAATCCACAACTAATCTCAACATACAACTCAAATCTAAACAAAAAGAGAGAAAAAACGGGATTTAGTAGCAAGACCGCATACAAGCTTACTTGAGAGGTGCAAAAATGGAGGTGGGGAAGCTAGGAAGCGGCGGACAGAGGCGAACGGCGGCGGCACACTCTTAGCTCTGCTAGGGTTTCTTTTTGCAATAAAGGAGAGAGTGATGGAATGCCCTCTAAGCCACTCGGCCTCCGCTTTATGTTTCAGAGCGGTCGAACCGCTGGGGCGGTCGAGGGACCGCCTGGGCGCTAAGTGCGAAACGCAGCGTTTTTGGTTGCCGCGACCGCTGGGGCGGTTAAGGGACCGCCTAGGCGGTATGCCTGCGCCGATCGATTGCAGTTACGCCGTTTTCTCTTCCCTTACCACCATACTTGCTCTCTTGTACTCACAAATATGCCTTTTTTAGTTCACAGTGAAGCTTGTATGCAAAATAAAAATTAAAAATAAGAATAGAAAAATTAAAAACAAAGATAAAACAAACGAAACAACCAAAATAAAGAAATATCAGTGGGTTGTCTCCCACCAAGCACTTTGATTTAACGTCCCTAAGTTGGACGTGTGGCCACCTAGTTGGGTGGCTTCACTCCCTCAAAAAGGAGGACTTCAGTCTGATTTATCTCTCTGTTGGGGCTTTGGTGGAACACTTTTAGTCGGTGTCCATTGACCTTGGAGGTGAAGTTGGTCTTTTTGCATTGTATCTCAATCATCCCAAAAGGGTAGACCTTCTTCACCACATATGGCCCTTCCCACCTTGATTTTAACTTTCCGGCCATGAGTTGGAGTCTGGAATTGTAAAGGAGCACTTCCTGACCCTCATGAAATTCTTTTCTCAGAATGAGTTGGTCATGGAAGGCCTTAGTTTTCTCTTTATAAATCTTTGAGCTCTCATAGGCATCCCTCCTGAGTTCATCATGTTCCTGCAGCTGTAATTTCCTCTCTTTACCGGCATTCCCTAGGTCCATGTTACACTGCTTAATCGCCCAGTATGCACGGTGTTCAATTTCCACCGGCAAATGACATGATTTTCCAAACACCAACCGAATGGGGCTCATCCCAATCGGGGTTTTATAAGCAGTGCAGTAAGCCCATAGAGCATCAGACAACTTAGCACTCCAATCTTTTCTTGAGGGTCCAACCATTTTTTCTAAAATCTTTTTAATTTCTCGATTGGACACCTCAGCCTGCCCGTTAGTCTGAGGATGATAAGGTGTTGCCACCTTATGAACAACCCCATACCTGCGGAGCAAGGCATCAAAAGTTTTGTTACAGAAATGAGTGCCTTGGTCACTAATGATGGCCTTAGGAATGCCAAATCTAGAGATTATGTTACTTTTTACAAAATTACATACCACAGCAGAGTCATTAGTACGAGTGGGGATTGCCTCAACCCACTTAGAAACATAATCAACTGCCAAAAGAATATAATTTAAACCAGCAGAGGTAGGGAAAGGTCCCATGAAGTCAATACCCCAAACATCAAAAATTTCACAAAATAGTAATGGTTGTTGGGGCATTTCATTCCTCCTAGAATTCTTTCCCATCTTTTGACACCTAGCACAGGACTTGCAGTATTCATAACAATCTTTGAAAATAGATGGCCAAAATAGACCGCACTAAAGAATTTTACGACCAGTGCGCTGCGGTCCAAAATGGCCACCACAAGCCTGTGCATGGCAAAAGTCAAGTATGGAGTGGTGCTCATGGTCAGGAACGCACCTGCGAATAATTTGATCGGCACAAAACCTCCACAAATAGGGGTCATCCCACACATAATATTTTGCATCTGAAATAAGTTTGTCCCTCTGGGCTTTTGAAAAATATGTGGGGATGGTTTTGGCAACCAAATAATTCGCAATGTCTGCGAACCAGGGCATAGAGGTCTGCACACTCATGATTCGTTCATCTGGGAACTGATCATCCAGCGGAATTGGGTCATTTGGAATATGCTCAACTCTGCTCAGATGGTCAGCTACCAGATTGTGGCAACCACTCCTGTCTTTTATGTCCAAGTCAAATTCTTGCAAGAGCAACATCCACCTGAGAAGGCGGGGCTTTGCATCTGGTTTCTTTAACAAGTACTTTAGAGCTGCATGGTCTGTGTACACCACCACATGAGAACCAAGGAGATAAGATCTAAATTTTTCCAAAGCAAAAACAATTGCCAAAAGCTCCTTCTCAGTGGTGGTATAGTTAGCCTGAGCAGAGTCTAAAGTACGGGAAGCATAAGAAATTACATATGACTCCTTACCTTCGCGCTGAGTTAGCGCGGTACCCACAGCATAGTTAGACGCATCGCACATGATCTCAAAGGGGAGGTCCCACTTCGGAGGTTTCACGTTCGGTGCGGAGACTAGCCTGGTTTTTAGCAGCTCAAATGCCTCTTGGCAGTCCTTATTGAAATCAAATTCAGCATCTTTCTGCAGCAGGTCGGTCAGCAGCTTTGCAATTTTGCTGAAATCCTTTATGAAACGCCTGTAAAAACCTGCATGACCCAGAAAAGAGCGAATCTCCCGCACAGAGACGGGGTGAGGTACAGAGGAAATTACTTCGACTTTTGCAGGATCAACTGCAATACCCTCTTTAGAGACAATGTGTCCCAAGACCACACCTTTATCAACCATAAAGTGACATTTTTCAAAATTTAACACTAGGTTGGTCCCGATGCACTGTTTTAAAACAAGAGAGAGGTGTTGCAAGCAAGAGTCGAAGGAATCTCCGTATACAGTAAAATCATCCATGAACACTTCTAAAAATTCACCAATAAAATCAGAGAAGATGCTCATCATACACCTTTGGAAAGTACCAAGAGCATTGCATAACCCAAATGGCATCCTACGATAGGCATAGGTACCAAAGAGACAAGTAAAAGTAGTTTTCTCCTGGTCCTCCGGTGCTATTTGTATTTGAAAATACCCAGAGAATCCATCAAGGAAGCAGTAGTGTGACTGACCCGCAAGTTTTTCAAGCATTTGATCAACGAACGGCAAAGGAAAGTGATCCTTGCGCGTTACCTCATTCAATCTGCGGTAGTCAATACACACCCGCCACGAATTCTGGATTATAGTGGGTATGAGTTCATCTCTCTCATTCTTGATGACAGTGATTGCAGACATTTTAGGAACAACTTGCACGGGGCTCACCCATTCACTATCAAAGATAGGATAAATGATCCCGGCCTGAAGGAGTTTTGAAATCTCTTTCTTCACCACATCAAGAATGTGAGGATTGGTTCTCCTCTGAGGTTGCCTTATGGCTTTAGCACCTTCCTCTAGAAAAATTCTGTGAGTGCAAATAGAAGAGCTAATGCCAACCAAATCCGATAACTACCAACCAATGGCCTTTTTATTTGTTTTCAAAACTTCCAAAAGCTTATTTTCATTTTCAACAGAAAGACCATTGGCTATGATTACCGGAAAGGTGTTTCCCTCCCCCAGGTAAGCATATTTCAAGTGAGGGGGAAGAATTTTCAATTCAGATTTCGCCGCGACCGCCGGGGCGGACGTCACTTCCGCTGGGGCGGTGGACGTCTCCGCTGAGGCGGTAAATTCCGCTGGAGCGGAGGTCGCCTCCGCTGGAGCGGTTAAGACCGCTGAGGCGGTCGAAACCACTGCCAGAGCGGTTTTTTCGGCGTCAGGAACAGAAAAAGACGCGAATGAAGCTGTTTCCATGGGTTGTTCGCAAATTTGCTCAATTGGAGGGGTGTTTTCACTGTCAGAAACAAGGGATTGATCCCTAAAGAGTTCAAAATCATCCCCCTCGCACAACTGGCATAACAAATCAAGTTTTTCATACCCATTACTCACAACATCACTGCTTTTATTTTTGAAATTTTTATTGCCAAGCTCAAGAAGCCAATGACCCACCTCATCATCAACCAATTCATCAATAATGTCCAGAGAAAAAATAGCATGAGTGTCTAATGGGTGTTTCATTGCACTTCTCAAGCAGAACCTTGCCTTAATATCCCCGCACTCTATATCCAAAGTTCCGGCGAACACATCAACCTTGACTTTTGCAGTTTTTAAGAAAGGACGGCCAAGGATGAGTGTTTGCTGGTCTAGAGGAATAGAGGCATCTGTATCTAGCACATAAAAATTAACGGGGAATATTAAATCATTTACCTTGACTAGGACATCTTCCAGCAGTCCTTCTGGTTTTTGCACACTCTTGTTGGCAAAATGAAGGAGGAGTCTTGTAGGCTTGAGTTCCCCGAAATTCAGGGCTTGGTAAATTGCCTTTGGCATGACATTAATGGCAGCTCCCAGATCAGCCAAGGCATCCTTGATAATCAGCTCCCCAATGAGACACGGGATAAAGAAAGAACCCGGGTCTTGGAATTTTTGAGGAAGAGCAGGGGTTAGAGCAGCAGCATTTACATGAACTTTTTCCCCCTTTGTTCTTCTCTTTTGAGTGCATAATTCTTTGAGGAACTTGGCATATTTTGGCACTTGCTTTATAGCTTCTAGGAGAGGGATGTTTACCTCAACCTTTTTGAATGTCTCCAAGACCTCTTCATCTATCCCTGTCTTTTTCTTTCCCCTTGTAACAGCTTGGGGGAAGGGTAGTTTTGGTGGTGGTACAGTTGGCTCAGCTCTTTTTTCTTCCACAGTCACCTTCTCTTTACCCTTTTGTGAGGTCTTCACCTGTATCTCCTCCTCTGGTTGCTCCTCCCCATGTACCTGTGTTTCCTCCTCAGGTGTTATGACTTTGGGTTTCACACCAGGTTTAGGGGCCTCAACTGTAGGAAGTACTGTCCCTGACCTCAGAGCTATGGCACTCACATTCCCCTTGGGATTTGGAACTGTTTGGGAGGGAATGTGATTGCTATTATTTAGGGAAGCATTACGCTCCTCCATTAGTGTAGTGACATCCTTCCACATATCCAACATTAATTTCATAAATTGTTGGACTCAGAGGCAGTTGGAGTTGGTTGAGGTGGTGTGTATTGGGATGGTTTGGGAGGTGGAGGTGTATGGTTTTGTGCCCTCTGATGAGGGGGTTGATATTTTTGTGTACTGGGAAAAGGAGGTGTGTTTTGGGGTTGGAATTGTGGTTGTGGTGGTGGTTGCTGAGGTTGGTTTTGGTGTAGTGGTTGGCTTTGGTTATTCCACCTAAAATTTGGGTGATTTTTCCAGGAAGGGTTGTAGGTTTTACTAAATTGGGAGTGCCCTTGGTTAGGGAAGTTTGTGGCTGCCACTGTTGCATATTCCTCATTCAGTTGAGGGCATACATCTGTAGGGTGATCACTAGCACAAATCCCACATACCTAGACTACTGGTGGAGGTGTTGGAGTAGAAGTAGATGCCACCACCTTCTGTTGACTTATCAGAGCAAGCTCTTTAATGGCAGTTGCCATCTCTGCCAATTGCTTCTCCAATGATTTCTGATCAAAAGAGCCAACTTCATGTACCCCTCTTGCACTGGGAGCATCACGGGTTCCGAACTGCTGATTGTTGGAAGCTATGGTTTCTATCAGCTCCATAGCCTCTGCCAGAGTCTTGTTCATCAGTGCCCCCCCACTTGAGCAGTCAATGGTACGCCTATCTGCAACGCACAACCCCTCATAGAAGAATTGGATGAGGTTTGCATCAGATATTTGATGAGAGGGGCAGCTTGAGACCAATCTATTGAAACGCTCCCAATATTCATAGAGCGTCTCCCCTTGTAGTTGTTGTATGCTGCAGATGGCTTTCCTAATAGCTCCCGCTCTTGAAGCAGGGAAGTACTTTTCCAGAAACTTTCTTTTAAGATCATTCCATGAATTCACCGCCCCATTGGGTAGATTCATAAGTCATGTTTTAGCTGCACCCTCCAAAGAGAAGGTGAAGGCACGGAGTTTAACAGCATCAACACCAGCCCCGTGTGGCCAAGTGTATCACACACATAGTGAAATTCTTTTAAATGTTGGTGGGATCTTCACCGGAAAGCCCATGGAATTTTGGGAGCCGATGGAAGAGTGCCCCTTTATTTCAAAATCCCCATCCACCTCCGGTATATGATACCCAAGGGTGGTTGATTCAGATCAGGAGCAATGAGCTCCCTCAGAGTAAGATTTCTCCTCGCAGCCATAGGTGTGTCAGTAAGAGGATCAGTTGGTGTGTCAGTGGGTGCTACAAAAACACTCTCAGGAGACACACGGTATGACCACTAACTTCCGCACTACGGGAACGAGTATGAAAGAGATTACCTACGTCCTCGCCGTCCCACCTCGCTCGTCTCAAACCCGTAAGGTTCTTTCGATTTCAGGGTCGAAAGGGAATAGAGAGCTATCGGGTTGCGAACGAGTCATCCATAGGAATTATAAGAGAGAGGGAAGAAGAAGAAAAGTAAACTTTGAAACGCGTCGACCGCTGGGGCGGTTAGGGGCCGCTTGGGCGGTCGATGCGTAAGGAAAAATTTTTTTTTTAGAAGAAAAACAATACTAGGATTAAATCAAAAATTGCCTAGAATCCCCGGCAACGGCGCCAAAATTGACAGAGCACCGGAGCGTCGTCATTTCTCCGGTACTCTGGAGCAATTTAGAAAAGTGTTTTGAAAAAGGGTTTGTTGCTGAATTAATCTCAATACAAGCTTGGTAGCAAGTAGTAAGACTGACTCAGGTCGTCTCTCAAGGAATCTGTGTGGCAATCGTTGATTCAAACTTAGCAATAAATAAAAAAAGGGAGGTTTTTGGTTTGTTGTGCAAAGAAATTAAATTGAAAACAAGTAAAGGCGATTGAAATAAAAAGATTAAATGCGAGTGCGGAATAAGTAAATTGGCCTGAATTAAAAGTGACTCAAATGTAAAGAAACAGGATTAAAGGCTTGAATTGAAAAGAGCTCAGAAAGTAAAGAGATTGCTGAATAAAAACTTTATATCAAAGAAACGAGGGAGAGATTCAAGGTGAGCTCTCCCTAAAAACAAGGTTTAATGTAAAGGCAACAACTGAAAACAAGGGAAAGTAATAAAGACAGTGAATTTAAATGGATGTTCAGAACAATATGTAAAAAGCAGGAAATAAAGAGTGCCCAAAACAAAGATGGTGAACCGAGAATTGAGAGCTCTGGAAAAGTAAATCCTAAAAGTAATAGAGTGCCAGCACCAGAGTGCATACAAGAGCCAAGGACTGAAAACTAGATATCTACAACTGAGCACAAAGGGACTATTTATAAAAATCCCAACTGCTGCTGTCTTGGGCTGCTGCTGCGCTAGGTCTTCTCGCGCACGACCGCTGGGGCGGTCGCACCACCGCCTGGCGGTAAGGCAAAATTCGACGCACCCAGTTACGCGCGCATGACTGCCTGGGCGGTGTGCTCTCTGCCTAGGCGGTTGGTGCGTTACTGTGAGCAGTGAGTCAGCTTTCCTTGGTTTCCAGACGCAATTTCCAACATATCTTATGATTACCTGTTCCTGAGAAGCCACAATACTAAAAAACACATCAAATGCACCAGTGGCAACAATTAGAGTAATTAATACGCAAAATGGTACTAATACTCGAACCGGTAATGCAACTCAAATATTGCGTAAGAACCCAATTTAAGCATGATTGAGAGCAGACAATTACTCAAGTTATGAGGAGAAATAAGCATGAAAATACGGTTTATCAGCCACCTATAGCTTGCTTGTGGTGAAAGAAGCTTCCCTTGGTGTCTTGAGCTTATGCTATGCTCCACCTATAGCTTGCTTGTGGTGCAAGAAGCTTCCCTTGGTGTCTTGAGCTTATGCTATGCTCCACCTATTGCTTGCTTGTGGTGTGCGCCTCTTAGCTCCTTAAGCTTATGTTATGCGCCTCTTAGGTGCTCTTTTGCTTCAGGTGTTTTCTTAATATTTTTAATACCTCATAGGTTAACCTCCTGAAACACTTGATGAAACCATTAGTATTCACAAGCAAAATTCTTATCCAACACTTAGAGATTTTTATCATTCAAAACATCTTATGACAATGTAGGGTTCTTGGAGCTAACAAAAGCTTCACATATAGTCTTCATTTTCAAGAATTCTCAAATCAAGCACACAAGTTTCACTCATCACAAGTAGGAGCACAATACAAGAACTTAGTAAGGAAGGATCAAATGACTCTCTATCATTATCAAGCACTCAAAGTCCATTTTAAGTCTACACTAAGGTAGGGGCACTTCCTTATATTTGTATGATCAAATGTTTATGTTCATATTACATAATCTGACCTACTTTACTAAACAATTCGTTTCTTTTTCTAAAGTTAATATTTTACATTGGTTTTAATTTTGTTTGAAAGCTAATTCAAGGACGAAGAGTTTCCCACAAATCTCATATTTTTGTGACATATACTTTGAGAGAAATGTATTTTTAAAGTTGATGCATGAATTTCAGTTTCTGTTCTGCACAGGCAGTGTTCCAAAATTAATTAAAAATACAATACTTAATGAAACCTTACAAAATTAATTTTATAGAATCCTAAGACATGAAGGTCGACTGTCAAAAAATTTCATGGACATATCATTTCTATATTAATACAGAAAAATCTATGAAGTTAGTGTATCAGTTCTGTCCACAGCACAATTGTTCTTTTAGTAAGCTGAATTGCAGAATTTATTTCTCTTTAGCTATAAATTATTTTTATATTCTATTTCTTGGGAGTGTTATAAAAACTAGTCTACTTTATCCTCAAAAATTTTTAAGATCTATTTCGTTATTTCCTAATTACCTCAGATTTATTATCAAAGTATGTCAGTTCTGAATGTAGTCCAGACATTTCTTATCAACAACAGAATTGTAAAAATTATTTCTCCCTGTATAAAAATTATTTTAGAGTTTTGTTTCTTGGAAGTGTTTTGTTGATCAATCTAGTTTATTTTCGTGAAATTTTAAGGTTTAATTCATTGTCCTCTAATTTTGGTGATTTTCTAACTAAACTATGTCAAATCTGTCTAAATATAATTAATGGAATAGTGATGATGATGTTTATGATGCCAATGTGCTTAATGAAATGGATGGATGTGACCTTCAATTTGTTGATGCTTATGTGCTTGATAACCTGAATGAATGTGATATTCAATGTGTTGTTGTGCATGATGATGTGAACAATAGTGATATTTTAATTGAAACATAAGAAAGTTAAACCTTCGGTCACCAATTCGGATCGGTAAGGGAAGGTGAGCTAAGCCTTCAGTCACCAATCCAAAATTGGTAAGGGAAGGTATATTACCCCTCTACTCCCTTATATTAAGGTATGAGCTCATAACCTAGGGGATTATGTCTATAATTGAGAAACAAGTTATGTGAGGATGTACAATGCTATAAAAGATGGATTAAAGATTAAATTTACTCATTGTATGCTACTTAAGGTCTTATGAGTCATTTGAATATAATGGTATGCTTTATCTAAGTTATTTGAATTGATGCATTCATGTATTATGTATGTAAGAAGCACGTAAAATTGATGTCGCCTCGGGACCCACGATTTTGGAATTAATTAAAATGAACTTGTATGCTTCCGCTTATTTCAAAAATAAACCCGAGGGGCCTGGAACGAAAAACGATGACACCTTGCATTTTTACCCCTACTAAGTATTTATTTTGAATACTCACCCTTTTCTGTTTTCGTCTCCAGACGAACCAGAAAACATGGATGCAAAAGAAGCACCACTTCAAGATATGTTAGGATGTTGATTTGTTTCCTCATTTCAATTTAAGTATATTAATATATTATTATTAGATTGTACTAAAGTCCGAACCATAATGATCGGCATAACTATATTTATGTTGTATGACATTGTGTGATGGGATATTATCTTGGATACTATATGTATGCGCTATTATTACGATATCGTATTGCGTTGCCCCTATTTTCACGTTATTCTACAAAAAAAATATCCCATGTATGTATTTTCCGCGTAACATATTTTAAAGAAAATATGTAAGCTTTGAGATTAAGACGTGACCCTTGGTTAAATGAAATCTTATGACTTAAGCATAAGAGGTTATTTAATTCAGGTGTTACACTGAACCATGAACCCTGAACCCTGAACCTGGAACCCCGAACCCCGAACCCTGAACATTAGATCTAAATATGTATGAATTCGAGTACAAAGAGTTGTTAGAATTTTTGACAGAGTTTCGACTTTTTTGTTCTTGATTCTCTTAATGTTCTTGTCAAATGATGGGGTATTTATAGGCATCCAAGTCCACTTCCAAATAAGGAAATATTGAACTTGACTTTAATGCTTGAGCTCATGCTTCCATGCGCCTATGCTTGCTTGAGCTTGAGTTTGCTTGAGCTTGAGCTTGCTTGAGCTTGAGCTTGCTTGAGCTTCCTTGGTGTGCTTAGCTTGTTCTACTATCACCAAGACTAGGTGATTAGCTTTGGTTACTAGGTAGCTTTGCTTACTAGCTTGAGCTTCCCTTGATGTGTTGAGCTTGTATTTTTTGCTCCACCTAGAGGTTGCTTGTGTTGCAAGAAGCTTCCCTTGGTGTCTTGAGCTTATGCTATGCGCCACCTATAGCTTGCTTGTGGTGAAAGAAGCTTCCCTTGGTGTCTTGAGCTTATGCTATGCGCCACCTATAGCTTGCTTGTGGTGCAAGAAGCTTCCCTTGATGTCTTGAGCTTATGCTATGCGCCACCTATAGCTTGCTTGTGGTGCAAGAAGCTTCTTTTGATGCTTTGAGCTTATGTTATGAGCCTCTAGCTTTAGCTTATGTTATGAGCCTCTAGCTTTAGCTTGTGCTATGCACCTCTAGCTTGCTTGAGGCTATGTTATGCGCATCTTAGGTGCTCTTTTGCTTCAAGTGTTTTCTTAATATTTTTAATACCTCATAGATTAACTTCCTGAAACACTTGATGAAATCATTAGTATTCACAAGCAAAATTTTAATCCAACACTTAGAGAATTTTATCATTCAAAACATCTTATGACAATGTAGGGTTCTTGGAGCTAACACAAAGCATTACTCATTATGAAATTACATGATTCTTTTTTTAACATAATAGAAATTGAAGGCTATATACTTCAAAATGAGAGTATTTTTTTAGATGTGATATAAAACAAAGACCATGGACTTTAAATTATGAAATTACATGATTTTTACATACAATAAAACTTGAAGACTAAAGACCATATACTTTAAATTACTTCAAAAAGTGAGATTTCTCTATTTTTTAGATACACTATGAAAAAAAGACTAAAGTCTTTTAAATTATGAAATTACATTACTTTTTTTACATATAGTAGAAATTGAAAGTTATATACTTTAAAATGTGAGATTTCTCTACTTTTTTATATAAACTATAAAAAGACTTTAAATTATAAAATTGCATAATTTTTTTACATATAGTAGAATTTGAAGGCTATAGAGTTCAAAATGTGAGATTTCACATTTTTTTAGATACACTATAAAACATACTATAGACTTTAAATTATAAAATTACATAATTTTTTTACATATGGTAGAAATTGAAGGTTATATACTTTTAATTGTAAGATTTCACTATTTATTTAGATACACTATAAAAAAACTATAGACATTAAATTATGAAATTACATGAGTTTTTTACATATAGTAGAAATTAAAGGAAATGTGAGATTTCTCTATTTTTTAGATACACTATATAAAAAATGCTATAGACTTTAAATTATTAAATTTTATGATTTTTTCATATATTAGAAATTGAAGGCTATATACTTCAAAATGTCAATATTTTTTAAGATATAATATAAAACAAAGACTACAAACCTTAAAGTATAAAATTAATTACATGATTTTTTACGTATAGTAGAACTTGAAGGCTATATAGTTATAATTCAAAATGTGAGATTTCTCTATTTTTTTAGATACAATCTAAAAAAATATTAAAGACTTTAAATTATGAAATTACATATTTTTTACATATAGTCGAAATTGAAGGCTATATACTTTAAAATGTGATATTTACCTATTATTTTAGATACACTTAAAAAAAAGACTATAGACTTTAAATTATAAAATTACATGATTTTTTTACATATAGTATAATTTGAAGACTATATAGTTCAAAATTTGAGATTTCACAATTATTTTAGATACACTATAAAAAAAGACTATAGACTTTAATTTAGAAATTACATGATTTTTTTACATATAGTGGAATTTGAAGGCTACATACTTCAAAAGGTGAGATTTCACAATTTTTTTAGATACACTATAAAAAAAAGACTATAGACTTTAAATCATGAAATTACATGATTTTTTATATGTAGTATAATTTGAAAGTTGTATACTTTACAATGTGAAATTTCTCTTTTTTTTTTACACTATAAAGAAAAGATTATAGGCTTTAAATTATGAAATTACATGATTTTTTTACATATATAAAAAATTAAAGTTGAACCAAATTTCACATTACCACGGTCTAAAAAGAACTTATTTTTAGTGGATTGTGGAGGGACAAAAGTAGTAGGAGAGTACATATTATTCTAACATTAATTTTTTTGTATTTTGTGCCGAGTGCCTCATTTTTATTGGATTTTGGTTTAACCCCGTTTTAACATTTCAATTTGTTTTATGATTATGACGAATACTTCATAAGTATCCAATTTTATGTCTTTATAGCAATACTCTTTGATAGACCTCAAAGCAAAAACTAGAATAATAATATTCACTAGTAAGTAGGCTTCCATCCCTTGATCATTGTTTTTTTTTCAAGGACTTCAAAGCATTGTAAAAGTTTAAAGCAGAAAGTGCTTTTAGATGTTCAACAACAATTTGAACAATGCCTCTTATATTGTACATCTTTGTCATTGAAACTTCCCTCATTCCATTTAGGCATTTTTCAAATTTCACAAACCATCAACCACACTAGTTGAACGGCTTGATTTCTTAAACTAATCTAAGTAGTTAGCTTACTTGATTTCTTCTAGTACTGTTGGTTTTTGAATCAACACGTACTGTCTTTCCTGAGAAACAATGACGCACATGGATTTTCTGACTATAACTTAGGGCAGAGCAACTACCTTGGACATGAACTACTAAAATCAATTCTTTATCTCGTGTGTCTTCACTCCACCAGTTCTGTGGTATGCCATCAACTGATTCTTCTGAGGAACTAAAGTCTTCATGGCGTACTGAAACCTCAACATTTTGCTCAGGTTTAATTATGCCGGCAGCTGGGGTAACCTAATTTCAGCAAAAGTTAGAGATGGCATGATTATCAATGTTCAATTAGTAAACTCCTAGAATTTCAGATAAAATTATGAAATCCTAACTATAGAGAATGTATGGCAGTAGAACACTGTACTACGGAATATAAATGTATCTTTTAATCTCTGGCATAAATTGTAAATATATTTTAAGCAAAAAATAATTGATATTTAATTTATACTAATATTATATGTACAATGAAAATTGTATAATATTTGTACAACAATTCCATCCACCGTTAAATTGTAATATGAATTTTCAAACTAATATAATCCAATGATGGATATGATTATTGTATAAATATGGTACAATTTTCATTATAGTCGTAACATTCCTCATATTCAAAAAATTATCAATAAATGAAGGCAAGTGTAGTATCTTTGCCGAGTTGTTAGTTTTCTATTGGAAGGTAGCAAAGAAGAAGGGGCTGGGAGGCATGGGCCAAGTATCGCTTTGGAACATAAGTGTTTCAAGTATTTGTACTTGAACACTGCAACATTGTTGTTCTGCTTGATGACTGAGTTAGATTAAGCATGAAAGCAAGACACTAATCACAATGAAAAGAAAACTACTTTATGGCTCTATGCCATTGTTGGACCCATCCTTCTTCATTGCCCCATCTTTCCCCTTCCCTTTCTCCTATCCAGGTAAGCCAACAGTGCATCAAATATGAAATATGTCACCAAACTTTCACATGCAATAGTATATACATCTAACAAATGTTCCTCGCTATATTATATTCAGAATCCAAAAGTGACATCAACAGTTAAGTAAAAGATACACTACCTCAAGCCATCTAGGAAAGCCAAAGGCACTTCTTGGGCTATAATCAGGAGCTTGTCCGTCATTCTTGACAATAGACTGACCTTCACAAGTGATCTTAAATACAGCCTTATCCTTTGTACTTCTATTGATTATGACCAACAATGATGTCTCCTGGTTTTGAAGAACAATACTGTTAGGGTTGACAGTGGTTTCTGGAACATAATATAATTCTTCAAGCATAGATCTAATTTTCTCATTTGATGTCAAAATTTCCCCAAATTCTTTTCTCCTTATTGATCTATCAGCATGAGAAATTTTGACATTGAATTTACACCGGACGGGTTTGTGATCACTATCAGTCACATCCATGCAAGCATCATACCTGTTAAAGAGTTCAAATGATCACAAGTTGTACCTAAGAGAAAGAAGTGAACAGAAAGCAATCGCATTTAACATACAATAAAATTGATGACACAACAGGGCAATCTAAATTGCACTCAGACGGCAAAGCTGATCGAGTATCACGATATATTATTCTGTCACACCAGGCAGGAATTCGCTTTTTCTCTCCAGAATCATAGCCTGAAAGAGCATACATAAGTTATGCCATTGTCATTTTTTCTCAAGTGCAATACTAAGATGACCATGTAACTAATGATACATGAATATCGATAGTATAAGAAACTGAAATTGTTGTCTACAATAATGAGTTGCTATATAGTGAGAAACTAAAATGAAATCAACATCAACACATAGGCACCAAAAGTAGTACTCTTATTGCCTATATTCACCTCCTAAACCAGGTTGGTGCCTCTCAAATTTATAAGTTGGAGGAAATTTGATGAGTGCTTCCCTCATTCCCTGGAAAACTTTGCCAACTTTCATCTCTGCCCTGAGCTGATCCTTTTCTCTGAGCCAATCAAAGCATCTTTGAGAAACAAAGTCTCTGGCTTCATCATAAGATATACCGAAAAGCCGATAGTTGAAATCACCAAAAAATACCACCATATCTGCGTCAGATAACTCAGGTTTCACTTCTTCAGAGTTGACACCCGTAGCCTATGGCAAAATAGAGGTTGTTAAGCTGCAAATGATGATGTAGATGGAAAGGCATGAAGATAATCATGAGATGTTAGCAAAAGACTCACATTTGTACCACGAAGCATATGAACAGCAGTAGAGACACCAGCTGTAACAGAGAGGACCAATGGCAAGCCAGAAGAGTAAAGTAGCCAAAATAAATATGTTGAGAAGGCAAGAGAGCAAGACAAGAACAGGTATCGCACCATACCAGCTGTCGTATTAAGTAGGTTGGATGATCGACTGAAGACCATATTTCGATAAATGTGATCAAAATCAGCATTACGTCGATTCACCGCTTCCAAATGTGCAGCTAGGTGACAATTTACAAAGCACATTATTCGATCGTAGACTCTGATTCTCAAACCCACTCCTCCCTGCATGATCAATGTCTGCCTCATAAGTATTCATTTCATTAAACACACAAACCAAATTTCACTACTGTAAATACTTTATTCGTGCATTTGTTACTTCATCCCAATCTAGTGTTTGACCAACATCAATATGAATATTGCTATAACCTAACTCTGAAAAAAAAAAAAAGCATATAAATTTTATCCTAAAAGGATAATTTTTTTTCATATGTATTTCCCCCTCTCATTGTTGCTTTTTCTACCGGTAAAAATTGTAATCAAGAATCTTTGAGTTGCTTTTTTATAATATATATATTATATATATTCTTGCGTTCTTCGCTAGCAAAATAAGTGTCACAAAGCAAGTGCAAGTACAACCCAAGTTTTATGAGATCAACATCAATACCACATGCATCTCTAAACAGCAGTCCAAATTTTTAAATTGTATGCCAAACTCCTTTATAAGAAGTGTTATTGGTATATAAAATAGTGTTATACATCTCTTCTTCATCCTTGCATGTTTTATACAAATGTTAGCAAATTGCTAATATTTTTATCAAAATTACAAAGTTGGAGAAGAAGTATATGGCACTATTCTATAAACCAAAAACATCATGGTATAATAAATGATAGAGACCATAATAAGCTTTAAAACATTGATGGAACTGTACTGCCTTCTATAAGCAAAATTTAAGTAATCATTTCGATAAATAAGTCGTAAGTAGTCAGGAAAACTGATACAAACCTTATTACCAATTGCACGTCCGAAACCACATGGGACTGCACCAACATCAATGTCCCCAACATGTGTTCTAAGATTCTTTCTTACCCTAATTGAGGAATTTCAATACATAGTATGAGAGTGGAAAGAAAAAAATTGAATGTAGAAACCAAAAGTGCATAGAAGAGAGATCCAAGATGCCTTTACATAAAGATTAAAGAAGGACACGGGAACATCAAGTTTATCTCATTAATTGGATTAATCTGATCTGTCATACACTTTCAAAAAAATCACTCACCAGAGAGATATAAGCAAGCCAGCAAGCTGCCTAGAGCCCATGCGCTCAAAAGCTTTTCCTTCTCCTAAGGCCTTTCCAATTGTATCCAGCCACCACTGCCCCATTGCACTTCCTTCGAGCCCTACCTGAGATATAGGAAGTAAATGCATGCAAAGAATATACACATTACAAGATAGGCTGTTCCTTAGATTTATATATATGTAACGTTTTATTATCTAATACACATGATTCTAAAATTGAAAATAAATAAAAAAGAGACAGACTGAAAAAAGAAGAGGGGAAAAATTGTTATTAGTTACACTTACAACCACACGGAAGCAGCATTATTGCATCGTACCAGTACACAATTTTATGTTTAGCAAGAATGTAAGACAAAGAGCCATAATACTAGATTAATAAGTTCATACATTTGTTTTCAATTTCAACAACCTTGGATATATTTTGGGGGATTTGGGAGGAAAAGAATTGGGTTTTATGCATGGTTAAATGCATAATTAATCAAGTGTATGTATGAATAAAGTCTTACAGTTTCTTTTGCTGCAGACATTGCGAGAAAACCTGCACCCATCTCCACTTCTTGCAAACCAACCACAACAATGCCCACATCTGATACAACAGAACCCAACCATGACAAAAGTGAATCCTGAGTAGTTCTACCTTGACCGACATTCCATGTGCCAATCAAAATTCTGACATTGTGTCGTCTCGTGTAACTAAGTTCCTTTCCAGCTAACTCTTCTCTTATTATGTTGTCAACAGGACCTGGAGATGCAATATTCCATCCACGTAAACCACCATGGGTAGCTAAGCTGAAAACATAACCATTGCCAACAACCAGTCTAATCACAGGACCATTATGAGCAACCCATCCTGTAATTAGATTTCCTTCTAGGTCCAAAATTTGGATAATACCACTAGCATAGCCAACGTATATCCGTGTCCCAAAAGTGCAAAAGCTTTGGACAGCACAAGGATGGCGATTAAAATCTTGGACACGGGTCCCACTCCCATCCCATTGTACAAGTAATCCATTTGTACATCCACTCCAAATCATTCCATCACTTGTTTGCACAAGAGCTTCTGTTCTTTTAGTTTCTTCAACAAATGCCCCTGCTCCCTTGGTTGCAACTCGCCGAACAGCATCTGCAGCTCCCATTATAGCATTACGTGACCGTTGCAGAAAACTAGCACCTTGTGACTTCTCCTTTTTTGAGGAAACAAACTTTACCTTCATTTCATCTTCTACTGCTTGATCCTGCTGCACCGATGACATGTCAACTCGATTTTCCGTCTGACCATCGATGTTAAATACTTTTAGAAGGTCCTTGGTTCGGGCATCCCTGTAGAAAAGTTTCAATTCTTAAGTAACAAGCTCAAATTTCATGTATGGAGGCCTGACATATATATATATATATATTCACAGGCAGAATCCATGTGAAAAAAGTCCAAATAGAGGTTACCCAAACGTGAGATCAGAAGAATGCAAAATAATTAAAGGCAGTATAAGTAGTAAACATATATATATCATGGCATCAACCACAGTTGAATATAATATAATGCAAGAACAGGGAAGCATACCAGAGTGAAAAAGATAGGGCCCCAGCACACCAGACTCTAGCTTTAACATGATCAGACAACAAACACTTAACCTCTTGAGAAGATATACTGCAGACACCATTAACTGTGACTTGACTTCGGAGGTCGACGAACGACCGCTCCACAAGCAAGGCTGCCATGTGTCTTTCCTCCGGAGACAGGGAAAGAGATTTTTCTACGGATTCCCATGGCCATATCCTAATCACACCACCTTCAGAACCTGACCAAAGATCGCCTGCACGAAGAAAGCAACGAACGAGAAATTAATTAGGAAGCATCAATCACTGGGTGATCGATCAGAATGAATGAATGCTATGAGCAGCTGGCTATATGAATAATAATGAAGGTACGATATATATATATATATATATATATATATATATGTATGTATAATTAACTAACAAGTGAGACCTACGTACCATAGGAACTTATGACCATGGCAAGAACGGGACCTCTATGAGCCTGCCAAGAAAGGCCTTCCTTAAAAGGGGTGGCAAAAGTTTGATCCATTCTCCAGGACCTAATCTTCCCATCCTTATGGCCACTCCAGAGCAGCTTGTTTCCTGTGTCAACCGCCAAACACAAGGTGGGAGAGATGTCGGCCGATTCGTAAAATGGCGAGGCGTCCTCGTCACCTCTTCTCACCTTTCCACCGAGACCGCAACCGGGTTCATAGACATCCTTCAACTCCCACACCCTCACCCCACTCTCCTGCCCAGCCCACAACTGTGCTTCCGTGCAAGCAATGGTTCTGAGGAATTTACCCACCTGAGTCTCCCTTAAGGGGTGGGGCCTCAACTCAAGGCATGGTGGGCGCCCCGGATGAACGGAGGCTCTAATGGGAGCCTTGAAGATCCCACTTCCGCCCCCGCTGCCTATGAATTCCTGCAGAGGCGGACACTGATTAGACAAATCATCCGCAGCACCACCCCCGCCTTCGAGGTACTCATCAGCGGCATGGGCACCAGAGGAATGCGAGAAAAATTCATCATCTGAATCAGACTCATAGAAGGACTCTATGTTATTCGATATGCGATTGTCGTCGAGACTGTGCTTGCGGACCTGATGGTGGCGCTTGTGCGTGGTAGGTCCTCGGAGTTGCTGGCTGTACGAGTGGGCTTTGCGATGCGGTGGAAGACTACTCACCCCGGACAAGGCGGCTTCCTTGTCCTTATCATCGTCTTCAATCCGCTCATCCATGCTTCGCTGATTATGATTATTACTAGCTAGCTGGATAGACGCTGTTACGTTGGTATGTATTGGCAAGCAATGAAGTCTCTGATGAGGAAAGAGAAAGAGAAGCTTAAAGCGGAATTTGCAGTTGTAGCATAGAAAGAGAGAATGAGAATGATCATGAAGAATGATGGAAAAGGTCTAACGCAGTTCCCGAGAGATAGGGAAGCACCTAACATTGACGAGGAGCGGGATGTAAGGCGGGCCAAACTGGAAGCTTACGGACAGGAAGCGTTACATTTAACAGATTAGTGTTTCTACTCATGTAATGCTCAATAAATTATTTTCAAAATATCACATAAACCTAATTTTAGATTTTAAATTGTAAAAGTTTAATGTTATTATGATTTAAAAAATAGTCCCACTGCCTGTATAAAACGGAAAATACTTACAACAACGTAATAAACAATATATAATGCGAAAATAATATCAAGATTGAAAAACGCATGTTTGGTATATCATCTTTTACGGACGGGCGTGTACAGCACGCGTGTAAGTGAACACATTCTAACACATAAAATGAACACATATTTCAATAGCAAATGAACACATTTAATTATCAGAAATGAAAATATTTATTTATCATAATGAACACATTTAATTATGAGAAATAAACACATTTATTTAAAAAAAACATCTCAAACTCTTGAATTTTATCATTTTAATTGTATTATTTATTCAGTTCAAGTATATGTATACGTTCATTTCGTATTGTATTATGTGTTCAGTTACTGCATAAATATGTGTTCACTTTGCATTGTACTATATGTTCAGTTGCAGTATATTTATATATGTGTTCACTTTGTATTGTATTATATATGTGTGCAGTAATTATAAGTATGCGTTCACTTTGCATTATATTATGTGTTTGATATATATTAATCATTTTGCATTGTATTATGTGTTTAATTACAATATATATATATTATTATATATATATATATATATATGCATGTGTTCACCTTAAATTGTATTATATGTGTTAATACAGTATATGAATGTATTCACTTTGTATTGTATATTGTGTAACTTTAAATAAAAACATTGTGAACACACATATATAAAAATATAAAAAAGTAAATTGAACACAAATATATAAAGGTGTTCATTTATTGTGTATAGATGTGTTCATTTACATTGTATGAACGCGTGTGTTTATTATTGAGTGTTATATATTGTGTAGTGATTAAAATTAAATCAAAGATTTGATGCGGAACAGCAGCGCGTGAGTGCGATTTGTGTAACTGCCGTATAAGTGTGCGAATTTACGTTGTAAGATACGTTGTATGTATAATGCGTTTGTACAAATATATTTTCCGGTTAAAAAATAAAAAGGATTTTTTTTATGTTATATATCATTTTACAGTTTTGCTTGGTGTACAATTGATTGACGGCTAATCCTGCCAACCCATTATAATTAGGCACATTTTCACGGAAAGCTCAAAGTCTCTTCAACTTCAAAAATTCGGTTGCTTGTGCATTTTTAAAGTTTTGATTGGCACATATACAATCGAGTGTGTTGTGCAATTGTGTCCATTTGGTTGAGCATTTTTTAAATGTTGAAATCAATACTATCTCTATTGCTATACCCGACGACCAACCTCCATTGGGATATGAAAAAAAAATCATAAAAAAAAATTTGCATATGAGTGGGCTGAATTTTGGTTCATTTTGTAGGATTGTATAATTTAATATTGTACAAAGAGCATTTTTAATCATTTTATGATGAATTTAAATTTTTAAATCAAACTAAAGATAAAATACATAAACTTAAATTTAGACTAAATTACTTAATTTATATTATTTCTTTATATAACTTAATGGAAAACAACAATTTAAATTAAAAAAATCTCACTTTTTTAATGTGAGGAGAGGAGCTTGGATAATTTTCATAAATTTTTATAAGTTCAAATCTCATTGCAACAAAATAACCAAAAAAAAAAAAGAAATTGATGGGCATTCAGGTATATATATATATAAAGAGAATTTTTTTTAAAGAAAAAATCAGTCAAAATAATCAATAAATAGTGTACGATATATAATATGTAATATATACAATATATATAATATGTTGTGCACAACATATGTCACATGTGGTAACATTATATTTCTTTATAACATATAATATATGTTGTGCACAATATGTGATACATGTTATACCCAACATGTAATATATGTCATGCACATTATATAATATATGTCATGCACATTATATAATATATGTTGTACATATCATATTAACTTTTCTTTCATTGTACATATAGCAATGTTCATATATCAATGATATGAAAAATGTAATGAGAATAATTATCATCCACTGGCAGTGTAAAATTTTTTACACTGTCAGTCAATACAAAATTGCCAAGTGTTCTTTTTTAATTATAATAACTAACCCATGAATTCTAAAAAACTACATTTTATGCACATTCCTGTGAATCACTTTCCCAGGAATGAAACATTCATGAGTCGGGTTTGTACCTTGAATTCCCGAGAACCTTATTAAAATTTCCCATGAATTAATTATTCCTATGTTTGGTTCACATTATTAACATTCTTGAGAATATTATATATTTTTTCAAATATATCCCTAGCTATTTAATTTAAAGTAAAAAAAACTAATAATTAACAAATAAACACATATAAAAAACTAATAATTAATAAATAAATACATATATAAAAACTAATAATTAAAAAAATTAAAACATATAAAATAATAATAATTATAAAAAATGAATCAAAGATTGGGGTGAGTATGATAATGGTTGGTTATTTTGTAATATTAAAATTATAATGAGAACGTTGATATCATGTAATATCCCCTAAACATTTCGTTTGGTTGGGAGGAATGTTTGAAGATTCTCGGGAATGTTTCATGGGAAAGTTAGGGGGTGTTTGGTTGGGGGAATGTTGCAAGATTCCCAGCAAACTTTTATGGGAAAGTTATTTTCTCATGATTAGTTCAACATTATTTCAAAGGTTCCTGGAAAAATTGCATTCGCGGGAAACATTTTCCTCCATTTTTATTCTCATCCTTAACCATGGGTAAGTTTTATTCTCATGGCATGAGAATCTTCTTAAATGTGTAAACCTCATTTATTATCTTGATGTTATATTTATTTTATTATACTTGAGTACTTTTGTAAATTACAAGTTTTATCCCGGGAATGTTACTACGAACCAAACACGGGAATAAATCATCGTCCCCAAGAATATTGTACAAGATTCCCAGGAATTTAGTGTACTAACCAAACACATGAATAATACATTCCTGGGAAAATGATTTCGGGTTTATCATTCTTGGGAATCCTATTCCCGGGAATAAAATTTCAATCCGCGAACCAAACGCACCCTTATTCCCACATTTGATTCGTATTTTGACACCAACTTTCCCGGGAATATTGCATTCCCAGGAATCCTACATTCCCATGATTTCAAACTTACCTCTTCCATGGGATTTCAAACTTACCTCTTCCATGGGAATCTCACATTCTCATCCCATGGGAATGTTTGAGGGTGAATTAAATTGCAAAAATGTCCTTTTAAAAATTATAATATTTTAGATTTATCTATTCTTACATACACATATTTTAATCATATCATTTGTACCTCATTAACCAAATCATCTGTGCAAAGTCTACTTTTAGTTAGGAGATAATCAAAACATTATATAAGTACTATTAGAATATTTAAATTAATTGAATAATTTTGGTTGAAATATTTTGATTTTAATTATATTTTAATTTTAACAATTTTGAGACATTATAAGTGTTTATTTGTTAATTATTAATTTTTCTACTTTAAATAATTAGGGGTATATTTGTAAAATTAAAAAATATTCTGCCAATGAGGGTTGGCACACCTGGTTCAGCCTTCCGCCCATGCTAGGCGTGGCTTGAGTTCGAATCTTGGGGAGCCCTCTTTGGTGGGCGATTTGTAAATTCCACCATAAATCCTCGTTGAGGTTGGTGGTATGTCTTGACCCTGCACGAGGGTGTGCCTCCCCTAATCTAAACTTTTTTACTCACAAAAAAAAAATTAAAAAATATTCTCAGGAATGTTATTGTGAACCAAATGCAAAATATAATTCATTCATGGGAAAATTCAATAAGATTCCTGAAGAAACCAAGCACCAGAACGTTGCATTCCTAGGAAAGTGATTCATGGAAATAAGATTCTCATGAATGTGCAAAATACCGGGAAAAAATAAATCCGCGAACCAAACAATTCCATAGGGAGGTGAGAATGAAAATGTGAGAATGTTTGATTCATGATAATGTAACATTCCTGGGAATATTTGTGTAAATTACGAACCAAACGTGTGAAACATACTTTCCTATGAAACATTCCTAGAAAATTTGGTTTCTGCTTTTATTTCCTATTTTTTTTTTATATTTTTTGTTTTCAAAATAAGTAAATACTGAAAATAAGAAAACCGTGATTTTATTATTTTCATCATTTTCAATATTTCTTTTACAAAATTCTAAAAATAAAAAATACTCAAAAATAAAATAGAAAATGAAAACGGTAACCAAACAACAACTAAAATATATGCTATATGCATTAGTTATAATATTAGTTATATGCATTAGTTTTAATATTAATTATAACTAATGCATATATTTCAAAATTAATTATAAAATAAGTTGAAAATGCACTAGTGCACTTGATTTATAGGCGTAAGATACATAAAATGACACACATTATATACTATCGGTGAAACGACACCTATTGTGTTATTTTATATGATACTTAAACTAGCAGGCAATGTGCTATTTTATGTATTATATAAAACGACACAGCAGTATGTGCCGGTTTACTAATAGTATAAATGAGTAAATTTTTTTTATTCGGTGTATACCTGAAATTAACTCTCCTTATTTAATATACTTGGACCATACTAAAATACTTTATAAAGAATATTGTGATACATGGTATCACATTTTCACTCCATTGATCATTGAGCTATAAGTCGTCCTTAACATACATCCTATCAATAGTTAATTTTGAAAAATTGAGAAATAAAGAGAACTTCTACTATTTTTTAAAGAGTTTTGCTAGGGTTATTAAATTCTACCGACCAAAATAGTCAAAAGAAAGAATTTGGGTCTAAATCACTCAACTCATTTAAAAAAACACACATGATTGATAATGCTATTTGGACCAAAAATACTAAAATGAGTTATTTTGACTATTTTAGCTAGAAAAATGTTGTAAAAAAATTTATATTTTTTAAAATAATATCCTCAGAAAAGGATTATTTTGACAATAAATCCCTTTTAAATTTTCAATTGGAAGTTATAGAATAAAAGAGGTTTTACTAACCATGATATTGAGTTTGGGGTAGATGATAGGGTTACCAATGATTTTTGAAATCAATAGTCAAAGTTAAAATATTCGTTATAATCAACTATTTGATTTTAATTTAATTTAATAATAATATAAATTAAAATTAAATGGATAACTAATAAAATTAATATAATAAAAAATAGTTATAAGTTATTATAACTTTTTATATTTTTTAATAGAGAGAAATACTACATGTATATCATAAAATCAACCACCATCAGCCACTATATGCAATAATTCAACATTTTAAAACTAGTAATCCAACTTTTATTATTATACATTAATCCAACATTTTTAAAAATTGGATTGCTAGTTTCAAAATGTTGGATTATTACAGTCGCTAATTTTATAGTGTACACAAATCATTTCTCTTTTTAATAACATATTTTTTTTATTGAATATGAATGATAAATTTGGAGAATTCTCTTTAAAATACTTTGAAAAATATTATTTATTATCTTAATATCAAATATTCCCGTTAATTAATAAACAGAAACTATAAAATTGTAAGGAATACAAATGAAGTTTAAAATAGAATGATTTATCAAAAAATAGGACTTATTTAGATCTAAATTTGGCGTCTGAGATGAAAGTCTCAGAATCTCGGGAAGGATTATAGGTCAGGCTGGGGGTTTCCTTCCATCCATTCCATTCCTCTCACAAACAATCAGGTTTCGTTCGTATGTATCCACTATTACTTGCGGTCGGACAGGTTTTGCTATTTATGATTTATCTCCACTTCCGTGGATTTTTAGTTTTATACTCTTCCCTTTTGCCAAACAGATTCTAATTCCTTGCCACAACTATTCGTCTTGTGAAACGGTTTTTGTCAGTGTGCAATTCTGATTAGTATGGTATTGCTATCTTCGAATTGAATTCTGATTCTCTTTATATGTCAGCGCTTCATCTGGATTCCATATAAGGTTCCTTTATCCAACTGCTACGGGTTTGACGTTAACGTTTGCACTGATTCGTCCATGGTCATGATCGGAAGATTTGGATCCTTTTAATGTTTAGTAACCTGATTTTGTTCAAGCATATGCTTAAAATATATATGCCGATCATCAGGGAAACGAGCCAAAACTTTATTTCCAATATTCGACATTTACTCCCTTATTTAGGGTTTGTAATTTCGCATGCGAGTTTTTAGATGTCGTTTGGCTTCTGCTGCTAGAATTCTTTATCCAGCATGGTTTGTCTTTTACGCTTTGAACTTTGAAGAAGTAGCTATCTGCTTCATTGGGATTGAGTAAGAGGGGAGGGGTGAATTGAATTTATTACAGGATGGTGATGGAAGACAGCATGACATCCGTCTAGGGGAGTAAAAAGTTTCTTAGTGATGGATGAAACTGAACTGGAAAATCCCATATTCATGGAAATTAAATATGAAAATAACAAATTTGAGTTCCAAAAAGAGGAAAATCATGGTTTTGCATCAGAGAAAGGGGAGGGCAGTAGTGCAGTTTTGTCAAGAGAAGCACCAATTATGAGGAAAGAATCAAGGAAGTCTGCTCCTTATTGTTGCAATGCCAAAAAGCTCAAATCTGGGGCGGTTACAATAGATTGTGAGCTTGGAAGCAAGGAGAAAATTGGTTTGGAAAAGAAACTGTGTAGACAAGACAGGATTGAGTTGGGTCGGTTGTTTCAGGGTGCAGTGAGTTCCCATGATTGGGAACTTGCAGAAAGTTTGATTTTGGTTGCTGATCCACAAACACTTAATGATGCCTTGTGTATTACTCTAGATTCCATCTGGTTCTTGAGAACAGAGGTAGAACTTAATGGGATAACAGGATTCATCAAAAAGATAATTGCCAGTGGTGCGTATGACTTCACAAGAGCTGCTCTAAGGACTTCATTCCTTGCTTCATGTGTGTCTGCTTGCCAGAGCAGGACAATGGGTCTTGCTGATACTGTTAATTTAATGGCCCAAAGGTACAACTCATTCGCATGTTTTCGTTCTGTTGTATTTCTTTCCATTTTTTCATATGGAATAATGTTTTGGAAAGAAATCAGTCAATTGGAAGATTCCTTTCCTCTTTTTTTTTAGTGTTTGTGTGTGTTGGGGGTGGATTCTCGTCAGAATCAGAGAAGCCAAACACACTTCGAGGTTACAAATCTTGTCACTTTTAATCTTTACTATTCATGCAAGACCCAAATAGCAAGATGTTGTCCTCTTGTTTCATAGTAATTGAGTTCTCTTTTTCATTCACTCTCTATACACACAGATATCCAAGTTCTGAGCTATTATTTTTCTCTATCACTTTGTCTGCAACTAGTTGAGCTAGGAATGTGCATTTTTATCTTATGCCAGTTTCATGACATATATTTCAGAGTATTTTGAACTATGCTAACAGACATTTTGTTTGTGCTAAATTTTATGCTGTTATTGTAATCTGTAATTGCAGTTCATGCATGAACTCTGCTTTTTGCTAGGTTGCGTGAGCGACTCCAGGAATGCAATGGTGATGAGGTCTTGAAAGCAGAAGCCGGTGCTAAGGTTCAAAAGTTTACTGAATGGGCTCTGAAATGTATAGGCGTCCATTCACGACTCCAGGACAGGAATAATGTTGAACACACCTCAGCTGTTGAGATCCAGCTCCAGTTATCCGCCTTTAAAATATTCCTTGATCTTGCTGGAAATCGCCTTACAGGGAAGGACTTCAGCGAGGCCTTTGATGCGGCATGCTTCCCTCTTACTCTTTTCTCAAGCTCATTTGATCCAGGTTGGGCATTTGGCATGTCAGCTACTGTGATCCAAGGGTTGCTGGGAATGTTAGTAGAGGGGGGTGCTGATAATGTTAATCAATGTTTCCTGGAGGCCTCACGTTTTGGTAGTACGGAGCTTGTCCGCATATTATTACAGGTGATCTGTCTTTGATAAATTTTGTGCCTCCTTTTCTTTCTCAATCAACCCCTTTTAATTAAAACAGGCAACTTATTTTATGATTAATTAAACAGTAGCACTTTTCCATGTTGGCTGATTGTGTACTTTCTAAAATGTTGGTACATTTAGTTGCAGTTTGATACTTTGATTGTTATTGAGTGTTATCAAAGGGTTGTATGGATATGTTATCTTTAATGTTGATGTTTCTATAAAAAGGTAGCTTTTCTGTACATATCTTGGAGGAATTTATAGGTTTTGACACTTTAACTTTCTCCTTTATAAGCATGTTACTTGTGATGTGAGGTAGTGTAGTGTAGATTTAGGGTGTTTTATAGTCAATTGCTACTGTAATGTGTTCATGTTTGTGTGGCATGCTGGGAATCAAATTATGCAGATTGCACAAAGGAATAGCTTGGATGTTGATGTTGACTTGGCATTAGGCTTTGCCTCCCATTACTGCAAGATAGGCACTATGGAGTGCCTGGTGGAGGAGGGGAATGCCATAGCCTTTTTGGGTCCTTTGATGAGAGCTGCAGAGAGGGGCTGCATGCAAGTTGTTGAGTGGTTTGTGCAGAGAGGTTGCCGAGACATGGAGCTCTGCCTTGCCCTTACAGCAGCCACTTCTAGCTGCCAAGTTGACATTGCCGCTTATCTTCTTCCACATGTACCTCAGCAGGTCCTTTCGGCGCTAAGTGTAGAAATTCTCAAGGCGGCTGGGGAACGAAGTGGTGGATCTCTTGAAGGTGTAGGATTTCTCCTCCAATCTGACTTCTTAGGCGACCCTGCAGCTACTTATGCAGTTGCAGATATCATTGCTAAATCAGAGGATGAGGCTGTTGCTCCTGAGCTGAAGATGTTTCTTCAGGAGCATTGGTCAGAAGGAGCTTACATGGACGGATTAAGGCTAGGACAAGAGCATTACATGAACTTATTGAGAATCATTAAGTGGGGTGGGTCTCCCATCTGCTTAAGAGACCTTCCAGCTCCACTGACAGTGGCAATTGCTTACCTCCCTCTGTATAGAGAGTGCACCAAGGAAGGTGCTGGTGGGTGCTTGTTTTCCCAACGGCTTAGGGGACAACTGGTTGAGGCCGCTAGAAGGCTTGGGGGGGATAGGGTCTCTGATGAAGTGACTAACAACGGCAAAGAACTAATGTTCGTCTTGGAGCATCATCTTCCCGACTTTTTGCTTCACCCCTCCCGCACTGCCCAGCTGGATTGATTGAGTCACGATGTTGTTTATTCTAATTTCATTTAGCCACCTTTCTTAATTATGTAATGTAATGTAATGCATTCCGCCACTGATGACATTTTTTTTGCTGCAGGCAGTCGACCATTTTTGTTGTAGGTTTCGCCCTTTCTTCACCGACTCTTAATTGTGCATATTTTTAGTTATCTAATGCCATAATCGTTGTCTAGGAGGACAAAGTACTGGGGTCCGTTTGGTTTAACTTTAAAGATTAGGTTGAAAAAATTACTTTTAGAAAATTGATTTGTGATTTTATATCAAAAGCAACTTTAGAGAATAAATTTTGAATTGAGTATGATAAAATTATTTTTAGAGGTTAAATTATTTTTAAAAAAGGCAAAAAGTAGAGTTAGAAAAGTAGGAAACTTTTTTCTGTTTTAATTTCATTCAAAAATCATTTCTTAAAGAGCAAATGAGGGGTACACAAGTGAAATTTTATCTATTCTTTTCAACTGAGAATAAAAACATGAATGAACATGTAAAGTACTAGTTTGGTTTATCTTTGAGATAAATTACTTTTAAAGAAAGTAAATTAAGAGAATTACTTTTGAAAGAATTACTTTTAAGGGTCGTTTGATTTGCGAGTTTGATTTGCGAATTGATATTTTCTTGGGAATGTAGACATTCTTGAGAATCTTATTCTTGGAATCACTCTCTCAGGAATGTATTATATTTGTATTTGGTTCATAATAATATTCATGAGAATGTTTTTTAATTTTACAAATATATTCCTAACTATTTAAAGTGAAAAAATAATAATTAACAAATAAACACTTGTAATATCTAAAATTGTTAAAATTAAAATATTGTTAAAATCAAAATGATTCATTTAATTTAAATATTTAAATAATAACATATAATGTTTTGATTCCTCCTAAATAAAGGTAGATTTTGCAAAAATGATTTAGTTTATGAGGCACAAATGGTAGGGTTAGAATGAGTGTATATGTAAGGATAGATAAATTTAAAATATTTCAATTTTTAAGACGACATTTTTATAATTGAAACCTCCTTAAACATTCTCATGGGATGATAATATGAAATTCTCATAGAGGAGGTGAGTTTAAAATCATGGAAAAGTAGGATTTTTGAGAATACAATATTCTCAAAAATATTGATGTCAAAATACAAATCAAATTTAAAAATGTAGTTTTCCCGTGAAACATTCTCAGGAATTTTCAAACATACCTCCCAACCAAACACTCCCTTAGTAATATAGTAGCCATAGCCATAAGGGGTGGTTGGTTTGAGAAGTTATCAGAGGAAATAATGAGGAGTTATGAATCATATGATAGGTATAATAGTAATTTACTATTTTCACCACAAAATAATAATCAAAACACAAAAAGTACAACCAAACAAGTTTGATACTGTGTCATTCTCATTCTCAATTATCAAATTTGCTTTTTCATGCTCACAACAGCAAAAGATTCTAAAAAAAGTTCACTCTGTAATTTCATTTTTGTCAGGAGGAAATTATGTTAGAGGCTTAGAGCTTCTCTAGCTGCAAATGACGCATCCACTTCATGGAATTTTCTTGGTTAAGGAAATAGAAAAGAAAACTTTCATCTTCGAAAGTGAAGTTTATATATTTTAAATTTCAGGTTAAATTCTCAAATTTATTGAATGATAATGAATCACAATCAATAGTTCTATACCACACGAGAGAACAGACGTCCGTTAGTAATCCCTCCATTTTACAATAATTGCCATTGATAAAATCAATGTATGTAAACCCAAGTTGCATCAAGATACATATATGTTTCAATGGCAATTGTTATGAAATGGATGGAGTACTAATAATGCATGATATCTGAATTAAAAAATCTTGAGAAAGTAAAGATGAAAACAATGAAATTAACAAGAAAATCCCTTAAATCCTTGGTTTAAAACTGAGATGAATGATTATTTTCCATGATACCACAAGGGAGAACAAAAAGGATTTACATACATTAACGGGAACAAAGCATAAACATTAAAAATTTGAAATTTATCTACATATACGAGTGAGAAATATCTCTTGCATTAGAAGGCATAAAAGCCAAGATTAATAGCACTAATAAAATGCCAATGGGTAGTAAGAGCAAGAGAAAAGGAGGTGGTGGTAATGGTGGCAATACCAGTGGGAGAATAAGTAAAGATGCCGTAAGACAGACAAGTAAAAGCAATGACTCCAAACTGAAATAACTTGCTGGCAGCCATCTCCGGGCATTACCCTGGGACAGTGATCTTTGGTACTCCATTCTCTTCCCTGGATCCACATGATGTGGATGCGGATGACACTCTATTCTTTTACCGTCCACCGATGGATTATTTATAATCTTCCTCGTTCTAGCATTCATACTGCGCCTCTGCTTGCACTTTCAATTTCAAGTTCAATAATCTTCTATATGCCCCGATCTGTTAGAGGTTAGCTAAAAGTTCATTTGCAAAACAGCCACAGTTCTCCACCTCCTCAAGGCTCAAGCTGTGTAGAGATTCAACAATACTCTAAAGTCAAAACCCTTAAAATTAAGGGAAAATGAGCAATTGAAAGTTCGTTTCTTTTCTCTATTTAATCCCGAGCAGGAAAGTTTCAAGTTTCAAGACATTCCTGTAAAAGCAGAACTCTAAGTGCTTACTCAGATGCGATGCCCTTGAGTCGTCTATGTATAAGAAAAATCGAGCTATAATGCGTCTTGTTATGATCTATAGTCAATCTTCAATGAAACAGACTAGCAGGAGTACTGGTCCCAAAACAATAATCTCAGTAGCGTAAAGTGCTATCAGTGATCTCCCTCCCAACTTTATTAGTTAGTTAGTGTTAATTTCCAAATAGAGTTTACGGGGCAACCACGAAATAAGAGCAGGATGAATATCTGGAAAGGAAAAGAAAAAAAAAAATTGTGTGAACACCGAACTTGGACTGAGATAGGGATAGGCACAAAACAAAGAAATCTATAGTCTAATCTGGCGTAAAATTGTCTGGATCTATGAATGCAACTTATAATTTTAGTGGAGAGAAAACTTGGATCTACAAATACGACACCATCATTCGACCGCCTCCACCGAAAAAGACAGACATCGATGAAAGGCGTAATAGCTAGGTAGGTAGGGTTAATGTCTGCTCAATTAATCCTTGCTGCAATTTCCCGACTAATTGTTGAATGCAAATTAAAGTAGCTAATGTGAGCTTTCAGAGAGAGAGAGAGAGATAAAGGAGTATAAGCGTTGCATGAGAGATAATCAATCGAGCAGGCGACACGAGCATAGAATAAGAAAACTAACAAATTAAATTATAGAATAGGAGTTTCTTTTCTTTCTTACCCCTAGGTGATGCGATGCGGTCGTGAGCCTTTGCCGTGGTGAAGGTGTGGGCAGAAACGGAATGAGGCAACAAGAGAAAACTAAAAAAGAGACCCCCCCTCGTGCACCTTCCGGCGCGGTGCCTGTTGCTTTTCCAGGTTACCTTCGCTAAGCTCTCGCAAACGGCAGATCCTTGTTTGATTCATTACTTTTTTTTCTTTTTTGTCTTTTATTCATTACTTTGCTCTAATATATTCGTAATTCGTAATTCTTTTCTGTTCTTATTTCAACAATTTCTAAACTTCATAAATTTTTAGAATGGATTTAATTTTCATACAATTTTTTTATACAGTTATTTAATCATGTATTGTTATATTAGTTATGCAGCTATGCTTATGTTTTCTTTTTTTTACTATTAAAAAAGTCATATAAATAAATTTTTTATTGGATGACAGTGTAAAATAATATAATTTACATTATCTGTACATCAAAATTAAATTTAAATTTAATTAGCATCCAAACAAATGTTATTATCTATTATTATTTATTTATTATTATTTATAAAGAGAATTTTAAAGAAAATAATTACTTTTTAGTTTCTAAATATTAAATTGAAAATAAATAAATAAATAATTTAATTTTCATATTATTCAACCCATTAATCACATTTTAAATGTGACTTCACATGCATGACCGTGTGCCTGTTAACTTGCTTATATAAATAAAAGTGATTTATTTTTTATTCCCTAAAGGCATGTACTTGGACATGACAATTAAGAAAAAAAAAATTGGATGTGACAATTTAATTCTAATTTTTTTAAAGAATTTTTTCATAATCACTTAATTAAATTATTCAAATTGCATTATTTTTTAAGTAATAGATAAGAGACTTAATTATTTTTACTAATATAACAACGATTAATTGTTTAAAAATAATTAACCATGTTATATATATATATGGAAAGTTTAATTTTAATTTATTATCGAAAAAATATATTTGTACAACATCAAATACTACAAGTCTACAATGTATATGACATCATATAAATATGTTGTTTACATATTTGTTTATCTCTCTCTTCACTTTTGTTCTTTCTCTCTATTTCTTTTTTTTTTCTTGTTATTTTTCTCTCAATCAACACATTGCAATCATCATCAAATCTTTATTCTTTTTTCTTCTTCTTTTTCTCTTATCAACAAACCTACTTTTTTTTTCTTGTATGTTTCTTATTTTTGTTCCTTTTTACTTTTACAAAACTCATATTCTTCATGTTCTTTTCTACAACTTGCTTCTCTAGCCATGGTGGAAGTGATGATGAAGAATGATTAGATTTCATAATATGTTCATCTAAATTCATTTTTAACAATGATTCTTGTGATATCTAATGAAATTCTTGATTTTTTTTTCATCATATAACTCAATCTTTGTTTATATTAGGTTATTTTAGTTACAAACAAAAACATTATTTTTCTTTTCAGATTAGAACTAATTATGCACAACGAATATCTTGTATAAGATTAAATGAACACATATGACAACCTAAAATGAACACATCATGTAATACTTCGATCATAAAATTATTTATTGGCAAATGAATACATATATATTAAAGTTAAGTCATAATGAACACATAATATATGAAACAATTAACACACACACACACACACATATATATATATATATACTGCAATTGAACGCATACTTATATTGTAACTGAACACATAATACAATGCAAATTGAACACATACATAAATATATTGCAACTGAACGCATAGTACAATGCAAAGTGAACACATATATATTTATATTGTAACTGAACACATAATACAATGCACAATGAACACATGCATATACCTTAACTAATTAAACACATAATATAATGCAAAAAGATAAAATTAATGAGCTTGAGATTTTTTTTACAACAATGCTACATGTACACTATTTTTCAGCCACTTTCAGCCACCAACAACTTTTTAAGGTGGGACCCACAAAAATATTAATAACAAACCATATACATTTATTATAAGTGACTGATGGTGGCAACATTTTGGTGTACAAGAAGCATTATTGTTTTTTTTTAAGTAAATGTGTTCATTTTTCCATACTTAATGGGGTGTTTAGAACCTATATGGAATTCAATTCTCACGGAATTAAATTGAATTCCGGTGTTTGAAACAAAAAAATTAATTTAAGTTGAAGTAAAATTCAATTCAATTCCATTGTTTTCACCTAAAACCAAATCGGACCTATTTCACTCCGATTTGTAATTCAATTCTATTGACATTTCACTTACAATAAGAAATGTCAAAATTACCCTCTAATTATACACATTCTTCAACTTGCTACTCTCTTATTCACACACTTCAAAGAATAATATAGTCCATTGCAAAGAATCAATTCATTTTATAAGCATTTCAACATTAGAATTCAATTCAATTCAATAATTTTACTAATGTATTTCAAACAATGAAATTCAATTCAATTCTAACAAGAATTCAATTCCTAATAGAATTCAATTCAATTCCATCACACAAAAAGTTTACAAACAGGTTGTAAGTGTGTTCGTTCTAACAAATAAATATATTTATTTCTGATAATCAAATGTGTTCGTTTGCTATTGAAAAATGTGTTCGTTTTATGTGTTAGAATGTGTTCGCTTATGGGCGTACTGTTCACAAGCGTATCATGAGAGTGAGTACACAAAATGTGCGTTTTTTCACTTTTGTTGTATTTTTCTGTACTGTACGATAGTAAATACGTTGTCAATATTTCACGTTGTACCACGTAGCTTGACTGGTATCATCAATCATCAGGACTATAAGCCTCTTTCTTGCAGGGCTCCTTGCTCGGCTGCGGCATCTCTCTCGAAGTTTCTGTGTGGGTCGGGTCGCTTTGTGTTCGTGCTCTGATTCTGATGACCATACGCTCTTATAATTGTTAAGTGCAATATTGTTGAAAAACAAAAATAAGATTTTATGATGGTTAATATAGTTTAATTTATGAGTTTAATTATGATGTTTTAATATTGTAAAAATTTTTATATTATTAATCAACCATATTCATTGATTTGTATGATTTTTTAGTTAATAGCAATGTTTTAAAAATCGGACCGAACATTGAACCGGATGGGGGAGTGATTCACAGGTCCAGAGGTTCAACCGGTTGGACTGAGGTTGAACCGTATATAATTACATATATATAAAATATATATATTTATCTAACAATATATATGCATTTGATGAATTATATGCTATAAAAAATTAAAATATATTAAAAATATTGGTTGAAAGTTAAAATATAGAGCATTTAATAAATTTAGAGGTTTAATAATCCTTAATTTTAATAATTATATCATATTTTATATTATATTTTATTATAAAATAGTTATTAAATTTTAAAAAATTAAAATTTTTATTTTTAAATTATTTGACCGGTTCAACCGGTTTTTTCGCCGGTTCACCGATTTTGACCGGTTTTGCCCAATTTTTCACCGGTTTTTTGAAAACTGGTTTTTATCTCAGGACTAAAGTGAATCACATAATGCAATGTGAGGGACTAAATTGAACAAAAATTAAAGTAAATAACTAAAATAAAATAACTATGCAATGTGAGGGACTAAAGTTGTGGTTAGCTCTTTGGGCAAAATGTAAAAGAATGGTTTAGGGAATGATATGAGCAGCAATGATTTTATTCTGGAATGCGTACCGTGATTAAAGCTCATTGTAAAAAAACGTTTGGAAGAAATAAAAAAAATGAATATTTAGGTTGAGTGGATGGATTCCACATTTTATAGATTATAGTTAATTATTTATAATGTTTAGAATTTAAAATTGAATAGTAGTAATAGTTTTCTTAAATAGAAATCTTTTAGTATTGTAGGTGGATCAACTCCATTCCAAAATATTAGTCGTTTTAGGGAGAAAAAAAAAAATTCCATAATGATTGTCGTTTTCAACTTCCAATGTCAATTTAATTTTTCATACCTATTATACCCCTAGTATCATTTCTCTTTCTTTCTTGAATATTACTTCAAGGGACCACTAATCATCTTTCTTTCTCATTAATGCTTTAGGTAGTTTAGTCATTTTAATATATCATTTTATAAAATTAAGAATATTTATTGAATTTCTTAATTTACGTGACTAATATTTTAGAATGAAAGGAGTATATGAGTGATATTTATTATTTCTTTTCATTTTTCTCTTCATAATTGAAGTATATTTAGATTAGATTTAGATATGCATGTTAAGTATTGTTTATTGCGTATAAATGCATATTGGCTGAAATTTTGTTGGTCATAAATATTTAATGAATAAAATAAAATAAAATTATATAGAAATTAAAGAAATAACTTTGTCAAAGAAAAAAAGACGAAAAAAAAAAAGAAATAAAGACGAAAATGGGAGAGGCATGAATGAATGAAGGAGGCGAATGCGCGCAAAGAATATAATAGAAGGAACTAGGAAGGAGCTGGGAGTGTCGTTAAAACGTGATCGGAAGGGAGAAACATCAATCAAAGATGCCGCCGAAAATGAATAAGCGGAATCAGAAGCAGAGCCCAAGGCCTCAGTCTTCATCTTCGTCTGCTCCGAGGCTTCAGATTTCCGCCGAAAATGAGAACCGCCTCCGCCGGCTGTTGCTCAACTCGGCCCGCCCCGCTCCTCCGACTGCGGTACCGGATGATTCCCAAACCCTAACGAAGGCTCAGAAGGCCAAGAAGCTCAAAGCTCTTTACGAGAAGCTCTCTTGCGAAGGTTTCACCAATCACCACATTGAGCTTGCTCTCTCTGCTCTCAAGGTGCGGGTTCCTCCTCCTCTCCCTCCTTAAACCAAATCCATGCCATGTCTTCCTACTTATTTATGTCTTCTAATGTGATTGAAGGAAAGTGCTACATTCGAGTCAGCTCTTGATTGGTTATGCTTGAATTTGCCGGGGAATGAACTTCCACTCAAGTTTTCTACTGGGACTTCCATTCATTCTAGTCAAGGTAGATATATTTGTTCTTCCCTCGTGTTTTTATGTACGAACAATATATCATCTTAGGTTTCCTTTTAGTTAATGTGAAAAGATGTGCGCCATTTTGGAAGTCGTTTGATTGATTATTTTATTTAACATTCATTTCTAACGTGTTGTTAGGGGGTTCTGTTGGTGTTATTATAAACCAACGGGATGATACAACTCCTTCTGTCAATCCATCTACTACAACTAAGGAAGAAGCTCCTGAATTTCCAGTTTTAATAGAGAGACATCGGAAATCCGACGATACTTTAGATTCTCGCCAATCATCCCAAGCAGATTGGATTAGGAAATATGTTCAGCAGCAGGAAGAGGTAATTTAAGTGCAGACATATGAATTCCTGAAAGCATTAGATCATTTATACTTTTTACAACAATTGAAAATATAATCAACCGCAGGATTGTATTCTAATTGCAGTTTTATACAGATTGTGAGAATTCTTTTCATTCTCCAATTTCATCCGTTTGATTCTATCGGGTGCTGTCTTTTGGTTTGAAGGGAGAGCCTCGTTTTTCAACTTTAGGAATTTGTTGAATAGAACTTTACTCATTACAAATAAGCACTATCAGCAACAAGCATTTCTTGGAAAGCCAGGAAGAGTGTTACTTATTCTGCTGATATGTCATGGGTTTCATGTCTTACAGAGAAAAATATGCCATTATTCATGAATAAGGTTTGCTGAGCTTGGGCTTGGACATGCCTCTGATTGTTCAGTTAGCATTATATGATTACCAGAGATTAGCCATTACATGATTAAAAATAGTTTGCAAACTGCAATTACAGCCCTAACTTTGGAATTATAGCAGAAATAGGGGGCCTTGCTGATGTTCGCTGGTGCATCTGAACAATTGGTTATATTGTCCTTTGTTGTGCTCATCTAGGATTAGGGTTAGAGTTTGGTGAACAATCCAAAGCTAGGTTAAGAGTAGGTTCTCACGTCATGTTAGGACTTAGGAGAGGGAAGGACAGACAATTATTGATAAAATTTGACAAGGTGCTGTTCAACTCAAATGCATGTCTCACATAGATGCCCAAACCATTATTCATAGTGACCATGTGATTGAACATTGATTGATATTATTTGGACTGTCTTGTGAACATGTTTTCACATTCCATAACACCTTAACAAGTACAACAATTGTTGAAAACATGTTTTCACATTCCATAACACCTTAACAAGTACCACAATAGTTGTTTATCATTCATTGCTCGCATATTTCCATTCTTTGATTCCTTAACCATTATGTTTGATTTTTCAGTTGGAAAAGTTCGTCTTATAATAAAACTGGCTGCTGTTCTGCTATCTTGGTTCCCAATTCTAATTGTGTGGTATTTGCAGGATGAATCTAAGACTTGGGAAGACGAAACTTTTTATAGGAGTAGTGCCACAGAGCAGGTATTTCTCTTTGCTCTGAAGATTAATTGGATTTGGCTGTCCATTACACCCTTAACTTGTCTTCACTATATTTGCTATACTGTGGTTAGAGTGTGTGTGTTATGAATTCAAATTTAGATACTTAGTGTTGCAATTTTGTTCAACAGGTACTCATTTCATTCTGTCTTCCTCTTTGTTGTGGGTTTTTATTTAAGCTACTTTGTGCGTGATCTCTTATCAATTGTGTCTCATATGTGTAGTTGTCCTTCTACTTACTTTATTTTTTTCCAAAAGTCCTGTTAATAATATTTACTGTAAGCAGTTGTGAAGTTCTGTAACCTTCCTTCTGAACCATATTTTAATGATGTTGAACTGATTCTGCATCCTAGTTTAAGTGGCCTGATTTTTTGAGTTTGCTTAGATAACTAAGTTTTCCCATAGTTTGACCCGGTCAGATTTTTTCTTTTTTGATAAAGTAAGAAATTTTATTAGAGGAGAAGGAAAGAGTACAAAAGGAGATGAGGTTTCCTAACGAAGAAGCCACAATAAATGAAGCTAAATCCATTTGATTGTTTCAGATTAATTCTGTATACTAAAAGTAAGACAGGTCTGAGTTTGTTAGGAAGTTTGATTTCTTCATTGTGCTTGGTCTCTATTAATGGCGTACTGAGAGTGAAACATTGTTTCTTCAACTCCGATGGGTTTATCATTTGTTTTCTTACCTCAACAGGCATCTGAACCTAGGTCATATGATGTTATCACTAAAGAGTATCTTGCAGCAAGGATGGAAGCTACAAAAGCTAAGGAAAAAAAGGATAAGAAACGTCAGGAGCTGGCAGGCAATATCATCCGGAAACTGAAGCAAGAGTTGTCTGCTTTAGGTTAGTTTGTCTTTTTTTTTTTTCTATATTGTTTTTGACCTTCAGTTTGTCTAATTTGATCTTAAAATACACTGAGCAGGATTATCAGATGACAGTTTGGCCTTACAGTACGAGCAACATATTGGTTCTAGCTCTGCATCTGAGAGAGCATCAACTAGTGGTGAGCCTTTTGTTTGCTTCAAAGAAGAAACTCCAAACGATGTAGCAGGTTATTCTGCAACAATCCTGTCTTCTGATGGAACAGTGATTAATGATAGTGATGTGGACCACAGAATGGAAGAAAATGTTGCTAAGTCCTGTTTGCCAGATGTTCATGTTGAAAGAGATTCTGACCAAGGGGGGGCTGAAGAGATTGAACTGGGTGGTTTCTTCTTGGAGGATGCGCCATCCAATGAAATATTACCTCCTGATATTTTGAAATTGCAGAAACAAGAAAATTTTAGAAGATTATTTGAAAGGAAAAATGTGGAGAAGTTAGATGGCATTTGGAAGAAGGTGAGTGAGTTTATAGGCTACGTTTTATGACTATTTCGATAATTGGTGTTTAATCTAATTATGTTCTTCCAGTTATCTCAATAGCTTTCTGCTACATTACAGTTAGAAGATATGCATTGATTGCATTGGTTGGGGGATGGGTTCATGGACGGATATCAAGACATTGTATGCCATATTGAAACAGAATTGGAAATATCCAGTTAGATGGAAGGGATTTTTTCTTCATTATCATGGATTTGCATATGCTCTATACCTTATTGCAGCCGTTTTATGTTTTTTTATGTTTCTTATTTTTTATATAATTAGATGATACAAAAATACACAGCTCTTGGCAGACTAATAAAATGTTTCACCAGTTTGACTTATTTTTGGCAGGATATGGGTTTCACTAACAGATATGATAAGGAACCGGGACCTATGCTCTATTGATTTTGTGTTTTCCTTGTTTTCTTTCTTCTTTGTTAATTCGTTTAGGAGGATTCCTTTGGCAATCTGGACCTTTCTTTGTAATTTTTTTACTCTTCGTCCCAATGGATTTCTTTCTTCTTTTGTAAAAGAGAAGAATTTAGGATACTTATTCTGCTAGCTGTTTTTGAGCATTGATAGGAAAGCAAGGTGTTTCTGTTTTTTGATTTGGATATATCTTGCTATAATCTGATAATATTAATTTCCTGTGTTGTAAATTAAATAATGATAGGGGGACCCTCAAAAGATTCCAAAAGCTGTTCTTCATCAACTTTGTCAGAAATCAGGGTGGGAAGCTCCAAAGTTCAATAAAGTTCTTGGTAGAGGAAAGGATTTTGCCTATACTGTTAGCATAATGCGTAAAGCTAGTGGGAGGGGCAAGAACCGAAAAGCTGGGGGGCTGGTCACGATTCAGCTTCCAGATCCGAGTGAAACTTTTGAATCTGCAGAGGTTAGTCATCCTTATGTTTTTTGTGGAAAGGGAGAATTGTTGAGAGAAATTTGTAGGTTAGCTGCCCTATTCAATCAATTGATGGAATAATCAAGGGGTAAGTAGGTGTTAATCAGAAGCTAACTTACAACCTTAAATAAGTAGCTATCTTTTAGCTGAATCCCTAGCTAATTAACATGACTATAGTTGACTATATGTTATGACATACACTCATGCTGAAACGCTTGAATTTAAAACCTAGCCAAACAAAGGCAAACACACCCAAACCTTGCCAAATAGACCCCAAGCACCCAGTAACCTAGCTATGAATAACACTAAATAGGCCAAGTACAAGCTAAACACCACCAGAATATCTGAACAAAGTATAAGCTGCAGTTGATACACAACTAAATAGTCTCTTGGAGTTGTGGGACCAAGGTACAGTGGTTGAATTAACTGCCTGGCCATCTCTGTTTAACTTCTCTGAAATGTTTATGGTAGCAGACATGTTTCTCGAGTGAATGGTAGCTCTAAAGTTGCGTTTGTTAGGAGTGACCCCGGGGGCGGAGGCACTGGTGCCACCGGGGGCAGTGACATTGGGGGCACAAATTTTGTGTCTAGTGTCTTTGTTAGGCGTTTGTTAAAAATAAGGGGACACTATACAAAATATTTTAAGTAGACAAAATTACCCCTAATAGAGTGATGGAGACTAACGGAGGTTGGACGGCGGCAGAGGTGGCCGGCAGCGAGGACTGGCGGAGGTGGCCGGCGGCAGGGACCGGCGGTCCATGGTGGAGTAGGGCGGCGGTCCATGGTGTAGGAGGGGATAGAATGTGATGGTCAAGACTCAAGAGGGGTAAATAGGTAAATATTTTGTGACTCCAAGTAGCGTCTCCCGTGACTCCACTTTTAGAGTAAACATAAAATGAGTGGGGGGCATTGTGTCTCTGACTTCGGAGACACTGTGCCTCCCTTACCAAATAGGTCACAGTCACTATTTTTTCAGTGCCCCAGTGTCTCTGCCCCCGGAGTCACCTATAACGAACGCACCCTAAGAGATCAGGAAATAGGGCTGCATGTGGAAAGATGACTTGGAAAGTCATAAAGGCAATGCTGGCAGAAGAGAAGAAAGCTGGTTGGTGTGGTCCCAAATCTAGGAACCAGTGATTGAGAGCTGAATGAAGAAAGACTGATGGTTGACGTGTCACCAAAAGCTATTGGCTGGGATCAGAAGGTGTGTGGCTACACATGATGTACCATGTGGAAACTGCACAGAGGATGGCAAGATGGGTGGAAGTTCAGTCAATTCGAATAACCACCTTGCGAATGTGTTTACTAAGTCTGTTCACAGCTTCTGTAGCTAGCCAGTACATATGGTTCATATGCTTGGCTTGAGGGGGAGTGTAAAAAGCTAAAAAGCCATAGCTTAGATTTTTATTGTTTTTGGTTATGAGGAAGTCAAGGACTTGGCATGGGGAAGGGGATGGGAAGTTAAATTGCATGCATAATGGATGTGCTGGGTTAGCATTAAGACAGGTCCAAGTATAGTATATAGGAAAAAGTTATATGCTGCCTTGATCTTTCTTTGTCTCGTACTGGAATACAACAGTCCCCAGCGGGACTTGAAGCTACTTATGCTAAGGCTTTCATAGGCAACAAAGTCTGTTTACTAATATAAACAAGACTAGAGATTTACAGTGATATCCTCTAGCACATCACAAAACGACAAGGTTTTCTCTAACATCTTTCTAAATGGTTAATATAACCAGGATACTTTTCTGCTGAAGTGGTTGGACGATGAGTAATGATACAAGTCAGTCAAGCTATTGTATCAATTTGATTGAGGGGCCTAAGTTTCACATATCAATGATCAGGCAATGATTAGTCTACATTTTACTCCGTCTTTAGGCCTAAATTTTCTAACTCTCAATGGCTTAAAGTTTAGTTCTTCATGTTTAGTGTAGTTTTTTCATGTTACCCTATCGTGTTAAGTGGATGCAGTTGTTTGGCATAAAAAACTAAAAGTAATTGGCAGAGGTGATCATTGCATATCTATGTAAAACCTTTAAGGTGCCGTTTGGATGCTGCCCATGCATATGCTAGTTTAGTCAATCATTATAAAATGATATGGGAACACGTTCTTTCCTGTCCATACAATCTGGCAATTTTCACATGATTGCAGGATGCACAGAATAAAGTGGCAGCATATGCTTTATTCCAACTATTTCCTGATATCCCAGTTCATCTCCCAATTATTGAGCCTTATGCTTTGCTTGTTATGAAGTGGATGGAAGGTCAGGTTTCTTTATTAATTATATACAAGTTTTATCAAATGAGAATCTGTGATTGCTGACATTATGCAGTGCATCTGTCTTGTTATTGGTATAAATCCTTTAACCCTAAATATATGCAATTTTATTTTTCATTAGATATCTCTCTTCAAAACTTACAGGGGAACCATTTACCAAGCTAGAAGACAGTGAGGAAGATCATAGATCTGGTTTTGTGGATTCATTATTAAAAGGCGACGGTTCTGGTGCAACTGCATCTGTTGATGTTACAGATTATAAGTTTCCACAAAATTTTGACAGAGATAATGAAAATAAAAGTTTAGCCTTTGCCTATCATCAGCCACTTACTCAGAGTAGGTTCATCCACTACTTATTTAAGTTGATTTAGGTTTTGAATTTATTCATTCATTTTCTTTCCCACCGGTTTTTATATATGGGAAATGCTAACCTTAAACCTATATTTATTTCAGTAATTAAAGTTAACAACCTCATTAATTAGAGTTGAGTGTTTTCTCTCTGTGAATAATTATTAATAGTACATGGAAAATGCTAACCTTAACCATATGATTTTATCTTTACTAACTATCGATTACTTATCTTATTTCATAAGATTATTATATTAAAATATTTATGATGTTGGAACCTATTAAAAGGAAATTGATGATTATCAAGATAAAATATAGTTCTTTTATTGAAATTATTTAGAGAGATAAAATATTGACCTTCAATTAATGAATTTATTATTGTTAATTACCAAAACCGACATTACTATTCAACTTAACATAAACTAGGAAATGTTTTTTTCTTTTTTTTTTGTCAATTTAAAAGAGTGAAGCATGCTAACCTTAATCTAAAGGGGTTAAAACTTTTCTTATTTTTTAATTATTTTTTATTAAATTAATATTATAACAATTCATGTGAAAATGTGAATATCATAGGAAAGAGAATAAATTTAGGTTGATGGAGTTGGTAATTATTTGGAAAGAGAAAAGAGTTTTATTTATAATCTATGGAGTTGTTAATTACTAAAATGGACTTAAGTTGTTTGAGAAAAAGACATAAATAGTGAATTCTGCTAACCTTCACCCAAAGGGTCAAAACACACCCACACAAAACTGTAAAATATCTACCAACATTCATTGCTCGGACTAATTACCATAATCTTTGATTCCTTTGTTTATCATAATTTGTGACTGCTTATCACTCTATCTGCAAATAAAGCCATCTTTAGGAATATTTGACTGTTTCAGGTAGTATTACTAAGGAATATGGTCGTCATGTAAGGAATAGTTACTACACACTTACTAATCTTTTTCCCTTAATAGTGTTAATTTGGTATTTGAATTGTGCATGATTTGTGAAAAATCTGGTACATCATCTGCTTCCCAGATATGAAGGGCCTAAAACTTACATTCAATAACACCTTCTGACTTTTGTTAGTAAGTGATTGAAGCTATTGTTAGCATATGTAGTTAATAACTTAATATTATTAGGGTACAATAGTAATTGTGTACAGTGACTACTTTATCTATATATATCAACATCCTATGTGTAGCAACACCCAAGGAGTTAATGTCTCTCTCTTGTTCTCTCATTATTCAACAGCTATAACAGAATAAAATGGGCCATTGGTAAAGTTCAAAAGGATTCCACTTATATTTTTGATTGATGGGCAATAAAATGCCATTATCGTTGTTAGTCTTTTATGAATTTAGAATATCACTGTGCAGGAGAAACCTATAGCAAGGAAATGGAGAGTGCTTTCTTGAGACAGGAGCAAAATAATAAAATGATGATACAGAGATACCAGGTCTCTTAATTTTTTTTCTTCCTGTTTTTCCATTATGGTTTGAGTATTAGCACTTTATATTTAGCTTATTATTTCCTATTCCTGTTTTTGTCATAAAATGAAATCTTTTTCTATCCATTGAGCCATCTGGTTGCAAATGATTTGGGATTTGGAATGTAAGAAATCCCCCTTTTGCAAAAGCATTTTGGGCTTGAAACATGGATAAAGGACATACCCACCTTTACCTTGTGCTAAGATTCCACAATTGTTTAGACAAGTGGGGGCAAGAAGAGTTGAACACTATAACACTTGGTCATATAGACTCTAATGCCATGTCATGAACCATTTCTCCCAAAAGCTTAGGCTATTGAGTGTTGAGTAAAGACACATGGATGATTTTATATCTAATAATTAAAAGTTTGTTATGGATACTAATTCTAGAATTTTAATCCCTTAATTCTAATTAAATAAGCGAATAAGTAACTCCTTAAGGATATAATAAATTCCACAAGAATAGGATAAGGTATCAAGACAAGATTTCTAAAATTATGGTAGCATAGTTATCCCTCTAAAGATATTTTGTTAATATTCTAACATGAATCATTATCATTCCTTGAATCTGAAATTTTCCTAAAATATCAGGTCATCTGATGCATGCACTCTTTTTTGGGGAAAACATCTATACAAGTACTGACCCAGGCACCATTTTTGTGCTCCAGGATATGTTGAAAAATAGAGCTAAACTTCCTATTGCTGCACTAAAGGCTGATATATTGCAATCATTGAATAAGTACGATGTTCTTGTTGTTTGTGGGGAAACAGGTTCTGGGAAGACAACTCAGGTGACAGTTTAGCAATTGTATATGATCAGTATTGCCCACTTTATCTTCTAATTTTTATGTTTTCAGTCACTGGAATTCTTCTTGCTTTCAGACTTTGTTTATAGAGTGTATACAACTTCTCTTTTGAATGGCATTTAATGTAGGTTCCACAATTTATATTGGATGACATGATTGAGTCAGGACGTGGTGGACACTGTAATATCGTATGCACACAACCAAGGAGAATAGCGGTGGGTACAAAAATCTTTTGCTTTCTTATTTTACGAATATAGTATCTACTGGCTTTTTCAGATGCATCTTGGCTCCCTTTTCTGCCCCATGTTTACTCATAATGTTTCTTTTTTGCTACTTACTTCCGTACATGTTAGGGCTAGGTTTTCCGTCTTGTCATGGTTTGATAAGGGATGGTGGATTACGGAAATTGATGGACTGCGTAGTTGCATAGCATAAACCCAGTCCATAGTCTACATAGGAAATGAAACAATTTGAGATAACCTTGGATTGGTTGGTAATCATGTAAACCTACAAAAGGTTACACAAGATTTTATGTGATCGTCAAAGAAGCATGGACAATGACACATATATGGGACATGATACAAACATGAAGACACACCACACTATAAAAATATAGGACATGGATATGGCACGTATATTGTTGGAAAATCTAACACTACCCCACCACCATATAACACTACCCTACCACCACGCTCCACCATCATCACCATTGCCTACTTCACTCCACTAAACCTAACACCCACTACACTTTGTCTTGTTTTTCTCTTCTCTCCACTCCTATAAATTCTTGTTGTATGTCATATATGACATATATCAATATAATCACAACTATTCATAGTTAATCTTCTTACATTTACTAACTTGAATTCCTATCATGATTTGTAACATGGTATCCAAGCTGGTTGTCCGTAGCATGGAGAGAGATACCTACAGAAGGTTCTGACCGACAAGAGGTCGAGAAAAGTACCGTAGAGTGAAGATGTTGGGACATCGGCTCTCCAGGGCGATGTATTATTAGGGACTTGGGTATTATGGGATGCCCAAAGTCCCACATCGAGTAGTATGAGATACTCGATGTTGTATTTAAGGAGAGTGATTTTCTCCCCTTAACAACTAGTTTTTAAGGTGTGATTCCTCAGTTTCCTTAGGTGCTTAAAAATGGTATATGAGCTGGTTGTCAGTAGCACGAAGAGAGCTATCTACAGAGGGTTTTGATCGGCTATAGGCTGAGTAAAGTACCGTTGAGTAAAGTACCATGTTCAGCCGCCGAGACGTCGTCTCTCCGGGGGCGGTGTATTGTTAGGGACTTAGGTATTATGGGATGCCCAAAGTCCCACAGGAGAGTGGTTCTCTTCCCTTAACAACTAGTGTTTAAGGTGTGGTTCCCCCTCTTTCCTTAGGTGCTTAATATATATGTATGTATAATTAATATTTTTTAAATAAGATTCCTCTTGTTCTTTGTCAAGAATACATATATAATTTGAGTTTTTTTGGGTCCAACATACTTTGGGTTGGGTTTGGGCTTGGCCTTAAGTTTCTTCAACAGTAATGAAAAAAGAAAAGTGTTGTGTCGATGGTGTGTCCTGCTATGTTCATGGTGTGTCGTGCCGTGTCCAACGTGTGTCACGCCAAATGACTGTTCAAGCTAAAATTGTTTTTTGACATGTACGGACATGTGTCCACCGGTGTCGATGTCTCCCGCGAGCCTTAGTAGAAGTGTGTCCGTGCTTACTAGGATTAGGTGCTTCGGGCATGGCATATGAATATGATCACTAGGTGAGTCAGGACTCAGGAGGTATGTTGTCATCAAAAGGAAGGGGTTCGGGTCTCAACAATTCAAAGTTTAAAAACACTGTCTTGGTAGCTAAATGGCTATAGGGTTTTCCTTTGGACCCTCACTCCTTATGGCATTGGGTTATCCAGAGTAAGGCCTGGATGAAATAAGGTGGGGTGCTTATGCAGATGCTTTAACTTCGCACTCTAGCCCTTGAAAATTCATTTCTCTAGGTTATACAGGTGGGGCATGAATTCATGCCAGATTTTAGGAGGACCATTGGGTAGAAGACTTCTGTTGCGATTCAGCCTTTCCATATCTTTACTGTTTATCATATTTACAGTGTTCTTGTTAAGAATTTTTAAAGCATTTTTGGACTTCTGCTTTTTTATGAAATGTAAATGACAGAGTCCTCAAAATCAGTCTTTTTCTGTCAATACCTTTGGGGGTGTTTTCTTGTGATCTTATTTTCAATTCCTAACTCACTCCTTGAATTGAACCTCATTTCTACCTTGATGATTCTATTTGGAAGTTCAAAGCTCACTCACATATTAAATCCTTTATTGTACAATTGTTCTTAACAGAATTGGCACTAATGGTATCTTTCCTACATACTTATTACCTCTGGTTTATGTTTTGTGCCTCATGTTTTAGGCTATTTCGGTGGCTGAAAGGGTAGCAGATGAGCGGTGCGGACCTCCACCGGGTTCAGATGGTTCTGTGATTGGTTATCAAGTTCGTCTCGACAGTGCCAGGTGTTCATTTGTCTTGTCACATATTATTGTTAAATGCTTATGGATTAAAATAATGGGCTTATCAAGGCGTTGCTACTTTTGGACTTCAGTCGTGTAATACTGAGTTGCCTGCTTTCTTTTATTTACTGGATTTAGATATGGAATAGTGGAATATGGACTTTGAACTGTGGTTTATTCATATTTTGTTTTCTTTTTTTAACATAGAAGATATTTGTTGAGAGGAAAGAAGTGATTTATCAAATATATTTATGGTCAATAGACATTTATAGTAGTTCATTTTGTTTAAAAATATTCATCAATATGGAGTACCTTGGTCGTTTATTAATGAAAAAATGGTATGGATGGATGGACAGTATTCTCAAATGGAAATCAATAGTATTGTTCTCCATTTTTTCCATCCCATATGTGTTGATATTTTCATTTTTCTTTCCTGTATTTGCTAGTACTAAGTTGTTGATTACTTGTTCTCATGTTAGGAATGAGAAAACAAGGCTTCTGTTTTGTACAACAGGCATCCTTCTGAGAAAATTGATGGTAGGTTATGGTGTTGAATATTATAACCATTCTGTTTTCATCTTGTCTTTAACCTGATGCACACATTTGAATGACAGAGATCAGCAAAAGTTTAATAACAACTCTCTTTCTTTAGTTGTTTTGAATTTAGTTTTTTATTGTTTTCTTTTACTTTACCCACTGCTAACAATGTAAATTCTGGATGTTTGATTGCTTTGGGTATTTTTTAACTCTCCCACACGCCTTAATTATTTAAGAATATTTTCCTTTTCATTTTTCACTTCAATTGTAATAGAGGAACTTAGTTGTCTCTAAACAATTTTTGTTTTCAAAAATGTTTTGGCTTATTTTGTGTTAATTCAACCATACTGTTACAAACCCAAATAGCATAATGAGTGAAGGGCAGCAAGGGAATATCACCCCTTTGACATTTTCATACCAGAGAAGAAAGAAAGTTAACCGATGCAGTGGAGCTGAACCAAAAAGTTAGGGAATTGATGGCGGAAAAGTAGTATATATAAATAAGGGAGAAAACACTTGTAGGCAGGAAAAGAGTGATTGGAAAATTAGTGGAGAGTCTTGGCCTCTTGAATGCCAATTTATCTTTCAGTTATTTGTTCTTTACACTGGATACCTTACTCATATCACAATTTTAATTTACTACTATAGCTGAGAGTTTCCCTTTATTGTAAAGGTCTTGTCTTCTTCTTCTTCTTCTATTCTTCTCTAATATCTCTCTCGTTCTACCATTATTCTAGTGGGGGTTCTTACAATTTGGTATCAATTGTCCGATATTGGGCTTCTTCCTATGGATGGCGACCACACGTTGACGGGAGCCATGGAGGACCATGTTGAGGGGTTGGAGACACGACAGATGCAGCAAGGGCGTATGATGGATGCAATGATGAAGTGCCTCGATGAACTGGTGATTCAACAACAACAGCTAAATCCGATTCGAAATCCCGAGGAGGAGGACGACGACTCCATCATCGTTGAGCCGGGCGAAGGTCGACACCAAGGGCCCATTCCGAACAGGGGAGATGATCACAGGCGATTAGAGGTCCCAACTTTCGATGCGTCGGATGCGAATAGATGGCTAGTGAGGATGGATCGTTTTTTTCTCATTTCTGGTGTCTCTGTTGGTCAGAAGCTCGATTATGCAGTCCTTGGTCTCCAGGGCGAGGCTCTCACATGGTTTGAGTGGTCGGGGGCGCAATCTCAGTTCATACATGGCTACGCTTTAAGCAGAACCTGTTGCACTGGTTCGAACCAGGTTCGGCGACGAATCCGTTGGCTCTGCTGTTGAAGGTTCGTCAGGTCGGTTCTGTGATGGAGTACAAACGAGAATTCAAACTTGCGGCACGGTCTCATAGACACCTCGGTGGTGAGACTCTGATGTGTATGTTTCATAAGGGACTCAAATCGACCATTGGCTCGGAGATGTCGGTTGAGGCGTTTGAAAACCTCCAAGCAACGATGGACCGAGCACTGGTGTTAGAAGCTCGAAATCTTGCATGGTGGGTGGAAGGGGGGAGCACTTGGGGACGAAGACATGATGTGGGCTCCATGTTGGGTTCAGGTTTTGCTAGGATTTCTAATTGGACCTGACCCAATATTCCTCCATCCTCTTCTAATTCGTTTAAGCAGCCCCAACCCAAAGAAAGTCATCCTAGTCCCCGCAGTCACATTTCAACTTCTAGTTCTTCTAGCCCTAAGCAAAATTCTTGCTGGATTTCCAACGAGGAATGGCTTGACCGTCAATGCCGCGACTTGTGCTACAAGTGTCGTGATAAGTGGAACCTCACACACACGTGTAACGGTGTAAGTATCGCCATCAACATTTGATATTAGTCGATGTGGATGAGGAGGACACATCTGAATTGGTTCTCACTGTCCCGTCTGGGGAGCTTTCTGATGTTGCACTTCAATCTTCCTCCATCTCTCTTCTTTCAGTTATTGGGGATTTGGGGGCTCATGACTGATCAAATGCTAAAGGCAAGGGGAACGATCAACAGGTCAGAGGTAATCATCTCGGTAGATCCAAGGGCGGAGGCAAATTTTCTCACTACTCATATCGTCTCTACCCTGGGTTTACTGTTACGTCAGCTTCATCCTTTTCATGTGGAGGTTAGAAAAGGGGATGTCGAACCCAGAGTGGGGGTTGTGAATGGGTGGAACTAGTGGTACAGGGTGGAACTAGTGGTACATGGTATCTACGAGGGGACCCTAGCTTGGGGCGAAGTCCGGCGAGCGGCAAAGCGACACTCAACGCTCTGCGTAATAATGAAGACAAATTTGTGGTGGCTCCTCTTTTCAAAGGCGATATTCCACCTGATGATTTGCCAATTTCTGGCACATTGAACTTGTTACAACAATTTGAAGACATTTTCCAGACTCCCTCCGGTTTACCCCCCCTAGACCTCATGACCAGACTATTACTCTGAAGGAGCAATTAGATATTCCCAACATCAGACCTTACCAGTATCCCCACTACCAGAAGACTGAGATCAAGAAAATTATTGAGGAAATGCTTCAGGTTGGTATTATACGCCCTAGTACCAGTCCTTTTTCGAGCCCGGTGATCTTAGTCAAGAAGAAGGATGGTGATTCTGCGTGGATTACCGAACATTGAACAAGATTACGGTGCCTGATAAATTCCCCATTCCAATTATCGAGGAGTTGTTGGATGAGCTTGATGGAGCGGTGATCTTTTCCAATTTAGACCTCAAATCGGGTTATCATCAGATTTGCATGAAGGAGGATGACATACAGTAAGGAACTTGAGAGTCACAGGGAGCATTTGTTGAAGGTGTTCGAATTGCTGTGACAACATCAGCTCTTGGTGAATAAGAAGAAGTGTCAATTCGAGAGCAAGAGCATTGAGTATTTGGGTCATATCATATCTTTCATCTAGGTGGCTGTAGATCCTAAGAAGATAAAGGATATGGTGGATTGGCCGAGACCAAAGGACTTAAAAGGCTTACATGGGTTTTTAGGACTCATAAGTTACTATCGTCGCTTCGTCAAGGGGTACAGTAGCATTGCTTAGCCGCTTATAGACCTCCTCAAGAAGGATTGCTTTGTGTGGGGAGAAGCTGCAGAAGATACTTTTCGGACACTTAAAACAACCATGATTTCTGATCCTATTCTCGCTACTCCTTGCTTTTCTAAACCTTTCTAGATAGGAGCGGATGCTTCGGGGAAGGGTGTTGGAGCGATCTTGATGCAAGAGGTGTGTTCCGTGGCGTTCATGAGTCAGAAATTGTCTCTGGCTGCTCAACGAAAGTCGGTGTATGAGCGGGAACTAATGGCTATAGTGTTGGCTATTCATAAATAACGTCTTGGTCACCAATTTACGGTCTTCACTGAAGGGCAGAAAGGGAATATCACCCTTTGACATTTACATTCCAGAGAAGAAAGAAAGTTAACCGTTGCAGTGGAGCTGAACCGAAAAGTTAAGGAATTGATGGGGGAAAAGTAGTATAAATAAATAAGGGAGGAAATACTTTAAGCAGGAAAAGAGTGAGTGGAAAATTAGTGGAGAGTCTTGGCCTCTCGAATGCCAATTTATCTTTCAGTTATTTGTTCTTTACATTGCATACCTTCTCATATCACAGTTTTAATTTACTACTATAGCTGAGAGTTTTCCTTTATTCTTATGGTCTTGTCTTCTTCTTCTATTCTTCTCTAATATCTCTCGTTCTTCCATTATTCTAGTGGGGGTTCTTACACATACCAAGGATATATCTTGGTAATCTATCGGAGAATATTGATTGATATTGACATGTTGAATTTTTAAAACCTTTTTGATAAGAATCCAAATTGTAAAATGCTGAAACTTATCTTCTTGGAAGCAAAACGCAATAATAACTAAAGATATAGGTGCCACTCCAAAGGGAGATAAGCCTTGAGACGCCATAAAGGAATTTATGAAATTGCCTTTGATAAGTCTAAAGAAGAAAACTCTTGAACAAGAGAAATTTTCACACAAAATTATGAATAAAATAAAGTCTGAATTACTTTATTCTTTTCAGCCCTCTTACATATATAAAGTGCCCCTCCAGAGCCTTTTGGACAGCCACAAAAGCTAATGTAACTTCTCTAATTATTGTGTGCCTTCAATGCATTGATGGATACACATTAATCTTGTAACTCCCCCTAATTAAAACTCTAATGGTTGATTCCTTTTTTATGATAAAACTAAGCTAGAAAATAAATAAAGTGCAATCTACTTCAGCCTATGAAGGGTACATAAAAGAAAGGAAAAACCAACAGCCTATGTTGGTTGTAATCATCAAACAAAACAACCAATTAAAAGAAAATAAAAAACAAATAATATCCATGCTTAAAGAAGCTTATTACAACTCAAAATAAAACAATTAAAATGATACTTTCATTCCCTTCTTGGATGTGCATTTCAACTCTTTTTTTTTTACCCATTTATTTCATTGTCTTTAGGAGCTTGAATGCACATCAATTCCCTTGAATTCCTTGCTAGCTTTGCCTCCACCTCTTTGGATGCTCTTCCAGAACCAATTATACCATCCACATTGAGCTCTTGAACCACCTTGGTTATGTCCACATCACTTTCTCTACTGTCTAAGAGTATTCTAGGAGTCTTCAAAAAAATAGTTCATTATTAATTTTTGTGTTAGTTGAAATCTTGGGACTTCATTCCCATGAGCTAATCAATATCTTTTGCTATGCTACATTGTTTCCCACATGCTATTGCCGCTTGTGGCATTTTCCTGCAAAAGTAGTAATATTGTGTTAAAATAGTTATTAAAATATATGTTCTTTTCATTTCTTGAAATTTAATTTATCTGCTAAATTTTCAAATTGCAGGGGGATCAAAATTTGACTGGCATCACTCATATCATAGTTGATGAAGTTCATGAGAGATCATTATTGGTTAGTTAAATCAAATTAAGATGGTTTACCAAACATATGAGGATTATGCTGAAATGTACTTGTTATCATTATATATGCCTTGGCTGATTAGATGTATTGAGTTCATTGCAAGGTATCTTTTAATGCAATGCGGAAGTATTTAGGTTATCGTATTGACATAGCATGATACCACTGATAAAGTATCTTTATTTACTTTATGGGTTGCTATCAGTTCTGGAGGAATCTGTTTGCTGACCTTTTCCATTGGGTGTCTTGGGGAAATTGTGATATGAATGTGAGGGGGTCAATTATTTTTGCATAATTTTACAAAATTAAAAATAAGAAGCTCATGATCCTAGGATGAATTTCATGAGTTTAATTTTCATTCTGGTTAATTTTTAGTTAAAATAAGCTTTTATAGCATAGAATAATAATTGAGTTTTAATTCTTGTAATTTCTTTATTTTCTAGAGCCAATCATAGGCTAATGACTTTTGGTATTTCTTTGTTAGTTTTATTTCATTGACTGGGTAGAATAAGTAGCAATTAAAGACATAAATTAGTAGATCAGTTACAATGTTAGTAATTATGTCAGTAAATACTACTAACTCCAAACTTATTGTATAAGCCTATATAATTTGCATTTTGATCAAATAATGAAGATAACTAGCATTTGGCCTTTTCATATTTTGAGAGAACAATCTCTTATACTGACTTTTTAACTTTTTACAGGGTGATTTCCTTCTAATTGTACTAAAGAATCTAATTGAGAAGCAGTCCACTGAAAGATCTACAAAACTGAAGGTCATTCTAATGTATGTATTTTTTAATTTAATTTTGTTCCAACAATTAGTGCATTACTAATGATTTTATTGAGATACTTTGTGCTAAATTGTCTTATGTGCAATTATAATATTCAGGTCGGCAACTGTTGATTCAAGTTTATTTTCAAGATACTTTGGTCATTGCCCTGTAGTTACTGCAGAAGGCAGAACTCATCCAGTGACAACATACTTTCTTGAGGATATATATGATCTGATCAATTATCGACTTGCTTCAGATTCTCCTGTTTCTTTAACATCAACATTTCCCAAAGAGCAGGTAATATATGGCTAGCTCTAGATTACTGTAACTGGCCTATGATTTGAACGTGTTAGTCTTATTAGTTTGTTGAATTGGAGCTTAAATATCTGATTGCCGCAAGTGAACCTGTCCTTGTTGCCCTTGTCTATTTTTGTGACTTACAAAATGCTATGAATGTTTGGAAAATTAATATAGCACCATTGTATTACCCGTTAGTAAAATTAATGGTATTTCAGGAAAAAATTTAGAATTGAATTAGGTTTTTTAGTGTTTATCGGTTACCCTTTATCTAGTTAATGAATAATTGCAATTTAGAATTTGCGAAGAGGTGCTTTGGCAAATATCAGGGGTAAGAAGAATCTAGTCTTATCGGCATGGGGTGATGACTCCGTGCTTTCTGAAGAACAAATCAATCCATTTTTTGTTCCAAGTCTTTATCAATCATACAGTGAACATGCCCAACAGAATCTTGTAAGTCCCTTTAAACATGTAACTCTGCATTTCACCTTAAGTTGAGAATATAATTTGATGATTCAAAGATCGTTATACACAGAAAAGTCTGAATGAAGATGTTATTGATTACGATCTTCTTGAAGATCTAATATGTTTCATTGATGAAACATGTGGTGAGGGTGCCATCCTTGTATTCTTACCTGTAAGACTATTTGTTCTCTTTTGAGCTTGATATATGCATCGGAATTTTCTTGGTATGAGTAGTTATATTTTTATTTTTTAATTTGACATGCCAGGGAGTGTCTGAAATAAACCTTTTACATGATAAGTTGGTGGCTTCATATAGATTTGGTGGGCCTTCTTCTGAATGGGTTATTCCGTTGCATTCTTCAGTTGCATCAACTGAACAAAAATGGGTGTTTTTACGCCCTCCAGGAAATATACGTAAGGTGAGTCTGATCCCTATGATTTTATTCTTGAAATTTGGATTACAGATCACTAATCTAACTCTACCCCTTTGTTTCATACAGTTGCCCATTTCATAGTAAAAGAACATATGGAAATAGAGCTTTGCTGGATTTTCAGCACATTAATTTAGTCTTTTTCTATCTCATGCTTGGGCCGAATTCTGTCTCTTATCCATTATGATCACAGTTTGTAAATGATTGGACATTGTCATGAACCATCTGTATAGGATGAAAGCACATGAATAACTTTATGTCTTAACACCCTCCCTTGCCAAGAGCCTGTTGGGCTTGAACCATAGACAAACAATATATACAAGCTTACCTCACAGCCTTGCACCCTTGCCTCATGCTGCAGTTTGACCTTTATTTTGGAGAATGATTGGAAACAAGACTCAAACTATAGACCCTTTGGTTATAGAGAATCTAATACAATGTTATGAACCACTTCTCCCGAAAGATTAAGCTATTAGATGAAGGAAGAAGTCAATATGAAGGTTGCTCAGCTGAATTTTCTTTTTTAGACCCAATCACTTGGGTATTTCTTTTACTTCAAGTAGATTTGCTAGGTCTAATGTTCATGTTCCATTAATGATATGATGCTGTGTTACACTATTGGAACTACTGTTACATGTAGCCTGTAGAAATAGACTAACCTCAACCATAGAAAGAGATATATGCAGTCACATTGAAGGGTTAACAGCTAGCCAAATCCTATTGTATAGAGAAAGAGCTTGGGGGAGCGCTTGAAAGCTTTACCCATGCCTTGCTTCTGTCAAATGATTGTGAAATAATTCAGTTTTCTAACTATTAACAAGTCCACAATACTGCCCAGGGTCTACCTGCTTGGCCTCAGGTTGGCAGTATGGCATGCTAGTTTGTAGACAAATAATTAACTTCATATAGCAACTATTTCAACAGATTTGAGATATTGCAGATTGTCTATATTGTGGATATTGTTTATTCTAATATTTGAATATGTTTTGACTTTTGTCCTGCTCCTAGGTTGTTATAGCTACAAATATAGCAGAGACCAGCATAACAATAGATGATGTGATATATGTAATTGACTGTGGAAAACATAAGGAGAATCGGTATAATCCACAGAAGGTATGCTTTCTTTCACATTTTGAAATTAACTATTTTATTATTTTGAAAATTCGATAGCATAGTGATAAATGTGCTCATGGAGGTCTTGGTCATATATGTTGCCATCAAACATCCTTTATATTCTGCACCTGACTGCTAAAATTGTTAGTTTTTTGTTTTTTCTCCTCAGTGGTTAAGCTGCAAACAGTGGTACTGAATAAATCTTTCTTTAATTTGGGTATGGTTCAGCAAGATACGGTTTTAGACTTCTTGCAGTACATGGAAAGGAATTTATCCATTCACCTAGATAGATAGATAGATAGATAGATAGATAGCATATTATCCAATTATCTTAAAATAACATCCATTCATCAGTATATTAAATGATTACTTAGGAATATAATAGAATTAAGAGCCTAATTTTGTTATATACATCAGATCTCAACATATTATTTTATTGTATTATTTTAATATTCTTAGTTTCTATTATCTCTCTTCCTCCTTCTTTCCTCAATACCCATAATCTTGACATGTATTACAATCCTCCGTCACTATTATGCTTTTGCATAGTCCTTGAAATTACATTCAATTTTCTCTGATTCTTTTTCCCATTCTCAATACAAAAATTCATGCAATCAGATCTCTTGATTTTACATCGAGATCACTTTTTTATGGAGTTATATTTTCTTACTGTTGGTTCATTTGTAGCAAGCATAAAGCTTAGTAAGCTTTAGCTTTAGGGGGAGTGTTAGAGTATATAATAAATTAATAACATCTTACTATTCTAATGATTCCTCAGAATATAAGGAAGTAATTTGGATTTTCATTACATTTAATTATTTGTCTTCTTATTTAGTTTGGATTTGGAGTATAGTGTTATTGTAAATTAGAATAAGCACGTTTGTCTTATACGATACATCATATCATGTTATATCAACATATTGGCTTATGGTATCTGTAGAAATTGTCTAGCATGGTTGAAGATTGGATATCTCAAGCAAATGCGAGGCAGCGCCGGGGCAGAGCTGGACGTGTAAAACCTGGAATCTGCTATTGCTTGTATACTCGTCATCGGTTTGAAAGGCTCATGCGTCCTTATCAGGTATATATTTTTTATTTCAGGCTGAAAATGCTTAAAAGGGTACCTTAGCACTATGTTAGTATTTCTATTCCATCATTCTTATTTGCTTCCTTTTCCGATGTTTAATGTTATATTCTTCTTATCAAGGTTCCAGAGATGCTTCGGATGCCATTAGTTGAATTGTGTCTGCAGATTAAGTTACTGTCTCTTGGTTATATCAAGCTATTTCTGTCCAAGGTAAACCAGTATACTTTTGATTGAATTGAAAAAATGTTCACTGAACAGATTACCTGAACAGTTTTCGTCAATGTCTTTCCATTATCAGGCTTTAGAACCTCCAAAAGATGAAGCAATGAGTTCAGCCATATCCTCACTGTATGAGGTACTCTATAGTGTATTTTATTTTTCTATATCATTGCTTTCGAGAAAGAGTTATTGCTTTTAATTTTGTACAATTCCAGTTTTCTGTAATTTATGTGAACTATAGTTTTGGTTTTAATCCCTGGCTTTAATAAATTCTGCTTATTGTTAAATTGGACAATACAGACAACAAGGTGTCTTATGAATTTTCATTTTTGTGTTCCTCGTTCTTAATATAATTTGTCAATGCTGTTCCTGTTAATGGAGGAATGACAGATTCAAATGCCCGATTCTAGCATGTTATTTACTTTGGAAAATAATTGCATAATGTGGCTTTTAGTGTTGTAATGTATCTTGTCATAGATGTTTTCATCATTTTGTTTTTCAGATAAATTGACGAACTTCTACTGTATTGATATTTTTTTTTTGTTAGCTGTATTTATTTCTAGGCATGTTATTTTGCCTAGAAAGTAATGTTCAGTCCTATAAGTTATTTGTGGTATTACATTCATATACAATCATAACCTGTTTGAGAAACTATAGAATAAAATGGAAATGTTTTCTGATCTGTGTGTGTTTTCTTTCAATGACATCAATGCTGTAGGTTGGTGCTCTTGTAGGGGATGAAGAACTGACACCGCTTGGGTATCATCTGGCAAAACTTCCTGTTGATGTCTTAATTGGAAAGGTGTACACCAAATTATTCTTTCTTCTTAAATTCAGTGTTAGAGATAGAATTCCAAATGAAGGGTTGAAGGTGTATCAGCGTAGGAGGCAGAGGGGTAAAATGGGAAATAGTGGCTCAAGTGCTGATATGAGCACTGTTGTGGGGATCAGCAGATCCTAACTGACTTGGCGTGCGTGTGAGGTAGCAAATTCTGTTAGGAAAATGGGTGTAACTGTATGGAGTGAGGATATTCATTTTACATCTTTGGAGAAGATCATAGGCTAGAGAGCTAGAGCTGCTTAGTGCTCTGAATTTGTATCTCTTTGGTTTTCACCTAATTCAATATACTTCTTCTTCTCCTCTATCATTTGGTATTCAGTGCTCTTTCTCGGGATTTCTGTGCGAGTCACTGGTTGCTGCTACGATGGAAGGAAGAATGGAGGAATGGGAGAAGAAGCTTGACCGATTAATGCGTTTGATGGCGGAAGCACGGAGAGCGGACCAGAGGCCGATCACAATCACCAAGGTGACATCGTCGAGTGGAGCAAGAAGGTCGATGGAATGGAGGTTCGAGGTGGGAAGAACGTTCTCACCACTCCCCTTCGCTGTAGCGAGCACCTAGCTCAAGGTTGCGAGACCGCGAGCGTCGGAGCGCCCCCGTTCCCGCATGGATCGTCTGCCCCACTTGGACCGAGCTTTGTGCAATGGTCGTCATGCGCATGGATATCGTGAGGATTCGAGGGAACGAGTTTGAGAAAGGAAGCGTAAATTGGATCTGCCAATTTTCACCGGTGATGATGTGTTTGGCTGGCTGGTGAAGATTGAGCGCTACTTTACTGTGAATGACGTTTTCGGGGATGAACAACTGAGAATGGTGCTGGTGGTGATGGAGGGTCGTGCACTAAACTAGTTCTAGACGTGGGAGAGACTTTTGCAGTATCCATCTTGGCGTTAGTTCAAAGAGGCGGTTTGGCACAGAACATAAGAGAGAAATCCACTCTCTAAGAAGAAGGGAATTTGTTTGAAAATGTTATTGATTGCTTGATGAACAACACATACAAATGGAGCTTATTTATACTAGTGTTTGAGGGATACAATAGTCTAATCTCATACTTAGATATTTGGTAGAGAGTGGAAGTGTGTGATGTGGAATAAAAGAAGAGTGAGTTGAGAAGAATTAAAGAAGATTAATTGGGGGTCCTCCATTGTCCACCACTATCCATGGTGCTTATGGTGTTTCTAGATCATTCTCCCCGGGTTGGAAAGAACTCGCCCTCGAGTTAATTGTCTCTTCATCGTCCAGATAGGGTGAAAGATCAGCAACATTGAAAGTTGCAGAGACTCCATAGGCGCCTGACAATTCCACCTTATAGGCATTATCTTTTATCTTTTGCACAATTTTAAAAGGACCATCAGCTCTTGTAGACAGCTTAGCATTAGATTGCTTTGGAAAACGCTCCTTTCGCAAATGAATCCATACTAAAGCTCCTTCTTTGAAAGTCTGTATTCTGCGATGCTTATCTCGCTGAGATGAATTCTGCTTTTGGATCCTTGTGCGAACGAGCTCATGCAACTTCTTGATCTCTTTAGATCTTTCTTCCGCTTCAGCACTAAACTGTTGTTTGTTTGGTGAAAGGGTCAAATCCAACGGGCTCAGGGGACGAGTGCCATAAACCACTTCAAAAGGGCATTTTCCTGTAGCTTGATTGGAGGAGTTATTGTAAGCAAACTCAATCTATGCAAGGATAAGATCCCACTGCTTCAAATTTTTCCCAACAAAACTCCTAAGAAGATTGCCCAAGATTCTGTTGATTGCTTCTGTTTGTCCATCTGTTTGAGGGTGACTAGCACTACTAAATTGTAGTTTAGTACCCATCTTTCTCCATAGCGTCCTCCAAAAGTGGCTGAGAAACTTGACGTCTCGATCGGAAGTGATGGTTTTTGGAATGCCATGAAGACGAACATTTTCTTTGAAATAAAGGTCGGCAATTTGAACAGCATCATTGGCTTTCTGGCATGGGATGAAATGAGCCATTTTTGAAAACCTGTCTACCACCACCATTATGGAATCCTTTTGTCGTTGAGTTCTTGGAAGTCCAAGGACAAAATCCATGCTAACATCCTCCCAAGGTGCAGATGGAACTGGAAGTGGTAAGTATAACCCTGTATTTTGATTTTTGGCTTTAGCCAAATGACAAACTTTGCACCTTTGAATGTGCTTATTGACATCTCGTTCCAATCTTGGCCAATAGAAATTTTCTTTGACCAAGGTTGCAGTTTTGTCCCGTCCAAAATGACCAGCTAGTCCTCCATCATGGGCTTCCCAAATAACAGCTTCTCGCAGTGAGGATTGAGGAATGCACAGACAAGACTTCTTGAATAAGAATCCGTCATACCTGTAATACTCTTGGAAAGGTTGTTGTTCAGTAATACTCCAAAGTTTATTGAAGTCAGGATCACCTTGATATAATTTCTTGATAACATCAAATCCGATAACTTTGGCCTGCAAGGTGGATAGCAATGCATGTCGCCTGCTGAGAGCATCTGCTACAACATTTTGAACCCCTACTTAATGATTATTGTTCATTTACTCAATGCATAAGATGGGTCTTTCTGTTCAACCCAGGCTTAAGGTTGACTAAGCTCTCCAATGCACTGCAATAGCAGAAGTTGGTTGGCATGTCATTAACCACTTTTCTAATGTTAGATTGGTGGACTTTTGATTTATTTGCTTTAAGTTGTTTAATTTGTTATGTTCACTGGGTTCTGCACGTTTAAAAAGCTGTACTCTGCCGTGCTTGTTTCTCTACATCTGGTAAATGTCAATATTGTATATCTAGTTTATTAAAACCAAGGTGCTCGTTCAGTGCACTTCCCTTCTACTTTGCTCTGAATTGCTGACCCAACCTCTAATGATCTGTTGTTTCTGCAATTGTAGATGATGCTGTATGGTGCAATATTTGGTTGCTTGTCACCCATTCTTTCAATCTCTGCATTTCTTAGCTACAAGTCTCCATTTGTGTATCCAAAGGATGAGGTCTTTATCAGTGCTAATTTTTTACACTGCGTTGCTTCTTCCTTATATTCAATTATGAACAAATTATTGCCTTGATATGCAGAGGCAAAATGTTGAAAGAGCTAAATTTACATTGTTGAATTATAAGCTAGATGGGCCTTATGACACCAAGGATACTGATCAGCAATCTGATCACTTACTAATGATGACGGCATATAAAAGATGGGAGAGGATATTGACTGAGGTTAGTATGACAGCGTTTGTTTACTATGTAAAAGACAGAAAATACAATACAGAATAGAAGATAATATGTTTGTTTAGTGCAGACACATATAAGACAGACTGTAATTGTACAGATTTTTTTTGTATTTTGTGTGTAGATACACAAAATATAGGTGCTGGTACAAGAATTTTAATGAAAATTTTGTTCCAAGTATACCCCTATTATTTTTTCCATAATTTCACCATTTGCCCTTCTCATTTTTACCAAAATCTCAAAACAAAATTTTATACAAATACAGGTACAAATTTATTCTGTACACACTAAAACAAGCAACAAAATACACAAAATTTACTGTATTATATGTGTATTTTTGTACTGTATTGTATCAACTCTGAAACAAACACTACCCATGTGGTAGTTTCATTCATATTTATGCACATCCTCTGATTATTATTATATGATGTTCTGCTTGGTTGAAGCACATGCTAGCTATTTTCTTACTTATTTCAAACTCTTCCTAAAATCTGAGATTGCACGGGGCAACCCTGTTATAAGAAATGGCTGCCATCTATGTTGACAGTGCATAGTATTCTTGTTAAAAGGGGAACCAATAAAAGGAAAAGTAGAAAATTGTTGTTGCTTATTATAGTAAGGCTTCAGCATATGCATTTATGCACAGAAACTCATTTAGTTCACTTACTTCATAGGATTGTGTTCTTTCTGAACTCATTTTTAATCACTTCTTAATTTTTTATGTGTAGAAAGGAGCTAAAGCTGCACAACAATTCTGCAATTCATTCTTTTTGAGCAGCTCAGTAATGTTTATGATAAGGTGTTTGATCTTTATTCAAAAAGCAACTAATTCATTTTCTTCGTTTGTTTCTGTGGGTTTGTTACATTTGTGATGTGAATCTGTTAGAACCTTGGTAATGGAGGGAAGGTAAATCACTATGTTGATAACAGGGAGGGGGGAAATCCCCAAATCCCCAATCTTGATACAATGGAGGATTACCTCCTTGATGAGAGAATATGTCTTTGTTACTAAACTAACTACAATTCAAGATACCAAATGAATTATGAATGATTAAAGACTCCCTAAACTACTCTCAATTCCCTTATTTATAGTCAACTAATACACTAACTAACTACTTTTTTTTTTCGATTATACACTAACTAACTACTAACTTCCTAACTATCTATCTAATGTGATCCTATCAAAATCATATTGTATAACTCTTCTCAAGTATCTCTTGTATTTGATGATATGTCAGGGAGATGAGGATACAGTTCGGAACTTTGCTAGCGGACATTGGTCTCATCACTATTCCAAAACATGATCAGGTGTTTTGCCTTTGTTATTCTTGAGTAGTGTCTGGTTACTGTTGATCAATGACCTCATTTATGTTTACAGATTATAGAATGTACTGTCAAATGGTCCTTTGTTTTTCTTTGTAGTAGTAATTTATTTTTGTCCATGCAATAGAAATATTCACTGCAATTATAACTTATAAGCATGTACTTTGCAAACCTATTACAGCATTCCTTTTTCAGTAACTTCTTGTTTTTATTTTAACCCATGTGTTAGGGACTTGGGTATTATGGGATGTTGTTAGAACCTTGGCAATGGAGGGAAGGTAAACCACTATGTTGATAACAGGGAGGGGAAATCCCCAATCTTGATACAATGGAGGAACTACCTCCTAGAGAGAATATCTCTCTACTACTAAACTAACTACAATACAAGATACCAAATGATGATCAAAGACTCCCTAAACTACTCCCAATTCCCTTTATTTATACTCAACTAATACCCTAACTAAATACTAACTTCCTAACTATCTAATGTGATCCTATCAGATGTCCAAAGTCCCACATTGAGTAGTATGAGATGTTTGATATTGTATTTAAGGAGAGTGGTTCTCCCTCCTTAACAACTAGCTTGTAAGATGTGGTTCCCCATTTTCATTAGGTGATTAATAGTAGTATTGAAGTCTGGTTGTCGGCAGCACGGAGAAAGCTACCTATTGAGAGTTTTGACCTACATGAGGCCAAGTAAAGTACCGTAGAGTGCAGCCGTCGGGATGTCGGCTCTACAGGGGCAGTGTATTGTTAGGGACTTGGGTATTATGGGATGCCCAAAGTCCACATTGAGTAGTATGAGATGTTTGATGATATATTTAAGGAGAGTTGTTCTCCCCCCTTAACAACTAGCTTTTAAGGTGTGGTTTTCTACTTTCGTTAGGTGCTCAACACCATGTCATCTCAAGTTAAATATAGATAGACATAAGTGAAGGTCAGTGATGATATCCTTTGGTGCTTAACACTGTTGGGCTGCCTTCCATCTATTCTATTATTTGTACTGGGACTTGCTCAAGTTTTCTCCTCACATTGCCCAAATCATTTAAAGCAATATTCTACCCTCTTTTTCACAATTTATCCTACCTCAACTTCTCTTTCATGTAATTATTTCTAGCTTTGTCTAGTATGTTGTCTTATCCAGTGAAATATTCACATTTCTGCAGCTTTGAGTTTATTCTCTGCAAATTAGAGTGATAGTCATATTCTGATATTCATATGAAATTGTTGGAATAATGCGAAGCTAAAATCCAAGTTTCTTCATTAAAGAAAAAACATTGAATTTAATTTCTCTTTTGACTAGAATCTTTTGGTTTGTTTCCCTTTCTCCATTGTTCATATTGGTTTCCAACTTTAGCTTGGACAGACTCTAGTTTTTATCATATATTATTTGTCTGTGTATGCCTCCCATGTTAATTCAGTGTTTTTTTACAAATTTATTAACAAAAGGAGAATGTTCTTTTCGAATCTTTGTACTGATCAATGATCTGAACTACTCCAGATATTTGGAAAGAAGATACGGAATCTTGACAGTTGGCTTTCTGATGCATCACAACCATTTAATACATATGCACATCACTCATCTGTTGTAAAGGTAAGGTTTACAGATGTTCTATATGCCACTATCAGGCAATGCTAGTTTCTTGTTCTCTGGAACTTACAGCTGATGTTCTGCTAAATCTACCTTGACCTTTCACAGTTGATACTTGATACAGCATGACCTGATCTGTGATTCCTTTAATTTAGTCGCTTCTTTCTGTTCTCCACATTTCATGCTCGTTTCATGTTGCCTTTACTCGTTTAAGATTGCTTCTAGTAATCGCTTTTTTAAGTGTAACATGTGCAGCTGTATGTATATATATATATATATATAGGAGACATATCAAGTGAGAAGGATGAGAGTGAGAGGAATAAATTTGGACCATTGGGTCTTATTTAAATTGTCAAGATTAAAACATAAAATCATATGACTTTTTTAAGTGGTCATATGACATTTTAAAATCTCTTAATCTTGACCATTCATGTATGGTTATATGGTCCAGATTTACTCCTCTCACTCATAAATTTAGTATTCTCATTAGATACATCACCATATCCATATATATATTCTTTTCTATTTCAGAATCTCATAACTCAATCATGGGAAAAATATAAAAGTTATTATCTGTCACCGGAGATTGGATGAATATTTCCATATTTACTCTTTCAAAATAAAACACAATTCAGATCTGATCTTTGTACTTTAATTTTTAGCATGCGTTGAATGAAGCATAGTGTTATGTACCATTATAGTGTTTAAATGGATAGAAATAGAAAGTAAGGGTAATTGAGGAAAATAAATTGTAATTATGTTAGAGGATATTTGGGGAAAAGGAAGTCGTCTTGAGTTTGTTAATAGTGGAAGAGGTTTATAAATAAGGAAAGATGAGAGTCTTGGAGAGGTAGGAAATTAGTGGAGTGAACATTTGGGGAGAGAACTTGGCCTCTCGAAAGCCAAGCCCATCATTTCTGTATTTCCTTTCAGTTTCGTTTATACATTCAGTGAGATAAACTTCCACTCTACTCTCTTACTATTCTACTCTCTTTCTCAACTTCACTCTCTTCTCTACTTCACTCTCTTCCTATTCTTCTCGATTATCTGTTATTACTGTGAAATATCATTAGGCATAGCAATTAACCTGAGTGCTGTTAATGAATAATCATTTTACTCCTGAAGTGAAGGCTACACCAAAAGACTGCAAAATTAGAGTGTGTTGCCTTTTCCAATTCTGTTACTTTTCATATTTTATTGGATCTTACTATGTAAATAAAAACCTTTATTTTTTCTTTGGAGATCAGGTTATGTGCTTATCACTGTAACTATTTTATCCGGCATCCTTCCCCTATATATGTTAGACACTGGTATCTAAGAGAAGAATATAAATGAAGCTGATCATTATTACTGATAAAAGTTCCATGGAAAATCACCAAGAACCCTAGAAAGATATATTGATTTGAGGAAGATTTAGAGCTCCTCAGCGCTCTAAGAGTCCAAGACTAACTAATCAAATGACAAAGGACTCCTAACTATTTACTTCCCTTATTTATAGAGAACTAACTGATGGGATTCTAACCCTATATCTAACAAATATTGTCGTTCTTGTTACATATGTTTTCATTAGTATTCAATTTATTGTCTTAGAGAAATGCTAGCTTCACACTAATTGTTTGCTACATTGCCATTACAAAATTTATCCATTACGGGGATCAGTCCCTGTGCTGGGCCACTCTCATGTGAAAGGCCCATCATATCTTTTTCCCAATCTATTAAAGTGAGGGAGAAAAAGTGTGTGCTAAATATCACTGTCCTTTTTTTTATGCAAAAGTTTCAGAATGCACTTGCAGGCTATACTATGTGCTGGTCTGTACCCTAATGTAGCAGCTGGCGAACAGGGCATTGTTGCATCAGCTCTCAGTGGCCTTAACCAGTCCTCTATCACTGCTAATAGTGGTCATACTGTCTGGTTTGATGGAAGAAGAGAAGTTCATATTCACCCTTCTTCCATCAACAGTAACATGAGTGCATTTCGGTACCCCTTTCTTGTCTTCCTTGAAAAGGTTTGTGAACAGTTCGTAGCAGAAAATTTTAACTCTCCCTTTTAGGATGAAATGTTACTTCTCGTACAAAATTTGGAAATGTATTACATTTATTTTATCTTTGTTACTATTCATATAATTTGTTGCTTTGAAATTAATGTAATATTATTATATTTATGCATTCAGAAGTCCAAAATTATTGTAACCAACTCATGACTACCATTAAAGGTGAAAGTGAGCTGAACTAAGTTGAGCTATGCAAGGCTTGACCTCAGTTCAGTAAGAAAGTGATTTCTTGGCTAAAGCTTTGTGCACTTAGCTCATGGGCTGTTCAAGCTCAGTGAGCTAGGCTCAAATCTTATATCCAATAAACCTTTTCAAATATTTTAATTATTATACAACATCAATCTAGCCTTAATGCACTAAGTTGAATTGTCTACATGATCAAATGATGTCAAAGTGCTCTATCTAATATTTTAGTTGAATTGGAAAAAAAAAGTAAATATACACGTTTATATATATGTATCTTGAGTCATGATGTTTATATATGTATCTTGAGTCATCACAAACTGATGAGAGGAATATGTATAACTTTAAGTTTATCTTATTTACAATTGAGACACATTTTTAAGCTCAAGCTCAGTTCATTTGCTTATGATTTTAGCTTAAGGGGATCAACAGACCAAGCTGTTAGTAACTTAAAAGCAATCTCCACTCAAGTCCAGCCCTATCACTTGTGCTATTAACCCAAAAAGAAAATAGTTGATGGCTTTGCACTTCATAACAGATAGATGTTATTTATAAAGAAATGCACCCAATGTTGTACTTTTCTTATATTTAAGGTTGACCAAGTGTTCAGCCATGAACAATTGGATCCACCACTTGTATTATGTTAGCCACTTCCTTGTCTCGCTAAATTCGTAGTTTAATCATTTGTGGTCTTTGATGTTTTTCTTAACGTAGCAATTTTCATATGATTGTGCATGTTATATTTGTGTGGAAGTAATTCCTGCAATTCAATTATTTGGGTTTTGTATTGGTTCTAGTTGCTATATTGAAATAACTAATTGAGTTTGGTGGTTTCTTTTTGTGCTCCTCAGATATACAGCTAACATTTGGTTTTGTCAGGTTGAAACAAATAAAGTATTTCTACGAGATACCTCTGTCGTTTCTCCTTACTCTATTTTGCTGTTTGGGGGTTCAATTAGTGTTCACCATCAGGTACATGTTCTGGTTCTCATTTGGCAATGAATGGTATTTATTTATTGGGAAATAACTAAACCTATAGATAGAAACTAAGGTACTTCTTCAATCAATGGAATATTTTTTTCCAACTTTATCCTTTGATATTTCCACAAAATGAAGTGAGACAGAGCATTAAAGAAGTGTTAATATTTTGAATATGATTATGTAGTTATAATTTAAATGGCTTATGATTGGCGAAATCGCTATAATTGTTCTAAGAAGGATTTAGAATAATTAGTTTGTCTATAAACAGATGCCGACTCCATCTCAGGGGATAGAATAGAACTTCTTGTAATTGTTGTAGCTAGTGTTTTCTATAATTGAGACTATTTAATAAGGTGAAGGATAATTGGTCCCTCGCATTTATTAGACTTTCTCATGCTGCTCGCCTAATTTGATTAAAAATACCAAAAATTTCCCATTCTTCTATATCTGGTTCACTTTCAACTTCTCTTCCTGGTGGCCACCACCCCGCCAATTTCACAGCCCCTCAGCCCGATTTCAATAGTCGCAGTATGTTTATTCTAATTAAGAAGAACTCTAATTAGTTCATGACACTGATGACAATGATAGTGCAGCCCTGAAGGAAAATTTAATTCGTGGTAGCTATGGAGATAGAACCTTATTCTATTCGTCTTGCCAACGGTTTGACAGAGTACATTAAAATAACCAGATAAAACCTCCTTTCTATTACTCTCTTCTGAATCCTACCACTGTCCTCGACGAAGCTGCAACCGCTACCCACCTCTGGTGCTCTCTTTCCTCACCCCACAACCATTATTTTCAAGGAGATTGAAAGAGCAGATGCCAGTGGGTAGGGGGGAATACTACTGAAGGGGGTGGTGGCCTGGGGCGGATTGGGAGGGAGCACGAGGCGGCGGTCCACAATAAGGGTGGGTGCAGCTGTGACTTGGTAACATCAGTAGCTAAATGGATGGTGGGTGCCTGGAAGGTGATGGTAGTGGTGAATGGGGTGGATAGTTGATTGGTGTTAGGGGATAATTTGTCCTTTAAGCATTTTTTTTAGTTTTAAATTTTTTATTTTCTAATTTTATATAATAATTTGTTTAGATTTGAGCCGTTCAAGCCACATCATACGAATAGGAATAAAGGACCTTTCAGTAGTCCAAATCTTGAGCCGACTAAATTATTCTCCACCATTTAATAGCTTTTTTAAATCTTCTCGCAATTACCTTGAAGGACTTGATAAAAATGGAAGCAATCTGCAACAATCAGCAAGAGATATTCTGATCCAATAAATTTTTTATAAATAGGAAGAACCATATTATGCTTAAATTGTTTAGTGCTGCTCTCTCAAAACATTAAATTTTGTTTCCTTTTTTTTTTTTTTTTTCTTCTACATGATAGAGTGCACTGGTAACAATTGATGGTTGGTTGAAATTGAGTGCACCTGCCCAAATTGCTGTCTTGTTCAAGGAGCTAAGACAAACTCTCCATTCCCTTCTGGAGGAGCTGATTAGAAATCCAGAGGTGTGATTTACTGCTAAAGTTCCATATCTAACGATAATTTGAATTGTCATTACTTTAAGCTTTCTTATGTTTAATCCGTATCTGTATCCTGATCTGGATGGTTTGGTTACTTTGTTTTGATGGCTGTAATGCATCTTGAGTCTAACCTCTGCTCAACGTGAGAATAATGGTTGAGCTTTTATTTGCTTTTCAGGATGCGCTCGCTCTGAATAATGAGATCATTAAGTCTATCATCACTATTCTGTTGGAAGAAGGCAGCATGCCTAAATAGTTTAGTACTGGGAATCACTCATCTGAGAAAATTCATGTTTATTTAAAATTTTAGATAAAATTCATTACAGGTGCTTCCAGGATAACGTGAAAGAAAGCTGATAGTAATTATTCTGTTTGTTTGTTTGTTTGGAGTCATTTTACTTAACTGGTTCAACCCGAAGAATAATGAAAATTGGAAGTGTTTATTGAAACCAAACAGTATGTATTTACCAAACAGAATGTGCGAATTGAGGAGCCACAAATAAGTTACTGCTCGAGATATATTTTCCGCATATTGAAGAATGATCCCTTTGAAGTACAAATATGTTGTGTGTACAAGTGGGTATTATCCTCTTCAAAATGAAGGAGAAGACTTGTGAATATAATATATATATAGAGAGAGAGAGAGAGAGGAGGGATCCACTTCCTCCAAGAGTAAGTCTTGATATACTTACTCCATCTTATAACTTTCGATAAACATAAAATTAGATCAATTCAACCGTTGAAATATTAATTTACAAAACATAGATCAAGTGTATAAAATTTCATAAAATTTTAATATAATTTGATGCTTCATCACCTCATGTTATTTCGACATATAATATAGTTTTGAAAATATATATAAATGTTGAGTGTTAGATAATATATCTATCTATGTCTGATTTTTCTGAAATTTGATATGCATAATTATCAAGATAATATTATAAAATTCAACGGTTGGATTGATCTAATTTTATGTTTATCGAAAGTTATTTGATGGAGTAAGTATAAAAGTAAGTGGATCCCTCTTCATATATATATATATATATATATATATATATATATATATATATATATATATATATGTTATTGTCATTCTTGCTTGCTTGTTGGCTTTCTTCATATTCCAATAGCATCAAGCATCTGGGAATGTTGAGAGACAGAAACTAGTGAATTTGCTACAATGGCACCACTAGCAGCGACTGCTGGGACACCAATGCCAGGAAAGGTGGAGTCTCCACAGCAATAAAGGTGTGGGATTGGGGTGGAATGGCCAGGAAAGGTCTCTTTACTGCCAGCTTGAATTGCTGGCCCATATGTTCCTCTGTTCCTCCGAAGAAACCTTTGATGCGTCAGTGGGCTTCCCACCAACTTCACTTCACACTTGTCCCTGCTGAAACCTGGCCCCACTGCTCGCTCCACTGCTCTCCACATTACCTCCGATCTTTCAGCTTTGAGCTCTCTGTATTCAGCACTCCTACGGTCAAGTCCTTCCCACAACTCGAATGGTTCTGTTCCTGGCAGATAAGCATGTAACACGTGTTTCCCCGGTGGTGCCACATTAGGGCTAAGCACACTAGGTACCGATATCAATACAACGTTCTGGTCAGCATCAACACCTCTTCCCCAGTCATTCACAACTATGTGATGAATGCCCAGATCACTTCGTACACCCTGCAGGGTCAGGTCAATGTCAGCATGTTATCTATCTATCTATCTCTCACCAATGAATAAGCATGAGTAAAGAAGTAACCGGTGATTGAGTCACCAAAATGGCAAACCTCTGCATCAAATCCCAAATGGAGATGCATGAATGACTCGCATTGACGAGTCGTGTTAATCCTTTCTGCGTAAGACTTTGGAACTACTTCTTTAGGTAGCAATTTTAAAGTGTCCCACATTGATGCGTTGCTGACAACAGCCTTTCTAGCGCGTATGAACTGCAGAGTACATAAACATTCAATTCAGATCTTTGTGCATTTTCTTATCAATCAAAACATTATAATACTACTTCTTTTTATAAAAAAATAAACAAAAAACAAAACATTACAATACTACTACTACTACTCACTTGACCACTTCTCAGCTTTACTCCAGTGGCTCTATCATTTTCAATAACAATTTTTTCCACATGACTGAGAAGAGAAATCCGTCCACCAAATTTCTCAAGTCCGCGTATAAGAGCCTCTACTATACCAGCACTTCCATCAATGGGGTACTCTAGACAGCATCCTGGTTTGTACCATTCTGCAAACATGTAAACCTGAAAAAGTTGCGGTAAACTATTGTTAGCCCTCGATGCAATAATAAATTATAGTGACAAGCTGTTCATACGAAAACGAAGGTAGTAGTTTCTAATTACCATCTCTGCTGAGAGTATGGCATTAGCTTTGACCCCGGCAAGCAAGAATGCGAGTAGGTCAATCCAATTCCTTATGAAAGGGTCTTTGAGTTGCAATCCATCAAGTATTTCCGAGAAAGGTCTGAGAAGTTTTGTAGCCCCAAGAGCACCCTGTGGTCCCATTTGAACGAAGGATCTGATGAGAGAAGGGGCATATCTAGCTGCTGCAGTGGAAAGGACGCCGAAATCTCCTCGAATAGATAGAGGGGGAAGAGCCATTGCAGCCGTCGAAAGTGGAAGCACAGCATCCTTTCGAACACGAATTGCAATTAGCAAAAAGAGTACGTAAGAGTACGTGTACTCAATTCAATTCAAATTAGGAGCGACTATACTCACTAGAAGTTTCTTCCACTCTCGTACAGCATTAGGACCTGCATACCTGTCAAGGTCCTGCAAGCAAATAAATAAAGAAATTCATTGATTCATTCCTTGGAAGATGAAAGGAGAGAAGATGAGCAAGAATGGAATAACCTTGAAAAATTCGGTAGGGCCTATGCGGGACAAGAATTCACCCTGAGGAATGTAGACCATCCAGGAGTCATAAGTGGCACAAGGGAGAGACTCGCCCAAGGCATCCAGAACCTGTGCAAGCGGATTGGCCTGAGGGCCCCTCGATTGCAAGCCAGAGAATAAAGAAGGCCCAGAGTCAAACTTGTACCCTTTTATATCGAAGGAATGTGCTGCTCCACCTGCTTGGTCGTGGCTCTCCAGGACAAGCACATCCTCCTCGTATCTTGCCAGAAGTGCTGCACAGCACAGCCCTCCTATCCCGCTCCCAATCACTACATAGTCAGCTTCCGACGACGACCTCCTCCTGCTGCTGCTTCGCGCCACAACGGACATCCTCCTGCTCCTCCTCCTCTCCCTCAGAGTCGGAGGAGAAGGATATCCAAACATACCACCTCCCATCTTCATGGCTTTGCCAATAGGTACTGACATCGCCATTGCTGCCACGAAATCCAATTCAGTTCAATTCAATTCAATTCAGGAGTAGTACTAGTACTAGTGTTTGATTGAATGAAACACCTCGCTACGCTAGGCTTCCCTTCAGTTCAGTTCTCAGAGAGATCAGTCGAGTTGAGTTTGTAGATGTTAAATTAGCCACGTCGCCACTAAATTCCTTTCCTCTCCTTTGTTAGAACAAGACAAGAATAGGAATATCCCCTCTTTTCTAAATAAGAAAAAGAAAAAAAGGGTTTTGCTAAGTCCTTGTGGACTTGTTAATATGGAAAATGTTATTCGTAGATACAACAATACTCATCTACCAATTTTTCATTCATTCCAAAAGTTGGCAACTTTTATGAATATGTTGGCAACTTGTCAATATTTTCATAAAAGTCAACTTTTGAATGGGTGAAAAAATGAGTAGATGACACTGTTGTATTTACAAATAGCAGTCTCATGTTAATATATTAAAAGTGGAAAGTTTTGTCTTAAAACATTTATTTTTACATTTCTTATACATTGAATCATCCGCAATACTATAATTTTTTCTAAAACTTCCTATTTGTAGTACCAAGTGCCCCAAAACCCAAAGAAAAATATCCCCTATTTTTTCTTCAATAATATTTGCTAAACACAGTCAACCCAATGGATTCATTTGATAAATTTTTTGGCTAGAAACAATTTATTTTAACAAGTTAGTTTGTTGTGATTTGAGGGAGTATAATTCATAATTTTTATATTGACTAGTTTTTTGTTTGTGTAAATAATAACATTTTTTTTCTTTTAGCATTGATACTTGTATTATAAGTTGTATTAAATAAATATAAATAGAGTTTAATTTTGATGTACTGATAGTATAAATGTATTTAACACTGTTATCCAATCAAAACATTTTGTTTGTATGACTTTTTATTGAGGAGAGAGAAAACATAATCATTATTGAAGTATAACAACACATAATTGAATGATTACGTAAAAAAGTTGTACGCTGTCACTACTGGATGAAAATTAAATTCATATGAATATTTGATTGTGTCATTATAAAAATTGTTATTGTTTCGATATAAAAATTTGAATATAATTTTAAATTGAATCAATATATAAATTAGATTAAATAGCTATAAATATTGAATTGTATCATAATTTAATTAAATGATTGGTTTAGTGTTAAATTTAGTATATATAAAATATTTCACCTTTTCTTTTTAGCAATTCTATTTGTAAGTACTAAAATTTTATACAATCATTATCTCCATTTTCAAAATAGAGAAATGTTTTTTATACATTACAAAATCAGTCATTTTCAGTCACCATATGTAATAATTCAATTTTTTAAAATTATTAATCTAACTTTGAATATTATACATTAATTCAACATTTTTAAAGTTAGATTAATAGTTCTAAAAGTTAGATTATTGCATATTAATGGCTAATAGTAACTAATTTTATGGTATTCATACAACATTACTCTTCAAAATATATTTAATCCACCAATTATTTTTTGTTTTAACTTATTATCTATCTATAACATTTTTTACATTCTCACAATCCAAGTATATATACATACTTATAGTATGTACAACAAATATTTCTTTCTTTTTTCCTTCCCAAGTATATATACATACTTATAGTATGTACAACAAATATTTCTTTCTTTTTTCCTTTTGATGCTGCTAGTCTCGTCTGTCGCATGAACAATTTGGGTGTGTTTGTTTACATGAATAATAGGTACAGAGACATAGAGACAATGATACTACTATTGTATCATCTGTTTGGTAATGGGAACATGAAAAAAAAAATAAAACAAAGACACAGTTAAGAGGCACATACTAAAAGGCTTTTCAGTGTACTCTTGAGTACGAGGCACACTGAGCCACTAGCTGGGACACGAAGATGAGTTTAATAGAATATGATTTCGATTTTGTCCTTGTCAAACATTAAAAATTCCATGGACTATCCCTCTCATTCCAGACACTGCATCATCATCATTCTCCCTTCTTCCTCTTCCTCCTTCATCCTCATCTCATCCTCAAATCTGGTGTTGGATCATATTCTCTTCTCATTCCAATTGCGTTCTTTGTTTTTCGTTGTGATTGAATCATTTATGCTTGTGGTTGTGCAGAGGAAGAACACAAACGAGGCATCGAGAGCGACCGCACTACCAGCCACCACCATTGCAAGCCACCGTACTATCAGAGATGAGGTACGGACTGTACCCTTTTTCTTTCTCCCTATCCTTTGTTATTTTGAACTATTGTTGTTAGTTTACCATGTTTTTAATTTTTTTTAAATGATTGAAAAAAAAAATTCATTCTTATCTTCTCAAATTTATTCATTATTTTGTTTGGCTTAGTATGCATATGCTAATTGGTTTGATTGTTGCAGGTTTATATTGGATTAGTGTGCATCTTTTATTGGGACTCTTGTTTTGCTATCCGAGAAAGTTGGTCAAAAATGAAGATTAGGGTTGAAATCTTAGTATTTTGTTGATTCTCAATTGGGTTTCTTGTTTTATCTACTATAGCTTATCTATGCAGAACAAGAGCTGAAGAGGAATAAAGAAGAGGTAGAGATAGCACAATCAAAAAATAAGGTTTTATAATTTTTTATATATAAATAAATAAATAAAAAGGTAGTAAAAAGTAATTTTACACGAGATACTATATCTTGTGTATCTTAATCCAAACATGATACAGAGACCATGAGACACTATATTGATATCTTGTGCGTCAATATCAAACACATTATAGAGACATTAAAGACAATATCCCTGGACATCAGTATCATTATCTCAATATTCTCAGTGTCTCTGTTCCTGGTGTCCCCGAAAACAAACACACCCTTTAGGATCGTTCTTTTTTCGGTATCATATATAACAATATAATTAAGTTCAACATAATAAATGTTTAAATTATCATAGAACTGAACTTAATTCATCAAGAACTATTTCATTACAATATTTTAATAAGTGAAATTCAATTTAATTCTTTTATAAAATCCAATCCAATCACACCCGTCCTCGCTGATTATGTGGTAAATTATTAATACTTGCTGAAAGAAAATCTTTTTCAATCTATTTTCATACGTAACAAAATTTTGGTAGATCTTCGGACTATAAAGTATTGTCTTGTGAAAAAGTAATTGTGAGGATGAATAATTCATACAATTATTTATTGATCAATTTATTTGTTGTAAATTATAGAAAGTCGTAGAAGTAAAAATCATAATTATTACTAGCTTTTTTGTCGGACGTGTCCGTCAAGTGGCATTTTTATTATTCTTTTATAGAGTTCTACATAGGTCGGGTTGGATCGGATTTTATTAAAAATAATAACCAATCAAATTATTAAAGTAAAAATTGAGTTGGATCAGTTTTAGAATTGGGGGTAACCAATATATAGGTAGTGTTTGTTTTCAGTGACTCTAGAGTCAGAGTCAAGAGAGTCATGGAGTCAGTGTTACAGGAGTTAGAGTCACAGTTACTTCAAAATTGACTTCGAACACACTATCATATATTTGTATCTCTCTTCCAGCACACAGTGACTTCCTTCCAATACACAGTGACTCCAAGATCGGAGTGAACAAAAAATTCACAATTTTGTTTACTAAGTCACTGTGACTCTCGCACCAAACACTTGACAAAGTCAAATTTTCACTGACTCCTTGACTCTGACACCAGAGTCGGAAAAACGAAATGCAACCATATATATATTTTTTCTTAATATAATTCTAAACACTTGTCTATAAAGCATAACACTATAAATTATAATCACACGTGATCATAAACATTAATCATCTCATTAACGAAATAACAAGTCATATTATATGAAATATTCCAATCCACTTTTTTTATGTACATCTCCTAATTTCATAATTCATATTCAAGGTAGTAAAAGTAGTAATAGAATAACAAATAAATAAAAAATATAATAATAATTGGGTAGTTGGATAGTAGGATTAGGTATTGAATTTAATTTAAAAATCTGATACCTAAACCAATTACTAATTTGGTATAATATTTTTTACCGAACAAATTCGATAGTCTGTCCAATATGGTTGATTGGATTGAATCAATAAGATTTGTGGGTCTACCTGTATCTATGAACACCCATAACTTTTTATATGATTTTAGTTTCATAATTTTATTATTTTTATTTGAATTTAGTTGAATTTAATAATTATATCAATTAATATTAAATAAATAATTAGTAGAAGTGAGATAGTGGAAAAATAACTATTATTTGTTATTTATTTTATTTTTAAATTTTTATTTATTTTAAAAAAGATAACCACCTAAACGAGTGTAAATACCAAAAATAGTTATTTTGATGAATACTCTTTATATAATAGTATAATTGGGATTCATGTCTGTCTAGTTGCTTTTTTATTTTTTAGTAAATATTTTATGAAATAATATTATTTAATTCAATTTTATTGATATTTTTTATAAAATAATATTATTTAATATAATTAAAATTTCTTTCATATCTCATTTTAATTTATTAAAATATATGTATAAAAAATGAATAGAAAGAAAGAGAGAGAATTTGAATAATAAAAATTATAAGTAGTAGTTACTTTCAATTTTGTAATTCTTTTTAATTTTTTGTTTACTCTAAAAAAATAACAAATTTTGTGAAATGTTATGTAATAGATAATAATTTCATCAATGCTACATGTACACTATTTTTCAAACACTTTCAGTCATCAACACACTTTTTAAGTTGGGTCTACAAAAATATTAGAGACAAACCATACGCATTTATTATGGGTGGCGGATGGTAGCAGCATTTTGGTGTACAAGATTCATTGTTGTAATAATTTAGATAAATAAAAGTCGGGTTGAAGTAGTCCGACCCGGTGAGACAGGGCCCAATACTCCGCCCAAGTAGTATTAAGTATTAACCGAGTGACTGCAAAACCCTAATAAGGTGAAGCTGCCTGCCTGCCGCGTTCTGTTGGATCTCTCACTCACTCACTCGACGCTCACTTCGTAAGTAACATTGTTATTTCTTCTTCTCTATATAAAAGAAGATCTCTGCTTTGATTTATGACTCGTCGTCTCGTTGAATTTCATTTCTAGATTGAACAGATCACCCCACAGGCATCTTTCCCCTTTGAAGCCATGGCGCTGGTGAGTCTCTCTCTCTGTTCGATTCAATTTTCTACTTCTTGGTCGCATAATCTGCATCTTGCTACTTCTCCCCCCCCCCCCCCCCCCCCCAAGGATTTTTACTGTAAATCAGGAGAGTCACTCTTTACTTGTTCGGTTCATTGACTTTGATTATACTCTTTTGAATCTACGTTATTGGTTTCCAATTAATACCATCATTTTGATCCGATTTATTGTCTTCTAGATCCTGCATACATGGAAAACTAACAAAAATGCTTACAAGGCGCTCATTGCGGCGGAGTATGCCGGTGTCCATGTTGAATTGGCCCCAAATTTTGAGATGGGCGTCTCTAACAAAACTCCTGAATTTCTCAAGATGAACCCTATCGGCAAGGTATCAATCATCGCATGTGTCCACTTCTGAGATGAGAAGTTCATCATGAACATGATTTGATCTTGTTCTTACTATTTGGTTGATTATTTTTCCAGGTTCCTGTGTTGGAAACGCCAGAAGGTCCCGTTTTTGAGAGCAATGCCATTGCTCGTTATGGTAAGATTATGTTTGTGTGTTTGATTTATGTTGAATTCCCAAGGCAATGCTTTAGGGGTTTACACATTCTAATCCAATCATGTTGTGGTGGATGCTTGGTGGGGCTGCTGGATTGCTCAATTTGCTACAGTTGCTCGATTGAAGGGTGACAGTACCTTGTACGGTTCTTCTTCCATTGATTATGTAAGGGTTTTTTCCCCTTGTGCTGTATATGTAACTATTACTAAAGGCTGCTTGTATAGTTGTCATCGTTTGTGCTCTTATTTTTATGTTTTGATGTTTCAGGGCCACATTGAACAATGGATTGATTTTTCATCATTGGAGATTGATGCTAATATTAATAAGTGGTACTACCCAAGGATTGGACTAATGCCATACCTTCCCCCTGTGAGTTGTGTACAATGGATTTTTTATGTTAATTTACTCTTGAAATTTTGTAATGTAGAGACTTGTGACAAGTGCATGTTGACCATCCATGAAACAACATTCTTTTGGTATTGGTAGTCTCTTGTGCAATTTTGAAGCATCAGGTTGTAAAAATCCGAGCTGGATTTAATTTTCTGGTCTATTTTTCACTTTTTGTTCAGTTAACAATAGATTAGACAATTGGATAAATTATCTGAGCTCGACCATATTTTTAACTGGTGAAACATTCGTATGTTTTTGTGGCTTTATTTTTCCGAATATTTTGTTGTCGTCTTATTTTATGAACTTTTTTTGGGTTATATTATAAATTTCAACCTAAATTTTTACTTACTTATGTATGATGAATAAAAGAGTTTAATTAGATTTAATTGGAATATTGTTTTGTTTGTTTATGTTTTTAGTATGTTTATTCATTTAATTATATGTTTAAATATCATATTTTGCTGCAATCCTATGATCTGTATTATGTTCCTCTGATTTATGTTTATTCACCCCTTTTGATCCTATGGAGGATCTCAAATTTACACCTTTAGTTAGGTAAAACCTCTTTTCAAAAGTGATGACTCCCAGGTAGCAAATGTTAGTGTTCTTCTTTTATCCTGTGTCAAGTATGTAATATTATTGGATTGGATACGCCTTTAGTTAGGTAAAACCTCTTTACAAACTGATGACTCCCAGGTAGCAAATGTTAGTGTTCTTCTTTTTATGTAATATTATTGGATTGGATAGTATGTGTTTTGAATGTTAATACTTATGTGTGTTAAATGTTAATACTTAATAGCATCACAACATCTGAATATTGTTATGTGATGAATAAATGACTATGTTCAATCATTAAGTTGCATTATATTTTGATCTGAAATATGTCTTTGAATGAAGGCTGAGGAGGCTGCAATTTCTGCTCTGAAGAGAGCCTTGAGTGCTTTGAACACACACCTTGCCTACAATACTTACCTGGTTGGGCATTCTGTGACCCTGGCTGACATCATAACAACGTGCAATTTGTACTTGGGTTTTACTAATATCTTAGTCAAGAGTTTCACCTCAGAGTTTCCTCATGTTGAGAGATACTTTTGGACCTTGGTCAATCAGCCAAACTTCCAAAAGATATTTGGTCTGGTCAAGCAGGCTGAAGCTGTCCCGCCTATTCAATCTGCAAAGAAGCCTTCGCAGCCGAAAGAATCTAAGCCCAAGATTAAGGATGAACCAAAGAAGGAGGCAAAGAAAGAGGTCAAGCAAGAGCCAGAAAATCCCAAAGATGAAGAGGAGGCACCCAAGCCCAAACCCAAGAATCCTCTTGATCTTCTTCCTCCAAGTAAGATGATACTGGATGAGTGGAAAAGGCTCTACTCAAACACCAAAACCAATTTCCGGGAGGTTGCAATCAAAGGTATTGTTATTTTATGAGTAAAATACCACTTTGGTCCTTCACTTTATATGCTTGAATCACTTTGTTCCTTCACTTTTTAAAATAAGTAAATTGGTCCCTCACTTTACAAATTATGAATCACTTTGGTCCCTCATTTTTTAAAATTAGCAAATTGATCCTTCACTTTACAAACTGTGAATCATTTTGATCCCCTACATGTCTAACTCTGAGTCAAATTAATCCCTCTTTCAGTCCACTTTAGTCTCATGAGATGAACTAACTTGACTCATAGTTTGTAAAATGAGGGATTAATTTGATCATTTTAAAAGTGAGGGACCAAAGTGATTTACAGTTTATAAAGTGAGGGATCATTTTGCTCATTTTGAAAAGTGAGGGACCAAAATGACTCACGTGTACAAAGTGAAGGACCAAAATGATATTTCACTCTAATTTATATCCTCCATGGGTCTTTTTGTTTTTTGGGTTTTAAGTTAGGATTCTGATTGTTGTTTATCCTTTACAAGATTTGGGGTTATAAATATTGCTGCAAATGACATCCATATATTTTATATGCCATGCAGAGGTAAGATTATTTTAAATAATTTTTTTGTCACTGTTGCAGGATTCTGGGACATGTATGATCCCGAGGGATACTCTCTCTGGTTTTGCAATTACAAATACAATGAAGAGAACACTGTTTCCTTTGTGACATTGAACAAGGTTGGTGGATTTCTTCAGCGGATGGATTTGGCCCGCAAGTATGCATTTGGAAAGATGCTTGTGATTGGATCTGAGCCTCCCTTTAAGGTGAAGGGGTTGTGGCTTTTCCGTGGGCAAGAAATCCCACAATTTGTGATTGATGAATGCTATGACATGGAGCTGTACGAATGGACCAAGGTTGACATATCCGATGAATCTCAAAAGGAGCGCGTTAATCAGATGATTGAAGATCAAGAACCTTTTGAGGGAGAACCTCTTTTGGATGCTAAATGCTTTAAGTGATAATTTTGTTCGTTGAAAAAGGGTAATGCTTTTTTTTTTGTATCCCTGTCTTTGTTTTTGGTAGAGTTTGGTATCTATCCCCTATTTAAGTATTAGCTGTAATCCTTTCGAGAAGCACTGAAACTTTTAACTGTTTTGATACTTCTACTTTAATTTTCATCATAACAAAACTTATGTGCTATATTTTGTGTGGTTGCAGCCATTTATTTATGATATATGAGTTGATTTATTTATGATATATGAGTTGAGTTCAAATGACACCGGTGTTACTTTAAGTAAAGTTACACCACTTATAATTTCATATAAAATAATTTTTTTGTCGATCCAACCGTTGAATTAGAATAACTAATTGTGAAAATCATTCATGTCAAATTTCATCAAAATTGAACATCATTAAGAATGTATTCATATATTTCTTATTCTTGTTTATTTTGAACAAATGTATTATGTTGATTTTTATGTTCATCAAAACTATACCAAATAATTTCATATTATTTTGAAAATTTATAGATATGATCTATATGTGTACCTCTAATCCAACAGTTAATTTGATAAAAAATTAATCCAATAAAAAGTTATTAAACAGTATAACAATTGAAGTTACATCTCTGTCATTTGAATTTAATTATATATATATATATAATGCTAAGTAGACAATGAAAAATCAGCTCATACAGCCAATAAGCTTATTTTAGCTTTGATTTTGGTCCACATAATCATTGAGATTGTAATGGGCTGAGTAATTATGGTCTAAAATCTCATTTATTAACTGGTTGAGCTGGTTTTGTATTGTTTATTTTGATATATATATATATATATATATATATATATATATATATATATATAAGCCTCAAATAATCACCTTAATCCAACATTTTGTCTCAAATAATTCAATTTTCACGTACTAGTAATCAATCATTTTGAAATAGAATAGTTTACATACATATAATCTAACATTTATACTTAAATATCCAATTTTTATGTATTAATAATCCAACATTTTTAAATAGAAAGAAAACAATTAAAAAAAGTAAGAAAAAGAAAAGAATAGTTGATACTTGTAATCTAACATTTATAGTCAATTAATCTAACTTTAATATTACAGTAATCCAATATTTACAATCAAATAATTCAACTTTAATATAATTGTAATTCAACATTTAGCCTCAAATAATTCAACTTTCACGTACTAGTAATCAATCATTTTCAAATAGAATAGTTGACACATATAATCCAATATTTACCTTTAAATAATTCAACATTTACGTATTTATAATTCAACCTTTTTAAATATGATAAAAATAGTAAACAAAATGTAAGAAAAATAAAAGAGAAAAGTAGTTGGCACATATAATCATAGTCAATTAATCTAACTTTAATATCATAGTAATTCAATATTTACAATCAAATAATTTAACTAATAAAAAAGAAAAGAGGAAGATGTTAGGTATTCAGTTAGAGTATATGCATGTGTTCATTTTATATTGTATTATGTGTTCAGTTGCAATATGAGCATGTGTTCACTTTAGTTTGTATGATATGTGTTCAGTTAATGTATATGTATGTGATCACTTTGCATTGTATCATGTGTTTAGTTACAGTATAAATATGTGTTCATTTCATATTGTGAATCTGAACAAAAGTAAACAAACTTGTGTAAGTAATCAGTTATGTAATTATGTATGTTGAATATTATACAATGTGTTCATTTGATAAACAAATATGTGTTCATTTTAGAAGTAATTATTTTCACGTATGAATATTACTGTTTGTTTATAAACTCATAGATATAATGAATTTGTGGAAAAAAGAAAATATGATTTTCTTTCACGATAGACTAAAAAAAGTTTGATTGATGCTTAAAAAGAGAAAATGTTATTGATTGTGTAATAATGAACAAGAAGAAATAGAGTTTGATATAAAAAAAAGTGCAATATGTTGAGTAAAAATTGAAAAAAAAAAAAAAATAACATGGAGAAAAAAGAAAGAGAAGAACAAAAGAAAAACTAGAGAGAAAATGAAGAGAAGAGAGAAAGATAAAGAAAAAATAATCAATCGATGAATGAGTTTGTCTTATTTCCGTATAAGTGACATGAAGATACATTGGACAATCTCGTTATATGTACAATATATTGTACAAATATAATATCTGTTAAAATAATTCAAGTTTGATATTTTATACTAATATATATATTTTATATAAAATAGGTGAGTAACTGATTGGTAACTAAAAAATAATATACATAAAATATTTTTCATTTTTTATAGTCCACGTTTTGCTTTCTTTTTTTATAATTATTATATTAAATTAAATTTTTAGCAGTCAACGCTGACCAACTCATAAAATATCACTATTAGACTTTTGACTTTTCACAATCTTGTCAATACTTCCATTTTTCGCTAATCTACTTTTTATTTTTTTATTTGTCTAAATTAAAAATATTAGATAATTTTAAATTTCCTTTCTGTTTTATTCCTAATTAAAATATTTTTTTTATCTAATAAATTGAAATAAGAGAATATGCTCATAATATATTAAATTATACTAATTTTTATTTAATTTTGAGAGTAAATTAATTATTATTTAAAATATTATGAAATGTAAAATAGAGAAATACGGATGGAGTATTAAAAGAGAGTTTCTTTTTCTTAAATAAATTTAAAAGTTTGGTTAGAAATACGAAATTATATCAACTAAATTAGTCTGCTCTTATATTCATAAAAAAAGTCTAAAATATGAATTTGAGTATAAATTATTTAACTCATTAAAAAAATTACTATAATAAAAAATGCTATTTAAATTTAAAATATTAAAATATATATTTTTTTAGCTGTTTTTGCGGGTAAATATTTTTAGTGAAGAGTTTAAGTAAATTTAATAATAAATAATGTGCTGAATAGAGATAATTGAATTGTACCTCGCTGCCTTGCTTTGTTTTGTTGTAGAACGCGGAAACTGAATGTCGCAAATAAACTGCGATCGATTTGAGGGGAACCGGGGAAAACATGAGATGCCGAAGAAGCGTCCAAATCTGATCTTTTTTAATTTTATATAATTTATTGTCAGAATCTGAATTCTTATTCATTCCCTTCAAAGCAACGCCTCTTGCCAACTCCTCCACTCCACCTGCTTCTGCACGCAACGCGATGCGTTCATACATACTGCACAGCAATCAATTAATCAATCAATAATAGTTATAATCTATTCTATTTATTTATAAGATCAATTATTCTGCAGATGCAGTTGGTCGAGTTGTCCTCAGGTGAGGTGAGGTATCCCTCCCTCCACCCCTCCTGCATTGACTGACTTCTTTCTTCTACTGGACTCTCTCTTTCTGCTTTTATTTCATTTCTTTTTCTTTTTAATTCTTTTGCTCATTTCTTCTATTGCAATTTCTTCTACTGCACACCTTTGCTTCCAAGTTTTGCGGTTTTCAATTCAACGGGCTTTGTTTTATAATCAACTACTGTTTTTGGTGCTAGTTTTATTGTTCTTATAATTATCTTACTTTGCTATGATGATTTTGCTTCAATCGACAATGTTAGACTAAAAACCTGATGGCTCTTTCCTCTTTGTTTGAGACAGGGAAGATGGTACAAAATGGCTTCGTTGAAGACGACCACAGAACTCGCAGCAATTCCTCAAACACCAAGGTAAAAAGTTTATGCTTTCTACATCCTTGTGCTGCAATTTAATTATCACCCATCCGTTTCTGTTGTTCATTCAATTCTTTTACTTCCAATGCGACATTCATTTTAAAAAGTTCGATCGACTCTTCTTCATGAAACTGTCAAAAATGTCTCACGTCCACCTTGCGTTGCGTACTCTGCTTTCAGTTTTTCATGCAATATGTTAACTTTGGACTGAAAATTGAAGTGATAATCGGGGTGGTAAAAACCGCATTCCTCTATCGATGATGTCACTGTTGGTTGGATAAATCCCTCATGGGTCAGTACTCAGTAGACAAAGAAACGAATACTTTGTTCATGTGCTAGGGCATATTGGGCAGATATATAATCATATCTGCAGAATTTGATATTACTCTTCAATGTGAAAGCTTAAGTAATTTTTTCAACTAACACGTTCAAGAATTTAAGTAACTGTTTGAAGGCTGTAATTGTAAATATTATACCTTCACCCACATGAGAATGCAATCTAGAGACCTTCAAGGAAGTAATCAGATTAATGGTCATTGAACCATTTTTCTCACATTTGATGATTTAAGCCTTTATTAAAGATTCTATACCTGAAAGCCTTTTAAAATGCTTGATTCTAAAGTCTTTCTCATGTCTGATCAAGGTTGACCCTGGTAAACCTGCTGGACTTACCTGGCAGCGGAAATTAAACAATCCAGGAAATGCTCCATCAGAATTTTCCTTATCTTTAAAAGAGATCGTCCATCTGGTAAGCCTTCCAGTGAGATAGAAGAATATTTAAGTCCCATGTTAATGATATTTTAATCGTTGCATAATCATTAATTGTGCATGTAATGAACTTGTCCGTACTGGTTGTCTCATCTTGAACTTTGATTCATGGATTTAATTATTGTTACACATAATCAACTTGTCAAAGATCAAGAGTACTTATAAAGTGTTGATAGTCACCCTGACATTCAAGTTGACATGTCACATGTTTACATCGTTCACTGTCAAACTGAACAAACTTTAATCTTAGCTTACTGAATTCTTTATTTTTCTCGTGGACACGACCACACAATGTGACCTCCCTGTTGAAATACATTGGTACTATTTTTTTTCTATATTAGGTATATTATATATCAGTTATATCATTTAATATGTTTACTTGTGGTGGTAGCATACTTAAAAGTTAAGAACATCGGGGGAATTGAAAGATTTAGCCATCCTTATATCATACTGTGATTTGATAGGCTCCAATTGGTTATCGACTATGGCGCCACATTCGGGAAGAAGCATCCAAAGGAAGGGTAATAATAGTCTTTTATTTTTATCTTATCTTGATTTATCCTCACAAAGTATCATCTGATAATTTTTCTTGAATTTTTTTCTGCTTTTGTTGTTTCTATCTGTCTTGCAGGGGGGAATGATTGATCCTTTTGCTAAGCGTCATGTAACAGCTTGTCATGGTGTTCCTTTAGGTGGTATTGGGTAGGTCTTCATTCATTTTGTAAGTTAGAATTTTTCTTCCAGTTGCTGAAGGCTGAAGCCAAAAGATGGGTGCAGGATTTTCTGCATTTACCAGTATTTTAATGTTTGTGTCTTTTTACTGGTATATATTGAACAAATTAGGTCATGAATTTGAATTAAAAACATATCATATTTGTATGAAAAAAAAACATGTGCACATTGTTCCTATAAAATGTGATGTATATTGATCTAACTAGTTTACTATTAGCAGGCACTAAATTTTTATTGAAGTCTAAAATATTGATTGGTTAAGTAGAGTTTTATTTCTTATATATTTATTTTATAACATGTTACAATCACATTAACATCATTAGTGCCCCTGAGTATTTGGTTGATTTGAGTATGCCCAGAACATTATTTGATCATTTGACTCCAAATTGTGCATCATCTTTTGTTGTATGCAACCTGGTCTCCAGTGCAGGAAGCATTGGCAGAAGTTACAGGGGTGAATTTCAGCGTTGGCAACTATTCCCTAGAAAATGTGAAGATAAGCCAGTTTTAGCAAATCAGTTTTCAGTAAGTTTAATTCAATTTATCTGACCAGGAAGATCCCTTTGTTGCAATCTTTGAACCATTTAAAAATCTTAATGTTGTCGGCATGCATATTAGCAGGAAATGTTTTGATGGCAACTTTATGACTTTATAAAGAATTACTCAGTCTAAAGTTGAACATCTTCCTAAAGAACATAATATGAAGTGGTTTTGAGTACCGGATTCTTGACATGAAAAAGATTTCTGTATCAGGTTTTTATTTCACGTCCAAGTGGTGAAAAATATTCGACTGTACTTTGTCCAGGGAAGCCGGATATTTTAAAGTACAACATTGTACACTGCCTTGAAATTCTATCATCTTCTCATTTCTGATGCCAGACTTAATTCTGACTGTTCTTTTTTTTAAAAAAATATTTGCATGAACTTCACTCAGAGAAAATCAAGTTTCAGGAATAGAATCATGGGATTGGAATATGAGTGGAGAAAGTTCCACATACCATGCATTGTACCCAAGGGCTTGGACAGTATATGAAGGTAAACTAGGGTAGTTGATAACTTTTAAATTGCAAGACCATTATGATACTCAGCATAAATACTATAACTCTTGTATCAATCATCTCTTCTGTTCAAATGCAGAACCTGACCCAGCGCTGAGAATAGTTTGTCATCAGATTTCACCTGTTATACCCCATAATTACAAGGAGAGCAGCTTTCCTGTTTCAGTTTTTACTTTCGTGGTAGGCAAGTCTCACTTCAATATAAGTTGTGTTTAGAAATTTGTACATATAAGGTTACTGGTAAGAAGTCAGTTTTTTTTTATGCAGCTAAATAATTTTGGAAAAACAACAGCAGATGTCACCTTACTTTTCACATGGGCTGTAAGTGATACCTTTCGTTGACTTTTGCTGTTAAACTGTTTGTTTTTTAATGTAATATCCTTTTCTTAAGGCACTTTATGCAAACAATTTACTCTGTGCTTTCAGAATTCTGTTGGAGGTCTTTCTGAGTTTACTGGCCGTCACTTTAATTCTAAGATCTCGTAAGAAATTTGTGACTTGGTTCACCTTCTTTGTGCAAATGTTTCCATTTGATTGTTTTGATTATTTTATTCACAACTTGCCTATTGTTTTATTCTAATATTGAAGATATATATATTATGTCCTTCTAGGATGAATGGTGGGGTTCATGGTGTGCTTCTACATCACAAGTAAGTCTTAACTTATTATTGTATGTTTTAGCAAAGGATAAAATGACAAAATATTATGAAACCTTTAAACTGATTCAGTTGATATGATGCTTGCAGGACCGCAAATGAGCAATGTCCAGTCACATTTGCAATTGCAGCTGAAGAAACTGAATATGTGCATATCTCAGTATGCCCTGTGTTTGTTATATCTGGTGCTTACGATGGTATCTCAGCTAAGGATATGTGGCATGAAGTTAAGCAGGTTAAGGACCTGCATCTAAATTTTATAAAATATTTTTTATTGAAAATTGAAAGATCTTTGTTATGTTTATTTATTCATCCCTTCTTCTTGTTTTCTCATGGACAAAGCTAATTATTGTGTTCTTAGCATTATTATAAGACAAGTATTTGGAGTTTCCTTTATTTTTATTTTATATTTTTGGTGTCTGGACTTCTTATTGTCAATCATGATAAATATCTATGCATAAGTCCTGTTCAATGTCACACCATTTGGACCTTATTTGTTAAATCCCCATGCTACCTGTTCGTTCTTAACAATAGTATTGGTTGCTGCTAATTTCTGCTCATGTGGATTTCCACTTGCTGAAACTTATGAACACTGTATTTGCTGATCATGAGATACAAGTAACTGTGGGGAAACTCATTCTCTAGTCTCCACACTGGTTGTGATCTTAAGTGAGGCATAAATTAGGTTGAATCATCACCAGTCACCGGCAGATTTTCTGTGAACTTGGCACCCCAAGTGGCTTGTAAGGATTCACAGGTTGTGGACATATCTAAAGTTTATAAACTTGAAGAATGCCAAGGAACAGAAGTTTGTTATGACATCAGTTCTAAGTCATGTTTAATTTCCACTAGAGAATATTTTAAGATTGGGATGGTTGAGTTGCTTAAATGAAGATTATGCTGATGTTGATAGTAGTGCTGTTTTCTGCTTAGATTACTATTTGCATGTATTCCTATTGATACATGATTTACATTACATGTGTGTTTTAGTCTCTCTAAGAAACACTCCATTGATGACATTTCAGAAACTTGTCGTTCGGTTGATGAGTTAATGATGTATGATGATCATTTGACTTGATTTTCTTTAGAAATTATCTTAAAATTATGTTATTTAGAGGATATTAACCTTTCTGACATCCATATGCTTGTTATATTATATTTCACTAAACTGAAATATGGTACTTTTTGTCTTTTTAGCATGGGTCTTTTGACCATCTGAATTTTGCTGAAACTCGCCTGCCTTCAGAACCAGGATCATCCATTGGAGCAGCTATTGCAGCAACTCTGACTATTCCTTCAGATGCTCAACGTACTGTCACATTTTCATTGGCATGGGACTGCCCTGAAGTCAAATTTCCAGGAGGAAGGACTTACTATAGGTTGGTTGTAGAAGACTTGTATACAAATTTTCAGTTTGAAGATATGAATAACTAGTGAAACTTCACAGGCGCTACACTAAATTCTATGGTACTAATGGGGATGCTGCTGCAGATATTGCACATGATGCTATTATCGGTAATATTCTTTGCTCAAATAAATTGAATTTTGTATTGGTAAGGTGGGGATTGCATCTAAAGTTGATATCAAGTACAACTCCATCCATAGTTAGATTTTTGGAGAGCCAGACCATGGATAGTGTTTTTTTTTTTAATATCAAATTTAGATGAGTTCCCAACTTCCCATCTAACATTTCTAGAAAAAAAAATGCAGCTTATTTGTTATTGTTAATAGACTTCATAAATAATTTATAAAACTTCCATGAATTGGTGGCATAGAGCATTGCCAATGGGAGGACCAAATTGAAGACTGGCAAAGACCAATCCTTGAAGACAAGAGACTTCCTGAGTGGTAATGTTCACTTCTTTATTCACTACTTGCCCGTACTGTCAAATTCTGAAGCTTTCAGATTTTCTGTGCAGGTACCCTACCACCCTTTTGAATGAGCTTTACTATCTGAATTCTGGGGGAACAATTTGGACAGGTTTTTTTTTATAAAATCTAGATTTTATTTATTAATTAATTGGCCTTTCATTTTGCTTTCAAATCTTGCAAACTAAACATACATGATATCATGTTATGACTGTTACTGATATCAATTTATCATCCTTATTTCTCATTTTTGCAGATGGTTCACCTCCGATGAATAGTTTAGCTAACCTAGGGGAAAGAAGATTTTCCCTGGATGGATTCATATCTGATTTTAAGAATACCAATAAGTTATCACATTATAATAATACTGCTATCAGCATTCTTGAAAGGTTTAGCTCCTTAGTTGAGTACACACACACTCCAACTGCATCGAAGTCTGCATATGGAGTAAATCTGCTTCAAGAAGGGGAAGAAAACATTGGTCAATTTCTTTATCTTGAAGGCATAGAGTATCAAATGTGGAATACCTATGATGTTCATTTTTACTCATCTTTCTCACTGGTCATGCTTTTTCCAAAACTTGAACTCAGTGTCCAAAGAGACTTTGCTGCAGCAGTAATGCTGCATGATCCTGGAAAAATGAAACTTCTACATGATGGCCAATGGGTACCAAGAAAGGTTCTTGGTGCTGTTCCTCATGATATTGGAATCAATGATCCATGGTTTGAAGTAAATGGCTATAACCTTTATAACACGGATAGGTGGAAAGACTTGAATCCAAAATTTGTTCTCCAGATTTACAGGGATGTGGTTGCCACTGGAGACAAGAAGTTTGCACTAGCCGTTTGGCCCTCTGTTTATGTTGCAATTGCTTATATGGACCAATTTGACAAGGATGGGGATGGAATGATTGAGAATGAAGGATTCCCTGATCAAACTTATGACACATGGTCTGTATCTGGGGTTAGTGCATATAGTGGTGGGTTGTGGGTAGCAGCACTTCAGGCAGCTTCAGCCTTGGCACGTGAAGTTGGTGACAAGGCTTCTGAGGATTTTTTTTTGCTTAAGTTTCAGAAAGCAAAAGCTGTATATGAGAAATTATGGAATGGCTCTTACTTCAATTATGATAGCAGTGGTGGAAGCTCGAGTTTATCCATTCAAGCTGATCAATTAGCTGGACAATGGTATTTTTTTGTATTTTGGAAACTATTGTCAGTATTCTGTTTATGGTTGTCATGGCTGATAATTGCACTAGTATTGTGGAGCATTAATCCCTTAAAACTTGAGTTTGAAGCCAAGTGCATTACTAGAATGTTTATGTTTTTATATTGAGGATATGGCCCTAGAAATATATGCTGACTGAAAAGATATATGGGTCAATTTATTAATGTTCAAGGATTCATATATCTAAGCATAATTGTTGGCTCTGTTAGATTGGCTATGTATGCGCATGCGTTGCAAACTTGCAACTATAAATGAGGGTAACTTCTATTAAAATTATAAGCGTAGCTTCTGAAGCTAAACTATATCAACACAAGCTGGCAGAATCTAAGAAATGTTGTAAAATTAGTTATTTATATAATTTGAGCCTTGTTTTATCCTCAGTATGCACATGTTGCTTCCTCTTCGCAAATGTATAATGGAATTGAAACTTTCAATTATATTGTTTTTCAGGTATGCTAGAGCATGTGGCCTTTTGCCAATTGTTGAGAAAGATAAAGCTAGATCTGCACTTCAAATGGTATATAATTACAATGTTATGAAAGTAAAGGATGGGAGCCGCGGCGCTGTAAATGGGATGCTACCTGATGGAAGAGTTGACATGTCATCGATGCAATCACGTGAAATATGGTCAGGAGTTACATATGCCTTAGCTGCAACAATGATCCAGGAAGACATGATTGACATGGCATTCCAAACTGCAGGTGGAGTGTATGAAGCCGCATGGTCAAAAGATGGACTCGGGTAAAGTATCCTGTCCTCTTTTTGGTATAACTTGTGGGAAGTTACGGATGGAAGATGATAAGTTGCTTTAACCACTGAACCAGAAGGTTTTAAGATGGATTTCTTTTGCCATGAAAATAGTTTTCTTTTCATTTTTTTCGTTTTCCCAAACAAATTTCTTGCTTGGGTTACTAAGTTTTAGCCTTGTACTGTATGTTACGTACCTGCCTTCACCTGAGTACAGCTAGCAGCACAGATTTTGTTGACTCTTCTTTACATTTTGTGATGATCAACAGTTAATTAAGGTTCTTCTAATTTTATGATCAACAGTTATTCTTTCCAGATTCCTGAAGCATGGACCACTAAAGATGAATATAGATCTTTATGTTACATGCGCCCTTTAGCCATATGGGCAATGCAGTGGGCATTATCAAGAGCAAAGCACACTTCACCTGATGAGATTAAATCAGACATAAAAGAAGCACAAGCACACGAACAAGAAGAAGATGCTTTGTCTAGATGTCGTGCTGGTTTTTCCAAAGTTGCTCACCTTCTGAAGGTGAAGGAGGAGGCAGCATCTAGAAGCCTACTTCAGGCAATATATGATTACACTTGCAAGAGGTGGGTTTAGTCTAATAGTTATGGCTTGCTTGCTTGCTTTGAAGATCGTGTGTACACATTACATACACTGCTATTGCAATTTATATGGCCTATCTGGTTCTGACTGCAGCTGTTTGTTCTGTTCCATTCACTTCTCCTATTCTTTAAACGAGTACCTTCAAAAAATACATTCATATGGAAGTAAAATATGTTCGTGTCATTGTTTGAATTTTGAATTCAGTTGAAGATGTAATAACTTTATCTGAAGTTCTGTTTGGATTAGAAAATGTTTACATGGTTTCTATAAGTTGGTTAGTAATCTACAAATACTTCTTTAAGTGCTAGACTAGATGAGCTTGTAAATATGTCTTACTCCTATATTACAACCTATATTCTTTTGTCCCAGGAAGGAATGTTATTTGCAAATATTTCCAAAACTACATGACTATTATTACTTGCATGTTTGTGGGTTTCAAGTTAGCAGAATTTAGAAATGTTTTTGAATTGGCAAAATAGGTTTTCCCTTTTTCCTACCGTTACTCGTTTTTTAATTTGGTCTTTTACCTTTCATGAATATCAATTTATCCCATGTTTTAAATCATTTTAAATTTAATTATTATCTTCTGTTTTCACGTGAAAAAGAGAGTATTTTACTGATGAGTGTGTTGAGAGCAATGGTTGACGAATAAAAAGAGTATTTCTTTAATTATATTTATACGTAACATTTTTTTTAACTCAAATGTTTGGGAAAAAAAAAATCTGTCAAAACAGTCAACAAAGTTCATTTAACATTTTATGGCTTAAATTGCATTTAAATCATGAGTATATTTTAATGGGCTGGGTGATTGTGGTCAAAATTCCTATTTATTGACTGTTTTGGCTGATTTTTTTGTTGTACCTCTAGCAATGTTTTTTTAATTATGCCATACAATATGTTCTGTTTATTTTATTTTTTCGCAACATAATATATGTACCCTAACCACTCTCACTTAAGCGGTGCTAGAGATACAACAAAAAAATAAATCAAAACAGTCAACAAATAGGAATTTGGGTCATACTCACCCAGTTCATTAAAAATATACTCATAATTAAAATGTTATTTGGATTATAAAATATTAAATAGACTTTGTTAATTATTTTTGCTGAAAAAATATTATTTTCCAAACATTTGTGCTATTAGTTGCATGTTTATCCACTTCAATTTCCTTTCTTTTTTGCTTCTCTTTCCTTCTCACCCACTTCTATCTTTATTCTTTATCACTCTCCCACTCAAAAATCTTCTTCCTATCAAGTTTTTTTTCCTTTTTCATTATTCACTCCATTTTTTTTCGATTGTCAAACTTTTTATTTCTCTCATTATTCAAACTTTTAGTTCTTCTTCTCATTTTTTATTTTTTCCATTCATAAATCAATCCAATATTCCATAAAAATCAAAGAGATCAAGAAAGAACAACATAAGCATACACTCAAAGCAATCTTAAAACACGAAATCATCATCAATTGAATCTGCAAAATTTTGGACCAATTTTGAGGTTAAATCAGAGACGAGGGAGAGGTGTTAGAGAAGACGAAGGAAAGGTGTTAGAGAATGGGGAACGGTAAGAAGTTTATTATTAAATTAGCATACAAACACACTATGAGTAAAGAATTTTTATTCATCAATAAATACATTTTTTATTCATCAATAGACATATTATTTATTATTGAACACATTATTTAATTATTATTGAACACATATGTTATTCTTTAGTGAACATATTATTTAGTGCTTGTTTGGATGTCATTATTTAGTTAAAATAAGATCTTTTTTAATTAAAAAAAGATCTTATTGAATTTTTTAATATGTTTGGGTATAAGTTTTAAGTAAAAGTATAATCTCTAGAAAAAGTAAAAAAAAATCTTTTTTCAAAAGTTATAGGGCTTGTTTGGATGTGATTATAGAAGAAGATTTTTTTAATTAAGATCTTTTGAAGAAGTAGAAGTAATTTTACGTTTGGATATAAAATTAATTTATATTTGGATGTAATATATAAAAGATCTTTATTTAATCATAAACATTTTTTTTATGTTATATAAAATGTCTTTTTTCAGAAGATATAAATTATGTGCTTGTTTGGATGTCATTATTTACTTAAAATAAGATCTTTTTTAATTAAAAAAAGATATTATTGAATTTTTTGATATGTTTGGGAGTAAATTTTTAGTAAAAGTATAATAACTAGAAAAAGTAAAAAAAAATCTTATTTGAGAAGCTATTATATAAAAGTAAAATTAATTTTCATCTTCTAAAAAAAGACATTTTCTATAATATAAAAAAGATGTTTACGACTAAATAAAGATCTTTTATAATTACATCCAAACATAAATTAATTTTGTATCCAAACGTAAAATTACTTTTACTTCTTCAAAAGATCTTAATTAAAAAGATCAATTAAAAAAAGATCTTTTTTTAGAAGCACATCCAAACAAGTCCTATAGCTTTTGAAAAAAGATCTTTTTTTACTTTTTCTAGAGATTATACTTTTACTTAAAACTTATACCCAAACATATTAAAAAATTCAATAAATTCAATAAGATCTTTTTTTAATTAAAAAAGATTTTATTTTAACTAAATAATGGCATCCAAACAAGCACGTAATTTCCATCTTCTGAAAAAAGACATTTTGTATAACATAAAAAATATGTTTATGATTAAATAAAGATCTTTTATATATTACATCCAAATATAAATTAATTTTATATCCAAACGTAAAATTACTTTTACTTCTTCAAAAGATCTTAATTAAAAAGATTAATTAAAAAAAGATCTTCTTCTATAATCACATCCATACATAGTTACTAGTAAACACATAACTTATTCATTAGTTGACATATTATTTATACATTGATGAACACATTTTTGTTTATCATTAAACATATTTTATTCATCAATAAATACATTATTTGATTATCAGTAAACACACAATTTACTCCAATAATACTATATATATACTACTATATATGGTCAACCACGTAAAAAATTCAATCAAATAAATAAAAAAAACTCAATCAAATAAAAAAACCCAAAGAAACAATAAAAAAACAACTTAAAGACATTTAAAAATCCACTAAATAAAAAAATTATTATAAGTATGGTGATAATGAAAAAATAGTACAAAATATATTATTTTTTCCCTAAAGGTAGAACATTTATTACTAAATTATCAATAAAATAACACACAATGATACTAAAAATTGACAAAAATACATTATTTGATCTTTGTCAATTTTTAGTAGTCATTAAATAGAATTTTTTATTATTTAGATAGATTTTTTATTTATTTGATTGAACTTTTTTTTATATATTTTTTTACTTGTGAGGTGGTGACTGACCAAAATGATGTACGTATAACATTATTGAATTTACTCATCCGTGGAGAAGTATTTTATTCATTATTAGTGAACATATTTTTTATTCATTGGTCAACGTTATTAACTATCATTGAACATGTTATTTATTTGTCAAGTCCACAATTTTTTACAACATTAAAGATGATAAGATTTATGTGTTTGGGATGTTATTTAAATAAATGAGCTCATTTTTTATAATTAAATGTAAGATAATAAACGTGTAAAACACACTTTTTTCCCTTTTATTGAGTTTTAACCCATTTTTCTCTAAATGTATGGTGGAGATTACGTTGTACAGTATTTTGTGTTTGTATATGTAGTGTTACTCTTTTAATATTCACTTTTTCATATTTCATATCAATATTAATATTTATCATTTTTGAATTTTGATGTCATCCCACTACAATATATCAACTTCTTTTATCAATTATTAATCAGGATGGATATTTCACACATATTCAAATGTCTACTTATCATTACACTAAATTATAGCCATAATTAAAATAATAGAGTTGTCAATGTGAACATAGAGCATGGGAGGGAGGAAGGGGGGAGAGAGAGAAGAACGTGGTGATGTGCAGTCCAACAAGTACGGATCTGTATATTCTACTTGTTTTCTTATACAACCAAACTTAAGAACGTAGGCGATTCCGCTGAAACCAATTACTGATGGTGAATTGATATTCTCCATCTTATATATTTCTGTAACTAAGAATAGATATTGCCTTGCCTAATTCTCTTGTACATTACATTTGTGAATCGGGCAAAAGAACTTACCATGACTAGTCTAGCTTTAAACAAACAATACGCTAGTTTATAATTTAATGAATGAATGTTTTCATGCCATCCGATCGATCATATATATGTATGTTTCTTTTTTTTTAATCAATTAATTTCCGATGATCTGATATTGAGTGATTGATGGAGTGGTGATATATACGATCCAAAAGTGAGATTAGATTAAGGTTTGGTAGGGAGCGTAGATCAGAGAAACACAATAACAATAGAGATGGATGAAGAGAGCAGGGACATGGTGATAGAGGAGACGATGGGGATGGGGATTCATAATCAAATAAGGATGAGATCATCATCATCATCATCATCAGGAGGATCAAGAGAACCTCTGCTTGCCCTGAAGAAGAACAAGATGAACACCACTTCCCAGCTCGCCATTGTCGGAGCCAAAATCTGTCCCATTGAAAGTCTTGATTACGAGTGAGTATGCATATATATGATATAGAATTATATATATATATATATATATGTTCTCTCTATCTTTCTGGCTTCTTTTAATTAATTAATTAATTAATTGCACGCAGGATGATTGAGAATGATCTTTTCAAGCAGGATTGGAGGTCTAAAACAAAGGAAGAGATCGTCCAGTATCTTGTCCTCAAATGGGCCCTTGCCCTTCTTATTGGTTTAGGCACCGGCCTCATTGCCTGCTTCAATAACATTGGCGTTGAGAATATTGCTGGTTTCAAGCTTCTACTCACCAATAATCTCATGCTCACTCACAAGTAAGTAATCACTCATGTCATGTCATGCATGCAATTATTTATTAATTAAGGCAGCAACTAGCTAGCTATATATATATATATATATATATATTGGAATAACTAACTATGCAAGTATGAACTATGAACAGGTACCATCAAGCCTTTGCAGTGTATGTGTGCAGTAACATGATTCTCGCCATTGCTGCAGCAGCCCTCTGTGCTTACATTGCCCCTGCAGCAGCTGGCTCCGGCATACCTGAGGTCAAGGCATATCTCAATGGTGTTGATGCTCCTTCCATACTGGCTCCAACTACGCTCTTTGTAAAGGTATATACATACTTACTTGCTTAATTAGTTAGTTATACATCTACTTAATTACCTAGCTAATAAATAACAATAATAATAATAATAATATATTATATTATTTATGGGAATTGGAAAAACTAACTAACTAAGTAACCTCCTTCTTGCGCATGCAGATATTTGGTTCAATGTTTGGGGTTGCGGCGGGTTTTGTTGTGGGTAAGGAAGGACCTATGGTACACACGGGTTCGTGCATAGCGAATTTACTTGGACAAGGTGGATCTAAAAAATACGGGCTAACATGGAAGTGGCTGAGACATTTCAAGAACGATAGAGATAGAAGGGATTTGGTGACGTGTGGTGCAGCTGCGGGCGTTGCTGGTGCCTTCCGCGCCCCTGTTGGAGGAGTCCTTTTTGCACTTGAAGAAGCAGCTTCATGGTGGAGGAATGCTCTTCTCTGGCGGACATTCTTTACCACGGCTGTTGTTGCTGTTGTGCTGAGAGGTTTCATCCAGTTCTGCCGCCATGACGACGGCAGATGTGGCCTTTTTGGGGAAGGTGGTCTCATCATGTTTGATGTTAACTCTGCAATGCCCTCTTACACCGCACCCGACCTCCTCGTTGTTGTCTTCCTTGGCGTGATCGGAGGCCTTTTGGGGAGCCTTTACAACTATCTAGTCAGCCAGATCCTCAACATTTACGCCATCATCAATGAAAAAAGCCCTGCATTCAAGATTGTGCTTGTGATGGTAATCTCCATTTTGACATCGCTGTGCTCATTTGGGCTTCCATGGCTATCCAAATGCATCCCTTGCCCTGCTCACTTGGTGGACGAGTGCCCAACCATAGGGCGCTCCGGGAACTACAAGAACTTCCAGTGCCCACCCAACCACTACAACGACCTTGCCTCCCTCTTCTTCAACACCAACGATGATGCCATCCGCAACCTGCTCATCGCAGGCACCCAAAAGAGGTTCCAGCTATCCAGCCTCCTGATATTCTTCGTGGCCATATACTTGCTGGGGATACTGACTTACGGCATTGCCATCCCATCTGGCCTCTTCATTCCTGTCATACTTGCGGGGGCTTCCTATGGGCGCCTGGTGGGGAGCCTGCTTAGCCCATTCACGGTTTTAGATGTGGGGCTCTATGCCCTGCTCGGAGCGGCGTCCTTCCTTGGGGGCACCATGAGGATGACAGTCTCCATCTGCGTGATACTTCTAGAGCTCACAAACAACCTTCTCATGTTGCCGTTGGTCATGATGGTTCTACTCATCTCCAAGTCGGTGGCTGACTGTGTGAACAAGGGGGTTTATGACCAGATCCTCCACATCAAGGGCCTCCCATACATGGAAGCGCATGCAGGGCAATACATGAGGCACTTGGCTGCCAGCGATGTCGTCTCTGGGCCCCTATACACATTTTCTGGGGTTGAGAGGGTGGCGAATGTGGTGCATACTCTGAGGGCCACCCGCCACCATGGGTTCCCGGTGATTGACGAGCCTCCTTTCACGGAAGCCCCGGAGCTCTGCGGGCTTGTGCTCAGGTCTCACCTGCTCGTGCTGCTCAAGCACAAGGCTTTTGCAAGGCAGAGCGGGGTGACGTCATCCATATTAGGATCCCCGTCCTTGAGGGCGCATGATTTTGCAAAGCCTGGGTCGTCCGGGAAGGGGATCAAGTTGGAGGATATATGGATCTCCGAGGAAGAGATGGACATGTACGTAGACCTGCATCCAATCACCAACAGGTCGCCATACACAGTCGTAGAAACTATGTCTCTCACCAAAGCTGCTGTTCTTTTTCGAGAGCTCGCCCTCAGGCACTTGTTGGTCATCCCTAAAACACCTGGAGTGAGTAGCCTATCCCTATAACATCATAAATGAATCAATTATATATTAGCTCCATCCAATCGAGCAATTAACTAACTAGCTAACTAATGCACATTATTGTTGTTGTTGTGAATGCAGAGGCCTCCTGTCGTGGGGATTCTAACAAGGCATGATTTCATGCCTGCGCATATATTAGGACTATACCCTCACTTGGATCCCCACAATCCTTATTATTATTGTAAATAACGAATCATCGTGTTTGTGGCATCCATCCATCGCGTGCCAACTCCATTTTATTACTAGACTAGGCTAGAGAATCAAGGTTTTCTTTTCTTACATACCATATGCATTAGATTACTACATTGTAGTAATTGATCTATCGACTTGTGTGTATGTTGTAGTAATGCAACGACGACTATGGTGGAGAGGTTGGGTTTGGGACCAAAATGGTCCTCCATTCTTATCCTTAATTTTCTTGTATTGATAGTTGAAATCTAGAATAATAAAAATTGTTATTTATTCTTTTGTTACATAAAATTAGATAAATTATTTTTTAGAATTGAATTTAAATAATATTATTAACTATAATAATTTTTTAAAAATGCAATGTGATAGGTACGTGATAGATGTACTTAATTATTATAAATATTGGACTTAATTTATTATTATCATAATAATAATATGACAATAGCCATCCGGGTGTGATATAGTGGTTAGTTCATTAGGTCTCCTAATCAAGTGTTTTTTTACGGTATCTATGGTGATTTCATCTGAAATAAAAATAAAAATAATGATTTGACAATAATTTAAGTCATCATGATCCTAGATTATTGGTTGAGTTTTTCTCTAGAAACAAAGATTATTTTTCTAAAAAATACCTGAACTTTATAAATATATTAGAAAATCATGTTAAAAATATTTAATTTTTACACAGTATTAGTGTAAAAATATTCTCTTAAATATATCCAAACATTTATGATTGCATTAATGGAACTTTGTTGTATTTATTACCTAATTTTTTATAAAATAAAATGCAAATTTTATTCTGATGGATCAAATTTTTAACATAATTAATTCTTGCATACAAATTCTTAAAAATCAATCGTAACATATATTATTTTGTTGAGTTTAATTATAATAATCTGTCAGTGTAATTTTTTTCTAAAATTTATATTTAATATAATGAAATAATGGATCACATGTCATATTTTTATTGCATAAAAATATAAAATATTTTACATTGTGTGTAACAATTAAACCCTTATTTTGTTGTCAACCATGCTATGTGACAACAAAGTAAGCCAATAAGTCTGTCAACAATTAAATAATGTATATCTAAAAAATGTGTAATTAATATGATAGTAATTTGTGTCATAAAATGGATCACACAATATTTTAATTTATTGTACAATTAATGGTGATTGCAATTTATTTTGATGCATTATTGATATGATATTATAGAGATTTTTTACACGTTTAATGATTTCATCTATCTAATCTTTTTACACCTTACGAACTCATATTTCATGCAAACAGAGCATTTTGATAGGACGACAGTGTAAATTATCTTTGGACTGCTATTTGTACATTAAACAGTACCATCCACCAATTTTCTACCAATTCAAATGTTAAAAGTTAGCAACATTTGAATGTGGTGAAAAATAGATAAAAAATTAAAATAATAAGTACATTTAGTATTTTTCTTGTAAATGTATCAAAATTAAACTATATATATATTTCTAACAATGGTATTTGTATCGCCGAGAAAGGTAAAAAGCGCGAAATAGAGGCACGTCCTAGCAAAAAGAAAGAAGAAAAATAAATAAAGAAAAAGTTTAAAATCGCAATCGATGAGAGAGAGAGAGAGAGAGTGAGTGTGTGCAGGTGCAGCGGCCAGCACAGGCACAGCAGTTGGTGATTTAATTTCGATTTGGTTGAGAGTCCATTTTCTTTGTATCATTCCATTTCTTCACTTGATTTGGTTTGATTTAATTGAAGGCCAAAGCAAAGCAAAGCAAAGCACCGCTCTCGTTCAAATCAAATCTAATCTGGGCGGAAACCTAAGTGATTGGTTGTTGGTGAGATCAGATCTGTTGTCAGTTGGATGGAGGCAATCGACGAATTGGTTCAGCTCTCCGATTCAATGCGGCAGGCCGCCGCCGTCCTCGCTGACGACGATCCCGACGACGCCGCCACCTCCAAGCGCCCTTCCACTTTCCTCAATGTCGTCGCCCTCGGCAATGTTGTAAGTCTTCCCGATCCACTTCTTCCCTCTCCCCATTACCCATTTTTATCCACATCTACTAGTACTTGCCTTGCTCCATTCTATCTAATTAACAATTCCCACTCCTCACCCATTCCCCTCTGCACAACAATATTAATGCTCACATGTGTGCATATCGGATCCATTGTGTTGGTGTTGGTGGTGGTGTATCAGGGTGCTGGAAAATCTGCTGCCTTGAATAGCTTGGTTGGACATCCTGTTTTGGTAACCGTTTCATTCCATTCCATTAATCTTCGCTTGCTATATCAATCGCCTTATTATTATTATCATAATATAAAAGGTAATGAAATCAGATCAAATTGTTGTGTTTACAGCCTACCGGTGAAAATGGGGCTACCAGGGCTCCCATAAGCATTGAGTTGAATAGTGACAGCTCTTTAAGCAGCAAGTCCATCATCCTGCAAATTGAAAATAAATCTCAACAGGTTTCTGCAAGTAAGAACTCTGGTCCATGCAACGTTCATTCTCAAATCTCAATTCACTTAGAAATGTGGTTCACATGTCTCAGTAACCCTTGCACACACTTTCTTTTTCTTTTTAAGCATGTTTCTGATTCACTATTTTATTTTCCTTTCATAGGTGCCCTGCGACACTCTCTACAGGATAGACTAAGCAAAGGATCATCTGGCAGGAGCCGTGACGAAATATACCTTAAACTTCGTACCAGTACTGGTAGGCCCACAATCACTTGTTGTTCCCTTCCTTTCTGCATGAATATAATCTGCAATTTAATTCTTACAATGTCTTGTTGGAAAATTTGTGGTCCGCATTATGCTCAATTACTACAATTTTCTCAACTGCATTACTCTCTCTCTCTCTCGCACACATTTGCAGAAACACAGACAAATAACCTGCCCCAGGGGCTCGGTGGATTGGCATGTTACATAAATGCTTACATTACATGCATACTCATCGAGAAACTTACGCTTTGTTCTGTTCTAAAATTCTACAGCACCGCCTTTGAAATTGATTGATTTGCCTGGATTGGACCAGCGGATTATGGATGATAAATTGGTGAGTATGTATAAGTCATATTCTCCTCCCATGTTTTCTTGAGTTACACAGAGTATGTTGTGCGCAATACCACCTCCATTCTCAAATCTCAATTGTTGTTTGTGATATGTTAATTTTAGATAATCCTTAGATCTATGGTTGTTTTTGGGGTAATTTCTTTGTGCAGCAACTTAATGTCTTCTTTTTCATCTTCCTTAGATCAGTGAATATGCTGAGCACAATGATGCTATTTTGCTGGTAGTGGTTCCTGCTACTCAGGCACCAGAAATTTCTTCATCACGAGCTCTCAGAGTAGCAAAGGAATATGATGCAGAATGTAAGTTTTAAGCTTTTCTGGTTCTAATTTTTTCCCACCTGGTGGTCATATTTATAGCAATTGGTTCGAGACATAAAACCAGTATTTAGCCTCCATCCAAAACCTTAAGATTTTTGGGGAGTTGGGCCTTGACATAATATTCGACTATGACCATATGACATTAGGAGTTTGAACCTTGCAGCCATCATTCTTTTAAATAAGATTGAATTTTAGGACAAGCCAAATTAATCTATTACATTATCCATGCTTTAAGTCCAAAGACATTTGGGTGAGTGCATGTTAGAGATTTGAAGCCATTCATCAACCTTGACTTATCAGTTAAATTATTTAGATGAGAGGGCACATGAAACCATTGGTCCTCTTAATTTTAGAAGTTCCTTTCTAATGTTTTACCTGATCATATCCTTATTGTAATGGTTCCATTCATTTAACCTTTTCCTGGGGATTTCAATTGTAGCCACCAGAACAGTTGGCATTATCAGTAAAATTGATCAGGCAGCTGCAGAACCAAAAGCCCTTGCAGCAGTGCAGGCTCTCCTATTAAACCAGGGACCCCCCAAAACATCTGATATTCCATGGGTTGCTTTGATAGGACAATCTGTTTCTATAGCTTCTGCACAGTCTGGGAGTGGGGCATCTGAAAGCTCTTTGGAAACTGCTTGGCGAGCGGAAACTGAAAGTTTGAAATCTATATTGACTGGAGCCCCTCCAAGCAAGCTTGGTAGAATTGCCTTGGTTGAGTCTCTTGCTGGGCAGATACGCAATCGCATGAAGCTCAGGCTTCCAACTCTCCTCACAGGGTATTTATTTTATTTTTTGCCAGCTCATGTCTTCTTGTTTGGTGTAAACATCATATTTAACAAAGAAAAAAATTGTTGGAAATATCCTCTTTCTTTTATCACCACTGATACCTCAAACTTTTCTATTGGTCCAAACTATTGATGTTATTCAAATAGGCTTATTAGCTATACTTTCTTCAATGTTACTCCACTAAATGAATGAATGAAGGGGTATCAAGCACAAAAGTGGGGAGAACTAGGGGACTTTCACACATAAGGTCTGGTATCAAAGAAGAAATAGCCTGGTTAGCATTAGTAATAGTTCGATTTCTAAGCATAACATTACACCTTCTTGTTCTTGTTGTTGTTGATGTCGTTATTATTATTATCTTCAATTTGTTCTTGCTTTTTATGGTTTCGACAAGTCTCTAGCTGTAGATATCATCTAAAGATGAAACCTAATGGCTTACAACTGAAACCAAACCATGAAAAACGGAGTTTTGTTTTGTTGATTTATTGGATTGTCCTTTTCATCAACCTTAGCTAAAAGCCATCTACAATTTATATATTTGTCAACTTGCGTGGAGTTTAATGTTGCTAAATTAATGCTCATTGTAAAGAAGAATATCATAATACTTTTTATGCAAAAAATAAACATCAAGAACATCAAGAAGCTGGATGTAGGGAGGTTGAGCATGTTGTATGAGATGGGAGATTCGAAGATTTCAACTTCCGTAGCATGATAACTGTTGAAAGATTACTCAATTTCTATTGATATTTCTTAGTATTTGTGTAATGCATTTATAACTAGTAACAAGTGCCACCGTTGGCACAGTAGATAGATCAGATGGTTGGGTTAGTCTAGGTGTTGTTTGGTTTCCATTTTCATTTCCTGTTTTCTTTGTTTTCAAAATTTTGTGAAGGAAATACTGAAAACAGAGAAAACAATAAAATCACGTTTTCTCTGTTTTCAGTATTTCCTTCACAAAATTTTAAAAATAGAGAAAACAGGAAATGAAAACAGAAAATGAAAATAGAAACCAAACAGAGTTTTTAAATGTATTCTACCCAAACCAAAAGGAAGCCAAGTTGGTTTGGGTTTTGATTTTTGAATGGCCCTAACAACTACCATATTACTTTATTTAAAATGCTTCAGGCTTCAGGGGAAGTCCCAAATTGTTCAGGAAGAGTTAGTGAAGCTTGGCGAACAAATGGTAAGTACTTCTGAAGGCACTAGGGCTTTAGCTTTGGAGTTATGCCGTGAATTTGAGGACAAGTTTCTCCTACATCTCACTGGAGGCGAGGTTAGTAGTTTTCAATATTCATTTTTACGCTCATAATTTTTTGGGGAAAAAAAAACTGGATTTGTTTAGAGACTTCGTAGTAATTCATCACATGCCCTTAGAGGGTTTGTGATGAGTAAAAATTGCTAGGTCCTTTGATGTGTGCAATTTATGTGGTGAGTTGGTGTCTTCAGTTGTAAATAAATGCCAGACTTTTCAAGGATAAATCCTTACTGTTATTGCTCCCTTCGCATAAGTTGAACTTCTTAGCTTTTGTCTGCTGTGCTAGTGGCTATTGCACAGGGTTTTCTTTATTGGATATTCAGAGAGACTACTGAGATTCATTCAATTGATGCCTACCCCCTTTCTCTCTCTAGGAAGATGTCTTATGCCTGCTTCCAATTTTTTTTCTCTCCTTTTAATGAATTTATTTCCTTAATAAAAAGGTTTATTAAAAATCTTCGGTGGGGCAAATCCTCCAGCAGCAACTTATATTGAAATATAAACAAAAGATAAGAAAATTTCCAAAAGACAGTCCCTTAAATAGTAAATATTTGGTCCTGGACCTTTACTGGGTAAGTCTTGTGTATAATTGAGTGTTTGAAGAATCATGAAACACTTTTTTCCCCCTCTCTAAGCAAGGTTGTCAATGGCGGAAAATGGTGGTGAGCCAAAAAAATGCCATAACGATATGGCGGATGGCGATGGCGGATTTTGGCGGAAGCCATGGCGGACAGAAAAAAAGTTATAAATATATATACAATAATACAAAAAATATAAAAGTCAAGTAACAAAAATATAATTAATGCCACAAAAGCATAATCCAAGTATCCAACCACAAATGTCAAGAGCACATCAATACAAATTAAAAGTTCAACAATAAAGACAAATCATAATAAACAAAGATAAAATAATCTAATGACTAGTCTCATCATCCTCAATCCCAACATAATTTTCATTGATGGCATATCCCTCTCCTTCTGATTCTGAATCATCAAAATTTATCTGCTCCACTTCCTCTTCACTTTCCTCCATGTCTTCCAATTCAGGCTCTTCCTCTTCATTAATTGCCATCACTTTTTCTTTACCTTTTTTTGAAACTTTAGCTCCAACACCACCACTTGATTTTCCTCCACCACCAATACTGTGATGCTGGGAATGGGATTCTGCCATTGACATTGTACAGTATAAGATTGTTCTTTTTTATGTACCCAATTCCATTCTACATTCTCTTGCAGGGTAATGGTTGGAAAGTTGTTGCTAGTTTTGAAGGAAATTTTCCTAACAGAATCAAGCAACTTCCTATTGACAGACACTTTGACATAAACAATGTCAAGAGGGTAAAATCTCCATAAAATTTCTTTTTTTTTTTCAATTTAAAATGCAATTCCTTGTATTCTCTCTAGGTGCTTGCTTCTGATATCCCTTTTGGTTATGTAAGATTGTCCTAGAAGCAGATGGCTACCAACCTTATCTTATCTCTCCAGAGAAAGGTTTGAGGTCCTTAATTAAAGGCGTTCTTGAACTAGCAAAGGAGCCATCACGGCTGTGTGTGGATGAGGTATGCATATAATGAATTGTTAATTTTCTTATAAGAGCTACTATGGCTTCAAAGTTTCAAAAGTAGTTCAAACTTCTATGTTATATAGATTTGCAATTCTGATTTAAGCCAAAGGCAGTTCTGAACCTGTTTTCGAGTTTGCCAAACACCCATTAGTGAATATTTGTGTTATTTCCACCAGTTGTTGATGCATTTGTTGGGACATTTGGGCCATAAAGCAAGTTGTCTTCTGTATCAGAAATTCGTACTGATTACTAGGTCCCACCTAGTTGTCAATATGTTACTGGAGAATCATGTATTTCTATATTATCTCAGGCATTATTAAGCTGTACCCTTATAAAAGTAGACTGGCTTCTCTAGGACTGATATAAAATCCCGCATCTGTGTTATATTTGAGGTTGTTTCTGAGTTTTTTTTTTTTTTTTTTAAATAACTGCCTAATCAGGTACATCGTGTGCTAGTGGATCTAGTTTCTGCTGCTGCAAATGCGACACCTGGGCTTGGAAGATATCCTCCATTTAAGCGAGAGGTAACAGCAATGTGCCATTTCTTTTTTGGAGATTATCTGGCTCACTTGCTATTTTTTCCCCTTCTAACCAGATTGTGGCAATTGCAAGTTCTGCCCTTGAGACATTTAAAAATGAATCCAAAAAGATGGTGGTTGCACTAGTTGATATGGAGCGTGTATTTGTTCCGCCACAACACTTTATTCGTTTAGTGCAGAGGCGGTATGTTTAATATATGAAACATATTGCATCTTTAATTATGAATTCATTATGTATAGTCCTTCACCTTGATGGGATCATTCCTTTGTCATTCAAACATAAAACAATGAGGCAGAATTTATGCTCGTTAGAGTCACTACCATTGACTTGGGATGACTTTTATCACTTGGGATTCATGTGATTGGAAATTCCATTGGCATTGAGTTACCATCTCAAACTCTAAAGATTTGAATGTCTGTAGTAGCGGTGAACTTACCTGATTGACATCTTCCCAAGTATATGGCATTTATTATTTGCTATCTCCTTGCTGCCTACTACTCAAAAGAGGGTTAAATAACTTTGTACATTGTGTCCTGATAATTTAACTTGGTTGAAAGTGATTCTGAAGATGGCGAAATCTAACTTTTAAGATGACTTTTCCTATCTGCTGATGTAATGAAGTTTTTTTTCTTCCCTTTTCTTCCCATAAACACTAGAGTTAATACTGGTATCAAATGCCAGCTTTTATGCTCATAAAAGCTGTATAGAATGGGCTCTTGATATTTATTGCGTGCTCTGCCAAAAGTGTATACAGTGCAGAATTACTAGCTTAAATGCCTTCAGAGTTCAGTGTTATCTAAATTTTGAACAACTTTGTTGACTAATTCAAATTCATGGTTGCTTGATTATCCGCCTTGGTATTTATCTTGACCTATAGTATATGTAAATGGTATTTCAGTCCTCTTAATAAATCACTAGTTTGTCCGGGCATTGTAGCTGTTAGAAGGTATAGATTGATTAGTTCTAAAAATCTTTCTTTTGGTGGGTCCAATAGAGAGGGTTAATGTAATGAATAGCTGAGGTTTGAGTTGTCTATCTCATTTGATACCACGATAGCAATACAATCTTTTATGAATTTACACCAAACTCTTTAACTGTTTGACTATTTGACTGCAGCTACATAATTTAATTTGTTTTAACACCTCAATTAATTTTATCAGAATGGAAAGGCAACGACGTGAAGAGGAGCTGAAGAACCGGTCATCCAAGAAGGCAGTTGATGCAGAACAATCAAATCTGAATAGGGTGTGGGATTATTTACTTTCAAAAACTGAAGGCTTGAATTTGCTTCTACCATATAATTGTTTAGATTTTTCCTGTAAATGTACAAGACACATGGTCTGTTTCCTTTTCTAGGCAACTAGTCCTCAAACAGGTCAACAGAGTGGAGGAAACTTAAAATCAATGAAAGAGAAGGAGAAAGAGAAATCCAGTCAGCCAGATAAGGATACACAAGAGGCATCGAGCTTGAAGACTGCTGGGCCTGAAGGGGAGATAACAGCAGGTATTTGTCATTCATCCTAAAATTCTTATTTTGGGTTTAATATCGTTATGGTCTCTATATTCAGTGTATTGCTCAGCATCATTTTCGCATTACTCAAAACAGTTACTTAGTGACCATTCTTCTTATCATTACCACTTGCAATAGTATAAATAGGAGTTAATGATTGTAATATAGGATGTGTGTGAATTGTGAAGGATATTCTCCCTGTGGATTTCTCTTTTTTGTGAGAAATAATTTTTCTTTCTCTTCTTCTCTGAATTTCTCATTATCAATCATGGTTTCATATCATTGTTTTGTTATCTAAATTCTGACTCATTACACATATCTTTCTTATTTACTTGTTTAATACTAATAATTAGCTTATGTAACCCCTCAATGCAGGATATATGTTGAAAAAAAGTGGAAAAGGTAGTGGTTGGAGTAGGCGATGGTTTGTTTTGAATGAGAAGAGTGGCAAGGTTAGTAAATTATCTTATTCAATTGTCTAAGTTTGGGTTAGAACAAACTAGCATCCATAAATGATTTGATTCAGAACTGTCAGGTTCAAGCACTAACCACCCAGCATAGATGACATGTAGCTTTGCAGGAGTGTGTTTGTAAGGATAAGAAGTAACTGAAAGCGATATTTTGTGAATGTTATAGATGAAAATTGGTATTTTCTGGAAGCAAATTTAGTTACATCTATCTATTTGCAACTTGCTATGAGCTACTTAGTCTACCTCTTTCCTTGTTTCTACACTCTAGACATACTGAAACAAGTAATTGAATTGTCTGCATTTCATCCTTCCATATGTATCTATGTATAATGTGATCGATATTTTTCTTTTTCTTCTCACATTGCTATGACTTTTCTTTTTTAAAATCTCAAACTTTTCTTGTTAATACTTAATATAGGATTAGGAATTCATGCATTAGAGAGAAAGTTAGATTAGCCATTATTGTGGAAAGTATGGTAGAACCTCCCCTCAGATGATATGGGGCATATGTAAAGAAGGTCTGTAAAAGCCCCAATAAGAAGATAGGATAAATCATTTAAATGGAGGGTAGTTCAATAGCTAAAGGTATAGGAAAACCACAGATGCTGCTCTAAGAAGAGTAGGTTAAACATGGTTTACTGCAAAACACTTTGTTGTTGTTTGATCCATTAGCCGATCCCACCTAGTGGTATTCGGGACTAGACTTTTTGTTTAAAATCTCAAACCTTTACTCTTGGATTCTCAAAGCTATTGATCTTAGTTTATACTTTATAGGCGCTGATATGCATCTTCAAAGGATTGACTCTCACTCTCTTAAATGTTTGATCTTTTAGGTGAAGGCTAATAATTGGCTCTACGTTTCACATATCTAACATACTCACTTAGATACTAGATACAAATCACTCTAGTTTTTGTTAAAATTTAGCCTTTTTTTTAATTGAGAGCGGGGCTGGCAAAAATTGAACTTGAGCGTACTACCTTCCATAAAGGTTATGATTCATTCTTTGTTGAAATCCAGTATCATATGGATTGATTTGATAGGGCCAATGGTAAATGCTCTCTAGACGTACATGATTTAAACTATGACTTGTATTTTCAGCTTGGTTACACCAAAAAACAAGAGGAGAAACATTTCCGAGGAGTCATTACATTAGAGGTATGATTCTCTTCTTGAACTTATGTTAGAATTATTACTAATCGTTTTATGGAAAATTGCAAAAAAGGGATAATAACCACATAGTCTGTCCAGTTCAGAGACTTCAAAGTGAATAATGTGCTGCGTTGTTATTCTGTCCTTATAAATCATTGTTCTTGTGAGATGAACTTTCTTCATGTCTCGTAAATTTTTTTTTTCACATCAGATGAAGCTCATGTATGTTTAAAGCTTAATATGTATAGTGGCATATAATCATGGTTGAATGTTGTGCTTCATTTAAATAAAGCTTGAAGTTAGTTCACTTAGGTTGCGTTTGGTGTGGTGACCACATAGGACAAGAGACAAGACAGAAACAATAGAGACAAAAACACAAAAATATATTTATATCACATTTAGATTAGTGTAAAGATATTGGTTTTTGTCTCATTTTGCTCAATTTTGTGTTCCCTCTATCGCTACTTTTCAAGAGTACAGAAAATACACAATTGTCTCAAGACACATTTTCTGTCAAATCTCCATTACCAAACACCTTATTTTTGTATTTCTGTCTTTGTGTTCCTGTTTAGTATACCCTACCAAACATAGCCTTAGTTGTAATATTTACTATTGTTAAAAGCTTGGTATGCATCTGTTCCTTTCGAATGTGTTGATCAGGAATGCACTATTGAGGAGATTTCTGATGATGATGATGCCCCTGCTAAGAATTCCAAGGATAAGAAGTCCAACGGACCTGATTCAGGAAAAGCATCAAACCTGATTTTCAAGATAACAAGCAAGGTCCCGTATAAAACTGTTATGAAAGGTAATCACTCATTCTAATGTATGCATCCTCTCCCACCCCTGCCAAATCCACCTACAGATCTGAACGATTTCGGTAATCTGTTAATGTTTTAAATGCATTTGCAGCTGAAAGTACTGTCTTGTTAAAGGCTGAGAGCATGGCAGATAAAGCTGAGTGGATCAACAAACTAAGGAATGTAGCACAGTCTAAGGGAGGTCAAGTTATCAGTGAGCAGCAGGGTTTTCCTATGCGACATAGTCTTTCTGATGGTTCTCTTGTAAGATAATTGTCAGATTGTTGTTCACTTTTACTTATTTCATTTAATAGCTAATTCTACAATGGAATTCAGTTCACCCCCCCCCCCCCCCCCCCCCCCCCCCCAACCCAACCCAACCAAATTTATATATATTGCATCTTACAAATTTCTTGGTATGTTTATTGAAATACTATATTTATTTAAGAATGAAGGCTTTTCTGTTACCCTCAATTTTTTTCAAGGGTGCCGGTTGTTGAATAATAAGTAATAACAACTCATTGGCAATGAGTATACTCTTAAAACTATCATGGCTACCATAAGACCGTCCAAAAATGAATTATGGCTGTTTCAAACATAGGATAGGGTCCTTTTCTTGTTCCTCTTATTAGTTTTGAAGTTAGAAGTACGAACCAATTTATAGTTAATCTAGAAATTGCTATCATATTTTCTTAATTTTTCCATGTTGAAACATGCAAAAACTTTTGTAGGATACTATGGCTAGAAGACCTGCAGATCCAGAAGAGGAGCTCAGATGGATGTCTCAAGAAGTGCGTGGTTATGTTGAAGCTGTTCTTAACAGCCTTGCTGCCAATGTCCCAAAAGTGAGTTTATTTTAATTACTACTATAATCTATCAGTTCATATTTGTTGCTGTTTGTGAGATCATTTAGTTTTGGCTGGGCAGGCTGTTGTTCTTTGCCAGGTAGAGAAAGCCAAAGAAGACATGCTTAACCAGTTATACAGCTCCATAAGGTTACTGCTGTCTCTGCTCATATTACTGTGATATTGTCTTATAACTGTTGAGTACATTGCTTCTTACTGGATTTTTTGTATTATATGTAATGTACTTCCATTCTTCCTAAATTCCCTCCTTTCACTCATCTAAACTTTAAAAAGTTCATAAACTCAGAGTTATAGTCTATCTCATAAATATTTTATCATAATGTTGATTCCCTTGTGGTTTATATGTTTTTGTTTCAATGCTTTGCTTGCATACATGCAAGGACACCGTGGGGGATACAAGGAAGCTAAAAGTCCATGGTGGTGGGCAGTTTATGCAGTTCCTTAAATCCTAGTGTATTTGATTATAGCAGAAGGCTTGCATCGTTTAGGATATCTGTTGTGGGATAGGATTATATTTTTGGCATCTCTGCAGTGTTCTGCTTGTGATCTGATAGCATACTGTGCACTTTGCTACATTCTTGAATTTTTTTGGTTTTCATATTTCTTCTTTTATCTAGAGTTTTCTATTCATTAGGATGTCTGATATTATAGTTATAACCTATACACCTATTAATACTTTCCTGCTTTTGTCTGTAATTAATAATAATAAATGAATCTTTAAGATGTCCATTTTTTCTTAAGCGGTCCACTTATTCACAATTACTCTTCTGGAATGGAACACTTGTTATTTGATTGTGAAAATTAAGCTCTTTTTTTTATTATTTTTTAATATGTTGTGGTTGCCAGTGCTCAAAGCTCGGCAAAAATTGAGGAGCTGCTCCAGGAGGACAATAATGTCAAGCGAAGAAGGGAGCGTGTTCAGAAACAGTCTTCACTTCTTTCAAAGCTCACTAGGCAGCTCAGTGTCCATGACAATAGAGCAGCTGCAGCCTCCAGTTGGTCTGATGGAGGCAGTGCAATAGGTAATGTCAGCCACCACTGTAGGGAGAAATTTGCATTTTTATTCATCCATTAAATATATATTTTTGTCTAGTATCTCATGACCTTCTGGGAAACGACTATATGCAGAAAGTAGCCCGAGAAGCTCTGGACCCTCATCAGGTGATGATTGGAGGTCTGCGTTTAATGCTGCTGCCAATGGCCCCAGCGACATGTCATCTAGGTATGGTTCTGGTGGTCACAGTAGACGTTACAGTGATCCATCCCAAAATGGTGATGTGGGCTCAGGGTCAAATTCCAGCAGTCGCCGGACTCCTACCCGGTTGCCTCCTGCCCCTCCACCATCAGGTTCAAGATATTAAGATGTTAAGATCTGCAGATGGTATTAAATCATTCCTGGATGCTTTCAGCTTTTCTTGCTTATTTCGAGACTGCCCCACATCCTTCCTTAAGTAACGTAGTGGAATGTTATAGGTTTGTAGATAATCATTGCTTTCGCAGTCATCTTAGCAGGCACAAGTATGCGTCCAATTTTATTCCCTTACTGGGTATGTGGGATTCATGTTGGGTGAGATGATATTATTGTCTTCCCAAGTTTTTGTTTTTTTCTTTTATTTTTTGTTTTCCTTCTTACAGATGTAATTGTTTTGTATCTATGTGATTATCTTGCAGCTATACCGGTGCGCATTGATCATGAGTTTTTATTTCTGGAATTTTAATGTTTTGAAAGAAATTGACCAATGATGTGTGCCGTTGGTGTTAGGGACCGACCGTCATGGGTTGGGTTGAATTGTGCTATCATGGCAGAATTGTTGATATGGTTGAGCTCATAGTTATCATACTCGATCGAGAATCCTAGGTTATTGGGTCAATGGTTTAATAGTGGAATCAAATTTTATTAAATACATATCATAATAAGTAAAATTGAATAAAGTATTATATGTATTATATATATTTTGAGGCACAATTGCATAACAAAGCATTTAGTTCAGTGGTTTCAGGCGTTTTATTGCACTAACGGGCTGGTTGGAGCAGTTGAATGTGCATGTTTAATGACTTATTTGATGCAAATTGGCCGGCTCAATCCGAATTTGATTAGAGTTGATTGACTCTTAAGATATCCGGTCTAGTTGTAAAACTGAATGGAACTATCAATCGATTCACTGATTTTCTGGTCCAACCAGTCGGTCTGAATTAGTGTGGTTGAATAGAATTATTATGGCCTTTGTAAAGTTGTATTATTTGAGTATGAGAAGTGTGTGATTGAAGGTAATTATGGTTTAATATATGTCCAGTTACCAATAACAAGAATAGTCTTTTGTGGTGGCATCTCAAGCACAAAAATGTTTTTATGTGAAAGATCCATGACATCTAAACAAATATTATGTCATGAAAATAATTTCAATATATTTGTTTAACATAAGTGTCTAGCCACAATTTGATTCTAACCAATATGAGCTTCATGAACCTTTAAAAGAGTCTGAAATTATCAAGCGATATGGTTGATGATGACTTAGTACTAAGGATGGGTGTGCCACCCACCATTGTTAACATGGCTCTACATAGAAATTGTCCAACAATGTCCACTTAATGTAAATAGTGCACTAAATGGAGTCATGTGCCAAACAGTGAGGAAAGAAGTGGGTCACATGACAAACCTAGCACCACCCATCTATTAACCTCATAAGGGGTGCTTGACTCTGGTCAACTACAATAAGGAACTCTACAAATATAACTGCACCAGAGAACTCCCCATACATAATGATTATTTTGCGTCCATACGAACAATGATCCTTATTGCATGCTTGGTATCTTGAAGTAGGTATGTATGTAAAAGGGATGGTTTAGGTGTGGTTAATCCAAAGCCTAAAATTTTACCAAATCGACCAAACTTTTTTTTTTAATTATTATTATACTCCACCCAAATCTTGATTTAGCCTAGATCTCCCCATCATCAACCAGCATATAATCCATTCATTTTCCGTTTATTGAAATGAAATAAATAGCCCTTGAAAAACTAATTTGTTGTGTTGAGTATTTCGAAGGACAGAAAAGGGAATTTCCTTTTCCTTAATTAATAATAGTGAGTGTGAAAAGAATGAAGGAAGCGTCGCTAGGGTGTGGTTACGATGATATGATGGAAGGAAGAGGGATGTGAGAATTAGCGACGTGGCAAAGCAGCGTTCCTGAGAAGTTGGGATGGCAGCAGTAGCATCATCTACAGCAGTTTGTGCCAGTGTCAGGTGGTGCAACCCCCCTTCTTCTTCTTCTTCTTCTTCTTCTTCTTCTTCTCCTAATTCCCCCTTTCTTGGTCGCAAATTGGAGGACAAGCACTCATCCTCATCATCTGGTTCAACCAGTAGTAGCAGAAGAAGAAGAATCGACGCGCTGTTTTGGGGATCTGGGAATGTCAAAAAGCCCACGCAGATGAAGCAGCAGCAACTACAATTCACTCTCACAGGGACAGGGACAGGGACTGGGACAGAATTGATCATAAGCGTATCAGTGTTATCCTCAATCTCAGATGTGGCGTCCGCTGAATGGGATGCTTGCGCTCTCGACGCCACTGGCCCCGACAAGTTCAACCCCTTTCTCAGCCACGCCTTCCTCTCTTCCTTGGAGCTCTCCGGCTCCGCCGTCACCCAAACTGGGTGGGCCCCACACCACCTCGTCGCCTCCGACCACCACCACCGCGTCGTCGGCGTCGTCCCCCTCTATCTCAAGACCCATTCTTACGGTGAATTTGTTTTCGATCACTCTTGGGCTGATGCTTACTATACTTATGGATCCAGATATTACCCAAAGCTCCAATCTTGTGTCCCTTTCACTCCCGTCACTGGCCCCAGGATCTTACTCCGTAACACTAGTTTCAAAGATCAAATTTTTGACATTTTAGTCTCCGCCATGAAGGATATCACCGCCAAGGTACTTGCTTGCTTCCCCATTTTGATTTAACTAACTATATATGTCGATGTTGTTATTCTTAGTCCATTGTATGGATTGGGCATTGCAGTCTCAGCTCTCATCACTGCATGTTACTTTTCCCTCTGAAAATGAGTGGCGTAAATTCAGTGAAAAAGGTTTCCTCCCGAGGATTGGAATGCAGTACCACTGGAAGAACCGTAATTACAAAAAGTGACTCTCATTTCTTTACTCCACTTCACTTGATTGTCTCGTCTCTATCTCTATCTCATGATGTCTATTTTGGCAGGTTCGATGACTTCTTGATGGACATGAAACAGAGTAAAAGGAAAAATATACGTCAAGAGCGGAAAAAGGTACGTATTCGTCAGATAAGGCATACATGAGCATATATATATATATACATGGGTCACAACATGCCACATGATCCTACAACTTATTTTATATATATATATATATATAAACTGCAGATTTCAGCCCAGAACTTAGTTATGAAGCGGCTCCGGGGTTATGAAATAAAGGTACTTGTGCAAGATATTGATCTATTAGAGTTGCATTTATTTGCATGCTATTGAAGATTCAAGCAAATAATACTCGCGTGCGTTTTTTTTTTTTATTGTCCATTTCAAATTTTAAAACAATATTTATTATTTTTTTTCCACTCTTACCCTTATTTAATACTCACTATCTCTATTAATTGAGGAGAGATAATAACAAAGAAGTAAAGGGTAATTTAGTAAAACATATATACATTTTGTTAACTTTAATACTCTATCAATCATTACCTAAATTCCCGCGCGCATTTAAAACTAGACAATTAAAAAAAAAACGGAGGGAGTAATAATTAGTGTGGTCAAATTTTGGGTGTGATTCTTTCTATTTGCTAACTCATTACTTACAAGTTATGTCTGTCTGTCTGACTGTGCATTGGAAGGCAAGGCATTGGGATTCCTTCTATAGTTTTTACCGGAACACAACTGATAACAAGTATGGAATCCTTTCAAATTGTGAGATAAGAAACTTATTTGACAACATGAGAATGGTCGAAGAAGTATCAATGCCTAATAAAATGTTGTATTGACAGATGGGGTAGTCCTTACCTGACGCGGGAGTTTTTTCATGAGATGGGGTCAAAAATGGGAGATCAGGTACTACTTGTTGTTGCAGAAGAAGGGGACGAACTAGTTGCTGGTGCCCTGAATCTGATTGGAGGAGATACTTTGTTTGGGCGCCTATGGGGGTGTCACCCTAGAGCATACTATCCAAGTTTGCATTTTGAAGCATGTTATTACCAGGTTAGGTTAGGTTAGGTTCTGTTCCTTTAAAGTAGTTTTACAACCAGAGGAGGATAGGTAAGTAATAGTAATAGTAATATTTTCGAGATGCAATTGCATTGCAGGCAATTGAAGCAGCAATTGAACTCAATCTAGAGACAGTGGAGGCAGGAGCTCAGGGTGAGCATAAGATTCAACGAGGGTATCTTCCCGTGACAACTTATAGCTGCCATTACCTTATCGATGAAGAATTCAGGAAACCAATACAAGACTTTCTAATGCGCGAATCTTCTCAGGTATAAATTATATGATACTGATATTGAAAAGATTCTGCACTGCTTAGAAAGAAAGATTTATTAGTAACAAAATGAAATATTTATTTATTTATTTATATTTTTTGCTTCTCATTATTCATTACCATCCATGTCCATTTACAGGTGAAACTTGTTATGAAACTTATGCACGATTCTGGTCCTTTTAAAGAAGGTATCCTGTAAACAACACTAGGGCATGGTGGTAGCCTAGCCTTGATTTGTAAATAATGTTATCATATTTTGCTAGGAATGTAAATAAATATAAATATATGTACAGTACAGTTGAATCGGTGGCCATTAATTAATTAAGACCTTGAGATACTGTAGATACATTTGAGTCGGAGCAGAACAAGGCATAATGCATTTTCACCAGCTTTACTGAAAAAGTGCACTTTGTGTTAGTTTAGTTAGCATTCTCCTTTTCTAATTTAAATTTTCTCTCAAGTCTCACAATTTAAGCAGACAGAAAAACTACATACTTCCTTGCCACAAAGCTCTAGCTAACTAATTCCATTGGCCATGCCACCAAAGAAAATGGAAATAGGAACAATCTAAAAGAATTGGATCTCAAAATGCACTTGTAGAAGACTCTGTAAAGTAAAACTCGTTCCCTCGACCTCAGACAGTTAGAGATGCGCCATTGTCTGCCGCTGTGAGATTGAGTATCATGGTTGCTGCTTTCACAGCCCTGATAGACGAAATGAGTGCATAAAGACATGAGTGGGAGATACAACCCTCAACATGTTACAATGGATAAATACGAAACTCAACACAAAGACAATACAACATAATGACTTTTCATATATGATAAAGGTAATAACAAGACAAGATAATGCTTCTTTATATATGATAAAGGTAATGGGATCAACTCTTTGTTTGGTCAAGCGTTTGCCCAGCCAACCCAAGCCATGTTTAGATTAGATCATCACAAACATGTTTTTCCATCGCATTGTGACCTAGAGGTAGTAGGTTCAAATCCTAAAAACTAACAACCTCCTTTTGCAATTACGCAGGCAAAATTTGACTGCAATCAACACCGTCTAAACAACAACAAAAAATCGCTTAACAACAATCTCACTCTTACTTCTTAACAAAATCTAATCCAAATGCTCAGTTAGTATGGGAGCATGTACGGAATCAGAAGTCTGAAAAACAAACATGATAGTGCAGGCATTTAAAGTCCTAATATGGTCATTAAAAGTCAATTTGGCCTGCCCTTAAAATGATGCATACATCTGAATTTCTAGAAAATGGAAAGCCCCACTCTTCTTCCTAGTAGTGCCAACATTTTAGATTTGTGATTACGGGCATTGATGAAACATATATAATGGTGGACCAATGGTGGGGGTTGAAGACAGAACAGTACATTGATAAAACATCATTGATGCAGATAGAATAGAAGTGATGGTAAAGGAGGAAAAACAAAGTAGTATGTTGAGGGTGGAGAAATGTGGATAGATATACCATGCTTCAGGGGCTTGATAGAGAGCAGCTGAAGAACCAAAGCAGGAGGCAAGCATGTCAGTGTGGATTACACCGGGGTTGAGGGCAACAACTGCGATTCCTTCAGGCAACTCTTTTGCCACTGACCTGGTCAATCCTTCAATGGCCCATTTTGATGCACAATAAGGTGCAACCTGTAAATAATAATGATTGTGTGTGGCAAAAGAGAAGAGAAGAATGTCAATTAACAAACAAGGACAGGACAGACAACACAACAAATAAAGGAAGAATGAAAGAGAGTGGCCAACCAATGCAGCACCAGATCTTCCCCACCCAGAAGACATGTTGACAATGATTCCTCCTTGCTTGTTTGAGATCATCAGAGGGATGAAGTGCCTCAACACATTGGCGGTACCCTTCACGTTCGTATCCAGCACCGCATCAAACTCTTCTGCAGGAACCTCCCATATCTTGTTATTCTTGTTTATTGTCCCTGCATTATTCACTGATTCCCACTCCCACCCCTTTAATCACTCAATTCTATCAACTCAGAAATCAAATGAAAGCAGCTACCTAACCTATGATATGAGGAACGCCCCTCTTCTCCATGACAGTTCGTGCCAACTCTTCAACGCTGCTATTCGACCTCTAAAATGAATGAAAAGAAAACAAAAAAAAACAATTCCCAATAAATACAATAATTATTAATTAATTAATTAATAATTCATAGGAAAATAGAGAGGGGAGAGAAGAAGAGAAACAAACCACGTCGGCATTGAGGAACAAGTGGTTGCTGGAGACGGAGTGGAGGGAGTTCAGGTTATCATGGGCACGGGAACACCCTATTACGGTGTGGCCTCTCTTCGCCAATTCTAGGGCAAGGGCTCTCCCGAGACCTTTACTCACTCCTGTTATCAGAACCCTTCTCTCTCCCTCTCCCTCTCCCTCTTTCCCTCTCTCCCCCATTTCTTCGCTTCTCTTTTCTTTCCTACTTACTTATGCGCATCACCGTACCAAAAACCATACAATAATAAATAGACACACGAAACCCTCCAACCATAACTAGTCACTCTTACATATTACTCCCTCCGGATTTTTTTTTTTTTAATTCTCCAATTTAGAGATGTGTGTAATTTTTTTAATTGTCCATTTTAAATTTATTTTGAGATAAAATTTATTATTTTCTCTCCATTTTACCCCTATTTAATACTATTCACTAATTCTTTTACTCTTTTACCAAGTAAAGTAATAAAGGGGTAATTTAGTAAAGTAGGTGTACATTTTGTTAATTTTTATACAACACCAATCATTTCCTAAATACTCGCGCGCATTTAAAACTGGACAATTAAAAAAAACAGAGGGAGTATTATACAGGGGAATGCTATTTGTACATATAATAGTGTAATTCACCAATTTTCCACCCATTTAAAAAGTTGTCAACTTTTTAAATGGGTGGAAAATGGGTGGATGAGTATTGTTGTATGTACAATTAGCATTTTCCTATTATATATGAATTTAAGCTTAAATATCATTTTGTTCCACTGACTTTATACAAATTCTGATTTTAGTCCACTATCTTTAGATTTGTCACATTTAGTCCATTAACTTTATAAAATTTTCAATTTTAGTCTACTGTGCTGACGTGGACTTAACGATGCTGACATAGTAGTTGACTTTGCTGACATGGTCGTTGACTTTATTGACGTGGACGTTGACTTAGCTGACATGGTCATCGACTTTGCTGACATGACTGTTGCCTTTTGCTGACGTATCCATTGACTTATCAGTTGACTAATAATGGACCAAAAGTGCTCACAGTTTGAAAGCTAGTGGACAAAATGTGATAAATCTGAAGATAATGGATCAAAATCAGAATTTATGTGAAGTTATTGGATTAAAATGATATTTAAGCCATGAATTTATTTATTTATGTAAAGAATTTTATACTATCATAGGTAAGGTTATGAAAACCGGACCGGATATTGAATGGGTCGAAAAAAAAGTTCAACGGTTCAAGCGGTTCTACCAGAGGTTCAACCGGGAGTTCAAGATAAAGGTTAAGTTGGGTTTTGTTACCTTTATGTAGTTGAAATTGCACTAGTATATTTTTGTTTGTACGTGGACTTCTATTATTTTTTGTGAGCTCACTCTTGTATTTATTTAAACTCTCTAATCTCTTTACACTTTGTGTTTTTAGTTTTTACTTTTCATAGACAAATACTTTTTCTCTTTGTTCTCTCTTCGTCGCCCTTAGCCTTCTTCTCTTTCTTCTACTTTTCTTCTTTTTCTATTCTCTTTCCCCACCCTTCCACTTTGCTTCTCTTTCCATTCGCACACAAACCCTTGAACTTCTTCTTTTTCTTGCTCAATGGCGATGGGTTCAGCGACGTGACAGTGCAGAGGACCACTGCAGGAATGATGAAGACAACGCTGACTAGGGTGAGCTTCGATGACGGTATGATTGGCGAGTGGTGGTTGGTGAGGGTAGGTCTGTTTTGGTCGAGTGAGCACAATGTCGTTTTGGCTGGCAGTGCTAGTGCAGAGTTACTTTTTTTTTTTTCAAAAACAATTCTAACCGCTAGTGACCGGCAGACCACTGATTTTTGGCCGGTTCGCGACGGTTCTTTTTCAATTCCCATCTGAATGGATTTTTTCTTAAAATAGATTGGATTCTGTGCTAGTTCGCGGTTCAACCGATCCGACCGGCTGGTCCGATCCAGTTTTCAAAACAACGATCATATGTCACTGCATTATGATTAAATTCATTATATTTTGTATTACAAATTAGTCTCAATAAAAAATTTAAAAATCTATTTTAAATACAATGATGCTTGGTTGACATAGGAAAGAAGCATAGGAATTGATGACAATGCCTGAAATTGGATTTGAAAAATGAACTAATTAAACTAATTGTGAATGTTGCTTGCATGAGATGCTCACTCTTAGGGATTGTCCAACCAAACTATGGGTGAAGATGGTCTTTGCTAGTGTTGTTGGGTTCTTGGTCGATCATCCGAGAACGTGACTATAATGATGTATAAAACACGAGTAAACTTTGCAGCTACCAATGGTGACGTTAGAGATTGAGGAACGACATGACCCTCAGTAAGAACAAATGGACGATAAAACATATCTATCACAAGACTATGCAAGATGCGACAATAATAAACAAAGTATTTAAGCAAGAAATAACCATTAATGCCCAACCTCCAAGGATGGTTGCTTGGAGTACTCCACCCATGGATTGGGTCAAGCTCAACAATGATGGTAGCAGGCGCTAGGGTCCCCTCCCTTCTTCGGATTCAGGGGTGTTCTTAAACACAGCATGGGTGCCTGGATCTTAGAGTGTTTGGACGTAGCACTGCTAACGACATGCTTGGGGCGAAGCTTCAAGGCCTTCGGACAAAACCTTGTTTTGATTTGGGATCTAGGCTATAGAAATATTGAATGTGAAATAGATAGCTTGTTGACTGTGAATTCCATGTTCATGAACCTATTGTTCCTAATATCAATCACCTCGTCAATAAAAGTTTGGAATGTGAGAATCACTCACGTATTTTGAGAGGCTAACGATATAGCAAACTACTTGACCAAGGAGAGAGCACGATGTTAAGAAGCCTTTAGAATTTAGGATACTGCTCCAAGGAAGCTTGAGCAACAGTTGTTATGGGCTGCCTTAGGTAGATGGAATCTAGAACTCATTTTCTGTGTTTTTTTTCTATGCTTACAAAAAGAAAACATATTCAAAGAAATCTCTACCAACTATATATTAGTAAAAGGTTAGACTAATTTATTCCTAACATTTAAAATGGACATATGTGGGGTTTACACACTATATCTTAAGCATGAGTTTTGAGTTCTACTCCCAAGAAGGCAAGAATGGGATAACCTCAACAACTGAGGGGAAAAAATTGACGAAGTGGCGTCGCCCGGACTCGAACCGGAGACCTTCAGTGTGTTAGACTGACGTGATAACCAACTACACCACGACACCGTTATGCTGGAAGATTTCTATTTTAATCTCTAACAGCGTATTTAGAATGGCAGATAGTATATTATAAATAATGGGGAAGGGAAAGGAAGGGGTTCCTGTTAGTGAAAGAAAATTCTTCTTGTTTGAAGTGGCGCCGGTCGGTTTCAATTTGAAAAGAGAGAGAGGTGCATCGTTCTGGAAGAGTGAAGAAGAATGATAGTGAGAACTCCTCCCCCACCCAAGAGGCTACGCGCCGGCGCCGATGCCGATGCCGACGGGGACGCCAATCGGCAGCTGGTCACCTACGAGGTCGAGGAGCCCCTTCAGCCTCAGCAGGATCCCGACGATAACACCCACATGCTCTGCACCTACCAGTGTCGCCAAATGGTTCCCTCTCTTCCCTTCCCTAACCACTCACTTCTTCATCGTCATCTTCTCCTTCCGCACTCTGTTTGTCTGAGCTTGCAACGCCGATTTTTCTAGATTCGTCGTTAAACCCCCTTCCCAAATGTATCGCAGGTAAAATCGGATTTTATAGAAGCCTTAACCAGAGCTGAAAATCAAGTTCGTGATTATCAATCCAAATTGCAGACTTTAGATGATAATTTCCACAAAGTTGGTTGGTATATGTTTTCTTGTCGTTTCAAACTTGTACACAATTCCATTCAACTTCATGTTCAAATCGTAAATCTCGAGTCTCGATTGGGAATAACCATGTCCTATGCTTTTTTCTTGGCCTTTTATGGGCTACATTTCATATCTTGTATTTTGTAGCTTGCCGTTAACTGTTATTTTTTCAGAGTCTGAGAGGAAGAAAATTTCGGATCAATTCTTATATGCCGAACAGGAACTTGCTGCTGCTAAAGGGCGTGAGCAGGCACTCCAGGAGCAGCTTCTGAATGAGGTCACGGGATCTCAAGAAAGACTAAGGAAACAGATACAATTGAACAGTGAACTCGAGGTCTGTTTTATTTTTTCAACATAGCTACTTTAGAAGACAAATAGATCTTTACATACCAATCTGCTCTCTTAAGCAGCTGACTGAGTTTGTTGGTCTGCTCTGCTCTGCTCTGATACTAATATCTGTTTAATGGTTGACTATTGTTGCTCCCCCGCCTCTGCTGGGGTATCAATATTGGGTCTAGGTTAAGCTCCAAAATGAGATGAAACTTCGCATTAAAGCTGAGGCTCACACTACTTCAGCAGAAGAGAAAGAAAAATCTTTAGAACGACAGATTGGCCATCTCTTAGAAAGCTTAGAGAGAGAAAAAAAGCGACTTAATGATGAGAATTCACAACTTAAAAGGGACTCTGAGTTTTCTATTTCAAGAATAACTGCAAATGTAAGTTTTGTGGCTATATTGAATGTGCAGACCAAGTTGGCTGTTCATAGCTACGAGAGTACGAGTTTTAGTTTGAGTTGTGTAATTCTTTCATTGTAGCTTGAAAAAATGGAATGCAGAGCTAAAAATGCTGAGAGAGAAGCAGAGCTGCTGAAAGAGCAACTGGAACATCTGAAGGATCAACTCAATGAGGTTTATGTCTAATTAGTTGCTTATATGATTTAACTGTTTATTTCCAGTATGTCCTATGAATGAAGTATTGTATACTATATTAAATTTGATTTTGGTGTTAAGCCTAGCCAGTTTTCTGGTAGATTTGTATTTGTATTTGTTTCATTTCATTATTGTATTCCCTTTTCCAGTTTGACTATGAACTCACTTTGACATTACTCCATGATTTCTATTTATAGTGTTTGCACCAGAAGATTGAAGTTGAGAAAAAACTATCAACTCTGGTATCTCAAGAAGTTGCTCCCACGGAGAGTGATGTTTTAGTCAAACATTTGCAACAGGAGCTTCAGAATTATGTAAGATTGCTTCCATTTGTTATATTGAACCTTGATTCCTCTTCTTTTTTTTTTTTGACTGTTATGGTGTGAGGTTGCATACTTTGAAGATCTGATTTGTGGGCCAGTATCAGTAGTTATAAGTGGCATGATAAAAAATGGAAAGGAATAAGGCCATTATTTTGTTGAATTATCTGGACATATAAAGAAAAGGTTTGGGCAGGTTTGGCCTTCAATTTGTGTCCTTTTCTTTAAACTTCTTTTGGCAGGTCTTGGTTTGGTTGCCACAGGCCTGTCCAAGTGACTCATTACTCATTGTGTTTGCATTTTTCATTTACACTTTATATTTTTTAATTATTAAATACCATTTACATTTATTATTATATATTTGGTAGTATTATGAAGAGATACAGTATCTTAATATGTATGTAATTGATTAATTTCTTAAAAACAATTTTGTTTCCCTTAAAGGTTTACTGTCATATAAATTCTTTTTGTCTGTAGCCCTCCCTGTGCTGGTGTTTTAATCAGTTTATAACTTGCTATGGGTTATAGCAAGCATATGTTACCAAAGCACCCTATTGAGCTGTAGCTTTTACCTGGTATTTTCCTTCAATTTTAGAAGCAAAGTTGGCCTGAATGCTGTGTATATTACAAGCCTATAGCTTGAGTTAGTACCAGCTAGATCTGGCTTCTGATCAAGCATAATATATACACTAACAAATTAATTAATGATTAATAAAACTTTTACTAAAGTTTGATTGAGTCCATGCTGATGTACAATGTTAATTATTTGTATGCTTCGGAAGGATGCAATATAATGATTCCTTGTATTATACTTTTCTTTCTCCATTTTGATAAGTATAAATCTCAAGTTTGCTGCCTTTCATTTTTTTAATGTGTAGAAATGGGGAATACCCAATTATTACCATTTTTACTTTTAATGTGCTAAGAGAACTCCAGATGAGCTACAGTAATCTGAAAAATGTATCCTGTTTACTTTGATATTTTAGGAGACCGAAGTAAGGGAAGCAAGAAAGCTAAGATCAGGTCATGAGAACATTGAGCTTTTGAAGGAGAAGTTACTGGAGGAGAAAAACCGCCGGGAAAGGGTAGAGTCTGAGCTATCTAAATTACAGGAAGTCCAGCTAAATATGAAAAATTTAGAGGACCAAATATCCTCTTGGAGGTTGATGATTAAAGATATACCTGGTGTCTCATGCTTTGAGGACATACCTGTTAAATTTGCAGCTCTACAGAAGTAAGTGAGTAGTAGCTAATGTTGTCTTTTCCTAGCTATATTAATAGATTTGATCTGTTGGAAGCATTGTCAGGAATAATTACTCTGGAATATTCTTTATATTATATTTTGAGTTGAAGCTGAATTTGACCCTGTTACACTGATACCTGCACAACACACACCCACACACAGAATAGAACAGAACAGAACAGAATGAGGGAACCAAGGTGATTCCTCTCTTTGATTGTATTGAAAGAAATAACGAGGAAGGATTACAAGGGCTGAGTTTCGAGAGCCAGCCTCTCTCCTAGTCTGTCTGAATTCTCACCTAGAAATTGTCTAAGAACTTTCTATTCATTCCTGCTACTAATACCCTCCTTTTCCTAACTACTTTCTCTCTCCAAATCACAAAAGAATCACACGCCCGCCCCATGCACGACCTCCTCTCTCGTACTGACACCTGACGAATTTGTTACATGTGTATTCTTTCCCTCCTCATTTCCTAAATTACCCTTTTGTTTGTGTCTTCTGCTGTAATGAAAAGGCAGAGGTGTCATCTTGACTTGTTTCCCCTTGGTTGACTCCACCTTTTGATGATCCGGGTATGTAACAGACCCCTAGTAATCTTTTTGTTTATGAGCAATTTGTGGTCCCGGAGAGTTTGAGGAGATCTACTAGGCTCGTAATTAACAATTTCCCTCCATGACACTACTTTTTTTTTGGGGGGGGGGGGGCAGTTTCTTTTTTTTTTTTCTGGTACACAAGGTTGCACTACTTTAGTAACCTCACTGATGGAGACTGTCACTGATGTAAGAAGACTGTGTATTTGTCCATATTCATGATATTGTCTTTGTATTCATCCATACTCATGATATTGCCGTTTCTGTCATTGCATGTCTCTATGGTTGTGTTCCATAGTTGTCTCAAGACAGTGAGGGCAAAAACAGAGACACATAATTTTTTTGTCTTTGTATTGTGTTTGATAAAATTGTGTAAAATATAATTTAAGAATAAAAAATGACCATATTATTAATATATACACCCTAAATAGTTTTTTCCCAAAAGGTTTACTTTAAATTCTTTATATTCATTAAATTTTTAAATTATTAGCACAATTATATATTTTATTTTATAAGCAGACATATTTATATGAAAAAATAATGTATATTACACACCTTTTCATCACTTATTATTATTATTAATAATAAAGTGATAAACACAGAACGATGAACAAGAAACATAGAACAATGAATGATGAACACATAATTTCATTAAAAAATTAGTTAACATTTGAGTATGATAGATTTGGAATTAGTTAAAATTAATAAGCGTATGCTGGTAAAAAAATTTCATTAAAAAGTTCACTCGCTATCAATCCTTCTAAGTCTTTCACTATGTGGATGAACTCAAAATTTGAGTCCCTTCTGTCTTGGAACACAAATTTTGGTCCTTTTATGCTCTGTCCTAGAAACCAAACATGATTACTCCCTTCTTGCCTCTGTCATTTGTGTCCTGGTACAGCTATCAAAGACAACCTATGAAAATGACGCACATGGACTGGATTTGTTAAAGACCTAGGATCTCTTCATTTTGAGATTGCTTATTAGTTTTCATTTTTTTCCGGTGAGTTGGGGGATGTCAAAATTAGAGATTGCTATGCAGTTTTAAAATGGTATGACTGTGCACATATTACCTTCTGATCTTGATATCTTCTTCACAGAGAGGTCATTAATAGCATGCAGAAGGAGGGTGAGCATTCTGCCCACTTGAAACAATTGCAGGCGGCTCTGGATGCTGCTGAAATTAACAAACAAAATGCGGAATCTGAAGGTGCGATGGCCAAAGAGAAGGCAGAAGTAATTAAATCAGAGATTAAACAGATGGAATTAATGGTTAGTGTTTGATGAGGCAGCTTCAATAATTACTGAGCACTGGACTTATTCTATAGATGCCTTAATTATGCATTAGTTCCATTGTCTTCTTTGGAATTCTTGTTTGTTATCTGTTATTCCAAATAACCAAGCTGATCTAGAACATAGTTTACCGGACAGATGAAACAGTACTGATAAAGACAGCTAGGTAAGGTTTGATTGAGAAATATTTGGTTATTAGGCTTGGTTTTCAGAGATTTGGATGCCACCAAGGAAAAGTAGGATTTTCAAGGTATAGTTGGACTATTGGTGGTAATAAGTTTGACAATAGGTGAGCTTACATTTTGTCCAGAAATTATTTAGATCGGTAGAGTAGAGGAGATTGCTTGAATGCTGCACACACTACCTAGAATGGACTCAATTCAGAATATATAACAAGATGCATAGGTTTGACTTTAAATTGCAACTCTAGCAAACTATAACTCACTTGAGCAAACATCTATCCAACACAGATATGAGAAATTCTTGCAGCCTTTGTCTTTTAACTTCCTGATTCGAGTGTCTGCAGTCCTATGCTGATTAATTGCAAGGGTATTCTGGATCATATTCATAAGAATTGATGTAGGCTCAACATTTAGATTTTAGAGTTTTGTGAGCATGTAAGGTACCTCACATTCACATAAAACACAGCAGAAAATAGAATAGAACAGAGAATATGATAGAGAAAAGTAGAAGAAGAATAGAGAATGACAGATGCAAAAGAAGGAGTTATCAGTGTGATAATCCCTCAATTCAGCAGAAAATGCAATTTCCAATGTGTGTAAAAGTATGAATATCATAATGATAGTTGGCTTTTGAGAGGCCAATTTCTCTCCACTCCAAATTTTCCACTCACTTCTTTTCTGAATACATTTGTCTCTTCTTATTCTATTTATAATCTTGTCTCACTACTAACTAATTAATAACATCATTACATCACCCTTTCCACTCTTCTAGCTGACTCTCATTTTATTATTTTTCCTAATTACCCTTACTTTTATTTCTCTATTTTTAAGCTATATTGGTATGTAACAATACTTCCCCCCTAAAAGAATCAAATTGGCCTCAAGGTGATGTGTAAAAATAAAACTCATAGTGCTGATGAAGGCTGCCTCCAGGATCCCAAATCATGAAACCTGAAGGATAGGATATGGTGGTCGAATAGAAATTTCCACCCAGTTCCCAAAATATAAGGACTGCCATGGTATCATCTGAGCTACATCCCCTTGAAGTGTCTGATTGGCACTTCAACCTCTTCAGAAATGAGTTAACATAAATTACATAATAACCCCAATACTGCCCCTGTCTCAATTCATCTCCTCCAAAACTACTGAAGATATGGTCCGTTGTCCTTTGCAAATCTCCCACCGGCATGGTAGCTCCAACCTCATTAAGAGCAAGATTAAAAGATGTTATAGAGTTCCAAGGATCATTATCACACAATTCTTCAGTAACTTGAATTGCTACTAGGAAAAAACAGGAAAATCCCATGAAACTAAGCAACGAATGTTGACCTCTGTAATGCATAGGACCTATATCTAACAGAGGAAGCCATTGTCTAGAATTCATCCTTTTTTTTATTTCCCGTTAAAAATTCTTGCCATGTATTAATTACATACTTGTTGGGCTTGGATTCCAATTGCAGTAAGCTTATTTTCCTGTTTACTGTAGTAGCTTTTGTACCTTGGTGCAGGAGCATCATTAGTTCCATCCTCAGTCGCAACCACTACATTCCCCATCTTCCTCAATGCTTGCACAAGCAAAAACTCTTCATTTGGAGATGGTCGTCCCATAAATGACATTCTTTCAACCACTTTGGAAGTTTCTGCTAATGACCAGCGAGCAGGTCCTTCACAATTTGGAAGTTTCTCCATTTCATATAATATATATGCAGAAGCAACAAAAGGTAGCCTATCAGCAGCCATAGCTGTTTTAAATTCGTTCATCTGCAAAAAGTGGGCTTGGCCCATTCCATCCATCGTTAAGTTCCCTTCTACTGATTTCCAAGATATCTCGCCCACCAGATGGGCTTTGTCTATTGACGTGAAATAATTCCAATCAGCTACAAAACTCCAACCCACTTGAAGTTCCGATTGGGCCTGGCTCATGTGGGTAAAAACTGCTTTCCCTTCCCTCACTAGCTCAATCACAAGTTGTCCACTAAACTGAGAAGTTGACGCCACTTCTTTCTTCTTCCCTTCTAACATGTTCGTCGTTGTTGGCAGCTCGCCGGTCTATGATGAACCATCCAGGTAGGGTGATGCAGTCGAGGCCCACGTTCTCGTCATCAAAGCCTCATCTTGTTTCACCTCAGTCCTCCATCTCGATGTTTGCGTTGCTATTGCAACTGCCATGGCGGTCGTCTGATTTGATGACGTCAGCAATCCCCAGGGCTGAAATGGGAGCACGCTCAATAGCCCGCACTTAAATGTAGTTCGCACCTCCGCTGTCATCTTCGACTTGAGTTGTTCTGGTAGCTTCAATGGCGGTAGTTGCTTGGCTACCATGGTCACCGCAACTTTGAGATCCAGCGGATCTAGTAGTGGACTTAAGTCGACCTCCTTACCCCTCTCGTCGTCAATGGCGTCACCATGAGTTTCAAGTTCGTTTCAAACCACCACAGCAAGGTTTCGTCTCCAACCACCAATGTTCTCCTTCTCGTGGTCATCTTCCTCATGCATCACCAGAAGCCCTGCTTTTGTCACTTCAAGATTCTTGTGATTTGAGTTCGGCAGGTCTGTGATCTCGCCGTCTTCTTCCTGGGTTACGTCTTCCCACTCAAGTTCTTCATCTGAAACTTCAATGTGAGCAGCTTGTGGTAGTACGTCACTGAAATCGAAGTAGCGGTGGAGAAATGCGAGTTGAAAAATGCTCAGACTAGTATCCGGATTCTTCCACTTCCATAAACGACACCACCTTAGGGATCCATCGGATAACCCTTTCTCTACTTCTTTCAATCTTTGTGCCTCCGGCGTACCTATCGCATTCCAGAACTGGTCAATACAAATGATCCACCAACAACCATTTATTTTTTCATCAAATTGAGGAAACTCCGCTATTGCTGCCTCCATTGTCATTCTACAAGCTCCTCCATTGCAGCGGATGATGGTGACCAAAAACAGGAAGAAGCCCAAGATCGAACTTCTGATACCAATTGTAACGTACCTCACATTCACATAAAACACAATAGAGAATAGAATAGAACAGAGAATATGATAGAGAAAAGTAGAAGAAGAATAGAGATGGCAAGAAATGCAAAAGGAGTTATTAGTGTGATAATCCCTCAATTCGGCAGAAAATGTAATTTCCAATATGTGTGTGTAAAAGTATGAATATCATAATGATAATTGGCTTTTGAGAGGCCAATATCTCTCCCCCAAATTTTCCCCTCACTTCTTTCCTGAATACTTTCTCTCCCTTTATTCTATTTATAATCTCTTCCCACTACTAACTAATTAATAACAGCACCCTTTTCACTCCCCTAACTAACTCTCATTCTATTATTTTCCCTAATTACCCTTACTTTTATTTCTCTCTTTTTAAGCTATATTGGTACGTAATAGAGCACAACGTGCCTATGATATGAGATGAAGCATTTTGGTATCTATTCTTATTTTAAGGGTTCTTCTGTCTTGACTCTTGAATGTATAAAGCTCTGATAATAGGGATCAAAATATCCAATTCTTCAATCTTCAGTATCTTATATTTTAATGCTTGGTTGGATAGGAGAAAAGGGTTTATCCATTTATTTTGTAATGTTAGTATACCAGTCTTAAGACATACCAAGGCTATTCATGCAATTACCCCTTGTGCTATATTTAAATTTGTAAACTTGCATTATTTGCACCAAGCTGGATTATTGTTCATGACAACTGAGCTTCACAAATGAGAATTGGAATATCACTTCCATTTTACTGAAAGGTTTGATATTTCTTTTGAACTTTGAAGCTTCTCAATAACTCATGCTATTTCCTACTATAATTATTCCCATCTTTTTTATGTTTCTGGTATGTTTAGAAGAAACCAGTAGTTATGATTCGTGGCAATGGATAATTGCCACATTACCATGATAGTTACTGTGTATAGCTATGTTCTGAAATCCTGGTCATTTGTCTGCCAATAATTTCAGTTTTGTTATTACAATTACATATATATTGTCTTGCAGCTTGCTGTTGTTACTGAGGAAAGAAATAAATTAAGAAATTTTGCCAATTTGAAGAATGGTGAAGCTGCAGATGGATCTAAGAGTGCTATTACTGTTCAGGGCCTTCAGGTTGCATTTTCCCTATTTGGACACCATTTCACTTGTAATGTGGTCTCTCAATGTTTTGTGTTTTGTTTCGTTGATGCATGTAGGAACTTGAATCATCTCTTGCAAAGAAGGATGATTGTATTAAAGAGTTGGAAAGTGCCTTACATGAGCAGAGAGCGGTTAATAATCGTCAACATGAGGAAATAAAGCTACTTAATGAAAAGCTGCATGATGAAGCCAGAAGAATAAAGTCATTGGAAAGGGAGAGTGACCGCCTCCGGTCAGAGATTTCTCTGTTAGAGGCCAAGGTTGGTGCTGAGTAAATCATTGCAGACACTTCATGGCTATTAGATAGCTGTTTATTTTAGTCATGTTTTTAATGTGCATGGAACCGTTGACTTGAAGTCCCTTCTTCTCCAGTATGTGCATTGCTATGGTACTCCTTGTCATGTACTGACCAATCAAGGAAGAACTTTGTAAATATTTCTTCCATTAATCAAACTTGGGTGTCATTGGAATTTGCAGCTTTTATTGAACATATAATTTGCCAGTGACCTGCACTTTTCATAAGATACAGTATAACCCTAATATGCTGTAGAATCTATATTTTATTTCATCCTCTTTATTTCCTATGTCTGTATTACTGTAAAACTGTTTAACAGAACTTAAAAAAAAATTATTTCATTTTATAGTTTATCTGACAATCTACATTTTGCTTTTCCTTCTATAGTTGGGTCATGGTGATTTTTCTGCTGCTAATACAAAAGTTCTGCGGATGGTGAATACTCTTACTGTTGATAATGAGGCCAAGCAAACTATTGAGGCACTGCAAAGTGAACTGCAAAAAACGAAAGAGAAATTAAAAGCTGTTGAAGAATTGAAGAGTCAATCAGGTATGAATTCTTGTAATGACAGTTATATTTTTAGAAGACTTGATAGTTACAGGCAAGGATTTGACAATTGACACTATGAGGCTTTTGAAAGTGATTCTCCAAACTAAATTTACCCCCATTTACTTGGCGGGTTTTCATATTCTTAAGTCTTAACCACTATTCATTTTATAATATTGTGGATTGAGGACTCCATTTGAACTACCAACTCATTAACTTAAATCAGCAACTTACTAATTATTCATAAGCTTTTAGTACACAGCGCATTTGACTTGTTATGAACTTACGATATATAAAGCCAAATAATCTTCTACACAGGATTGAGCTTAAAACTGATTTATTTTCTCGTTCAGTATTTTTGAATAAGTTCAGATGGTTTTGTTTTAATCAAAGCTTTAAAAAAACCTGCTGAGGAAACTCATTCGAGTATTGGGAGTCGGAGATATGCCTAAATGGCTCCTCTGGAAGTTGTTAAAAGTAAAACAAAAGCAAAAGAGATAATGAGAGATTGAGAAAAAAACTTTAGCATACAAGAAAATTGAAGTTTCCCCTTTTTTCCGATAGTTAAGTTTCCCGTTTATTATATTGTCCTGGCAATCTGGCATCTGTCCTTCAGACCGGCATAATGGCAATGAGAATTTTTCCAAAATTTAAAGGCAAGTAGTAACCTAATGGCAGTCCAAGACTTGTTGTGTCTGGTATTGTCTTATTAACCATTGAATAATAGTAGTACCAGTTTTCCTGATCATTGTTCACTGTTTAGGAGACACTGGAAAGCTGGTAGATAGCTACATATCAGATAAGATATTGCAATTAAAAGAGCAAATTGCAACACTTGAGAAGCGAGAAGAAAGGTGTGTGTTTGATATTTATAACTTGATGAGTTTTTTTTCAAGATGGTTCTGAAGTAATAGAAAACTGAAAACGTTAACAGATACAAGACAGTGTTTGCTGACAGAATTTCAGTCTTCCGGAGGGCATGTTGCGAGCTTTTTGGTTACAAGGTTAGTATATGCTGATTTAGCTTTACTGGAGAAAGCTCACAGTTGATTCTATGATAGCAATCTTTCTGTTGACATAGAATGCTTCTGTGTTTGTTGTTAAAACTATATTGTCAGATTGTGATGGATGAACACCAGCGGCCAAATGGAATCCCAGTGACACGATTCACCTTGCAATCAATTTATGCACAAAGTGATGATGAGAAGCTTGAATTTGACTATGAATCAGGGAATACCAACATCTTGGTAAGATGATGAATTCTATGGTGGATTTCAATTTCACAATGAAAGAAAAATAGTTATTTTATTTTGCTCAAGGCATGCATCACAGTAACCACTAATTCATTTTGGGTAGGTTTTCATGATTAATTGTGATTTTCTTCCTATTTTCAACTTTGGCCTTTTTGATAATCCAAAAACGAGAAATCAGGAAATTACTATGGCTTGATGGGAATTGGATCCTCTCATGTTTTTTAACATGAGAGAATCATGTTTAAATCTACATCTTTGATCATATTAAAAAGATAGTTGATGATGTATGAAATTGATTAAATAAATGGTGAAGATTTAACATGACACTTATGTCAAATAATAACATGAGAGGATTCATCCCTTATTTGATGAGATGCTGAAATGTTTTCTATTTTCGTTTTTTCTTTTTTTTTTTCCTCTCCCATAACAGGTAAATCAATACACAGCTCAGACTGAGATATCCCGTCAGGTATGGATGTTAAAATTTTTCAATAGATACATCCATTGAGCATTTAACTTTTTGAATTCTTATGTTTATCTGATCTCATTTCGTTTGAAACTTATAAAATTCTTCCCCCTTTTTACCCATCTATCAAATATACCCTTAGCAGAAAATATTTCAGCTGAAAATGTATTTATAGATAATAAACAAATTTTCTGTTATTAATTATCACGGTTGTAAAAATCAGATCAGACTGTACTGACTGGTTGGATCGTAAAGCAGCCATGGTACTGGTTAGGGTGTAAGGAAAAACCGCTTGAATCGGCCAAAAACCACTAAATTGGTCAAATGGAGGCTATTCAAGCGATTGGGTGGTTCTCATTTATGACTCAAAATAATCTTGTTTTATATTATGGATGACTTAATGTGATGTTTCTGCCTTTCTTTAAACTATTTTTTATTTATTTTATCACATATAATTAATTATTTATATATAAAGATATGTATTTTATTGCATTCTGGTTGAACCCAATTGAACCCATCAAATTAATGTACATTTGAACCAATACTTTGTCCCGTTCAATGTTTGGTCTTGTTTTTACAATATTGCTAATTATATAGTTAATTATCTTTAGAAGATATTATATATGTATATACAAAAAATGTCTTGCAATAGAAGCTATACATTTAATATCCTTTTTATTTTGAATCAATAAGATAAATGTTTTTTGAACATCACAAAATCAACCATCATAAGCTATCATAGGTAATAATTTAACTTTTAAAAATTGTTAATTCAATTTTTAATATTATATATTCATTCAATAATTTAAAAGTTGTATTAATAGTTTTAAAAAGTTGAATTATTTTATATAGTGGTTGATGGTGACTGATTTTGTGGTGTAAATGTAGTATTACTCAATTAATAATTGAAAATATTTTTCACATTTAATTCTCCGGAAAAGAAAAAAGAGGCATTTTCTAGAAGATGATTTAGTGTTAAAGATTTGGTTGGTAGTCATAACAACGGTGAGATGTAGTTAATTAGGCAGAACTTGTTTGGAATGAGAATTGGCGTGATGTGATGCATCTAATTCTAAACTGTTTTAATGATGACACAGGTTGAGATATTCATTCGGAAGATGAATTCAATTCCTGCTTTCACTGCCAACATAACGGTGGAGTCCTTCAATAGAAGAACCTTGTCTTGAATAAAATTCAACCAACCTTGAGTAATGAATGCAATATCATGCATACTGGATTCTGTATCTTAATATCGTCATCATCTTCTTGCATTGCATTGCATGCATCCCCAACCCCAACCCCCGAATGTTGGCCATTCATTCCTCAACGGGGCAGATGTGACATAGCGCATTTTGCATTTGAGACAATAATTCATAGAGTGAGTTAGGCCCAAATTGCTGTATACTATACTATATTGACCTGAGGCGCATATCGCAATTAAGTTCGTTGACTATAGTTTTTTGTTTTACAAATTTAGTTCTTGTTATGTTTATTACGCAATGTGAGTCAAACAATAACAGTTGCATGCTAGGTTGCTGGTCAGTAATTGCCTGTATGTATTATTTGTTTGCTTGAAAAAGTAAGATGAAGTGAACCTAAATTTAACATAATCCAAGTCCACCCATTGAGTATACTAATAATGAGTGGCCTACGACTAAACTTGATGCCCCTAGCTCTAGCATACCTAGCTACATAATTGTAATTGTGATGATGTAAGGGTCCTCTCCTCTCTATTATTCCTTGAACATAAATTATATTATATGTATAATAATGTAATGTAAAAGGTGAGACTTGTAGGGGTCTAAAACAAACAAACAGTACTGTTGTTCATTCTTAGTGGGTTGATTGTAAAAAACAACAACAATAGTATTTGTAGGTTTAAATCTTTTAAATATTCAAATATTCAATTCATAAATTGTGTGAGTCTAATTATATTTATTATTTACATTTTTTTTTAACTCATTCTTTCTCTTCTCTTAAAGTTTGCATGTATAGGTAAGTGAAGATGTAAAAAAATATATATTTCCAAAAAATAAAAGGGGACGGGAGGGAGGGGATGACGTTGCTCACTTCACCTGTGATAATATGTCAACCAATATAATAGGACTGAGACTGAGACTAGTGGCCAGCATTGATGTATGGAATCCTGTGGCTGCAAATTAAAATTAGGGTTATGGTATGATGACCATCGGGTGAGGTGATGATTCATGAGCCCAATATATTCATATTCATTCCATGGGTAGGGAAGGGATTTTCCTCCCCTCCCACCCAGAAAGTCCATGTTATCAAATTATATATTTTTTATTTTATTTTATTTATTTTGCGTTTGTTTTTGTTTGTATTCTATTGATTCTTACTTAGCTTACTTTATTATGTTAAAATTAATTTTAAAGTAAAGTGATATCTTCTAAAAATAATTTTATAAAATTGATGATATTTGGATAATGATTTATAAATATGACTTACCTCACTACTTTGATTATCAGTTGAGCATAATCCTATTACACAGTCTTGAACCATCCAAAAAATTTTAAAATGTTATATGTACAATATGCTCAAGAACAAACTCTTTTAAAACGATTGAACACTCAAATAAAATGTTTTTCAAATATATAAATGAACTGCTAATAGACACTTAGTTTTATCAAAATTGAACACTCCCCTTTTAATAAATATTGAACACTCGAATCAACTTTGTACAAATATCATATAAGTATATTCCACAACTAACATACTCTTTTATGATGATTGACCACTCGAATAAATATTTTTCAAACATATATATATATATATATATATATGTGTGTGTGTGTGTGAACTACTAATAAACATTCAATTTTATCAAAATTGAGCATTTACTTCAATATAACATAGTCCACAGAGAAGATGGTTTGGTATTTTATGAATCTTGCCAGCTGCTTAATGCAGGATTATTGTTACTCTTCTTGCACTTCATAACATACACTTACATGTACCAATGAACCATAGCCGTACCAGCGTGCGTTGAGGGCGCAAATTAAACTCTCTAGAGTAGCTAGCTGCCACTTGACTGTTTTTGTGATCATCAAATCAAATACCAGGAATATGTAATAATGCACGAGGACTTTGACTTCATTCAACTCCCGGTAGGAATAGGATATACTCTGTTTGTCATTTATTTGGTGAGTGGATGCATATATATATATATATATACATACACAAATTATTATTAAGTCAGAACTTTATACCCCCAAAAGAAGAGGTTACGCGCGCAATGTAGATAGATGAATATGAATATATAATATATCCTTGTGGTGTGGGGTGAGGGTAACCCAACCCCCAACTCAGATCACATGATCTATCTATGGCCCTTTTTGACTTTACTACTACTACTTTGCATATCGCACGCAATTGATTGATTGTGCCTTTCTTTGTGAAAAAGGAAACTCACTACAACGGTTAGCAATTAGCATAGCTTGCTTGCATGTGTCCCAACTTTAATTTATATTCATTCTATGTTTACTAGTAGAGTTGAGTTGACTTAACATGTATGTTCTTATGCATTAAGGGGGCTTCTCAGCCACACTTGCGCCTTCCATTTTTTTCCATTTTTCAGGTACAAGCATTCAGACTATATATTATAATTGAGTATAACTAGGAGTATAATCAAAATCAAGTCAATTCAGTCAACCATTTAAATTTGACATGATATGCACTGTTATTGATATTCAGTATGATCTCAAAATTATATTGTTAATTGAGTTGGCTAATTTTTTTGTTGTGCTTCAAGAATTATTGATTTTAATTTAACAATAATTAATATTTTGTAAATGTTGTTAAGTGGGAAAAAAATATGGGGCTAAAATGCACATCAGATCTGGAATGAAATTAGTCGATATCATTTTCAAGACATTAATTTCAGGGTTGATTGGTGTCACCTGTGGAATAATGTACTGGAAATTAATAGCATAAATGACTTGAAAAGCATGGCTCTCTTACATAGCCTAGCTAGCAAGCAACGTAACCTAGCTAAGTGGTATTATACCCAAATTCTTGTATGATATGTACACATAGATAAATAAATAAATAAATACGTGCTTTAACTTGCTTCATTCAAATAATGACAGACGCACGACAAAACATAACATATAGAGCATGCAAGAAATTTCCTTCCTTCCTTCCTGTACCGTCATGTATATATATATATATATATATATATATATATATATATATATATATATATATGTTTTCTTATTCCTTAAAGTGAATCTAGCTACCTTACATACAAGTGGCGGGGTCCTCAAGAATGAATGGACTAGGGAGAAATGATCTAGCTAGCTTCTCAGTTTTATTTTTACACCCATAATTTTCAAGTATTCTATTTTAAAATTATTTAAATTTTATTATTTTTATTACTTATTAATTCTTTTTCACTCATTCTCTTTCAATATTTTATTCTCTCATTTTAGAGGCGTAAATACAATTTTCATTGTCTCACACTATAAAATATGTAGATATTATTATTTTTTATAATTTATTTTTTCTTTTAATTTATTCTTTATCTTTGTTTCTACTCGCACGTATTAAATACAAACATACATGTATAAAAAGTATTTTCCTATATTTTAGTTTAGATGATTGGATTATTGGATAGTGAGTGATATGTGTGAGAGAGAGCAATGCCAAATTAAGAAAAATGTTATGTGTATAATGAAAATTGTACAATACTTGTACAATGATCATATTTACTGTTAGATTGTAATATTGATTTATAAACAAATACAATCCAACGAAAAATATGATTATTGTACAAATATTATATAATTTTTATTATATATATAACATTAGTGCTAAATTAAACGTTTGAAATAATTAGTAATGCCACCTCCAGTGGCGCTTTTAGCGCCGACACAAGGCAATTGATGGTAATGCCATTATTAGTGCCTCCAATTATATTTAAAGTGATTTATTTATATATTTACACGCAAACAAAATAGTAACTTGGTAATAATAATGACTTAATAAGAATCTATATATCTATATATGCACCATTATTGTTTTAGTTTTTTTCTGTTTGTCCTTTAGCAGAAATAAACAAATTGAAAAATAAAACTGATGGATGCACAATGATGATTCTTATTAGTTAATCTTATAAGCTAATCACGTACGTCAGATTAAGAAAGTGTTTTCCGAGAGTACGTCCAAGGGTTGCACAAATTAAAGATTTGCCCCTTAAGATTATTTGCTCATTTTATCCATGAAAATATATAGATTTATATATATTGCTAATATAAAAACTCCCTATGTACAATTAATATGCCCCAATAATTTGTCAATAAATATAAAGATATGATCTTGATAGGCTCATTAATTCATCAAGATTCTGGATCTCACCAATTTAATGTATGAGATACATTATTGTCATACATTTGATTGCACGCATAGCATTGGTATGTAGTCTTTGATGAATTCACGAAAAGTTAACCATTGGAGTCTACACATACAGAGAAGCATTGCGAATATATGCATAGAGGATAGTGCTATAAGGTTATTAAGTGGTTTGACTTTATAAATTGAGAACTCTACTGTCACATCAAACACAACTTACATTATCTTTTCTTTCTCATTTGATTTTATCACTTTTATTCTGATCTCGTCTCATATTTTCAGATTTTGTGCTATTTATTTCCTTAAGTTTGTTTCAATTATTTTACTAAGAATGAGATTCTGTTGCTCAAGTATTCTTGATGAACCACGTGATCTAATAATTTTGGAGAATTTATGTCGAAGTCATTCCACATATAAATACGATGGTAATAAATCCTTAAGAATGATAATATTTATACAATTTGTGATAACTCGTTCTAATAATTCTTTTCTAATCTATATTTATTCATTACTTGCTAAAATATTATCTTTAAATACTTTTCTCCAATGTACTATGCCCATTATAATGGTAGAGAGAATACAGCGATGGGGATGAATGGATAGATACATCACACATACATACATATAAAAAGGGTTTTTTAATTTTTTATCTATTGCGTGATGAAGAATTGAATAGTAGGTGCGAAATTGCAATGAAATTAAATACTTCCAGAAAATAATTTTTTGACATTCAATTTGGATATATATATATATATCACAAATGTTTGGGGAACAACATTTTTTCAGCCAAAACAGTCCACAAACTTCATTTAACATTTTATGGTCCAAATAACATTTTATATTTTTAATAGCATTTTAACATTCTATTTGTTAACGGTTTTGGCTGATTTTTTGTTGTGATTCTAACAATGCTCTATATATATATCAAAATATATAAGAAAAATAAAAAATAAGGAATAAATTGAAAGAAAAAAATAAATAATAAAATATATATGTGAGATCTATATAATCTGTGGTTTGAATAATTGTATAAATAAGATTACTGTTGAGTAAAATAATACTAAAATGGTTCAAAAGGCCGATCTTTAATTATAAATGTCTTGAGTGATAGTAGGTATAAAGTATAAGTACTCTAGCTAACTCATGCTTTTGAATATAATGCAAATAAAATAGTTGAATATATTTACATACATACATAATCTGTTTCCGGAAATGTCAAAATTCAAAATTGCGTCGTACTTTGACAATCCATTCTACTAATGTGGAACGTAATCACCTCGTGCCGACCTCCCTTCTTTAATTTAATTATCAATCAAATCTATGACACGAAATTATCTATATATATGCAACTCTAATATATAAAAAGGCAAGATAATGATCTCACTCTATCTCTGAGTGTAGAACATTGAATGCGAGTATTATTAAATAGTTATTTTATGGACGAACATAAATTAATATTGGGTGATACTAAATGAACAATACAAAATCAGCCCAACTAACTAATAAATGAGATTTTGAGCCATAATTACTCAGCTCATTACCATCTCAATGATTATTTGGGCCAAAACTAAAGTCAAAATAGACTCATTGGCTGTATGTGATGGTTTTTTATGGTTCACTTAGCTTTATTGATTAATATTAGATCCAAATTAAATCAATTCATTTATTTTAAATTATGAAGTTATAATTTTTAATACATTATTTATTCTGACCTATCAAAAATAAGTTCTGAACTCTTCTGGGGGCTAACCCTAGTGTAGTCTCTCTTATTATTGTCAATTGGTTTGGTGTATTAAACACTTTGTTGTTCTCTGATCTTAAATCATGAATTCTTGGAGTAATTAAGGATCAACAAGAACGAGTGAATGACTTTTAATTGATAAAATTCAGGTTCTATATATTATCCTACACTATGATTCAATACTATTGTTTATCACATACTATATTAAACTAAATATTGGTGGGGCTTAATTATTTCCCTTCAAGTATAAATTAAAATATTTATATTTTCTTCAAAGGTCAAACTGATTTGTCGTTGACTTCTAGGATGGGCCTTCCATGGGTTATTTGTAGAAAAGAAATCCCTCATCCTTCTTACAATGCCCTCATGGAATCAATTTGATACACGAATTTGTTTTCTTTCAATAAAAAATTGTCGCATTAAGTGTGGATACTAAATAATTTTATTTAATCAACGGAATGAGAGAAAAGCCATGCCTAATAATAGCCTTTATTGACTTTCATATAATATAATATAATACAAAAGAAAGTGATTCAAGTGATTTGAAGAGAGAAAGTAGGAAGAGATAAAGAGCATAAGCATGTTGATTAGAGTCTTTCAAGGATTATAACGGGATTGAAATTTTCTCCTTTGATATAAAATTAAATAATTAAGCTAACACACACACACACACATATATATATATATATATATTCCAATTCCGATCCAGTCTCTATTTTGTTTTCCTTTTTACAATATTGATTATTGACATACAATATATTTTAAATTAATTTTAACTAGGACTCTTAATTAGCTTGTTATGTGAGAAATTCATGGTCTACAATAGTAGGCTCAAAAGGAGGTTCATCCAAAGTGGCGTGATGTTACACATTAAAAAATGTACATAATTAATGTAAATTTTTATTGAGTGATGTTAAATGTATAATAAAAAAATCAGTCAAATCAATAAATGAAATTTTGAGTCAGAATTATTCAGTTTATTATAATCCCAATGATTATTTTGATAAAAATAAAATTAAAATGGGCTTATTAAATATATTGATTGGTTTATCATTATATACCAAACATTACTGTTGTTTAATAAACTTGGATAGAGAAAAGGAAGAAAAAGGAATATACTTGATGAATAATAAATAAATAATAGAAAAATCTCTCTCTAATAAATTAATTTATAGAATAATTATGATAAAAATTTCTATATTAATTGATTTGAGCTGATTTTATATAATACAAAGAAAAATAACTGAAGTGCTCGCTGAAACTTGGTTGGGTGGGGGTGACCATTATATATTTTTGGCAAACATACATATACTATATAAGAAAGTAAAAGAATAACAAATAGTGCATGTATATAATTGGGTGTGGGTTTATGGGATCCGCTTAGGATTCATGTGGTGTGTCTCCACTTGTCTCCCGCTTTGTTCTCAATGCATCTTTTCAATGTACTTCAAAATCTAAGCACAACAAAGATCATGTACCCTGTATATTATTTTTGTAAATAAAATATATTTAACTAATATATATAATGTATATTATATATTTTAAAAAAAAGTATATTATATATAAGAAATATTATATATAATATATATTATATATAATATATATTATATATAATATATAGCACATATTAAATATTAATTTTATGTATTTATGTTATAATAAAGAGATACTGAATCAATAATGATATTTATACATACACTTTCTCTTACATACATTTTTCACTCACTTTATCACCTTTAAATTTTGATGTGATATTACTCCATCCTTAAATCAAAACATATGTATGTTATACATATCATTTGGTATGTACAAATAGCACTCATCTCTTATCGAATCCATATATGATCCCCTCTTTATTCTAGCTCCCATTGACTCCTATACCGACAACCCACTCAACTCATGCCACCTGTTACTATGCTCGCATGCATATATGAATCTAGACCGGAAATGTTGGATGAACAAAGACAATTAAGTATAATTAATTTATCAATATATAATGTTAGTCCTAAAATTGAAATACATTCAATTAATATTTAATGTGTGATATTAATAATATAAAATGTGTATTATATGTACGTGTATGTGTTATATATATAACACACATTAGATACTCATTGAACGTATTTTTATTGTATGATAATTATTGGTAAATTTATTAGTGGGTGGTGTCCTATTGTAAATACTAACTTTCACACAAATCATATATTAGATCATGTTAGATATTATATATATATATGTTTGACTTATTAACTGATGATCACTATATTTTGAAAGTCATGAAAGGATGTGGGTAAAAAAAAAAGCTTTAGAATTTGTGGGTATTAATTAGCATACTTATATTATCACGAGTAGTGTTTGGAGATAATATTTATAGGACGCTGCGTATTGATTTACTCTAATTCACTATTGAACATAGTACAATTTGATTTAGGTCCCATAACTCATCTAAATATCTAAAACAACATATATATTAACACATTGTAAAATTGTTATGTAGAAATAATATTTATAATTATATCACCACTCATATCATTTTATTCTTTAATTTTCTTGTTACTTTCTCTTATAATTTTGTCCTCATTCTGCTTAGATTAACTTTTTATCTTGATCAGTATATGTATTGGGTAGGGTATAAAATTTAGATTATAACTCACATGGTTATCTAATAATATAAATATATATTGATTATATGTTACATAAATCATATATTATGCACAACAAATAAAATTAATGGGTAAGGATCATGGAACTACACCATCCAGCATACGTTAGAATGACTTAGGTTACTGATATGCGTGCCCGTGTATGTTTGAGTTGTATGAAGCTATTTGTATTGCACTAAATGATTTGCTTTCCCATATAATGTATGCTTGAAAAATGTGTCTCCTGCTTTTTTCCATGAAACAAAAAGGACATAAAAAAGAGACGGGAGTATTTTTAAAAGGAATAGATTGTCCAATGAATTCAAAAATGTGAGCATATCATTCTGTTCTTAAATAATTGACACCGACAACCTTTTGATTTGGTCTCTCTGTCTTTGTTATAACACAGCAAACTACATTGCAATATACAAATGATGAAAGCGGAATGAAAATGGATTTCTTTGAATCACATGCATACTATATGATCAGATATAATATTTTTTAATAAGAAAAATCCAATATGATATTCAGATAAAACAATTAAATGTAAAATATTATTCATATAGTTTAATTTTGATGAATAAATTAATTTACAAATACATTCAATTAAGGTGCCTTATATATTATGATATGTTTTTCAAGTAATAATGGAAAGAAATCATTATGGAGTAATGTGATAATATATAATTTGTGTGGATACAAATTAAAATCCTTAGCCGACATCTATTTTCAAATAAAGAATAATATAAGACATTAATACACGTGCAAATAAATGGGACAAATACTTAAAAAAATGTGTATTGTGTGTTTGATTATAATTCACTGTATACTTGAAACAATATATTCAATATTATAAATAGTAAAAAATATCCCTACTTTTATAATAATAAAAAAATAAACTCAATACTTGTCTGCTTCTCTATTGTGCTTCAATACGTCAAGTGAGGAAGCCTAATAATAATAAAAATATTTTAGTATTCATTATCTTATATACTATATATATCTAATTTATTGTCTTTAATTTTTATAAAACTTTCATTTATATATTATTTATTTTATTCTCCACACTTGAATTTAAATGAATATTTATAAACATACTATTGAAATTAATATAATGAATATTTATAAACATTCTCTTGAATTAATATAACAATGCTTATCTAATAATTAACCATCTCTCACCTGCCACTCTTCAATCGATGAACCAAAGGATGAACAAAGTAAAACAGTAAAACAACCTCTATCTTCCTTCTAAAAACTCTGATCAAACGAAACAGTGGACCAAAATGGAGAAGATGCATGTGAGATAGTGATCATCTCCACCACTGCCGACACGCTCTTTCTGGAAAACATTAATTAGAGAAGAAGGAGATGGAGGTAGAGAAGATATAAGTGACCTATGTTGTTTTGGATTGATTGGTGTGTACGTGACCTAAGGAAGAAAAGGTTGCGATGGTAGCGGTGACGCAGTTTGCAATGATGGTGAGCTAAGAGATGTATGTTATTTTCTAGTAAGGGTAAATTCGGATGATTATTTTAATTTGTATCTGATTTTATATATTTGTGTCTTCATTTGTAAAATAGATACAAAATTTTATAAAAGTTAAAGTATTTGTACATGTATTTGTGTCTTCATATGTTTATTGTATTTGTGTTTTGTGTATATGCCTTATTCACATACATGCACGGTTAATGTAAAATAGTTTAGTCATATATTAATAATGTTAGATAAACAATGAAAAATCAGTCAATGTAAACAATGAATCCATTTTAGTTTTGGTTTGAACTCATATAATCATTGAAATTGTAATGAGTTGATGAATAATTGTGACTCAAAATCTCATTTATTGGCTGATTTGGATGAATTTTTATTGTACATTTAGCATCACTCAATATTAAAATGTTGGCATTTAAATAAAGGGTTGTGTAGTTGGGTAATAATTGAAGAACAAGTAGTAAGAATGAAAAGTTTCATATTAGGAATATGTATTTTCAATATAAAAGACTCGTCATAATATTAAAAAAATTAATATTTTGAGTATCATTTAATAGTAGAACTCAAAACAAAAATACATTGTTGATTGTTGGAAGATCCTAAGTCATCTTTTTATATGAGATTTCAGTCAAATCGATTAAATTTTTGGTTAGAAGGGTGAAATAACATTACAAGGAGGAGGGGAGGAAGTCGTCAATGAGAACTCATTATTTCCCTTCCACCCAAGTGGAATCCAACCAACATCGATCTTCTCCCACCAACCAACCCATTCCTTTTCCTTTTACTTTTTTCTTCCTTGGAGGTATTTTAATTTAATTGGTCGGCGCATATCATTTATTAAGGATAAAAATTGTAACAGTTAATGAGTACATTTTATTAGATTTATAAAATGGTTTTGCACTTTGGTTGACCAATTATAAATCAAGCAATAATAATTGGCTGGGGATTATTCATTATTCCGGTTGCAAGCCTTGTATAGTTACTCTAATAAAATGACACTATTGTTATGAAATAAATAGAGCCTTCATTTAATTAACACAAATGCTTAGGGCACAATAAAAAATCAGCCAACACAGCCAATAAAGTCTATTTAACACTTTATGACCCAAATAGCACTTTTAATCATGAGTATATTCTTAATGGGCTAGGTGATTGTGGCCCAAATTTCTATTTGTTGGCTGATTTTTTGTTGTGCCTCTAGCAATGCTCTTTAATTCATCAATAATGCTTTTTCATTTAGCATGACCCTTAATTAATAATGCCTTTATCTACCCAAAAAGGTGGTGCCTTTAATTAATTAATTAATTAATTTAGTAACAAATATCATAAACTTTATTTTGTTTTAACTTGTTTGCCTTAGAAATTAGATTTGTTCTTCTTATTCAGTGATTTTGATTTATAAAAAAGCAGGTGTAATTAAGATGGACCGAGAGAGGTTTAAAGAAAATAATATTAAAAGATCGGCATTTAAATAACAATAACAATAATAATGATGATGGAATGGAATGGTGGTGCAGTAGTGGTATAAGAAGGAGAGGGAAAGTAGATGAACTGAATCCATCCCTTCCGATGGCATGGCAACAGTAGTGATCATCAGTGAGTGCCAAGTGAGAAAGAAACGCAAGCAAGCAAGCAAGCAAGGGATAAGTTCCGTGGCACAGCACTTTTGGTGGATCAGTGTGAGTGTGTGTGTTGGACTCGACACGTGCGGAGGAAAGGAAAGAAAAGGAAAGGGGCCCTCCTCCTCGTATTTTGTTTGTGTGTAAGTCTCCTTTTCGGTCAGATTCTTACAGCGACGATATCCATCCATCCATCCTGTGTGTTCCTTCCTTCCAGGCCCACTACTAGTCTTTCTTTTATCCCTTTCCCTTCCTCCTATCCTCTTCTTCTATAAATTAAGTGACACCCAATCCCCCAATTGCCTCAATCAAATTCAGCAATATCTATTTCTGCACCAACCGCTACTCAACTCTACTCAAGTAGTAGATATATAATACTATTAGTATAACATAACAAAACAGGCCTTTCACACCTTAGCTTAATTGTGTTGTTGGTATATATATATCATCAATAATTATATATCAACTCCGATCCCATCCTGTCCCATTTTTTACTCTCTCTCTCTCTCTCTAATTACTGGAGGAGAGCATCATCGATCACTAGTGGCATGGCATCTGCTGTGGCTCTTGACTGGAGAGGCAGGCCCTCCAACCCTGCTAAGCATGGAGGAATGAGATCCGCTGCTTTTGTCCTCGGTATCTGTCTATACATATATATATCTGATCTATCTCTGCAAATTAATTAATTAAATATAATAAATAAATAAATTAATGTGATTGATATATGTGTATGGATGGTGTATGAAGGGTTGCAAGCATTTGAGATAATGGCAATAGGCGCAGTGGGGAACAACCTGATAACGTATGTGATGAATGAGATGCACTTCTCGTTGGCGAGGTCTGCCAACGTAGTCACAAACTTCGTTGGCACGATATTCCTGCTGGCGCTCCTTGGTGGCTATCTCTCCGACTCTTATCTTGGCAGCTTCTGGACCATCCTCATTTTTGGATCCGTGGAACTTTCAGGGTTCATACTGCTGTCAGTGCAAGCTCATGTGGGTCAGCTGAAGCCCCCGGCATGCGACATCACGACGGGAGGGGAGCAGTGCATAGAAGCAAAGGGGTTCAAGGCAATGATATTCTTTGTAGCAATATACCTGGTGGCCCTGGGGAGCGGGTGCGTCAAGCCCAACATGTTGGCTCACGGAGCAGACCAGTTCGACCGGGACAACCCCAAGCAGCTCAAGACCCTCTCCTCATACTTCAACGCCGCATACTGGGCATTCTCCATCGGCCAGCTTCTTGCCTTAACACTGCTTGTTTGGCTCCAAACTCATTCCGGGATGGACGTCGGCTTCGGCGTATCCGCTGCTGTCATGGCTTTAGGTTTGATAACCTTCATCTCTGGCACTCTTTATTACAGGAACAAACCCCCCCAAGGCTCCATCCTCACCCCCATTGCCCAGGTACCTACCTCCCTCCCCTACCTCTCCTACATACATACATACTGCCTAGCTACGGCCATCCATCTTAATTAATTAATTAAGAGCATTGCTAGAACATTTGTGATTAATTAATTAGTAATACATACATACATACATATGCTCATCAGGGTCACGGGTACGTATATTATAGCACGTGGGTTGTCGAACGAATAATACAATTAAAAAAACTCTATAATGAATTAGAGCTGCTGCTGATGAGTCATGTATATGTTTATTATAACAATATTTTTGTATTCAACTATTACTCAAGAAAAGAAATGTTATATATGTTTATATCATATATAGCACGTATTGTATAGTAGTTGAACGTATTTTTGTTGCACGATAATAAATATGCATATACTTTGATGTTGTCTTGTATAATTAATGGGTAATGTTGGCTCAGGTCTCGAATATATATATATATGGCAAGGCTCATGAGTAAAATGATTAATGAAATTGGTATTATTAAATAATTAATCATCTTAATTGTGTACAGGTTTTTGTGGCTGCAGCATTGAAAAGAAAGCAGGTTTGTCCATCAAACCCCCAGATGCTTCATGGAAGCCAAAACGATAATGTTAGTCTGCACCTTACCGATAAGTTCAGGTTTGTTTCTATTGGTTGTTCTTGTCTCTTCCTATTGTCTGCATACTTTTACACATACATCCACACCAAACCAGACCAGACAACTAAAAGTATGAAGCAAGTAGCATAATAATCAACTTTATAAGTTAATAAGTTGTATCCTATCATCAATTATCTTGATTTTTTTAATAATAATTATAATAATAATATATAATATATCCGTCCCCTTCAATTTTGCATATTGACACAACGTACTATACTAGCTGCCAAAAAGTTAAATCAATATTACTTTATATATATTGACAGCCACCAATTCAATCAAGCAGGCCGCATTATTTCATTTTAATTTCTTGATATATTAACTAATATATATTGTACATAGACGATACGTCTATTATTGTGTTTTTCTACCAACAAATTAAACCAACATATATAATATAATATAATATAATATAATAATATGGATGGGTCTGCACTGCAGGTTCCTGGATAAGGCTTGTATGAGAGGTGAAGAAGATGAAATTAGCCGGTGGAGAGTGTGCAGCGTTGAGCAAGTAGCGCAAGTGAAGACATTGCTATCAGTGATTCCGATATTTGCGTGCACCATAGTGTTCAACACAATACTGGCACAGCTGCAGACATTCTCGGTGCAGCAAGGGAGTGCAATGGACACACGCCTGACGACGTCGTTTCGGATCCCACCAGCGTCACTGCAGTCCATTCCTTACATGCTGCTCATCCTCCTAGTCCCTCTCTACGACGCCTTCTTCGTCCCCCTCGCCAGGACCATCACAGGCCACGAGTCCGGGATCCCGCCTCTGCGCCGGATAGGCTGCGGCCTCTTCGTGGCCTCCTTCTCCATGGTCGCGGCTGCTGTCACGGAGAAGAGGAGGAGGGACGCAGCCGTCAACAGCGGCACCACTCTCTCCATATTCTGGATAACCCCTCAGTTCTTGATATTCGGGCTGTCCGAGATGTTCACCGCGGTTGGCCTCATCGAGTTCTTCTACAAGCAGTCCCTGAAAGGCATGCAGGCATTCTTGACGGCCATCACCTACTGCTCCTACTCCTTTGGCTTCTATCTCAGCTCCCTCCTCGTCACCCTAGTCAACAGGATCACCAGCACCAAGGGCAGTAATCATAATGGTTGGCTCCACTACAACGATCTCAACAAAGACAGGCTTGATCTTTTCTACTGGCTAATGGCTTCCCTAAGCTTTCTCAACTTCCTCAACTTTCTCTTTTGGTCCAACTGGTATTCTTCCCCTCCACCTCCACCTCAACCTCATGCCAAGGACAACATCATCAATACTGCTATTCCTTAATTACTTACATCCATGCATCATCACCTCAATTTCGCATTTTACTGCCTATAATAATATATTATTTCATATCTCTTCTTAATTAATTATAAGCCTCATAGGTAGCTTCTATACATAATAATTGTAATATGTAGGCAAAATATATATGTATTAATTATATCCATCCATCATAATAACTGTACTTTATTACTTATCGATAACTTTAATACGTATCAGCAGTGACTTTTTTTTAATTTTCCACTTCCGTGCTCTTCAATTCCTATCTCACTCTTCAATACACCAATCTTAAAATCTATATCCTTTTTGATGAGTGGGTCTCGCAACTTATCTAACTTAAAAGGAGACAATACGCGAGACTACTAGAAATCAATCCAATCTTAATACATCATGTTCTGACCATATGTTAGGTGAACTTTTTTTTAAAGCCATATTAATTATTAATCAAGATATGAATAAGTATATGATTCATACATGCACCATTTAGTAAGCTAAGATTGCGTTTGAATTCAAGAGTGGACGGAGACGAAGAGACAAAGACATAGAGACAGAGACAATACAGGAAAAATAATCATTTCAGTATCGTGTTTGTTTGTATGGATGAAGACAATGAACATAAAAATAAAATGACATTATTGATGACCCTCACCAAACCACCACTGGATCACTGCCGGCCGCCGCCGGACCACCACTTGTTGCCACGGGACCACCATTCAACCACCACCAAACAAGAGTATAATTGTAAAAATTATTTCTGTCTCCGTCTCCGTTCCCACGTAGATGGAGGTACAGAAAATACGGATGGAGACAGAGACAATTTTGGAAAATTATCTCCGTCTCTGCAAATCAAACATGATACAAATAAATTTGTACTCCGTCCTCCGTCCCCGTCTCCTTAACCAAACGCAGCCTAAAGAATGGAATTGTTTGTAAGAACATGAGTTTAGGAAGAAAATAGTCCAACTAATCTATTATTTTTTGTTTAATTAATAAATAATGTAGCTCTACATACAATATTAAAAGAGGGGAAAAAACAAGTTGACAAGAATGAAATTGATATAAATGTGATTATCACTTTAACGATAAATGGAGACTTAGCTTGTATATATGAAACCTATTGTAATTTCCACTTTATATTTGTTTTATTGTATTATTGACTACTAAAACGTCAAAATTTTAACATAATTGATTAAATTATGTACTACTTTACACTTAAATGAAAAATAATATGTATACTACAATTGACAACCTTACAATTATATATACATAGATAAATAAATAAATATATAATGAGATTTTTTATTATTAATTATATAACATACAGCAATAATGGATGGGTTGGAGTTTGATATGGAAGGTGTTGTTTGGAAGAATGATGGTGTAATATAATGTAGCTAGCTGCTAGCTAGGTTTGGGTAAAGAAGAGACATGTCTCCAACATGTTTGTGCTGCTGAATCCAGGCCCCCCCCCCCACAAAACCATTTGAAATTGGCATCCTCCTAGGACAATCTTGCATCATAATTAATGTTGGCTAAAACATTAACACAGCCCCCACTTTCTCCCAACAAAAGTTGCTTGTCATGCCACTCACTCCAATTTCTTCTTAAACTTATCATGCTCTTCTCCACTATACGCACCATTTCACTTCTACAAAAGTCTCTCCAATTTCCTCTCTTCTCTTCTCTTTTACCTGTGGCCCTCTCTCTTTGCTTTCATTTTTTTTTCAATATATATATATATATATATAATAATCATTATGAAGAAGAACAAATTCTTCAAGGAGCACTTATATTGTTTGTAGATTATAATTGTAAGGATGGATTATTACATCGCAGGAAATTATATTCTTTGGGTGAATATTCATTATTTGTCACCACTTCGTGAGAACAAGTGCACCAACATGCATGTCCTTATGTTTTTAACTAAGCCACTAGTAAAAGAGTAACACATTCATTCTTAACTCTTTTATTGTGGCTAGCTTCATCATTTTAGACGCATAAAGCTAGCTTAGGTGATACTAAGTTAATGCTGTTCATGGAATACCATCATGTATATATATAAAAAAAAATTGACAAAATCTGTTTGTGAACCTTTCAAAATGTAAAAGTCTTCATTAAAAATTTGTACGGTCAAGTTTTTCTAGTTTAATTCCCTTTTCAACATATATAAGATTGAAATCATGAAAGAAAACTAAGACAATATGTCAAAGTAATAGTAAATAGTAAACACCAAATGAAAACTTCAAAATGAATTTTTCCTTAGTTATAAGAGTTTAATTTGATGTATCAATAGTGTGAAGTTTTTTTTGCCATTTAATCAGATTATCCTGTTTATGTGACTTTTAAGTAGTGGAAATAAATCAATAATTGAGATTAAACTATATTTACTAATGTAAAAAAAAAAACGCAGACAGATTAAACTATAATTATAAACCGTTAAAGATAACATTGCAACTAGAAGAGGAGTTTCTTTCTTTTTTCTTCTTTTTGGTTATTAGCTGATAAATTATTTTTTCATTCAAGATAAATTATTTATTTAAATAAGAGGGAGACAAGAAGTTCCAATGCTAAGGTGGGATGGGGGTTATTAAGGGTGATGTTGTTGCTGCTAATTTGATGTCTTCTTGTAGGGTGTTGCTGCTACATTATTGCTATGTTGTGGTTTTTACTATGACTTGTTTGGTGCTGCTTGGAATTTTTGTTAGTGTTGGTATATGGTATACCCATTGAATTGAGTACTTTTTTTCCTTAATAGATTAGTTTTATTAGGATTAGGAGATTTTTTTAATGAAACTCTATCCAGTGGTATTGTAATGGTGAATTCTATAGACATGCATGAGTCCGTCCTTGGACCCTCATGTATTTTATCAAAAAAAGAAAAAGATAAATTATTTAAATAAACTGTTTTTGTCAATCTTTACGGATTTTTGTCACGTGATCCTATTTCAATGAACATTAAAGGAATAGATAGTGCTACAGCCCAAATAATGGGTGAGTAGAAGGCCCATGAAAGTTTTGGGTTGGGCTGAGATAGAAGCCCAATTAAAAAGGGGTTTATATAAATAGTTGTGAAGGTAGGAGCTTTAATTCCTTGACTTGAGCGTTGATATTGTTTTCGGTATCGGTTTCTGGTTTTTGGAATCGGAAGAAAGGAAGGGAAGCGAAGCGCAGAGATGCAAGGTGAAGACGGTGAAGAAGTAAGCATAGAAGAACTTGCCTCCAATCTCTCCACCTACAAAGATCAGCTCCACCAGGTTCGTAACTACTCTTCCCTTTCCCTTTCCCTTTCCCCTTCCCCAACAATTAGGGTTTCTCTTCTGCTTCTCAACACAACACAACACAACACAACGCCCTCCTGCTCTCGCCATCAATCAAATCATCTCCTGATTCCATTTTCCTTCTTTTCTTTTTTACTTCTTGAACGCTCTAATCAAACATAGGGTTTTCTTTTACGATTTTCTCGATTGGATAATTTCGACCTTCTCCGCTCATTTGTGTTTTCTGGATTGCAATTCAGATTATTACTGTCACGCTATAATGAACTAGGGCTTTCTACTGGCATTTCACACGTTAATTCTGCAAGTAAAGGAAATTCGTTTAGATTTTGCATCAACAGAAGAAAGTTACTAGGAAACTTGAAAGAAAGAAAGAAAGAAAGAAAGAAAGAAGAAAAAAAAAACAAAAAGATAAATCAACCAACAGAGATGGGAGTAAATATGATGGAGCAAAGCTGCTGAGTAGTTGCGAATATCCGTCACACAAGGAAAAGCCACGTGCTAAACCCAATTGAAGTATCTTCCTCAGTCTATACCATTCACCTCAGAAATACCAGCATTAGCCTTCACCCTGGTGCCCCAAATACTAGCATTGATTGCACATTTCCATTATCCAGTCTCTTTAAATCTACCTAAACTATTTAAAGGTAGAGGACCCTAAAATTTGTCCTAGGATGCAATAGCATCATTTGATCCATGCTATGTGAAGAAGGCTTTGATGCTGTTCATGTCCTTTACACTGAATTCATTAGTTAGGTGTACTCAAACTTTACCATCTGTGTTTCCTGTATGAGGAAAGTAGTTCATGACTCTATGTCGATGTTATCCCTTATAATATCAATTCTGTGAGCATATTATGTACACTTCTTCTGTATTTCAGTTTCTGTGATTTGAAAGTTTGATTGGTATTATCTTTTTTCCTTCATATCTTGATCAGGTCAGACAACTTTTAAAAGATGAGCCTGGAAATTCTGAATATGTGGATATGGAAAGGGAGCTTATCGAGGTATATTTCTTCACTGTCTTAGCCTATTTGTTGTGAAGTTTATTCTCTTCTTTTTCCCATTTCTTGTTCTCCATTAGTTCATATGAATATATTGTTGATGTTGTATTTCTTTAATAGCCCATTTCTATTATAAAAAAATTCTGGGTTAGTAATTGATTGTTTCCTAAGAAAGCAGATCTCTACCTTCATACCTTGCCATAAAGGCATCAAGAGGGCTGATGTATCGATGTCTAGGCTTTCTATTCATCTCGTTTTGTTTAATTTTCGAACCAATGAAACTGTTGTGGCTCTTGTTGCGATTAGTCCTCATTTGTTTGTTGGACAAAAGTGAGATAGTGTATTATTTAGAAGTGCAGTGCTGCAGTTAGTAATACGAGTTCAAATTGCAGTTCTTGAGGAGCATGAGTGAAAAAAGATAATAATAAATAAAAACAAATGAGAACGTCGTCAAAATACACATTACTTCTATCTTGGTTCTTTGCAGGTGTGCTCTCTGTCGTGATGTCCAACATGCTTTCTACCCCTCACCTGATATGAGATGTTCACACTGAGATTCTAAGTTAGAATTTTGTCATTTATTTGGTTTAAGTATTGTTGTAAACAAAGTTCTGTAAAGTGTTTGGTTTACTGAATTGGAATGTGGCCTAAAATTGTGTGACACAGGTGATTGCTTTGACGGAAGAACTCCTTGCAACTGCAAAGCATAATGAATTGTCTGGTCCAGATGCCAGTGCATCTCCTAATTTGTCAAAATCCAAGGAGAATGAAGTGGTACATACTCGTATTCTTATCTGACTTTGGTTTTTACTCTCATTAGGTGCATTCGATGTCTTATATGATTTATTCTCTGTCAGTGGAATTGTGAATCCAGAAAGGGAAGCATATAAACAAATCATCTAATTTTGCCACATGATCTCTGTCTTCAAGGATCAAGCTTAATTTCTTTTTCATTCCTAGTGTCTGTTCTATTCATAGGTTTTTTTTTACTCTTCTTGAGTAGTGTGGTGGTATGTCATTAATCATCAGATCATTGAGGATCAGTTTGGTGCATCAAGGGTTTTCTTTTGCAGCATGTAATTGTTTCCTTGACAAAAGTTCTTGTGATTAGAGAAAATAAGTGCAGATATTTTGGCAGGAGTAAGGAAACCCAAGTTCTTCTGCTAGATGATGTGAATGGTTGTTTGATGTACTGGCTGGAGTGGGAAGGGTTGGATGTTGAAGGCAAAATGTCTGACTTTAGACTTGTTATGGGACAAGACAGCTGGAGTCTGTGTACTTGCTTGGCTCCATTGGCCACTATTTGCTTTAGGGAGTGTGCTTATTTGACAATAGATATGCAGTTAGATGAATTGTTGTCGTCTGCACAATTAGGGCCATATGTTCCCTCGTCCCTCTTTTACAGGCCATGTTTTTCCTGCTTTCTGGTGATAGATATAGAGCTGAGCAGATTAGAACATTTGCATGATCTGGATTGCCTTGTGTTACCATAGCTTTACCTTGTTGAAATTGACTTAATTGCTTGACTTTTGTAACTAATGAGATTACAATCTGATAGCAGTTGTGGTGGAAAGAATTGAAGTGATTTAAATGCAATATTTTTTTTTTGTTAATAATCACTTACTAGATGCGTTATTTCACTCTCAGGAGCTGGAAAGCAGTTTTGATCATCAAGATAAATATCCTGTTGGCAGTAAAGTCCAGGCAGTTTGGAGTGAAGATGGGGAGTGGTATATTGAGGAATTAGAATTAGTTTCTTTCTAGTTAGTTGTCCATCAATTAATTTTTATTTTTCATTTCATTTACCAATGTTGTCCATGTTAATAATTTTTTAAATATTATTATGAATGCCCAGGTATGATGCAACAATTGAAGCTTATACACCAAATGGTTATTATGTTAGCTATGACAGTTGGGGTAATAAAGAAGAGGTATGTTTCTGAAGATACCTCGTGCATACAATATGTCAAATCTTAGTCTTATGGAGTCTAATGTAGTCACTAAACAAAATTCATTTGGGATTGAAGAATTTTCAAGCTTAGCTTTTTCTCACCCAATGGTAAAATAAATGCATTGACTACCAAATTTGTGTACAATTTAGTTTACTGTTTGTTTCTCAAGGTAGGCATCATCTGTGTATCCCTGATGGAGGTTGCTTTTTACAGGTGGATCCTGCCAATATAAGGCCAATTCAAGAGGGTACCATTAATGCTTTGTTAGAGGCCGAGAGAGTTGCTGAAGCTACAAAGCAGGCTATAAAACGTAAAATTGCCCAAGCTGCATCTGTTGATTTCCAATCACGAAGTTTACCTGCAAAGCTTCGTATAGATCCAGAAGACCCTGAGGATGTGGTAAGCTGTTCCAGTAAATTTTCTCTCGCCCCCTCTTTAAACACACATTTCTGTAAACTGGCTATTCTCAATACTGATAGAGTGCCTGAATTTGATGTTTTAGCTATATAGGTATCCTTGGGTTATCTCGGTTGCTTTCAACAAAATATTCATTTTCTGAGAAACAGAAATGCTCCTCAGTGGAATCTGAAATTGTTATTTTATCCTAGTTTATTTGTCAGTTTGGTAGGATGACATTGGTGATATTTTTGCTGACTTAAATAATACAGAAAGCTGCCAAACGCAAGAAAATACATGCATTTAAGTCAAAGATGCGGATGGAGCAACTTGAAGTCACACAAAATAAACGTCAAAATGCTTGGCAGCAATTTCAGTCAACCAAAGGAAAGGCAAAGAAGGTACCTTTCTCAACATCCTTCTATATTTTTATTTTTTAGGTTTTTTTTTTTTCTATTTTCAATCTTCACTTTAACTTTTCAATAATTTCAAGGCTTATCTTAGAATATAAGACTTTTTTGTTCCCATTATTTAATTGTAAGCAAAAGTTAACTATTTTAGAATTATTATCATATTTTTACCAAGTTAACCCTGAGTTTCAAATATATAATATAAACAATGTATTTCATTTCATATTTTTAACCATACAAAGGCAATCCTTTTCATATAAATCTAAACAAGAGAGATCATGTTAAAATCACTTGTTAATTTATGTATCCATCTAAACAGTAGCCTTATTTTTGTTGGCTTTGCTTACAGATTGGTTTCTTCTCTGGAAGAAAGCGGGAGAGTATTTTCAAGTCTCCTGATGATCCTCACGGAAAGGTTGGTGTGACTGGAAGTGGCAAAGGTTTGACAGAGTTCCAGAAGAGAGAAAAGCACTTTCATCTCAAGGATGGGACTGTTGAGAATGATGATTGATTGCAACTACTGGCTGTATGGTTTTTATCTATCTAGTGAACTTGCTCTCAACCTGTTCTTAGATCTTGATCTCTTCTCTCCCCTTAAATATATTATGTCTTATTTTTGTCACCTCGATTATGATGCTAATTTTGTTGTCTAGGTGGAAGTTGGTTAGCTGATCCTAGCTAAATATTTATGTGTGATATATATATATATATATATATATATATATATATATATGCTCGATTCATCTTAAGTGGATAGGGAGCGGTGCACAATTATCCGAATAACCGAATTGAAGTTTTCAGGTATTCGCCGAAAACTTCTCGAGTAGAGATGGGTTAGATCTGTTTATTTTATTTTTAATTAAAAGACTAACGACTGTAGGATGAAAAAATGAACCTTACCTGATCTTGATGTCTCGACTTTGCGATTTTTCATTACATGTATGTACATTTGAATTAAATTTAGTCTTCATCTATTTTCAATTAGGTAAATACTTGGTGTATAATAAAAATCAATTAAAACAGTTAACATATTATGCAAAATATATATAATATAATGTGAACAACGTATATTTAATATTTTAACATTATATTTGTAACATGTGGTACATGTTTTACATATCATGTGATATATGGTGTGTACAATATGTGATATGTGTTGTGTATATTATATATGTTAAGCATAATATTTTAACTAATTTGGTTGAAATTTTGTTGTATATTTAGGTTGCTTTTGTTTTTACTAACTTTGGTGATAGAGTCATTGTAGTCATTAACATCGCATATAGCCTTCAATTTATATTATATGTGAAAAAAACACGTAATTAAATATTTTAAAGTCTATATTCTTTATTTTATAAGAAAACTGAGAAAATTGTGAAATCTCACATTCTGAAGTATATACATTCAATTTTTACTATATGTGAAAATTGTGAAATTTCACATTCTGAAGTATATACATTTAATGTGATTCAATATAACAAAGTCTATAGTCTTTATTTTATAATGCAATAAAAAAATTATGAAATCTCACAATTTAAAGTATATAATCTTCCATATCTACTATATGTGAAAAATTTTAAGTGATTCAATATTTTTAAAGCCTATAGTCTTTATTTTATATTGCAATAAAAAAAATTTGAAATCTCACAATTTAAAATATATAGCCTTAAATTTCTACTATATGTGAAAAATTTCAAGTGATTCAATATTTTTAAAGCCTATAGTCTTTATTTTAAAATGCAATCAAAAAATTGTGAAATCTCACAATTTAAAGTATATAGCCTTCAATTTCTACTATATGTGAAAAATTCATGTGATTCAATATTTAAAGTATATAATCTTTATTTTATAAGAAAATCTAGAAAATTGTGAAATATCACATTTTGAAGTATATACCTTCAATTTCTAAAATATGTGAAAAATTCATTTGATTCAATATTTTAAAGCCTATAGTCTAAATTCAGAAATCTCATATTATGAAGTAGATAACTTTCAATTTCTACTATATGTGAAAAATTTCATGTGATTCAATATTTTAAAGCATATAATCTTTATTTTATAATGCAACCTAAATATTGTGAAATCTCACATTTTGAAGTACATAACATTCAATTTCTATTATATGTGAAAAATTTCATGTGATTCAATATTTTAAAGCATATAGTCTTTATTTTATAATGCAACCTAAATATTGTGAAATCTCATATTTTGAAGTACATAACATTCAATTTCTACTATATGTGAAAATTTTCATGTGATTCAATATTTTAAAGCCTATAGTCTTTATTTTATATTGCAATAAAAAAATTGTGAAAACTCATAATTTAAAGTATATAGCCTTCAATTTCTATTATTAGTGAAAAATTTCATGTGATTCAATATTTTAAAGCCTATAGTCTTTATTTTATAATGCAATAAAAAAATTGTGAAATATCATAATTTAAAAGTTTATAGCCTGCAATATCTACTATGTGTGAAAAATTCATGTGATTCAATATTTTAAAGTCTATATAGTCTTTATATTATAAGACAATAAAAAAAATTGTGAAATTTCACAATTTAAATTATATACCCTTAAATTTGTGCTATATGTGAAAATTTCATTTGATTCAATATTTAAAGTCTATAGTCTTTATTTTATAAGAAAACCTGGAAAATTGTAAAATCTCACATTTTGAAGTACATAGCCTTGAATTTCAACCAAATGTGAAAAATTTCATATGTTTCAATATTACAAAGCCTATAGTCTTTATTTTATAATGCAATAAAAAAATTATGAAATCTCACAATTTAAAGTATATAGCCTTCAATTTCTACTATATGTGAAAAAGTTCAAGTGATTCAATATTTTTAAACCCTATAGTCTTTATTTTATAATGCAATAAAAAAGTTGTGAAATCTCATAATTTAAAGTATATAGCCTTCAATTTCTACTATATGTGAAAATTTCAAGTGATTCAATATTTTTAAAGCATATAGTATTTATTTTATAATGCAATAAAAAAATTGTGAAATCTCACAATTTAAAGAATATAACCTTCAATTTCTACTGTAAGTGAAAAATTTCATGTGATTCAATATTTTAAAGCCTATACTCTTTATGTTATAATGCAATCAAAAAATTGTGAAATCTCACAATTTAAAGTTTATAGCCTCCAATATCTACTATATGTGAAAAATTTCATGTGATTCAATATTTTAAAGCCTATAGTCTTTATGTTATAAGGCTATCAAAAAATTGTGAAAGTTCACAATTTAAAGTATATAGCCTTCAATTTCTACTATAAGTGAAAAATTTCATGTGATTCTATATTTTAAAACCTATAGTCTTTATTTTATAATGCAATAAAAAAATTGTGAAATCTCATAATTTAAAGTTTATAGCCTCCAATATCTACTATATGTGAAAAATTTATGTGATTCAATATTTAAAGTCTATAGTCTTTATTTTATAAGAAAACCTAGAAAATTGTGAAATCTCACATTCTGAAGTATATACCTTCAATTTCTAAAATATGTGAAAAATTCGTGTGATTCAATATTTTAAAGCCTATAGTCTTTATTTTATAATGCAACAAAAAAATTCAGAAATCTCACATTATGAAGTAGATAGCCTTCAATTTCTAATATATGTGAAAAATTTCATGTGATTCAATATTTTAAAGCATATAGTCTTTATTTTATAATGCAACCTAAATTGAAGTACATAGCATTCAAATTTTACTATATGTGAAAAATTTCATGTGATTCAATATTTTAAAGCCTATAGTCTTTAATTTATCATGCAATTAAAAAATTATGAAATCTCACAATTTAAAGTATAAAGCCTTCAATTTCTACTATATTTGAAAAATGTCATGTGATTCAATATTTTAAAGCCTATAGTATTTATTTTATAATGCAATCAAAAAATTGTGAAAGCTCACAATTTAAAGTATATAGCCTTCGATTTCTACTATAAGTGAAAAGTTTCATGTGATTCAATATTTTAAAGCCTATAGTCTTTATTTTATAATGCAATCAAAAAATTGTGAAATCTCATAATTTAAAGTTTATAGCCTCCAATATCTACTATGGGTGAAAAGTTCTTGTGATTCAATATTTTAAAATCTATAGTCTTTATATTATAAGACAATAAAAAAATTGTGATATCTCACAATTTAAATTATATAGCCTTAAATTTGTACTATATGTGAAAAATTCATTTGATTCAATATTTAAAGTCTATAGTCTTTATTTTATAAGAAAACATAGAAAATTGTGAAATCTCATATTTTGAAGTACATAGCGTTGAATTTCTACTATATGTGAAAAGTTTCATGTGATTCAATATTACAAAGCCTATAGTCTTTATTTTATAGTGCAATAAAAAAATTGGGAAATCTCACAATTTAAAGTATATAGCCTTCAATTTCTACTATATGTGACAAATTTCAAGTGATTCAATATTTTTAAAGCTTATAGTCTTTATTTTATAATGCAATAAAAAAATTGTGAAATCTCACAATTTAAAGTATATATCCTTCAATTTCTACTATAAGTGAAAAATTTCATGTGATTCAATATTTTAAAGCCTATAGTCTTTATGTTATAATGCAATAAAAAAATTTTGAAATCTCACAATTTAAACTCTATAGCCTCCAATATCTACTATATGTGAAAAATTCATGTGATTAAATATTTTAAAATCTATAGTCTTCATATTATAAGACAATAAATTTTTTTTGAAAAATCACAATTTAAATTATATAGCCCAAAATTTGTACTATAAGTGAAAAATTCATTTGATTCAATATTTAAAGTCTATAGTCTTTATTTTATAAGAAAACCAAGTAAATTATGAAATCTCACATTTTGAAGTACATAGCCTTGAATTTCTACTATATGTGAAAAATTTCATGTGATTCAATATTTTTAAAGTCTATAGTCTTTATTTCACATTGCAATAAAAAAATTAAATCTCAGAATTTAAATTATATATCCTTCAATTTCTACTATGTGTGAAAAATTTCATGTGATTGAATATTTTTAAAGCCTATATTCTTTTTTTTATAATGCAATGAAAAATTTTGAAAAATCTCACAATTTAAAGTATATAGCCTTCAATTTCTACTATAAGTGAAAAATTTCATGTGATTCAAAATTTTAAAGTATATAGTCTTTATTTTATAATGCAATAAAAAAATTGTGAAACCTTACAATTTAAAGTATATAGACTTCAATTTATACTATATGGGAAAAAATCACGTGATTCAATATTTTAAAGTCAATAGTCTTTATTTTATAAGAAAACCGAGAAAATTGTAAAATCTCACATTTTGAAGTATATAGCCTTAAATTTGTACTATATGGGAAAATTTCATTTGACTCAATATTTAAAATCTATAGTCTTTATATTATAAGACATTTAAAAAATTATGAAATCTCACAATTTAAATTATATAGCCTTAAATTTGTACTATATGTGAAAAATTCATTTGATTCAATATTTAAAATCTATAGTCTTTATTTTATAAGAAAACCTAGAAAATTGTTAAATCTCACATTTTGAAGTATATGGCCTTGAATTTCTACTATATATGAAAATTTTCAAGTGATTCAATATTTTTAAATTATATTGCAATCAAAAAATTGTGAAATCTCACAATTTAAAGTATATAGCCTTCAATTTCTAGTATATGTGAAAAATTTCATGTGATTCAATATTTTAAAGCCTATAATCTTTATTTTATAATGCAATAAAAAATTGTGAATTCTCACAATTTAAAGTATATAGCTTTCAATTTGTACTAAATGTGAAAAAATAAAAAATTCATGTGATTCAATATTTAAAGTCTATAATTTTTGTTTTATAAGAAAACCGAGAAAATTGTGAAATCTCACATTTTGAAGTACACAGCCTTGAATTTCTACTATATGTGAAAAATTTCATGTGATTCTATATTTTAAAGCCTATAGCCTTTATTTTATAATGCAATCAAAAGATTGTGAAATCTCACATTTTGAAGTACATAGCCTTCAATTTCTAGTATATGTGAAAAATTTCATGTGATTCAATATTTTAAAGTCTATAGTCTTTATTTTATAATGCAATAAAAAAGTTTTGAAATCTCATAATTTAATGTATATAGCCTTCAATTTCTACTAAATGTGAAAAATTCATGTGATTCAATATTTTAAGGTCTATAGTCTTTATTTCATAAGACAATAAAAAAAATTGTAAAATCTCACAATTTAAAGTATATAGTCTTCAATTTATACTATATGTTAAAAAATCATGTGATTTAATATTTTAAAGTCTATAGTCTTTATTTTATATGAAAACCGAGAAAATTGTGAAATCTCGCATTTTGAAGTATATAGCCTTCAATTTCTACTATATGTGAAAAATATCAAGTGATTCTATATTTTGAACCCTATAGTCTTTATTTTATAATGCAATAAAAAATTATGAAAGCTCACAATTTAAAGTATATAGCCTTCAATTTCTACTATATGTGAAAAATTTCATGTGATTCAATATTTTAAAGCATATAGTCTTTATTTTATAATGCAGTCAAAAGATTGTGAAATCTCATATTTTGAAGTACATAGCCTTCAATTTCTACTATATGTGAAAAATTTCATGTGATTCAATATTTAAAGGCTATAGTATTTATTTTATAATACAATAAAAAAATTGTGAAATCTCTCAATTTGAAGTATATAAGCCTTCAATTTCTACTATATGTGAAAAATTCATGTGATTCAAAATTTTTAAGTCCATAGGCTTAATTTTCTAAGAAAACCGAGAAAATTATGAAATCTCTCATTTTGAAGTATATAGCCTTGAATTTCTAGTATATGTGAAAAATTCATGCGATTCAATATTTTAAAGCCTATAGTCTTTATTTTATAATGCAACCAAAAGATTGTGAAATCTCAAATTTTGAAGTACATAGCTTTCAATTTCTACTATATGGAAAAATTTCATGTGATTCAATATTTTAAAGCTTATAGTCTTTATTTTACAATGCAACCAAAAGATTGGGAAATCTCACATTTTGAAATACAAAACCTTTAATTTCTATTATATGTGAAAAGTTTCGTATGATTTAATATTTTAAACCGTATAATCTTTATTTTATAAATGAACCAAAAAATTGTGAAATCTCACATTTTGAAGTACATATCCTTCAATTTCTACTGTATGTGATTCAATATTTTAAACAATATAGTCTTTATTTTATAATGCAACCAAAAAATTGTAAAATCTAACATGAAGTATATAGCATTCAATTTCTACTATATATGAAAAAATCATATGATTCAATATTTTAAAGTCTATAGTTTATTCTTTTAAGACAAGAAAAAATTATTGAGATCTCATATTAATGTATATAGTCTTCAATTGATACTATATGTGAAAAATTAATATGATTCAATATTGTAGAGACTATAGTCTTTATTTTTTAATACAACAAAAAAAATTGTGAAATCTCATATTTTGAAGTATGTAATCTTCAACTTCTACTATATATGAAAAACTAATGTGATTTAATATTTTAAAGTCTATAATTTTTTTTTTAAGATAACCAACAAAATTGTGAAATCTCACATTTAAAATATATAGTCTACAATTTTCTTTATATAAAAAAATTTTATATGATTCAATATTTTAAATCTCATAGTCTTTATTTTATAATACAACTAAAAAAATTGTTAAATCTCATAATTTAAAGTATAAAGTCTTCAATTTCTTTTATATATGAAATATCTACCGTTTCAATATTTTAAAGTCTAATATCTTTATTTCATAACATAATCCAAAAAATTATGAAATCTTATATTTTAAAATATATCGTTTAATTTATACTATATTTGAAAAGTTCATGTGATTCAATATTTTAAAATCTATAGTCATTATATTAAAGTCAACCAAAAATATTGTGAAATATCTCATTTTAAAATATATAACCTTCAATTTCAATTTCTACTATATGTGAAAAGTTCATGTGATTCAATATTTTAAGAAAACCAAATCATATAATGATAAGCCCGATGATTGACAAAAATACAGAAAATTTTTAGAAAAAATTGCAGAACAATTCGTCCTATACAAGAAATCACGAGTATTGCATGAATCGAATTTTCCTATGGGGTATGGTACAGTTAACTAGTTCACTCTCTGGACCCTTTTGCATCAATAGGTTTCAAATCGACGCAACAACTTTTCCCATAGGTATAAAAAGTAAAGGGCCAGCAGAAATACCCTGGCACACGATGATATGATGAATAAAAACAAGAGAAAGGGGGTGAGTCCCTCTCATTCATTGCGGATTGAATAGTACTTCTCCCAGAGAGTTTGTGATTTTGATATTTCATTCATAAGGTTCTTGAACTTGACACTGCAATCTCCGCCACTACAGAAACAAACAAAGATTTGCATTGTAAGCCTCTCAGACAAACACGTGAAAGAAATGCAGAGATACGGAGAGGGAAGAAAAAATTAAAATAAGCACAAAATACAAACCTTATGCGGTTCAAGGAAGCAATAGCTCTAAGTGCGCTTCGAATCATGTCTTCATTGCGATCAACTTCTTGTTTGACAGCATCTTGCTTTGGCTTAAAATTAATGGTCTTCTGGAGAGGATCCACCAATGAATCTAACACTGGACGATCAAAATCTAAGTCAGGAAAGCGAAATGCGATACAGCAAAATTTTAATTACTTCAACAGAAAAATCATTAACCTGCCAAGACTGCTGAAGGACACTTATCGGCTAGTTTTGACAGTATGAGGTGGCAAGGCATTTTAACATCGTAATGATCTGAAAAACAAAATGATTATAGTTCAAATTACTAAAATTATTACTGAGGAAAAAATGTAGGATCTTCATCCCCTGTACTATTGCAGCAAAATAACATTTAAATATATTAGTGATAAATCACCCTCAACTACAAAATTTGACGCTAAGCAAAAATGCATGAATAGTAGAGTTGATCTAAGGCTGCTATTGGTAACATGAAATAAAAATGTAGGGTATGTCAATCAACAATAGATCAGTGCATCAGAATCAACAAATTAGTTAGCATGAATGGGAAAAAGCTTATAAAATTTTACAACTAAATCTCACCCTCCAAGCCAGATTTAAGATATGGAACAATGAATGATGAGGGGTTCACTTGATCTAGACAACTATCCAGTAATGTGTCTACACATTCAAAAGCCGCCTTTCTCAATTCAAGCCCATCATCCACGATATGCTTGAAAGGGCCAAGATCCACTGTCCTTATCAGCTCTTGCTGTCAGACATTCATTATAAAAAAATCAGATCAACTCAAGTAACGTCATATCGCCTACAATGATAAAGGAGTGTGCTATTAAATTTAAAAGTCATCATAAAATATAGGGTAAATTACACTGGCCTCCCTAGAGGTTTAGTGAAATTCAGCCCGACTCCTCTATTTGTCCATGTGACATTGACTGGCCCTAAATGCACTATTCAGGGGAGGTCAGTGTGATTATTTTACAAACTTGGGAACCTCTAGCAAATTTTGCAAATAGAGGGGAGGTGAAGTGAATTTCACCAAACCTAAGGAGAGGTGAATGTTATTTACCCTAAAATATATTCAAATTACATAGAATTTTCATCAAATCGTAGGAGAAGATAAAGTCATGTGTATATTGCAATGTCATAAGCTCTACAGAATTCTGCCAGTCCAAATGCCACTGTTCAGGTTACCTTAACAATTGTCTGATCATAAAGAAGAGGCAGCAGATCAGGAAGAAGCCCCTTGATGAGGTTTGGCTTGTTGTGTGCAAATGTACTGAGAGCCAAGACAGCAGCTCGTCTAACATGCTACATGTTCATAATAAAATTCCGCAACAATTACGTTAAAACCAAATATGCAGACAGTAAACCACAACACGAAAAAACAAGTGTTATATTTTTTTATCAACATTCAACAAGGTGATTAAAATCTCACCCTGTCATTGTCCTTGATAAGCATCAGAAAAGATGATATCTCAGGGTATATGATCTCATCTATCTTCTCAGGACGTTCCACTATAGAGTATTTCACGGCGATGACAACAGTAGCTCGAGTAAATGCAGTTGGGCTGATTGTCCTTACCTAGAAAATTCAGAATACACAAACACATCCATCAAATAATAAACAAGTCACAAGCATGATTACAGGGTACCAGCAGAAAATTCAGATACCTTGAGAGCAGGAACAAGTTTTACAGGTTCGATAAGAGCAATTTTCCCCAAACACTCGGCAACTACATTGCGCACCCCCTCTTCCTCACTTTCACAGTGGTTAAAGAGTAAATTAAGTATTTTCTCGACACTAGACTCTTGAAACTCTGCTTTATCTACAGATTGTCTCACGATCACCTGGACAGGAAAGGACATGAGAATGCCATTTATCATAAATATTAGCAAGCAACCAAAGTCATGCAGGGAAAGGATATGTTCAAGGAAACACACCTCCTTCAAAGAGTGAAGCAAGAGATATTGTTTCTTCTGCTGATTATCAATCTGATCCAAGATAAATGGCAAGTATTTTGGAAGATTGCCAACAGCAATGTTACCAAGGGCATAAGATGCAGCAGACTTTATCTCTTCAAAAGGAGATTGGAAAGACTCGATAACAATATTTTCTATATGGGCATGTGCACTAAGATCCTTCCTTCTGCCAATCTCCCCCAAGCATAGAAGGGCAAGGTGCTGCTTAGCCTTCAAAAAGGAAAATGAATATATGATCAGTACATAGAGACATCCAGGAACATTCTGATGCATATGCTAAAGATCTTTAAAGATGCTCTGATGATATTACAGGGAGAGCCTAAAGTATTAAGTATGTCAAAGATATTCTAGCAGAAAGCAAATCCAAATAAAAAAAGAAAGAGCAAGTTGCACCTGTATAAGGCAGTAAGGAGACAGTTTACCAACAAAACAATTGCTACACAGCAGAAATATTGGAGAACAAACTTACTGAGTTAGAACTGCTGTCATCCTTGAGAATGTCAGTCAGCATTTTCACTGTAGGTGAACACTTCTGATCACCAGCAGCAAGGCATAGAACAGCCACACATTGAGCTATTGAATGCAACGCTTGTTTAGCAATGCCTCCTGACTGTGGAGAAGGCTTGGCACTGGCAAGTAGCGACTCCAGCAAAGAATCAAAGCTAGTGTTTGCAGAATAGACTAAAGCAGCAAAAAAGTTCTGTAGAGCCTGTAGCATTCAGAAAGAGAAACCATGAGCAAGCACATTTCCTTTATATAGAAAAAGAAATTTTATTAGAAGAGGAGGATAAGACATCCTCATATAGTACAAAAGAAACAGCTATGATCCAAAGGGATAACCCATGTAACAACTAATATCACATGCCAATTCCTCAGAATATAAGCCAGAGGAATACCACATATTTGCATATAATTTTATATCCTGAAAAATGGGAAAAGTTGAGTCATGTCCATAAAACGTACCAAAAGTGCTTGGCCCTGCAGCAATGAGCTTTTAATTAATATTAGAGCTTGTGGAAGAACTTTGTTTCGGACAGCCAAACCAACACTAGGACTTGACCTCTTGTCACCCATTAATGTGCAGCATAGTTCCAGAGCAAGGGCCGTCATATGCAAATCAGAATCGCTGTGTCACAAGCAACCAAATGAGGGAGAAAACAAATTCCAGGTCAGTCCGAGTCACCAGTGCCAATTTACAGAAAGTATATATATAAGTAAGACAAACCTAATTAGTCCTGACAATTCGACAATAATAACTTCATAAGCAGATGAACCAATCTTATCACCATAAGCAACTATGAGTGAATTTAAGGTTCCCAAAGTTGCCTGCCTTAATGCTCGATTAGCCTGTTTGCAAACCACCAAACAAGAAATCATTATGTTTAACCCCTAACTGTTGGAAACTATCACAAAGTTATAACAAATATTAACTTCAATTAGGATAAGAAGGAATTTCAACAAAATATTTCTTTTATTGAGAACAAAGTGTTATTACAAGAATTGCATACTTTTCGAAGGAATGCAGTCAGCTCTGCTATTACATGCTCCAGAACACATGACAGATCCACCCGAAGAGGAGAAGTAGCAATAACAGCAAAAGCCTGCATAAAAAAACCTAATAGTAAAGAAAACCGAAAAGGAAAAAAATATGCTCAATACTATCACGTTTTCTGGAGAGCATCCACGAGCACCATACAAATATAGACATCCAAAATAGTGCAGTCACAGCAATTTGTAGAATTCAAAAGCATAAAATTCAACTGGCCAACCTTGACAGCTGTAAGTCGGGTTATCTCATTTCCCATCCTATCTACAAGTACAGGAAGGCATGAAGGTAATTCTTCATTTAAATGATCACCAAATGTTGACACAATAAGGCCCATGCAGGAGATAGCACACTCCTTAACCTCCTGGAAAGGAAAAAGGTTATGCATGGTAAAAATTTGAAATGAATCCTTATGCAAAATATTTGACTAACCTGATCCTGATCTTGGTTTACTAAGCGTGACATAATGGCATTATATATGGGTTGAACAAACGGTCTGAAATCAAAACCGGACACCTACACCAAAATGCCAATTGAGTATTAGAAATAGATCTTTCATAGTTTGTATCCAAAAGTTGATATATATGCATACCTCAATGTTTGGCCGCACAACACGAACAAGTTCACCACATACCCTCAATGCCTCTGCAGTGACCTTGTAATATCTTTCGCCAACAGCTGATAGAACAGGATCTGAAAGAGCCTGTAAATGAAAAACAAATACAATCAAGTATGGATGATGGCATATGCCATAAATAGACATTAACAAAGCACATAAAAGTCACTACCCTTGCATAAAAAATTTAAACAGGCAAGTTAAAAATAAAAAAAGTGTGTGAAGGTAAGGAACCACTACACATAAAAGCTTACTTATACCTTGATATAAGGGTGGAAAACATCAGGAGAGTGAGAAGATAATACCAATCTTGTAAATATCAGTGCTTCAATCTTCAAATTTGAAGTAGATGATTTGTCCTGGGTAGCAAGTTGAAGATCAAATAATCAGCAATAGGAAAAAATAGATGAGATTAACACAATTACAACTCAAGACAATTTAACACTATTACAACCCAAGACAATATCACATACATTTAATGCTTTTTCAATTCCTGGAATGAGTGACCCAATGTGGTCTGCAAGACAGTCTGGCAAGACAACCACGAGTTCTTTCAAAACAGAAAACGCACCAACCTACAAAGACAAATATGCTTAAAATCTGGTGAGACTTAATCAAATATCAACTTTTCAAACTACCTTTGTCTTGATGGATTTCTCACGCAACTGCCTATTTATAGATTTGACGATCTTTGAAACTTCTTGCTTCAACAACCATCGAGGACTGCATTTCATGTCAGAACTAAGACAGTTAAAATGCAACAACTTATGGAGTAACTGTAAAAACTGGTTGAACAGTATGAAAAACTGAGGTGATAGTGGATGAAGATATAAAACTTATTAACCCAAAATATAAAGTGTGACGAAGTCAGCTATCTCGAATTTTGGATGCATATTCACACAGTAATGCAGTTGTAATATAGAAACTCTGAAGATCACATTAAAATATGAGTATATCCTGGTTCCCTAAGGAGATATGTCCAGATGTAATATTTGTAAAAATCTCATCTCAGCAAAAGATGCAATTAAGTTTAATGAACCAGGAATGACAGAAGTGCACTGGAAATATACAATATTGTTGAACTGTGCATCTTAATCGATCAAATATGTGTAAAAGTGCCAACAAACTCATGCAGAAATGAGTATAAATTTCAGCAAAATAGACATTCTGAAAGAATCAAACTCATGCCACTGAATCATGTTTCCAACATCAAAAGAAAAAAAAAATTAGATAGCAAGTTACTTCCAAATATAAAAAACATAATCTTGACTTGCCTCATTTCATTTGCGTCAATCTGCCCTTTTGTGACATTTCCAGTTTGACGTAAGAGCTCAATGAAAGTGTTAAATACATCCATCTGCAACATATACATGACATAAGCAACCTTGTGTTGTAAAAACTAGAAATAAAATACTGATTTTCGCCAACCTTGACGTTTTCCTCTCTCTCTTTAAACCTGTCAATCAGTTTGGGGCAAGCCTTCAAGAAAGAAGAGTTTGAGGTCAGGGAGACATGCAATGAAGATTATAACTGGGAGTGAAAATTTATATTTATATACACAAATATACTTGTAAACAGATTTTTGTTTATGAACTAAGAAATTTTATTCAAAGGAAATAAGGATAAAACACCTCATCAAACTATAGACCTAGTAAACCAATGTTTATGTAAAAACTGAACAGAAAGATAAAATGTTAAATGACCAGCAATATCCCAATTCTCAAATATTAAAGAGGATAATAAGTAATTAATAAGATCAGATATGAGTTAGAAACTGAAAGTAAAGCTACCTCATCATAGAGCTTTGAAAGCATCTCTGGACGAGAAACAATCAATGCTGCTAAGCATTTAGCTGCTGCTCTTCGAACTTTCCAGCTGACATCTTCATCATCAGTATATTCATTTGCACTCTCACTGCAAAAAAAAAATATAGAAGCAAAATAAACAAGAACACCATGAAACTATGAATCCCATACATGTACTTAATGAACCAGAAAGAACATACTCATCCTCCTCTTCTTCATGATCTTCATCATCTGTATCCTCCTCCATGTTGTCAGTGAAGTTCGGATCATAGCTTAGATATTCTAGAGTGAGATGTAGAATTTCATCACAATAAACAGAAATATCCCTTGGGCACCTTAGGAGAAAGCTTTCTAATGCCTGCAGTAAAATTTTAACATCATTGTGCACTGGGCAGATATGTGATAGTACAACATATATACCTACTTCATTGTTCTAACTTCTTAAGTTACTGATAACAAACAATTATAGCACCTGCAAACTGTATTCCCGAAGCTCTTCATCATTTTCTGAGGCACTAGTACAGTAATTGATAAGCACCGGAACTGTGTCTCCAAGATGGGGCCCAAATCGGTAGCCAACAGCCCGACTGAAACACCAATTAGTTCAAACTTGTCAGAAACAAGAAAACAAGTTCATTTTTTAAAATGAGGAAAAAAAATGAAGCTATTGGGGACAAAACAATTTGAAAGACAAATGCCCACCTCAAAGCACCAATCATCTGTATATTTGTACGGGTCATTTCTGACCTAGTAACTTTATTTTTCAAGTTAGCTACAACTTCAATTGTTGCCTTTGCCAACAAATCGTCCGATAAGCTTGAAGAAAGAGAAGCTGAAGAGATGTAAAACAATCTGGTAAGTAGAATACACTTCTACTTTCACGGACTGTATTCAACAAACACATGAGAAGAAGTGCCCACTTCAGGGAAAACAGAGTTCTTAAACGTATTTCAATTTTGATCAGTAATTAGAGTTCCATTCACAAAGAAAGGTACAAAAAGGACTTAAAAAATTCACTTCAATCCCAGAAATTGAATATTTGTCTGGAGGTCATCATCAGTTCTCTTCTTGTATTTTAATTTTATTATGTTCTAATGATTGTCCTCATAGTAAAAAACTGGCTGTTATTTCAAAATAGAAAAGATTAATTGCATATTATATTGTTATATAATTATCTTAAATATTTTTCAAAAGAATACTTATATAACTATCTTAAATATTCTGATACATGTCAATTAATTAAAACAGATTTTACAAAGAAACTATTCTAAGACAAAAGCACTTTAAAACCCTTTTCAAATATCAACAGGTACAAATCAGAATATAAAAATTCCTTGATGGTTGAAATTTTAGATGATTTTTCTCTAAATAAATTTTCTATGACTGTCTTTTCAACCAAGGTGAAGGGAAAATTAATGACGACACTTTGCTACACTGCCAAAAGCAACAGCAATCCTGCACTAATAAACAACTCTTTTGATGGATAACAACCAACAAATAAAAATTAGTCTTACAAATGCATGCCACAGTCTTCTTGCGCACACTAGCTTGATTAGAACTCAACTGAGAAAGCAGGGAGCTTAATAACAGTTCATGGTCAGCTGCCATTAAATTCCCAAATTTATGAAGGACGTCACATAAAATATCCAGACTTTCACATTTAATCTCGGTGCTCATTCCCTGTAGAGGAAAAACAGTGATTTCAACAAAGAATGTGACTTAAAAAGCACTAATGAAAGAGTTCATGATAAGCATTTAAGCAAAGGATTAGACTAAACTAAGCAACTGCATAAATTATAAAAACAAGAACAGTCACAGTGTTGATTTTCATTCAGATGATCTCCATCAAGCAAAATTCAATAAGCCCATGGAACTATTGCCTTATGTAGACCACAGAAGTCCAAAATCCAATCTAACTCATATCCAGCACAGTTCATATTTACTAGTGGATATTAATAAAGAAGGGAGACGTAAAAAATCCCTTAATTTAATTTTTTTCAACAAAGACAATTTAAACCTTAAAAATGTAAACGAACAAATAAAAAGAGTGTTATTTACGAAGTGTAGCAACAATGTGCAAATGAATTTGAAATGTGACATTTGTGTCTAACAGATAGTAAAATAAATGGGTGCTGCACAGCTCTTTCAGAAATCTAAAAGTTATTAAATACAAAAAAAAAAGATACTGAAGTTCTTATATTGTTATACAATTATTGTTTTATTGAACAGGTCCACAACAGCTCAGAGGCCACTAAATAATACAAAATAATCTATAAGTAGAAAATATCAGCTCATGGAGACATAGAGATCAGAAAGAGCGGTAGTCAATGAAGATGCCATTAGCCTCATGTAGGAACAGATGGGTTGTTAAGATTCAGGGAACAGAATTTTAAGCAAAATTAAGAACTTACTGGATCAGTAATTCCTTTTATCAATTGCGGTGAGACAGAATGAAGAATAGACTGTGCAAGAGACTGGGTAGAAACTTCAGCAACGATTGTCTTCAAAGCTATGCTAGCAATATCATGATGCTGATCCTTCCCATTTAGCAACTTATCACATAGTTTACTGGTCATTTCCACAACCCTTGCCTCACTCACCTTCCTCACTAATGGAGCAAGACTGCAATATTTAATCAAACTTAGATCATAAATAACTTAATACAAGACAGCTACTTCTTCATTTGATATCTCATTTTTCTAACGGTAAATTTGAATGTCCTATATCAGGAAAAGCTTGAATAGATCATTTTCAGCAATACTTAACAAGCTGACTTTCGCTAGGGTAAAAATACGAAATATTAGAAGAAGAGAGTAACATTTATTAGGAGAAATTATTACAACTGTAGAAACAATTCTAGCTCCTGTAAGAGTAGTAAAAAAATAAAATAGAACAAGGAGCAGTAGAATCACTAATAGCTCTGGAATAAAAACACCTAAAGAATGAAGTTTTAAACTATAGATAAATAACCTCAAAAAGCAGCGCCATAACTCACCATATAAGAAAAAACAGCAGTATTTAAAACCATACTAGCAAAGAAATAAAAATAACTCGTGTAAGTGACTCAAGAGAAATGTTGTACCATTTGACAGCGAGTCCAGAAACATCACCAGCTGCATCATCAAGCTGTTGTATGATGATATTAGTCAATTTTACCTCTAGATCAGCATCGGCCTTAAATGTCGGTTTGCTCAGCTCATTAAGCAAATCAGATGTGGCCATATATCGGTAGTCTTTATCCTTCCCAGTCATCTATGAGAAAATTGGGAAGAAATATGCAACAGGTCAATCAATACATACTTAATATATCATTTAAATATCAGCATGATGCAGCACGGAAACAAGAACGAAGCCACCAACAAATATGTCAACACAGAAAATGGGGAAAAAATAGAACATGTAAACACACACATATATACCTTCTCTAGTATGCCAGTTAAAGCTAAATTGAGTAAATTGGCCATATTCCGAGCGGTGTGAGTAATGTCAAATCTGACAAAGTAGCTGCAATCTGAGAAGTAAGAAACGAAGAAAACTGAATGAGAAAAGCCAGATGCACAAATAGGTGGGGATTGAGAGTGAGTGACAGTTTGTAGGCGCAAAGTAGCAGCGACGATTATATCCAGCGGAAGTGTCACTCCAAAACCTGATTATTGTTATTATTATTATTATTATCTTGATTGTAAAAATGATCGGAAGCTTAAATGTTGATGTGATGGATGGCAAAGCAAAGCATGCAGCGAAGCGAAGCAAAGAACCATTAGATTTTAACAGAGAAGGGAAAAGGAATATAAACCTGAAGAAAGAAGACGAAAAGGGGAACCCTAGCAAGAGGAAGAGGACGAGTACGAGCAAGTAGAGAATCCGAAGCGGCGAGAGAGAATGGAGAAAGCGGCGACGCGATGGATGAAAATGGGAAATGGATTAACCTCTTCGCTTCTCTTCTCTTTTCTTTTCTTTTCTTGAACTTCGACTCTTCGCTTCCCTTCCCTTGTACACTCCAATTGCAATGAATCACCACTCTCTTTACACTCTGCTTCCCTCTGTTCACACTCCTCCAAGCTTTAAAACCCTATTAGTTTCTTTTTCATTTTTTTATGTCATTAAATTATGCAATCGGACATATTTGTACACTATATTAGAGAATAAATAGGACCAATAACATTTTTTTAAAACATTTTTTTTAAGTTTAGGACCGATAACATATTTTTAAAGTACATGCCTTATTTGAAGATTTCCAAAAATTTCAGGACCTACATAATAGTGTAACAAGAAAGAAAAAATAAAATAAAATACTCTCTCCGTCCACTTTTATTTGTCTTTCTAGGAAATTTATTTGTCACTTTAGATTTTCAATGAAACATTTACAATCTTTTTCCAGTTTTATCCATATATACACTCTCTTTTTATCTCTTACAATTATTATTGCACAAAAAACTATAAGGATAATTTTGTCGTTGTACATTTACTTCTATAAAATTTTTGTTGTTTTCATCACCTTCTTAATAAATGTGCAATACTCTAAAACGTCAATTAAAAGTGGACGGAGGGAGTAGTCTTACTCACTTGTCCGCCTTCTCATCCTTCGTTTAGTTTACATATATTTTTTTGAAGAACATTTTTCGGTCAAAATAATTAACAAAATCCATTTTAATATTTTTTATTCAAATAGCATTATCAAGCACGTGTATTTTTTTAATAGACGGAGTGATTTAGGCTCAATTTTCTATTATTGACTGTTTTGACTTATTTTTTATTGTGCCCCTAGCAATGATCTTACTTTTATTATCATTTCTTAATCTTAATCTATAAGATATAAAGACTTCATAGCTAAAATATTTTCTCAGATTTTTTTTCCCCTCAAATAATATGGCATTATTTCTAACCTTTGAATAATTAATGAATAATTATCCTTTTTAGTTCTAATATTTTCACTTTAACATTAATTTTATTCTACCATTTTTCTAAAACAATGTAAGCTAAAATTAAAAATTAAAAATTATTATACACTAGAATATAAAAAAATTTACTCTAAAATCCAATCAGGGATGGACATATAAGAAATTGCTAGACTAAAAAATTAAAAATGACGTTAAATAAATAAAGAATGTTATGAACAGAAAGTTTATTTCATTTTTTCAAGTTTCAAGTAACTAAGCATGAAATGGCGTTCAATTTCATCTTATGTGCCTATTTTCAAACCATATTTGACAATGGAACTGGATTTATTCGGTACCCAATATATTTTGTTGGGTATCAGTATCTAATTGTGTGTTTAACTTATTAATATATGCTAAAGTAAATATAATTTGGTACCAACGAAGCATGGTGGTCGCGGTCGCCGCCTTCCTAGACGCCTCTCATTCTCAATCACACATCTTCTTCATCTCCTTCTCACATAATGCACGCTCTCTCTAGCTACAAGTTACAGATTGAGTTTTTTTCTTAAATAGATAAAATTAGAGAGTATCAATGTAAATTAAATTAATTCTTGAAGATTACTAACCTAACATGTTATCAGGTATATAAATTTAGAAAATTTAAGTTAATTTTATCTATAAATCATGATATATATATGTGTTGGGTATCGGTACCCTATATTTTCCTGGATACCGAATCAAAATCATATGTTGTGCACTATATTGATTATTATCACTGAATTTTTATATTTTTATTGTACAGGAGTATTTCCCATAACATATAGACTATTATGGCTATTTTTTTATTGTAGCAATTAATATTCGTGTAAATGTTTGGTTAAGAAAAACAGCATAATATAATCAGAATAAAAAAGCTATACTGGAGTGGAGCAACACTCCACTTTGGCTAAAATTAAATGGCCACCAGTCCAGATCTTGCTTTACTCACGTGTCATCTTCTCGAAAGAACCAACTTGTTTGGAATTCAACCAAGAACATGGGACTAAATTAGACAACAACAACAACATTTGTATACAAGGCAGGCTCACCGGGTGCACAGAACAATTATATTCAAATGCAACCCTCCCCACTCCACAAGAAAAGCCTCACGTCTCGTCTATATACATATATATATATATATATGTATGTATGTATGAGTGTGTGTGTTTTTTGTTATTTGTTATTTACTACAAACATATGGCTGTTGCTGCATGACCCTCCTTCAACGAATCATCAGCATCACTGTACAGGATTTTTGCACCGCAGCCAGGGCCATCCAATGATCCAACGGCCTCTTCATCAACCAACACCGCTTTGATGTTTCTCTTATTATCAACACCACCAGCATTGTCCGGAATCTGTGGATAAAGAAACCAAAGCGTCACCTTCAAATTTGCACCAACAATATTATTCTTTTCTTATTCTGAAGGATCGATGCCATGTATGTACCTCAAACATCGCTTCAGTGAGAACATTTTCTAATAAGGCTCTTAAACCTCTGGCACCAGTGTTCTTTGCCATGGCTTTCTTTGCAATCATTCTCAAAGCATGATCGGTGAAATGTAGATTGACCTGAAACATTAAACCAGACATGAGATGAGTAATAGCTTAATAATGTTAACAAAAAAAAAAGATGAAAAGACTAATAATAGCTTACCATGTTCATTCTGAACATCTTCCTATACTGTTTAACAAGGGCATTTTTAGGTTCGACAAGGACCTGTGTTTCATAAATAGCATAGTAAGAAACATTGGAATTTACAAAGCTGATACAAGGAAGGAAATCAAAAATGAATTTCCTATCTCACTTTTAAGAAAATGCAACAAGTTGCAGAACCACATTCATGTCATACTTCAATTATATTCTGGGAGGGGTGTTTGTGTGCACTAGCATGAATACAAGGCACAAGAACTTGGATATTTATTTGACATAACATGTGAAATACCTGAAAAAGTTGGTCCTCATTCAAAGCAGACAAACCAGCTAAAATGGGAAAACGCCCCACAAATTCAGGAATGAGACCATATGCAATCAGATCACCACTTTCTACCTGAAAAAAACAAAAATCACTGCATTGTCCACCTGAATTTAGTCTAGAACTCAGCAAACACAAAGGAAAAAGAAATGATATAGAGAGAAGGATTTAATCCTGACATACAATGGCCAAAAAAAATGCAATAAAGATAATGGAGTTAACAAATCAAAACAAAATTGAAACTACTACAAATCCAACCAAAACGACCCACAATCTCCCAGAGAACAGCCAAACCACCATATACATTCATCCTCAGCCTTTACTTCTTACATTCTCTAGAAGTGATGACGTTAATAAAGCATCAGTGAATCCAGCAGCTCTCATATTTGCACGAACTGGTGCTCCAAAGCCAATGGACGAATCTTGCCGCCTGGAAAAGGAAAAGACTTCAGTTGAAATTCCCAACCAATATCCACAGGGATGCATGGCACATAGAATGCTATAATATGGCCTCACCTTTCAGAGATGGTCTTCTCCAAATTAACAAAGGCCCCTCCACATATAAAAAGAATATTTTTGGTATCAACCTGCCAAGCATTATGCAAGGTTACAAGATATGCACCCAGAGAAAAATTTAAAAGCAAAGATGTCAAACTCCAAGATTGAAAAAGGGCAACAGTTCAACTTAAAGTATACAAATAGTTCAAATTGTGCATCCAGGAGACATCTCAAGGTAGGGGATAAGTTGGGAAAAGAAAGGCAGTAAGAAAAGAGGCATGGTGAACTTTAACTATCTAAGATATGTCATAATCCTCCAGAAAATAAGACCAAGTTTTCATCTTTCATTTCACCCATCAGAAGCATAGGAAGATTCTTCAAGCTCTTCAAACATCGCCACAGAATAAATTGTAAGAATAAAAAATATATATGTAGACAGTATAAGTATAAATTTAGGTAAATTTATATTAATCTTTTAAAACCAAATGTATCATCTTCTCATCAGAAGAATAAGCTCTCTTTTAAACTTTTAACCCTTAAACTTTTAACCCTTTCCCTATTGTAAGTCAACAGTAGAAAGACAGGAACGATGAAACTTATGTTTGTTCAAACATACCAGAATGCTATCTCCAGCATGATGCCTGCGGGCTCCTTTATCAGGTACACTCACTACCTGTATGAATACAATGGTAAATATTTCCCTCAAAGTCTAAGTAAAACTATCCAAAGATTTAAGACAAAGTACACCATGGGCGAAGTAGAAGAAATAAAGTTATAGTGTAAAAGAAATTCTTAATGTAAAATACTAAAATTGACCCACAGTGCTTTCCAGCATTTTTAATAAGGCCTGCTGAACACCCTCCCCAGATACATCTCTTCCAATGTTTAAACTATCAGCCTGCAAAAATAGTCAGCCAAAATCAGTATTTTATACTATTGCAAAAACAGTGTGGAATCAAAATTTTATAAAAATGTGAAACCTTCATAGTAATCTTATCAACTTCATCAACATAGACAATTCCTTGCTGAGCTAATTCCACATTGAAATCAGCTTCCTGAATAGAAGGACCATCAGGCAGAGTATCAGAAAATTGAAAATTTCTGCATCTACTGCTAAGAGTCTAAGACTGAGAAAGACAATGACAACAATCCACAAGTACAACAAGAAGTATCATATAACAATCATCAGTTACGGATAAATTGCAGTCATGCTTATCTAGTGAATTGTCAAATTCAAAACAGCTGGTGAAAGTAGCTTTAGTGAAGCCAAGAAATGATGCAGAGCTCTATAACAATTTACTTCTGATTTCAGAGTTAAAACCAGCAGTGATATGTAAATGTACGTCCAGTGGTAATGCATAATATGCCCAAACCATGCGCACTTGAAACATAATAAAAGGGCATCAAAAGAGTTGAACTACCTCAAGAAGCCTATATAATATGGATTCGACATCTTCTCCCACATAACCAGCCTGGCAACGGAGAGAGAGGAGGGGAAATTGCATTTATCAGTGAAATTGAGGTAAGTAAAAAGAGTCCAGAAAAGAAACAGAATTTAAATGATGATATAAGAAAGGCTGGAGAAGAAGTTTGTTGTGAAACATGCCTGTGTCAATGTAGTTGCATCTGCAATGGCAAAGGGTACATTTACAATACGGGCCAGTGTTTTTGCAAGCAGCGTTTTGCCTGCAGTTATAGTGCACAGCACAGAACAGAACAGAAAGTGGGGGTTAAAAAATAGAAGAGGGTGTGGTGTGGTGTTGTGAACTTGTGCTGTTGTAGAGTTTAGTGAAGAAGTAGCAATGCATACCGGAACCTGTAGGACCAATGAGCATGAGGTTGCTTTTTTCAGGCTCAAGCGCAGCAGAGTCATTCTCATTTTGATCATTCTGCTGGTTGAGGGAGGCAAGGCGTATCCTGTTATAGTGGTTGTAAACAGCCACGGAAAGCACCTTCATTGGAGATTGAGGATAACACCAATAGTATTATTATTATTAGCAATAGCTAGATAGAAAGAAGAGATGGGGGAACAGGGAGGGAAGGAAGGAAGGGAGGTACCTTTTTAGCTTTGTCCTGGCCAACAACGAAGTGGTTGAGGGCCTTAAAAATGAGCTTGGGAGTGGGCAATGTGTGATTCTTCAGGAGGGGGAGGGGGGTCGATGAGGGAGGGAGAGCGGGGAGGCGGGCGATCTCGAAGAAGGAGCCGTGGAGGGGGTTGAGCTTGAGAGGCCTGAAATAGAAGGCGGTTCGGCAAGAGGGGCAGAGGTTGAGTGCCTGGAACAGCCCTGGGGGAGGGGGTGATGCTGATGCTGATATGGACAGTGGCCGGTTCGAGAATAGCACTGTCATCAGCTTTGAGCACCGTGGGCACTTCACCTGCGCTCTTATCTGCTCGTACCTCTCACCAGACCCAGAGCCATAGCCCCTTCCCTCCCACTTGTGCCGCACCCACCACCACCGCCACCATGATGATGATGATGATGATGATGCCGATGATGAATTCCCCTTGCGCTGCCCCTGCTCATTCAATGACGACAGCGAGTGTAGTAAGCAAGTGGTGAACCTCCTACTGCTCCTGCTCCTGCTCCTGCCCCTGCCTGTCCCAGTGACATGGTTGCTGCTTCTCCTCACTATTACTGAAAACATCATCCTTCTATGCTCCTAACTTACCTGCTCTCCTCTTTCTACCTTCCTTCAATTCCAAATTTCTGATTCTCACTCGCTCCGTCCCGTCCAAAACCCCCCATTTCCTCCCATCACACGTGTGTATGCGTTGTGTCTGCTCTGTCTCTACCTAGCTACTATCCTTTACCACGTTTATTCACCCCTTCCTTACGCCCTACATATCGTCATCCATTAATCAAATACAATTTATTTATTTATTTATTTATTACTATATTTTTTATAATGAATCATGTAGTATTTGGCTAACGAGTTTTCCAAGAAAATGAATTAGTAAGTTTTAAAGTAGTACTGTAATTTAAAACATTATAGTCGATCCCTTACACACAAAAATAAAAAAATGTATTTATATTATCTATGTTATTGTATAAAGAAAATTTCAAAAATAACTAGTTTTTTATATACACACATATTTAGGTAATTGTTTTTTTAATTCTAAAAAAATAAATAAATAATACTGATAATCATCTCTAAACACAAATTATATAATTCATTATACATATTTAATATTGTTTTTTAATCATTTATTTTATTTTTTATTTATATTTATAGAAAATAAAAAAAATTAAAAAAATGATCTAACAAAAAAAAATGCAACTTGACCGGCATAGTCAAGTCGCTAGTGATATATAATGCACATTACATTACTCCTAAAATGCAAATCAACATAACACATATAACTAATATAAAAAATATTGTAACACATATAAGTACACAACCTGCAAAGAGAATTGTTCAAAAAGTAGTTACTTTTACGCACTACTATATATAACATGTTGTAATATCATCGTCTTTAGGAAAATGTTTATCGTACAACTAAAATTGATCCAACCAGCATCTAACTTATTAAACATAATTGTAGAGTTTGTTTGTTAATGGATCTCATCAGCATATAATTACAAGTTGGATGATTTTATGTTGTACCTATAATATTATCGTCTTTTTACAACATGTAATATATGATGTGCACAATATATTATATATGATGTGCACAATATATTATATATGATATGTACAATATATAATATATACGGTGCATATTATATTGTTTGTTTAGGTTGTTTTTTATTGTATATATAATAATGTTTTTTTATAAAATTCGCACTATATATCAACACATACATTAGCTAGTGAAAATTTGGCAAATGAGTAATGCTACATGTACATCATCATAAAATTAGTTATTATCAGTTACTATATGTAATAATTCATTTTTTTTAATTACTAATCTAACTTTTTAAATATTGGATTAATATATAGCATTAAAAATTGAATTAATAGTTTTAAAAAGTAAGATTATTACATATAATGACAGTTGATAACTGATTTTGTGATATATACATAGCATTGCCCATTTTTTATGGCAATGTATAATTATTTAAAGTATGTAATTTTGTGCGTTTATTTTGATATACTATAAAGGTATTTTATACTATCGTTCAATTAAAACACTCAGTTATTATGACTTTTCGGGTAGTGAAAGAGAGAAAATACAATCAAGACTAACGTGCAACACATAGTACATGATTAGATGACTGTGTAAAATAGTTTTACATTATCAATGGAAAAAATTCAATCCTAATTTTATATTTTTTTTTGGTAGATAATCCTAATTGTATATGTAAATAAATAATATGACTTAATAAATATTATAAATAATAAAAATACGATTTGACATGGACAAAATGCCCAAAAAGGAAAATAAAAAAGATGAGTTTTTAAGACGCTTTATTTGGATTGAAAATAAAGGATGAAATAAAATGAAAGGGAGTGAGATTTTTTAATATCTCATTATTTGGATTTAGGATGAGATGAAAAAAGATATGATCAATTCCATTTAATTTAATCATTTTTTCTCATTTTATATACCCTTTTAGATTGGGAGGTATTGAGTATGATCTACTATTTTCAGTCAAATTTTTTAAAAAACATACCATTCTATTTTATTTTATTATATATCCGAACAATAATAAGAAATTTATATTTTATCTCATCTCCTATTATTGTTCTATATTTTATTGCATTTTATCCGACTCATTTCACCATTAATTATCCAATCAATAGACTAAAGTAGAGGAGAGGGAAGAAGAACATGGCATGTGGACGTCCAGGTGGACATGGGGTGGAAGAAGCGACGTCGTAGAATGCGAAGTATAAGAATTAAGAGTTGAATTGTTTTGAGAGAGAGAGAGAGGATGGAGTTGAGGCTCGAAGGAGATGATTAATGAAAGCCACCTGTGAGTCCGAGACTGACGTGCCTAATATTCTCCACCATTCCATTCCATTCCATTCCCATGTCTGCCCCCTTTCCCTTTTCGATGATTACTATGCTGTGCCCTCCCTGCATGCCTTCCCCTCTCTCTCTCTCTCTCTCTCTTTATCAAACCCACCTCCCTTCTTCCTTCTCCCTCTATGATTCTTGATTGATTGCCCTCTCTCTCATCAGTTAGCAGTAGAAAGAAGAAGAGAAGCCGCATCGGGAAAAAGGGTTTTGATCTGTGAGTGAGTGAGTTAGTGATGGCTCCCATTAATCTGAACGCGAAGCAATCGGCCAACTCGACCACCACCACCATTGCGTCTTCATCTCAGGACATCCTGGTCCGCGAAACGCTGCGCATCAGTGCCAATTTGGCCTCCTCCTCCTCCTCCCCGCTCCTGGAAACCACGCCCCTTCTTCCACCCACCAGGGCCGCCCAGGAACCCACCCTCAGATTCATTTGCTGCGAGCAGATCGACGGCCGTCTTTGGAAGTATGTGGCCGAGACGGACCCCTCCGCCTCCGCCGCCTCTCTGAGGTTCAAGAAGAATTCATTCCGCGCTCTCAGCCTGCAATCCCCTCAATCCCCCCTCGATGTCGTCCCTCTCTCTCTCTCTCTGCCTGCTCCATTCCCATTTGCTTATACCTCTCAACTAATTTGTTCCCTGATTTCGGATGCAGGAATTAATGTCATTCGTTAGATCCTATGTTGTTCCCGAAGGCTTCCCCGATAGTGTTAGCCCTTCTTATGTCCCTTACATGACATGGAGAGCTCTCAAGGTATTCATTCTTTCTCTGCTCTGCTCTATCCTCCTGTCAGATGGAAATGGGGGAAAAACAGAAAACCATTCTAACTGTTATTACATCTCGTATTTGAAGGCACTAGCTAATATATATGATGAATGCTTTTTCTGATTTTTTTTTTCCTTCTCCTCTTCTTCCATGGTCGTTATAGCACTTTTTTGGTGGAGCAATGGGCGTTTTCACAACTCAAACGCTTTTGAGTTCAGTCGGAGTCTCAAGAAACAGAGCTACTCCTGGGGCTGTGGCCATCAACTGGATTCTCAAGGTACCAATCACAAACCCTATACTTCTCAACCTGAAACTCTTTAGAGCCAATGTGATGCTTGATTATTATTATCTATGGAGTTGATGAGCTGTTCCTTTCTCAGAACAGCGACCTGGTAAGTGGTAACAACATGTACTGGTAGCTATCAACTGTTAATTCTTGAGAGCAGCTCAAGTCAAACATCATCTAGATTGTTGAAAGTGCAAAAATATTTCTTTTGTATTCGGGAATATAAAAAAGAAATTTCGGTTGTGGCTGTTACATCACCATACCATCTGTTCCTCTTCTCACCAAGGCTTGAATATGATTTCATATGAATCTGCTGTTGCCTTTTTGCACTCTTAAGATATTAGATGGCCTCATTTGTTATATGCAGGATGGAGCAGGTCGTGTTGGAAAGATGCTTTTTGCTCGGCAAGGAAAGAAATTTGATTATGATCTAAAACAGGTACTAAATTACTTGCAGTTCATAGTCAATTTGATTCCACAATTACAGCTATCCTGCAATCTGCTCTCTTAAAGTTATTATGTTACAGCTGCGGTTTGCAGGTGATCTTCTGATGGAGCTGGGTGCTGGAGTGGAACTGGCAACAGCTGCAGTGCCGCATCTATTTCTTCCCTTGGCTTGTGCTGCTAATGTTGCAAAGGTTTGATGTCTTTTTGTGGTGACTGATTCAATTTAGTAACTAGTATTAGTTCCGAGGTTTCTTTGTTAATAACTTATGCTCTTAGAACGTTGCTGCTGTGACTTCAACATCAACTCGGACACCGATTTACAAAGCCTTTGCTAAAGGAGAAAACATTGGAGATGTCACTGCTAAAGGAGAATGTGTTGGCAATATTGCGGACCTGGTAAGTTTACTATAAAATTAATAAATTGTAAGATAGGGAAGCCTATGGACTATCACTTTCTGTGCTGTCTGTGCCATCGCTTGGCTTCTTGTGTCATTGGTGTATCATGACGCGATATCTTCATAGTTTTATAATCTTAGCTATGTCGGTAAATTTGTCATTTTATTTCTTTTGCACCTGTTAATGAAATCCAATGCTGAATCTTTCTTTGTCTATTTACAGTTGGGAACTGGTTTGAGCATATTGATTGCTAAAAGGAATCCATCGCTTGTCACTACTTTTTCTCTCCTTTCGTGTGGATATATCCTTAGTTCTTATAGAGAGGTTTGGTTTTGTGCCTCTAATGATGATGCTCATCTAGCTGAACTTCCACTTTGGTGATTATCTCACTAATGACTATTCTATTATTAGGTAAAATCTGTGGTTTTGCACACACTTAACTGTGCAAGATTCAGCGTGGCAGTAGAGTCCTTCCTCAAGACAGGTATTGCATGAATGCATATACAGTGAGAAAGAGAGAGAGTGATTGTTTAGTCTTTTGGCATTACTAGATAGTCAATCCATGCCATTGCCACTCCTATTGATCAAGCTGCTAGTCTAGTCATTTTTATATATACTTGCACAAGTGGCATCTGATATCCTGTTCCATCGTATGCTTCATTATGTTCTAACTAAAGCTACTCATTTCAGGACGCGTTCCCACTTTGCAGGAGGGTAATATAAATGAGAACATATTCAGTTTTCCATGGAAAGATAGGCCTGTTGTCCTCGGTATTTAAATGGACTGAAAGATCTTTACTTGCCAATTACAGTCATTTTGTGTGAAAAATTCTCACTGATGTTTTCTTTTCAACTGTGTTTTTAGGATCAAGAGTCAAGGATGCATTCCAAGATCCTAGTGCATATGTTGCTATAGAGCCCCTGTTTGATGTATGCCCCTTTTGAGCTCTTTCTTAAATATGTCTATTGGTTGACTTTGTAACATAATTCTTATGTTCTTGTAATTGGTAACAGAAGGAGAAGTATATGGTGACGTATAACCCCTCAAAATGTAAGGTTTATGCTGTGCTCAAAGATCAGGCGAAGTCAGATGACATTCTAAAAGCAGCATTCCATGTGAGTTATATGGCTATCATAGACATTACTTTTAGAGTAGCTGTGGAATTCTTAGTTTGAAAAGTACTTAAAATTTAAATAAATGTATGTTACAGGCCCATGTGCTTTTGAGTTTCTTAAATTCATCAAATGAAAGTAAGGTCTCATCTTGGAGGCAGAAGGATGATGTTAACTCAAACATGGCGCGCACAGTTGCAGATCTTGAGGCTTGTATTGCTGATTCTTGCAAGATTGTGGCAAATTCTTATGGGCTTTTCAAGAATAAAGCTAATGAGCAGGTAAATGGAGCCAGGATATATTTTGTTGGTTCTGCATCATATTGTGCTAACAACTGCAGTGTTTTTGGAGCCTGGATTTGATTGTATTATCTGGTTTATTCATTTATAGAGGTCGCATCTTGAAAGACCTTTTCCTTCTTTCTGTGTGTATGTCTGTTTCTTGATGTTTGGTTTAGTATATAAGGGATGTACAGTCTCCAATTTATATTAGTATTAGTAAATAATGGACCCCGGAATTCTCATTTATATGGTCTCCATCTATGAACCTTTATTATGCTACTGTAAATGTGATAAATGATGAACATAAGATGGTATTTGGTTGCAGGGTTGGACAATGTCAGAATCACTGTTGAATCCAGGTCGAGCCAGGCTGTGTCAACTGGATAATAGATGATGATGATGATATTCTCAGCTAGATATGATGCTTGCTGTTGGCTTTTGAGTGTTCGAAAAGTTCTTAGAGTTGAGACTCCTCTCCTTTCCTCAATGGGGTTGTGCAGTGCAGCTAAAGACTAAAATGGTCACCATACAAAGAGGACCTGTGATGCGATGCGATGGTCAAGTGGAGTGGAAGAATCGTGGGAGTGAACTAAACTCTTGGCTGGATGCCTTATGGAACCGTTTAGCTTTTAGTTAGCATGGCGACTTGACTTATTATAAACCAATCTTGTTTCTATTTTCTTGTCGTTCAATTCCCAGTGAGACTCCTCTTCTCTTTTAGACGTTTCAGTTTCGCTTTTTCAGTCTCTCTAGTTCATACTTCATAGACAGACTCGTTATACGTATATAGAAGCTTTCAAAAGATCAATGCAATGCAATGCAATCTCTATTAAGTTTGCTCCATGGTATACAAAGCATTCTGCATATATTCATCCAACGTGTTATCGAATCTGTGTTAATTATGTTCTACACTCGTACACACCCACCCACCAAACATATATTATATAGAGTAAATACCTATATCCGTCCCTGAACTTTTTCAGAGGACCCACATTCGTCCCTGAAAAAATTTAATTAGTCCCGCAGTCCCTGAACTTGCATTCCGTTAGACACATCAGTCCCTCCGTGAACTCTCTCTGTTAATGACTAACGGAGGGATCCTACGTGGACAGTTAAACTTGCCACATTGCTGTTATTTTCCACGTCATCAGTAGATAATTAAGGGGGGACAAATCAGTCCCTATCCTCAAACACAAAACGCCACCGTTTTGTGCTTCTTCCCCAATATCTCTTGTTGCCCCCTTGTTTGAAAATCTAATCTCAAAAACCATTTTGTACTCATAACAATGAGTCCTTGGAGAAGATGTTGAGTGATATGGAAAACAAATAGCAAATATTGGAGATGGAGATGAAGATGAAAATGTTGTTTTGGACTTAAGTGTTTTGGTTGGACACCATTAATGGTTGCCTCAACATTTGATAGTGACAGGTCCTGCATCATAAGACGCACAAATCAGTCCTTATATTATTTAAAAAGGAATAAATCAGTCCCTGAATTTATTGAAATGAGACTGATCAATCCCTGAATTTTTTGAAATGAGACTGATCAGCACGAATCCATCCTGAGACAAAATGAACTTATCAAAACCTGCATTTGCTAAACAGAATCAAATGGACAATAATAACATAGGACTAAGTCCTACATGCCCATATCAGAAACTAAACAATTTCAAATATTTTGTAACAAAATTAAACACACATAAACCTCCAAATATGGCTAGAGCAAAATAAAAAATCAAAGCAATATGTGTCAAGCCATAATGCAGTCATCAAAACGGGTTTTGAGATTAGGTTTTCATCTTCATCTCCATCTCCAACATTTGCAGCTTGTTTTTCATATCACTCAACCTTTTATCTAAGGACTCATTGTTGTGAATACAAAATGGTTTTTGAGATTAGGTTTTCAAACAAGAGGGCAACAAGAGATATTGGGGAAGAAGCACAAAACGAAACGATGACGTTTTGTTTTTGAGGATAGGGACTGATTTGTCCCTTCTTAATTATCTACTGATGACGTGGAAAATAACAGCAATGTGGCAAGTTTAACTGTCCACGTAGGATCCTTCCGCTAGTCATTAACGGGGAGAGTTCACGGAGGGACTGATGTGTCTAACGAAATGCAAGTTCAGGGACTGCGGGACTAATTAAATTTTTTCAGGGACAAATGTGGGTCCTCTGAAAAAGTTCAGGGACGGATTTGGGTATTTACTCTTTTATATATAGGAGTATAAGGATTAGATTGGCAAGCGAACAATTATTGTCACACTCCTGAATTTATTGTTACATCTTTCTAATATCCCAACACACTACAATTTAGAAGTTTTATGAAATAGTAAATAAAAACCTAAATCGAAAAACAAAATTAAATGTGGTTCAACTTAAAAAAAATATAACAACAAACTACTAATATAAATCATCAAGTATCAATAAAAATTAGCTAACATTGATAAAATTTCAGTAAGGATTATCAGATATTTTTTTTATTTAAATACTTCATACTCCGTATATATTTACACTATCTAATACATTTATACTTCCATCCTCTGATCCTCAAATTATACACCTACAGTTTTCTAGTAAATGACTTTCTTAAATTTTTTCTTGTTAAGTAGTATGCTTTTACAAATTTAGAATTCATCTTAATTTACTTAGATGTTATTTGGTTTATTTACTTTGATAGTTTGGTACTATATTTTTTAAGTTGAACCTACTCATATGTAATTTTTTTATTTCATAAAAATTGCAAATTATAGTGTGTTAAAGTATTAGAGAGACATGACGATAGATAAAATATTTAAGTATTTTTCAAACAGGGATAAGTTAAAAATATCTTATAAAAATATAACTAATAGGATGTGACAATAGTCGTTCCTGCAAATCAAATGTAACATATAACTTTGCTAGACTAATTTTTTATTTTATACTCCATCCATCCGTTTTATTTTATCTGTTAAGTTTTGCTAATAAGTTTCCTAAAGATATTATAAATAGAAAGTTTTAAAAAATTTTAAAATATTTTGATGGGTCCAATTCATAGAAAATATAAAAATAAATGTTTCCAGGATAAAACTATTTTTTCTACTATCGTAAATGCCCTTAGCTAAACCCTTAGGAAGTGTTTGTGAGTCAAGATTTGGATAGAAGAAAATGGGAAGGAGAATTTTAAGAGATGTGAGTATGTTTAGAAGTCAAATTGATAGAGATGAAAGATGTTTAGGAATTTTTTAAAAGATAAATATTTAATGTACAAATAAAAAAATGTACAATCAAAATAGTAAAAATTATCTTTTTCTCCATTTTAAAATTTTGAAACTCACAAACAATAAGAATTATCTTTTTCAAGTTTCTCTTTTTTCTTTTTCCTTCCTTCCCTTCCATAACCTCCCTCTCTCTTCATCTTTAAACTCCCAAACAAAACCTTTTTAAAAAAATAAAAAATCTTTACAAGTTCTACTTTTTCTACACAAATTAATGTGATACCCCGTATCACAGTGTCCCTTAGGAATGACTCTCCTTAGGACGCGTCAGAAACACGTCAGCAGTTTACTGTCAGAGGGGCGTCGCTAGCGAGCAAGTCAGCTTTCGCTAGCGAGCAGTCGGTCGCCAGCGACCACAGTGAGTCGCCAGCGACGGGACCAAGTCCCACATCGTGCAGAACGAGCGTCACAGCGTTGTTGTCAGTAGGTGCTAGCTAGCGAGCAACCAGTGCCCGCTAGCGATGAGCTCGTCGCTAGCGGCCGTAGTCTAGTCGCTAGCGACCGTCCAAAGTCCCACATCGGACGCAGCATGATGTCAGCTCCCCCCATCTCACCTATTTATATGCGTAGTAGTTTAGTCCTTTTCTTCACACCTCACTCTCACGCCTTTTAAGAGCAGTGCTTTTGGGCGTTCCTTTTTCAGTAGAGGAACTCTGTCGGAGTGAGGTTTCGACGTCTTTGGGATACTCTGCTCGAGCAATTTCCCGACGGTGAGTGAAAAGTCAGTTTTGCCCATTTTCTGCGTGAGGGTCGCCAGCGAGCAAGAGGAGCTCGCCAGCGACCGGCCCATCGCTAGCGAGCAGCAGTATCTCGCTAGCTACGGCGTGACGCAGCAGCAGTTCAAGTTTTCTCTTTTCTTTTCTTCAGGGGTCCTAATGGGTCCTTTTTGCACTTCAGGTGCGAACGCAGTGCCGCTGGCTGGAGCCGGAGCCGACGGTGCTTCTCAGATTCAGGATTTTCCAGGTGAGTGGAGGTCTTGCATGTAGTTTAGCATTCATAGCATATATTTATGTTTGATAATTAGATAATTAGGAAAGATATTAATACAGTTATTATGCATGTGTTTGTATGTAGAGTAGAAGTAGAATTAGTAACATGTTAGGTGGTTATAGTAGAATAGGAAAGACTTATGTTTTCATGCTATGTATGTGGATTGCTGATTGGTTGGCTGTTTACTGCTTTATGATATAACATGCGATATAAGACAGATAAATAGACTAATAGCAGACTTTAGGACATGTATGATTTGTATGAGCAAGTTATGTGATGACTGTCTGGAATAGTTACGCCGCCCCTGATTAGTATACGTCAGACGCTATGGCCGGTGGTCAGATCCCGGTACCTTAGTATGGTTTACTAATTAGCGGTGAGTCGCCCGAGCCTGCCAAGTACGTTCCGATCCCGGTTATCGGACAGCTTGGTTACAGATACAGATATGCCCCATGAGGTTCAGATATGAGTAAACTCATGTTGCGCGCTGAGACAGATTCAGTTATGCCTATGCTGCGCACTAGGTGACAGATTACGATTACAGTATACAGTACAGAGGCTTGGTATGCAGGCTTTAGTGTGACAGCTAGACAGGATATTGTTTGTATGGTTGATAACATGCTAGTTGTGATATGAGTGTTGCATTGCATGCATGTTCCTCATCACTGAGTCGATGACTCACCCCTCATCAACCATTTTTAGAGTACGATCCCGCCGTCGACGAGGAGCCGTTGATCCATTAGAGGTCGTGTCAGCAGATATCCTGGGTGAGCTCCGCTTCGTTCGTGGAGCCTTTAGTTGTTATTTTGCATTTATTTCAGTCATTAGTTTTATAAGACATTTCAGTTTCAGATGTAATAGTTGCTCCAGACTTTAGAGGCAGGTTACCTTTCTTTTACGTTTCAGAAGTTATACAGTTACACAGCTATACAGTTATACCTGTTTATTACAGTTATATACAGATATCAGTTTACAGCTATATTCAGTTAATTCAGTTTATTTAATAGTTTATGCATACGATAGCGTGTTCGTTGGGACAATACCCTTCGTACGGACACCCCTGAATAGCGGAGTGTTACAATTAAACCAAAAAATCTTTGTATACACCTATTTGATATCCACTCATTTATCTACCTATCTATATAACTCATCTTACATAGATTTTCTTAATATTATACATAATAAAATATTCATATTTACATACATTGTTTTAATATATACATATATTGTGATAATATATACCTATAAAATATACATTTTTTGATACTATATATAGAATGTGCATGTGTATACATATTTTATGTATAAATTCATACATATTTTTTATAATATTTTTATTTTTGTGTAGGTGGATGAATAGATAAATACAAAATGAGTATTGGTGAAAATTAAACCCTTCACTTCAATGTAGTGAAATCAGCTAGCAGCTGTTTTTATGCTATTAATGTGTTAGCTAGCCTTGTATTTATCCTAGAGCTTATAATTACTCCACAAATTTGTGTTTGTAAGATGTCACTTCACTGTCTATCAATGGCACGGTAATAAATATGGCTCTGAAAATTTATTAGCTCTCTTAAATGTGTCGTGGGTAGGCGAGTGTCTCGTCTCATGTGAACTCATTTATGATAGTATTTCACTTTTATTGTATATACGTTATAGCAAGAGATATGAATAAAATTGAAAAAAGAATAATAAATGTTTTTTTAAAATTTTAAAGTGACAAATAATATTGGACAAGAGGATTTTTTAGAAAGACAATTATTTGTGAACGGAGGGAGTATCTATGTATGATTTTTTTTTACTGGATCAACGGTATCCCCAGCCCGATAGTCCAAGGACTAATCCGTCGCAGTGTGGAGCTCTATTTAAGGATTTAACTGCTGGCCAACGGGTTGCTGCATACACAAGGCGGAGATCAAATTCCCGACCCTTGTTTAAGCGGACAAGTGAGCTAACCACTTCACCAACCCAAATTGGTTATGTATGATTCTATTCTACCGTAGTCACAAACAACAACGACATATTTCAAACTTAGATTATTTAATTTGTATACTTATCACTCCCTCCGTTCACTTTTATTTGTCTTTATAGGAAATTTATTTGTTCACTATTATTTGTCATTTTAGATTTTCAATGAAATATTTATAATCTTTTTTTCAGTTTTATCCATACATACACTCTCTTTTTATCTCTTACAATTATTATTGCACAAAAAATTATAAGGATAATTTTGTCATTACATTTACTTCTATAGAAATTTATATGTTTTAATCACCTTCTTAATAAGTGTCCAATACTCTAAAACGTCAATTAAAAGTGGAGGGAGGTAGTAATATTCTATTGATTTGTTTAAGGATTTAATTCCTACGTATGTTCTTACATTTCCATAGCTTGTGTTTGTGCAACTAGGTGGGCTGCTTTCCCTTACACCGAAGAGCATTCTGGGTGGAACAATGTGCATCCCGATACAAAATTAATTAATTAAAGGTTGCAGCTTTAATTTGTTCTTTTCTCACGCTTTATTTTAGTATGGATTAAGCTTTTATTGCATTTCTCCTTTCTTTTCTCTTTTGTCCTTTTCTGTTGTCATAGCAGTGCATGCTTGCATGATTTGTGTATCGTTATTCATGACCTAAGTCTGATGATATCACTTTGCAATCATTACTCTGTTCTAACTTTTATTTTGTTTTCTAGATTAATAAATAATTTTTTCATTTTTTTAATTGTCCAATTTAGAGTTGCGTGTATTTTTTTTAATTGTTCATTTTAAATTTTGAGATAATATTTATTATTTTCTTCCCCTTTTACCCCTATTTAGTTGATGAGAGATGAGTAACAATAATAGCAATAATAATTGAGGAGAAATGAATAACAAAGGGTAATTTAGTAAAGTAGGTGCACATTTTGTTAATTTTTATACTACACCAATTATTTCCTAAATACTCGCGCACATTTAAAACTGGACAATTAAATAAAACAATTTTAGATTGTGGCTTCATCGCCGGGCATAAAAACTAATTAAGGACGAATTAATATATATATAATTGGTTAGAGTATTAAAGTTAAAAGGCCCTAGCTATATGCAATGACATTGGTAATGATAATATAATTGTAATAAATAATGAACATTAATATTATTGTATTAATTAATTAATTAATTACCCCTGGTCCATGGATGTTATGCATGCATGTCCTCCCCCCTTAGGTTGAATGGCTCGATTGAGAGGAGAAAACACAACAGGTAAGAGTCATAAGCAAGCAAAGCAAATGCAATAATGTAAGGTAGAGAGAGATGGATAGGCTATATATTATGATTTGATGTGAATAGAATGCTAATATAAAAGACCTGAAACTCAAACCAACCAACCCAGTGACGATATATATGATGTACCCACACCCACACCCACACGGGTCAGTCGAGATAGATATATAGATAGAATGAATTAAGCGGTTGGTGGTGGGGGGGGATTGTTGTTGTTATGAGTGGGAGTGGGACGACGATGATTGTGCTTATTGTTATGCATCCAAACCTTGAGGACTCTTCTCTTGACCCCAATGTCTTGGCAGAAGTGGTGCACCACCGCCTCCTCCTGCTTCTGGATCTTCCACCCCACCTTCTCCGCAAACCCCAGCATCTTCTCCTTCTGCTCCTCCGTGAACTTGGTCCTGAACCTCTTCCTCTTGTTCTTCTTCTCCGCCACCATGCTGGGCTTCTGCTGGGCCCACTTCCTGCTCCTCCCATCGTCGTACAGATGTGGATGTGGTGATGATGAGGAGATGAGTGGGTAGTGAAAGGGGTGGAGGAGCATATGCATATGCATATGCATGTCGTCTCGTCTGTGGAAGTTTCGGTGGCAGTGGCAGGCAGAGCAGTTGAGGGCTTCCATGGTCCCCTCTTCGCCGCTGGGCATGAACTCCCCGCACCCGTCTCTGGCGTTCCCTCCCATGGCCGCTGCATGGTTCTTCAGGCACTCTCTGTACCGCACCTTCTCCTTCTCTTTCTCTTTCTTCTCCTCCCAACCCATCATCATCATGTGGCTGTGATGTTGTGATGCTGAGTTGCCATCATGATCATGATCATAAGTGCCTCCTCCTCCACTACTGCTCATGTTTATTGGGATCGCTATCTCTCCTTCTTCATGACCCGAAACTTCCATTATTTCTATATATCAATTCATTCTTCCTGCCTCCTCCCTATTTCGATTCGAGGTAATTAAACAATGAAACACCACACCTACAAGCAAGATGGATGAATCAAGAAATAATTAAATAATCGTTCATTTAATTTAACAAGTGAATTGAAGATACTAGGAGCTGAGCCTGAGTGCATGCATGCATGCAAATATATATATGTATGTGTTGTAAATGTAGATATTATAATATATGTATGATACTGATCGAGTGTTAATTAGTTACCTAGCTAGCTAGCTAAGCTAGGATGGGAGAGGAGCTGAGGTAGGTATGTATGTATGTATGTATGTATGTATGTATCCTGATATAAGAGATTAGAAGAAGAAATTAACAAGTACTGAAGCAGAAGAGAGAGAGAGAGCTAGCTAGGTGGGAGGCTACATACCACAAACTCAACTCAACTCAACTCAGCTCAGCTCAGAAATATGATATGATATAATATTATGATATGGCCATGACAGCCTAGTTATTAAGCAAATAATTATTTACATACAGAAGTAATTAAGCATGTACGCAACTCACACATCATCATGGCTACTGCAGCCATATATATTTTGTATCTCTCTGTTAGTTAGTTAATTAATTAAGTAGCTCCAAAAGGCCGGAGAGGGAGTCACGTACAATTATTAGTGTGTCTGAGAGGAAGAGAAGAAGATGAAGGAAGGGTGCTACCTAGCTAGCTGGCTGGAGAGGGAGAACATTATACATGTTGTCTATCTACTTGGTAAGCTTAATTAATTGCTTCCTTCCTTCATTCAATTGCGCGCAGTAGACAGACACACAAGTGTGTTTAGTGGAAGACGAAAGAGAGAGAGTAGTGGAGCTGAGGTGGGTTTTTGCAAGCTCAGCTCAGCCACTGAATGAAGAGGCTAAGCACTAAACAAAGCAAGCAAAGCTAATAGGGAGGAGGCTTATTATAATAGAGAACATCATATCAGATCAGATATATATGGGTGTGTGTGGGAGTGAGAGAGAGAGACAAGAGTTTAGCTAAGGAAGGAAAAGGGAAGATTTTAACGGACAAAGAGGAGAAAAATATATTATATATATTATATTATAATAGAGTGAGAGAATAAATAAAGGAAAGGAAAGGGGTTGAGGAGGGTGCTTGCTTTGCTTTGCTTTGCTTGCACTGTATATCAGCCATCAAGTTTACGCCAGTTAGAGGGGAGCAGTGTGTCAGACAGTGGACACTACTAAAGACAATTCAAGAGAGAGAATCACAGTGCCTTTAATTTCTCTAATCAAACACTCAGTAGTAGTAGAAGAACAAGATATCAGTACCAGAATCAATTAACACAAACAAACAAACAAACCTTCTTTAATTTAACACTGAAATGATTTTTCTTCCACTTTAAATCTACTCTCCGCCTTAGTCCTGTATATATAGAATAACTTTTCAATTAAAAAAACTTGAGTGAGTTAGATGAGTAGAAGGAATTAAGGATTGAAGGAAACTGCAAATACATTAGTACCTTCCTTACTCTGAAATATTAATTAATCAATTGATTTCTCTACACTATGTAAAAAAAGTGTGTTTCACCTTTCTATATCTCTGAATTTTTTTTTAACAATTGGATGTTGATGAATAATGTGACTCCAACAATTCTCTTCCTTGACTATGCGAGGATCGGAATTGATGGATTTATGTGGTCATTAGATTAGAAGCAATTGTTACGCCTTAGCTTCTCGATCAGGATTTAACTATTGCAGTCATCCCTAAAATGGCATAAGCATTATATTCAAATTAAAAAGCAAGGAAAAAATTTGTGAAGTAAGTCACTAAAGTAGCTGGGTGATAATAATTCCCTGCAAAGTCTATAAATACAAAAAATATATATAATATATAATATATAGTACGTCAGTGGAAGCAGAAGCAGGGGTGATAATTATCATTATCATTTTGGCAGAACATAGAAAGCTCTCGTTAGTGGGATTCTTCCTTCACGCGCCAGCATTACTACTAAGGGAAACAAATTATTATCATCAAGTCTTGTTGTATGCTTTTATTTTTTTTTAATTATTATTATTAATTGTACACAGTCGCAGAGCCTTCAAGGAAATACTAGCTAGTTTCTTAGTATGTATATATATATATATATATATATATATATATATATATTTGCTCGGTCGTTGTGGTGTTGTGTCAAGAAATAGTTGGCTCAAGATGCCAATATATATAATGATGTCCCTTTGGAATACAAACAAAGAAACAAAGAGCCAGCAGCTGAATTCCATTCAGATTTTGCACATGTGAGAGAGAGAACAGAGCAAGACTCATCTTTCCAATTTCGTACGATAAATTAAATTGGATTAGTATTCAATTATTCTGATCTTAATGAACTATATATGAAGGGTTATTTAAGCAACAAATAAACTTAAATTCGGTGATTAGGCACTTTCATCAGCATGCGTGCATGTCTCCGATATGAAAATAAATAATTTTTAAATATTGTCATAGAAAAGTTACCAGGACGTCACGGTAGCTCTGTAAAGCTGTTCTTTACATATATATATATATATATATATATATTGATTCTACTGGGAAGTTGGAAAAGGATTCCCTTTTCATATTATTACTTTTATTTAAATAAATATATATATACTTATTGATCCAAGTGGCCGGCTTTATTCTTTTATTATCCTTACCTTTATTTATTCGAGTTTCTAGGCCACACTTAAGACTTTACAAAATTTGTTTGTATGTCTGTTGTCTCATGTTGTATCCGATCCATCCAGTAATTGTGTATGAATGAATATTACTTTTCCTTGCTTTAATTTGTTGCTTTTCGTTCTTCTTTTTGTCTTAGACAACATTATGCTCTTTCTGTGATTTGTTTGTTAAGGGCTACTGCAAACGTATGATGCACTTAAAGAAAGAAAGAAAGAAAGAAACCTCTATCTTCATTTATTTATTTTCCCTGGTGGCACATGCAGTAAATTAATTAACGTAATCCGAAGGAAGGCTGCAATTTTCCTGCTGGCCTGGTGGGTGGAGTAGCTTGAAGCCACTAATGAAAGAATGGTTACGTTCAAAATAATATATATATAGACAGTATACATACTACTCCTAATATAATACCTAGTATCGAAGAAGCTGGTAAGGTAGCTAAGGAAAGGGAGATATATATACTAATTGAGGCCTAAGGGTCCACTCCACAGGAATAATAAAATAAAATAAATATAGTTAGTGTTTGTTCATGAGAATGAGATGTGATAACTGGTGAGAGAGCTAACCTAGCTAGCTAGCTAGCCTCCCTTGATCCATCTGGCAGCACTGCACTGCACTGCACTGCGCTAGCTAATCTTATTGCTTTGCTTCGATATATAAAACTTTGTCCCAGAAACACGCTTCAATGATACTACTAGCTACATATATAGTACACCTGTACTGCAACACACACACACAATTTCGTGTTCCCATTTCTCATCACTGCTGACAAGTAATCACTGAATGTCTTGCAATATTATAATAACTCTTACTATTTATATAATATATACAAAATTAATTAATATAGATATTTTGATTTATAATTATTTAGTTCACTCAAAATTACTTTTTTAAAAATGTTTTTCTAAATCAAAAAATTATCATATCAAATATTATTTTACTATAACATAATATATAATGTATGTATGTTTATTTTCGTAAAACAAAGAGCAAGAGTGTGAGAGAGAGCAATGGCAATGATTAATTAATAAATTTTAAATATTAATTATCTATTTGAACTCTAATATATTTCATCAGACTATATATATAAGTAGTTTATATATGACTCAAAGTAGAACGTGAAATTAATTAGTAGTACAAATGAATATACAATAATACTTAGAGTATAATAAAAATACGTCCAACTTATATCTAACATGTATTATTTATGTTATAGGATGTACATTATACATATAGTACACATCCTGTAACATGAATAATACACATTGAATACAAGTTGAACATATTTTTATTATACATATATTTCCCGCATAGACACGCATGAGAGTGAGTAGCAGTACATGCAAGTAATTAAAGTCACCAACAAAACAAAGATAAAGATAGGACGGACAAGCTGACATATACATCGGGATTGATGAAATTAAATTGTTCAATTAATATTGATTGCATTGCAAAAGCGAGCTTAGCATACCACACACAAGTTCAAACCTAAAAGCAAGCTAATTAAATTAAGGGCCACACTACATACATAGAAATATGTATATAATAATATAGAACATATATAACTAATATTAAAAATAACTGTATCACATAATAATGTACATGAATTCACAATTATTTATATATATAGTGCACATTATCTTATTATGTATAAAATGCATATCTTATATTATTATTGATTTATGTTTATTGAGCGACTACAAATCTAGTAATATTCTCGATATATAAATATGCTTTGCTACATCATTATTGAAGATTCAAAGGTTATGTGTTGATTACTCGCTTGTTCTTTTCTTTTAGCAAGAGGACAAGAAATGAAATGAGAGGAATATTACATAAAGATGAGTAGGTGTTCCCAATGAAAACAAGATGTCCATGAAACCTTTTCTTTTCTCTCTTACATTAAAAAGCAAATTATTCATGAATGACCAAATAAACAAACAAACAAACAAAAAAGCAAATTATTCTTGGTCAACTAGCTAGCTAGCTAGATTTGATCCGATCCTCATGATCGATAATAATATATTCTCTTGGTGCATGATCTATCAATCTTGCTAGCTAGCTTTAATTTCTGTTTTGTTTTAGAAGGCGTTATTTAGTTAGTTAGTTAGTTGTTGGAGACTTTCATCTAATGATCTGATCGTTATTAGTATATTCTACACCAACCAACCAACCAACCCGTTTTCCTAGGTGCCTTGTCTTAGGAAACCAGTACTGTTACCTACCTTTATTATACCAATCATTTTTCCATTAACGAATCAAATTAATTACTTAAATTGGCTTCCTTAGTTCGTTTTGGATGGATATATATAAATGTATAAATGCATGCTTGTCATGATGAAATTAGACAACCAATAGAATAATAGTAATTTCTTTAATTTTCTACTTAAAGCTGCTACTATATATGCATGTATGTGTTTATAATCATGTAGTGTTTGATCATTATTTATTAAATAGGTAGGGGCCGGTGGGTGGGAAACTGTAGTGAAGCTAGCCGTGGGCTTTATATATTATATTTGCTAATTAATTAATTAATTAAGCAGTGACTGACTCACTCACTCACTCAGTCCTGGCAATGAACAATGAAATGCAACATATATAATAACAGAACAGATAGAGATAGAGATAGATATCATCCATCAATTGCTTTGCCGCAGATCGAGTACATGCACGCACCAAACAAAGTATATATATCATTCATTATTCCTTTCTATTCTTGCTAGCTACTCATCTATATTCATTTTTCATTTTTCATTCATCCTACCTAAAGCACATGCATGCATATGCATATATTATTATTATATTGTTCTGTACATTTCATTTCAATATTATATTCCTTAAGCTTGAAATATTATATTGTATGTTCAGAGAGAGTAGCCACTAGCTTAGATCCTTTCTTTCCTTCCAATCTTATGCATGCTACCATAGATCCAAATATAATATGATATAGCAAGTGTGAACTATATATCATTTTATATCTCATCATCCTATCTAGTATCTACTCATCATTATTATTAGAATATTGCTATTTGGACATACTGTTTTTTCATTTTCAAATAATATTTTTGTTATTATTATGCACGATTTCATTAATTACGTACTTTTCTCAGTCCCCTCTCTATTGACTGTTATATGTGGACTTTGATATTATTAACTAATGCGTAAGTTTTATATAACAAAGGCAGATCTGTCGGATCCGATTCGCATTCAAATAAATTTGAATAAATTAGGAAAAGAATGAAAAATAAAAAGGGGAGGGGTAGTTGTTGGTGTTGTTGTGAAGCATAGACAGATATAGTATGCACGCAATGTCTCTCTCATCGATCTCATGTGATGTCGTCCATTAAAACTCATTGATTTCGACTGAGGGTTGGCCCTGCTTTAATTTCTGTCGTTTGGGGGACCCCTCTCTCTCTCTCTCACTCTGCTTATATATATATAGTATACATATATGATGATAGAAACGATATAGAATCCGTTGAGTGTTTTTCTTTTCCTTTTGAAAAGCAAGAAGGGATAGCCGTTGGGAACATTCTCAGTGCTTTTAATATTTGTCTCAAGTAAGTAATTAAGAGTAGTGACTTGTGAGTGAGTGAGTGTAATATCCATGCCCATGCCCATACCATAACATGATAATGTGGTTGCATTGCTGGGCATGAGATTCAAACTCATATTGCCCGACCTACCTAGCTAACTAAAATACATATAAAGTAAAGTAATGTATGTCATTACGCGTGTGTGTATATATATATATATATACATAAGAACTAAGAAAATAGATATTGGGCTTGGTCAAGAGCGTGTTAACATTTTCAAATGTACGTCGTTCATTTCCATTCGCGATTTGGATGGATTTAATCTCACTATATTTTAAATCATCGATTAAAAGAGTGATCATATGTATGTACCGGACTAGCTACATGAGCAGGGGGACATGACTACACTGATTAATGTATGGATGAATTGAATTGTGGGTTTTCTTTCATTCATAGTGTAATTGAACTGTGTTATTCACACTTATTCTTCAATGCATAAATGTATGGTGACGAAAAAGTAGATAGAATTATCTTATCTAGATTTAATGGTAAGCTCGAGTGGTGCATGAGAGAGAGAGAGGCTGATGGATTTGAGACACTGACCATTTTGATTCAGTATCTATGTACGTCGTTGGGGGACCATACACAACTAGCAACAGTGTATTAATTACATTTATACCGAATGAAATTAGGGTATTTATGAGGTTATATATAGTTATATGCGAAATTACATTTTTATCTTTGGACGGAGAGCATGATCCTTGTCTCCATCTCCGCATTACTTCTCAGGAAGATTTTCCTCTCTATTCCGACCGTGGGGCCGGCATTTCCTTTGGGGATTCCCGCGTCTGTATCCCTATTACCATCCCTAAACCCACGTCCCAAATTCAATACTTATATATATATATATATATATATATATATATATATATATATATATATATATATGGGTGGCGGGATGTGTGGCTATAGCTAGCCTAATTAGCTTGGATGGATGGATGGGATGATCGACGTACATGCATACAGTAGTATGCAGAAGACACAATGCAATCATTTAACTCTAAGCCTCTGAAATATTTTCTGAGGCATGATGTTTAGATGTGGCGTGTAAGAAAACCCCTCGGCCAGAAAGATAATGATAATGAGCGTGAGTGAGTGAGTGAGGGCCAACAATACAGAGGTAACGTACATCTACCCACACACACAGCCACCCACTTTTCCGGATATGCTCATATTCATGCCTCTCTGTCCTGTGCCACTGTCACTACTGTGCCTTTCCCCCCCTCCATCTCTTTCTCGATCTTACACACACACACACCCAAGCGGGCAAAGACGATATATATATATATATATATATATATATCATACGGCAGCTACCTACATTCGTTCTAGTTACAAATCAAGATTATCATATCATAATCCCTTATTTTCTTTAACTTTATGCCAATATATATCTCTTTGGTTTTGTATGCTGACTTTACACTTGTGTATCTTATAGAAAATGTAATTTACATTATTAGATTAGATGTGGAATAGTACCTAGAAAGCAACTTAGATTTCACAAATTACAATTCTCTGTCATTAATCCGTTCAGGACGATGATGTTATTTTCATGATATTGAACTCTCGACGCTGGATACATTCCTATATTTTCCTCTTAACAGTGGAGACACGCTCCCAAAACTTGGTTGGAACCTGGCCCAGCTTTATGGAGAAAGAAGGCCCAATCATCTATTATGTTACAAGCTTCTCATTATTGTTTAACAGAGGGAGAAGGAAAAGAAAAAAGGTTTCACATTACTGGATCAAAGAAGAGAAGTTGAGGTAAAGGGAGTATCGAAGATCAACCATCACTAACTGCAGGTGCAGGTGCGAGTGGAGACTATTTAACGTGTGCTCCTCTACTAGGCACGCACGCAGCAAGAGTACTTGTGCTCCCAATCTTAACACAACTTTCATGCAACTAGGAACTCTACTAGAAGCTAAATTTACAAATAGATAGAGAAGAAAAGATAACATAATTTTCAGTTTTTCATAATTAATTTGGATGCGGTTGTTTTCTATCCTAGTATCTGGTAGATTACGTGGTTTCCCAAATCCCAACATAAATGGAGAAGTAGGAGGAAATACAGCAAGAACATCGAAAGCAGCAGAAACAAAGGTAGCGTTCCTCCAGACACGCACGCACGCACTCACAGGAAAGAAAACAAGTAAATTCTGAATGGATGCATAGCACTAGAGTAGAGTGAGGGCATAAGTTGTAGCCATAGCCATAATGATAAAGGAAATACTGAAGGACCCAATATCGATAGTCTGAAATTTATACATTCAACTCAACTCAACTCAAGGTTGCCAGTTCATTTTCAACTTAAAGCTTATTAATGAACATTATGAAAAAAAAAACAAAAGGAAAAGGAAAAGGATGAGGCAAGTGCCACAGTTCTTAGATAGATCTCCCAAGCTAGCTTCCACCTGCAAGAGCAATGTGGAGACTCCTTAAGTAAGTAAGCAACAAATACCCAGTGAATGAATTTCAGACTGGGAACAATGTAGCCAATAACAAATATTTGATCTCAGATAACACGAACAAGAGAATCGGAGCATTCTTATTTCCCATCCATCCTCACCTCTGCCTCTCACATTCTCATCTCATACATACAGAACCACAATCGGCAATATGTTTTACCGCCCTTGCAGTTGCAGATCCATACCAGGACGGGAGACAAACCATTAATTTGAACCAAGAGAAGAGTAGTAAGCAAATTAAAAGTATCAAAAGAAGAAGATAAAGGAAGAACAACCCAGTAGCAGAGACCTAACCATAGAAAAGGGGCCAATTGAAATTGAAAGTAAAGCATAGCAGGATAAAAAGCCCCAATCTTAGAGACAGTAAATAAATAAGAAACCCTAAGAATGATTTAGAAATGGATAGGTATAAAAAGGAAGGAGTGGGAGTGGGGGTGGGGGTACGTACATGATGGATGGATGGATGAGCGATCAGTGAGAGGAAGAAGCATGGTGGGAAGAGGAGGCGGAGGAAGGAGCGTTGATGCGGTTGTAGACCTGCTCGCCGACGAGGTAGAGGCCGAAGGCGACGAGGGCGATGCCGAGGCCAGGGGTGGCGTGGCGGAACTGATTGGTGAGCATAGGGTGCTTCCTCCACTGGTCCCTCCTCCTGAAGAACTCTGCTGTGTGCTGTCCTGCGGATCCCATCTCTTCTTCTTCTTCTTCTTCTTCTTCTTCTTCTTCTTCTTCTTCTTCTCCTTCTTCTCCAAATCGTGATCCCAATCCCACCTCGCACCTCCCTCTTCTTCCTTTTCGTTTGTTGCTCAACTTGGGCTGGGCTGGGCTGGGCTTGAAGCCCTGTTTTCTAACCCACAAACATGTGAAGCCCTACTTATGACCGAAACATAAATTTAGGCCCTCTACTTGTTGATATTTTATTTGTAAGAAAATAGAAATTAAAACACAGTAAACTTAATTGAAATATCAATCCATAAAAAGAAAACTAATGTAAATTTTAATATATTTAAATTAAACTCACAGATTTCTGTTCTTTAATCTCACGGACTATGGTTTTTGTAGCTGTGCTCAAAACTCTAAAGAATGAATTTATCAATTACTCCTTCTTTTTTTTCAAAAAGAAAAATATTGTGTATTTATTTATTTGATCATATTGGAGGTGAGTTATCTGACAAAGCCGGAATACTATATGACATAATAATAAAAATAGGAGTGAATTTATGCGGCGTATGGTGTAGTTATTTGTCAATTCTCACGGTTATATGGAAAATATGTGAGCACAACAAAAAATCAGTCAAAACAGGCAATAAATTATGCACAACATATATAATATAAAATGCACAATGTATTTCACATGTAATGCACAACATATTTCACCTATTGTGCACAATATATGTCACATGTTGTAGCATCATCTTTCTTTATAACATGTGATATATGTTGTGCACATCATGTAATATATGATGTGCACAATATGTAATATTCGTTGTGCAATTTATATTATACATGTTGTGTATAATTTGTTGGCTGTGTTGGTTGGTTTTTTTGGTGTGACTCTCCACTTATATATATATATATATATATATATATATATATATATATATATATATATATATGATAGTTAGTCTGTTTGTTGTTTAGAGTGGGAACGGAAAGGGAGTGAGTCTTGATCGGAGCAGAGCAGTTGGCAGAAGAGATGGTACTTGTTCTTCAGTTTCAAGCTCCTCCTTTCACTCTCTCTCACCCTCACCCTCACCCTCGCTCCTTTTCTTCTCCAACAATTCGCCAATTCCGCCCCAATTCATTCCCAGGCAAGTCAATGCCAGTTTCTGCGCTGCTGCTTCCTTCTTCCTTGTTGTTATTATTATCAATCATGCTTTAATTAATTAACATGGATTGGTTCTAGCTTCATCCCTTGACTTTTTGGTTGTCAGCTCCTCGAATCAGGTTGAGCAGGAGGAGTGCTGCTTCCACCCCCCTTATTATCTGCTCTGCCCAGGCCCACCAGCAACAGGCAAGTGCTTCCTTCCATTTGATTTACAACTAGAGATTCAATCGATGATATTATTGCATGTTCTGTGGGATGATGTATTTGTGTTGTTTCCCTTTCCCTTTGCCTTTATTGGTCTGATTAATTTATGTTGAGGATGGAATGGATATATGCTGCCTTCTGCGCAGGAGGAGTCTTACTCTGTTAAGGACAGAAGCGTCTCCGTTGTCCTACTGGCTGGGGGCAAGGGCAAGAGGATGGGAGTCAGTTCTCTTTCCTCAATTATTCATATTTCCTTCTAACAGTATCCTATCCTATCCTATCATTGTTTTATGTTTTCCCATCTTTCCTATGGTTTCTGCACCACCCATCATTCTGTACATATCCAGGTCTCTTCTAGTTTCATTGCTGACTTCACGTTTTACCAACCAGAACATAATTATTTTGTTTCTTGTCGTGTTAATAATAGGCTAGCATGCCAAAGCAGTATCTTCCGCTTTTAGGTCAACCAATTGCATTGTATAGGTAACATCAACTGCCCACCTCACCTATCAGCACTCTCTTATTCTTGTTTTTGTTTTTGTGTGATGCATTCGCTTCATATTATGTGCTTGTTTCATTCATTTACAAGTTTACTAGATCTGAATATGCCCAATCCTTTGCAGTTTCTACACTTTTTCTCACATGGTCGAAGTCAAAGAAATCATTGTTGTTTGTGACCCTTCATACAAGGACATTTTTGAAGGTCTTTCCCCTCCTCCTCTCTTTTGCTTTCATCTCCCAACAATCTCATGTATCTGCCTCTTGGTTATTAATAATCTTATTTCCTCAGATGCAAAAGGAAATCACCAAGCAGGACTTAAATTTGCACTGCCAGGAAAAGAACGACAGGATTCTGTCTACAATGGGCTTCAGGAATGTGCACTTTTTCTTTTTCTTCTTTTCGGTTAAATCTTGATTATGAATAAGTTTCACTTATTCTCTCACATTTCTTTGGTTTAGCTCTGCCTAAGGTGAGGCCACTGTTTCTTTTATTACTTAGTTCTTCCTTCTCTAACTATGGTGATTAGTTGAGAATAAGAAACCTGAAATTTAGAAGCTAATATTAATTTTGACTTGTTTGTCCCTTTAACATATACATCTTCTCATATAAGTATTGAATTCTCGTTTATTCTATTTTATTTTTCTGCAGGCTGTTGATTCGAACTCCGAACTTGTTTGCATTCATGATTCTGCAAGACCTTTGGTGTTATCAGGAGATGTGAAAAAGGTTTCGGGTCGAGTAGTTTCTCTTGCACAAGATGCCACATAAATTGCTTTAGATTTTCTTAAGTTACATAATAATACAGTTACACTGGTCTTGTGAGAGTGAGATAATGTTAGGATTCCTGTCTACTAAACAGCAGTGATATAGTATGAGAAACAGTGAACATAGCTAGTATTCATGTTTTTTAGGTCCTGAATGATGGATTGTTGAATGGAGCTGCTGTTCTTGGCGTTCCTGTGAAGGCCACAATCAAAGAGGTAGTCAATAGCTATTTTTCATTTGTATGTCACTTCTGTTTTCGTTTTTGATTAAAATGAACTTAATATCACCTGCTTCACATAAAGAATTCTATAGAAAAATTCAAATTTGAATGTGATAGTCAACTTATATAAACATTTCACCCCTTTAATAGGGCTCATTTCAACAATCTTGCTGATGATCGACTAAATTAATTAGAAGCATATACTTCAGGGCCTGAAGCAGTAAATTCTAAGTTGTCCCCATAGCTATATTTTATTTTTCTTTTCATTGTATGTGTATGATTTAATTATGTCTTTTTCCCCTGTCAGATAATCCACATGCTCAATATCTAAACTGCTCCTTCTAAGATAATTCTGGTGCAAGTTGAAGTTCAAAAATAGTGTAGAGCTTGAATTCAGATGTTTGTTCCCTTCACTGTTTTGTTACTGCTGCTCTAATAAGGACAAGTTTTTAATCTAAGTTTTCTATTTGTTTATACTTGATAGAAGTAGGAATAAGTATAAGCATAGCTGTGCCTAGAAGAATTTCTTCTGATTCATATTGAATTTTTTTGGTCTATGATTATGTACACATATGCATTTATTTTGGTTCCTCCTCTTTAACGAATTTGAAAGTAATGAGATTTGTCTGCCAATCCTTTTTCAGGCAAACAATGAATCATTTGTAGTTAAAACACTGGACAGGAAAACGCTATGGGAGATGCAGACCCCTCAGGTTATAATTGCAAAAGATAATAATATGCATCTTTCTTTTTTTTTTTAAAAAAAAATCTGGTTGAGACTTGAGGAAGTAGTTAATTGCTTCAAATCTCATATAATTTTACAGGTTATTAAGCCCGGGCTGCTGAGGAAAGGATTTGAGCTCGTAAATAGGTAGTTGTTCATTCTTATGGTTAATTATGTTGTGAGTTGTACACATGAAAGAAGTATGTTGTATTGTTTTGATATGGCTAGTAACAAAGTGGAAAGAAACTTGATTGCAGAGAAGGTCTTGAAGTAACTGATGATGTATCCATTGTAGAGCACCTGAAACATCCTGTTTACATAACAGAAGGATCTTATACCAACATCAAGGTATTCAAACATAAACTATGCAAAGCTCTGTCTTCTGTGGTTTCACAACATATGCTAACTGTTTTGGTTTTGCAGGTCACAACGCCTGATGACTTGTTACTTGCTGAGAGAATATTGAATATCAACTCTGCGGACAAGTAGGAGACTTGGTAGTAAAACTTTTGCCATTTCATCTTTGAAGAAGAAGAAATTTTTTTAATTTTTTCCCAGAATATAATAGATTACTCGTGGTCCTGCAAGGTTCAAGCAATCTCGCAGTATAGAGAAATGTAACTTAAGATTTTGTAGAAGAGCATGGTGGTTGCTCGAATAAGGAAATGTTCTTGAATCATGCATGCTTTTGATTTGGCATATTCTTTTTTATCTGACACAGACTTCCCCATGACCAAATAAATAGTTTGGTAGGAATCAGACTAACTTGATTTTGAAATAAATAAAACTTCGAGTTATTTATGGAGATGGCAGTTAGGGAAGTTCGAATCATCGGCAAGTCTAATTTTAATTTGCAATGAATGATCAAAGATGCATTTCGGCGAGAACTTTTGGCAATAAAGATGCATGCTCATAGACAAAAAAAAAAAGCATTCTCAATCAAAATTATGATCGTGATAATTCCCACAGGACGAGTGGTTGATGTAATTAGTTGAGGAGGCTGTAAAGTGTAAAGGGCAATTGCTTTTGAATTATGAGATGGTAGGCAATCACTATCAGCTCTTAAGTGTGGCCGTTATATTATCATATGCTTGCTCACAATATTGAATTCAAAATTTAAGTTGTGGGCAATTAGCTTGTGTAAGATGATCAATTGGGGAGCGTTTATCCAACGGATTTGAAAGTAAACTTGTCTGTACAACACTTGACTTTGGAATGATTAAGTATGTTATTAAAGCAAGCAAGGATTACGAATTTGGAAAAAGGGAATCTTATAACCAAAAAGGTTTCGTTGTTCCTCTTTATTAATTAAGGATGGAGAGCAAAAGGAACAGCGAGTTGGAACAGCGAGTCGAAACACATATTGCTCACTCGCAATCCAATCCTTCAAGAATCGCTCGATAAAGGCAAGTCTTGTATGATATAACGTAATGTAATGTCTCCTTTGTCTTATCTTGTAAAGCCATTTTTCCTTTGCTTACCACACTCCCCAAACAATGAAAAACGGCCAGCTTTACGCGCTCCAACTGGTGTACCTTTTACCTGCTTACCACAACACAATTTGGCACTACTTGAGTTTTGAGAGGGCCTCAAAATGCAACTGATTAGATTACATGTATGAGAATCAGAAATTACCTTTAATGCCCTTCTAGGCTTGGCGTTATTCCAACACAAAAATCCACAACCACCAGCTCCGGAGCTCGATTCATATCCCCTACATAAACAATGCTTGTTCAACAACAAATTATGACTACTAATTAACTTGACTAGTTCATCCCCTGAATAAAGGAGAATAACAAATATTGACAGTAATTTTACCCCAATATAGTTTCAATTCAAGTGCCACATTTTAGAACCTCTTCCATATAGTTTGTTAAGAACTTTCCTGTGAAGGCAATGGAATCTTTTTGTCTGAAAAGACATAAGCATTCCACTGTCCTGTCCTAGAACCGGGCAAGGACTTGAGCATGCAATTTTCTACAGTTTTTGTTTTTTTGGCATCATATTTTAAGAGAGAGAGAGAGAGAGGTGTGGCAAAACTGAAAAAAGACTTACAGATTGTCTTTGACAGAACTTGTTGCTAAACTGCTGTCATGCAATAAACTCGGGGACATGGGATAACGATCTGCCCTTCTACCGGTCTGATCCTTCTGTAAGATCCTTCCATTTCTAATGCTCAAACCTTTGACTTCATTACTCAGGTCATCTTCCCATTGCTGATGAGAGGAGAATCTTGTAGAATCCATGGACTCCACTGGGTCTATGCAATAGATACCATCCTGTGGAAGGACCTGATTCTTCTCAGGCCTCAATCGACTCAATGACCCCGGGGAACCTTTTTCTACAGCCTGTAACCATGCAGTTTCCAGCCTCTGCTCACGAATGATGGATTCAATTCTCTGCATTGGATTATCTTGTCTTCTCTCCCTCACACCATTTCTTTCAGTCACAATATCAGATGAATTGGGGGCAGATTGAAGATCTCCATCCAGCAAAGGAGGAAAACTAGGATAAGACCCTGTCCCATTCATGCGATCTCCTCTTTGTTCCTTCTCGCTTGCCACTGTGGACTCTGCCTCCCTTAGACCTGGTAGACTAGCCTGATTTTCACCTTCACCATCAGGCAAGTGGACAATTCTGACATCTACATTGCACCTTAGAACCATTTCCATGGAGTTTGTGATACTTCTCAAAAACCTCTCAGCCCTAAGTTTAATATCTCCATCCCTAAATGCAACATATGCTACCAGAACACCTGCAGAAAAACTCTATTAGGAGAGAGGGGAACAATACATGAAAAAATAAAGGCTTTTATTACTAAGCTGGAAAATAGCAGAATCAAACGAAGGGAGCGAGCAAAGAGAGACCTGGTACTGCAAAGGAACAAAGATAGAAAGAATAGAATAAAGAGCACCAGAAAGATATCTATTAAATTTCTCGTAGTTGAACTTGCAACCAAAATGACAGAGGTCAACCAATGATACATGCTCTACTGCCCCATCACCAATAATGAAGGACGCTAAGAAAATCAGTTTTGTGCAAAATATAGTCACCCTCACCTTCAACTTCACATATGGACACAAGCTTTCCATGATTGTGTAGAAGCTGCCTCAATGTCTTGGAGTGACACCTCCCAATACAACGCGCCCAGATATCATGTAACTTTCCAGAATCTATGCATCTAAACATTGTATTCCCAACCATAAGATCATCAGATGAGACAATGATGGAGCCATCATCTATGACTGGGCTATTAGACGGCCTGGATTTTGAGGATATATCCTTTTGATGGCCAGGATTGCCCTTCACTGCTTTTTGATGGGATGCAGGGGATATTGACTTCCGAGGCAAATATTGAATGTCAGACTTATGCTTGGAAGCAGTACCGTCTCTTGAAGCACTAGATGGATCATCTTCAGTTGTTTTGCAGCTCTGCCTCCTGCTACTGCCAGACTGAGTAAGATCTGGCGAAGGCATAGAACCAAGCTGTAACAGAGTTGCTGTGAACCATGTTGAGCGTTCACTGGAAGTCCTTAACTGTTTCTCAGCCTCTGAGAGAAGCTTCAGAGCATGCTTTAACCTCTCCAACTCTGATTCATTCACTGAGAATGAAATCCAAGATTTCAATAATCAATTAAGTATTTTATGGTCTTCGTTATAACAAAATATAATGTTCAAAGCAGATACCATTTTCTCTAAATATTTGATGTACAAATAATGCATATCAAAGCTAACGTCACAACTCACAAGGCAAGCAAAACAAGAGTCAGGACGCAGACTTGGCATTGTCGAAGTTCAAAAACCCAAAGGAGTCTTTCTTTTTCCAATTGACAATTGAGAAGCTCCATGAAAGCAAATTAAAAGAAAATTTTAAAATATAGAAATAAAAGCTATTCGTTACAAATCAGTTAAAACACTGAACAGAGCCTCCATAGTGGCTTTTCATGGAGTACTCAGCCTGGACAATAATTCAGAAGAAGAAAGAACTTATACTCTTATAGTAATGACAAGCACAAAGACAGATCATTGCATACTGCTGAATATGTTACCCTGGGCTAAACACTAAATCAATAAAAGCTCGTGAGAGAACAGCATCGTGTAGCAAACCAATGATTATATTTTATTTTCCAATACCCTTTCTGAATTAGATGACTGTTGATAAACTACTCATTCACTCCAAACTTTAGACTGAGAAATATATATATATAATTGAAACGGTGATTATTACTCACAGTTCCGTCCACCAGAGAATGAGTCATCAGGTTTGGCATCAATGACAGTATATGATCCAGCAATGATGTCCATAATGAGGCCAGCTAGTTGAGACATCAACACCATTGGATCAACTCCAGAGTCCATCAATTCTCTGGCTCTTTTCACCGTCTCTGCAGTGTCTGATGACATTGCTAACTCCAAAAGTTCCAACAATTTTTCATCTGAAACAACTCCCACCTGTACAGGCAATACCAATTACAAGACAGCATTTTGCTTGAATGATTTCCATGGGGCCAAAATAAATTTTTGTAAAATTAAAAGCATTATTAGAACTGCTACATTTTTCCTAAATAAGTCAGAATAATGAACACGGCAAACTCACAAGTTCATTGACAAGAGAAGTAGTAATTCTTTTTCCCAGCAAACTAAGCTGTTCTAACATTGTTTCTGCATCTCGAAGTGAACCATCTGCATTTGTAGCAATGAGGTCCAATGCATCTGTTTCAACATCAAGATTCTCCTGAGCAGATATTTTCCTCAATCGATCTACTATATCCCCGTCTTTAATTTTGTTAAAAAGGTACTTCTGGCATCGAGATTGTATTGTTCGTGGCACGTTGTCAAGATCAGATGTGATAAATATGAACACAACACGTTGAGGCGGTTCTTCCAGAAACTTGAGTAGCCCCAGCCATGTCTTGGAGGGTAAAAGGTGACACTCATCAATAACAAAAACTGTGTATCGTGAGGAGGCTGATGATGACCCGGTTGACAATCTTTTCAGTAGATATCTAGCTCTATCGATTCCTTTCTTGTTGGTTCCATCAACCTCCAGTAGATCACAGCTCTTGCCAGAAATGAACTCAGTGCACTCCCTGCAGTAGCCGCAAGGCTTACTATCATCAGGAGCCACACAATTCAAGGCAGCAGCAAATATCCTAGCCGTTGATGTTTTACCAGTCCCACGAGGACCTTGAAAAAGATAAACAGGAGCAATTCGGCCTCTTGAAACAGCATTGATGAGTGACTGAACCACAATATTCTGCCCAATCAGTTCACCAAAGAACACGGGCCTGTACTTCTGGCTAAAACTCCTGCTATTTTCAGGCGTGCCTTCCTCCTCCCCGTCCCCATTGAGAGCTACAATCTCCAATCCTTCTTGACTCCTACAACTCGACGACCACCGCCTTCCATCCAATCGACTCAAGCCCTCCAGATCAAGCTCCCCAAAGTTTGTAGAGAGCTCGTCATCACTCCTACCAGTTCCTATAGAAGACCCTCCTCTAGCATCGCCACTGTTAGTGAGCAATGGAATAACACCCTGAGCACTCCTCAAGGAAATTCTCCGCTTGTGGGAGGCCGCAGATGATCTCCGGTGTCTCGGATAAATAGTTTGTCCCCCACAAAGTATGCTACTTCCTTTCCTCCTTAAAGTGTCTGATAGGGAAGGTGAATAGCAACTCCCACACATGCCTCTATGCTTGGGTGTCCTCTTGGACCAGTAGCAAGGGATTCCGCATCCCTGGCGGCCAGGCAAATCCAAATGATCATCTATCTCGTCATCACCATCATTCATGGAGGTTGTGGTGCCATCCCAAGAGCCAACAGTGCTAGGATAACGGTGAGCATACCTATTGTAAGAACTGGTTGACAGAGCAGGGGTACTATAAGAATAAGAAGAGTCCTCCTTCCGGCTTCTGCGCAACAACTTGGAGGAAGATCGAGACCAGTTCTTGTGCTTGAGTTTGAGAAGCAAAGGGGATGTCCCCGAACCCCGTCTCACATCCTCGGAATTAGAGTAGTCTTCAGTATCGTCAGAGTCAAGCAATGCATTGGACTTGAAGAGTGGTTTTCCACCAAGATTGAGGCTGATATCCCCATCCCCATCCCTATCCCTGTCCCTATGCTGATACTTAGCCAAAAGATCCAAATGGGAGAGTGAGAGTGAGAGAGCGTTGGATTTCTTACTCTTCTTCTTAGGGGGAACTGCTCTTCTGGCAGCAGGGGTGGCCAGGGAGGCAAGGCTGGCGTCTCCACGTCTGAAGATGGAAGAAGAGCGAGCTCCACCGCCCATGTATGTATCGCTCTTTGAATCGCAGCCATTCCGAGCATCACTCAAGCTGTCCTCGAAGCTCCCCAGAAGCGACGACGAAGATCCCTCATTCCTGCCATCACCGTCTTCTTCCTCTTCATCTTCTTCTTCTTCTTCTTCTTCGTTGTTGTATTTGGCAACTCCACTCTTCTCGCTCGACGATTTGTGGCTCTTCCAGTTGTACAAGAAGACCCTCTTCTCTTTCCCGCTGTTAGCGGCAACAGAAGACGAGCGAGAATCGAGCTGAGAGGTGTGAGTGAACCTGGTGCTGCCATTGTTGTTGGCGGTGCATGCAGAAGGAGGAGGAGGAGGCACAGATCTTGAGGAGCTAAGGGGTGACTTCTTCCAAGAAGAAGTGGTGCCAGGATCCCTCAAGACGCGCGCAGCTTTGCGGATTTGGGTGAGCTCCTTCTTCAGGTGCAGCTTGCTTGGATCAGAAACCCGCATTTCCGACATCCTTGCTGCCTGAACCTCTCTTCTAACTCCAATCCTTCCGAATCAAAGTACCCAGAAAAGTGAAAAGAGACTTTAAATCATTTACATTTATTTACAATACACACACACACCCAACTCATGATTATGCCCTCTGATAATGTAAAAATCAAAACTAGATTATTATTATTTTTTCAATGCTGAATGGATGGTGAAGGGGAAAGGGAAATGGTGTAGCAGCAGATCTGACAGAGAGAAAGAGAGAGAGAAGTGAGTGACCGCGTGTGAAAATGAAATGGGCGTCTTCTTTTGGTTGACTGCCCCTCTCTCTCTCTCTGTGTCTGTGTGGTGTGACAGAGAGTGTTTGTGTTTGTGTGAGAGTTTCTTTTTTAATTACTAACTAAACTAATTGTTAGGGTTAATGATGTTTGGCGCCTCCCAAGTGAAATGTTGAAATTGAACCTGTGTCGGAGCTGTTTTGTTCATCGAAACTACCAACAACATGGATATGTATTGCAATGAACACTAGTAATATAGATGATGCTTAAGATGATCAAAATTAAGACATGAAAAGGAAAAAAAGTCCCTCCAAACACGGGAATGTCACTCACATTTCACAGTTGGGTGGGTGGGATTGGGAAATGGGGGAGGGATTCTTCTCTTTCTTTCTAAAATAAACGTCTTTTGTTATCATAAGTTCACCTTTAATTTGCCTTCCCACTGATTTCTCTGTGTTTCTCTTTCTCCTCCCCACTTTATTTCTGTCCATTTTAATTCTTATTTAATTGTAGTACCTGGCTGATTTTGTATTTATTTATAATAATAATTGACATTGTACCCATAAAAAAGGAGTATTGCTTTTTTGAGAAATAACGGGGGAGCCGAGGGATATACAAGGCAACCTCACTTTTATTTCTGTCTTTGTAAAACAAAATCAAAATCTTATTTCGCTTATTTTGGCAAATATTACGAACTAGTTCTCCGAGAGAGACGAATTCTCTTTCTCATGCATGCATAAAATAAAATACAAATTAGCTCTCTCAAGTCTCAACTCTCAATGAAGAAAGTTTAAAAAGGTTTACACTCAATCACATTCATTCTTTTTATTTAATAAATATTAGTAATATGGTAATGGGTAAATAATTTTTCCAAATAAAATTCACTAATATTGACTGACTAATTCGGTACATAGTTTTTTGCCCCTCCAATTTGTGGCTAATGAACTCCAAATAATCCTTAAAGTTGAATATGATACAAACAAGCAATAATATAAAGTCATGATAGTATTTTGAATTCGGCGGTGGACATTATTAATTTGAGGCGCTTGCTTGGATGAGCAATAATAAGTAGCACATTTTACTATCAAAGTAAACATGAAAAGAAATATCGGATGTTAGTTTAGTCTTCATTGATTCTATTGATCTTCTCTTGTATTAGATAGATGGTGTTATTGTTGGTTGGATTGGATATATATGGTAGGCGACTTGCAAGAAGGACTTATTTGCTTGCACCTCTCCCCATCAATATGTATGTATGTTTGTTAGTTAGGTAGTTAATGCAACCATTAACCTAACCTAACCATGTGAAATTCTTGTGACACTTTCTTTCCGCCCTCCAATATTAATTGATAAAGAAATAAAAAAAGTAATGTAATTATTTGTATTAATTATATATAGTAAATGTCATTGATTTATATATAGTAGTAACTCATATGCTTCAAAGCTAGCTAGCATTAGCAAGCAGCAATATAATAGCGTATAGAATAGATTGATTAAGCAGGCACGCACGCACAGTAACCGGCCCAACACACAGAGCATATAGTATATAATAATAATAATAATAATAATAATAATAATAATTAGGCACAACAGTAGTGATAAGGACTAGTTGACAAGAGAGTCACTCTTGTAGCTTGCTAGCTGCATGCATGTGTAATAGAAGAGAATTAATTAGTTGTATGTGTTTGTGTCTATTAGCAGCGACACTATTGAAAATTAGGCATGTGGGTGTGATGAGATGAGATCTATCTTTGACTCAATTCTCTCTCACTTAGCTTGCTTCTTATTCTTAATAAACATATTCTTCTCCTTGGATACTTAATTCAAAGAGAATCAATCTCCGATATGATATGATATGATTTATCAAATTAAGCTTTAACACTATTTCCCCCCTTTAATCTTAATTGTATAATAAATCAAATATGAATGTTATGATTCAGTAATAAATAAAGAACAATATTGATTACTGCTATATCCTGTCAATGCCATGGGGTTAATTAATTAATTAAATTCATCATGAGAACATGCGAGAGTTGCAATTGGCCGCATTTCAGTATTATTAAATAATTAATAATATTGGAAAATAATGGCAGATGACATCTATCTAATGCTAGATGATATTTACCAAGTATACCATACCAGGGACGGACGATGAGCCTTGAAGTATTTGACACCAAAAAAGAGAAGTCATGAATGTGAAATGGTCCATGGAGAACCTACCCCTGCCTAAATAATAATAATATAATTAAAGAAAGGAGAAAGGGAGACAATGATGCAGCGCCAACCATGCACAGCATACCGTTAAACAGATTTCATGTAACCGAATTCTATTTATGTCAGCCATCGTCAACGCAGTACTGTAGGTATTATATCATCTCATCTGCAACCACCATTGTCATTCGATACATGGAATTAGATCATTGCTAGTTGCATGCATAATTCTACTCTACTCCTTGTTTTGGGCATGGTACCACCCGCCCAATCAATCAATGGTTTGATATCATTAGTCAAATACTCCATCTGTCCTTTTTGTTTCCAGTTTTAAAATACCCAACAGAATTAAATTAAGACAGTGATTAAAAATTCTTAATTAAAAAAAAAAAACCAAGAGTATTTGACCATATTATCCAAAGCGGTGGAATAAGGATCTCATTTAATTGCCTGTGTCTCTCACAAGCTGGGGGGAGATATCCATCGAAATCGCATAATGTAATGTACGATGATGAGGCAGAGTCAAAGGGACCAATCGTGTGTGGATGTTGGAATTTAACATGTTGGTATCCAGTCCAGAGGAATTACTATATATGTGTTTCAAGTTCCATCGGACCACAACTTTATAGCATCAGCCCCACTCCTAGTGATGAGTATTCAATACCGAATGTCCCAATTCCAAAACCAAACGGGCAGGGCTAGCAACCATAGGCATAGGATATGTGTAAAATTCTAGTGTGTTTAAGCGTTATTCTTTTGGAAAAGAAAAAGAGTAAACAAGAACGCCTTGTATGCAACAACAACATTTTGATATGTATGAGCATGCATACCATCAGGAGTGGAGCAATGACAAAGGGATGGATCGGCAGATTGATTCCTCAATAAAAGCAAAGCAATGAGGGAATGTGAGATTAAGAGCCGCTTTCCATATTAGGATGATGGATGACAACAGTTGGAGCTTCATGCTTGGGTTCACCAGAGACTCCTTCAAAAGAACCCCCGACTCTTTGGAGTAATGTTTGCAAATGCAAAAATTTGTTAGTACGCTGATTTATGCTGTTCTGTGTTTCCTTCTTCTAAACTAGACATCATTCAATAAATACTCAAGTTGGTTCCATCCTTGTTCGAGGACTCCTTAGGCCGCTTCACCACTATGGTTCCACCAGGAATAAATGAAAACATTCATCAAAATCAAAACTCAGAAACTGCATAACAGTATATTAATATAGTAATAATAATGATGATAATATCTTTTTGTTGCCAATGACTACCTAAAAACACAATACCCAAGCAGATTAGAAAGTAGGAATGAACACTAGCAAAACTTGAAATTCCGTCTGCATAGTAATTAAAGTGCATTACTAGGAACAGGCAACAAATTTTCGCTTTCTAAATCTTGTCTGCTGTTTAATTGGTGATTCAGAGCTTTCAAACTCTAGCCCTCTTGTTACTGCAGCTTGGGCACTTGTATTGCTTGATATGCTCAGCCTTAGCAGGAGTGATTTTCACACATTTCCCATGGAACCATCTCTCACACATATCACAGCAAATCCAGAATTCATCATTGCCATAATTATCACCACAAGCACCACATGTTGCACCTTGTTCGTCATCCTCCTCCTCTTCCTCTCCACTCTCATCCTCTTCTTTGGGTGGTGCAGACATCTTCACTCCCTTGGCCTGAGTCTCTGACTGACGAGACTGTTAAAAGGCAGCATCCAAACAGGAAGACCTAAGTGACTTTCCACACAGGGGAAGTGATACAGATATAACAAACTAAGAGCATGTAACTGAAAACTGCATACCACCTTTCCACTTGATTTGCATTTGCTACCACCATTGTTGTGAGCAGCTGCTTGGTCCTTTGATTGCTTAGCACTTCCTGTCACAATTTCAAAGATAGTTGGCAGATCATTTATCATCTGGAAAAGCCTTTTCCTGCAAATAACCATTTGAAATACGATCAGAAGAGAACAACCTCATAACTCCAATAGCATATTCAAACTTCGAACCAAAATTTTGAGGATATCAAGAAACGTACATTCTCTTCTAGGACTAATTGATAAATATGGCATTGTTCATATTTGCTTTCTTTACTCTCCTACCCAAAAATGTATGTTAAAGGTATAACATATCACCCAATCCTTCAGAGTTGAGTTTGATCAGACTAGAATTTTCACTCAGTTTAGATATTCAATTGAGTCATTGTTGTTTGTATACTAAAAAGAGATTCAATGGGAACCTCAAATAATCCAAAGATATGTAAATGGCCTTCAACCAAGCCAGTTTCAGACATACAATACAAATAAGCTGCAAGCATAAATACGATTTTCACTGGCTAATGAACAATCAAATCCTAGCCTAACACAAAAATTACTGAACTTTCAGAGAGTCTTACCACCACAGTAGTATATGTTTGCAATGATAACATTCAATTAGATGTAAAAGCACATCTACCAATCAAGCAAGACTGGTTTATTTCCCAGGTCATCATGGCATTAGGTTATAGTTATCATTTATCAACATGAACTTCCAAAGGTGTCCTTTAACTTTATGCATTAATAAATCATCATATTCATGGTGATGTATGTACCCATATCCATATTCTTACAACATAAAATTCACCAATAATGCCAGTGCTGAGACTGACAGGAAGACAGTGAAGGCACTGGCCCCTACTCCCACTTACACCTTTTGAATCTATCCTTAACGATTTTATCCATTGATGACGATTCAGAAAATAGGCCACATCATACAATGATACTATCAAATTATTGATGTACTTTATTTTAGAAAATACAAATAACAAACACTGTTAAACAAATAGTGTTTTGAAAGTTCATTTGATTCCTCATTTTACATCACCAGTCACCAAATCTTTATAACTAAAATCATACCGCATAGAGAATTATAACATCCACATTGACGAAAGAGAGGACAATAAAGAGTTTAGTCCCAGATATTTTATCAATTGTCTGACAACAAAATCTAAAGTTCTCAAACTTTGTTATGAAAAAGTTTTAAAACTCATGAAGTTCCAAGTTCTGTGACATAAAGCAAATCAGTTCAACTGATGGAAATTGAAACTGAAAGTAGAAGATAATTGAAATGAGAAGCAAGGCCAACACGAAGAAAAAAAATAAGAGGTTTTTTCACACAACCATTATTTCATCAAAACTTTTACTAAGTCCACCATCAAATTGAACGACGAGAATTTCTAGTTCTGTATAGTATAAGGAAGGAGAAAGAAATTAATAAGACAGTGAATGGCACAAGTTACAGATGGCCTTTGCACATGAATAGACAATAATACAATATCTTCAAGCTAGTTAACCAGTTGATTACAACAGTCTTCAGATTTAACTCAATTAACAATGAACTATTATTAGTTGTACGATAAAAAACTAAATATTTTAAATTTATAAATGGGCTAAACCAATGATATTTTTTTATTCAAATACTGTGCAATGCTTAAAAAGATGAGAATAACAAAACAAACTTCTAATGTTTATAAAAAAAACAAAAATTGCATGTTTATAGTAGAGGACAGGACTGCGTACCTTTCATTCTTACCAAAGCCAAAGCGAGCACCAAAATAGAAAGCAACAGCAAGCAGCCACGAGTCACTGTGAACTGCAACCAGTGATAACCAATCCTTCTCTTGCATGCCATCTCTGGCAAAGTTTATGCCTAATGCTGGCTCAGGAAGTTCAGGAGGCACTTCTTCAACAGGCAAGTTCACTTCCCACGTTTCATTTGGAAATCCATATAGACACAAATTCTCCTTCTCTACAACAAGGATAATATAATGTTAAGAAAGAAGACGTTGCATATAATGGTTAATAATATACACATTTTCTGGGTTCTTCATATTTGGGAAATTTTGGAGGAATAAATTAACATCTCAACCATCCAAAAATATCCAATTTGCAATGTAAGTATTGCATTCTGACATAGTTGTGAGGATATATTAAAATTAATAACGTGCCCCCCCCCCCCCCCCCGCCCCTCCTTCCAGTTCCACTTAGTTAGCATTTATTTGCTTCTCACTAACTTCCAAACATAGCAAAGTCAAAGAGAAAACTTACAATCCATCAGGTTTAATGGGACAGATATACAACCATTTTGTCAGGACAAGTGAAGTGGAGATAATTAAAACACCATCGGACACACCAAAATTTACAAATTCATTTAGAAGAGAGGAAGAGACAAAGTTAATATTCATCATCAATCGAATATTCTTATATTCACATGTTAACATTTACATCATTTCACGGCCCAATAAATCTCTGATATGCATGGATGAAAATTAATGGGTGCTCATAGAAGAAACAGAAATGTCACAAGTCCTTTTCTCTGTTGCATTCATGCACAAATCATGCAGGGTAGATGGGTAGTTTAGTTCTCAAATGTTCTTGAAAGATACTTGTACTTTGACAAAAACAAAAATTTTTGACTTGGTCCCCCCAAATAGGAATTTGTTTCATTTTTTTCCCTTTGACACCCTAGAAATTCTCTAGCTCTGCTACAGCATGCAGTGCACAAAAATACCCAATTGTTCATGGATAAACACAACATGAATAGTGCACATGAATACACAATATACATCGGTCAAGCATTATGCTCTCAAGCGTTGACAAGCAGGATGATACTCTTATTCTGCTCTACACCAGCCATGTTCTGAATGGTGAGTTCGGTGCCTATGTAACATACTAAAACATATGCAGTAAGAAATTAAAAAGCAAAATACCAAAATGACAGGTATACGAGAAAACAACCAATTGGCATAAAATGAACATGGAACAAAAAAATCGAAGATCAGTCACGAGTGGTGCGAGTTCTAAGCAGAGTAATACAAAAGGAGTATCGAATCTTGATACAAAAAAAATACGGCAGTGACAATTCACAAGCCACAGAAGACGGCCTTCACTTCCGCGGTCGAAAGCACACTCAAAAAGGGCACAGTAAACAAACAAATTGAGAGAGCAAGCAACGAAGAAAGTGTAAAACAACAACAGATAAGAGGCAACCCAAGAAGAAAAATAAAAAAATAATAAAAAAAAAATGAGAGAGACATGAGAAAAACCCACCAGGATCGCACTGCTGGTAAAACTTATCAACGTCTGCAACAGCGAAAACAGATTAACATCTCAGTAAACATATAATTAAGCTATTTAGAGAGAGAAGAAGAAGAAGGAGGAGGAGGAGGAGAAAAACCAGAGGTGAGAGCCTTAATCAATCCAGCTCGCCTGCCCTTAAAGTCGCTGAAAACCTCCTCAACTGTTCTCGGTATTGGGTGCGGTATCCCTTCCATTCTCTCTCTCTCTCTCTGAGCTCACAGCGAACACACTACCCACCGAATTCCCCGATTACAATTCAGCTATTTCACGAAAAACCCACTTCCGAGCACGATTGCGGATTTAATAAGGGTTTTGTTTTTAGGGTTGGCGTGGCGTGGCGTGGCGTGGCGTGAATAGGCTAGGGTTTTGTTTGTTTTCCCTCTTTCCTTTCCTTTTCCTTTACCTTCCCTCTCTTCAATCTTAAACAGATTTAAGGAAAAGGAGCTCGTGATTATCCAAATTAATTAATGCGGAGAAGCAAAGATGAATTGAAGACTGACTGGGATGGAAATCAAAAATTGCAGACGCATAATGTCATGTGTCCTTTTATTTATTTATTTATTTATTTTATATTTATTTATTGAGATTAAGAAGATGGGGTTGAGAACAAAAGCAAGCTTGGATCAGAGGATAATTCTTAGTTTCTTACTAGTTTTGCCACTATTCTATTATATTTATATTTATATATCATCATCCTAAATTATATCTAATTTTCATGGGTTTTGTATATCTAAAAAGAACAATTTTTTTTTGTTAATGTAGTGTTTGACACATTAAAATTATCGATAATTTAAAGTATCAATAATTTATCTAGATTACTTTATAAATAGATTATTACTATTTAAATAATCGATAATACATATTATCTTATTTAATATATACAAATAATATAATTATAAACTATATTAGTTGGTTTGATATATTAAAAAATACTATATATATATATATATGAGTTTAATTATGATGTATTGATAGTGTTAAAAATTTTACATTGTTGATCAATAGCATTCATTTATCTGTGTGACTTTTTTGTTAGTGAATAATTGAGTTAAAATGTTCAATTTTACTAATATGTCAATCCATAATTGGATGTATGTGTAAAATTTTTTTATACCGATAGTTGATCAAAATTAAACTCTATATATATTACTAATTTATCCTCTAAATAATTATAAAAAAATATTTACATATAATTATAGTACACGTATTATTACACTACAATTACAATATCAGACATAGCATACAAATAGAATTGTAACTATTAAAACAAATCAAGATTAAGATTGAAACAAAGGAGAACAGTTGTACTCAATTGCATTAACCTTCATAAACATTAACCTTCAAGAACATTGAATTGCATAACCTTCGTAGACATAACCTTCATAAACATAATCTATACATACATACTATAAAGAAAATTGGGAAAAAATTGATTACTTTTAATCTTTAAAAATAAGATTAAAAATTAATAAATAAATAAATAAATAATTACGTCAATATTCAAATCACTTTAACTATTATTTTTATTCTATAATATTTTTTTTATTTAAAAAAAATACGATTTCTTTTATAATCATCTTTTATCTATTTTTTATTAGAAAAATTTAAAAAATAAAAAATAAAAATTAACCAGAAAATTAAAAATGGGAATTTACCGCATGGAGTGGCCAGAGCAAGACGATAAACAGAATTGGATAGGCTTCATAAACATTGAATTGGAAGAGGGAGATGAATACTCCTCAAGTGCATAACCTTCATAATCAAATTTACAGAACAAACCAGGGCAGGGAGCAAGTCACCTCTACCTTCAGGGGTGCGGTGACTTGGTGGCGTGGCAACGGCGACCGACGAGGAGCGGCAGCACAGGACGCAAGGCGCGGTGGTTGGTGGCGTGGCGGTGGATATCGACCAGGAGCAGCGACACACCAAGCACTCAAGCAGTGCCACTGGTGTTTAACAATATAATGCAGGGTGCAATGGTGTTTCTTTTACACACCAGTCAGTTAGTTTCTGTGCAAGATTAAAAAAATTAGGTAATCTTAATAGATTAATGGATAAAAAAAAGATAATTGTGTAATAAAATAAATTAAAATATTAACATAGATAATTTATAGGGTATAATTTACATTACCACTATGCAGTAACGTGGATTATACAATAATTCATATTATTAATATCTTTATAAAATCAACAAATAATTTATCTAAATTATCTTTTACCAAACCAAAGATCTCCTACACATTTTTTTTAACTAAAATATTAAATATTATTTTCTTATTTGTGTTCTTAAATACATTATATATTATATTATTTTAATAAAGAAAAAACAAGAATTTATTAAAAATCCATATTTTTTCCTTAACTATTTTGTACCCAAGAATATGAAAATAATACCATTAAATCCTTAACTTTTTTTTATGATCCTTTTCTCCTTGATAATTTTTTTTTCAAAAACACCACATACCTTTCTCTAATGTTTTGTATTAATTTTTTCTCAATTCTCCTTACTTGTAAAATATGTCCTAGAAATCTTTAATTTTATCAAATTATTATTATTATTATATAATTATATTTCTGTTGCATAATTCAAAATGCGTCAAATAAAAGTTACTGGCATATCAATAAATAAAAGAAAATGAAATAAATTTAACTAAATTTCATTAGAGGTTTATATAATTTAACAGATAGAATCCATAAAATTATAAAATTATACGTGCGAGTCATTTGATTCCATAAATTTATAAATTAATTTTTTAATATCTGAATAGAAAAATATAACTCATTTCAATCTTTAAACTTGTTTAATTTGATTATATGCCCTCATATTTTTTCTAATGTTTTGATGTTAATTGATATGATTAATTACATTATTTTTTATGAATTTTGATGAAATTAATTTCACTTTCTCATTATTTATAAAATTTATTTAGGAGATTCCTAAATTTATAAAATTATTATACTCATTTCTCCTAAAAATTACACTAATTTTATTTATCTCGCACATAAATAATGTATTTATGAACAATAATATCATTCGGATATATAAATAATGAAGAATTAAGTGTCAAACTTCACAGAAAATTAGTGTAATTTACCACATATATATTATAATCATTTTGATTTTTAAGAGTTATCCTTAAATTATTTTACTAAACAATATAATTTTAATTTTTTAAAAACAATGAAGAGTTCAACATTTCTTAAAGAGCCACCTAGATATAAAGTCAAACACATCAAATGATGTGTTAATGTATTGAAAGTTTATATAAAACACTTTAATATTGATCATATATAAAATTTTTATTGATAAAAAGCAAATCATTATGGCATATAACTATATAGTATATAGTAAGTTCAAATATTTATTTTTTGTATTAGAATAATTTTACGAATATGTTCATGGTAGAAACTAGTTATACTTATGATATCAATGTAAAATTGTGTTAGATTTATGGTATATAGAAATTAAAGTCTTAAATATATGTTTACATTATGAAATTTATTTTATTTTGACACTAGGGTGAAGAAATAGTACTGAAAAGCCATACATGGCCAAAGAAAAGGATTGTAACTTAGCAGCTGGGCTGCAAAGCATAAGAACATGATAAGCATATATTGCGTGAGAAGCTGATTATCTGGTAATTAGTTGTGCTCGATGGCGGTGGTGGAATCATACAATAGAAGAGAGAATCAATCAATACCCTATCCCGCCCACCCCATTTTGCGTATAATAATAATAATGATGATGATGCGGCGCCCGCCACATGTTTGATATAATGCTTCACTCACATTACTTTCTGCGGAGGGTTCCCTCTTCCTTCTTCACCTTCCAGTTCCATCACCTCAGGGGCTTCTGCGCTGCGCCTCCTATCAACAAGAGATGCCAAAAGCCCATTGATTTCACTCAAATTGAAGTGAACCGCCTCCCCTCCGTCCTCATTCTAGGCCGTCCTAATGTGGGCAAGTCTGCTTTGTTTAACCGGTGAGTTCTGCTACCTACTACTACTACTACTACTACTACTACTTTGATGATGGTGATGATTATGATTATTGTCACTCGCACTATGCTGCTTATCATGCTGCTAATCCAAATCATGAACATGGGTTTCAACAGCTTAATTCGGCGGAGGGAGGCTCTGGTGTATAACACCCCCATTGATCATGTCACCCGCGACATTCGGGAGGGAGTCGCCAAGCTCGCCGACTTGCGATTCAGGGTTTTGGACTCTGCTGGCTTGGAAGCGCAGGCCTCTTCCGGCACTATCCTCCACAGAACAGCTGTCATGACTGCTAATGTTTTGGCCAACTCCCACTTTGCTCTCTTCCTCACCGACGCCAGGTTTCTGTCTTCTCTTTGTTCTATTTATGCATCCCAATCCCTCTTCAATCTACTCTATTCAAAGTACTAACAATGCTTGGTGGTATTCTCTTTTTGTTCCGCTTAATAGAGCTGGACTTCATCCCCTTGATTTGGAGGTTGGAAAGTGGTTGCGCAAGCATGCCCCTCACATCAAACCTATTGTTGCCATGAATAAATCTGAATCACTCTTTGATGTCGATGGCTCACTTGCCTCAGCTGCCAATGAGTTGTACCGGTTAGGATTTGGGGATCCTATTGCTATATCTGCTGAGACTGGTCTCGGTATGCCTGACCTCTATCTGTCTCTTAGGCCGCTGTTGGAGGACCATATGCTCCGTGTCTTGAATGGTAAGTAAACCCCATGTATGAAAATAAGCTCATGCCATTTGACAATGATAGTATCATGACTTTGAAGTTATTATATGCCCACTTGTTATGCAAGTGATTGACTTTCATAAGTGGTATGTTTTTGCGTATCTTTCTTCTCCCTTCGGTCCAATGGGGAGGATTCGCTGAACTTAAAACTTTATAATTTTTCACATTCATACAAGGGGGGAAGATAATGCAAGCGTGCACTTATCCACATCGAGTTCACTGTTCATTTCCCGTCTAATCACTTCTAATTCGGTATTCAATTGTAACTATATAGATGATGGTGATCAGGACACTAGCAGTTGCGGTGAGGATAACGGCTCCCCTGAGGTTGAAGATAGTAAGCTACCATTGCAGTTAGCAATTGTAGGGCGCCCCAATGTTGGGAAATCAACTTTACTGAATACATTATTACAAGAAGACCGTGTTCTTGTGGGCCCTGAAGCTGGTCTTACAAGAGATTCAATCAGAACCGAGTTTCAATTTCAAGGAAGAACAATTTATCTGGTTAGTATCCATGAATGTTTTGATCCTGAACCTATGTTAATATCAACGGAGTTAGAGATCTATATATCAAAGTAGGAATATCGCTTGAAAGTGGAGAAAATAAGCTCTTTAGTTTTCTGTTCTTCACATGAGATTATATTGGTATATTTCTTCCATTGCATGTGTGGCATCTATTGCACAATTTTGTCTGTTATGTATGATCAAGTTAATCTTACCTTGCTATACTTTTGATTTTCTTCTTATCTATATTCTTAGTATAATTGTAACTGACAACTATAAGCACCCAAACTTATTTCTTGACTGAAGCTGCTTGATTGTTATGCTGAATATATAGTTTGGTTTTAGGGTAACAAATAACTCTAAGCAAACATTTAGTATTGAAAGTTGGTCGCATTTTTTAAATTTTGATGTTTTGCTGCCATGCAGGTTGATACTGCTGGGTGGTTGCAGAGGACAAAACAGGAAAAAGGAGCAGCATCCTTGAGCATTATGCAGTCAAGGAAGAGTCTGCTCCGAGCTCATATAATTGCTCTGGTGCTAGATGCAGAAGAGGTATGTTGCACATATTGCACTTTCTGGAGAATTGCAGTTTCATGAAGTTTGTTGTTTTAGTTTAGTTCACATTTTACTATTAATAAAACACAGTTCATACCTAATAACTTTCGCTAATGCATCTTACCCCTTGGATTATTTTATTCTGTCCACTGTAATGGACTTGGTATGAATAACTGAAGTATTTGTGCATGTAACATCCTTTTTTAAAAGTGTGATCTGTTAGTGTTTCCTCCCCTCCCCCGCCCCCCCCCCCTTTTCTGTATGCTAGCTAGTAATTACATCTTGAATTGATGAGTTTTTTCTATTGTGTAATGATCAGATTATAAATGCTAGACGGAGTATGACACATGCTGAAGTGGTTATAGCCAGAAGAGCAGTGGAAGAGGGGCGTGGTTTGGTTGTAATTGTGAACAAGATGGACCTCCTAAGAGGCAAAGACAAAGCATCATCCTATGAGAAGGTTATGGAAGTTGTTCCTCAGGAAATTCAAACAGTTATACCCCAGGTCTGCTATTTTATGATAAGCTCAACTTCAAGGCTAACTTTACTCCTTGACTTCATATTTTAAAGGGCCATAATCGTATGTCAGATTTATGTGTTTAAACATGATGTTCTAACTGGTAATGGTTCAAGCTTCCAACAGAAGAAAATATTGTGGGGCCATCAACCTATGGCACTGTCTACGCCATTTTCTTTCTTTCTTTGCTTTAAGCAAGCCGATGAAAGTTGAATAATAATAATAAATTCAGGTTGTCGTTTGTATTGCGATTGAAGTGACTTTTGGCTAATGTTAACAGATAACAGGAATCCCAGTCATATTCATTTCAGCATTGGAGGGAAGGGGCCGGATTGCTGTATTGCACCAGGTCATTGATACATATGAAAAATGGTGTTCAAGATTACCTACAGCTCGTCTTAACCGTTGGTTGCAAAAGGTAATTACGTTACTCCATCTATTATTAGCACTTTATGCAAAAACTAAGACTTGCAATTTGGTTGTAAGTTTTCTTTCTCCTCCCTCTCTGTCTGTCTCAGGTTATGAGCAGGCATTCTTGGAAAGATCAGGCAGCACAGCCCAAGATCAAGTATTTCACTCAGGTCAAGGCCCGCCCACCTACATTTGTTGCGTTTTTGCGTGGGAAGACTAAACTCTCTGATACAGATATTAGGTTCTTAACAAAATCCTTGAAGGAGGACTTTGACTTGGGTGGAATCCCTATTCGAATCATGCAACGTTTTGTCACTAAGAACGATGCAAGTGGAAGTAGTAGCAAGAAGAGTAACAGTTCGGTTGGCAGAGTGGCTGAAAGTGAAAGGGTCGTGTCTGACAAGAGAACCCTCGTAGCTCAATCATAAATATGAGGTGAGAGTCTAGACTCTAGCCAGATGATCAGAATAATTCTTTTTTAATTTTATCATTATCAGTTGAAAAGATTGACTGTGATTGACAAGGTTGTTTGTATATATTTCTAAAATAACAGTATGACGGACACAATATTTACTCAATCAAAGTAGATGCTTCTCTTCTCTGTTTCATAGATATCCTATATATGCTCTTGTTATTGTAGGAAACATCCTCTACAGGCTAGCCTAGGGTGTGATTGACAGTGGAAACAAACTGACTGAACACATAAAAATGTTTCGAAGACAGATTATAATCATTTTTTTATTATTCTTGTTTGCAGAAATTAAAATTGGAGAGGGCAGTATGATCCCTGGGCCTTTTTCCATGATATGAGTATTGTGTACCCATCCTACCCCACGAGGAATGTAGGGTTTGGAACCATTACTATCACTATCATATTCATATATATATATATATATATATAGAGAGAGAGAGAGAGAGAGAGAGAGATTGTAGAACCACTCGGCCTATAGAGAAAACAAGTAAACTAGAAAAGGTCCTCTTGTTGGATGTTATAAGGCATGATGAGGTTGTTGGGGATACCCCTTAGCTTGATGGATAAGAGGAGGGCTTCCACGCATGCTTGCAGGAGTACTAATACTTGTCCCTCCAGATTATTGTCCAACTCCATCACCACCCAATTAAACCATCCATACATATATGTTCACTTTGTGGTGTTTGGAAAAGTTAATGGTAACTACTCATACGACTAGGACGCCACAACGTAACTCTATCTATTCATTTATTTTGTGGCCTACTGCATCTCAATTTGCATGTCACGTCCCTTCATTCCATCAGCTTCAATAATCTATTTTGAAAGTCCCTGCTAGATAGCTATTTGGATCTTCATTATTCTAGATTGATGAGCATCAGTAATTTAACTGATTATTATTAGTATTGTTATGCGTTTTATGAATTATTAGTTGAACTGAAGCTGTTGCTCTTTCTTGTACTTGCCTGTAAGAAATCTATCGAAAAAAAAGAGGGAATTTCTTGCGTTATGTGTTGCAAAACTAACTCAAATAATATTCATTGTTAATACGTTGTTAAGATTTTCTTTTCTCTTTCGAGAAGATATATAGGATAACATAACATAACAAAGCCAATTGGGAAGGGGCCTGCCTGCAAATTCTGTTACTCTGAAAACAATCAATCCAATAATAGCCATAGCCCACTCCACTCAATCTGCAGCACCTCCCCCTTATTATTAACTGACGCTTAATGTTACAATGCAACAATCTACTTTTCATCAAACCCCTTCCAATCTAACCTATTTTTTAACAACAATAAAAAAAACACAAATGTTTGGGGCACAACCAAAAATCAGCCAAAACAGTCAACAAAGTCCATTTAACACGTTAGGGCCCAAATAACACGTTTAATCAAGAGTATATTTTTAATGGGCTAAGTAATTGTGGCCCAAATCTCTATTTGTTGACTGTTTTGGCTGATTTTTTGTTGTGCCTCTAGCAATGCTCTAAAAAAAAAAGCTATCGTGCACCTACCTAAAAGAATAATATTCATAAAGACTAAATGCATATTCTAAATTATTACATATTTAAAATGCAGGAACTAAAATATAATATTGGAAATAAAACAAAAGAATAGAGAAATGAAAATCAAAATGACCTATACATATCAAAGAATTTTCCTCGTGTTGAGAAGAGAGGTCTGAAATCCCATCCCTAAAATCCCTACCTACCTACCTATTTGATAATTAACATTAAATGAAGTGTATAACAGGATATAACTAGTTTAGCCTAATTTAAAAAGTCTAGCAAAGGCCTATTTATTTCCATATGAAAAATAAAACAGGACAGGAAAAGTCAATTTAGCTTTCAAATAGGCATGAGTTCTAATAAAACTATTGCATTTACATTTAAAAAAAAAATGTAAACTAATTTAGCGATAATTATGAAAAAAATCAATTTAGCATCCGCTGTTCATCTTGAGAATTTTACAACCTTCGTATGGAAACTTCAACAACTCCAAAACTTTTTTATCAAGGGCTCATCTAGTCTACTTTTAGCTTCCTAAATGGACCAACTTGAAAAAGTAATAAATTTTATTACTGCGATCCATCTAATTCCACGTATAGCTTTTAAGTTTTATATTATGTAAATTTATTCAAAATTATCTTTTAAAAGTACGAAACTATACACTTAAAATAATTTAGGGTCAGTTTAATTTAGATTATATGTTTTAGTAAAATTATTTTTAAAATAATTGATATAGAAGAAATTGATATTTTTAACTTCTATTAGAATTAATTATTTTTTAAATTTAATCATTATTTAAGAAGTAAAATTAAAAAATAAATTACTTTATTCTTTTCTTAACTTAATTACTCTCACGATTACCTCAACTCCATTTTAGTTGATAACCAAGCAGACATTTAAAAGAATTAGCAAGCACTTGAGTTATTCACATTGCAAATTTATTTCATTTTAGTATTACTTTATATTTTGTTCAATTTAGTCTTTAATAATATAATTTATATGTGATTCATTTTAATCCTCTATTAAATTCCGTTTTAACTTCATTATTCCTACCCGTAACAAAATCGACTTTGTTTTTTATCTTGTCCCTAAACAAAAAAATCAAAATCTCAATTGTTGACCTAAATTCCCCTAAACCCTCTAATTAAATCCCAAATCAACCCTAATCGTGACATAATAACCCAACCTCATGTTAACTCTTCTCTGACATCCTCTGAAGCACGGGTACGCCTCTTTTGTAAAAGTACCCGTACCGGGTACGCACCCGGTACCAGTACTCGATGGGTACTCGTGGGTACGTATCTGAACGTTTTTTTTTTTAAATGAATACATATTCAAGTGAGTACGAAAATAGGTATATTTTTCTATAAAAATGAACCGTTTTAATTTTTTATTTATTTTTTTAAAATTAATACCACTACTGTACCCTAATACACACTTAACCTGCCCTAATATAACTTTTTGATGATTGTTTTTCTTCTTTGTTTTTATATTTTGGAATCTATTATGAAATAATTTTAATTAATTTACTTTTAATCATATGAATTTATTTTTTTTACTGCCGTACCCGTACTCCACTTTTTATAAAATTGTCGTACCGCGTACCCGTATTCGTACCGGATACGGGTACCGTACCCGTATCTATGCAACATAGCTGACATCTCAACCCACCGACTCATCTCCATGCATCTTCCTGAAGGCTGGAGTTTTAATCTCGACTGATCAATCCTCAATCACGGCAGCCACCGCTTCCTCTATCGAGACGTACGTTTTGTGTGTGCCATAGCACTTTGTTCTCTTTTCTTACTTTGTGAAATTAATTGATTAAATAATAATCATACATTTTGTTTTATACATTTAATTCTCAGTGTACTTGTTCAAGCTTGTCATTGGTTAACACCATAATATAATTTATAGTTTTATACACTTAATACCAAGGTTCTGAATAAGGGTTTGTGTTGGGATTATGCTTAATTTGTTTATTTCTCACACCCTTTTTTCTACCTCAAAATGTAAATAGTTGTTTTTACATGAGTTATTATTTGCTGATAAATGACTGATGAGATTTCTTATTTTGGCTGATGTTTTTTGGTTTTCTTTAAATTAAAGAAATGCTAGCTGGCGGTTAATAAAGAGATTCATCGTGTTCTTTGTGGAATTCAGCTTGCAGTGGACTGCATTTTTTGCTCTGCTTGCATCCGTTTTAATTTGTGGAGTGTTGTCTACAAGAGGGGCTTATTGGTTTGTTCTTTGCATGCAAAGAATAGGCTGAGGAGGAGAAATAGGTGTAAAATTGGAGCTGATCATGAGCTTTAACAATTTAAAAAATACTAATATGGATTAAATTGACACGAATAATAATATAATCCGAAGGACCAAATTGAATTATTCTCTTTAATTATACACATTATTTACTACTCAATTGACAACATATATCTGTGTGGCATAAGAATAATGAAGTTAATACATAATATTAACGGTGAACTAAAGTGAATAACGAAGTGCAATGTTAATGACTGATTAAATTAAATAAAAAGTAAAATGAATAAGTAAAATAAAATAAATTTAAAATATTGAGGACTAAAGTGATGGTTAACTCCATTTAAAGTTTCAAATAATATTTATTTTAATATTTTAAGGTCAATAATGTTTGTTATACAATAAAAATACATTCAACTAATATCCACCGTATAATCTATATATGTGTGTCATACATAATGTGTGTTATACATATGACACACATTACGTATATCTATATTATGTATAGCATAAGTACGTTGGATAGTTGTTAGATGATATTCCTAACTTACAACAAAATTATTGATTTAAGGTGGCATCATCTCCTCATTTTAGCCTTAGAATCTTAGCGAAAAAATTTTGACAATAATTTTCTCATTTTGTCAAAATTATTAATAACTTTTGTTAGAATTCACCTTAATATAATTAGTTGGCACATTATGCATTGCTTTGTGTTTACTTGCCTTATTTACTAATGGGAGGAGAGGATTAATTTCTGCCCCGCCACCTTGAAATTACGTTACAGGTGAATTGCTAACTAAAAAAATGACGCAACTGATGTCAAAATTCAGAAGTATAAGACCAACTTGTTAAATTTTTTTTTTATTAAAATCAAATCACAAATGTTTGAGACACAACAAAAAATCAGCCAACACAACCAATAAAGCTCATTTGACACTTTATGGCCCAAATAACACTTTTAATTATGAGTATATTCTTAATGGGCTGAGTGATTGTGACTCAAATTCCTATTTATTGGCTGTTTTGGCTGGTTTTTTTGTTGTGCCTCTAGCAATGCTCAAATCAAATTGATGTAAATTGTTAAGAAAACAAAGTTAATTTTTTCAAAACTAAAAAATCAAATATGTGACATTGATGAAGGATTCGTTTAAGAGAAGATATGTACTTATTTAATTTAGTCATTTGCTACTACAACTAAAATAATTTGATAACAAAATTAATATTATAATAATGTAGTATTACATCAATTAGTGAAAGTATCATCTTTTATTTATTATATCAACAATGTTATTAGTATATTCAATTTTTTCAAACATTTAAACATTCTAGTCTTTAAAATACTTAGATCTCATCATATTTATTATTATATTTGTTTTTTTAATTCATTCTTTTTCCATTTCTCTCCCTTTATATTTTGGATGTATAAAAGATGTAAAAAAAAACCATTTCTATGATATAATTGCCTGACATCTAATAATGCTACACACATACACAAGACCACTCAAAGTCCTAACTAGTTGTGACTTTGCTTATATACTCATCATCATCTACACTAACACTATGTATATATATATGTATAGACCCTTAAGCTACTTTAACCGATTATTTTCGTGTATCTATCAAAAAATTCTTTAGTACTTTTAAAATAAGTACTTTGTCTTAGCTTGTTTATGGTACACCCAAAAATTTCTGGTACCCGGCCCTCTGATCTCTGTATATAATATATATATTCCAATATTTGTTTTCCCAGAAGGTTAAAGTGATGAAGAGGGTAAGAATGTTATAATAATATTAAGATATATACAGAAGGAGAAAACAGTAGAGACACTAGCGTCACTATGCAAATTATTAGAAGGAAGCTAGCAGGCTATATATATATATATATATATATATATCCCTTTAGAGTTGAGCTACTAGCTAGCCTACTACACTTAGATGAGAGCAGATCCCAATGTAGATGCTAATTGTAATGTATTTATTATCTACGCCCATCCTATTATTACAGTATATGTAAGAGAGAGGTCTATCAATTCCAAACAAGGGGACGAGTGAGGAGGTTATACACCGTTTGAAGAATTTTGAAATGTATGGGTGAGTCTTGTGGGACACACTCCTAATTATTATGTATTGGTGACCTTAAATTGATCAATCAACCTATCAGATAGACATATATATATATAAGACAAAAACTAGTACTACTACTACTAACTTTGTTTGTTTAATTTGGGGATCCAAGAGTGTGTTAGTCTCCCCCGCACCAGCAACACACAGATATTACTAGCTATATATATATATATATATATATGTTCTGATACTAGATGATGCAAAAAATAAAGTAATTAAATAAATAAATATATAGCAGGACAATCTCTCTTCTAATCTAATCTGGAATTTTCTCTCTCTCTCTCTCTCTATATATATATATATATATGGATTGTGCATAGCTAGGTATAGCTAGTGACATGGGCCCCCAACCTCGGTTCTTCTGTATGAATGTGATTGCCTTAATCTGCACTGCACTTTGCACCATACATACATTTTCCATTTCCTTAATTTAGTTATTACTTGTACAGCTCAGCTCAGCTCAGGCACTCATATCATACCATATGATACACGAGAATCTACATGTGTGTCCTCCATATATAATATATATATATAATCGTCATATCTATCTTCTACCTCCTTACTTTATTGGTTCACAAATGGAGTTGGAATCTTCTTTTGGTATCCAATGGATACAGACATCCCAAATTACATACATGCAAAATTAATCTTGTATCTATTCGATTTTAATTATCAACAATAATAATGAACAAGATGCATGCATGTTTCATTGTACATTGCCTTTAATCTATGATATACTAATTCTTACACCTAGCTATTTCTCTGTTAAAATAGTTGAAAAAGAAAACACTTGAACACATGTTGTCGCTAGCTGCACTAATTCCCTTGTAAAACTAAACCAAAACCAAACCTATAAAATTAACTGTAAATCTTATGATGTCTAAATCCTTGTCCTTAAATGAATTATATATATATATATATATATATATATATATATAAGGAATGGTCATCACATACCAAATTAAAGAAAATGAATGTTAATCTCATCCAAAACACGAATGCATTAAGTTGTGTTATTTGAATAAATATGAGATGAGACACTTGACTAATTTAATTTGTCGTGAATAAGCGAGATTGGGAGAAATTAGCACAAGATTAAAAGTGATGAAGTGAATACCCGTTTTAGATGTCAAAAATGCTACCCTAATTATTACCTGTGTATCAACCAACTAGACATACAGAAATTAGCTAGCTAGTACAAAATTGGTTACTTGGAAAACATTTTTAATTACTTCAAACAATTCCTCTAATCTGGACAATTAATTAAAGGTCATAAATAAATCGAGGAAAGTGTATGTATGTTTAATTAAGACGAAAACCCTAATAGTACTTGAAATTTGATGGATGAATATATATATATATATATATATATAGGAGTCATACAATAATTATATATGTTATTGAAATCTAAGCAATCAAGATAGGGGTAAATTAAAGACAAGAAGCTAGCAGCTACATGGAGTTGATAACTGAAATTAGCAGAGATAAAATATATATATATATATATATATATATATGGTATGTGCAGTAGTTGATGATAATGGATGAGAAGAATAATAATAAAAAATGATGATTACTTGAAGGTGGACATGTTGGTGTAGTCGCGGTGGTTTGGTTGATCAGGAGGGAGGAGTGGGTTCCAGTCCCAGAGTCGGTCAGAGAAGCTGGTTGGAAGCGAGGCCATTGGAGCTGCAGGTGCTGGTGGTGGTGGCGGCTGCTGCTGCATCATGAGCAAACTGGAGAACTGATGATTATTAGTATTGTTGGAAGTACTGCTGTTGTAGTACTGCTGCTGCTGTTGATAAGTGAGGAGCCTGTTGAGTTCTTCCATCATTATCTGGCTGTTATTACTATTATTGGTGTTTGATGAATTAGGTGCTGGGGGGAAGAAGCTTAAGGCCGGCACCACCAGACTAGTAGTGCTCATATTATTAGCTCCTGCTCCTGCTTGCTTGGAATGCTGCATCATCATCATCAACGCTGCTTCAGTATTGTCCTCCATGGGAACCACTGCTGGTGGCACCCCCAATATTGCAGCAGCACGGTGGTGATGATGAGGATGGTAATTAGCACTGTTATTATTATTAGTATTAGTATTAATGTGGTGTTTGGAGAGGCCAAGAGCTGTGGTCACATGATGATGATCTGCAGTACTAGAATTGTTGTTGGCGGTGCTGCTGCTTCCCTCGGTTTCGTTCATCATCATCATCTTATTATGATTATTGTCAGCAGCAGCGGCAGCAAATCCCATGTTGTTAATTAGCTGGTGCTGGTGCTGGTGCTGGTGCTGGTGCTGAACCATCTCCTCAATGCTAGTGTGCTTCTTACTATTATTATTACTACTACTGTCAGGCCTTGATGGGCCCCCCCGCGTTGGCAGGCACCGAGGCAGCGACGGATGGTCTTCCACTCCCGCTCTCTTGTATACTCGGCACAGCGATATCTCTGCCTGCACATACACACATACATACATATTCACCATCCATCCCAATTACATTACATTCTTTTACATACACTTTCAAATTATTTTGAATTTGAATTTTGAATATAATTTGCAATAAGTCCTCATGACTACTGCTGTTGAAGGAGGAATATAATGGTCATTGAAAGAATTCATGCATACATACATACATATATGTGAGTTGGAGGGAGAAGGCGATGTAATTAATTACACACAAGCAAACGGTGGTGGCAGTGCTAGGCTAGCTAGCTAGAATTGGTTAGTGTGTATGATCCCTCTTCATTATATATATAGATCTACCATTCTAATTAATTAATTGGTGCTCGTCTCCTCCCTCCCTCGCTGGCTGGCGTATACTCGATAGAAGAAGTACCTTTTGATAGCGTTGGGTGTCATGTTGGGGGAGGCGATACTCGTTCATAATCCAACTGGTACGGATGCCTTTGGGAGCTTTGCCAGAATAGAAGACTAGGGTTTTCTTGAGGCCGATGGACCTGAAGTTGTCTGTCCTTATCATCCGGTCTGCTCCCGTTGCCTTCCAGTACCCTGACGTTGTCACTCGATTCGGCCGATCTCCGTTCCTGTACTTCCTGTCTCGGGGCACATAGAAGTACCACTCCTTCTCCCCTATTGCTGCCAAACCTGCACAACCAGTACTCACTCCCAATTATTATTATTATTATTATTATTATTATTGTATAATGAGCAGCAGTGTATGTGAAGAAGAAGAAGAAGAACCAAGACCCAAAAAGTAAAGCTGGATGACCATGAGCCACATTCAATGAGTATATATAAAATTGAATATGGCCAAAAAAGAAAGATGAGCACAGAAATAAAAAAAAGTGGCCTTTAATTTGAAGAATTGCCTCGAGAAGAGGGAAGGGGAAGGTGTCGTATTAGTTATATATATATATATACCAGGAAGCTCCCAAGGGTCATAGCGATAAAGATCAAGGAAAGTAATGAGCTCGACGTTGAAGCGCTTTCCCTCGACCTTACGGCGAAGGTAGAACTCCACCAGCTCCTCTTCAGTTGGGTGGAACCGAAACCCAGGCATCACCATGTCCTGCTCGTGATCATCATCATCATCTTCTGAGGCCTTGTTCGTGTTGGCGTTGTTGATGTTGTTGTTGTTATTATTGAGGTTAAGGTGGTTGTGGTTGTTGTCTTCGTTGGTGGTGGAGGCGTGGTCTTCGTGGCTGTGGCTGTGGCTGAGGCTCATGGTGGGCGATGATGATGATGACCCCGCCGCTGCAATTGCCATACAACTTCACTTGTTATATATATTTTCTAATAACTAACTAACAACGACGGAGGCAGTTAATCACTGATGACCGGGCGGGCTAGTACATACCATACATACAACAACTACTCTCTTTATACTCACATGAGTGATGATTTATGTATACCAAGAATTGGCTCTGTCTACTACTGTTACTCCAACATAGATATCTACCTAGCTAGACAACAGGCATATACATTAATTCATTGATGCTTTTATTTTTAATTTAAATTATATATAAATGTAATTAATTAGGAATCGTGTTTAATTTCTCTCTCCAGAAATAAAATAAAGAAGAGAAGAGAGAAGAAAGGAAGAGAAGAGTTAATAGAAAGAAAGATCTACATAGCTTTCAGGCCCTACCAAGGGAAGAGGGCGTGCCCTAAGGTGTTTTTAAGATCAGATAATGACATTTCAAGTCCACAGGACAGGGTGGCCACACCCCCTCTCCCATAGCGGTGCGCTTGGACCTTTCCTCCCACCTTTCAATTAATTAAAACTACTAACTATTAACTTGAGTAATATTCCCATTTCTACATTATTCACCTAGCTAAAACAATATAATCCACCGCGCGCCCCTCTCTCTTTTACCCCACACATAAAAACAAGCTAATTTTATTAAAAATCAACACACACTCGTGTGCTATACCTCTTTCTCTTTAATTTTTGTCTCTTTCTAATAGATTATGTTAGGTACAATTTAACACTATTTTAACTAAAACCAACTTTTGATGAAATATTCAATTTTTAGCTGACAAGCTATAACTATATATAAATGCCACGCATGCATTCAGAAAAATGAATGCTGAATTCCTTCCTTCTCTATGTAGATATATAGCCAGCTTTGAATTTTATATATTAAGAAAATACTTTCGTATCATTTGGTTGATATACTGCTTGGACTTTTTGTATAAGTGTGTATGTGTCCACCATTGAAATTGTTTGAATTATATATATATATATTGATTTCGTTAGTCCGTTACTTGATTTAACCTTTATACGTACGTACATGCATAAGCAGTTCACATGCACCACATATCAATCATGTGATGAAACTATCACAAAAATGTTCATACTTTAATCAATATGTTTTGGAAGGTTATTCAAATAATAACATGAATAAATTATTTAGATCTATACACCAAAATAGATTTTTTTTAATAAATAAATAAGAAAAAGACACCAACAAAGTGAAGAAGGACGAAAAGGAACAGTCAGCCAAAGACCATATATAAGACTAACCAACGAATACGACCTAATATGATTAAGCCAGTTAAAAATCATCAACGCAATTCGCCCAAGGCATCGTTGATGCATACAAAATATTTAGAAAGAGAAGTACTCAGAAAAATGAAATTGAAATGAACAATTTCTCTTGAAGTTTAGTCGGTAAAATTCATAGGTGTGATAGAATAATGGAAATATGTGAAGGGTAGCTAGTTGTAAGAATAAAACAAATAAAAGAAAGGGTTGCGTTGACAAATTGACATGGAATTACTTGATGCAATGAATGTTAGAACGGCTCTAGAGTGATGGGGGGAATGAACAAATTTTATGAGGTTAATTAGCTGGCGCCAAGCCTGCTCCTAGTTATGTGGTCACCAATTAAGATTTATAGGTTAATAATAATAATGTACTCTGAAGTTATGAGGCGAGGCGCGCCATGGTAAAATTCATATAATATAGGACGGACTTGGAGATTGATTTTTATTCCAGTAGGTTAGTTAACTTTCTCACATGATGGCTAGCTAGCCGCAGATTACAATTTATTTAGCTGAAAAAACCTACCTCTACTACCTGATATATATTTTTCTAATTATGAAATCAAAATAGATTTCTCAAATACTTTTATCATTGTTGTTTTAAAAATAAAGCAGTGATAGATTATATTTATTTTTATATAGTATTAATTAAGCATTAAAAATAGATGATATATTTTGTGCGTGATGAAACATTATTTAACGCGCTTTATTCCATGGATTGTGGGCAATCGAGAAACAAAGTGACCTAATTAATTTCAGTCAAAGCAAGAATTTATTAATTATTATTATATGCTGTCAATCAAAAAAGCATGTGTGTATGGCACTAATAAGATGCTAAGGTTTATGAATGTATGTATGTATATAAATATGGAGCAAGCAAGCAAAATAAATAGATAATGATGAATCCAGATGTAATGAGAAAATTGGTAGGGAGGTGAGTGGGACACAAAGTTTGTGGCAGATATGTATGTATGTGGGGAATGCCTTGCCTTGGCTGCTCTGCTCTAACGTACTCATCAACATGTATGTATAGAGTGTTACTACCCTCTCTCTCTCTCTCTCTCTCTGCATAATAAGTGCATATAATAAATATAAAAATCAAAATGTTGCATCGTATATTTGTGGATGGATATATGATCGAGTCAAGACTCAAGAGAAACCCGTGACCACCATATATCTTCTCTTCTGCTCATCATGACAACAACAACTCACTTTGTTTTCTCTTTCATTTTTTATATTCTCTTTCTTTTATATCATTCAAAATATTTTCTTCACTATTCGACAGAATTTATTGACTTGCTGAAATTTATTTCCAACAATATATTATATTATCATTCTTTTTATTATTTTATTTTATCAGGACTCATTCTTCAACCATGGATTAAGAATTAATAACTCTACCCTAAAATACTCCACCTCCACTGACACCACGACCGTTAGATGAACACGTATAATAATGCTACTATTGTATGTAAATATAGTTAGGCTTGTTTGATAAAACTTTACTATAATTTTAAAATATTTTACTGATTAAAATATAGTTAATATTAAATTCTATTAGTTATCTCAATATTTATAATTATTTATTATTGTAATAGACTTTGTAAATATTATTTATTATACTCTTTTATATTTTTTAATATTTATCTATTTTTATTATTATTTATTCAAAATAATATTTTTTACACATTATTATTTATTTAAGAATTAATTTATATTTATAAAATAATAAAAAATAAAATTAACCTTACACATTACAAATTAATCAAGCTTAATTCGATCTTCGCATATGTCATATATATTATGTTATTTAACATTTTAATATACAAAGGGAGTTATGAGGTGCAAATAATAGGTAAATGTATAATGTACACTATTAAATTTTACATACATGTACACTAAAATTGCACATAAAATTGTCATCAATGTATGTTTTTTTCCAATTCATAGCAAGAGGTTCCAAAATTAAAGCATTAGTTAATGTATATATTACTTCTACGTGCAATCCAACTTTTTGAATTTCGTCTCATTTATAGAAAGTGTTTTCACACCCTCAATCTAATTTTTTAATAAAATCAATCAAACTTTTATAATTTGTAAGTGATTTCTACGCAATCCAACATTTATAAATACTCAATTCAATTTTAATTTTATATTGATACAATCCAACATTTTACAAATAGCTACTTAATTCAAGTCTAACAACACAATACAATATTTATAACTACTCAATTCAATGTATATTATGCTCAATCAAACATTTATAACTACTCCATTCAACTTTTTTATTGACACAATGACAACTTGTCAACTTATATTATGCACACAAAGTAGTATGTTTCATTATCATGCTTAATACAAATACCAAACACTTCCTATATTTACACATATTATACCATATGTTTCTCTCTATATTTTTTTTATTTGTTATAATTTGATTTGATACGGTCCATATATTAAGTTAACTCTTCAACTCTTATAAAATTTACAATTTCATTACATAAAAATGGTTTTATTTAAACTCTGAATTTTAATAACTTTACAAGACAATAATTAAAAAGGATATTAAAATCTTAAAGTTTACAATCTTATCACGCAAACAAATTACATTTACCTAAACTCGTAAATTTCAGGAACCCATAAAGATAGATAATTGAGTTAGTTCAAGATTTAGTACTTGTTACAAACTAAGGTATTGATTGATTGGAGTCTTGTAAATAGAAAAAGAAATTGCTAAATACGGATGTACAATAAGTTGACATTATATGAATCTACTTTTGATATAATGATAATTATCAAATTTCATTTTTGGTATATTCTTATATTTTTCAGGTAGTAAAGGTGGGTGAAAATTATCATATTTTCTGATATTACATAATTGAATTATCGTGTATGATGTTAATTTGTTACTATTAAAATTAAAATTGCGTATATATGTATATTCCGATCCAATCTATGGCTACATGGACGTACGGTTGCAATTTGTTGTCGTGTAAAAAGCCAATGCGTGTCGTATTTGAATGTCAAATACATCATACAGCAGAGGTGATCGAGCTTCCCTCCCATTTTAGAATCCAAGGAAACATTAAACCAATTAATTGAGAAATTAGTGTTATATATATATTTGAGGTTCAGATCATCTCAGATCAGATTAGATTAGATCAGGTCACTCTCTCCAAGCAACCCCACCTTGTCGCCCCGAATAATTTAGTCTAAAGCTTTGTCCATTTTCTCAAGGTTTTCCAAATAAAGGATCGGAGGGGTTAATTATAGCTTAAAATAAAAGTACAATATGTATTATTCGAGTGTGTGTGTGGGAGAGAGAGAGAGCTAGAGCCATCTTATTACTACTTTTGACTTGTGAGTTACATATATATTAGATACACTAAAAATCAGAGAAAGAATTTTGTCATCATCAAGAGATTATATTATAATAAAAGTTAAAAATTAATTAATAAATAAAGGAAGAAGAATTGTAATTTCTCAAGAAAATGACAAACCGCGCTCTTTTGTTTTACTATCTATCTAACACGCGTCTGTGTACTACACTTCTCTTGCGCGCTGGAAATTATATATATTGGAATTGGAAAACTGCTATTAATTAAGTCACTAATATAATTAGAATGAATAATGAAAAATAATTAAACCACCAACAAAACTATTTGATAATTTTTTAATATAAAATTATATTGACTGATTTTATCTAATTTCTTATTTTAGAAATAACTGTACTCATATAATTAACACTATTAGGACAGATGGATATATATATATATATAGTAGAACTGTAGAAGCACTATTCCAACGAGAAGGAAGAACGTAACCCAGATATTGCTAGCAAGATTTGGTTACCAATTTTTGTTGATTATATATCATAAATTACGGTTAGGTGTTTTACTCAAACAAGAATGCACGAGCATGACGCAAGTTAATTAGAAACTTCACTTCATATAATTCAATTATTTATAATAAATAATATGCAAAATTAAATCAGGCCAACAGTATCGATATGTATTGTTGACTTATCTACTCTGATCTGAGTGTTTTTATATATTATATTATTAATATTGTAAAAAAGATCCAGCATTGTATTGTGTGATTATATTCTCTGGAAGGGGAGCTGTCATTTTCAGCATGGGCCGACCATTCATCAATCAACCCTTGTTCTAAGTTTCAAACTGATTTTTATCGCTAAATTTGTAGCCCTGCCTCCTGCCACCCTAATATAATGTATGTATGTGATTCCCTTCAAATTGACCCACCAGTTTTTCTTTTTTCTTTTTAACGATAAAGACAATTTCGTTGGTGTCAAACAGTTGTAATAATATAATGTGGATGTCATAGCTACATATATATGTATGCAGTCACAAAGATTGTCTGCAACTGCGTGCATGATGGACGGGAAAACTTGTACTCACTCTAAAGATTTTTCAATCGACAACTAGCTAGTACTCTTTTGGATTTGTAAGCAATTAGCTACCTAAGGTATTCAAAATTTTTAAAAGAAATATAATTAATATCTCAACAAAATACTATATAGAGTGGTTGCCAAAACTAGACAATATATAGTTTTCTTTTGATGAGATACTTAAAATGCGTGGTTTGTTAATATTGACTTTATTATCGATAATTACTACTATATGCTTTTTTCTTTATTTATTAGTATATTAAGACTCAAATGGCTGGGTAATTCCAATCAATCATTCATTCATTCCGTGTTGTATTAGATTTGTTGATTTGGTGCTGTAATTTCCAGAAGATGTTTGTCCACCTTCTAAAGAAATGTTTCAACTCCCAAACCACGGTGTGGACAAGGAAATGTAGAAACCAGATAGAGAGTTAGTAGGGAGCAGTCAAAATATATATATAAAATCAATAGACGACCGATATACTCATATATGCCTTCTCCATGTTAATTAGCGATGAAATCAGCAACTGTATGTATGATCACATTTTAAAAATAAACCCACCTTTAATTACATTTTTTATGAATTGAGGAAGGCTCCATTTTGATTTTGATTTTGATTTTTGTCTTTTATATATCAACTACCTACCTTCATTCATTAAGAAAAGAAAATTAATTCTTACAAGATTTCTCTCAAATAATCGGCATTTCTCTTTCTTTTATAACATTTTGAGGAAATTTCTAAAATCATTCTACTTTTAGGGTCATATTAATAACCAATGTTCTTAGGGAATTCATTCAACGTGATAATGATTTCCTCGTAATCATTATATTATAAAATGCACGAGTAAAAATGAGAGATTTTAGGAGTATAGACTAATATAAGAGATTTATTTATTCTGCACTACTCATTTTTTTTTGACATATTAGTTACTTTTATTAATTTAACTTTGATTACTTTAATCTCAGTAGTACAAAAATGCTTAGTACTCATGATTGAGACTTATTAACCTTTTTTCTTCCACTATAATTAACTAATATAATTACGTATAAAATACAAAACAAATAACATTTTTGCACAAGTTGCTAAAAATTCTTGAATACTTTTTTGAGGCGAAATTTTTCTCTTAATCTAAGTGATTTTAGCTGTTAAATGAAAAAATGGAATAAAAAATGCATTAAAAATCTCATATAAGTTCTAAATAGAACGTGAAATGACTAAAGAGTGGATTAAATGTATCAAAAAAAATTATATGTATAAAAAAAAAGAGTGGACTAATTAGAGGAGTTAACCCAATTCTTTACTTTTTACAGCAAGAATTGGAAAGTAAGTTTTAAACATAATTAGGTCCATAATAAAAATGATGGTTAATTAATAACTTAACTTATTTATGTGTATGTTTGAGTTTCATGAGTAGTTATAATAAGGGCGGAAAAAGGTCAATGTCGCTAATTTATGTATGAAACCCAAAAAAAGCTTAGGAAATAGGCATTGGCAGGTGGATTTCATGTGATCGATGGAGTATTTGTAGTAATTCAGATTACCCGAAATAAACATATTATATGCATTACATAATTTTCTGTGTATGCATGTATATACGTTGGAATGTATAGTACGTAATTAATTAAGCTAAGGGCAGAAATAAAGGGGCCGGGTTCAAGACCGACCTAGTTATCTGCTAAAATATCTATCTATCTATCTAAATAGAGGAAGGCAGGTCCAGGGGCCGGGGAGGATATCACCGTGATGTAATGGATGATGCAAGGTAATAATACTACAAAAATTCGCTTTTTGGGATTATTTATATATTTAATTATTTTGGGAAATATTTAAGAATACGAAAGTAAAGTATGGAAAAGTGGGGATGGATGGATGTATATAGACATACATATATGTGGCGTTGCAACGCAAGGTGGTGGTGGTGGCTGAATGGGAGGCTGGCTGAGGAGGGAGATCGAGGAGAGATGGGTGGGCCCATTTGAGCAAGTGAGTTAGTTGTGGGATCCGTCCAGTCTCATTTAATGCTTTGTGCAAACCCCTCAAGAAGCTCGTGGTTTGGACCGTTTTGGCGGTTGTGCGTTAACCTCTCTCTCTCTCTCTCTCTAACTCGTGATTATATAGGTATGTATGTATATGATTCGATTCGATAGGAGATTTTTACAACTAGTATTATAAATCATTCCTGATAGGCACAAATATACAAAACAAACAAGTTGACCCTAGCTAGCTAGCTATCTCTTATGGATGGATGGACGGATGCGGCCAAAAATGAATTAAATGTGTAGCAAATCCACATAGAGAATAGTTGAGATAGATGCATGATGATATAACTAACCAACAACATCACATCATCTAGCTACAAACGTAAGTATATGCACCAAATGGATGGGCTCGATTCAAGAAAGAACAAGGAGGAGGAGGAGGAGGACGACGACGACCAATTGGGTTTGGGCCAATCACCGACCATAAAAGCATGGTTTGTCCGATGGTGTTTAGCCGTCCAACCAATGTCCTTATGGAACCACACACACACATATTTATATATATCCATGACATGTTTGTGTCTCATACATCCATCCATCCATCCATCCAAATCTTTTAACTCACTTGCTACTCCCTCCGTCACATTTTAATGTACAGTCTTTTAACAATTATGCACATTCATTAGAAAAATATATTAATAATCTTAATTTATTTTAAAAATATTAAATTGATTATGTTGTTCTTCATACTTTTATCAGCATATTTTTAAATAAACTATAACAATAATTAAAGTAGAAGGGAGGGGATGGAGAGTAACTAATTAAAAACTAAGGCTTTTACTGGTTTATGGTCATGCGTTCCAACAGTCATGATTCGCTATGCCTCTCCAATGTATGTATATATATATAGCTTGAAGCTAAGTCCTTTGCTTACGGATAATATTTGATTCTCTAGTTTGTTGAAATTCCTTATAAATTGAAAATATTTTAATTGACATGATAGTCAGATCATATGTGAAAATTAATCTATAACATAATTATTGAAAACCATGTTTAAACAAATTAAAATTAATATTCGTTTCTTCCTTTAATTTCCACCGTTACCGCTTCATAATATATAATAAGGCCAGCTATAGCCATGGCTCTTGTGCATTAGAAAATGAGATAAAGTGCTATTTTTCCTTTTGATTAACCTTAATTGAGACCACCAATTTCCGAATGCAAATGATTTTAAATAGCACTTATAATTAATTGATTAATTAATGGATTAGATTGGAGATATTGGAACAAATTATTTATTAAACACTTTCCATTCGGTGTAGTATGGTTTGGGAGTGAAGAGAAGGAAGACAGAGGTGTGTAGGAGAAATGTTAGTAATTAAATTTAAGGGTGAGAGTGAGAGGGATGTGATAAGTAACTAACAGCGTAAAAGTAAAAGAGAATTTTGTTATGTACGAAGCTGGCTACATCTTGTGCATGCAGATAGATATCACAATGACATAAATAGAATAGAAATAGAGAGAGACAGAGACCAGGCACAAGTGGCAAGCGGCTTGTTGTCCCTTAAGCAAGGTTTCGGATGAAAAAAATTCTTGCTGGGAGCCTCACCTGCCATTCCCAGATACGCGATCCGGAGCTTCATCGTGGGCAAACAAAAAAAGAGAGAGATAGAGAGTAACCCACGACTTGCAATTGCAAGCAAGCAAGCAATCACCACCTTATCCCAGGGCAGGGCAGGGCAGGTGCTGTCAGGGTCACATACGTCTTAGCGGTTCATTCTATGACACGCACTCACTCAAAGACCTGTCAGATACCATGCGTGGTGAAAGTGCATGTGCATCATTGCTACCTTCATCCAATGTGCCAATTTCTCAATACTTATGAATGAGCCAGAGCAAGGGAAAGGCAAGAAGAATAGTTAATCTACTTTTTAGTGGAGTGCTAATTTGTACCACCATTATCACTATGTAAAAAAATATTTTTTTTTTATTTATCCATTTTGGAGATTCTATGTAACTTTTAGTAACTTTTTTTAATGAAAAATACTTTATGTACAATAAAAAAATTAATTAAAACAGTTAATATATTGTGCACAATATATATAATATAAAATATACAACGTATATTACATGCGATGCACAACATATATCACATATTGTGCACAACATATATTATATGTTGTAGCATCATTTTTCTCTGTAACATGTGATATATGTTGTGCACATCATGTGATATATGTCATGCACAATATGTAATATTCGTTGTATAATTTATATTATATATATTATGCACAATATCTTTGCTGATTTGACTAATTTTTTATTGTATATATAACAATATTATTTTTTAATTATATCCTTACTTAATAGATGAAAGATAAAAGATATACTAATAGTGATATTTAAAAATATGATTATTTTTTTATAAATTGAGATATTATAAAACTTTTCTAAATTCAGATGTACAGTTAAAATTTGATAAAAAAAAAAGTAAGAATACTCCTCCTATACATCGTATTACTAAATTGATCAATTAGTAATTTATCATTAATTTTTGTCAAATTAGAATTGGGTTTGGGAGGAGAAATTCGTAGCTGGGAATAATAAATGAAGAAAGGAAGAAGGAAATGGAGGGGAGGGCCCAGAGTGAAATTAAAGGCGTTGGATGGATCGATTAAAGAATGGGTGTGTGGATCCAAATGAAAGCAGTGACCAGTCAAGCATTTGACCATCTGACTCTGATCCTGACCTTTGTTTGACTCTCTGACTCTGCATTTATTCCTCTTTAGACTTTGGAACTAACCTCTTGTTGGTTGGTTGGTTTGTTTGTTTGTTTTGTAGAACCAAATCAGAAAATATAAATAAAAAAAATGGAAGTGCGTGCGAGCATGACTGGCCCCTTCATTTGTTTCTCTTTCTCTTTCTCATGAGTTTGTACCTGACCTGATCTGATCTGATCTTGGTCTTCTTCTGTTTAAATGTTGTTTCTGTAGGACCATGCTTACTTAATATTCCGCCGAGCATCTCGTGATTCCTTAGCTTTCTAATTAAGCTTCATGTATTACTTGTCAGATCACTGCCTCCTCTGCTCTGATATTTTCCCCTGTTCATTTTCTTTCTCATCTTATCTCTTCGCCTTCTACTACATTTCATTTCATTTTATAATACTAATAATATATATGAATATCGTGTGCATGCACTACATACATATACATTACCCCCTCCTGATTAATAATCTGGTTGGTAAATTATGCCATGGGAAGTACGTAGTGGCGGAGTTTAACTAAACTAACTAGTATGTCACTCACTCAGTTCAGTTCAGTTCAGTTCCAGTTACCTTAACTGCCCAATATGAAGTAGGCACGGACGGCAGACATATGTAGAAAGTCAAATGAAATTATGATGATGGCATATAGCTAGGTCTAGCTAGCTAGCTAATTATGATTCCACTGTAATAATAATATAAAATATAATTGTTGGCAAATGCAGTTAAATAAAATGAAGATGCGGATGTATGTAGTGGTGGTACTGGTGGGGTATGAGTCAGACGACCAGTGTAAATGTAAGGAAGTTGTATTGTTTTCATTCATTCTTTATTTATTTATTAGCGGTGGCAATCAATTCGTATTTAATGGTTCGTTACTTACGAGTGCGCGAGACTGCCTTTGTCTGCAAGTACTTCTCTGTCCCTACTCACTCAGCACCCATGAAACTCTGTAGTATGTACTAATACTTGAACACCTACTACTATATATATAACAGAACAACCAACCATAAAATGCCACCTCAAACAAATTTACACTTTAATTTCTATTACCCATTCATGATTCAACGCCAATATAATGCCAATGGTGAAAGAGTTCGATCGATTGTAACCATATATTGCCTTCTTCATTAATTCATCAGCCATACGCTCTTTATTTCCTTAATTATTAATTAGCTGTCTGTATTGATGTCTGTAAGTTTTAGTTCAGCAGGTGTCGAAAGTTCTCTTTCTGCTATAATTGGGTGGCTCCTGAAAGTGTTCACAAGTACTACTGAAAGTGTTCCACAATCCACATATATGCATACATTACATACTAGTACATGCATTTAACTGATACTACTAACAACTCAGAAGAGTCTCACATCCTCAGGAATCCAAGAACTTGATACTGTTTGGAACACTTGCTGATTGGTTTGCTTATGGTTGAAGCTTGAGTTTGGCCTAAATAACTGATTGCATTCTACTGCAGTGATCGCGACAATGCAATGGGAGGAGGACACTCGGACTGAAAGAACAATGAGATAAATAAGTAGCATCAAATCAAAACATGTTTTCAACCTTATCATGCTTTACATCACACTACAAGGTTAAGATAAATAAATACCATTCCATTTATTAACCTAGGTTGAATGAAATAAAAAAAAAAATGTTAAATTATTTGAGAGCTTAATCATACACCACAAGAAACAAGTAACAAATTACTTACAAGCTAAATTACAGAGACCATTCAAATGCAAAAATAATTGGATTAATCTACACCAGATTTACTCCTCTACTAAGTAGCGTTCTTCACCCCAAATCACAAACAAAAAGAAGATCATAACACACATTTGTTTTAAAAGTACATTGGTTTTGCATTTTTCATGAGCAAAAACCTATCTAAAACTCTCTATACAGATACATTATTGCTGATCGTACATAGTTCATTACAATGTTGTCTTGATGTTACAAGGTATCGGTGAATTCAACATCTTGATTCCGCTTGACACAGCCAGTGTGTGACTTTCAGTATTTGATCAGTTGCCAGTAGTCCAAAAAATGATCCAACAAAAATGTGAAGGACTCCAGTGTTACTGTCATATAGCAAGCGCATGCCCATGTGCCTAAAAAATGAAAAGCACGCAGTACCTGGTGAACTATTAAAACCTATTTTGTAGAGAATTGAAATGAGCTGTCCAACAGAATTATGCAACTAGAATTTTAACCTGACTTTCTACTTCAACTCGTTTTCAGATAGTTTTTGCCTGAGGCTCTTCAGAGCATCAACAACTTCTGCATCAAGATTGTGCTTCAATAGTCTACCTTGAAAAGAAGTGGATCTGTACATAACATAAATAAGCAAACCAATCAGCAAGATCTGTCACTGTTATAGAGAGTTGTTCTAAATATCACACCAAGTTGATTCAAGTTTAGTAGTAGTGTATAGATATCAAGGATATATGTAAACCCAGATGACTAGATGTCCATGAAGAATTGATGTCCAACAAGGATAACAGTGAACTATACTAGCTTAAAAGTGCATTACTTTCCATATGCATCACATAAACCATACTGCAAAAAAACATAAAAGGCATTACCATAACACATTTCAGACAGAACATATTTAGTTTTCAAAATTATTGCCGACCTTTGTTCTTGAAGCATCCTTTCAACCTCCTTTTGTGATGCCTTGATCTATTATCCACACACAATTAATAAACAACACCATGTAAGATATCATTAAAGAACACAAGAACATCCAGAGGCTTGTCAAACTGTTAAAAGATTTTTACTAATGAACATCTTTACTTGAAAGGACATGTAATTTTAAATTATCAAAACAATTAAATCTAATACTCTGTCAGAAACCTGGAGTTTAAATCAGCCGAGTAATATGAAGTCCATACAATTTACAACCGACATTACATAAGAGGAAAACATATGAAACTAGAAATGAATTTTACCCATCTTACTTTGTTCATTTAGATTAGACACAAGCAAAACTGGGTATTGCTCATTATTGAATGTCTTTATCCAGTAATTAATATCCTGCCTCAAATAAGTGTTTTACCTCAGTTACCAATGCCTTGCAACTCCAAACAAAGGCTCCCTGGAAATATATCGCAGTATAAAACTGTAAATCTTTGGGATCACTAAACAGAGAACAATTATTTGTTTTACGATAATAGGATGATGGTGATCATTTGAATAATGAAAAAGAAATAATGTTAAGATCAGATAATAATTTCTATTTCTGAAGAAATTAAATAGTTTCCATGGATAATTAAGGACAATGCAATAGACATAACTGCAAAATAATTAAGAAGACATTGACAAACAAGTGTCTTCTACTTATATCAAGTTTCAAATTTATGAAAAGAATACATACTGCTCCATGAGCTGCTTGTTGTTGACAGTGGTCAGAAGTGACAACCCAAACTTTGGGGCATCCATCTTCCTTCAAAGCTGCAACCTATAAAATCAATGAATACTGCTGTTCAAATTATATTAACAGACTGTTGGAAATTAAAAAGTTTATGGTGTTCATAGAGATGAAGGACTTCACTTGATGGTGTCAATTTTAATACCAAAATCTCCATCGAACCCCAAACCTTGGAAACGAACACACATTCACTCAATTATAATTGAAGGCCCATGTGTAGAAAATAATGATATCTTAGATTATGATACTTTAGTTGCTGATGATTGAACACTATATGAATTTATAATTTAACAACAGAGGATCAGAAGATGCTTGTATATCTGAAAGGGTATTAAAAGAGAAAACTTAAAAGAAAAATCCAACTACAATAATCCTAGATATAATTTATTGAAGTGATAGTAAAATTAATGTACCTAAATCCTATTACAAAAGAAGGAAAATCTCCGTAAAGCCATGACACTTGTTCAAAGTAAAATTGCATTTTGCATGTCTGTCAGTCTGTAGCTATGTCTAACCTCTTTTTCAATCCATGTATCAGCACATGTTTCACCCGAGAAAACAACATCAATACTGCAAAATGGCCAAACTACAAGATCAGTACTTAGAAGCATATATAAAAGTTGAAAGAGATGTTCCAAGATAAATATAATGTCACAGTTGAAGGAAGATGACAATTCAAAAGAATATCTTTACCCTCCTTATGAATCTCATTAATTGGAACTAGCGTTTTATTAGGCTTGATAAATTTACAGGATGTAACAATTAACCCAGCTGTGTTAGGACTTGGCAAACTGATATTCAAGTTTCCTAAAGACTATTATTATTAAGGTCAAGGGAAATGGTCCTGTGCAACTACATTGATTACACAGCAGCATGCACATGATAAAGGTAAAAACAGTGCTCAAAAGATGTAAATATGTGATATGCTCCAAGTCCAAGACTATACCCACCCAGCAAAGTTTTCCTTGTGAGTAGGGAGTCCAGACATCATTGCATCAAATACAGCAACCACTTTCACCTCTGCAGTCAGTGTACAGGTTAAGGAAGAGTGAGAAGGCGCATCAACAATGAGAAAAGATCACAAATTTATTTGGAACTGAATAGAATGTGAGAACAATGATATGTTATTGCAAGTGAATTGGCAGGATTACATAGATATGTGTGATGGTTTTGCATTTTCTAGCAGGTGTGTCATGCCACTAGTCGCAGATGGTTAGAAGAAGAAAAGTAGGGAAGCACAGACCTCTGACCATACTAAAGGTTACAAGCTCATCAATTAGCTTTTGGCGAGCGATATCAAGTCTCCCGTTCATGAAATGTTTCTTTAGCTTCATCCAGTAGCCACACACATTATAACCATCAACAAGCAACACAGGGACTGCGCTGTCTATACCCTGGTTTGTGCTGTAGAAAAGGAAAGAGTGTGGAATGTGAAGCGAAGCAATGCAATGAATGAAGGAATGAAGTGGGAAAGCGAGGGTATTGGTCATATATAATACTAGTAGAGGGAGGTGGTGGGATCACGATAGAGGTCAGAGAGGTCGTGCGGAACATCGTCCTTCTCCACCTTCTTTTTGCGGTAACTGGTTGAAGGCCTAGGACTGCTAGACTTTCGGTTTTGGAATTCCTATATCATGTAATATCATATTCAATTCAAGAGATTGATTTTAGATGAAATTTCTATGATGATGACGATGCAGCAACAGGTACCTGCCTTCCACAGCCGTAGGAACTGGAGGTTTTGCTTCACATTGGATGTAATCCTGGGAGGAGCTGGTTCAGAATCAGAACCCTGCTCAACACATATATTATCAAAAGCTGAATAATATCTATTAACCAATCAAATTGCTGCAGTTGTGAGTGAATTGAGGTCGGAAGAGGGAAGGGTTACCTGACTGTGAAGGTGCTTCTTGCTTTTGGCCACAATGACGCTATTCCTGTTCCTGTGGTTGAAAGTAGAAGAAGCATTATTATCGTAATTGTGAGTGAACATAAGTGTGTCGGCTACTGCGAAGGAACAAGATGAAGCAAGGGTTTTCAATTTCATAGCCAATATCTATCAATCTATCTATCTATGTATGTTAATGATATCTCTTCATGTTGTTGTTGTAGCATGCAATTCAACAACCAGACCAGCATGGACAGATCTCTCTCTGGTTCCTTGTTCGCATCGCATTGCATTACCAACAAAACAATTCTATCTATTCTATTTCTATTCTGCCACAGCCATTCCCAACAAGAACAAGTGGTTCATAATTGGACAACAAGTGGTTGTGGTTCACCTCTCTCTATTGTTTGATTTCAAGTTTTGGCACTTTTGTTTTGTTTGGGTAAGGTTAGATGTTCTAAAGCCCGTGAGGATAATAACAGAAAGGCCCAGGGGTTCGGCGGGTCAAATCAGAAGCATCATGTAAAACCTTCAACACGGCCCGTAAGAAAAACTTTAACACTAAGAAATATGCACATTAGTGGGGCATCCTTGCCCCGTTTTGTGTAACTTGTGATCCTTTCCTTTGGGCTTTAGCCCCGTTTACGAACCAAAAACAAAACACCATCTCAAATAAATTTACTAAAAAAATAAAAAATAACTCAACCAAAGTTACGAAGTTTATGAGAAGTTAAAAATATCTCACTTTTTGAGAATTCTCTTTGTAAGTAATTAGCATCTTGTCCGATATGGAATGCCCGTCAAATTGCATTTTACCTATTTTGTCGAGTTATATTATTGGTTTTCTATCTTAAACCAAAATAACAATTGTCTAATAACAAATGTGGTAAATGCATATATTAAGATTTACCCAGATTACATTCTCCCATTTTCGGAAAGAGATTATGCAGCCAACTTTGTGTTGAACCTTCTCGGACAACCCACAAGTGTCAAAAAACTTTCAATCTCTTACAAGTCTCTAATGGTTTGATCTCAGCTAGCTCTCCAACAATCAATACACATATAATTAATTATATATTGTGCATCTTAGCTTAGCTTGATTGAAGATGCATGCATGCTTGCTTCTAATACATATTCTTTATGTTTATTGTGTTAGCCAGGCCATCAGTTTTAGTGGCGCATCATCAACAATGCTTCTACCATGCTTTCCCAACATGACTGAACTCTGTCTACTCTCATCTTTACCAGAAAATTTGTATTGTGACGCATTGCTGATAGTATTGCAGAACTCACCATGCCTTCAACTCATTAACTTGCAAGTAATAATTTTCATTTCACCAGAGTCTTTCACCAATCCTTAAATATATATATATATATAATCTAATTTTCAGTTTTTGTGCGTGTTTGGATTAGCGTTTACAAACTGGAGTTTGGATGAACTTGATTCTGTAAAATTGATTTTGAGTAAAAGTGAGTTGATATTAACGTGATTTATGTTTGGGTACTTTTATTTAAAATTGATTTTGATATGATAAATGTTGTTTGGATGATCAAAATCAAAATCGCTTTTGAATGTATAATTACCAAAAAGGATATGAATTTATATAAGTATTATTTTTTATTTCAAATTTATTTTAAATATATCAATAAACTATAATTATAATATTATAAAGAAATATATTATTTAAATTAATATTATTATAAAATATTACAAATTAATAATTATTATATAAAAATTAAATAAATGTTAAGTTTACATATTTATGTATATGAATTTCATATTAAACACTATTAATATTATGTTTTTTTGTTTCACTTAATAAAATATATTTAATAAATTATATTGATATTATTATAAATATATATATATATATATATATATTATTTGAACTATTGTATAAATATTACAAATTGTCCCCACTTTTAATATTTTATTTACTTTTTATTTCTAAAATTTTTTGAATCATTTTTATTTATACTATTATACAATGGAAATTTCAAAATAATAATTGTTTATTTATGTCTACACTCATTTAGGTAGTTACATTTTAAATTCTAAAAATAAAATTATTAAATGTGTCACTTTTAATAAGGTTAATATTGTAATAGTAATTTAAAACTCTCAACTCAACTTAACCCAACCCAAAAGCTAAAAATAATTGCTTTAGACCAACTCACGTTTAAAAGGAAAATCAAGTTCACGTTTGTATGTTTAAAATCACCCAAACAATTTTGTTTGCCTTCAATGATCTTTGAACGTCCGTTTAGATTTCCAAACGCTCAAACAAATAGAGCCTTTGTCTTTCTAAAAAGTACAAACAATGCAGGGAGGGGTATTTTTGCCCGAAGATCGTGCCCAGTTTGAGGGAGAGGTATTTGCAATACAAGTTCTGTTACGATCCGCATTGATATTGGATAAGCTTTATGCTTGCAGTGATCCAGTTTGCTGCCCATTTTATGACATCAGAGCGATTAAAGTAGTGATGGCAACGGGGCAGGGCGGGGAGTATAGTCTCCGTCCCCATCCCTGCTCTATGAAAAATTCTCATCCCCGTTCCCATTTTCCGCCTCACGTAGAATATCTTCCCATCTCCGCTCCTCACAGAGATCGGGCATCCCGCGGGACTTCAAACGGGGAATAAAATTAAAAAAAAAACTTATTTTTACATAAAATAAAAAAAAATCTAATTTTGAAAAAATTAATACAATAATAATCAATCCTAAAGATATTGTTACATAAGTTCTAAAGGTCACAAAAAAAAAGTTTTTTTTTAATAAAAAAAGTTTAAACAATAAAATATAAGTCACATAAATAACAAGATATGTCTTTGACAGTGGCTTGGTACGTATGTGTTATGGTTCGAGAAAAAATGAACGGAGAGAATGAGGGAGGGGCGCCGAGGGAAGAGTTTGTTTAAGATGTTAAGTTATTTTAGGATTTCTCAATTCTGCAAAAGTGGAATTATATACATACTTATGAAATTATAAATTTACCCTCGGGGTGGGAATCCCCGCGCGGGACGGGGAGCATAGTCCCCGTCCCCGAACTACCCCTCGGGAAGATTTTCCTCCCCTTCCCCATCCCCACGGAAAAAATCCCCGTCTTCGGAGCCCCAAATTCAAGGTTCTCCACGGAGATCCCCGCCTCCCTATCCCCATTGCCCTCCCTAGTTTAAAGCACTTGAATTGCACAATCAGATAGAAAATTTTGCATGAGGGTCAATGCATTGTGATAGAATTTAAGAATTTCGAAGTGAAACAGAAAAGAAAGAAATGTAAAGCAATAGAATAGAGGGACATTATAATTAATTTGTTTGAATTATTTGAGCTATTTTCCGCATAGTCTCATTTTCTTATTGTTTTAGCATAAGCATATCATATGTATCTTTAATTTTAACTTAATAGTCCTGTTTTATTGTCTCTTGCTATGCCTATCTATTTGCTATGATCATCCCGACCGGATCTTGAAGGCACACCGTGGTATAGAGAAATATCTTGGAAGGGGCCACTCTCACAGCAACAAAAATTTCATCGTAGTAAAATACCATAGTGCGATTGGGTAAGCTCATCATTCGCCAAGAGCGCATTGTCTCATCGAACCTCATATCCTTCGCATTGATTTCCATTCTCTACGCGTGGATCTTCTCTTTCTAAAAAGTGTCTGAGACGTCCATCTCCATTTGATAAAATGTTTTTTCATCGAAGCTCCGCTGCAGAGTCACGTACACAAATATCTTCGTTTTTCCACTTGGAAGCGGGTGCGACAAACACAGTACACAAGTAGCTTCGTCTCTCTGCTTGGAAGCGGTTGCGACACAACGGCAAAGGAGCCGGCGAACACAAGTGTGGCGCCCAAAGCATGGCGGCTGATGAGACTGTGGTGGCAGAGGCACCAGCGACGAGCCAAACGGAGGCACCGAAGGAAGAGGTGTCGACGAATGCATCATAGGTCCCAAGCGAGGACGGAGTGCACTGGAAGCACTGAGAGCCGACACGAGCCAAGTGGAAGCGGAGAAGGCAATGAGTGAGCCTAACGGAAATAATTAAAACAATAGAAAATAAAAAAGAGAGCATTGCTAGAGGTAAAAAAAAAACCAGCCAAAACAGACAGCAAATAAGAATTTGGGCCACAATCACCCAGCCCATTAAAAATATCCTCCTGACTCTCCCAAACGCAAAAGTTTTGGCCGATGGAACAATGGCGAGAAGTGGAATTGCTGGGACCTCAGATTCTGCATAAATTTGTTCAAAAGTGTGGCTTTGAAGTATGGGAATTTACATATTTGCTGTGACTAGCTCCTACACAGTAGATGGAAACTATGGTGGGTTCGCATGAAATCAACATCAAGTCAAAGGAAAGTTGTTTGGTGGTATTCAAAGTCTAAAGGTTGTGGGTGAGGGTCTGGATTAGCTTTTTAGCTAAGTGATGAAGAAAGGATAGGTATGATAGATAGGTTTTATTAAGTGCTGTATGTGGTGCTTGGTAGCTTATTACTGGTGTAATCTCGTGTCTAGGATGTTGGCTCATGAGGAGTTTGCTGTTTGTTATTTTATTTGTATCTTGTGAGTCATATTTAGTTATCAAAATGTATTGTGAATGAGGTTGTAGGGGGATGACTGTTGATGGTAGGTGCATATGCATGCTTTTGGAGTAGTGTTTTGTGTGTGAAGTTAGAGGTCATGATGTGTGTGTGCGTTGTACGTTATTGCCCTTCTTTGGGTGTGTTATTAACTATAAAAAAAAATATTGAAAATTCTTTTCCCCTTTTTTTCCTTTCCTGGATATATATAATATATGGGCAATCATTGGTTGGGAGTAAAGCAGTCGGATGATGTGCTTTATATATCCTATCATGTTCATGAATGTCTTTCTTTATAATGTTTCTAGTTAGGGTAGGATGGATCAGTTTAGTTGGCAATGTATACGACGTAGGAAACATGACAAGGTGGATATCTCTACATTTATATAAATAAATAAACGATCGAGATTAATTATGGACCAACTAAGCAAGTTACGCTGTTGGAACTCCCCGATTGCTAGCTGTTGTACTGTACTGTAAACCACCATTTTGAATTTGTTTACAATATATATATATATATATAGGCGCACTTGTCAAATATTATTACACCCATAATAAATTATTATGTTCAGAGGTATTTATATTTTGATCACTTAATATATATACTCGTGTCATGGTATGTTAGTTACTTGAGCGAAAGCATCTACAGCGGAAAACCTGGGTTGAAAGTTGAAACCATGCAGTAATTGTAAAGGAAAGGATAGGTCTGTGCCTTGTGCCACAAAAAGCGGAGGGCTAATTTTATACATACACTAGCTGCTGCTAATTACTTTTGTTCAGCCAAAATAATGATTGCTTTATTTATTAGATATTTGGTGGAAGTACTAATGAAATGATTATTATTATAACATACATATATACATGTTCAGCTGGATTGATTGATTAATTTCTTGCTTTCATTATATATAAATACTTTGTAGCTGTCTTTTAGAAAAAAAAGTCACTTTCCTTTTAGTTCTACACATGTAATTAGTATGTATGTGAATGGCATAACATTGTTGTAACTTAAGTCAATTGTATATATATATTGTATTGTATGAATAGGAAGAGTTGTTGTCCATGACCACTTTGGTTTTTAACTACTCCACCACATCCATCCTAGTTAGAACTTAGAAGCATGTGGAATATACATACATATATATATAAAATGTTCAACAGGAGTATAAATAGTCTGGTTGCATCTCAGAACATTATACAATACACTACAAATTAAAGAAATAATAACATATATTATGAGCTGGAAATTCTAAGGTCCAATAATATGATTTTGATTCTGACCATAACATGAATTTAAAAATGAAAATTATAAATGAGATTGATAGAAGCTACTAGAATTGAAGGATAAACTTTCGGATCTCTAGTTTTAGAATTGACCAATATAATAAAGACTAGAAAGAGAAAATAACTCCTTCTATGTCCGACATAGCTAAATGTGACAAATTTTAATGAATGAATCTTAAGACGTCCATAATGGGCTAGGAGGATGGACTTCTATACTTGTCAATAATATTTGATATCAAATCACTGTTAGCATTGATTTACAACAAAATATCAAATTAATAAAGACTCAAGAACAATAACATACATCAAATTTACATAATGCATTATGCTTAATTTGAACATATGATTAATATAAATTGAAAATAAAAAGGTGAGAATAATGAATGAATGTATTTGAATCCATGCACATACATAGAAAATTATTGGAAGGTTGGCGTCCGTAAATTGGAATGGGGGAAGTGTAAGAGCTAACGTGACGGCAAGGTAAGGAGAATGGGAAATAGCGTGTGAGTGGATGAAGGGGAGAGAGCGGCACTCCAGCTCTGCTCTGCTCTGCTCTGTGTATGTATGTATGTAAATAAATAGGAAAATACTAAATGTACATATAGTACCCTCCACCTATTTTTCACTCATTTGAAATGTTGGCAACTTTGATGTATATTTGACAACTTGTCAACATTTATATCAAAATTGCCAACATTTTTAAAGGGGTGGAAGATATTTTTATATGTACTAATAGCATTCCTCAGATAAATATGATGGCACGTGACTGGGGCCTCCACTCCACTCGATCACATTTGATGGATGGATGGATGGATAGTGGTAGGCCTTCCTTCTTTTGGCTCGCCAATACCAATAAATAAATAATGCCTTACTGCTGGCTCCAAAGTTCAGAGTTCCAAGTCTCCCCCGCCATCTGTCTTTTTAGGCTAATAAATAATTCATAAGTTAGTTCCCACAGTTTAATTATACTTAAGTACTGTATGTATGTATATGCTATTCCATACTCCTAGCTAGCTAGTTAAGTTCCTCCACTCTCATCTTTGATTTCCTTTGGTTCTTATATATATATATATATTAATAAATAATATTCTCTATTATTGGTTTTCTTGAATTAATTTTCCTTTTTTTAATTTCCCTCCGAAGGAAAAAGCCACCAACAGTCCATGTGCATCATCATATATGGCTATGCTACACTTGTTCTTGCTGCTTTTCGGGAAGAAAAAGAATCTATCTTTCTTTCTTTCTTTTATCTATCTATATCTATCGAGAGAAAGAGAGAGAGAGAGAAGGGAGTTATTATAGATGATAGTTGATAGCTAATAATAATGTAAGGTTCCTCATTCTGGCAGTGCATGTGCTGCAATCACAACCCTCTCCCTTCACTACTTGTTCATTCTGCTTTTCATATTAATAATATATATTTTGCACTTCGTTCTGATCTCTCTGCCTTTCTTTCAACCACACAACACAACACAACACATACATACATACATACACACCCTTTCTCTTTGTTTTACATATATATATATATGTATATGATGACTAAGTGCTTGCTTTTGTGCTTGTCATAAGCAGTAGCCAGATAATTAATTAAGATGAGCAGCAGTCCGGCACCTTGCAGCCGATCCTGGTACGTACTGTATGTATGTGATCACAGATCATCATCATGTATCATTGCTAGCTCCTTATTATTCATTCCCATTATGCAATTCATCGAGATAGATAGATAGATATAATTGTGGATTTTCATTATTCTGAGTATAATAATAATAATATTATTATTAATGTGAGAAATGAAATGAAATGAAAAAATAAAGGTCAATAAGTGAGGACTCGCTGAGAAGGTATGTGGAGTTTGCGAGTGAGAGCTGCATACAGGAGTTGCTGGCAGCATCGGATGTGACAAACAACAATCTATTTGGATGGAAGCAGGTTGTTGTTGATCAGAACAACGGAGGAGTTGAGATATCCAAACGCAGATCCGCCTCCCTCCACACCTTTCGCAGCCGTTGGGTCCTCAGATCTGTCTCTCCCCAACAATTCATCACTGTCGCCAACGCCATTGATGCTGCAAAGGTGATGACTCGCTCCTGATCATGATGACCGTACTCACTATGTATAATATGTATCATTTATTAATTGGGTTTGATATATACTACATGAATGAATCAATCAATTCAAGGCAGCAATGGGACCCTGATCTGGTGGAAGCAAGGTACATAAAGGATCTTGAAGAGAACCTGAGCATCATTCGTCTCAGGTTTGGAGACAACTCGAAGCCTCTGTTCCGGAACAGAGAGTTCATGGTGTACGAGCGCCGTGAAACCATGCAAGATGGCACCCTGGTCAGTAATTAATTAATTAATTAAATGAATATGAATATGAATTGTAATGTAATGTAATGTAATAATGAATGGATGAATTGGGATGGATGGAGGGTAGGTGGTAGCAGTGGCTTCACTACCGAAGGAAATAGCAGCAGGGCTACATCCAAAGCAGAGCAATGCAATCAGAGGGGTGCTGGTGCAGTCTGGCTGGGTTGTGGAGAAGCTGCTTGATGATCACCATTCCTGCCTCGTCACCTATGTTGTTCAGCTCGATCCTGCAGGCTGGCTGCCCAAGTGCTTCGTCAATCGATTTCACACTAAGCTCGTTATGATTATTGAAAACCTTACCAAATTATTGGCCCACCAACCCTCATCCCCAATTCAACCTCATCAATCATTAACCACTTCTTTGTAAAGTTTCAAGGAGCGAGCCTGCCTGCTAGGGAAGGGAGCTCTTACAATCAATCATCATCAGTAACCAACTACATACAACTATATATATTATATATAGATATACTATCAATGGCAGTTATATTAATATTATTTACCATCATATATAGACGTTAATGCATTGCCTACAAATTATATTTCAGCAAGCATTGTCTACAAATTTTTTAAAATTACAGCTCAGTTATGGCATAGACGTTAATGCATTCTATTCAATTCATGTTGTGAAACGCTGAGTCTTGGGCACCAACAAACTAGGACCACTCTAATTGGCAATAGAATGAATTGAATATATATAATATAAAGGAGGAATGAATTAACAAGACAAAATGTCAAAGCAAGCAAGCTAGATTTACATGTTCGTCGGAGCATATATATATACATATATAGTACTGTCTAGCAACTTTTGTCGATATTATGATTATGATTATAAAATACTACTACTTTATACAGTAAATAATATGACGACTAATGACATTTTATGGCACTAATTAGTATCTCATCTATGATTCATGTATGTATGTATATGTAACAGAACAGAACAGATTGGATACCACCGTACGTTGACGTTACGCCCCCTAGCTAGTAGCTAGTAGCTAGTAGCTAATCAATCAATAGTACTGTTCTGTTGGCCTGCATCTGTACTGTATGTATATGCATTGCAGAGAGAGGACCAAGGGAAACAAATTGAAGTGGAAAGAAAATTTAGATATCTCGTCTCCTCCAGGGAATTGAATGAAGGCAACAGTGTATTTTCCAGTGTTTAGAGGAAAAACCACAATGCAAGTTGCCAGCGGCTACCGGATACCAAATAGTTAATAGTCACATACACTTGACTTGACCTACACATACATTATTTATTTATTTATTATGCATGCCTATCACAATCCATCCATTAATTACATACATTACAATATTAAGGAAACTTACTTGATCACACCCAACAAACAGAAAACTGAAAATTAAAATCAAATTATAAGAAGAAATAAAAGGTGACCTTAGCTTAGCTTCACATAACTAAAATTAACATATATAAAGGCCGGCCGGGATAATCATCACGATAAAAATATGGTAGTAGTATATTATCTTAACCGATCAATTTGCACTAAGATTCATGATGGTGTATATATATATAACCAACAGTTGAAGGGTATAATAATTAATAACCTTTGACATTATTTATTTTCTTGTATGTATCAAGAGATATAAAAGTTACCAACTCCCTCCCATTTCCATAATTGATCATAATCCCATCTGGAATATAATATAATGTACAATTCTTTCTTATCATTACAAACACACTTAACTATCCTAAATTATTTATAAAAGCATCTTTTATACAGTCAAAGCTTATGAAACAAAGGAGAAATCCATGTCTATGACATACAGGTACCAGGATGTTACGTTGGGACCACGTGTGTGTGTGTACACATAATTTTCTCGTTTGAAAACAAGAAATGATCACTTAGGCTCCACTGTAGCATATGGAAGTGCCGCTTTCAAATCAAAGGACTCACTGCTATAAGGATGGCAGCTGGAACTCCCTCTGCTAACCTCCTCATAACTCGAAGAGATGGTTGGCGATTCATCAGTGACAGTGGGGTTTGAACCAGCTGACTGCAATATGTTCTCAAGCTGTCTTACCACGTCACTCATCTTGGGCCTATCAGCACCTGAATCTTGAACACATTGCATGGCCAACACCACAAACTTGTCAAAACCACTGAGCGCAGAGCCTAAACCAATGGTGGGATCAACAATCTCATGAAGACCACATAAGCCTTTTGTCATGTCAATTGCCTCCCTAACCTCTTTCACAATATACCTCCCCCTCTCTATTGGCTTTCTTGCAGATATCAGTTCCAACATTACCACTCCAAAGCTATAAACATCACTCTTCTCTGTTAATTGTTGAGTCATATAATACTCTGGATCCATGTAACCCTGCAACAACAACAACACACCCATTCTCAGCAATGTACTTTTCATGTTTCCAGGATGATAGCAAAGGAACCCCTTGTTAGGGGCTTGGGTAGTATGGGATATCCAAGTCCCACATTGAGTAGTATGGGATACTTGATTTTGTATATAAGGAGAGTGGTTCTCCCACCTTAATAGCTAGCTTTTAAGGTGTGGTTCCCCACTTTCCTTTGATACTTAACACCCCTTTTCCAGATATTGTCAACATAACATTCATATTAATTGCAATTTTTTCCCTCTAACTTTTTGTCTTGCCCCTGCCCCTGCCCCGACTTAGTCTCACTTTTTTCCAGTTAATAATTGTCAAATCAACACATTTTACTTTGTAAACTGAATAGTTAAGAGGAGATACAATACCAACCATTGTTCCTTTAACTTGAGTGCTAACATAATCTTTTTCACAATCAACCATAGACTTGGAGAGACCAAAATCACCAACTTTTGCATTCAGGCGCTCATCCAGCAAGATATTGTTTGATTTGATGTCCCTATGTATGATAGGAGGATCGGCAAGATCATGAAGATAAGCCAAACCCCGGGAAGCGCCAAGGGCAACTTTTATCCTTCTAATCCAATCCAATCTAAATCCAGATTTCCCTGCACAGATCAGATTCATGTGATCAGGTGCAAGAAAACTTATTTCCATTTAATACTCTCTCCAACTTTGATCAAATATGAGGCTATTACTTTTACCAACATGTCTCAAGCATAGAATTAGTTAAAAGTGAATGTAACCAAATACACAGAAATTGCAAAGGCACCATAGTACTTGCCTAAACTATCCATGTTATCATGTGTGTGTGAGAGAGAGAATTTCTGTGCGAAACAAAAATATCAGATCAATGTCAAAGGGTATGGAATAGAAAATTCATTGAAAGTGCATGTAGAGCCAATAATCCAGAAGTACCATGAAGCTGTATAAAGATCTCAGACCAATCTCTGCTGAAGGTAGCAAGGTGGATAAAAGTACCTGAGAGAGTATCTTTTAATGTTCCGTTTGGAATGTACTCATAAACCAGCATTTGTTCTTCTTGCTCAAAGCAGAAGCCTACAAGGCTGACGAGGTTCTTATGGTGGACCCTTGATAGGAGCTCAATCTCAGCTTTAAACTCAAGCCTTCCCTGCATTGATTCTTTTTGAGCTCTTTTTATTGCTACCAGTTGCCCATTGGGGAGGACTCCCTTGTAAACCTGTGAACATTTTCACATTAAAAAGGTGGTTTATAACATATGTAATTATAAACAGATATCACCTTATGTTACAGAATTCTAGATGACCAACACCATCACAGTTCCATTTGCAAAATGCATGGAGTCAGTGTTATACGACAAATTGTTAAATCGTGTCACTTCCATCATACTTAATTATTTTTAAAAGAAATTGGCACAAACTTTTTAAATCAGCATATATATATATATAGCTAAACATCTAAACCAGAACAGCACAATTAAGGTAAAATACTAAAAGTAACATTCAAGACCTTCCCGTAACCCCCACATCCAATATCATTGGCTTGAGAAAATTTTCTGGTGTATTTTTTAAGCTCTTCAAAAGAAAACCGCCTTGCTTCTTTCAACTGAGGAATGTCGCCTTTGCTTTCAACTTTATCCCAGCGCCCTGCATTTTGTGAAATTGAAACATGCAAGTTAACCTAGTTGTATGTGGATGATTAGAATGCCAAAGCTGCTAAGTATGGAGCTATCTTACTAAAAGGATTGCTTTGTCCAATTGCTTCTTCAGCCCTTTTCTTTTGGCGGAAAGCATAAACACCCGCTAGGAGTAATAACACTATCAGGACAGAACCACCAACTACTGCTCCAGCTATGATTCCAATATCTGAAGGTTTCTTTGACTCCATAGATCCTACATGAAGAGAAAGGAAGAGGCAAAGATTATCTCATAACGGAGCAACAACATTTACCACAAATAAATTTTGATTATAACAGTGAGGGAAATATATTTACCAGAGTTCCCAAAGTGTTGATATTTATCCGCATCAAAGTAAAATGGTCCAAATTCTTTAGGAGGCTTAAAAGTCTGGTTGCTGAGCACAAAACCAATTGTAAAAACCCCTGTTCGATTGAAATGATCTTGCCCTGATGGGAAGACTTGTAACCTCAATTCAAGATACTGAATTGGATCCTTAGTTGGAAGGCTCAATGAAACTGAATCCACAGGTAGTTGATGTGAATCAAAAGACCTCATAAGACCCACCTCTAGCTGTTGATAGTGAGTTTTATTTCCTAGGTCCGAAAAGGAAGGTGCTCTGAAAGTCAAGGTTCCCGTATATGGATATGCACATGCACAGTTGGGGCTAGGAAGCTGTTCTGAATTGCAGCTACTAGGCTGACATTTATTTGATGGTGTTTTATATGGCACATCAGGTGGAGGATCAGAGCAGTAGTTCTCATTCTCCACCGCTCCACTTTCTTCACAAATTGGGTTTTTCTTAAGTCTGCAGGTAAAAGTGAAACCATAGTTGTAAATCTTAGATCAAATACTGCATATAGATAATGCATCTTTAAACTAATCAAATTAACAATTCTATGCAATGACAAATACAAAATAAATAAATAAATAAAACGCACAGCTTAGCTTACATTATCCTGACATTTGAATGGCCGCCATGTTGTTCAATATTGTCAATTGAATTATGTTGCAGATCAATAAGTCGCAGCTGGTTGCTGTAAGTGGAGCCGATATCCAAGGTTCCGTTTATTTTGTTGTCTTTTAACACCCTATCATTAGATGTTTGAATATAACAGTGTTACATCATACTACTATTTCAAGGAAGAATGTATCTAACTTCTTGTATTTGTGTTCATATTGACATATTCTAAGGAGGACTCTTAAGATTGTTCAGCATGAACTTCCAGTTCTCATTATCGATTCTATAGGAACTTCCACTAGTCAAGACAGGTTTACTTACACAGTCTGTAAATTGGCAATACTAAACAAAGAAACAGGAACCGGTCCTTGAAGCCCTGTTTTCTCCATCTTTCTGCCATGAAAACAAGAGCAAATTGTGTAATTGAATTTAAGACGTCAAAACAAACACACACAGAAACTGATAAAAAAGAGAGAGGGGAGAATGTAAAGGTCAAAAAAGTGAGCAATGAAAGACATACAATGTCGTTAAAGAAGAAAGATTGGTAATCCATAATGGAAAATCCAGCGGCTCAAAACTATTGTTGCTCATATCCCTTCAAAAAAGACTTTATAAAGTTATTCAGGATGAAGTAACAAATATATCTGAATGTTTACTAGAGTAAAAAAGTTTTACGAAGTTACAGGTAGTTGAGAACATTCATTCCAATAAGGCTTGGCAGGGTGCCTGACAGTTTATTATTAGACAAATACCTGGCAAGCATAAAGTTAAAACTACTAAAACAGGAATAGTATATACATATATATATAACGAAATATTGTTTGGCGTGTTCAATTTTTCTGCTTACAGCTCTTGAACACTTGTAAGATTGTTGATGTTTGGAGGCACAGATTCACTTAACAAATTTCTATCCAAGCGCCTGTACTCACAAAAGCATATTAATGAGAAAATCAAAAGGCATAAAAACATTGCATCAACCAACTTGTTTGAGGGTTAATTAATATTGATACTCACACCACCTCCAGACTCTTAACCAGTCCGAGTGTAGATGGAATTTTTCCTGTGAGTTGATTGCTTTCCAAAAGCCTGACCCAAAAGAACTACGGTTAGATAGGTATATATTTTACTTGCGAGGCCAAAACAATGGGATCTTAATGCCTCTATATTCTACTTGTTTTCAATTTTATATAGGCAGACACTTGATGAAAAATATTAGAACAGTTCTTACAAATGAATCAGAGCCATTTCTGAGCTAAAAAGTTGATGAGGAATAATGCCTGAAAGATTATTCTTCCCAAGATGACTGCATAATAATGGTAATGTATTAAATGAATTTTGCTACATACAAGCAAACCGTGTTTAGAAAGAAGATTTGTAAGGCAACTATTGCTGAAGAGATGTGACATACAAATGCTTGGCATGGAGTAAATTATCAAGACCAGGGGTGCTGCCACTAGATACTGGAATGGAACCCTGAAGCTTGTTGTCAGCTAAATCTAACCAATAAAGCTTAGATAGATTACCAATAGAATTCGGAATCTGCCCACTAAAGCTATTGGAATTTAAAGATCTGCAATTCAGAGTAACTGATTTAGACCAGAATAAAAGATACATCAGTTATAATATGAGGCAGAAGCCTCTAATACAAAAATACATAGAAAGTACTTAAGCATTAAACCCCCATTCAGTCAGACCAACCAAAAAACTATTTTCATATACTTTCACAGTTTCACTTGATAAGAGTTGAAAATCCTTACATATAGCGGAGCTCCTGCAGATATCCAATTTCGTCTGGAATAGGACCATTGAAGCTACAGCCAACAAGAATTCTGAAAATAAAATAGTGAAAGCATCTCTCTTTGTAAGAATTGCTTTATCAAAATTAATTTAGATTTGTGATAATAATTCGACAATTAATACTGCCTTACAAGGTTGACAGTTTCTTTAAGTCTCCAATGGCCTTTGGAAGTGTCCCTGTTAAGTCCTTGTTGTAAGATAAATCCCTATAAGGAGAAAAATCAGCAAAGAATAAAGAAATCAAACAAAAAGGGAAAATTCTTCATTACTAACTAGGAGGGTTCCTGATCCTAATTTTCTGTATTCTTATGCTTTTTGAATTAATTATTCATTAACAATCAAATATATACTAACCTTGGAAATTCCAAGTTTGTATAAATAAAATACAATTTGTAGTCATTTCTTAAGTAGTGCCTTGATAGGGTGGAAACTGAACACTGCTTAAAAACCTCTGAGGCTTAGATTGTATTACAAGAAAGAAAATACTCAAAATAAAATACTTACAAAGTCTCCAATTCAGATAGTGAGCCAATATCTCCAGAGAGCGTGCCTGTCAAACCCATGCTTGATAATGTTCTGAAATATGAGCAGGCAAGTTAATCTCTTAATAGTATACTCAGGAGAAGAAGTAATTGAGCATAAACATCTGAAAGAGACAATACATAGATGTAACACGTGAATTCTCGCACTTAATTCCATCCCAATTGTCACAAGGATCCGACTCCACCCAATTAGGAGGGCAGTTATTCCAGGAATCCATAAGCGACTTCAGGGCGAGCCCTGCATTACAGATTACAGAGACAGAGTTATTAAGAATATAATACGATCACCGAGTGCGTGACACATAAAATTATTCAACTTTGGAGTCCTATGGAGATGTTGAGAAGAAATTATTGATACTGATAACCTCTTTCTAAACTTGAAGACTGAATTTTAGTTTATGTTGCTTTGGCTGTGCTTTATAACAACCAAAAGAACCTTATGCTAAAGATGACATTCAGATGTCAACAACAAGGATATAATACATAGGATATAGCTAGGAAACTGAACTCACAATCCTCATTAGCCGTCTCTCCTTCTGCAAGCAACAGATAACTGAAAACAAGTAGCAGAGCTACTAATATTCTTTGATTCATTATCAACTACAAAGAGCCCTCCAAGACCTCACCACTCTGATAATGTATCCTTTCTAGCCCAGCTTTCATCCAAATCCACTCACTACCTCACTCAATTCAATTATGTTTAGGTAAAAGAGTAAAAGGAAAAGTCAAGAAATGTTGAAGTTTTGTTTGTGTCTTTCCAGTTTCTGTCACATGAAGTCTCAGGCTCTCAGTTACATAATGAACAGCCAAATTACAAATGGCCCACACTACAGTGATGCAGTTAAGAGCAGCAGGCAATGGCCAAGTGTTCCTAATCGATTAATGCGGAAAGATAAAACAATGACCGGTAGGATCTAAGACATAGTCAATGGAGCCCTACTCAAGCAAAAGACAAATAACGAAGACTAGACTTATGTCGCAAGGCCGTGCTGTCTTATTAGAAGACCAAGAAATGATGCATCAATCAGAGATGGCAATTGGTTGGAAGAAAAGTATTAATGAGAAGTAGAGGTACTGATTGGAACTTTGACTGTTTTCTGCAACGTGGTGGAAAGAATGCACTAAATTGGTTAATGGATAGATAAGTATATACATCCAGTAGCAGTAGGATGCAGCGTGGGCCTAGCTAGTTGTGCAAGTTGACTAGCTCAGCTTTGATATTTCTTCCACCAAACTAACTACCTTCACTTTATTTGCATTGCTGAGACTCAGCATTTATGATTATTGCACCAATCATTCAATCCAAAATGTTCATGTAAGTGAATGGGTCCTACATGAAACACCTTGACTGAATAAAAAACTAGCCTAAATTCGAAGCTCGAGCTCGACGAGATGTTTAGCAAGTAAATCATTGTGTGTGTGTCTAGTAAAACAGGAAAAAAGAAAAACAGAAGCCAAAACAAGAGGAAAAGAAACAGAACAAGAAAGGCCGCTGACAAGCTCCTGAGTCCCTTCATCCGCAAGACCTTCTCCTCCGGCAAGCCAGAGAGGCTCCAAACAGTCTGAGATCGAAGACGTCTGCAAGGCGAACTACCAGGACAGAACAGAACAGAACAGACAAGGCGGCTAGGATTGTAAGAGATTAGGCCCAAGGGAAGTGTTTTTGGTTTAGGAGAGTATTTTTTGGTTTGTTTGTTGGGTTGGGTTGGGCAATTTTTTAAGTTGGGTTTGATATTTTTTTTAAAAAAGAGCAAGAGATATTTTTATTTTTAAACTTTATTTTTTATATATTAAAATGAATATTAAAATGGATAACAAAAATATTATTAAAATGTGTATAGTTATATATATATACTAGTATTTTAGGCTGTGCCTTGCATGGAACAAACTAATTTTATCATTAAATTATTTTTAATATTATTACTAATAATATTGTTTGTTTCAGTTATTAAAATGTAAAATTATGTTAATGCTAATTATAATATGTGACCAATAATTTAAGTTCATATGCTTACCAATATATTATATTTATTTTGTACACATGCATAGTAGTGAATGTGAATTTCAAATTTAATTATTTTTCAAGAAAAATAATAAAATCTCAAGAAATAAATAAGTAAATAAATATATGTCATTATTTTTTACCATGTTTTATTTGTGGTTAGACATTCACATCATCTAAATTTTGAAATATATTAATCTCTTAGATGTTGTAAATTGATAGAGTCAAACTTTTAGGTTAAAATATACATCAATAGTAATATCCTTACTAAGATAAATCCAAAACGAGAAAATTATGAAAACACTAATCTTAAATTATTCCAACAATTTAATGTCAAATTAAATAAAATATTAATTGAATTGTTTAAAAACAAATATACTAACCTACACCACAATAGATTAAACACAATATAACTCAAGGACAAAAATAATAAGAAATTTAAATATGTTATATGAATCAAAATAAATTGCATTACTATATCAATGAGGATGACACATATAATCAGCTATATGTTATCGCTTAAATAAGAATTTCATATTTGAGTTTTGTAAATAAAAAATTATCTACCAGGAGTCTCTCAAGTATTAAATTAGTTGGGGCGAGAAAAAAAAAATGGCATTGATAGGTTCATAATTTAACAGGAAAGAATACCTGTAGCTGTTAACATTTCGTTTTCTTCTTTTGTCATTGTGGTTTGTTTGTACTCGTAATTTTCAATTTACAAAAATAGGTGCCTTTTCTCACTATTTCAAACTTCCTTCATCAGAACTCTCTGCATCCCTTTCAATAGCTGTTCATCCTATTTCAAGTTCACAAGTACATGCTCCCTCTTCTACTCTTTCAACCTCACTACCAATGCAAGCGATCAATTCACACTCCGATCCGTCCGATATTAGATTCATCAAGACTAGGTGTATATATGTTGGGTAGAATATATATATATGGTAAAAATATGTGAAAAAAATCATATAATTAATGACTTAATAATTTTATTTAGTTGTTAAGTTGGAAAAAAAAATACTTGATTGAGAAAGTAAAGTGGCTCAATCCATTCGAAATCGCATTGCAAAGAGAAAAGTCAACAAGGCAACTCATTCTAATCCCACGTCAAGCAGGCTCAGGCTGTATGTATATCCATGTGCGGTCCACCAAGATACGACCCAATGGACCTTTTTTATATTTTAGATCAATGAATATATTGCCATGTCTGTCTGTCTGTCTAGCTCTAATATATATTTTTGGTACTCGATTGATTGATTAACCCAAAGAAAATGCGGAGTCTTTAGAAGTTGTTTTATGTATGTGACGCGGATTAACTAACTGGCATTAGAAAACGCAGAGTTGTTTGTTGGAATAGATGCCTCCAGACTCCAGTTGTTAATTAAAAGTGGAAACCAGGTCAAGCTGCTTTTACAAGTGTGTGTATGTATCAATCAAGATGATGAGTGCAGAAACATTCCACTAAATAATAACTAAAAAGGTTAATTAATGTCTGATGATCAACGGAAATTTTACTATGCTGGCAGTAGCGAATGAATAAGCAAAAAATCAGCCTAGTAACACATGAGTAGTATTTTCCAATTATTTTGCAGTGTCGCTGTCGATGCGTGAGCCTGCTGAGCTGGATCCCCATTGTTTCCAGCGGTTCAACAAGCCCAAATTAATACCATACCATATATTCTCAATTATTATTATTATTATTGAATTGAACTGTATAAAAGAAGAAGAATAAAGAAAGAAAGAAATATAAAAAAGCAAAAGTCCAAATCCATGTTCACATGACATTAACATTACATTATTGACTACAATCTGCTAATAACCAGTTGTCCACATTCAGCAACACCAAGCAAGCACTGCACGCACCGTCACTAGCTTTCCAACATCTTTTTTTCTTTTTTATTTCTCAGTTGAAAATAATACTTTAACCACACACTAGACATAGGAAATCATCTATTTAATTTCGTTGAAGAATAAATAAATTAAAAAGAAAGACAGTGAGTAATATATAGTTGTAAAAGAAAAAAATATAAAAAAAGGTGATGAGAGAGAGGAAGAGAAGTTGAAGGGAGAAAGGGAATGGTGGAATGGAATATGGGATGATCATAAAATATGCGGTAGTAGTTAGTAAGTCCATCCATTGACTAATTATTTGCTTTGTTTAGTTAGTCTTGTTTGTTGTTCCGTTTAGAGAGAGAGAGAGAGTGAGTGAATTGAAACACTAGCAAGCAGATTCATAGATAATCAGTGAGAGTCAGGGAGGGAGGGACATCAATTCAATTCAATCCATTTGATTTGATCTAATTGGATCGGAGAGTGAGTGAGTGAGTGAGTGAGTGAAGCAGCCGCAAGATGAGTATGTACGGTAGGGATCCCTGGGGAGGGCCGCTGGAGATCCATGCCACCGACTCCGCCACCGACGACGACCGCAGCCGCAACCTCGACCGGGACCTCGACCGGGCCGCTCTCTCCAGGCCTCTGGACGAGACCCAGCAGAGCTGGCTGCTTGGCCCCGGCGAGACCAAGAAGAAGAAGAGGTACGTCGATCTGGGCTGCATCATCGTCAGCCGCAAGATCTTCATCTGGACCCTCGCTACCATCGCCCTCTGCGCCTTCCTCGCCGGCTTCATAACCCTCATCGTCAAGACCGTCCCCCGCCACCACCACAAGCCTCCCCCTCCCGACAACTTCACCCTCGCCCTCCACAAGGCTCTCATGTTCTTCAACGCCCAGCGCTGTAACTACTCTCTCAATTACATTTCACTTTACTTTCCATCTTTAGCTTCTTTTGCTTTTAGCTTCTTATTATTCACAATAACTGCTACATAATTGAACATGCCCTTGATGTTGATTGATGTGTTCCCATCCCATGGACTAAAATTGAACTATCAACATCGGTGATTGAATTACCAACTAGAGATTGAGAATTTCTGCGTGGGGTGTTTTGTTGCGTGCAGCTGGAAAACTGCCAAAGCATAACAATGTGTCATGGAGAGGGAACTCTGGCCTGCAAGATGGGAAGTCGGACACGTCAACGGTGATTAAGGATCTGGTGGGTGGCTACTATGACGCCGGAGATGCTATCAAGTTCCATTTCCCCAAATCATTTGCGATGACCATGCTCAGCTGGAGTGTCATTGAGTACAGTGCCAAGTACGAGGCTGCCGGTGAGCTTGCCCACGTCAAGGACATCATTCGCTGGGGCACTGATTACCTTCTCAAGACCTTCAATCACACTGCTGATACCATCAACACTATTGCCGCACAGGTATCATCCCTTTCCTTGTTCCTTAGACAAGCAAACAACGCAGGCATCTCATAGCCGTCATCATACAGGCTGGTTATATTATATATACCTCTTTTGGACAGGTTGGTTCAGGGGATACTTCCGGAGGGAGCACCACCCCAAATGACCATTACTGCTGGATGCGCCCGGAAAACATGGATTATCCGAGACCTGTCACCGAATGTCACAGCTGCTCAGATCTTGCAGCAGAGATGGCTGCTGCCTTAGCTGCTGCCTCAATCGTATTCAAGGACGACAAAGCCTATTCGCAAAAACTGGTCCATGGCGCTACCACGCTCTTCAAGTTTTCAAGGGATCAGAGGGGCAGATACAGTGCAGGTGGTACAGAAGCTGCAACGTTCTACAATTCCACTAGCTACTGGGATGAGTATGTTTGGGGAGGGGCTTGGATGTATTACGCAACTGGAAATTCCTCCTACCTTAAGCTTGCCACTACTCCTGGTATTGCCAAGCATGCTGGTGCCTTCTGGGGAGGCCCTGACTATGGTGTACTTAGCTGGGATAACAAGCTTGCGGGTGCTCAGGTGATTTCGTGATGCTCTTTTTGGTGTAGTCAATTTGTTCATTATAAAATGTTTATTAGTTCATTGCTGCACGAAGTTAAAGTATTAAGCATTTAAAAGCTCAGTTCTTTTGCTGAATTTTCCTCGTGCATTTGTTGCTCTGCCCATGACTTCATTGTTCACTAACTTTTGTGTTCAGTTCCAATACTCTGACCTTCTTAGGCATCTGGATTTTTCATACTTGTGTACTCAATTACAACATATACGTGGGAATAGGAGGCTCCCTTGCTATTGAGATCTTAATTTTAATTTGATTATGCTGTATAGTTCATAGACACGTCTTTTCTAAATCCTTTTGACTGATTTGCTTAACTCTGTTGCTGAATTTATAGTAGTGTCATCCCAATCAAAGTTTTAATGTAATCATGTCATCTTGTATTCAGGTTCTTCTGAGCAGATTGAGACTGTTCTTGAGCCCTGGTTATCCATATGAAGAAATTTTGAAGACATTTCACAATCAGACCAGCATAGTTATGTGCTCCTACCTACCAGTGTTCACAAGCTTTAATAGAACAAGAGGTACAAGTGTGTCCTACTTCAAAACTTTTTCTTGGGCGCTAGACTTTATAATTTCCATTCCAATTTATTATTCTAATTGTGAATGTCGGCTTTTGGTTTTTCTTTTCGGCACCCAGGGGGCTTGATTCAATTAAACCATGGCAGGCCTCAGCCTCTCCAATATGTTGTCAATGCGGCCTTTTTGGCTACCCTATTCAGTGACTATCTTGATGCTTCTGATACACCTGGGTGGTATTGCGGACCCAATTTCTTTACAACTGATGTTCTTCGAGACTTTGCAAAGACCCAGGTATGTGATGTTCTGCATCTAACGGTGGTATAATTGAAATCAACATTAGGTTCTGTGCTAATTTTCCCTTTCCCTTCTGTGGGTAATTTTGTAGATTAATTACATTCTTGGGAAGAACCCCCGGAAAATGAGCTATATTGTAGGTTTTGGCAACCATTACCCAAAACATGTCCATCATAGAGGTGCATCTATACCAAAGAACAACGTTAAGTATAGCTGTAAAGGAGGATGGAAATGGCGAGACTCAAGCAAGCCAAACCCAAATACAATTGTTGGAGCTATGGTTGCTGGTCCTGACAAATTTGATGGTTTCCATGATGTCCGTACTAATTACAACTACACAGAGCCAACTATTGCAGGAAATGCAGGTTTGGTAGCTGCACTTGTAGCGCTGTCAGGTGATAAAAGCATCGGTATTGACAAAAATACCATCTTCTCTGCTGTTCCCCCAATGTATCCTACACCACCACCACCTCCAGCACCATGGAAACCATAAGTTGCTAAGGCACTGGTTTGCATATATTTCCGCCAAAAGCACCAGAGACAGGGACTTGAGTGCTTTTGTAGGTGTAACTAAATGGAACGGGGCCTAGTAAATCTAGTTGTCTGTGATTGATCTTCGGATTAGCATTAAGAATTTATAGTGGTACTTGAAAGTGTCCTTGTTTGAATAGTTTTGTGTTACACAAAGTACATATGTATCAAATCTTGTATTCTTTAAACGTGAAGATGAACACAACATGTGACACCTCAATCGATCTTATGGAACAAAACAAAACAAGAAGTAGTAGTAGTAAGTAGTACAAGGATACATGACATGGCGCAGATAGCTGAACGGGTAACAACAACAGCAAATAATCTATCTTAGCTGATGCTACTTTTGATGCGAAAATAGATTAATATTGCATTGCACTGCATTGATACTACTAGATAGGGAGGAACAGAACACAACACAAATAGAAGATCGCAACACAATAATTAATAGTAACGGTCATAGGGAGGTGGACCATCATACTGATGAATGAATGAAACAGTCCAAATCTTTTCGACAATCTCACTTGATATAACCTTTTAGTTTATTTAGTAATAATCAAAGAACAATTATAATAATCTTATTATCATAATAATTAAGTACTTTCCAACAATCGCGCAGTGCAGTGCAGTGCTAAACAAACAAACAGACAAAACTAAATTAAGAAAAATAATAAAGAGGTAAAGTCAAAAGTGCACTTTTTTATTTATTTATTTATTTATCGCAAAGCAAATCTTTATGATTTTGATTGAAGTGAATCTGAAGGGAGAGTCCGAAACTGAAATCAAATGCCCCAAACAAAATTGGTTGATTTTCATATAAATAAATAAATAAATGGGGATGGAGGATGTGGTGATATCGCCGGCGTCGCTAGGGGATGGGGTGACGGAGACGGCGGAGAGCAAGGAGCAGGAGGCGGCGGGGGTGGGAATACTGCTGCAGATAATGATGCTGGTGATGTCGTTCGTGTTGGGGCATGTGCTCCGGCGGAAGAGGATATACGTGGTTCCGGAGGCCAGTGGTTCCCTGATGACGGGCCTGCTCGTCGGCGCACTCGCCAACATCTCCGGGACGCAGCAGAGCAGCATCAGGGCGTGGTTCAATTTCCACGACGAGTTCTTCTTCCTCTTCCTTCTCCCTCCCATCATCTTATATCCTTTTTTTCTTATTATTAATTTTATTTAATTACCCTTCTCTTCTCTTCTCTTCTCTTCTCTTTATTCCCTTCATTTCATTATTTCCTTCCTTGACCTTCTTTGGATCAGTTTACTCAGTCTGGTTTCAGTCTCTCACCTGTGAGCCACCTCATCACCTCCTTTCCCTCAAATCTATCATTTTCTTTTATAATTGTTTTCTGTATGTTCTGCTGTTTTATTTGACTTGGTACGCGCTCCGCATACTCTCTCTGCAGAAACCTTTCTTCTCAAATTTTGGAGCCATTGTCACCTTTTCTATATTCGGCACCTTTATAGCTTCTGTTGTAACCGGCGTTCTTGTGTAAGTATTTCTCTTTTCTTTATCCTTTTTCAGCTCTCATTATATTTTATTCTGCACAACTACTACTATGTTATAATTGGATTTGGTGGTGCTAATACTAATGCTTGCTGTATGTGGTGATATAATATATATATATGCATGCATGCATGCATGCAATGCAACTATTGCAGTTATTTGGGTGGATTGATGTACCTCATGTACAGACTACCTCTTGTTGAGTGTCTAATGTTTGGTGCCCTGATATCAGCAACTGACCCTGTTACCGTTCTCTCCATATTTCAGGTGAAGTCCTTGCTCTGTCTCTCTATATATATATATCCTATCCTCTTGTATCTATATGTACAATACACATGATGTTACGTCTAAATTTATATATCTTACCTAACATTCTTCATGTTCTATACAAAAGCCATGTTTTTCCTTCACATGTAACTTGTGCTTTTGCCTGCCTTGTTTGCAGGAGCTTGGCACTGATGTCAATCTCTATGCCTTGGTTTTTGGAGAATCTGTTTTGAATGATGCAGTTAGTTTCTTTCACTGCCATACACATTCTGTTTTTGTTTTTATTTGTTTAATCTTTTAATGGTGAACAACATCTGTGACTTAAGAATTGGTGTTGATACTGACTGATCTTTTCCCTTTTCACCCCTTGCCATCTTCTGATATTGTGTTATGGCAGATGGCTATTTCGTTGTACAGGTACCTGAACTTCTGAAGTATGTTATGCTTTTCCAAAGTAAATGCAAGTACCATTGGAGTTTAATAATCTAACTCGAACACTTACTTTGCAGGACAATGTCAGTGGTTAGAACTCATCCATCCGGACAAAACTTCTTCATGGTGGTTGTTAGATTTTTGGAGACTTTTTTCGGATCAATGTCTGCCGGTCAGTTTTACAAATTTTACCGAATGTTCCTTTTATACAAATTTTATGGGCCTTCTGGGTTTTGTGCCAAATGTCACTTGTAAGCTTCACCAAGTTGATGCAACAAATATGCCACTCTTTTGTTTGGCTCTGCAGGTGTTGGAGTTGGATTTATATCTGCTTTAATATCCTTTTAAAATCCATCCATCCACTGTCGTCCAATATATTTGCAGCATGATTGATTGTTCAGAGATGTAAAGGTCAAAATATATTGTGAGACCTTGACTATCAGAACCTATTTAAGTATGCAGGGTTGGATATTGACAAGTAAGTATCAAGAATTTAATTTTGTTTGGCTCAGGATGTGATGATGATTCACAATATATCTGGAAAATACTGATCAGGAGAAGTTTCTGGTTCTATCTAGTCTTCAGAACTTGGAGAGCTGTCTTTTTGTACTTTTCCCCTATTGCTCGTAAGAAGTCTCCCCAAGTCCCAGGATCATCATTTCTTCATTCTTCATAACTTGGTAGCACCAGTCTTGTAACTTCTTTTATACATGGTGCAAAGCAGCAAGGTAAAACTATTTGATTTCCCAGGTACATGCTTGCAGAAGGACTTGGCTTGTCTGGTATTGTATCAATTTTGTTCACGGGAATGGTAAGTGCATATTATCTTTCTTATTTTGTTGTATATCTGTGCTTCATAGCTCTGCTATGAGCATCTTTTTTTCTTCTTCTCTGTTTTAGGTTATGAAGCATTACGCGTATTCAAATTTATCACGAAGTTCTCAACAATTTGTCTCTCCTTTTTTCGAGTTGATATCATCATTAGCAGAGACATTTGTGTAAGGAGGATTTGATTGATGTATTTTCCTTCTTGTAATTCTATATTTCCTGCGCTACAAGATGTGTGGTAACTGGTAACCATCTTTCCTTATGATCTACATACAGATTTATATACGTTGGACTTGATATTGCTATGGAGGAGCATAGCTGGTCACATGTTGGATTTATTTTCTTCTCAATTGTATCCTTCCCACGTTCCTCGAATTTTTGTGATTTGTATTAGCCTAGCATTTCAAGTTCTTTTTGGCCCTCTTCCTCAACTTTCTTGTTAAAAACTTCAGATATTCATTGGAATTGCAAGGTATTTGAGCTGCAACTGCTATATATATCAATCATCATGACATGAGCTTTTGATCACAGTGACACAAGTTCATTTCAGGCTTTCCAGCTACAATTTTAAGGTTTGCGTGCACTTAAGCACTTTTGATGCTTTATTGATTGTTTCATGCAGGGCAGCCGATGTTTTCTCTTGTGCCTATCTGATCAACCTGGTCAGACCTGAGCACCAAAAGATACCTCCAAAGCACCAGAAAGCACTTTGGTATAGTGGTAAGATGAATTAAGGAAATATGAATCATTGACAAATACATCATGGAAGGTTTTTTACTTGATTGATGAACACAAACACAAACACAAACAGGACTTAGGGGGGCGATGGCCTTTGCGCTTGCTCTACAATCAGTTCATGATCTTCCAGAAGGGCATGGGCAGACCATGTTCACTGCAACTACGGCAATAGTTGTGTTGACTGTATGCTTTCTCATTCTTGCCAACTAATTTTCTTTGCCACAATTTCATAATAATCACCATATTTCTGCACTTACTCAATGTTGGATCTATTTACTTTGTTTCAGGTATTGTTGATAGGTGGTTCAACGAGCACCATGCTGGAAGCTTTAGAAGTTATAGGTTGTGATAGTCACAATGATGATAGCCCCTTGTCTTCAATTGGTACCCCACCCGTAAGTTGAATTTTTCCCAATTTCAGTTTGGTTGAGATGTATGAGTGGAAACTGTTTTGAATTGAAACCGGATAGAAGTTGTACATAACATAACTAACACCCACCAAATGTCTGATGCAGAGCTTTATGTTAGTGTGATTTCGGATCCTAAAAAACTATGTTAATTTATGAGCTTTTTGTTTTGGATCTGTATATATATTATCCATGAATATACTTTACATTGCAACTAATAGGCATGTTTGGTTTCTTCCAGAAGAACTGCAAGGAAAACAATGGGTATATTTCTCCTGGCAATGAAGAATCATCATCATCAGGGAACAAAATCAAGATGAAGCTAAGAGAATTTAACAGGTGGCATCCGATTACAGAAAATATGGTAATTAAATATATTAATATGTGTAAATGATATTGCTGCTTGTCTAATTAACTTTGCTTTACCTCTCTGTATGTACGTACGTATGTAGTTCTACATCATTTAGAGCGCTAGATAAAAACTACCTCACCCCATTCTTTACAAGTCAAATAAATGGAGATGATGATGAAGAAGAAGAAGAAGGTAAGGTTTATTTATTAATTCAGACATTGATGTGAATGAATTATATATGGGCTAACTGTGAAGTAATTAATATTTGCTGGTCTCAACTCATACAGTTGAGCTTCTGGCTTCTAGAAGTGCGGGATTCCACGACCACGATCCGTTATGATACATTCCGAACAACAACGTAACGTAGTAACATGCTCAATTCAATTCAATGCTATTCTATTCTATTCTATATTTCAATTTGATTCAAGTCTCCTTTCTGTACATTACTGCCTTGAATCATATATGATATGTAATCTATATATAGACTGACTGCTCCAAGGAATTTTATTTTATTTCCCTAATGAATGGAAATAGTTATATATATATATAGGAAGGGTTGAGGATGGATGGATTCTATATACGTCGAGTTTAACTAACGTACGTAGGCATTCTATTTTGGCCAAGTTATTATAATAACATAAGATCAGCACAAGTTCATCTTTCATTCTTTTTCATCATTTCCCTTTCAGAATTGTTGATGCTGTTTTCATATTCTTTTTCATTAGTTCAGAAATATATGGAACCCTGTAATTGGAACATGGAAAGTCAACTGTCAAACCGAAATTCAAGTTTAGTCACCTCACCCTGCTATATATATATATATATAATAGGGTGCTATTGGTACAAATATTAGCAACATTCATTTTTTTTATCACATAAAAAGTTAATAATTTTAATAAAAATATTAATAATTTACTAATATATTTATCAAAGTTGTCAATATTTCATGAGATAAAAAAATGAATGTATTAATAACATTTTTTATATATATACCCTGTAGCTAGGAAATTACTTTTATTTATTTTTAACAATTATTTGCAAGGAGATATATTAATAACATATATTAAGAAATTAAGGCGTAAAGTTGATAAGATTTTTAAGCATTATAAGTTAACTAAAGTTCAAAATTTTGGTATTAAATACTTACTTATATTAACTAGTAATCGACCCATTTATTGTGCATTATACTTGAATGATATATTTTTTAAATTATTAAATAAGTTATAATATAAATAATAATTCAAACCTAAGAAAAATGATATTAAAAATGAAAAGAGGGAGAAAGCGTTTGATTAATAAAAAAAAAAATGAGTAATGCTCCATATACTCCAAATATACTTACTCCCATTTGTACTCCTCAATTATTTCTCTTTTTTCCTTCTTTCTCTTCCTTTTTTTTTTTGGTGCTAGTCTACCACTCCTTTCTTCTTCTATTTTCTCTATTTATTTATTTTTTCTTTTACTAATTTTTCTTCTTTCTTTCTCCTACCCTCTATTAATATTTCTCCTTTTTCTTTTTGTTATTTTTATTAAAATTATTTAATTTTATCTTATTTTTTTTATAATTAAATTTACAATTTTTATTAAAAATATTTTTTATTTTTTAATTCATCTAAATTTCTTAATTCACTTACAAATATATGACTGACTACTTCAATGAACATACAATAAATTTTTTTGATCATCGCTTCACTAACAGTGTCTCTCTAAATTTAGACGGTTATGATGATAAGGTTGTTGAAGCACAAAATAACAAATTACTCGAAATATAACATAAATTGCTCACAATTTTACAATTTACTTTTTATTTTATCACAATTTCATTCACAATATTGTTCATACATTAACACAATTCTTTTCAAAATGTTATGCACGTTTGCGCATATATTTTACACAAGTTACTCATTGTTTATTGTAAATTTACTCATAAACCCTAAACCCTAACATAAAATTTTGCTCTCACATTTTACATAACTCGCTTCCAGTAAGATACATGTTTGCTTACACATTTTACGAATATTGTTCACATTATAATAAAATTTCGCTCACTTATTTTCAAGGCTCTGAAAACCGGGCCAACAATTAAAACTGACGGTGAATATGGGTTTAGAGATTTAGAGATTCAATCGGTTCGATAAGGAGTTCAACCAGATATAATAAAATATGTATAATATATATTTATCTAATAATATATACATATGAATAATTATATACTATAAATAATTAAAGTGTATTAAAAATATTAATTGAAAATTAAAATATAGAGCGTTTAATAGATTTATAAGTTTAATAATTTACAATAGATTTATATACAATGCTTATTTTACATAACTTGCTCACAAGTTTCACTCACAAATCACAAATATATAGCATATATTGCTTAAATATAAAATAAATTACTCATAAATATTGAGAAAATTAATCATAATTTAACATATTTTTTGTTCAGACAATATACACAAATTGTTCACAATTTAATGCATGTTTGCTCATACTTTTCACACAGATTATTCACAATTTATTGAAACTATGCTCACATATCTCACATAAGTTGCTCACAGTATGATCTATGTTTACTCACAAATTTTATGAATATTGCTCACATTATAATGGAAATTTGGTCACACATTTTACAAATGTTGCTCACACATTTTACAAACGTTGCTCAAAGTATAATGAAAATTTTCTCTCACACATTTTATATATTTTAAAAGAGTTTAATTTTGATGCAGTGACAGTGTAAAATATTTTATATTGTCATCCAATCAAAACACTCTGTTTTTATGATTTTTCAGGTAATGAGAGAGAGAAAACACAATTATGACTGACGTGATAGCACATAATTGGATGACCGATTAAAAAAATTTTTACACTGTCAGTGGATGAAAATCAAATTCATTTTAAAATTAAATTTATAATTTTTCTATTGACAGATAGTGCATAATTTTTTTTACATAATTAGTGCATGATAATTTTTTTCCATAAACAAATATCAACTAATTAATTTTTATGATTTAAATCTTAGGGTGAGTTTGGATAGCAAATTTATAACTTTTTTTAACTTTTTATAAGTTATAAGTTATTATATAGATGTTTGGATGAATTTTTATGTAACTTTTAACTTTTTAAAAAGTTATTTAAGTGCTTCTTGGAGAAGTTAAAATATTTAACTTCTTCAAAAAGGTCTTTGCACAACATTCTAAAAACTACCACTACAAATCAAAATAAGAACTTATATTATTTTATTTTCAAACACAAAATAACTTTTTTAAAAGTTACTTATTACTAAAGTCCTTATTAAAAAGTTCTTTATGTATAAGGACTTAATTAAGCTCTTTATCAATACTAGCACTTAATTTAAATTTTAAAATTATAAGTAAAGAATATATAACTATACATGTTAAATAAGTACATATTTATTATGGTAATATATTTAATATCTAATAATATCTTGTATGCAAGGTCAAATATAACAAAAGATTAATTGTTTAAAAAGAATATATATATAACAAGAGATTTTTTTGAGAAGGAAAAGCTAAAGCCACTTAAAGGTGAGAATATAGAAATGAAGCAAAAGAAAAAAATAAACAAAGTGAGGCTCAATATGTGCAAATGTGAGTTTTTAAAAAAAATTAAATACACTTTATTGGACAAGACATGCAAATGGAAGGATAGATGTGAGAAACTCCCGCATACAAGAAGATGCTTTTGAACACTATATAAGGAGTTCATACGCGGAGTATGTATCTCCGAAGTCCGCGTGGCTTTTTTGAAAAAAAACCAGCTGGCTGCTTCATGGCTAAAGATTAATAAAGAAAGAACTTCATTTATTCATTCTGCGTTGAATTCAGTTCAGCACCCAGAAATCACAACAACTACAAGAACCCTCTCTTGAACCACTTCTTCTCTTTCTCTTCCTCTTCAACCTTCACTCAGCTCACTCTTAAGTCTTCAGTGAATTATCCTTTTTCTTCTTCTTCGGACAAGCACTTGCTTTTGGGTGGTACCTCACCTGAGCTCACACCCACTTTTCCATTCCGGTAAAGTTGTTTGCTTTCCCCACTTTTCTCTGCCATCTTCACCCTCTTCTTCGGGAAATCACTTGTTGTAAGCGCATCAATGTGGCATTTTGGATGTGGGATCTGACTCGAAATTCGTCTCTCTCTTATCTTACCCCACATTTTTGCTTTGCCAACTTTTACCATTTTTAACACTTTTTTTCTTTTGCACCCTTTTTGGTGGAATTGACGTGTGCCAACTCATCCAAGTTTGATTTTTTTTTTTTTGACATTGGGTAAAGTGGTTTGCTGCAATCATGGTACTAGTAGAAGGGGTTCTAAGTTCTAACACATTTCACTTTTTTTTTTTTGTTTCGGGTGAAAATCTCTACTTAACTTTTCTTTTTTATGGTTTTTCGGAGATGCAGTTTTTGTATACTTTTGAGAGCATTTGGATCTGTAAGTGCTTTTGGCTTATGGGGATTCTTTTCTTTCCCTCCCTTCAACTCGTATCATTACAAGGGACCAGCCTCGTTGTAAATTTGAAAAATTTATAGTAAGACTAGCAGTAGTATTTGGGACTGATAGCTTAGCTTGTGTTGGATTTAGTTGCAGACTTGCAGTCTCACTCATAAATGTCTGTGTGGCATCCGAATTCATGAGTAAAATACTTTTGGGAGATTTGAGATTAAGGTGCAGTGTGTAAGGGGCTTCCAGTGTTGAAGATGGTGGAGAATTGATTTTGAGCTTCTAAGAGACTCCGCTATAGTTGTAACCTCATGAGGCGGAGTTGCTCTGAGGTGCATGTAGAAGCAAAATGATTGACCAATTCATTAATTTCGTCATTCGGCCTCCCAGGTATTAATTTTCTCTTTACTGGTTGGTGGCTTGGTAATTGGTACCGATCAAGTAAGTAGGCACTAGGTACTGTTGAGTGTTGTGATGGCTGATGCAAGAATGAATGTTATTTATTAGTCTGTGATGAATTATTTGGGGATCTTACTCCTAGCAAGAGCACCCCTATTTTGTTCCCCACTTAACTAACTGTATGTGCTCCTGAATTTGTTTCTTTTGTTTTCAAGTTTCTCTCCTAATTTGAAATCCCTCACGTCTTTATTTTGGGGAGCATTATGCTTCATTTTCATGGCATGTCTTTTTCTTGTTTGGAATTATGGGAAATGTACTTGATAGTTGATATGCATCAAATTTGTCCTTGCCTATTTAATATGTTGTTTATTTCCTTGTTAACCTCTCAATGAGGACTTGATTGTCCAAAATAGTTTCTCTCTCTCTCTCTCTTTTTTTTTTTTCAATTCCCATTTGATTGAGATTCTCATTTTACTGTATTTTGTGGTAGCTGAATTTTTTCTATCATCTTTGAAGAACAATGTTGAACAGTTTTCACCGTGGACTTCAACTATTGTTGTTTCTTAATTTTTTTCCAAAGTAAATAAAAAAGTTCCCCTGCATGAAGTATCCATTGCACAATTAGTGATTGCCTTTTTCTGTCCAATTGAGTAACAGTTCCAGTGTATCTACTTTGTCACATTCACATATTCAGGGCAGCGTATAATCCAGAGCATTACCTATGGGAAAAGGAATTCTCCCTTGCAGGCAGAACATACCAAAGGCAGGATACGGAGGCAAGTACGGACATGCTTTGTTAAATGGTTGCTTACAATTGTTTTTGTCCACGAACTCCACGTATAGAAGTTACATCGTGATTCCAATTAAATATTTACTGCTAGATTATTTGCTTTTTATCTCTACAGCTCAAGAATGCCAGAGGCCATAGGTTACAATGTAGTCATTATCTTCCTTCTCCTTTCCCTGAAGATACTTCTCTTCCTTGTGTTATATATTGCCATGGAAACAGGTATATGTTATGTTATAAATATATATTTCGAACGTTTCATATTTTGAATGTGATGCCCATTCCATTCTTCTCCCTTTTGATATGTGTGTGTTAATACAATGATGCAGTGGATGTAGGGCAGATGCAAATGAAGCTGCTGTAATTCTTCTTCCATCAAATATCACTGTTTTTACTCTTGACTTCTCAGGGTCAGGCTTATCTGAAGGAAACTATGTTAGCCTTGGTTGGCATGAAGTAAGTTCCCAATTTCTACATGTATTTACTTGTTTGAATAATTTCATGATACTAACTTAAGTTTATAATGAAACTACTGATATTGCTTCCTGTTTTATCAAGTTTAATGTTTCTTGCTATGTTTGTGTGCACAAGAGGATTTTCACTCATTTTCTTCTTCCCTCACTTTGTGTGGTAGAAAGATGATCTCAAGATGGTGGTGTCGTATTTGAGAAGCAACAAGCAAATATCTCGTATAGGTCTCTGGGGACGATCAATGGGTGCTGTGACTAGGTATTCGACCTTTTAAGTAGGCTTATTGATGTTTTGTTCTACTATAATTCTGTGACTTTAATTTTTGTTAAGGATGGTATTACTGTTAATTTTCCATCTCTCTCTCTCTCTCTCTTAGTCTCCCTCTCTATTTGAACAAAAACTCGAGGTATTTCTTTGCAAAATTAATTTTTTATCATTTGATTTGAGATAGCAACTACTAAGACTTATTCTACTTGGTGGGGTTGATTACATCGATTAGATAGTGCCATAATCTCCCGTTGTAAACCACATATTATTATTTGAGAAATTGGAAAAGAAAATGAGGAAAAGAACTGAAAGAATTTTGTTCTCTTTTGAGTACATAGATTTAAAGTTTTGATAGCCCAAATGGCTCCAAACCTAAGACTTCAATACTAGTTTCCCACCTTTGCTATGTCCTATGCTATGCATACACAGAATGATGAGCCACTGTCATATAAGAATATCTAGCATAAGTTAACTAACTAGTCACTTTGCTTTGCTGTGATATAGCCTTCTTTATGGAGCTGAAGACCCTTCTATTGCTGGAATGGTATTGGATAGTGCCTTTTCAAACTTGTATGATTTGATGATGGAGCTGGTGGACGTCTATAAAATTCGGCTTCCGAAGTTCACTGTACACTCTTTCTCTCTCTCATGCTCAATTGAAAAAGAAAAAGAGGGACTTTATTGCATTGTTACGGCTGCATCTCAATATGCTGTTTATTATTGCTTATAAACAGTTGGCATGATATTTTGTTGCATTTGCTCTGGAATTAGGTTAAAATGGCTGTACAATACATGCGGAGGGTTATTGAGAAGAAGGCAAAGTTTGATATTATGGATCTGAACTGTTTGCTGGTAAGTGTGTTATGCAATTTTCATTTTTAAGAATGGTGAGGCATATTTTGAGCCGTTCCAATTTTTCAAATAATCTATTTATTAATTTAAACTTCATTTATAACTGCTATTTTCACCATGAAATCTGAGCATAATTGATTTTATTTTAAGGCTAAACAAATTGTTATATAGTCTTCTTTCCTTTCCATGTTTATCTTAAATGAATGCTTTTTAATCCTACAGGTTACACCAAAGACATTCATACCTGTTTTGTTTGGACATGCTATTGATGACAAACTCATTCGACCCCATCACTCTGATCTTATCTCTGAATCATATGCAGTAATACAACATTGAGCCTGAGGTTTTCTTGAAGCACTTTCACCGTTTTCCCTTCAATAACCAATATATCTAACTTGGTTTCTTGATTTGTAGGGTGATAAAAATATCATAAAATTTGATGGTGATCACAACTCCTCTCGACCACAGTTCTTTTATGATTCAGTTTCCATTTTCTTCTACAATGTCCTCCGCCCTCCTCAAGTTTCTACTGCTCATAAGCTTGAGAAATATTATGATTTGGGGAATTTGAAACTTGGTTCTGGCGTTGATGAGGTGATTAGCATTTAGATTGTGTCTTCAGTATGATTAAAACTTCCCTTGCCTTAACTATTCCCTTGCTTTTCACTTTAGAACCTATTGTATGAGATACTGTCTAGTCTGCGATCTGCAACCACTGATGCTGCAAGTTCATCTTCTGCTCTTCCATCAATTTCAACTACAAAATCAGCTAGTGAGCTAATTTCAGAAGCTGCGCCTGTGACTGATGCAGTAGGATGCCTTTACCTTGTGTCCATGCTATGTTGTTTTTTAATTATGTCGTACTGTTCTTATTCATCCATTACTCTTAATGCAGGAGTCCACATTTAGAGAAGATACTACGCACGTCAACCATGACCCAACAGATGTTCAGGTGATCTTATCGAGTACTGTATCTGAAACTAAGAAATTGTATCGTAGCCCCTCCCCCAACCCTGTCCCGCCTCAAAATAATAATAATGAAAAAAACAACTAATGTTCTTTGTAAAATTACGTCCTTTCTAGAAACAACTAAATACTCTCACTTGAGTGATTTGTCATTCTTAAACTTGAAATTATTTTATATATATTTTTCTTTGTAGTTTGTCTTGGTTTTTTTACAAAAATTATATTATCGATTTTTTGTTAAGTACAAGGATAAACTTCCTTTGACTGCTTCCAAGCAACGCCGAGGAATTCTTAAAGGACAAAAAAGTACAAAAATGCTGACATGGTGAAAATACACCATATATTAGATTCGTCCATGTCTTATCTCCACATGATTTAGCATTGCTTCCTTTACCTGAAATGTGCCATTTATGAGTTTACAGGATAAGTTGAATGGCGACACTGAAGATTGTTGCTCATACACAAGCTCAAATAGAGAGAGTTGGGGCAGATGTTCTTCTTTAGGAGGCAGTGACGAAGAATCTTGTGCCAATCCTAATCTCTCTCAGTCTCAGGTAACACTCTCCTTTCTGCATGCGCAATTTTTTTTGCAGTTGACACATCAATGTGATGCAGTTCATTTGTTTGTAAATGATGGCAGAATAATAATATGGAGGTATTGGCGACACCCATGCGAAGCATGAAAGAAAAAGCTTTGGAGCAAAAAGAAGAAGAATCGAAAGGTAAGAAGAAGAAGAAGAAAAAGAAGAAGAAGAAGAAGAAGAAAGGGGAGACAGTTGAGAAAAAGGGCAGAGGTGAGAACAGGTTTGAGAGGCTGGAGGCTCTCAGCAGACGCCTGCGGCTATGCCTTCAAATTGGATCAACACATGGAAGACACAAGTCCTCTTGACCTCTCCTCTCCTCTCTTGTGTGTATCATCATCATATTGATCTAATAACTAATTCTAACGTTTTTAGAGCATGAGCATCATCATGTCATTACTTGGTTATTGGTTTAACTAACTACTATGGCCTTGTTCTCACTTCACTTGTTTATTCCTCTTGTATCAATGAGTTGAGTTGAATGTACGTGACTCACTCACTCACCCCCATTGCCTAGTGTTGAAAGTATGAATGGAATTACCAATTTGCCATCCCTGTGATGCCTGCTGGTGTTCTGAGAACAATAAACAATCAATACGTCAATCAGGCGTCCAATGAATCAGCCCAGGCCCATAACCAAAATCAGGCTATTTATTGGTTTGTGGTTGTTCTGTTCCTTTCTATTCACTCAATCTAATTCCAATGAATGAATCATCCATCCAGTCCCCAGACCACCACGTGATTAGAGTGATTAGTTGATCTCAGTTATTAGGTATTACCTAATAGGATGGAAGATGGATGCATCTTCTTAGTTTGTTAGTAAACACTCGTTAATTATTCCCAAGCTTCAATGTAATGTAATGTAATGAACGAGGTCGATAACTAACTATAGATATTGGCTGGCTGTGATGTGAATCTTCTATCTTCTATGCCCAAACCAGATCCACAAAAATTTAAAAAAAAAAAGGCTGGGGAAAACAACGGAAAATAATAATGAATACAAAAAGAATACTACTATACTATATCGAGTTATGGATGGATGGTTTAGAACAAAAACAGAACGAAGAAGCCCTACACAGATGGAATTGCAGACCTGCAAGCAGGCTTGATTATGCTCTTAAATTAAACTAAATGCAGCGTCTGTCTATGGATTGATGTTGCATTCTCGCAAATAGACATGGTTATAGTCAACAAACTTGGTCCAATAGCCCCGAAACTTGGGAATACTTATCTCAAGCCATGGTTTCATGTTCCCGTTGTAGTGTATAACTGCAGCACGCTCTATATCTTTCTGGCTCACATTGGGGTTGTAGCCGAGACCCAACACATGCCAAGATCGGTTCAATGCCAAAGTCCGTTTCCAGAAAGTTATGAGACCCGGTGGCAGCGTTCCTAACTTCCACAACTGTCTATCATGATTCTGCATGCATCTCATTGTCAGTTCACAATACAGATCCATCAGAAACAAACAACATATGTTATCTGAGGAGGCAGTAATAATCATCTTACACATACGTGACTGATTAATGCAAGAAATGTATGTAACTAACTTTAACTTACCAGCTTCTGCCAGTTGTGGTACACCTCTGTGATGTTTTGCCTCTTCCATTCGACCAGATCAAAAACATTCATACCATAGGCCCATCCACAGGCATGAGGGTCAAAGTTCTTTGCAATAAGAGGATTAGAGAAGTTGAGATAGCGATCAAACCGATGAAAACTTTCTCCACAAGTCTCTACAGCACCATTTACGTTGCCCTTCAAATCAATTGACCACAGACCACTCAGGTCCTTCTGCACAACTATATCGTCATCCAAGAACAGGACTTTGTTAAGCTTTGGAAAGATCTCCGGCAGGTAGAAGCGGAGGTGGTTCAGGATAGATAAATACTTTGGGTTACGAAACTTCAAGCTTGAATCAGAAGTTGCCCGGTGAGTCTTGAAGTAATAATCTATCATTGAAGGAGAACCCAACTGCTTAAGAACCGGACTGTAACTAGAATTCAACCATGTAAAGTCTTCAATGTTCTGAACTTGAATGGTTGCTTTCCCTGGTGGATTCACCAAAAACCACATCCTCATTGCAGCATAATTGAGCCTATCCGTAACAATGTGAAAAACATGCTTCGAAGCATCCTGAAAATTTATTGAACACAATGGGTAATTTTTAACCTTGGCAGGACAACAACCGAAGAAAATTCTCAAAACAAGTCAAATTACCTTAGCATGGGTAACAGTAGAGTTCACAACAACAGCTGCCGCCAATATGTTGTCTGAGAATATTGCATAATGATATAGTTGAGGGTCTTCTAACTTGTCTTGATTTGGGAATTGCTGCTGAGAAGAATTGAAGTTATAATACTCAGTTGTAAGACGCAATGGAAGACAATGGAGTCCTTTAGGCATCGTTTTTGCTGTCAACTGTGTTAAAAACAGGGTTTGCTTCTTGTGCACACGAAGCTGCTCCTCCGTTGAGTGGAGCATAGCCCTAAGCTTCTTCACTGCACCAGCACAATCATCTTGAATTTGCCTTCCTTTTATCAATGATTGCTCCATTGCCTTCATTCTCTCATTTGCGCTGCATTAATAAAAATATAAATTCTAGCTGAAGAGAATATAGCATGGCATGGTGCTACTCGACATGTTTATATGACACTGCAGAACAAAGTATAAGATGAAAGCACAGACTTGAAAGTTATGAGAAAACAGGAAAACATAATGACATGAGTAATAAATTCTTAAACCTGCACTTACTTCTTAGGCAGGTCAGAATCTTTGCTTGCATCTCCAATTGTTCGTGTGACTTCTTTCACCCGTAATCGAAGCTCCCGAGTGATTGGGGGATTGTTTTTTATTGCTGGAAGCGAAAGAAACACCCTAGCTTGGAGGAGCTGATCTTTTAGTTGACGTAGTCGAGCATCAGATGGTATTTGATCATTATGTTTATTGGATTCTGACGATACATGTCCTTTCTTGTTTACTTTGCTAGAAGATTCATTAGGTCGTTTCTCCTGTTTAGCAGCCTGAAAAAAGATGCAACAAACGTAAAGAAGAAAGTTCCAATGAGCATTCTGAATTAAGGTCGATTTTCCTTCATTATTCTAATGTCATCTCCTGAAAAATATGTTCAGAAAATGAAGTAATAATGTTGATGGGCAAAACTTATTTGTTCATTTTCCTTATATTAGGGATGAGTGAAATCCCATCTTGGTCCTTCACTCTACCTACGCGAGTCAAATTGGATCCTCTTCTGGAAATTAGCAAATTGGTATTTCACTCTTTTAACGGGATTAACTGATTAAAGAGGATGGCTGGCTAAGAAAAGAAATTACTGAAATGGTGATCAAGAGATCCAATAAATTAAAATATAATTTCAATTCATTTTATTTTCTGTGACTCAAACATTTGCTTGAGGCACTGCAATAAAAATATTTATGCGCCCAAAACTAAATCGACAGAAAAATCAAGAGGCAAGTACATCACTAACCACAGTTTCATCAGATGCTTGATCAGAAGCATGAGATGATTTAGTCAGTTTCCCATCATTGTCATCAACATCGATAGCATCTTCTCCATTTACATTATCAGCAGCTGCATCAGCTTTCTCCAAGTAGTTGCTCTGATTCCCTTCCTTGATTCCATCTGTGACCAGTTTGATGGGGTTCTCCTTCTCCCCTTTGCTTCGGCCTTCCTCATTTGTCGCTGACAATACCCTGGCAGATACATGCTGCTCCCTCGACTCAACCAAGTGCGTGTCTAGGCCAACCAAGCAATTAGAATAGACGGTAACAAAAAACCAAAAACAAAAACAAATAAAAACAGGACCCCACTAAAAGCAGCGAAGAAAATTCGACAGTACAACAGAGGAGGCAGAACATAATACCATGAGACAATTTCTTTTTGTTGGTGGAGTCATCCGTATATACAGCCCCAACAGGTTCCTTAAGGTTAAGGATGGTTGAAGTTTCCTGTTTTCAAAATGACAGATTTATAAAGTCAGCGTACACTGAAGGAAAATTTCTTGCCAGGAGTGGAAAAATACAAAAGGAATGATGGAAACTTGACCTGGGGTAGTAGATTTAAATGGCCAGAGTCTGCTGCACTGACAGCCTGACGCAAAAGGACAAAATAAAATGCACAAATTCAGAGAGATTCTTGAACAAAAATGTGGAATCACAAAATTACTTTGAAGGATATGTCACTCACAAAAGCAGAAACATCTTCAAGTAACTCTTTCTCAGCTGGAAAAGGACAATTCCAAAGAAAAGTTAGCTAAAGGGACAAGTGAACTGAAGGAGATTGAGCAAATGGAGGAAGCCCCACTCACTCAGTCACTCACTCACCAGAGGTGTACTTGAAGGTGCCGAGGCGGTCAGTGTAGAGCACAATTGGAGCAGCAACAGTAACACAGAGCAACAGCAGCACGATGTTTCTGGTGGCCATCATCTCTACTCAAATTCCCAAGTTACAGTCTTGCATAACCAAACACTGCCTGTAATGGTTAGTGTCGCCAAGGGGGGAGAGAGAGAGAGAGGAGCTTCTCTTGTCACTTTCTCCAGAAAAAATGCCACGCGTTCCTTCAGGACCCGCACAGATTCTATCTCAGAGGCAAAATAAAAAAATAAAATTACAAATAAATAATTTTCAGCTGAAAAAACAAACCCAGAAAATGTTTTACATCTGGGTAGGTTGCAAATCTGAGGAATATAGAAGAAGAAGAAAAAGAAGCGAATCTGAAGCAATTACAGTTACATAAGAAGATTGAGTTGGCGGGGAGAGAGAGAGATGCGTTGTGAAATGTGGCCAGAAAGAAACCGAAAATGGAGAAATAAGACCCGTTCCCCCAGAAGCCGCTACTTATTTGAGGACTTTGAAAACTGCATGACCACTTCCAGAGCAATAAACACACACACACACAGAGCTTCGAGCCAGGATTGAATTGAAGAAGACAGATCAGAATCAGATGATGATGACACTAGAATTTAATCCTAATTAAAAATCATCATTTATGTTGGTCTGATGATGCAGTATTGTGCTGTGTTAACTGTTGTACTTTTTCTTTTTCCCCTTTGTACACGCGCACTGTCATTGTGAGAGAAAAACCAGCATTAGCATAAATAGGAATAAAACAAAATTTTAAGATTAAGATTGATGATTGCTGGTTTGAGGAGTATAGTATAAATGATGACGCGTGAAGTGGACGCGACTATGCTTGCATGGTTTCCCATTTAGACAGTAAGGCATTTTCACTACACACGCCTCATTAGCGACTGAGTATTCAAAGTGCTAAGCTACAACTACGACTACTGTGTGGCCATTCTCATTCTTACTATAAATAAATAAATCAATTGAGGCTTTGTTTTTTATTTTTTATAATCCTGTCTAATTGCTGTTTGTTGGAGATCCTTCCTTCTCGTTTTAATTGTGATTAAATGGAAGACTCTTCTAACATACAATTTATAAAATTATTAAAAAATACAAAAATAAAATATAATAATCAAATTAAATAGAAACTAATCAATCTTATACATCAAAGGAGTATTAGCTTAGCTCTGTGTCTACTCTAAATTAGATATATATTCCTGATTGCACTTTAATTTAGGCTCTGCACATTTGTATCGGCTCTCAAAAAACACAATACAATACCGCTAATGGAAAATACATACGAAGTAGGAATATCAGAAATCGCACACTAACACTAAAGTATAACCACATGCTGGTTGCTGCTCTACACTACACATACATTCAAACAAAGAGTGTCGGCACAGCACAATGTGATCAAATCAAGACGTTAAGAAATGAATACATATGGCAAATTATGGACCTTACCACGTGCTAGATTTGGTGTTCCTCTCTCTTACGATACAATGATATATACACTCATCATCTACTTATTCAATATAGGAATAATATTTTGTACATACTAGCTAGTAGATGTAAAAATTCAAAATAAGTAAATAAAATAATGGAAAGTAAATAAATCTAAAGAAAAATAAATTATAATAATAGTGAGATTTATATATTTTATGAGTTGAACATTTCAATATTTAAAAATGATAGATGTATAAATAACATAATTATGTTAGATAATAACTTTCAACGGCCATCATCCACATTGATGGAGCTACAGCCAGAAGTATCTGGCTTTCTTGCCGTCTCTAGACTTTCCATTTTTCATTCTACATACATTAAATAAAAAAGGATATTCATATTCCAACCTTCCATTCTTACTTCTTAGATATGGACAAATTAAAGGCACATAATTAGCCTGTGTTTTATTTGTTTCTCTACTTCTTTAATTTCTTACTTACCAACACAAAAAGAAATATAATGTAATGTTGAAATATTTACTTTTCATAGAGTAGCGGGACGGGAACAATAATAGCAGCAGCGTGTAAGAGACTCTAGTGTATCAAGTCAACTGATATATAAATGATAGTATTCATTCAAGAGGAGAGAGTACTCAATCAAAGTGTCAAAAGAGTTAAATAGAATAGTACTACTCGTACGTATTAAGGAAGGCATTGGACCACGAAAGCCCAATTGGTGTAAAGAAATTTAACTTAATCGAGCCTGCCTTAAAATTACATTACACTACACAACCCCCTGCAAGGTCACTCTAATTAATTAATATCGAGATGAATGCATGGATAGTAAGGTAGTGATGAATGGATTACGTTAGGCAGATATATATATGAACCCTGCAGAGAGTAGAGAAAGAACATATATATATGCATACACACACATAAACATGTTGTAATTAACTTGTAACGCAACCAACCACCAATAACCAAATCCGCATTTATAAAATTGAAAACAGAGAATAACAACTAACTAGTAAAAATATAAATTGAAAAGTTTATCGATAATATGATATATCCATTTTCAATTTTCCCAATCTGCCATTGCCCAATGATATTATTATTATTATATATAAAAAGAATCAAAAGAAAGATGGCATCCTATCTAATGAATGAATGAATTAATTAATCTGTTATTAATGTTTCTGATATGGATAATTAATAGATAAGGCAGGTAGAAAGCTAGGATTTGAGACCGCCAACAACAATAGGACTCCTGACATAATGCTTGCCGTCAGACCAAGTTAGGCCTGCGAAGACGGTAGACACACCTGGCCTCGTAACCTCAATTCTGACCTCAAAGGTCTTCTCTTCGCCAGCACTCTCAAATTTCAACACATTGGGCCTCACTGAGATGGAAAGCCCACCGGGAGCAGGCACATGCACGCTTGCAATGTAAGTAGCCCCAGCGGGTGACCCAACATTTCGGACCCTCCTCCTCACGGTAACCGACCCATAAAGCTTAGGCACCGTTATCGAAGGGTAGTTGAAATCAAGGATGCCGAATGAATCTGGACAGCGATGCGGCCGTGTTGCGCCAGAGAAGCTCCTTATCTGGGTCTGGTTGTAGCCAATGGCACACAGAAAGTTGAGGTAATCATCCATGTTCACGTCATACACCAACCCAGGGTCCATGGCACCGTTTGGTCTTACGTGCCCAAAACCGTATGCATATGGTGTTGCCCTAACAAAGTCCCCATCAAGTAGTGGCTCCCCTGCGTTATCCCTTGTCCTTGCTGATATATGACACCACCATCATCATCATATATGTATGTATGTATGTATGTATGTATGTATGTATGTATATATAAGCTAGGTTAAATCGAAAATTCTAATTAAGTAAAGGGCTTGCGTTGTTAATTATTACCAGATGTCATGATTGCAGACTTAATGGCCGAAGGAGTCCAGGCAGGGTGGAGTGTCTTGAGAAGGCCAGCGATTCCGGCGACGTGAGGGCAGGACATGGATGTTCCGGACATGGTGATGAAAGGTACCCTGCGCTTATCAACTGCCATTTCTGTCGGGCTGATCCCTTCTGAGTACGCAGCAATGATGTTCACACCGGGAGCAGTCACATCAGGCTGAGCATATATATAATAATATTGTCAGCAAATTAAATTAAAGTGAAGTAAAGAGGGAGGGATAGAAAGAAGAAGTGAAGCCTACCTTGAGGATCTCTGGTGTGACTGTGTTGGGCCCTCTGGAGGAGAAGGATGCCATGTATGGAGCAGGTTTTACCTGCAACTTGGTTTCTGGTGGAAGAATGTATCCTAGGGGATTCCTGTATGTTATCATCATCATCATATTATAGATAGATAGATAGATAGATAGATAGATATCTATTAAGGAACAATATAATATAATGCTGCTGCATGTATGTATGTATGTATGTATGTGTGAGGGAGATCAGAGGAGTTGACTTACTTGGTAGAATTGATGTAGGAAAAGAGAGCAAGACCATCTTGATAATTGATCTGTGATGCTGGGAGGAAATGAGGATCAGCAATGAGCTCGTTACCACTGAGCTTATCATTACAGAGGATCATCCCAACAGCACCGGCCTCCCATGCCACAAGGCTCTTTTCCACTCTTGCAGTCACCCCTCGAAGACACACCACTATTTGTCCCCTCGCCTTCTTCGGGTCAATTGTTCCTTCCATGCACAGAGTACTACACACAAGGACATACATGCAACAATATAATATGATGTATTGTGCGTTCAAAAAGGACTTCTGCTCTTATATATATATATGTGGATACAGGGGGAAAAAGACTTTATTTAGAGCACTTCTTACGCATTTTCAATTGGTGCATTAGCCAATTTTGCATCTGCAGCACTGATCAGTGGGTAGAATTTTCTCTCCGGCATAGCATGAGAAAGGCTTGCTCCCTGTTAAACAAGCAAGTACAAGAGATTGGAAAAGAACTCACTCACATATAAAAGAGTTGTCTGACCCAAATATCTAATTTATTAGGAGAAAAGATTAAAGTTGGACAAGAATTGTATACTATAATAACCTTGAAGCGCTGCCCATTTTGGAGTTCAACAATGGAATCGAACTCTCTGTCCAAGGTGCTTGCACCCACAGTCAATATCCAAGGAGCAACATTTGAGACAGTTCCTGGCGCTGGTCCAGAGTTTCCAGCAGAGCATATGACCGGGATGCCGCTCTTAACAGCATGGAATGCGCCAATGGAAAGACCATCTTCAAAGTAATCCATAGGGTCACCTCCAAGCGAGAGTGAGAGGACATCAACACCATCATGTATGGCCATATCAAAAGCCGCCATGATGTCAGCATCAAAGCACTCATTGCCTCCAATTGGTGGCCAACACACCTTATAAGTAGCAACCCGGGCTTCAGGGGAGCCACCGCTCGCGGTTCCATTCCCCAAACCAAACACATTAGCCCCTTCAACGAAGTTCCCTCCGATTGTGGACAGTGTGTGAGATCCATGACCTTCATAGTCTCGTGCTGTGTTCAGCTTCCCGTCTTGCATTGCCTTTGGCCCTGCATACGCAGCATACCCTTTGTTGAAGTACCTTGCTCCTATCAGCTTCCTGCACCACCATCCACGACCATCAATAATTCAATTACAATGTACATACATATACATAAAAGTAGTTAGAGTTAGGCCTATTTCAAGTCTTTCGTTACATTGCGCCAGTGTGTTATATAGGATACAATAATAATGTAATGTTGCAGCAAGAGTCATAGTGTGTTCAGATGGCTAGAAACTAGTTTTTACATTTTTCTTGCATATTAATTATATTATGAAGGACATTCATTTAACTAGAGCAGCATAAGAGGATGAATCTGAAAGAAGTTTCAAATTTTTCTTTGTAGCCTAACTGTGCCTATAAGAATAGAAATTGCAAAATGAAGCAGTGACCTTTTCTTTCGGCATGAGAAGGGTGGTTTAACTTTCTATTCTTATTTTTGTTTGGTTTCATAAGCAGTTTGACCCTTAAAGAGATTTAGCATCTAATAGTGGAGATGGATTAGACTTCTGGTGATTTCATTGATGTTTGTGAACATAACATGTGAGATGTGACTCATAAGCAAATAATAGTACTGTTCAACAAAGTGAGGTGGTATCTATGCAGAGAAAATCTAATTACAGCTAAATTAATTGTTTCCTTCCTGATCTCAGATTATAGAGTGAGTGTATGAGTAGGAAAGAATGATGTGGATAAGTGCATCAAATGTGAAAAAGAGGCAAGTCACCTATTGCAAGGGAAGTCAGTGATATCACTCTGACATGATCCTTTCCACCTTGAAGGAATGGGGCCCATCCCATCATCTCTAAAGCTTGGAGATTCTGGCCATACACCTACAAAACGTAAAATTTAAATTAAACTTTCAAGGCATAAGAAACAACAACGTATAAATTATTGGAACATACTGTTCCTCAGAAAAAACAGAAAAATTACACAAATTGCAATTTGAAATGATTTATTTGACCAAGAGAAAGAAAAAAAAAAAAGAAACATTATGGGTCAGAGGTGATTTGTCACACACTAAAAGGGTCCACGCCAAAGTGATTTACACGGCTGCAAAACAAGACAGATGATGCTTTTCACAAATGGATAGCGATGGCACATTTACTTTGTCTCTATTTTTTATTATTATTCTTATTATTTAAAATTTCGCGGGTAGCAATCTCATAACTACAGATAACAGAGGAAAGATATGGTACTTTTATCCTTCAGCAAGAAAGAACGAACAAAAAGATATGAAACGGGACCTTTTTCAACTTTCGATACATAAATTCTATCACCTTTGAGACTATTAAGAAAAACTAATGATATTCATGCTGTACTGTGGCCTAATTAACTTGGGTGATTGGGACTTAGGAAAAGGTGAAATGTATTCACCAAAAATACTTAGCTTGAGTGGTATTGGAGCAAGTAATTAAGTAAAATAAATACTGGTAATTACCAGTGTCAAGGTTGGCAATGATAGTATCTGCACCAAATCTGGCTTTGGTAAACAGGGAATCTGTTCGAATTGCACCATTCTGCTTTTCCAGTGACATGAATTCCCACGAACGGGTTGTGTGTAATTTTCTTCCTCTGTTTAAGAACACTGACACAACGTTTGGATGTTCTGCATCAAAATTAACAGCAAAAAGGCATTAACTTTGGTTAGCTTGGGATTTGGAACGAACTTGATTGTTCACAACGCTGAAAACAAGGATGATTCTGTGTGTTCTTACTTGCAATTTCAGCGGCCTCTTCATCTTGGAGCATGGCAGCAAAGCCATTGATGTGCCTTGTGTATGAATAAATCATTGCTTCTTTTGCTTTCTCAGAACTGCAAGCCAATGAAAAAAGTGAGCCGAATTTGAGTTTCTCGATCTGTGTTGTACATTATTAATTCAAATAGCGCGTAGTGTGTACCTTCCCAAATAGGATCCAAGGAATTCATAATGAGTTTCTGTGACTCGATCGAAATCAGCATCTGTGACTCCTCCACCGTGCTCATGTGATCCCAAGTACACTATGTATGACTTTTTTTTTTCATCAACCAAAAAAGGAGAAAAAGAAATCGACCCTTTAGTCAGCTTAAAGTAGTTTATTAAACCATTAATTAATTTAATTGCACCAAAGCAAAAAGATGAAAGCTTGAATGAGTGATGGAGTAAATCAATGATCTCTGATATGAGATATAGTAGTCATGAGTGGTAGCTGGTGACATAAAGCTTACCTTTTTGGTTGCAAAAGCAGGTGCTTGGAACAGAGAAAAGATAATGAAAGATAACAAGATGAAAACTGAATGCTTTCCGGGCCACATTTTATTGTTCTGCTTTGATGGTAGGGTGAGTAGTGAGTCTCCTCTTTGATCAAAAAAGGAACAGAGAGAGTGTGTGTGACAGAGGTTATCTACTATTTAACTCTTTCCCCTGTTCTTCATGAAGGGTCTTCTTCGATCTATTACTGAAGGAAGGAAGGAAGGAAGAGGGGATATGATATGATATGAATATTATAGATTTGAAGTGATGATGGGGAAGCTACTATTAATAATAATAGTAGGGGGGGAAGGATAGGAGAGTCCCACGCTGACCAAACTGCCGTAAATGATGGGAATAATACCATGATGCTGATCATGATTCAGTTAGGATATATACGTGATTTTAGCCAAATTTAGTTGTTAAGCTGTTTAAGGATGTATCAGAAAATCAGGAAGAGATAGATAACAATTGCTGCAACCTAGCTGGCTAGTACAAATGAAGAGAAATCTGATGAACTATATTTATTATGCGAACATTGAGGATGTGCAGTTCAGTTGTACTACCTCTGAATCTCTGATGCTTCTGCTAACTGCATTATACATACCTACCTACATACTGTACATTATAACTAGTATGCTTTTCATTTTCATTTCTTGTTTTACTATCTTTTAACTGGTGGTGTATCATCAGTGGCAGTGGCAGTGTTGTATGTCCATTCCATGCTGAATTGAAGTGATGCATAAAACTCGAGAGGTTCCCTTTTTATAATTTAAAGAGAAAACAGATCTTTTTCACCACTAATAATCAAACATAATGCTGGACAGACAGAGGACATTGCGTTTGCTTTGTGGTCATGTCATGTCATCAAAGACACAAAGTTTGCGTGATTTACATATTAATTATAATGCCAATGATGGATGATCTATTAGCTAGATAGCCTACATTTAAAATTTGGACTGAATCCAAATTTGTTACACTGTTGGATCTTAATTTGCAGATCCCAGATACACAAATTAATTAAAGAAGCATAGAAGGATTGAGTAAGTAATTAATTAATTAGGTTGATAGCAAAGTGAGTGAGGATGGTGATAGCATGTTACTACTATTGGTACATATCATAGTATCTCTCAATTTATTTTTCACTCATTTAAAAATTGATAATTTTGATGAATATGGTGGCAAGTTATAAATATATTCATCAAAATTACTAATATTTGAATGAGGTGAAAAATAAATGGAGGATACTATGCTATGTACGTTTAGCATTTTTGTTAAAATAAAGCCGAAAGTGGTAACATAGTGAAATGTTATTATGTACGTTCGTACGTATGTACGGGGAAGAGCTAATGGGATGGATGGCTTCCAACTTGCACTGTGTCAAGTGAGTGAGTTTGACGACTATATACATAACTATTACATACTATATATATATATATATATATAAGCAGCTAGCTAGTTTTATGTATAGTAGCTGTGGCAGTGGCAGTGAGTGTGGCCCCATGCATGCAATTGCAAAGGCTCCAATCATCATATGATTGAGATATTATTATTAAATCAATTATTTGGTGCCTTAGCTAGCTTGCTATATCTCTCTATTTGCTTTTTTTCTTTCTTGGTTAGGCTAGGCATGTGCTACCATCCCCGTACCAACCAGTGCATATATCTGATGATCTGATCTGATGTGAAGTAAGATGCCTTTACGCACGTACACTAATTAGCACTGCCCTCAAGAAAATGAATGAATAATGCTCGCTCATAACAGAGCATATATATTATTTGAACTCCTTTGCTTGCTTTGCTAACCATGTATGTCATTCACAATTAATTATGATTAGCAAAGGATGAAGGTGTGTTGCATGTGATGGTGAAGAAGAAAGAATGAATATGTAGGGCGATAGTTTGACAGACATCAAGTTTGCGCTAATCAAGTCAAAAGAAAGAAAAAGGACTGTTGGAATGGTAGGGACTCTGGCCTAGGACTAGGAGTCATGCCTGCCTCGTCAACCATGCATTCACCATCAACTAATTAACTGGACCTTATAGTCCAAAAGCAGCCAACCCGGCCCGGCCATTTCACCATTTTAACTGGACTGGATCGGACCTTTTTTATCACAAGGAAAAATGTTGTATCCATATACATGGATATTATGCAAATATTATTATATTTTGAGAAAGCCAAATTCGCTTTGTCCACCAAAAACAAGAAAAGAAAGAAATTAATTGACTAGCCTAGATTAGTGGTCCTAATGCCAAATGCAACTAATATATATAAGGGATCAGCTTGATTCCACCCTCCGAGTGAAGAAAGCCCCTCCCATATCCATATCCATATCCATACCTGGCTGCTGAGGCAATGCATTGCCCTGTTGACAGCTGCACACATTTTGCTTCAATTCATAAATAGCTAGTAATTAAAAATCTTAAAGGCTGAGTGAGTGTGTGTGTGTTGTAGGGTGTAATGTAACAATTAACAACTAACAACCAACGTCTTAGATTATTAACCTTCACCCAAACTAACAAAACCAGCCTTGGGTTTACAACCTAATTAATATTTATTAATAATACATCACACTAGACTACTATGGATTATGCTCGCTCTTCTTTTTTGTTTGACCTGACACTAAAACTACCACAGTGCCAAACAGTTTAAGCTTCACTAGCAGCTTTCATAAACTTTTTTACCCGGCCCCTACGATAATAATAATACTATAATGGTATAGTATTTAATCAAAATCATACTAATAATTGTAAGAGATTTTTTTCCTCCTTTGATGTATATCATTACATATATAGTTTCCGTTTTGGCCCTCTCCGTGTGAACGTTGATGACTTGTCTTGGAAAATGGGTGAGAGCATAAGGTTTCTCTATATACGTGACATATGATATTTTCTTTGTTTCTTATTGGCTGCCAAGATTTGCCCTTGCAGCAAATATTGCAGGAAATCATCACTAATTGTGGTTACTATCTAGTCTAGATATATTTCCACTTTAGTATCATCTGGAATCAGCCCCTTATGCCTCGGCTAATCGCTATATAATAGTCACTGTTTCTGAGAGGTTCATATATCATCATGCTAGCTGGTTTGCTTGACGAAGCAAGAACAAGATTAGAGCCTGTATGTATATATGGATGTATGTATGTATGTATGTTCATCTCCCTACTAGTTATTAATATATTGAATAATGCTATTTGTACATACCAATTGGTATATATAGCATACATATGTTTTGATCCAATGGTGGAGAAAAGAAGTGTAAGTGATGGAGTGATGTCACATCAAAATCCAAAGGTGATAAAGTGGGTGAAGAATGTATGTAAGAGAAAGTGTATGTACAAATATCATTATTGTAATATATTTTTAGTTGTTGTTTTTATTCGTATGATCTTTTCTGTTAGAGTTAGTTAGTTGTTTTTATTATTGTTGATATGGTACCATGGCTGTTACGGAGTAGTACAGTTTTACTTGGTAGTAGCACAACCAATGCAAGGTTTTTAAGTTTGGTGGTATTATATAAAATGATGAAGCAAGCATGCATTGATTTTCATGGTTTGTCCAGATCTGATCCCAGTGTTTTAAGGATCGATCCGACTACATACATACATACATGCATGTAACTTAAGCAAGCAAGAGATGCATGAAAAATATATAATGTGAAAGAAGAGAGAGAAAGCTGGCATGGAGGGAGGGGTTGGGGTTCCACCTTTCCCAAGGAAGATAAATTATCCAATACAAGACGCTAGCTGTGAACCCGGCTGCCTTTATAGATCTACCTACCTACCTATCTATCTATCTATCTATCTCCTTCTCATGGAACTAACTACTACTTAATTAATTGATTGCCGCCCTATCTCTGATGATGTGCCAATGTATGTATATAAATATATATCGCACTACTACCTCTTCTGCTCTGCTCTGTTCTGTTCTGCTCTGTTATGGATCTTCTCTAGTCCCTAGCTCTCTTCAGTCACTCATTCTCTTGTCCCTAGCTCTCTTCTCCTTAAATCCTGCCCTTCACACTCCCATGCCTGCATCTATCTGGAGTCATTCTTATTAAAAAAGGCCACTTAATTGGCCTAATTAAGAAGCATGCAATTACCCTGCCTCCCCTCCTCCAACTCTCTCTCTCTTTATGTTCTGTTCTGTCAGATGCATGCATGATTTCTACCTAGCTATATATATATATATATATATATATATGACTACATACTCATCTCTTTCTTCTGCTCTATCTAGTTCATGGTTATCTTTGTCAGTATCAGCCTCACCAAGCATGCAATGCAGCTTCTTCTCAAGGAACATTTCTACTTTTCAATTTTTGAATTCGGAAAATCTTAGCTTGTCTGGCTTGTCCACATACATATATCTGCTAGCTTATTCTTCATTAATGTTTTGGTGAACTCTGTTGCAGATCCATCGATGCAGGTTGTGGTGGAACTGGCCGGTGACATGCTCCTTGCCGCTGCTTGTCTGCCTGGCTCCCTGAATGCCATATAAGAAGCTTGTCAAAAGCGATGACAATCTTTTTACTTGGCATTCCGGTGGCCATGCAGGAAGGCTACAGACAAACACACCTACTTGATTCATATGATGACTTCATTTTAGTTATTATCGTTTTGTATGTTTTCAAGGAACACAAATGCTTTGGAAAAAAAAAATTAGCTAAAACAGTCAACAAAATCCATTTAATATTTTATAGCCCAAATAACATTTTAATTATTAGTATATTTGTAATGGGCTTGGTAATTGTGGCCTAAATTCCTATTTGTTGGCTGGTTTGACTGGTTTTTTGTTGTGTCCCTAGCAATGCTCAAAAAGAAAATATTCACCTTGGAAATATACATTTTTATTTTTTCTATGTAATGGATCCATAATAACTCTTTTATTTTTTAAAAAACTTATCTCTTTTAATATCCTTTCCCTAAGGACACTTTTAGTAAAAAACCTATACTTAAAAGGTATATCATGCATATATATATATATATATATATATATTGATGTTGTGACAATGTCGTTTTCTGGTTTCATATTTGAACATCATCCTATTCCATTTTGTTTGATGCCTCTTCTCAGTGCTAGCAGGTGATATTTTAATGTTGAGCATTGATAGAGGCACAACAAAAAAACCAGCCAAAACAGCCAACAAATAGGAATTTGGGTCACAATCACCCAGCCCATTAAAAATATACTCATGATCAAAAAGTGTTACTTGGGCCATAAAGTGTTAAATGGACTTTGTTGGATATGTTGGCTGGTTTTTGGTTATGCCCCAAATATTTGTGTTTCCTATTATATTTTAGGAATAAGCAGGTTCCATATATATGGCTACGTATATGCTTTAATTTGTACTCGTTTTTTTATTGAGAGCTAGGTATCGGGTTAATTTTGTAATTCAATCCATTTCATAATCCCTCTCTCTCTTTAATCCTTAGTTAATTTGTTATCCTGATTTTTTCAACCTAACCCAAATATACCTAGAGCCAATCGCTACATGCCATATTTTGTCTATACCATCAAGACATGAAAGCTTGTCTGCAGGTGAGAAACTCCCGTTTCTTTCTACATGTTCTGTTCTGTAACTCTTTAGAACTCCTCCTTATGTCTAATTATTATTATTACTAATTTATTATTATTATTACTATTTGATTTGAAGGGAAAAAGAAAAAAGTGTACTGAAAATGCTACTGTTTTCTCACCATTAAAACAAGTTAGAGCTTAAATTTTTCTTGTGCTTTCATTTAAATTTAACACCTTTAACTGGTTCGAAATCTAGCTTCAATGCAAAATTATATTCTCTTACTTTTGAGGCATAATGTCATCATTATGTTATTGTTTATGATTCAATCTAAACGAGAATTTACTAGATGTTGGTGTTATTGTATTTTATTACAAGAATTATGTCAGCAGTTATAGTGCCAATTAGTTTCTATTCAAGAATAAAACAGAAGTTGCAATCGATAAAACTAAATATTTGAAAAAATGTACAAGTTAGTCTCTAGATTCCATTATGCAACTAACCATAACATTCATCTTAAAATTCATGATTATTACACCATGAGTTGTTCAAAGATTTACATGGATCTATTTGATAATAACTTGATATGACTTCAATGTTCTTCTTGATCTTCTTGGGTTTTTCCCTCTCTTTCTTCTTCTTGAGATTTTACATTTTCTTTGTTGTATTATAATACAAAGACTATAACATGTAACATATTGAATCACGTTAATTAGTTTTTCATATATTATAGAAATTGAAAACTATATACTTTAAAATATATAATTTCGCAATTATTTTGGTTATATGATAAAGTAATGACTATAGTGTCGCGACGTCCCCCGGGATGGGTCTTCAAAGAAGGAGTATCTTCAAGAGATTTATAGTAGTCACTAATCAATTTTATCATCAAGAAATGAAATGGTCCATTAGACATCAAAGAGAAGTTGTTTGCACAAACAGAGATCAGGTTCAGTGTTTAATTACGAGTAGGGAAGGTATTAGCATCCTACAAAGTTCGTTCTATGAACGGTTACCCATTAATCTTGTGTTATTTGGAAAATCGATATTTATTGATCTTATATTTAACGATATATGCTCATTTATTTTATTTATTTACAAAATTGCTTTATTTTACTAACTCTAAATTTTCATGGAGCACTTATTATAATAGTGTCATTTACTAATTCTGATTTTTTGAAGAAAAAATTGTTAAATCCTAATTTTATTAATTATGTATAAAATGGTTCCCTTTACTAATTATAAATTTTCAAGGGACACCGTAATTTTCACTACTAATTCGAGATTTTCTAGGTAAATTATTAAGATAGTTCCCTTTACTAATTTAGAATTTTCAAGAAAGTTTTTTTATTTTAAAATTATATATAGTTTATTAATATCGTAAGTGATGATTTCCTCTACTAATTATTTAATTTTCAAGGAACATTATCATGATATATTTATTTATTATATGTTTTGTTAATAGTGATTTCCTCTACTAATTATAAATTTTTGAGGAAAATCATAAATAATGATTACCTCTACTAATTTTGAATTTTTGAAGAAAATTATTATTTTATCTATATTTGTCGCGAGATGATTCCCTCTACTAATTTTGAATTTTCGAGAAAGATCATGACAAAAAAAATTGTATAATGATTTCCTTTACTAATTTTGAATTTTAGAGGACAACAAAGATATAACCTCAAGAGTATCATGTAGATTTTTATGTATCTGGTATCTCGATCATCTCTTAATCTTTCCATCATTGGCTAAATAATTGTACAAAAAAGGGATGACTCGATAGGTATTACCTGGTCCTACATATTCTCCGGTACAAGGAGAAATTCAAAGCCACGTAGTTCTTGCAATTTCGCATATGTTATTTTTATATTTTTTAATTTATTCTTAGCATTTCAATTTTGTTTTGTTTTTGTTATCATTGAAACACATTAAAAAAAAAACCTAAACGGCTTTGAGCCCAAAAAATTATAATAGCTTGAATAGGTATTGGATAAAATAAAAAAAAGCAGCCCAAATCATACACAAACACCCACAAATTAAATCCTAAACCCATATTCTCATAATTAGGGTTAAATTAAAATGAAAGAGGGGTGAAAGGGGAGTGAGAGAGAGAAAGCGGCAGAGCCGCTAGAGAGAGGGAGAGGGATAGAGAGAGAAACCGCACGGTGAAGGAGGAGCGACGGCCAGAGGAAGAGGACCGCGACTCCGCGGCCGCCGGGAAGGGGAGGGAGGTGCCACCGCGGCGCCTTCACCACCGCACCTGGAGGAGCCACCGCGGTGAAAGAAGAGAAAGAAGGTTCGGAGAGAGAGGGATGGAGGGCGAAAAGGAAGGCGGCCGCGGGAGGGGAAAAACAGAGTGGTGCCACCCTTGGCCGAATCTTGCAGGCATGGAAAGGGATGACGGCCGTGGTCCTCGCGGCTACGAGGCGCCTTGACTGTCGCCGCCGCGACCGAAGGGAGAGAGGGAGAGACCGAACAGAGGAGGAAGAGGACCGGAGGGAGCAGCTTTCACGATGGTTACTGGTGGTAGTGGTGGCTCGAGGGCGGATAAAAGAGATCCGAGGCTGAAGGCGGTGGTTGCGACGGAGCTTTGCTGTTGTTGGGAGGAGGAGGCTACTTCGCTGGTGCTGCCGAGGCTGCTTCCCTTCGATGCTGCCGGAGTTGAGGCGATACTGAGGAAGGAGGAGTGGTGCCGACCGCTGCTTGACCGAGGTAGCAGGAAGGAAGGCGTCCTCCGCTGCTCCCCGGTGGTTAGTTTACTACTCCCTCGGTTCTTTTTTTGTATTTTTGTATTTTTTTACTGAAGATGATAATGGATGAACTGAGGGGTGATGCTGATCGTGAAGGTGGATGCGGTGGTAATGCTATTTTTGATCCTCTGTGTTGTTTTCTTTGTATAGTTGTCCATTTGATTATCTATAATTTGGACTGTGAATTTTGGATTGAAATGGCGTTTGTTTTATGGCGTTTCAGGAAAATTGGTGAAATCTCACATTTTGAAGCTTATTGCCTTTAATTTTTACATTATGTAAAAAAATTACAAAATTATATAATTTGAAGTCTATAATCTTTGTTTTATGGCGTTTCTGGAAAAATTAGTAAAATCTCGTATTTTCAAGTCTATAGCCTTCAATTTCTATGATATGTAAACAAATCATGAAATTACATAATGTGAAGTCTATAGCCTTTGTTTCATGGTGTTTCTAGAAAATTTAGTGAAATCTCACATTTTGAAACCTATAACCTTCAATTGCTACTATATGTAAAAAATCATGAAATTACAGGATTTTAAGTCTATAGCCTTTGTTTTATGGTGTTTCTGAAAAAATTAATGAAATCTCAAATTTTCAAGCCTATAGCATTCAATTTCTTTGATATGTAAAAAAAATCATGAAATTGCATAATATGAATTTTATAGACTTTGTTTTATGGTATTTCTAGGAAAATTAGTGAAATCTTGCATTTTGAAGTCGATAGCTTTCAATTTTTAATATATGTAAAAAAATCATGAAATTACATAATTTGAAGTCTACAGTTTGTTTTATGGTGTTTCTAGAAAAATTAGTGTAATCTCACATTTTGAAGCCTATAACCTTCAATTGCTACTATATGTAAAAAATCATGAAATTACAGAATTTAAAGTCTATATATATAGCCTTTGTTTTATAGTGTTTCTGAAAAAATTAGTGAAATCTCAAATTTTCAAGCCTATAGCCTTCAATTTCTTTGATATATAAAAAAAATCATGAAATTGCATAATATGAATTTTATAGACTTTGTTTTATGGCATTTCTAGGAAAATTAGTGAAATCTCGCATTTTGAAGTCGATAGCTTTCAATTTCTACTATATGTAAAAAAATCATGAAATAACATAATTTGAAGTCTATAGTCTTTGTTTTATAGTGTTTCTAGAAAAATTAATGTAATCTCACATTTTAAATCCTATAGCATTCAATTTCCACTGCATATAGAAAAATCAGGAAATTACATAATTTGAAGTCTTATAGCATTTGTTTTATGGTGTTTTTGAAAAAACTAGTGAAATCTCAAATTTTCAAGCGAACAGTCTTCAATGTCTACGATAAGTAAAAAAATTATGAAATTACATCATGTCAACTCTATAGTCTTTGTTTTATGGTATTTCTAGGAAAATGAGTGAAATCTCACATTTTGAAGCTTATAACCGTCAATTTCTACTATACGTAAACAAATTATGAAATTACAAAATTTGAAGTCTATAACCTTTGTTTATGGTGTTTCTGGAAAAATTAGTGAAATCTACTATTTTCAAGCCTATAGTCTTCAATTTCTAGGGTATGTAAAAAAATTATGAAATTACATAATGTGAAGTCTATAACATTTGTTTTACGGTGTTTCTAGGAAAATTAGTGAAATCTCACATTTTGAAGCCTATATATAACATTCAATTTTTATTATATGTGATAAAAAATCATGAAATTACATAATTTGAAATCTATATATAGCCTTTGTTTTATGGCGTTTCTAGAAAAATTGGTGAAATCTCACATTTTAAAGCCTATTGCCTTCAATTTTTATAATATGTAAAAAAGTTATAAAATTACATAATTTGAAGTTTATAATCTTTGTTTTATGGCATTTCTGAAAAACTTAATGAAATCTCACATTTTGAGGCTATAGCCTTCAATTTCTATGATATGTAAACAAATGACGAAATTGCATAATGTGAAGTCCATAACCTTTGTTTTTTTGGTGTTTTTAGGAAAATTAGTGAAATATCACATCTTGAATCCTATAGCCTTCAATTTCTACTATATATAAAAAAAATCATGAAATTACATAATTTAAAGTTTATAGCCTTTGTTTTATGGTGTTTCTAGAAAAATTAGTGAAATCTCACAATTTCAAGCCTATAGCCTTCAATTTTTATGATATGTAAAAAAATCATGAAATTGTATAATATGAAGTCTATAGCCTTGGTTTTACGGTGTTTCTAGGAAAATTAGTGAAATCTCACATTTTGAAGCCTATAGCTTTCAATTTGTACTATATGTAAAAAAAATTATGAAATTACATAATTTGAAGTCTATAGGCTTTGTTTTATGGTGTTTCTAGAAAAATTAGTGAAAATTCACATTTTAAAGCCTATAACATTCAATTTTCACTGTATATAGAAAAATCATGAAATTATATAATTTGAAGTCTATAGCATTCGTTTTAAGGTGTTTTTGGAAAAATTAGTGAAATCTCAAATTTTTAAGCGTATAGCCTTCAATGTTTATGATAAGTAAAAAAATCATGAAATTACATAATGTCAAGTCTATAGTCTTTGTTTTATGGTGTTTCTAGGAAAATGAGTGAAATCTCATATTTTCAAGCCTATAGCCTTCAATTTCTACTGTACGTAAAAAAATTATGAATTTACATAATTTGAAGTCTATAGCCTTTGTTTTATGGTGTTTCAAGAAAAGTTAGTGAAATCTCATATTTTCAAGCCTATAGTCTTCAATTTCTAGGATATGTAAAAAAATCATGAAATTACATAATGTGAAATCTATAGCCTTTGTTTTACGGTATTTCTAGGAAAATTAGTGAAATCTCACATTTTGAAATCTATGGCTTTCAATTTGTGCTATATGTAAAAAAATTATGAAATTACATAATTTGAAGTCTATAGCTTTTGTTTTATGGTGTTTCTAGAAAAATTAGTGAAATCTTACATTTTAAAGGCTATAGCCTTCAATTTCAACTACATGTAAAAAAAATCATAATATTACATAATGTGAAGTCTATAGCCTTTGTTTTATGGTGTTTCTAGGAAAATTAGTGAAATCTCACATTTTGAAGCCTATAGTCTTCAATTTCTACTTTATGTAAAATATTCAGGAAATTACATTATTTGAATTCTATAGTATTTGTTTTATGGTATTTCTATAAAAATTATTGAAATCTTACATTTTACAGTATATAGCCTTCAATTTCTACTATATGTAAAAAAAATCAAGAAATTACATAATTTGAAGGCTTATAGCATATAGTATAAATTGAGTACTATATACTTTAAAATGTGAGATTTCTCATTTTTTTTTGTATTATAAAATAAAGATTATAGCATATGAAATATTGAATCATATTAATTTTTTTCGTATAGTAGAAATTAAATGCCATATAATTTAAAATGTGAAATTCTATAATTTTTTATTATATTATAAAATAATTAGATAGAAATTTACTCCATATAATGAAAGAGAAGGAAAAAAAGTATTTTCGGATTATTAGAAAAAAAATTCATCAAATAGAGTATGATAATATAGTTAAAATGGTGTAAAATAGTCTTTTCATATGTTTGATATATTATAATTCAATGTACATAATCTATTTATTAAAGCAATTTAGATTGTAAATATTCATATTATTTGATAAATAGTTCTTAGACATTAACTTATTTTTGTTTAAATATTTCTATTTAATTAATGTGTTGAATGTTTTAAATATAAAATATGCTGTGTAGCCACACTCCTACCATTTAATTTCTACTACGGTCCTGTCATTCAATATTTCTATCTCTTGTGTAATACTATACTATACGTGTCTAAGAAGAGGTTCTAGAGTTGTAGTGGAATAGATGTCAGAGAATGGGAGATCCACGTACTCTGCTGCGCTGTGCTTTTTCATTCAACAACAACTGTATATTGCCTCTCACTCTTTCTACTCTACTTAGTTATTACTTATTAGTATTAGCTAGCTGTCCTTCTTCATTGCTGCTCACCGCTTCAGAATGGAAGCGGTTTCATGGAAAGAAGGCAGCTCCAATTCCGGCGGGCTAGTGGACGCCAGCAACTTGTTCAGGCCCATCAACCTCAAGGAGCTCCCCCTCCTCCAAGCCCACACGCGGCCCAACCCATTGGAAATGGACCCATTCTTCCGCCCCCTTGAAGGCTTCTACGTCACCCAATCCGACGTCGTACTCCGCCAGATCGCCTACGACCTCTCCGGCACCCTCGCCTCTCCCTCCCCGCTCTTCGCCTACCACCGCGCCGGCCCCCGCAGCCACGTGCGCTTCCAGCCCTCGGAGGTGCGCGCCGCCATCGTCACTTGCGGGGGACTGTGCCCGGGGCTCAACACCGTAATCCGGGAGCTGGTGGTGGGGTTGTGGGACCTGTATGGGGTGCGTGACATATTCGGCGTGACAGCGGGGTACAGGGGATTTTACTCGAGGGAGCCCCTTCGGCTGAGCCCCAAGGTGGTCCACGACTGGCACAAGCGCGGTGGCACCGTCCTTGAGACTTCCAGGGGCGGCTTCGATCTCCATAAGATCGTTGATGCTATCCAAACTCGTCGCTTCAACCAGGTCACCAAAATATATACCAATCATACTACAATTCTTTATTAACCATTCTAGCCTAGGTTTATGTAATGTCAAACATGGCTAGTTAGATTCATACAATAATAATTATTGTTATTATTTTATTTTTGGTGAATATCAACACCTTCGTTTCCCCTTTCATCGTGGAGAAGAAATTGGTAAGAATTTGTAGGATGCCATTGTACTTGATAAATCCCTTGATCGATATATAATGACTACTCAAAAATCATTTCTTTTCCCAATCTTGTCCTTGTCAAATTATTTGCCAGAATAGCCCCTCAACACTTGCATGAATGTGTGTCTCATTATTAACACTTTGGTTCCTACACATGGAAAAAAGAAAAAATAGACACTTTGTTTACCCAATTTTGCATGTTTAAGGACTACAATTATTACCCAATGGTCTCTCAAATTTTCAGAGATCATTTTGTCCTCTGCTTTTTTATGCATAAGATTGAAGATTTTGATGATTTTTTCTTCTTCTAGACTGGAATTGCATATTAACCCCATGTTCTTACTATAACTGCTCTTCCAAAGAATGGAACGGAAAATTAGTTTATGTCCTCAAGGTTGTTTAGCAGGAATCAGGTAATGTAGGTAGTACTCCTTTTTAATTAACTCATTCCTCTGCATAAGTTGGCTATAAACGTGAAGTATTGCTGATTCATTATGCACTTCAACAGGTGTATATTATAGGTGGAGATGGAACTATGCGCGGGGCTGTTAAGATATTTGATGAAATTAGACTCCGGAAGTTGAATGTTGCAGTGGTTGGAATTCCTAAAACAGTGGATAATGATGTGGGAATAATTGACAGATCTTTTGGATTCCAAACAGCAGTTGAAATGGCCCAGCAAGCAATCAGTGCCGCACATGTGGAGGCAGAGAGTGCGGTGAATGGTATAGGCCTGGTGAAGTTGATGGGTCGAAGCACAGGGCACATCGCTTTACATGCAACTCTCAGCAGCCGCGATGTCGATTGCTGCCTAATTCCTGAAATAGATTTTTACTTGGAAGGAAAAGGAGGACTCTTTGAATTCCTCGACCAACGGCTGAAGGAAAATGGGCATGCCGTGCTTGTAGTTGCTGAAGGTGCTGGCCAGGATATAATACCCAGAACTGAATCACAGAGGGAAGAAAAGGATGAATCTGGGAACCCGGTGTTCTTGGACGTTGGTGTGTGGTTGAAGTCAGAGCTAACCAAGTGGTGGGCTAGGGAGCACCCTGATGAGTTGTTCACAGTCAAGTACATAGATCCTACGTACATGATTCGTGCAGTCCCTGCGAATGCCACTGATAATTTGTATTGCACACTCCTGGCACACTCTGCAATTCATGGCATTATGGCAGGGTACACTGGATTTGTAGCTGGTCGTATTAATGGGAACTATGCGTACATTCCATTGGAGGATGTAGCAACTGCAAAGAACCCTGTCAACACAAAAGATCATAAATGGTCGTGGGTGAGATCTGTCACCAATCAACCCGATTTTATAAGGAGCTAGACGTTCGAACACCTAAGTTTTCAAAGAGCTGTCTTGGAACGAAAACTTTGAAGCTAAGGGAGATCGTATTCCTCGGTGATTCTCATCTCATGTTCTGGTGCTATATGCTGTGCCCTATGCTTACACGCACTTGTTTGAAGACTCTTGCTAGCAAAAGAGTAGATGCACGTGTAGTGTGCAAATTTGTGTTGTAACATAGGTTTTATGTGGCAACTAGTAGTAACTGTGGCAACTCTAAAATAGTATTTTTGTGGAGTTCTGGTTAGATAAGGATAATTGTTAAACACATGTACATATCGCATTGCATATATTAAGGGTGGCACTTTTGATTAGGTGATATGAAATGAAATAATGATCACATTCATTTCATCTTTAAGTCATAGCTATATGCTCTTTGTTTTGCATTCGGTGTTAGGTGAAATTGAAACTGATAATATTTTGGATATATGCTATTTCTAAAATAACAGACATTGTTTGAATGTACTCTACACAATACAATGAATCAAAGAATTCCAAATACAAATCACTCCCACAATATTATATACACATATTTAAAAAAAAAAAAAACATTTTAACACTATGCTTGGATTGCTAGTCCATTGGATAACTTGTTCCATGACAAATTTCTGTTCATTTGTTTCCAAGACTTAAGGCCTGCTGAATTACAAAGCCAGACAATACTAAAATGGCTAAAAAGTATTTCATGAATCAATTTGACAACATGTAAACCATAAACACAAAGCCAACATGCACAAACACACATCTAAAACAGTTTCAATCCCAAAACACAACCTCTACACAAAAGTTTCCTAAATGAGCTAACAAAATGTAAAGGAGACAAAAGGGTTCTGATATAGAACACAAAAAAAACAGCAATATGGTCGAAAAGAAATTAGAAAAAAAAAAGGTCAACCAAATAAATAGCTCTAGAGTCAACATACACGCATTCTCTACACAAAGAAGTAATAAGGAGATTATAAAAAAGAGGAAAAATAGAACAAAATTATTACTGACCCTTTTTAATATCTTATTAGGTGAAGATGCACCTTTTGTTTCTATAATTATTAAATAAGTTTGGCCTGCTAACCTTACCATCACAACACAACACAACCAAACCAAATTAATTAAATTGACCTCATCATCCACCTTAGCACGTGAACAGTAGTAGCTGAACACACAACATACATTATCAACCCATTTTAATTAATAAAAATTCTCACCATCTCAACAACAACAGTATGTGACAACACTATTCAATTCACACAAAAACTCAGCTTCTTCTTCCTCCCCCTCTTTCTCTCATCCAAAAATTCTGCAATTTCTTTGATAAAAAATTGTAAAAAATACCTTTTTGCTTCAGATTAGGGATTAGGGAGAGAGAGCAGCAGAGGCGCCGCCAAGGGGAGAGAGAGTCGAGGGAAGAGAGGGGAAGAGGCCAGCCGTGACAGCGGCAGGAGCATAGAGAGGGACAGAGAGCGAATCGCGAGAAGGAGCGGTCGGAGCGGTGGCGACAACGCGGCCTCGTGTCTCCTTCGACTGCGACTCCTCGGCTTCGCGACAGCTCTCATTGCGCGACGCATGAGGAGAAAAATGGCAATAACGGCAGAGGCGGAGACTTACGTGAAAAGCGCGAGCTGTGATGGTTAAGGCAGAGGCCATTGGTGGAGAAGATGAGGATGATAGTCCAGCCACTCTGTTCTGGTTCGGCCGATCTGATTCAAACTTCTTCTCCGGCGAGGTCGCATCAGCTATCTTCCTTCTCCCTCTTCCCTCTCTTCGCTCCTTCCTCAGCCCTCTCCCTCTTCCCAGCGGCAGCGACATCATCCCTCGGTCCCTCCCACTCTCTCACTCTCTCATCCCTCGGCTTCTCTCTCACTCAAAATTTGAAATTTGAAAAAGAGTGAGAGAAGAAGATGAATTAAAGGGAAACAAACATATTCACCCACTCTCCAAGATTTGCAAATCAAACGTAATCTTCCAATACACTCTTCACAATACCCAATAAATAAACCACACAAAAACAACTCTTTCCTGCAATCCATCCTAACACAGTAAAGGCAGGAACACAGTAAAAGCAGATATCAAAGGAAACTCCAAATATGAAAGAAAATTGGAAAGAGAAGACAAAAAAATCACCTTCTTCAAGAATGACTCAACCGAAAAGCAAACAAAACAAAGGACCGAAACCTAACCTAAAAACCTAATTCCAACGGACAAAAAACAAACTTAAACTACAAACAAATAAAGAGATCCTACAGTTAGCAATTTAACAACAAACTGGACACGTGTCACTCATGCAGAGCACCTCGAACTAGAATTCCAAAAACACCCCCACATCAACTAAACTCAAACAAAACGACATTTCCCAACAGGGCTTTCTTGACATTTCACTCGACAAAGTGCTCTGACATCTCACCAAACTTATAATAGAGAAGATTATATGATTATGAATAAAACAACCTCAAACTGTAGTTCTAACTTGAGTTGGTGCCCACAGAGGAATAATCGTACAGATTCTATCCTAAAAGAATTTTAACATGCTTGACTGGAAGTCAGTGGATGGTACCTCTGATTATATTGTAGTATTTTAGTTTATATTTTGGAGACTTTTGAATTATTTAGAGGGTTATGCGATATATACATTTTGAGCATACACCTATTTCTCCACCCATTCAAATATTGACAAATTTAATGAATTTGTTGACAACTTGCTAACAAATTTATCAAATTTGTCAAAATATTTTAATGGGTGAAGAAATATGTGTATACTCAAAATGTATGTACTAGTAGCATTTCTGTTATTTAGAAAGATGAATTGGGTACAAGTTTTGTTACTTTTTAGGATAGCAGTATAGACTGTTAGAAGAAAAGCAGAATAGAATAGAATAGCTGAAGTAGTATTTAGAAATTATTCAAAAGCATTCTTGATTTTGTGATTGAAAAATGACTCTAGTCATTGTATCATAACATAAGAGATGTCACAAACGATAGCGTATTCAATATTGCACATGATTCATCAATTATTCTTGTTCCTAGTCACTTCTGTGCTGCATGCAGTTCCATTGATACTGAACTAGCTACTTCGATCAACTTTTCCCATGCATGAGCACACCAAGTTTTCTTGGATGTTAATAATTAATAGTGCACAAATACAAACTCCCCGGATCCGTTCAAAAATTATAATTACAATAACACATACAACGCTAACAGAGATAATTCATCGCCAAGCTTGACGAAAATAATGGCAAATATAGAAGAGAAAGAAAAGTGATGGAAGGAACATGTTTTTCTTCTTCAACATCTTCTGTCAGGGGCAGACAGGGGAGGTAGGCAACCTTGGCATTTTAGCCACACGAACTGAACTGACATATAACATCATCATCACAAGCACTCAATCAAGTGGATATTCTGGAGCAGCAAATTTCAACGGTGGGGCATGTGCTCAGAAACACGCCTTCATATTCATAGCTTGCTGAAATCATTGCACGAGACTTAATGGAAAGTAATCATATTTCTCACCAAAATTCCAAGGTGCTAATGCTGGAACACCTTAACAGTCTACTATGTTCCCCTTTTATTCTCAAATGAAGCAAATAAATAAGCAAACCCATATCTTCAATCTACACACCCTCACCTATCCAAAAAAAGGCAAGACAAGGTTCTACTCAATAATGAAAATTATAAACAAACTATGTATCCAACCCCAAACCAATTCTTCACAAAGCAGAACAGAAAGAGAACCATTCCCGTAAAGGCCTCTGATACTGACATGGATGATGTAGTTGCCTCAGGTATCATCAACTTGGGAATGAAACACAAAACTGGGAAATGTGGTGGTGATATCTCTGCAAGTTCAAGTGAGATGTTAACTACTAGAATTCGATAGCAACAAACTAGTAGTTTAGTTCAACTAAAGTAGTCTGTATCCACTAGTCCATGACCATGAGATATAGAATGTATAGATATACTACAGATGCCATCCAGGACCCGCACAGATGTTTGTCATTCAGTTTATTTGAAAAACATTTTAATTGGTGAGGATTTGAAATTTTTGGTAACGATGCCACAAAAAGAAGGGGAAACATTTTATGTATATTAACATTGGAAGTAGTAGGAAGCAACTCACTTAAGGTACTGAAGAGTCATATTTTTCAGAAGAGATGGATGCCGTAATACAAGGTTTCGCCATTCTTCTTTGTCAATCTTCCCATCATGTTTTGTATCAGCTTCCTCAAATGTCTAAATAGCTTAAAAATTGTTAGTCATAGATATCCAGAGAAGCTTATGATGGTAAAAAGAAAACTAACAAATTTCACAATAGGCTCGAGAAGGTTGACTTTATTAATTTAGCAAAGAAATTTAGAAGAACCTTTGGTCCAAATATGAGGGACACGTAGCATAGAGAACACATAACCGTCCAACTAATGACTAATTATTGTGAGATACAATGAAGAACTAGCATGAACCATCAAAAGAGCACACACTTAAAAATTAGGGACACAGCAGGACTAGCTGTCAGTTGTAAACACAATCACAAATGGAAAAAAAAAAAGACACTAGACTGCTCATTTCCAAAGTACGTGTGCATTACTTACAAGAGCTTTTACTTGTAAATACTTTTTAAAATGTGAGAAAATTAATTACAGACATCAACAAAAAGCCTAAAAGGAAAACATAAAAAGAAAAGAAAGAAATCAAGCAAAATAAGAGAAAAAAAGAAAGAAAGAAAGAAAGAAAGAAAAGGGACTTATCAAATGCTTCACATATGTATAAAAGAAAAATGCTTCACATATACCCAGAATAACATAAGACTTGTCATGCAAATTTTAGTTGTCGGATAAGTGGATCACCTTGTCAATGATACTTTCAATCACATCATCTGAAAGATTCATGCCAGATTCAGCTAGAGTGGCTACCACCATTTGTTTGACCTACACAAAAAAGAAAAGTGATCATCAATACATATCAAGTGCATGCTAAGATAAAAAAAGATCAGACAAATTCCAAGGGAAAAAAAAGGAAAGATCTCAAATTATGTATAATGATTCCAAGGAAAAAATTTACCTCCTGTCTCTCAATATACCCTTGCTGTTTGAGATCATACAATTGAAATGAAACTGCAAGAAGATATAGTTGGAAATCCCCAACAAGCACACATTACTACCAACAACAAATGGAGTAGGGTAAATGAATAGACTACTGTAAAAGCAACAGATATGATCTACCTCCCTCTCAAATAAGACTGTTGAATAGAATACATATAAAGCTTCTGAGTATTGGTCATTCTTACACTCAATCTTATCATCAATTGGAGCATTGGGATGAAAAACAGAGAGAGCACGTGCAAACTCGTCAAAATCAAGTATGCCATTGTGCTTTGTGTCAAACAAGTCAAACACCTGTAGAATTCAAGCAGAACAAAATCATAAACAGGAGAAATACATTTCTAAGGTTAATATTATCTGTATAAATACGACTTACTTAGTCATTGGGATAAAGAAAGTGATCAATCTAAAGGGAAACAAGGATGACGTATAAATTATAAAGTTGTGTATTATTAATAAGATGGACTAAGTCAAATAAGCTATAATATATCAAGTGATAGTTGAAAATCAATTTTATTCCTAAAATTGAAAATCTGTTACATAGATACAGGTATGCTGGTATCACTATTTTGCAAAAAATGGGGTACGGGTACAACAGTGTGTGTATTGTAAGCAAAATAAGAAGATAAAGCTCTACTAACCCTGTCTGCAAACAAGCTCTCTTTCTTGTTCGTCTTAAATAATGCCAACTGAAATTCTTCCTGCCATGTACAACAAGAAAACCATCAAAACAACTAAGAAAGAAGACAATGTTTAGAACTACAAACTAATAACGCAATAGATAATATGAATTATTGTGAGAATGTGAGTTATATTGTGAAGTTACTAGTACAATGGTAGGCCAGAAACAAAGCCATCATAAAGTCCAAAATACAAATACCATAACACGAAATGATAGAAGGACAGAGCACAAGATGTCATAACTAACCTTATTAATTAGTCCATCATCAATCACAGCACTGCTGATCTTCTTGAACAGTTCATACAGCGCTTCAATCTCACTTACACTAACTGCATTGACAATCAGACAGATAAGTATTTAATTTCCTTTTTTTCTTTTTTAGCTTTCAATAAATGAAGGCAAGAATAAGATGAAAAGAAAAAGGCAATAATAACATACACACTGTCTCTCTTGCAAGAACTTCAGGATTTTCTAAACCTCTAGGTTGCTTTGTTGAATCGGCATCACAACAATTTACAACAGCAGCACACAAATGCTTTAATCCGTCTAGGCACTGCACCATGATATTTCCCGGATGTCAAAACACTCCATACCTGAAATCCAGAAATTTTAATAAGAAAAAGGGAATCGTAATTAAAAAACAAGTGTAATTTCTTAACAAGTATAATCTAAGCATGCAAAGAATGATAACACAATCAATGGGCAGAACTTTGTTATCACATTAATTTATTTTTGGTACATGAGGAGTATAACGAGGTTTGAACCTGTGATTTCATGGTAAACTATCCAAACCTGTCACCAGTAGCACAATCCTATTGGCTTGTTATCACATCAATTTAACATGAACATATTCAATAGTTTTCAAATCAACAGCAGGAAGTAAATATACCATTCAACTTAGCAATAATTGATATTTATACGAACCCAGATTACATGCATAATATTTCAACACATAAAGCATCTAAAAAAGGTTTCCACCTTCTAGAAGGCTGTAGCTCAAAATCAATTCATTGTCATAATTAGAGTTTTAAACAATTCAATTATAATTATACACCAGACTAACTAGATAGATCCATCCAATTAACCTAACCATGTAGTGAAATGGTAGGAAAGTATTCCTAGTTTCCACACTTTAAAGAGAAGTGTTTTAACTTTTAAGTCAACAATACACTGGGTGCTATTACTTCAAAATATAACCCATTCAAGTGTAATTAAACAGATTCACTCGATTTTCTTATTCTCCTCAACCATGGAAAGCAGAAACATGATCTGGGAGAGAACAGCCAAGAATTTGATCTCCCAATTAACTAGGACAATCAGATTTAATAGAGAGGGATAGAGAGATTTTCAACGTAATAGAAAATCATAGTACCAACAGCAGAGCACAAAATTCAGACAGCCGCACACGAAAAATGAGATTTTTCGCTCGATATGCATCAATCAAGGAAAAAACACAGCAATGATGTGACACTATACATAACCCTGAATTGAAACCCAATTGCAGATTCCGAATCCAGAGCCCAAAGGATTTAAATGCAGGGATGGGATACAGACCGTGCAAACATTAACGGGTACATATTCATTGATTATTGATTGAAACAGAGAAAAAAAAACATAGCTTTAAAATTAGATCTACAGATTAATTAAATCGCAGAATTTAAAAAAAAAAAAAAAAAAAAATAAAAAGCAACTTGGAAATGATTGATATATGTAGAAATGGTGAAGTGGGGTTTACCTTTCAGAAAAAGCAGTGAAAGGAGAAGGAAAGCGAAGGGGTGTTGGAGTCAATATTCTCGGACATGTTTGTCTTCCTTTGTTAATTGTTAATTTAGGTCACCAATTGAAAAGCAAAAGCATCAACCTTTTTGGTTTTTATATATATTTTAGGGAGAAAATGGGGTTTTGCTTAATTTCTTGATAAGAAGGTGACTAATTGCAAAATTGAAGGTTGGTTCGAATTTACAAAAATGGCTGAAAGGAAATTATTGAAAATAACAGAAATGGGTAAATTAGAAAGAAAACACCAATTTTTGGGAAAGGGGAGAGAGAGAGAGAGAGACCTATGACTGAGAATGTGACCTAAATTGTGAAGGGAACCCATGCTTTGCTGATAGCTCACCTAGCTGCACACGTGGCTTTTCGGCTTCCTTGCCTTGATGTTGCTGAGTTCCACGGAAAAAGGAGGACAAAAATTGAATTATTGAATGCTCTTCATTCATATTTTTAAATGATCATGAATGAATAGGCTCATCTCTCATTCATATATTTATATTTTTTATTTTCTTAAAATTAAGAAAACTTAAATAATCAGTAAAAGTGATAGGGTCCATCATTAATCAGAACTAAAATATCAAAATATAATGTATTTATTTATTTACCATGTCAAGTAATAATTTTAAAAAGATTAGATTTATTTTGTGCTACTGGTGATGGGTATGAGTTTGATTCCCTCCCCTGCCCTGGAAATGTAACAGAAATTGCATCAGTGTGAGACGAATCAAGTGATGCAATTGTAGCATAGACCCTCTAAAGTAGAATTCCTTACCAGAAACAGATAGTGCAAAGGATTTATACACTGCTTACATTCATTTTATGATTTATGACACGGTAGAAAAAGAAGAAATAATAATCATAATAAGAATCGAAAGTTACAAATTGCAAGTACTAGCTAGGCTGTGATTTTTTCTGAACTTTTTCTTCCGAAGAAGATTGTTATAATTAAATAATCTATCTGCCCTTTTCGCGGCCATGTTCTGATTTACTTCTTGCCCTTTGTATGATCTTCTTAGGGTCCAATTCCAACTTGTAGCTTGAAACACTTTCTTCTTTGGTTCCCTTTACCACCCTCTCTGACTCTGCCTCCTCAATGTCTCCTCTTATAGCCATCTTTCTTTCCAACTCCAATGGCAACTTACCATCTGATCTCTTGCTTTTGTGGTGACTCCTCTCTCTGCCCTCAGGAATGGAGCTTCGTGTGACCAAGTCTTCTCCGTTGAGTTCTTCTTTGTTTGGGTCTGCTGGTCTGTGCTTTGCTGCAAGAAGTATCTCATGTGGTTTGGGCAGCAGCTTGTGACTGGTTGTGGCGCCCTTGGAGCCTTTCTCTTGCTCAAAGTAGAGCAGCTGCACCACGGTTCTTAGAGGCAGAAGCTCGTTCTTGACTGCGTGGGCTCGCACTTCCGGCGACAGTTTCTGGCAGTCTAGGATCCCACACAGACGCTTCTTGTCTGTCTTGTTCAGTTCAGGATGTACCTGCTCATGCATCCAACTTGTTTGCATCACATTCACATCATAAATAAATGTTCAAAGCATAAATGCTGCTCGCTCACTAAAACTTATACAACATGTTTTTTCTGCAAAGAAGAATAGATAGCGGTAACAACTAACAAGTATTGAATTCTAAACCATTATGTTAGAGGGCCCTGATATCACACGTCATGTACCATTGCCTCAAGAACAGAACTGCTGAAGTGTCATCTGTTTTTTGAGTGAATGTGTAGAATCCAAGCAAGAATGAATGTTTAAAAGGTTTAACCAACTTAGAGGTGTGCTATTTATGGATACTTCACCTTAAGATAGATGTTAACTGCCTGGTAGAGATCATCGTGGTCGAGTCGGGCGATGCTAGGCACAGTTTCAGCAAGGGATACAAACTTGGAGACTGGCATATTCTCATCCCTTGCAACCACTTGAAGATAGGAATCGATGAGCTTGCCGACATTTCTGATTGATCTTAGAAAGTAGCTGCTATCCACTGCACCAGGGGACATTCTTTTCCAAAGTTTTAAGAAAGTTTCCAATACTGCCAGAACTAACTCTATGTCGTAATAGTTCTGATCAGAAGAAGATTTTGAGGGATAAAGCAGGTCACTGACTGTTGCCTCCTCAAACTGCAGGCTGGCTCTTCTTATCAGTTCTGTTTTCGTCACAGCCGAGACACCAAGTTGAATTGAGATGCTGAGAAGTCGAAACAAAAAGCCTACTGAAACCGACCCTCTATCTGCTGGAATCATGCTCACGATCGTTTCAAGAATTTTTCGGCTTTTTTCCTTGGACTCATCTGTTTGAGATGCTGAACTTGCTGAACTTTTAAGCTTTGTGATGCCTGGTAGCCACCGGCAGGCATAGACATGCAAAGCTTCACCTATGAGCTGTGGTGGGAGCACATAGGTTGATCTAACAGCCATTATTATGCACCTGAAGAGATCTATGTCAAGATCAGAAATGTCTTCTGTCCACCAATCCTTTGGAACAGAATGGTGCTGTTTTTTGGTATAACCAGGCCTGGTGTAGGTGTAGGACCATTTGACCTGCACAGAATCACAACTTATAAGCAAAAAATCAAATCATCCGAACAAGAAAGAAACAATCAAAGAAAAGTGAGCAAGTTTGACCTGCTGTGGGGGTGTGAGAACTTTCTCAATGATTGAATCAATGCACTTTCTGACAATACCAAGATTCTCAGACCACTCTGGTAACGTAGCAGTTGTCTGAAGCGTGGCGATGGAATCCTTCCAACCTTCAAGAATGCATGAATTGAAGAAAGCCTCCAGTTTGCCTACAAAGTTTCCCTTCTCTAAGGAGTCGTTCATTCTAAGGAACTTGGCAGCACAGAGTGCAGACACAAAGTTATGGGCACTAATGTTGATTGCGATTCCGTAGCAAAACTTGGCACAGAGTTCAAAAGCTTCTTCCCCTCCAGGTATATCATGAAGCTCAAGAGAGACACTCTCAGAATCGCTGAAATCATAGCAAAGCCTTTGTAGGAGGCCACATTTCGGAAGAAGCGGAAACTGCAGCTAAAAAGAGAACAATTATAGATGAACCAAGATGATTAATTTTTTTGTTATCACCCCACACACACGCACCACAAGTACCCCATTCTTATTTCAATACCTTGTGTAGCAGATAAGTGATATCATTTATTTGTATCACGAGGTCTGATGGTATATCTGATATCAGAGACCTGCATTATATATAAGAATGCATGATTTGATGATCAATTTGCATAAAGGTTTAGCAATGAGCACAGATTTTTGACAGAAAGGGTTGCAGCCAATACCTGGTGGCTTGTTCTGTGTAGAAAGTATCTGGTCTTGTCCCAAGTTTCATGAACTTCATTTTTATTTGTTGATGTAAATCGTCAAGAGAAAAATAAAATTCTACTCTTCAAAACCTGCAAAAATTCAGAGGACGGAACCTTGAATGATACTGCCACAGATCCATTAAAGTCAAGGTTCTGATGAGGATGATACTGTGTAGCTAACTGGAGAAGGGAAAGTAAGAGAGAGAAAACAAATGACTTTAATGTAACCCTCTTAAAAGTGAATCAAAAGGGTTAAGAGATTAATAGTAGATTGATGAACAACATAAGCTTGGGGTGAATAATAATACATCATGATTCATGGCCATGAAACACCATAGCATGGCAGCATCAACTTAGAAGAATTCATCATTTCAAGCAAAAGGGGCAGAGAACAAGAAGGGGAAGGGGAAAAAGAAAAATCAGAAATCACAACATATATAGAAGAGCAGGACATGATATCACGCCCTCATCATTCTGTCGGCTATGTATGAGAAAAGAAAATTAAAAAATAAAGGAATGAACAAAGAAAAATCTGCAACTAATATACTTTAATTACCTCCTCAAGTTTTATTTATTTGTGTAGAAACATGAAAGGCCTTCAATTCATAGAAGATGGTGATGAAACAAAAGATAAGTAGTAGTAGCTTGCAGTAGTTAATGCCGTCATTGATTCATTGCCCTCAGAAATAGCAACTTCTTTTAGAGTCTTGGTGATGACATGCACACATCTGTCTCTACTCTCTCTATATATGCCACCTTTGGAAGTTTCTTCAAAACATTAACGGTGAAGTGAGTAGGTGTGTAACGTAATGTATTCTATTCTATTCTATATCAAGTTTTATGGATGAGATGTGAATACCAACAATATGCTCAAATAACTCACTTACATTGGGCTTCAGATTTCTCTGCCGCCTGTCCTGTGTCCTGTCTCTCCCTAGTTTCTGAAATATATATATGTAATGAAACAATAAACTGAACTACGTCAGAGTTTGGCTGACAAATTAAACTTGTGTTACTCATTGTCTCATAAGAATAAGATATCTTATCTTCCAAAATTGGATGGTTCGTGCTAAATATCAAAATATTAATTAACTTATAACGCTGACTCTAGTAGTTTCATTAATTTTACCTATATATAGCTTGATCCCCTGCCAATTTCTTCAAAGCTGTTTGTCAAAAAATTACCCAGAAAGAACTAGTCTAAAGTAGAAAGTAGAATGCAACAAATTAAGTATCATTAATTTTTCCTAGTTGAATGTTTTGGGTATTGACTACTACTCATTCAGTCAGGCCCGCATAAATTAATTAATGATAATATCAAAAGAAGAAATTATGAAAAAGGAGCACCACCATGGCGGAAAATGCGTACACAAATTATCTTGACAGATGGGTCTTGGCTACATAGATAATACTTAATAGATACTAGTAAAGCATGTATGTTTATGCTGTGTTTGAAAGTTGAGCACTAACTATTAGGTGAGCCAACAAAATACAGCAGAGCTTCTATGGTGGTTCAGAGATCCAAAACATGTATGTACTCTTGCTGCCATATACATAAGAATGAACACACGACTATGTTCAGAAAAAAATGATATGGAAATCCGAGAGAAAGTGATTCACTATGCTACGATGCAAAAAATTGAAAAAAAGCTAGTGTGATAATTTTTTGAGAGGTAACTTCGTTTAGTCACTTTCGTTGTGTCTGTAAAGAACTTCGATATATAAACTAATGTAGGCTTTTTTTTTTAGTTGAAACTTATAATAGGGTCAGAGTGGTCCACTGCTATATATGGTCTTCTCAATTATCTCACTCACTCACTCCCCATTATTAATTATACATACAGAATCACATTAGAAATCAAGAAAGATGTATTGAAGCCAACTTAGATTTTTCCCCTTCTTTACTTAGTTTCACTTTTTTCTTCTTAATTTTAGTCAGGACTTAAAGATATAGCTTAGCATTATTAGCTCAAAAAAGCATCTTATCACTCACGATTTATCTGGGATTTGCTTCAAATCTTTTAAATTAAATAGTGAAAAATAATAATATAGGGGGAATAAATTAAAGAGCAGAAGAAACATCCATCCAAAAATTGTTGTTGAGGCTATAAGAGATAGAGGAGATATATATGTATATGATAATAATGCTAGGCCCTTCCCTCCCACTGATATATCATTTGTTGAAATCTGACATGGAGCATGGTCTGTGCTTTCACAGACAAATGGTGGTAAATAAAGCAAAATCCAGTTTTTGTGGCACAGCACTGATTGCTTTCAACTTGATGGAAGGAACCAAAACTCTTCAAATTTTTCTTCCAAAGAAATTAAAGTTGCATCCGAAGAAGCATCACCAATCACCATGGCACCACTTTTTGTTAGATGCAACAATAACAGATTCCAATGCCATGAGCATCTTCAAAATTTCACACAACTAGTGTATATACAAATATGGTTAACGTTTTGGCTTTGGATCTTTGCTAAATCAATCACAGTATGATATATACCTGATTCTTGGATAGCATTCAGCAGGGTATTTTTAGCCAATTATGCATTCTCTTCTGGAATTGATAAAGTTCTCCACCAGTTAGTTACCGCAGGGTTTTGATCATTTTCTTTTTGTCCCTATTCCTTTGGAATATAATTTTTTAAGCAGAACCCACAGTGTCTTCCTTTATCCGCAAATTTGATTATCCTCTGGCAAAAGTGCACTTCATCTTTATAACAGAATGAATAAAGCAACTTTAAGCTTTTAATTGGCTTAGGAATGACAAGTCAAAACTGAGTGCGTGCTTTAGTTAATTAATTAAATTACTACTCCAATGTCTATAGCTTAGTAACAAAATATATAAACCCCTTCATCAAACAATAATATATATAGAAAACAATAATTGGAAATATCTCAAGAATTCAAGAGCGTTATGCAGGAAGATCAGAGAACATGCATACCTGCCTGTTTGTTTAATGCTATTGCTTGAGTACTCTTGGGAAGCAGAAAAAAACTTCACAACTAGAAAATCAGCATATATATTGATGAATGACTGTGCAAATTGAAGAAAGTGGATGAAACATACAGGCCAAGTATTTGAGGTGAAGCTAGCTAGGGATGTGGTGGCCTATCTAGCACTAGCACCAACGTGCATGAACATGTGAAGCTTGTAATAAAAGAGGGCGTGATTTAGTAGTTTTATGAATGCAAGTAAGTAAGTAATATAATCCTCAGAGAGAGAGAGGAGTAGAGGTGTGTGTGGCTGTAGCAGCTTAGGAGGAGGATCGGTTAGAAACAGCCAGCCAGGGAGACACCAACTAAAGGGAAAAATGAATGAGTAAGCACAATAATGTCTCCTAACCAAACCAAGAGAAGAGAGAAAGAGAGAGAGAGAGAATGAGTGGTTCGTTGGGATTAGTCAACATGGTAATGCATCAAAAGCATGCCATGATACACTCCTTCAAAATTACTGTCTGACTTTTTTTATAAATTGAAAATTAAATATAATAAACCTAAATACATATAAAAAAGAAAAACCAGAAACTCTAGGAAAAGAAAGGGAGGAAGCAGTAGTGCAATTAAGTCTGTTTTTATCTATCATCTCATCACTCACCCAACAGCTTGAAAATTGGTGCTGTATGATTGAAGCACAAAAAGCATGCAGTGCAAGTGGGCTAATGAAGGAAGGGTCTGGCTGAAGTGCTCCTATTCCAATTGAATTGAAAAAAGGAGGTTGCGTGGGGCCCAAGTCAGTGCACAGGTGAAAGATCCTGTGTGCACCCCTCATCATGGTTCTCCCCACTAACCCTAACCCCCCCTCCCTCTCTCTTGCATATTCTTCCTCCTTTATATGCATGTCGGCCACGTGTCGCGCCCTCTGCCGTTTGTTATATCACCCTGATGGGATTGCTCTGACTTGCCTGTTGGTTGTTTTGGAGGCCAAACACGGACATATACCCCTTTCCTTTCTTTCTCCTCCTTCCATGTCATCATCGATCATAGCAATATTATTTTAATATAAACAAAATTGAATGTTAAATTAGAATATCAATCCTTTTATTTATAAATGTAATAATAACTTTTATTCATTTTAATAATGTTTAAAGATGATAGAATGAATATTGTTCCATCAAAAAATTGTATATGTGATGTGATTTGACATAATATCATATGATTTTGCTTACTCTTTCATGCGTGTGGGCTTCTTCTCCTGTTCACTCACTCACACTCGTGCATCAATCGTTTTGCTCACTCTCTCTCTCTCTCTGGGGACCCATTCGATTTTGTTTTGTGTCTGTCACAACTCAAAATCCACCCCTTTGGCTCCTGATCAATGAATTGAAGATGAATATATATATATGTTCATGATGTGCTATGCTAACTGCTAATTAATTAATTAATTAGATAAAGGTAAGAGCCCTTTAATTACTTTACTCTACCCAGCTAGCTAGCTTATTAGCAGGACAAAAGCAAGGGGTTTGATTTTTATGACGCCAAAACTAATAATCTAATCTCAACCAGCTGCTACAAGCTAACAAAAGAAAATGTTCATACATATATGTATGTATATATATATATATATATATGATGATGATGATGATGATGACAATTGACGATAGCAACTTTAATTTGCTTTGCTTTGCTTGATGAGTTGATGGTCCTACCCGGCCGGATGATGATGATGATAATGCCAATTGCCATGACCAACAGGCTGATGATGGCCATCATGATGAAGATGAACATCCACAATCGATCATGGTGATCCTTAATAACTTGATCCATCATCCATCATCCATCATCCATCATCAGATCAGAGTGAGTGATGATGTCAGTCAATTCTTAATTAATTAATTAGATTTGATATTAATTGTTTTTCAGTATCCAAACTAATAAGGCCGACCAATACCATGTGCCTTGACATTAAGGTAGTCAGTCCAATTTCTTCGCATCTTAACCTGCACACTTTCCAAATATATACACTACTTTCTTTTATGTTCAGCTCAGAATTAATTAATTATATATTAAGTCACGCGATGGATGTAGTACTTGGATTATACTATAATTAAATTTTAAATTTCAACAAGAGACGATGAAAGAAACTTGCCAACTTTATTTTGATGTAATACTTACTGATGACTTTCTTTATATGTTCATACTCAATCACCTACTAGCTAGCTAGCTCTGCCTTACATACATTCTCCCCACCTTTAATTTTTTCTCGGTTACGTTTCTTAATTTGTTTATTTATTTATTTATATATATGCCTTAATTAGAAGATCTTCCTAACCGCAGGTTTTGAATTTGTTGATTGCCAAATCATTCGTGTCTTTGAGAATTTAAGCCAGAAAGGGAAACTTCCAACTTTTTGTTCCATCAAGCGATATAATAAAAACTGGCGTAGCAGTATATATTAAAGCTGCTGAGCTGATGAGGCGTAATGTCAATTTAAATACAAAAAGTGAAAATTAACAACGTATCAGAAGCAGATATATATGCTACATTAACATATACGTAGACAGGGGCGGATCCATATATACATGACTGAACTTTCACTTTCACTTTTTTAGTTTAAATATATATATAAATGTATACATTTTGTCCCCATTGTATTATTAAACTTGCCCCCACACTAAAAAAATTTGAAAAACATCATCTTATATTTATATATATTAGCGATGTAATATTTTCGTCCCCACTGTTAAAATTTTCTGGATCCGCCGCTGTACGTAGATTATTTTCATTAAACTTCTTCATTTGGCTCCTTAATCTTTAAAATAAGATACTTAGCTTTGTGAGTAGTTTCAACTTTCAAAAGAGAGAACGAAGGAAATAGATTCACCACCGAACAATTTTTTGTTTGCCAGCCAATTTATAAGGTAACGAGTCACTACATCTTAATTAATTTGCGAATAATTGCAGGAAGATTGTGGCCACGATGGTAAATACATGAGATATGAAGGGCAAACATCAAACCATCATAAAGAGGTTAGTCCAATTATTTAGATGGGAATGATTGCGTTTGTTTAAGTGTGTTTTATCGTAAGGAGGAAATCTTGTTATAAAAAGCAGTTAATTAGACATGATTATGTCTCTATGTTATTAGTGAAGTGATGAAATGGAAAAGATAGAGTTGGAAAAACATTAAACTTGAGATTTAAGAAAGCAGGCCTGCCATTCACGTAGGAATCATGGTCATGTGTCGCTTTAATTTTGAGCAATATAATTTTCTAAAGACATGGCTGAATGAAGCATCACACATAAATAATAAATTGGTCTCGACGACATAATAATCAATAATACCAGAGACATGCGATATATATATGTATGTGTGTGTGTGAGTGTGTGTGAGTGTGAATGTGAGCTTCAAAAGAAAGAATATAGAATCAATCAATCGAACGTAATATAAAAACTATCATTAATGCTGGATGTACAACATAAATACATTCAATTAGTATATATACATTACGTATAGTACACATTAAATATGATAAATAGCACATGTTGGATGCTAGTTGGATGTATTTTTATTGTACATCAAACATTATTAGAAAAAATATTGCTGTATGTACTGTACTGGTTAGTAATAAGTATGGCATGGAAATCCTTGGACTTCAAATGGCCGTAGTCAATCCTTAATTCATCATAATGGACCTACAGTTACTAATTAGTAATTAGCGAGGCCTATATACATATATATAATATTCTATTCATTGGATTGGAGCAGTAAAGTTGGTATGCCCCCAAAAAATTCCCCAGTTTTTGACCAAAGGGCTTCATCAAATGCAATGGTCCTCTTTGGTTCCCTTGTCCAAGAATCTTAATGCATATCCTGCATTTACAACTTTGTCAGATATTGTTTTCCATTTTTCAAATAAGGACAGAATAATATTTCATATCCTATTTTATTCTGTAACCTCTTTTATGTATTTAGTTAAGCATGTTATCATTGAAATATTGACCTCATTTTTAATTATATTCGTTAGTCTTCTATAGGATTTTTGGTCAAAAGCAAAATGAGCTGCAGTTAATCAAAAGTGTTATTAGATTGCCCCCTTATTTTTGTCAAGAATTGCCCTTTGTCTTCTCAGTTATGGGCTGGACTGGATCAGATTAATATTAATTCTTAAGTATGAATTTCTTTTAGGTCAACGGAGCTGAACTATTCAACTCCAGGACAGCCTTCAACTAGGCTATAAACTCTCTTCTCTCTTCTATAATTTGATCTACCCTTTGTCTTTTATTTGCTGCAAAATTGTGGAAGAACTAGATAGTTTTCCAGGACATGGTCAAAGCGTGATCAAGGATATAGTATATAGTAAGAGAGACAGGCCTAAGCTGATTAATCACATTTTAATACAAGGAAATATGGGATATACATTTGATTGGAGTTCTCAGAGTCAGAGAGGAACAAAATGCTTTACAATAATCATTCCTATCAGTTACTGAGTTAGCATTTTGTGACCTATACTATACTGTACTACACTATACATACAGACAGGACCCTTGTTAATAACTTATCACCTAAATATTGACAAAGAATTAAGACACAACAATCCCTAGCTAGCAACTGCTGCAATCTGAGAATCTTGCTTGATGCTGTCGAACTAGTCATTCATTTACAACAGGGAACGCAGTTAGTAATATCTCCAATCAGTAGTTTTTGTATGTATGAAGAATTAGTTTTGATAGCAAAAAATCAGCCACGAGAAGAAAAACTTGAGCATCATTGCTAGCTGCAACGCTGTTGAAAGGAAAAAAGTGTGCATATCAGCTAGCTAGCTTCCTTTCTTGCCTGATACTCCTTCTCAACCAGACCAAAGGTCAGCTTTAAACGCTCTTGCAGATTTTTAAGGACGTTCTTCGTGATCCTTTTCTGCTGTTTTGTACATTTCAGCCACTCAAGTCCAAACAGTACCACTACTTTACATCCCTTTGCATTTTGGGGTGACTCGTCAACTTGATAGCGGAGGTGTAGCTGTTGAATATCATTACAAGACACTAATCAATGTTGCACAAGATGAAGAAAAAATAATAGGAGGATGGCCAAAACAGCTCAATCCTAGAAAACAAAAGATATCATATAACAAATAGGCCACTCAAACTCAAAGACCAAGTTAGGTTGATCAAGCTAAATTTGGCTTACTCACATTGAAATAATCCCCAAGAGGAACTCCATGGAAGTTCATAACCTCTTCTAAAAGCCAACTATTTCCATCCAGACGAGATCTTTGCTGAGTACTTGTCACTTCAACTTTATAACGCGCAATGCGCTTCTCAGATTTGTAATATACTGCCCTCTCGCTGACATCTGTTTTCTCAGATACCCAAGGCGTATAAGAATAATTAACATAACCAGATTTTTCCATGACCTTGCGGTCCAAGTCAGCCCCACCGAATAGCTCCATCAAAAAACTGACCTGCATTATAGTTAAAGAGAAAGAACTATAATCAAACCAAAACAATTAGTGACTCATTTGCACCAAATAAATGAACAAGGAACCAATAGTTTGCAGAAAGAGAAAGAGAGATTACAGGAACTGGAAGTTCACAACAATAAACCTCAGACATGGTAACTTCATCAGGGCCAATGAACGATCCACTCTCTTCGCAATTAACGCTTTTAGTTTCAGAGTCTTCTTCAACTAACTGGGCATTCTGCTCAGGACTCGAGGATTTTGCCTTCCACAGAGCCATAATAGTCCTACATCAGCACCAGAATAGTTTTAGTAACCTAGGATATCTTATAATGTAGTCTATTTTTTTTATTCTTTTTTGATAAAATTTATAATGTAGTCAATTGCTATTAACTACTCAAATAATTTCTTTGAAGTAGGTATATATAATCTCACATCATATCATATTGGAACATAATAAACAGAAGTTTGAAGAAATGCAAATTACACATAAGCACATCAAACAAAGTACTTTCATTAACATTTTAATTTTTATAGTTCCATGAAATTGAAGTTGGATATAAACTTAGTAACCAGCTTACCTACACACACTCATAAAGTAGAAGACATTTTGTGTTCTTCAAGTTCACTACAATTTACAATAATGAGAACTTTAAATAAAAGTCACAACATTCATCAGAATATCAAGATACTCATCAACAAAAAGAGTTGCAAATGCGAATTGCCTCACCCCTGACATAAATGCACTTTCAAATCAACATTGTTGACTATATTCAAGACACATATGAAAATATGCTAGTCATGTATACTGGGGTTTATATGCAAGTTGCAATTTTTCAGATAAGTATACTGAAGAACAAGCTTGTACAATAACTAAAATGTCCATGGTCTACCCACTTTTGTGCAACGTTGAAAGACACAAAAGACTGGAAAAAGAACTTCAGTCTGCCTTGTTCATCTTGTGTTTTGGCACCATGCCGCGCGTCCACACCTCTACCCTGCCGAAGTGTTATGACAATTGTTGGACTGCCCATTGATGAAAATGTAGGAGGAATGACCTGGATTTCTTCAATGTCATCCCAAAGCAAAAAGAATTTTGTCTTGTTTCCAAACATATTTGCATTAAATCCAATTATTCTTGCTGAAAGAAATAGGCGGCCCTGTAGAGAACCATAGACCTTGATCAGATAATAATAAAGAAGCATGTGCCAGTACAAAAACAAAATAATATCAGCCATGGCATTCTACATCACATAACAAATCAGTCATACCTGGAGGGGCATTTTTCTTTTCAGATGGCAAGTGAAGTCATTGATAAGAAATTCCTCAGGTGGAAGCTTGAAGAGTTTCTGAAAGGCTGAATTTGTTTGAGGAGACCGCATATTAATCTAAAATTTTGTAAATAGGGAAAAAAATAAGCCGACAAAAGAGTGACAAAGCAAGAGTACCACACACAAAAGAGAAAAAGAATAAATCAAATGCCTAGCAAGTAGCAACATAGATAAATGTATACCTTCTTGCCGACCTCTTTCTCCATTTTACTAATATAGTCTTTTGCAACATTGCCACCTCTAGTGTTGTCCAAGAAAATTCTTAGGTTCAACTTGGACTGACATGCCAGAGCGAGCTTTCCTTCAAGAGGAACCCATATATCAGCAAGATCTGAGATGTTAGTTTTCAGAAAATTGATTTCAGTCTGTCCGAGAGATGCAGGTTCATCAAAGGGTCCATCAAAATCAAAAACTTCCACATCCAGCACAGAAGGAGGGTCCTCCATAGCATCAAATTCAAATACTTCTGCAAAGATAGACAAAGGTATTGACAAAGAATACTCTGTTATTCAATAACTCAGATGACATATAGGGCAAAACTAGACTGTGTACTGGAGGTTCAGATTTGAGTTATAAGAAGCACCACCAAATGGTAATGATACGATATTCACCATTCCATAAAGGATCAGATTTCTTGAACTTGATTGAGCTGGTCCTTGTTCTCCCATTGCAAGTAAACACCACATAAGGATCAGAGATTCCACTAGAATCAACAGCAACTAAATTGCTTCCTTCAATTAAGGCCACAGTTAGCAACCATCCATCTCCTATTGCTTTAATTCCATGATCACTACCTATCATTTGAGTACCAAAAAATCCTATATAAGTAAAGAAATATAGGCACCAAATCAAGTAAATAAGCTCCAAATAATTAAGAAACAAGAGACAAACATCATGGTCACACATTAAAAAGGAACAAAGGTCAAGAGTAACATAAAACCAAATTGATGAATCCAAACAATTAAGTGTCTGAATTATATTTCTAATCCAGGCTACCTTAGCATTTATCATGTTCATATTATTTCCTCCACACAAATAAAAGGATTTAACAATAACAATGAGCATTCCATTCATGCAAACACCTTGCTCCAATGCTTTCCAAATATATTTTGCAATATCATCTCTTTTGGGAAAGTAATGATTCCATGAAAAACTTAGGCCTTGGCTAGTCCTGTCATAGTCAGTAGGATTAATACAATACTTTTTTTGTGCATATAAGTCACATCGGGCTTTATCTCCTGATGTTTGTGTAATGTAGTTCTGAAATTCAAGACTAGTTGTCCTTGAATGGTAACTAAGAATTTTGGGACCTTGTTCTATTTTTCAAAAATAATTGTTAGATACTTTGGAGCTCTTTCTCAATGAAAAGTATAAGGCTTTATGGAAATCAGATTTTTAATGCACGGATCATGCATTTGGATGGAATATATTGTGCTTTTAACCAGTGATTTAGTGCTTTATATTTTATGGGAAAGGGCAAGGGTTTCCCTTGTGAGTTCTAGCTAATGGTTTCTTCAAAAGGCAATCCATGATGGGCTTACACTCATAGAGAGAAGAGAGATTTCTTCCAAGGGTGTGTTTTCGTTGGAGGGTAAAAATGGTGTAAATTTTCCATGGATGAGCTTTATACGTAAATTTACACATGAAACTCATCCATGAAAATGTACCCCTCATTTTTACCCCCTAACCAAACATACCCTGAGTTAATATTTTGCTCTCTGCTGAAGTTTGTCTACCCTTGTTTTCTGTTTCTGAGGAGGATCTGATGTTCTCCAGCTTTGTATTTGTTTATCTCATTTTCTGCATATTAATCTCTGACCAATGAAAAAACTACTCAAGAGTTTCATTTCTAATACACTCATGATCATATGAGTGCTTAAATTCAAGCAACTTCTCAAATTAAAGATCATTAAAGACAATTATGAGATTGCTGCTCTGACACACTCGCCAGATGGAAGCTTAAATCCAACCGGCTTCTCAAATTAAAGATCATTAAAAAAAATACCCTTATGTGCTCTGGCCTGCATGAAGCGTGAGATTAAACCTAGCACTCGTTCAGCCTGAAGAACCAAACCAGCACAGACAACAAATTCACCAATTGAATCTGGCAAATCAAGCCCAACGAACTCAAGTCCTTGAATTATGCCAGGTTCAGCCAGCAATATATGGACAAACACGTACAGCCCCATTAAGAATGTTGAAATGAATGTGAAGTTAGCAAAATACTGCACTGCCAGTTTCCAATCTGACTCAGGCTCTGCCTGTAATGATGCCAACGCTTGTTCCTTACTGGAACCAAGGTCCTTAGAATCAACAGGTTTAACAGTCTGAGATAGCAAATGGGCACACTGACCGAAGCTTTCCTTCATACCTTGCCGAGCTCCATTTTCTATCATTCCTCTCATCATGGTGCTCTGTATAAAGTTCATTCGCCATGATATCACCAGACGCGAACACTGTTCTCCTGATGGCAACTCTGGTCCTGGTGTGATCACATAGAGTACTTCAGCCCTAAAGGTACTACCATACATAACATCTGGAGTGCTTACACTGGCAAAAACAGCAAAGTTCTTCCCATCAGCTTTTAAATATGTTTGTTCTTCAAAGCCTTTAACAGCCTTAATTAATTTAGTGGCAGCCTTGATGTAAGTAAGCGATCTTTTCGATTTCTCCCCACCATTCTCTAACTTCCAAGGTCCTATCTGCAGTTCTGTAGTGCCCTGTACCTCTGCCAATGACTTGGGAAAATTAGAATCAGGAGAAAATAGTAATACATTCAAGTCTTCTGGTGCGATGATATATAATTGATCTATAACCACTCCTCCAGATAAATTGCTAGGTATTTCACTTCCTTGATCTGCAGATTGCATTTTTTTCACAACTTCTTCAAAAGTTTCATCAGACGACTGATCCTCAGTCTTGATCTCATCCTCAACCACTTCAGCTTTACTAGTTTCAGGTTGGTCATCAACGCCTTTAGCGGCTGACATTAAAGCCATCTCAGAACCTTTAATGAAAATTTGAGCGAGTCGGCCTGCAAGTGTTCTTTGTGGACAGCTTTTATTATCATCCTTAGAAGTTGTAACTTCTTCTCTTGCCGGAGAAGATGAGTTTGAATGGCCCATAGAAGAAACTGAACGGGCCATAGAAGAAACGGAGCGGGCCAAAGAAGAAATTGAAGAAGATTCAGTAATTGCATCAGGACATTTCGTTGGTTGCTGTATCTGATCACCATTGCCATTTGAAACCGCCAATGCATTACTTTGGGAAAAGGTTATACTCAAATGAAGCTCACCTGTCCCGAAAAATTGTAAATGTCACTCACTACGTATGTTCAATAGCATGAGTAAATGATCCATCGATGCATGTTCACATCAGTTAACACATTATTTACCTAAAGGACTTGATGCAAATGGCTCTGAGTTAGCATGAGACCAAGACAGCAACAGATATTAAAAAAAAAAAAAGTGACAGAGAAGCAAAAATGCAAAGTGCTGGATAAGGTTGAGTGCTATGCCATACCACATTCCTTCTTTTTGGACTTCTTGCTTTTGGGTAACAAAGTGTGCCAGGAGTCGCCAATGTATTTTTCCTCATCAAAAACTTGAGCAATTGGCACTTTGAGCTTTCCCAATAAGTCATCGTTGAAGAACTTATCTTCATCCATGACAGAGATGGCAAGCCTATCTTTAAGGTCATCAACCCAAAAGCTGAACTCTTCATCCCACTTTGGTTCCAAGCACTTCTTGATCACCTTTGTCTTGAACTTCTGCTTCCCTAAGCATAACCGCACGTACAGATCACTTGACCCATTAGGATCCGCAAGTAGCAAGTTTTTTGCCTCAATCACCCGAATCACAAGCTTCATTATATTAGATATCAGTATTATTATTATTATTACCAGAATCTTGACCCAAAAATGCCAACTTTTTTAATCATCAAAGGCCACCAGAAAGATCATCCAAAAGGGTAATGCAATGCATCCAGAATGAGAATTTTTTTATTAAATAGCAAGCAGAGAACACAATACATTTGGAAGCAGAAAACCCAGAATCAAATTGTGATCAAAGGTAATGATCAAACCCAGAAATCAGGCTGAGCCATGTTATTTTTTGTTTAAAAAAAAAAGAACATCTCTGTCAGAAAGTCAAAGAAAAAGTATTCGAAATCAACTTATTTTTGTCAGAAATTCATCACATATAGTTGGGAAAAAATGACAAAAAAAACCGCATAAAATTTGGGTCATCAGCATAACAACAAAAGAGTACGGGATTTGAAGAGTGGATAAATCCGAGAAACAAACCCTAAAAGACCCCAAATCAATTGATTTGGAAGAGGAATGGAAAGAACAAGGAAAAAGAAAAGAAAGAATTTTTATTATTAATTAATGGAAAATAAAAAATATAAAAAATTGGAAGGAGAGGGAGATTCGGAGGTGCAGACTCCGGCATTAAATTTGTCTCCCTTGTTTTTTATCCGCTTTTTGTTTAAAAAAAATATTTCCTGTTCTTTTCTTTTTCTTTTTCCATTTTGCAATGCAGTGAGTGAGTGGTGGTGGCCACCGCTTCCGCTTACATGATGTTTGGTCCATAGACCTTGCGATCATCAATCTCATATGCTCATCTAATCTCATGATAATAATAATATAATAATAATAATAATAGTATATTCCAACATTTACTTTTCCAATGCTCCTGCCCCATATCTAAAGGGGGAATATACATTTATTTATCCATAAAACAAAATTTAGTAAGTATACTTCCATAGAAGCAATCCAAAAGAGTAGATATAATCCATGTTATGACTTTCATGCTCTATATGCCACACCTCACTCACCGCTCCCCCTCCTCTTTTTATTTAATCACCACTCTGCCCCTGTTGGGCCTCGAGGTCCAGTTTAATAAGATGATATGATTATATATTTTCATTGAAATACTACTTTATCTTATATTAATCTTTCACGTTTAAAACCTCAACGAGTGCCATAAGAAAATCCTTGAAATAATATAACTAATGAAGGACTGATCAAACACGCACGGAGGTCACTAGTGAAATTATTGGTATCAGTTTCTCAACATCCGATAATGCATGAAGCATCTACGTCCTGTCAATCACAGTGAAGAACAATGAAGATAGATTTCCCTTTTGGGTTTAGAAAATCAAAATATGCATGAATCATCATGATGTGTAACTATAGAAGGAAGAAATAACTACTCTCTGTCTCCGCATTCGATGCATCTTTAATATTGTCGGTGCTGGCATTGCATTGACTCTCTATTTCTGCCTCTTGTAAATTTTAGCCAAGAAAGACTTCAATACTGCTTGAACTGCTTTATTCTCCTGAGATTCAATGGAGGTTACAAGCTTCTCGTAGCTCTTCTTCTCGTACTCCTCAAACGCACCCTATTCAATGATATTGGATTCTGAGTAACTGAGCAGTATCAATCATAGAGTGCAGAATTTCTTCTTGACTTGGCTTTCATTACAATTTGATATCATATCATTATTCATAAGAGCTAGGCTAGATAAATAAATACACATGAAGCCCAAACCTGGAGATCAAGCTCTTCATAGAGGGCCTTCACTTTAGCAACATTCACTGGATCTGGCTTCCCATAGTTCTCCTTCAAGCCACAAAAACAAAATGAGTAAATCATTCATTCCCCGTTTAAACATTAATTGGTGGAAAGAAATTAAAGAGAAAAGTCAGCATGTTATAATAAGCTAAAGATGCCCTCTCACATGTAACACTTTCTTTTGTTCTTCATTGCTAAGTTCCAATGCTTTCACAACCAACCAAGAGCACTTGAAGTCTTCAATGTCTGTACCTATCTGGCTCCATGGATAACTAGAATGAGCTAGGTTAAAAAGAAACTTGATCACTTCCAGTTTTCATTCTTCCAGTATGCTCACCTTTCCAATTGTTGCAGGGTCGCCAAAACAATCCAAGTAATCATCCTAAAAGAGAGTGAAAGTAAAAGGAAAAAAGATAGGTCACGAAATGGCATATGAAGGAGAATTCAAGCTGATAATACCACCATGTAGACATAACTAGTACCCTGTAACTAAAACAACCTAAAGAAAGACAAGAGGTCTAGCAAGGCTAACAAAACTTTTACCTGTACTTGAAAGTATGTTCCCATCTCAACAAGAATGTTCTTTACATCAATATGGCTATCCAGATTCTCTCCTGCCATGAGCAATGCACATCCAACCTGCATAAGAAGGACATATATACCAAGGTAAATAGAATGCTATATATTCCAGTGTGTCAAAATTTAAACACGATAAAAAGGCAGTGATGAGACAAAAGTATCGCAATGTATGATATAAAAAATAAAAAGATAAAATTGCATTACGTGAAACAGTATTGGGTTTCTTGTTGAATTAGAAACTAAAAGGCTAAAACATACTGGGCAATTGAAGCATCAGTCATTCAGTTAGAGAGAGGAAGAATAGTACTCACTGGAAGGTAGAAAGAGTAATAGGAGGTCTTGTACTGAACAATACGACGGTGACTGCAGATGATGCTCATCTTTTTGTTATCAGTATCATTTCTAAGACTCAAAAGAGACAGTAGAAATGAAAAAACAAAAAGGGTGGATTCTGTGAAGATCTATTTTTCTCAATACTCACAGTGATGATGTGTATTTGGAGAGGTCCTTTTCTCCTTCCAGAGTCGTGATGAGATCTATCATCTGTCCCGAAGCAGTCTGAAACTCGACCTATAGAAAGATAACATAGTCAAGTTTTAGAATATCAGCAGGATCAAATCCTCCCAAATCAAACCACCCTAAACATGAATACAACCTCACTAAACAAATCAAGAAGATCAACATAATACGGCTTTCCCCTGAAGTGTTTCTTAAGGATCCGTGTGATATGGTTCCGTAGTAGGATCCCGTCATTCACAGCAATCATTCCAACCTGCACCACGGAGTAATAAGGGACACTCACTTGATTACAACGTGCAGGAGAATAGGTGACACGATCACAGCACATATTTACTTTTGCAGCATCAAACCTTGGGTAATCTAAACCAGCATGGGTGACCACGCCGTGTGTGAGAGCTATCCATAATATCATCAAGAACCAGAAAATATGCCTGAAGCTGCAAAAGTCGTCATCACCAGCACAAGAAGATTGTAAAATTCCTCAGATCACAATAAGAATCTGAAGTGACTAGAAGAAGGTTTATCAAACTCTGTTGATTTCCATACCCATTCAATACACCAACCAAGAGCACCGGCAAGGAAACTTTCATCATCACTTATTTCATGTCCTCCTCTTAACAATCTGTAGCTGTCAACAACTGACAGCCCACGGTTCAGCTTCCCTGCAATGTATGATGCAAGTGTATAATCTATTTCTCGTTTTCTCTATGTCAAACACGCTCTTTTCTATCCTAGCTGGGAAAAGGTAAAACAAGTTGCTAAGTTACAGAGAGCAAAGAAAATAGAAGAAATTTCCAGGTCCCACCTCCAGGTACATTGTAGTCCAGCATCTGGGTAACACAATACAGTAAGGGTCAGAAAAAGATGATCAATATGCCTGTTCCAATGAAATGGCAACCAAATGTGCGAAGATCATAAGCATAACTCATAACATTAGGGAAATGGGAGGGATTGGAATACTATAATTCATAACTGATGAGAACGTGAGAGAAGTACAGTTGAACAAGTGCCAAGCGCACAAAGAAACGAAATGAAAATTGAATGCGAAGAAATATGGACGAATACCTGAAGGAGCCATTGGCGAGCATCATCGTCGAAGTCGAAAGCAGGATCATGGAGCAGTTCTGATTTCAGAACAGAGTATACTTGTAACAATTTTGACTTGGGACTGGAATCTGCCATTCACTACTGCCACCACAGAAGCAAGGTTTGGAATGTTTCAGAACGTCGCCAAAATTTACATGCTTATCATTTATTTATATGCACATAATAATAATAATAATAATACCATTAATAATAATAATATTATTATAATAATTAGGCAGATATTTTCACAACAAAAAATATAGAGCATTGCTAGGAGCACAACAAAAAATCAGCCAAAACAGCGAACAAATGACTCAACTCATTAAAAATATACCCATGATTAAAAGTGTTATTTGAGCCATAAAATATTAAATGAGATTTGTTGGCTGTTTTGGCTGGTTTTTGTTGTGCCCCAAGCATCTGTGAAAAATATATTTAGATGAAAATAACTAAAATATCTTCTATTGATTCTCGGTCTAAAATAATTTTATTCTGTATGTAAATTGAATTCGTTAAAAAAGGGATTTTCATATGAAATATCAATACCTTTTGGGCTCTAAAAGAAAAAGTCACTTTGATTTTGGACCCTAAAGAAAAAATTGTTTGCTTTCTAAATATTTGACTTCAGTCCCAATTATTACTGTCCACGTCAAATATTGAATTGGTCACGAAGGGCTAGATTGTTCAATCTTTGACGATATTCAACAATGATATGTTATTCTTCGTAATTTTAAGATTATTGCAGCTAAATTTGTAACAAAATAAAACTTACTTTGTCCGTATTTTCGTGTGCCCAAGAGGCCAAGATCAATAATATGTTGGTCCATGCTTAGATTGAAAATATTATAACACACAATCACAGTCACACTTGGCACACGAGGACTACTACATATTGAGTCTTGCCCTGAAGAAGAATGCAGGTGAGCGGCGATACTTGACGAAGAATCCAGTGAGGCCATCTTCTTCTTCTTCTAATGCAATGCAATGAAATATAAGCTAACAACACAAGTGGTGACGATTCAAGCGCGCAAAATAAAAAGGAAGACAACAACCGTTGTAGCACAAGAATGTTAAAGCCAAAATAACAACAGTTGTGCTCTGATCAATTCTTGTTAGAAATAATAAGAAGCAGGAGATAACTCTGAGCTCTTGCTAAGCAGAACAGAACAGAAGCAACTTTAAGGAAATTAACAGGACTTAAAAAAGGTCTTGTGGTGATTAAGTAAACTTTATACAGGACAAGATTCACATAACCACAGCACAAATCAATGCAAATAAATAGTGTGGTGATGCGCCTGAAAAACGCTATTCCCCTCCTAGAAAATCTGGTATCGCCTGCCTGTCTAATCAATGTGCAAACACCGTGTCATTCCGTCTAGGCGGTCTGTCAGGAATACTCCCTGGCTTGAACTTGGAGGCTTCGTGCCTCGCCAATTCAGGTGGAACAGGGCTGTTGCTCTGAATAAGCATCTGTTTGAGGTCATAGAAGACATCACTGTCCTGCAGAGTGAGGAATGTCGTAGCCACACCGGTCTTTCCTGCACGTCCAGTACGTCCGATACGGTGAGTGTACATCTCAATATTCCCAGGCATATCATAGTTTATGACGTGAGCCACATCAGGTATGTCAATCCCACGCCCTGCAACATCCGTTGCAACAAGAACATTGTATCTCTTGGTCCTAAACCCTTCCAGACTGATCTCTCTCTGCTCCTGCGACTTCCCACCGTGCAATGTAGTCACGCGATACCCTTCCTTGTCCAGATTCTTGGCAACCATGTCCGCATTCTTCTTGGTGTTAACAAACACAATAGCAGTCTTGTCATTCAGCTCGTCAAGCAGTCTCTGCAGCTTATGGAATTTCTCGGATTCCTTCATCATGATCACATGCTGGCTGATCAAGTCAGTTGCCTTTCCAGCTGTGCCAATGGTGACCACGACAGGGTTCCTCAGATACTTCCTAGCAAGCCTCTCCACTGCCGGAGGCATGGTGGCGCTGAACATATAAGTGGTCCGATAGATCTTCTTCTCATCAAGCTCTTCATCTTCGTTCTCAGGTTTCAAATTGCTGGAAGGCATGGCATCCAACACACCCATCACCTGTGGCTCAAAACCCATATCAATCATGCGGTCAGCCTCATCAAGAACAACATAATTACACTGGTTCAGCACAGCATAGCGGCGCTCCAAGCAATCGATCAAACGACCAGGAGTGGCAATGACGATCTCACAACCTTGCCTGATCTTGAACCCTTGTTCCTCAATAGACTGCCCACCAACAATCGACACAACCTTGATTCCCAAATACTGGGCAAACTTGACAGTCTCATCCTCAATCTGCTGGGCGAGCTCGCGAGTAGGAGCCATGACAACAGCATAGGGGCCCTCCGCCTCATTCTCCTCGCTCATGGGAGGAAGCCTAGTGATGTAACTCAACATAGGAAGAACAAAAGCAGCGGTCTTACCAGAACCGGTCTCTGCAATGCCGATAACATCGCGCTGCTGCAGCCCAAGAGGAATAGCGGCCATCTGAATGGGAGAAGGGGTCTTGTACCCAGCTTTCTCCACAGCCTTCAAGAGCTCGAGGCTGAGCTTGCTCTCAACCCAGCTCCGCATAGGGCGAGGGATTTTGGAACCCTTGTACGAGATGTTGTAGTCCTCCCTGAAGATGCGCCAGTCCCTCTCCGTCATCTCCTCCAGCTTCTTCTCGCTCCAGTGGCGGTCCACGCGCATGTCGAACGTATCGTACAGGTCCGCGGCGGCCTCCTTGCGACGCTGGGCGTCGGCCTCCTCAGGCTTCTCCTCGACGCCGTCCTTCTTGCGAATCTGCTCGCGCATCTCCTTCTCGTTCTTGGCGGCGAGCTTCTTCTGCTCACGGCGGTCCATTCCGGCGCGGAAGCCGCGGCCGAAGAGGAGCTGGGCCTCGTGAGGGTTCTGATAGAGGGCGTTCATGTCGCGGGAGGTGTCCTCCGTGTTCTCCCAGTCAAACGAGAACCGGAACTTCTCGCTAGGCTTAATCACGCGCTTCTTCGGCTTCTTCGACCCCAGGTACTGCTCCTTTATGGCATCAAGCTCCTTCTCCCGCTCACGCTCCGCCAATTTCTCGAGCCGTGCTCGCTCCCGAGCCCTACCTTCCTCTTCGCGCTCCCTCTCACGGTTACGCCTCTCCGTTTCGCGGTCCCGATCGCGTGCCCTATCGCGCTCTCGTTCCTTTTCCCGTTCCCGTTCTCTGTCTCGCTCGCGGTCACGGTCCCTGTCCCTGTCCCTGTCCCTGTCTCTATCTCTGTCTCTGTCCCTATCCCTATCTCTATCTCGGTCGCGGTCACGGCGGTCGGGATCGGAGGAGGGTTTGGGATCGGCAGAGGAATCGGAGGGGCGGTTACGGGAGAGGAGCTGCTCCTGGCGGCGCTTCTGCTCAGCAATTTCTTCGTGGCGGCGCTGGAGAGCTAACTGCTCGCGCTGGGCTTTGGTTAGGAAGACTGGCTTGGCTGCAGTGGCGGCGGTGGCGGTGGCGGTGACATCATCGATTCGTTTCATTATGTGCTGTGGAATATGTCTCTGTAACAAAGAAAGAAACAGAGATTGAGAGAAGAGAAGAGAAGAAATATCGCTTGGTTAATCGCAGGAGGGGAGAGGACTGAGGTGAAGAACGAGCAAAGAGCAAAGGGTATTTCTTCCAGACACTTCTACCTATCGATTCAATTCCTCTTCGCTGCTTCGCAACACTCTTTCAGTTTTTTTTTTTTTGACATTTTTTGTCACTTCCGGAAAAGAGTGGACTCGTGGTGGGCTTATTTTTGTAGCGTATTTTAGTAAAGCCCATATAATAGCCCATATGCATAAATGGGCCTGTGGTTGAAATATTGGGATGGGTTAGTAAAATAATGGAAGCAGGCCCTCACCAAAAAATAGAGTAATGGAAGCAGGGTGTTAATTCATTCTTAATTAATTAATGAATCAGAGAGGAGAGGACCACTTCCTAAGTAAATAAATAATGATAGAGTTATATAAAAAAAAAAGAATAATAATAATAATAATGATAGAGTTGCATGTCATGTCATGTCATGTGGGTATGTAGGGGTAACTGGGTAAGATGAGCTCGCATCTCTATGCATGGATTACATAACTTATTATACAGATTTTAAAATGGCTTCATTGTTTTGTTATGCATTAGTTTAGTTTACACAAGAAAACCATCCAATTTATATATGTTTTTCACAGCCAGCGAGGCGAGGGTGAGTTGCTATGCTTGCTTGGTATACAAAGTCAAGGCAGAGGCCTACTTACTTAACTGTTAAGCCTGGAAAGGAAAGACAAAGACATATTTGGTTTGGATATCAAAAGCTCAATTGGGAATCCAACTAAACTAACTAACTGCCTTGCAAAAATCCACTCATGTTCATAATCATAAAAGAACAATGAACCACTTTGTCTTACAAGCACTCATGAATTAAATTCAGTTTCAGGCTTTCAGGTTTATTTCAGCCAGCCAAACTCTTTGGACCAAAAAGCTCATTTATTAATGCAATGCAATGCAATGGAGCACATACCAATAGCATACATAATAAGAATAAGATCCATCTCTCTCATCACTTATAGATAGATCATGTATATTATACTCCTGTATAGGGTCTGAGTGATCCTTGTGCGATTCCTTGTCCCATCACACCCTCTATATATATATATATATCATTTACAGGTTGGGTCCTCCTTCGCTTCTATTCCAAATACATCCAAAATAATTAACTCAATTTCTATAATAATTCTACGCAAATTCTTGGAAGAAAAATGAATGAGGGCTGTTCCTATTTATTATTACACCAAACTGTATATATGTATGTATGCAAGTATATCCTCAATTAATTTAAAGGCACTTCTTTTTTTTTAATTAATCAAGAGTTATAATGGCCATAGCTATGAGTGTAGTAGATGGACCACTTAAACTAATAGCTTGGATGCTTCAGTAATACACCTCTATTTTTCATTGGATCAGCTCAACATTCTCATCGACCATTGGTCATTTCATTTGCAATAGTGCTTGTATTGACTACAAGTGAAAGCAGGATCCTATTTTAGGCAACCAAAAATCTTGATGTCGGCTTAAATGATGGAAATTTGTGTTTTCATCTGATCATGAAATGCAAACATAATCATCATAATAACAGATATTGTCCATAGGGAAGGAAAAAAAAACATTTCTTTCCCTCACACTTTCATTAATTATGCTTAAGTTGACAAGGAGGATGTACCGAAACAAAAAGAAAATAGAAAATGAATAATTGGAATGATGAACTAGAAAATAATAACACGAATATATAGTAGAAAAAGAATTATTTGGGAGGGGGAAAGGCATGACAGACAGGTGCAAGACCTCAGAAGTGTATTTTAGTGATTTGAACCCCTCATAGACTATAGTTTGGGGACCAAATAACCCAATCAAATTATTGAATGAATCACAAAATAAGCTTTCCTATACCTTTGACCCTTTTCTCTCTCTCTCTCTCTGCCTAATAGTCCACCACACACACAGCAGCGGAACAAGTCCCAGTCCAATCTCATGACTCTCTCTTTTGTTTCTCTCTCTAAGCCAGCAGGAACAACAGGGGGTTAGGACTAGGAGGAGAGCTCTCCCTCCCTCTCTCTCTCTCTCTCTGCACTGTTCTTTCTGCCCCTTTTCCCCACACTGCTAAAGTAACGGTGCTGAGTTTTCTGATCCTTCAAATTAGGTAACTCTTTTGTGTTCATCATACTTTCCCTTTTAGTCTCTTCGCATTTGGGTGCAACGTTTTACCTTCAAGTTTTGCTTTTTCCAATCTGGTTTCCGATCTGCTTCAGATTTGACTCAAATCCATGATTCTCTCATCAAGATCGAGTTTTTCATTCAATTAAACCCTTCATCACTTCCATTTGGATGGCTACGCCAATTTTGCCCATCCCAATGATAGCCTTGTGTGTGTTCAGAAGTTGCATTATCTGGCTCGGTGCTGAATTTCTCTGATACCTTGCTTTGCTTTGTTGGAACTTCAAGTTAAGCCCTTTTTGTTTGTCCCCAGTTTTTTCTTTTTTTCCTTTTCCTTTTTTTTTTTTTTTTGTATTTTGGGTTATGAATGCTTTTTATCTTTTAGGGCAGTGGGGGACACGGGAAGTGATTGCATGTCTTTCTTTTAAACGCGTCACTGTTGGAATTTACTAATCTGATCTTGCTCTGAATGTAGCTCCACACCTCAAGTTTTCTTCTTTCTACAATATAAGTCACTTGGTTACTAATTTGAGGTCTCTGTTGGTTAATTATCGCGTTATCAGCTAGTTTAGCTATGTTAGGATGTGTTGGTGTTATATACCTGCGAGTGGTGGTGTTTTACTGATTACTGGATCTATTTGTTTCCTGTTGAATGCGAACTAGCTGTGTGGTTATTGCAACGATGCTTCTGTGTTTCCTCTTTATAAATAGTAGATTGTTAGATGAGTTTCTTTTCGCATACTATTGTTAGACCAAGCATGTTTTCATATCCTCCTGCAGTTAAAGGGCTGACAATTGCTTTATCGATTTGATTTCTTTGATAGGTTGTTTCTTGTTTTTTGTTGAAGAAGTAAATGGCTGCTCAGCCATGGATTTGTTATATTTGATCTCAATTGACACTGCTTGACTTCTCTGATGGACTCCAAAACTAGCACCAAAGCTCCCCTGAAACACCATCAGAAGGTGGCTGGAATCCAAACCATAGAAACAAAAGAAACCAAACCTTCTCTGCTGGAGGTTTTGAAGACAGGCAAATCTGAACTGGCTGCTCCTGAAGAATTATCGAGGCCTGTGCAAACCACATCAAAGCAGAATATCGGGGAAACTTCTGAAAACAAGAAGTTGGGAATTTCAAACCAAAAGGAATCTGCTGATTCCTTGAGTAATAAGTGTGGTTCTGGACCTTCCAGTTCTTCCTTCCCTGTTCTTGATCAAGCATCTGGCATTGAACATGTTATTGATCAAGAAAAAAAGACATCAGAATATGGAAGTGTGAAGAGCAGTTCTGTCTCTGCCAAAGTTAGTGATGGGGCAAGCAGTCTTGGAAAGACCAGCGGAAGTACCAAGATCAGTGAGCGGGCTGATTTTGTTGAGAGTGGTAAGAGCAGTATTTGCAGAGGAAGCACAAGTAGTGATGTGAGCGACGAGAGTTCATGCAGCAGCTTTAGTAGCAGCATTAACAAGCCTCACAAGGCTAATGATTTGAGGTGGGAAGCCATCCAAGCTGTTCGAGCTAGAGATGGGGTACTGGGTTTAGGTCACTTTCGGCTACTGAAGAGGTTGGGTTGTGGAGATATTGGTAGTGTATATCTCTCTGAATTGAGTGGAACTAAATGCTATTTTGCGATGAAGGTAATGGACAAAGGGTCCCTGGCTAGTCGTAAAAAGCTACTCCGTGCCCAGACAGAGAGAGAAATATTGCAATCACTGGACCATCCTTTCCTTCCAACTTTGTATACCCATTTTGAGACAGAGAAGTTCTCATGCTTGGTAATGGAATTCTGCCCTGGTGGGGACTTGCATACTCTCAGACAGAGGCAACCGGGGAAGCATTTTCCTGAGCAGGCAGTAAAGTATGTTAACTTTGAACTTAACTTTGTCTCACTCTTTCTGTTTGTAGTATTTGTCCTATTCTTATGAAAGTCTTGGAAGAACACTAGGTTGGAGCCTTTACATAATTACAGTAGGGCCTCATATCCTTAATCGTGCCTCTGTTTACTATATTTTAATCCTGCATTTAGTAAAACAGTTTATTCCTGACAATGTCAAGTATCAAATTGTGTTGTCTGAGGTTACTTACCTTCTTTTCTCCTGAAATGTCTGAAATAAGTAACATAATAAAGGGCAACAAAATATCTGACACTTGGATGAGTTAATGTAATTGCAAGAAGTGGAGTGCATATTTACAAGCCATCATGAAATTGGTTTAAAATCTATAATGCAGCTGCAGAAGTTTATTTGTTGCAAGTTAAATGAAGTGTAAATCTTTATTGCCATTACAAATTTATAATGAAACAACTCAACCTAACTCTAGAGCTCTGTTTTGTTTCCTTTAGTGGGTTAAATTTATTGGTGCTGATGACTTTGAGCATGCTCTGATCTCCTACTGAATTTTGTTAACATCTGTCGGCCAAAGAGATGTCTAATACAAATTAGGCACATTTATTATTCTTTTCTTATTTATCTGCCTTGGGGTTTTTTTCCTAATTTGACCATGAATCCATGATGTTATTCTGAATTGATGGTTGCAACTTGCAACTGTTAATTTCCTTTCAATCTGCAGATTTTATGTGGCGGAAGTGCTGCTTGCTCTGGAGTACCTCCACATGCTCGGGATTATCTACCGTGATCTCAAGCCAGAAAATGTACTTGTTAGGGACGATGGACATATTATGCTCTCTGACTTTGATCTCTCCCTCCGGTGTGCCGTTAGTCCAACACTTGTCAAAACCTCATCTACGGATTCTGAGCCTTTGAGAAAAAATTCGGCTTACTGTGTCCAGCCTGCTTGTATTGAGCCGCCATCCTGCATCCAGCCATCCTGTGTTGCTCCTACCACTTGCTTTTCACCCCGACTCTTTTCTAGCAAATCAAAGAAAGAAAGGAAACCCAAGACTGAAATTGGCAACCAAGTGAGTCCACTACCCGAGCTCATTGCAGAGCCTACTGAAGCTCGATCCATGTCATTTGTCGGAACCCATGAATACTTGGCACCTGAGATTATTAAGGGTGAAGGTCATGGGAGTGCAGTAGATTGGTGGACTTTTGGAATCTTTCTGTACGAGCTGTTGTTTGGGAAAACTCCATTTAAGGGATCTGGAAACCGAGCCACTCTGTTTAATGTTGTAGGCCAGCCACTGCGGTTTCCAGAAGCACCTGTTGTGAGTTTTGCAGCAAGGGATCTTATTAGGGGGTTGCTTGTAAAGGAACCTCAGCACAGGCTGGCATATAAAAGAGGTGCTACTGAGATCAAGCAGCATCCGTTTTTTGAAGGTGTGAATTGGGCACTTATCCGGTGTGCTACCCCGCCAGAGATCCCGAAGGCAGTGGAGTATGAGAAGATACCTTCCCCAGCTTCATCAGCTGGCGAAAAGGCTGTTCACCACAAGCCAATACCTGATCAGAAAGGTTCTGATAATTACCTCGAGTTTGATTTCTTCTAGGGAAGGAGGGAGGGAGGGACAGACAAACAAACAAACAGTATTGATTGAACATGTTATTATGTTAGAGGAGGAACTGTTTTCTTATGATTCAGGAACAGGAACAGATGATGAGGAATTGTATGTTTGTTTATTCTTGGCCGTTTCAAGTTTTAAATTTGCATTGCGTAATTAATGCGTGGCTTCAAGTCAAGGTAGGTTTAAAATCAAAAAGAAAGAAAATTGTGGAAAGGCAAAACGCAATCGGTCTGTGAACACGAATGGAATTCAACATTTATTGATCTTGTTCAGCATTTCTCCTAGTCATACATGTATGTATCTATCTTGGTGATGAAAGTCGGGGCCTAAATAACCAGATCAAACGCATAAGAGCACGGGGCGGTTCATCTTCATCCTGCGAGGAGCAGCTGCTGCTACTATCTTTGGAGCGTGGTGAACTTGAATTATCAATCCTGGTCGTTGTCGTCATCTCCCTTCCTTCACATATGATCTTAACGTCACAGCTTTCCTGTGCATTCTTGAATACCTTCTTGGCCGTGCCATTCCGCCTTGCTGATTCTCTGCTCATCCAAATTCAATATAATATTATATAGCATACTTGCACTCCAAAACAATAATAAAATGAATTGAATGAATACCTTGTGGAATTAGAAGCGGTTGTGCCAATCACCAATTTCCTTATATCGCGTTTCACAACAAGCTCTACGATGGCCTCCGCAACGTTGTCACCCTCTATCAGTATCATCTCCACCTTAACCTGTAAATATACATACATAATGATCAACAAAAGCAGAGAGAGAGATTTTATTTGATTTACTAATACGTACATACCTTAGAGTCAACGCAAAGGTCGATGAACTTTTGAAGGAGTAATTTGGTCTTGCCCATCTTTTGATTCAAGTAGCGGTTAACATACTCAAGGTTCACATGACTCCTTGGAATTTTCCCCACTGTGAATCAATGAAACATACATTCATTCAAACTAATAAGAATGATGAAGATGATAATACGTGGACTTGGAATGAGAAGAAGAAGAAGAAGAGTAGTTATCAAACAATTAATACGTACGTGGACTTGGAATGAGCTTGATTAGAGGGAAAACGTGTAGGAGATAGAGGGTGGTGGAGGAGGATCCGGAGGGGGTGAGGGCGTGGTTCAAGGCCCATGAAAGCGCTCCCATGCTTGAATGGAAGATATGATCCCTATGGTGCCCCACCGCCACATAGACTGCGTCCTCTTTCCAGTTGCGAATGTCAAGAGAGAACACGGTGCTCTCGCAGTACTCTTCTTCTTCTTCTTCTTCTTCTATTATTGTATCCAGCACCAAAGAGGGCTCATCCTCCGCCTCATCCTTAACATTAATATTAATATTATTGAGATTGATCTCAAACAGCTCCGAATCATCATCATCATCATCAAATTCATCTCCCTTTGCACTCACCCTGCAATCAAATAAGGCTTCTTCTTCTTCTTCATCGTAGTCCTGCAAGCAGCAGCACTCATCGCCACCATCTTCCCTTTCCGTTGATGACATGTTTCTTTTCATCGATGTCGTATGTATGTCAACTTGCTGCTGCTTTCTTTTATATATATATTTATATATATGCTAGCTGCTTTCTCTCATCTTAATTACTTCATAAGCTGCAATTATATGTATGTATATATATTGCTGCATCAGGAATAATATATACAAGAGTTGACTAGCTACTACGATCAACTGATTATACGAACGTAATAAACACGAAATTAATCAAACTAGCTTGCTAGCTACCTACAAGGCGCGGCATCAGAGAGATCCAACGGGATCGGAAATTAATTAAATTAAGGATGACTAGATCGAGTGAATGTATATACATATATATGTTGGCTACCTAGCTAGCTTGGTTCATAATTAAGAGAGTCTCTCTCTAATTAAGTTGACCGCAATTTATATATATATATATATATACGTGATGATGATGTATGTATGTAATCCATCTCGCTCCTCAATCCTCATCAACCAAGAAAATTCATACATACATTCCTTAACATTAATACAAAAAACAGTTAATCAGCTAGCTGGCTGGCTCATGTTTGACACTTTCCCTTTGTCTTTTATTAAACACATTTTCCCTTTCTCTTCTCTTAATTAGTACAAAAAATTTTATTCACTGTTGGTTTGATTTGCCCATAGCAGAGATTATACTAATTGCCACAAATATACTACTAATACACATCTGATCTCCATGCCTTGATAATTATTATTTAATTAATAAATATGCTTTGATGTAACCACAGCATTTGACCAGCTAGTACGTAGTTGATAAACAGTAGTAGTATGGAATTAACAGTAGATTAAATTCTAACAGAATAAGCTAAGTAGTAAATAATATGCACATATTGTTGCGGTTCATACGAATAATTGGCAACACCTACTACTTTTACTCTGATCTGATATGATATGCTAGATGGTTGTTAATTGGATTTAATAAGGATGCCAATACTTTTAAGGTTGCTCTTCATTAAATTGGTCTGGTTGAACAATTAAAAAAAAGTAAAGAGGAAGCATTACACAATAACAAGCATTCCTTCAACTTATTAGAAATTTAGAATAAAGCATTGGTGGACTTTAAAAATAAATAAATATTAAGATAGATAGCAACATATGTATGGTCCAAATCATCAAGGGAGAATACGAACAGAATATGCCTTTTGTGTTGAAGAATCTGGAGCAACTCCGTCCCCTCGCCTCCTTCGAAGTCAAAATCTATGAAATATCAATAATCTGATGATGAGGGGGCCGGGCGTGATCACGTAACACTAAAAGGATAGATATATGAACCTGCCTGCCATTAATTTTTCAAAGACTAAAAAATTTCCATTCATCTGGATCGATATATATTACAAAGAGGAAAATAATGATGATGCAAATTAATTAGGAATGAAAGGATGGATGAGGAGAACGAACAACAACACTAATGAACAAGATGAATAATAATGCTAAGAATTGGAAAACCAGAGATACATATATACATGTAGAGAAGCCCATAGAGATATTCCTTCTGCCATTAAGGAAACCTTGCTGAAAATTAAACTCATATATTTAGGCTTATACAAAGTAATTAATTAGTAAATTTCCATCTTTAAGAAACTACCATACATACAAATATTAGAACAGAAAGCCAGAAACTGCAAAGTTAGTCCACTATACTAATGGGTTTTAATTAATTTAATTTTTCTTTGGCGACAGATTGTTCGATCAAAACAAAATATCAATCAGGAAAGAAATCGAGGCAATATATCTTAGGATTGATATATACTTCACATACATATATCACTTGAATAACAATGTGTCATGCCTAATTAATTTCAGTAGTGCAACGTTGCATATATATATACAGCCAGCCTTATGCTAATTAACATGCATACACTTTTGTAGCTAGAAAAGCAATCTGCAATATATATATATATATATATATATATATGCATGCAAATCAATCATTATATTACGAGTTGTTGAGAATTGAAGGCAGAAAAACTTAAAACTTAAAACTAATTTTGTATTAGCAGTCTGAGAAATTTGACAGAGCTATACACATATATATTCTTCATTAATTACATTTATTTGCTGTAAATCAATCAATCAATCAATCAATATGACACACATGCATACAATTAATAATTAATGGTCCATATATATTATATTATATTATATATATATAATCATCTAAATTTGGGCTTAAAACAAATACAGGAAGGGAAATCATGATGATCGGCACCATCACCGTTACCGTTGTGGCGGTGATGTTGTTGTTGTTGTTTATTGTTGGAGATGGAAGCAGTGTGATCATGATCATGATCATGAGGAGTTGGTGGTGGTGGGTGTGGAGAATTAGTTGGCATCTGATTAAGTACTACTTGCTGCTGCTCCTTGCCTTCACATATGATTCGGAGCTTGCAACTCTCTGGTGCATTCTGCTCTATCTGGTCAGCTATGCTCCCATTCCATTTCCTTGAGCTTGATTTTCTGTGTGCGTGTATGTATCAATATATATATAGTCAACTTAATTACTATTCTCTCCATCTCATCTCATCTCATCTCCCATGCATTCCCTTGAATAATAATTAATATAGGTACATACCTTAGACGATGATGATTTTTGGTGGCTCCAATGACTAAGTTAGTGATATGAAGAATGGGAATGAGGTCGAGGATGGCCTTTGCAATGAAGTCACTCTCAATCAGAATAGTCTCTACCTTAACCTGTTATTATTAGTATATATATATATCAGCTAGCTAGCTAGCTCTTTCATTAATTAATTAATTGGATGAAGGAAGCTATCAGCTAAGCTCCTCATCATCATCACATGTACCTTGAAAGAAGAGCAAGATTGGATGAAGTTGTGAAGGAGGTCCCTCCTGTTGGCTCTCTCTTGGGCCATGTAACGCTCCACCAGCTCTCCACTCACTTTACTCCTTGCAATCATTCCTGCTCCCACTGTACGTACGTACGTACTCTCTCTCGACGATCAGATCGGCATTTTAAATTAAATGATGAACTAACTAATTAATTAAAGAGATAGAGAAGTAACAAATAATACTCATCATCACTTACATGGATTAGGGATGTGCTTGACCTGAGGGAATACATGAATGAGATACAGAGTGGTGGTGGTGGTGGAATGATGATCTTGTTTGACCAAATTGGTAAGTGCCCATGATAGAGCCTCCATGCTGGTGTCGCCCTTACCCACACACACGTATACACATGCTTCTTCTGTCGACGACGACCCTGCAGCATGCGCCGATGAAATATTATGATTGTTGCTATTAGTAATGTTGTGGTCCACCTCCTCCTCCTCTTGTATCTCACTGATCACGCCGCTGCTGCCAATATTACTGCTGAACCCGTACTTGTCCATGTTTCAATCACTAGCTACTCCATCCACACGACAATCTCACAACACTACTGCAGGCCGAGATTAGATTTGCCATTGGGATCCATCCTATCCTATTCTATTCTATTCATGCATCTCTCTACCTATCCTCAACTTTGACTTTTCTTCTCCATCTCTCTCTACCTCTCTCTCTCTTTTGCTTTTTTTAGGTATTTAATTAATTAAGAGAAATGTTGGTAGTAAAACTTGAATACATCAATCTTTCATACAATTTACATAAATACAGACATATAGTATTTAATTGCTATTACAATGAAAGTTAAGATGTGTGTAAATTTAATGAAATAAAATTAATGCGTATTTTAGTTGGATGAGTTGGATATATATTGGTTTTACATGTAGCATTACTGATTAATTAATTACTCGTGGCCGGCTGGGCGAGCCAGATTGGAAATTATTATCAAATTAATTAATTAAGCTTATGCCATTGGCATTTGAAAATAAACTTGTTTTTATTATTATTATCAATTGGAAACTTATTTTGAATTAGTCGATCAGGTGAGGTGAGGTGAACATACATACCAATTGTATATATATATAATTCAACGATGACCTTCCTAAGGGATATTCCTTTTGTTGATCCCATATTCCAAATCATGTCTGCCGATCGATGACCTTCCTTGCATCCATCACTGGTTTCAGTATATATATATATATATATATAATATATATGCATCACGCACGCTAGCTATCTAGCTTGCTGTGATATATTTATAATCAATTGATCAATTTGTTTACGACAGACAGTACAGTTCATTCAGATCAGACTCTTCCATCTATCCATCATTTTTAAAGAATTAATTAATTAATCCTTAATCGTGTGTCAAGCACGCACGCACATACATAACACGGTTGACAGATATACACAAGTTCGTTCTTAATATATTTCCTCAGTTAGCAGTTGGGAGTTGAGACCCTGCCTGCCTGGGCTGTAATTAATTAATCCAAAGGAAGGGGGATTGATTGTGTTGTGTGTTGATTCCCATTGCGTTTGTGTTGCTGGACCCACTCGTGATTCAATTCGTGTTATCCAACGCTTTTGATAGCCCACCAACCTAAGCATATATACATATATATATATATATATATATATATATATATATATATATATATATATATATATAAATAAGTGATGCTAAATGAACAATACAAAATCAGCCCAACCAGCCAATAAATGAGATTTTGGGCCATAATTATTCAGCCCATTACAATCTCAATGATTATTTGGGCCAAAACCAAAACCAAAATAGGCCCATTGGCTGTATGGACTGGTTTTTCATGGTTCACTTAGCATTATTGATATATATATATATATATATATATTACAGTAACTAACAATCACACCCAGGTTTTGGAAATAATCAAGTTAATAGCTTCGTCTTAGTTTGTTAATCGTTTCATAATATCTTCTTAATTAATTAACATCATCACAGTGAAATAAAAGAATATATTCTTTTTTAATTTCATTATTATTAAACTGACTTTGGCATTAAGCTTTTTAATTTCATCATGCATGCATCTGTTTGAAATACATAAACTCGCGCCGGAATAGCTATTAATTAATTAATTAAAATCCAGGATTGGTTGAAGATAGATAACACGAGAGAATTCGTTAGCATTAGATATTTATTTTCTTTTCTAAGATTGGGCTTGACGGCTTTAACCCGCAAGTCAGGTTAGAAAATTAAAAGGAACCATCTATATCTATATTTAAAGTCTCATTACATTTATTTACATACATACAGTCAGTCATACACATGTGTATGTGAAAAGTCGTCCGTAGCTAGGGTCATAGGATAGGGTAGGGGTGCGTGCTTAATTTGATTTGATGAACACGGCCATGGACTCATAAACACAAACGAAGTCAAGAGTCAATCAAGGCATATATTATATTTTTACATTCATATCGATACAATATTAATCGGTGCGTTCAAATTAATGGGTCCAAGCTAAGGATACAACCAAATTATGGAACAGGAAACTATAAGAAGAAGACACGTTGAAGGCTATAAAGAGCACACACAGACGCAGAGTTACAATGCAACCTAACCCTTACGTAAAAGCAAAGCCATATATCACCCTTACATCGTTTTTCTCGGAAAGAGCAAACTTTTACCCTTCTTTTTTTTAAGTGCATAGACTACTATAACCTTTTTCTTTTTTTCCCTTCACTGTTTTGTTTATTTGATTATGACATAGATATGCTTTTGTGTGAGAGTTTAAGTAAGTAATTAACAAGTTCCTTTTTAAAATTGTTATGGAAGAATAAAAATGATATATATATAAGGGCAAGTTTGGATTACCGTACTTATTACTTTTTTCAACTTTTGACTTATTCTGTCCTGTTTGGTTACATAACTTATGACTTCTACAGAAGTTATTTCAGTGCTTTAGGAGAAGTCAGAATATTTGACTTCTCTTAAAGCACTTTTCAAAATAATTGAAATAAAAAATTTTGTTATTTTATATTTACATACAAAGTAACTTATTCATAAGTTACTTCTCAAATATATAAGAGTTTAAATAAGTTGTTTACATGGTAAAATTACAAAATTGAATGGGCTTAATTAAGTGGGTGGTCAAAGAGTCCACAGGGCAATGGGCATTGAAGATGTTAAGGAATTTAATAATTGCGGCCACTAACCCAAAAGAAATAAATGGACAACAGACAGACCCGTGGAAATCGACGGCCCAATAGCGAGTCAACGATACAGAAGAAACAAAAACTAAAGACTGTGTTGTTCCTTTTTGGGAAGGGTCTTGGATTGGGAAGCTTCCGTATTTTGCGGTTTCTTTTATTTATTGTTTGTTTGTTTGTGTTGTATAATTAGCAGGTTGTTAGCGTGGCACCGTTTTGAATATTGTTTAATTAATTAATTAATTAATTGGAAGAAAGGTTAATTTAAACAAGAATGGTTGAGTGAGTGTGTGTTGCAACTGATGAATATGATATGATATATGCAGCTGCAGCTGGTATTGCCGTTAGGCCCGCCATTCTTGAATCTTGACTCACTCTCTCTCTCTCTCCAACGAATTCAATTCTAATTTTCTATATAGCCACCGCCCTCCTTCTTTTTCTAAGCCCTCTCTTCCTCTAATCTCTTTTTCCATTTGCTCTAACACAGAAGCACAACACTCAAGAAGCCTACCTAACGGATTGTACACTGCAACCTAACCTAACCTAAGCTAAGCTTCAAGTTCTTACCTAATTCGCTCCGTGTTCACGTCACACCAACAAAAAAAAAAGGTTACTTGGTTCTGGGTTTTTTGCTGAAAGGCTCAAGAACGAAGAAATGGGGCTTGTTTCCGAGGATGCCATCAACCAGCTGCGAGCGTCAATGGATCAAGGTCTCTTCTTTATGCCTTTGATCCACCTCTTGCTCATTTTCATTGCTGTTTTCACCTTCTGGGCTTCTCACTTTTTACTTTTTTGTCTTCTTGTGTTGAATTTCCAACAATGGTAGTTGAGGAGCCATTGCAGGCAACTTTTCGGGTTAGCAATTTTGCTATTTCCTTCTGCATTTTATTTCCTTCTTCATTCTGTAAATGATCTGAGTCTAACACCGGTCAAAATTCTTCAAGTGAAATTCATTCTTTGACTTTTTGCTTTTTCTCGACTTGAGCTCTGTGAATTACTACTAGGAGAACATGCTAGCTTTTGACATCTCTTCTTTATCAGTTTTGTGTTTCAATGGATTGCCTTTGGGACCCTGAACTCCTCGTAATTGCTGTGTCTAAATGTTTCGTTGGTGTTGTTTATCGTTTCGCTTTTTCTAGTTTCCTTGTGTTGGGAATATTTGACACACAATGTTCCCCTTAGATGAGATTTGATTTGAAGCACGAAGTTCTGCTCTCATTTTTGAATTGTGTCAACGATATACAACCTTTCTTATGGTTCACACTTCCACCAAATTTATTTAAGAACACGGGTCAACATAATAGTAACAAGTTCTTTCTATTTCAGGAAATGCTACATATTAATAACCGAAGATAGTTGTTCATCTATTTATATATGCGATTTGATTTTGAAGAAATCTTGCAATCTTTCGTAGTTGTCTAATCCATTAACAGTTGACAATTACTTAACTAAAAAAGCTAATAGTTCTTCCTCCTGAGTTTAAAATACTATATTAGTCAATAACTTTCTTCTCTATCTGTCTCTCTTCATTGGAATTTAATTGCTTTAATTTGCAGAATGTTCATCAAGGATATGTCACCGAAACTTTAGTACGGTTTCTAAAAGCAAGAGAGTGGAATCCCTCGAAGGCCCATAAAATGGTAAGATATATAGACATAGTCGAAGTGTCCTTTTGTTGAACGGTTTGCTTGCAAATATGTTCTTCACTCAGTGTAACATGATCTTGGTATTATGTTTCAGTTGGTTGATTGTTTAAACTGGAGATTACAAAATGAGATTGACAACATGTTATCTGTAAGTTTGTATTATGTTATTCCTTTACACAACAATTTTATCAATTTATTTTTATTTTGAAGTTCGTTGCTTGTTTGTAACTGAGATACTTGTTCCCTTCCATGCAAGTTATTTGCTAACGGTGACATAATGTGTCTTATTAGTGCCTTAGCACTGTATTTTCAAGTTGGCAATTTATCACATCACATAAATCTGTCTGGTGATTCTTTTTTCAGAAACCGATTGTTCCTGCTGATTTATACAGAGCAGTGCGTGATTCACAGCTCATAGGGCTATCAGGGTACTCAAGAGAGGTACTCATTCTCAAACATGATATCTTCTTATCCCCCATTTCATTGTAGTCGTATTTATATTGATATTGCTTGCTCATTCTCAAAGGGATGTTAGGTTTTTTCTTTGCTTTTACTTTCAGGTGATATGCATTCACTAATAATTAGAAAAATACCAACTTAGTTTCACTTTGTGGTTTCCTGTTTTCACCATTTCTTTTAAAACAGGAAACTACATGACAATAATATGATACTATTGTAACTATTAGTGAAAGCATATTAACTGAAAAGTGAAAATCGAAAACGAACCAAACACCACCATGGGCTTTTATGGCCATGAACACATGTATTGATATTGATTAAAATGACATAATTTAGTTGGCTTATTTCCTATTTTAATTTTTATGCTTCCCAGGGCATGCCTGTCTTTGCACTTGGCGTTGGGCTAAGCACATTAGATAAAGCATCTGTAAGTTTGATTATCAGGAAAAGGAAAAGGGATCCTGCATTGTTTGGAGCACTATCTATTGCCTTATCTTAAAGAGGCTTTCTGTTCTAATATCTTCCGGCATTATTCTGTGTTTGTATGATTGCAGGTCCATTATTATGTGCAATCTCACATTCAAATTAATGAATATCGTGATCGTGTAATCTTGGTGAGTATTATTCTTTAGATCTTCTTCATTAACCAGTTTGTTGAGCTTTTTGTCCATTTGTTTTGACCCATATATTGCTGTAGCCTTCTGCATCGAAGAAGCATGGACGGCCTATTAACAAATGTATAAAGGTTTTAGATATGACGGGACTGAAGCTGTCAGCCCTGAATCAGATTAAGGTACGTTTTTAGTTCATACAGCAACTTGATCCAGCAGGCCTAGCTTACTGATGCTCATTTTTTAATCAATGTATTGATAATGCCTTTTAGAGTTATATCTGATTTTTTGAATGGTGAGTATATAGTATGACTGTATAGAAATGGTATACTGAATAAGTGTGAGAATCTGCAGAATTAGGTCATTGCCTCATGAAAAGTTACATGATGCAGGTTTTTTCCTCAGTGTTTTTGGAAAAATATATGTTGCTGACTCGTTCATACTGATGCAGTTGTTAACTATTATATCATCCATTGATGATCTGAACTACCCTGAGAAGACGGATACTTATTACATTGTAAATACCCCATACATATTTTCAGCTTGTTGGAAGGTATGAAGATACTATTCCCTATTGACTTTGTTTGCTGTTCGATATCTCTACACTCATAGTGCAGTTAATATTGAGCACCTATTGAGACCTCAGCATGATGTTTAGCAGTTAGTATTAGCAGGTTGTGAAGCCACTTTTACAAGAGAGGACAAGGAGAAAAGTGCAGGTGTTACCAGGTTGTGGACGAGACGAGTTGTTGAAGGTATGGCACTTGATTTTATTTTGCCATACCTACCGTCTTTTTCTATATTGCCCAGTTGAATTTAACGAACAAAATTTGGCATGCAGATCATGGATTACCAATCTCTGCCACATTTCTGTAGAAAGGATGGCTCTGGATCATCCAAACATTCAGAGAGAGGAAGTGAAAATTGCTATTCCTTGGATCACCCCTTCCATCAACAGCTCTACAACTACATCAAGCAGCAAGCCAGATTCCGTGAAGCTGTTGCACCCATCAAGCAGGGATCATTTCACGTAGATTTTCCGGAACCTCCGGCAGCCGAGGAAGCAAAGATTGCCAAGACTATAGAGTCAGAGTTGCACATGTTTGAGAATGGCCATGGAATTTCGGACCTAAAAATCAATGGTGCCTAAAACTCTCATTCAGGATATGCACAGATGAGTCAACAGCTAATGGTGTCTTTGGGCCTCTTGAGTGTGGACCATCTGATCTTTTCACTGCCAATGTAGATGGCTCCACATCCAAATTATTTCTTCTATCAGGATTAGCAGAATTAGTCAGCGTTGTATTTGTATGTTTAATAAATAAATTCAAGGGCAGTTTGCATTGTGCCATACCACAATGCACGAGAGAAATGCCAAATATAGTATTTTTCCATCTCAAATTTCATCTTTTGCACTATGGTTTTCATTTTTCCTTCTCAAATTCAACGCCATATAAGATATTATGTCATAAAAGCATTGTACATGGAAATAAGAAGTAGGAATACATATACATATATTTAGTTGTGGCTAAGAGTGTTGTTATTTACTAGTATCATGCACTATAATGAATCTGAAGCGAGTAGCAGTCATTTTGAATGGCTGGCATATTGGGAAATAGCATATGCTTTATTTCCTGTACTTTAACCACCAACTTTGCATGATTATTATACACATGAGCCATAGAGAACAACTACATCTTAGGTAACATAGATAGATGAGCCAGCAACTTCTCTTGCAACAACAGGAACAAAAACCAGTATGTTTACAATGATAAGTCGCATTTACACAATTTTTAAAGATGGAAACATTGATATGGTTTCCAAGCGAACTATGAGAGTTGCTGATACATAAATTGTGGTAAAGTGCAATGAGTCCTCCAAGAGAAAGGCAGAAAGCCAAACACAAGAAGCAACCAAGCTGTTTGGTTTCCGCCTTTCGGTAATCCCATCTTCATCTCCAGGACTACAGATTTCACTTCTATATCTGAAATGACATTGGTCTTGAAGAGCTCTCCGAAACATCTGATGTCTTGGAAGATGATTGCCTTTCTTGATGCCACCTCAATATTTCGCTCTCAATCGCCTCTTTTGCAGAATCTGCTATCTCTGCATGCCAGAAAGCCAATTCTGTTGCAACCTTGATCTCCTGAATTGCTTTGAGATTAGCTTCCACCTTTCTGTCCGCTTCATTCTGCCTCATGCAGATTTCTTGAACCTCAGCCATGACAGCTGCCTCCTTCTTCTCAACCAAATCTTCGCACTCCTTTACTTTTCCAGTCATTGACTCATACTGTTCCTTTGGCAGTTTGATCTTGGCAGCTGTTTTTGAATTTGTGACTCTCTTTTGCACGTCGGCCAGATGCTCCATCTCCTCAATGGCTCTCTGTTCTGCTGTTTTTGCTTCTTTAGCCTCTTTCAGAACGAGTTGCAGCTTCTTCTCTGCTTCCTCAGCCACTGCCCGGGATTTTGCAGCTGCTTGCTTCAGCTCTTGAGCTTTCCTTCTCATCTCCTCTGCTTCTCTCTTTGCATCTTCCATCTGCGATAACAGTTTCCGGATTTTCAAACTCTGCTCATAGTACATCTCAGCTTCTTTTTCTTCTTCAGAACCCGGCTCAGGCCTTGCTTCTTGCAAACCAGCAATATTAGAAGCAAGAGCCTCTGCTGCCTGTTCCTTCTCCCTCAGCTCACCTTGCTCCTTCTTCACTTGCTTCAGTTCAGTCCTGAGAGAATACACAAGGTCCTTGAGCGAGCTTTCTTCTTCAGCAATGTCCAGCAGAGTCTTTGTGGCTTCTTTGAGCTCTTGAGTTACAAGCCTCACGGAGTCCATCTCAGCAGCATGAACCTTTTTCATCTTCTCGTGAAGGGCCTCGATCTCTGCACTTGTTTCAGCAAGTTTGGCATCCAGGCTCTTGATCAGTTCAGGATCATACTCACTCTTTAAGGAATCCAATTTTTCCAATGCTGCCTCCTTAGCATGTTTGTAGAAGCCTAGTTGGGCTTCTCTTGGTCCCATGGCATTCGGTTGCTCTTCTTGGTCTTCTCCGGACGCAAGCTTCATTTGTTCAATGGAAGCTCTCACTTTCATGTTTGCAATCTCCTTTGAGAGTTCACTGACCCTTTCAGTGTTTAATTTGGCCGCGCTATGAGCTTCGCCTACCACCTGCAATGCTGCAAGCTTTGCCTCCAAAGCTGCATCAAAATCTTGCCTGATTTTTGTGAGGTCTTGCTTTGAAGCATCTAGCTCAGTTATGGTTGCCGTGTATGCTCTTCTTGCATGTTCTAGTTCTTGTTTCCAAGCATCAAATCCTATGGCTTTGAGGGAAAGTGCCTTTTCAAGTCTTTGGCCCTGATTCTTCACGGCTTCAGCTGCCTCTATTGCAGATTTCTTGGATTCTCTCATGGTGGAGAGCTTGGCTGTCAGATTGTGGAGTGCCATCCTGGCCTTCTCAAGGTCAGAAAGTGCTTTGGCTTTCGTGGCCTCGGCATTCTCGAGCTCTTTCTTTACCTTGCTCAGTTCTCTTTGGGCCAAGATAAGCTGTGTCTCCTTTTCAAATACATTCTGCAAGGAACCAAAGAAACAGAGAAATCTTTTGCTATGACAATGTCCTCAGAATGTGTCCCATGCAATGCTAAAGACATCTAAATTGTGCATTGGTGGAAGCGTATTGAATAACAAGGGAGTTCTTTGTAATATTTGTGTGTCATGTTAAATTAATAAATTGCCTAGCATCAAGCTGCCAAGGATTAAAGGGAAGTTTCCTTGTGCGTCTCCTGATCCTAGATTGGTATTTCATTTTCATTTCAATTATATATGTACCTTTTTTTTTTTAATTTTATTTTATATGATGAAAGTTATATCTGAATTGATATATATATGTTACCTCAGATGATCTTCTCTTGATAGCAAATCGGTCCCTACCGTAGGCGACTTCACCAAATAAACTAACAGCAGCTTTGACAGATTGGAAGGGTGCCCTTGTGTCAATCTCTCCAACCTCTCCCCTTGGAGAACCCGACCTTTTGACTCCTTGCATTTTCTTTTCTCTTACTTATATATCTGCATGCATGATACATAAATTGCAATAAATTAACCATTTATGAATCAACACAAATCTTATTGATACATATGCATGCATGCACAATCAAATGTTACCATCTCTACATTAAGGATCTTATTATTATTTTTTGTTTTGTGAGAATATATGGAAAGCACATACAATACAATACGCCAACCTACCTTATAAACAATGTTTGGTTATAAATTCCAAGAACAGCTAGCCAGCCAGCCCTGTAATGCAATATTGTAACGTGAAGGAAAGAAAGAAACAGAGGTGAATCAGCTGCCTCCTCCTTCACTTGGTACTGGAAATTCAATTCAGAAGCAGAATGTGGTTGGAACCCAAAAGAACCCTGAAGAAAACGCAGGATCCTCTGAGCCCAACTTTTGGCATCTGAGAGGTATGGGCTCTTTGAAAACAAATATGGATGGTTGGTTAAATTTGCTCGAACGTAGAATCAGCCATTCCTTTTTTGGCGCTCTCAGTTTTGTGGTCATTGTCACAGGGCTGTCAAAAATACTAAAATGACACCCTTTTCCTGCGTGTAACTCTGACTAAACACAAGGGTATTTTGGGAATACCACCTGGGACATTCCGCATTACCTGTAATTAGGAAACGATATTAGATTTCAATCCTTTTGGCTAATGGCAGTTTCTATAGATTCATACAGCACAGTCAACAGTTACGGTTTTATCCTTCTCCTTCAATTGTTACAACTAATTATTAATCCTTTATTTGACTTTATTATAACCAACAAGGACGATTGATTACAAGTGCTACCAATTAGACATCGACTCTTATTAGCTTAGAAGTATTTCAAAGTGCCAACACATGATGCAGTTTGTGCTTTCAAATACCATATAATGTATCATATATATCCTAATCTGTCTCCTAATTATAAGCACGTATTAATATTGTGGTTTTAGTAACATGCATGATGGCATGCAGGTTAACACCAAAATATTGACAAGCACCGCATATTATATATATACCGGATACATTTTAGCCTAAAGTTGTTAGATTAAACGAAAGATCAGTGAATAAAACTATGTTCAAGGAATTTAATAAAGACATCATTCAAATGGTAGATGACTTAGAGGAAGAGTTCGAAAAGCTAAACATCTCTTTCAAGCCATTAAAGACCATATTGGTGGATGAAGATGAGGAAGATCACCAATTTTTCAAGAAGTCTCCAAAATCCAAGGAAACTTATGAGGAAGTAATTGAAGCTCCAGAATCAATCACATCAACACCTTATGAAATAAGAAGATTAAGTTTCTATGAAGCTCAGAATTTTTCATAGAAATTGAAGGTTACATACTTTAAAATGTGAGATTTTACAATTTTTATGGTTGTATTGTAAAATAAAGACTATAACCTTTAAAACATTGAATCACATAGAAATTTTTCACATATAGTTGAAATTGAAGGTTATATACTTTAAAATGTGAGATTTCACAATTTTTTTGATTCTATTAAAAAATGAAGACTATAGCCTTTAAAATATTGAATTACATGATTTTTTTAAATGTAGTAGAAATCGAAGACTATATACTTTAAATTGTGAGATTTTACAATTTTTATGGTTGTATTGTAAAATAAAGACTATAAGCCTTTAAAATATTAAATCACGTGAATTTTTCATATATAGTTGAAATTGAAGGTTATATACTTTAAAATGTGAGATTTCACAATTTTTTTTTTGTTCTATTAAAAAATGAAGACTATAGCCTTTAAAGTATTGAAACACGTGAATTTTTCACATATAGTAGAAATTGAAGGCTATATACTTTAAAATGTGAGATTGCACAAATGTTTTTTTATTGTATTATAAAATAAAGATTATAGTCTTTAAAATATTGAATTAATGAATTTTTTACATTTTGTAGAAATTGAATGCAATATACTTTAGAATGTGAGATTTTTACAATTTTTATAATTATATTGTAAAATAACGGAGTGAAAAAATAAAAATAAGTAAACGCAATAAAGTTTAGGGGTTATAAAAACTAATTTGATAGTATATTAGAGTGCAGCATTCATAGAGTTGTTGCATTGGCTTATGCTGAATTGCACCTGAAGCACCCTCTTAGCCATTAATAATTCAGGCTCGATCGATTTTAATCCCTTCTCCCTTTTTCATGTTCTTTTTCTTTCTCTGTAGTCTTTTCTTTTCATCCTTCTAACTTGAAGGTTCATATATGGATAGAAGTGCCGTGCCTGTGAAGATGGATTGAAAGACAGTTGACTATACCATATGGGCCAAAAGAACCTCAAATCCAAATTGCTATAGAAAGAAATTGAATGCTATTGAATCCGGAATTAATCGATGACTGTTAAACATATATAAATAAAGGAGATGACTGCATGAAACGTGATGACGAACTAATGCCATTTATTTCTTTAACTGAACTTATTAAAACAGTGATGTTATTTGTACACCAAAAAGTGGACTGACCATAGACACCCTTCCCCATTTAAGAGTGAAAAACAAAAGTTTTGATATTAAAGTAGAGATCACGCCAAAATTAATAAAGTCGGTATAAATATGAGGTACAAGGGGAGGAGGGGTGTATAACCATCATTTCTCGTCCAGGTTTTGTCCTTCAAAATATGTTGAAGTTCTGTAAAGCAGTGTGTGAGGAGGCTGAAGTCATAATCTAGAACGTCCCAAGCTGGTAACTGACCTGCAAAATGCAAAATTCTCGATAGTCTTCTGAGTTTTTGATTAAAAATAAGCAAACATGGTTACGGCATAGTCTATTAGCGAACATAGTGCAGATCAATGTCAAAAGCATAGTTTATGTGCTAAGTACAGGTAATAAATATTGTTACAGGATCTAAGATTGTTCAATCACAGTGACCATATTTCCATTCTGTCATCTATTATTATTTGTACGAGGCTCATCTTCTTTGCCCCACTTATCAGCCAACAATAGAAGTCTAAATGGGACAAGGAATATAATATCAACTATAGGGAAGTCTGAATGTCTAATTAATTACATTTGTTGAGCATAAAGCTTTAAGGCCCCTACTTTATACGCTACACAAAAAATAAGGTAGACATTGCCAAAATCTAGAATCAGTTCTCACATCGTTCTAATAGGATTAACTACACTGAGCTATGCCTGACCAAATAAAGAAGTGCTTACATATGCTCAAGGACAAGAGCAGATGCCCCTCCTCCCCCGTTGCAGATAGCAGCAACACCATACTTCCCTTTCTTATGTCTCAATACCTGATATTGCCAACCCCAGAGGAACATGAGTGGTTAGGGTGAAACAATAATTTTGTATAGAAGAACGAAGATATAAAGTTACCCCTAATAATGTAACTAAGATACGAGCTCCACTGCATCCCAATGGGTGGCCCAATGATACAGCTCCACCATGGACATTAAGTTTTTCCTGCAATTTGACAGAAGAAATACACGAGTTATAATGGGGCAGAATGAGGGAAACATAGTGGAGAACCAGCCAGAACAACCAAAATGATTCCATGATATTACGCAGAGAGAGAGTTGAGTCATATGAACACTCACAGGATTAAGACCAAGAAGCTTCTGATTTGCAAGAGCCACAGCCTGTATAGAAAAAGTTAGAGCACAGAGATAGCAAAGAAGCCGAACTGAGTAAAATATGCGCCGTATTCCTTACAGAAAAAGCTTCATTTATTTCATAATAATCAATTTGAGAAGCCGTCAGACCAGCATTTGATATAGCTTTTGGTATTGCAAGGGCAGGAGCAGTTGTAAATAATTCGGGTGCCTGCAAAAGCAAGCTCATTTCAGGTCTAAATGTTCACATTTATCAGGAACAAAACAAGTTACAATGATCAGTCATAACACCTGAGCTGCATCTGCAAATCCTTTTATCTTTGCTATTACTTGCAATCCAAGCTCACGTGCCTTCTCTTCACTCACTAGCACTAACGCAGCAGCCCCATCACTAGTCAAGTCAACAAACCAACACATTATCAATAAAAGGGCAGGCACTTCAAAATCTTGCGGTAGCTATATTCCAGTTTCTAGCATGATATAATTTTTGGACCTATTAATCAAACTTCTTGCAATGACATAAGGGGCTGTCCCCACAGAATTCACATGGGCATAGAGAAAGAACTATAGTGCACATATAACACAACAGCACAGAGACATGTATGAGGAGAGGCAGAGAGTGGGAGAGACCTTATGCTTGAAGCATTGCCTGCAGTCACAGTACCTCCCTCCTTAAAGTTTGGTCGAAGCTTCCTTAACTTTGCACCATCAAACTAACAACAAGAATACTAAAGATATTAAGCAACATGAACAAGTCTCCACCATGTTCAATACCAAGGAAGTCATAAAGACCATAAATCAGTTTGGAGGCTTCTACGGCTCAGAACTCAACTAACTAATAAAAGTAATCAGACCAACATTAACAGTTTTCTGATACCATATAACTGAGCTTATTTGTTGATATTCAAAACAACATCAAACCATGGCAGTCTATAGATGCTGTGATTAACACTAACAACAATCAAAATGAACAGAAAAACAACCCCATGTGTTAAGAAAATTAACAAGATAAACAGAAACTTGTTTTTACAGAATTGGCATGAATTTGGGGATGAAATTTCTGCAGCTACATAATAGAGGCAACAGCTAAAAAAAAAATGTTATAGAATCTGTCAAAAACTTTGCTTTCCTAGTAACTACGGCCAGTATACTATTACACACACTCGCACACGATTTTAGAATATAAATCTAAAATCTATTAGTATGTGCTACATAATTACATAAAATAACACATTTACAGCTAATCTATTTACCTTCTCCAATCCTTCATCTTTATCAACTAGTGTGGAGGGTTTCCCTCTTCCACTGGAAATTTCAACCTGCCAGTGAAAAAGGCGTTAAATGAAAATCACATCATCACTGCATAACTTATCACCTATTCAACATAGGCAAAAATCATAATCACACCGGAACTATCTCCCAAGCAAAATGACCAGCATTTTTAGCAGATATCCCTCTCTCAAAGCTTTGAATGGCATAAGAGTCCTGAAAGACAACATATACATGTAAAAACATGAGGAAAAAAAGAAGATGAATATTGGATTCTATCTGCTAAGGACTACATTGAGTTAAAATGATATAGTCAAGGGGTGGAGTCATGTCATGTAACTAGAAGGTAAAACTTTCAAATCGAGAAAATAAAGTAATGAGATCTGGTCCTTGAGGATGATGATTTTACACAAGATTACTTAGGCAGTTAAGGAAGTTAGTGAAAATAATTAAAGTAGTAAAAGTACAGAACAGTAGCATGAAACCTATAGCAAAACTTTAACAGGCCATCCACCAAGGAACAGTACCTGCTCATCTCTAGTGATGGCATGCTGATCTGCACATAGTTCAGCACAAACTCCCATGCCAAAGTCATTATAGACATCCCAAAGTCCATCTTTGAGCATACCATCAATGATTTTATCATGTCCTAACCGCGACCCCTTCCTGCTTTAGAAACAATATATACAGAATACTATGACAATCAACATCAATAAACTAACCAAGTAAAATGGTAGTTGATGGAAGTCAGACCTCACAAATGCTGAAGCAAATTATAAGCTTAAAAAAGGTTGCATGAAGTACTTATGGAAAAACCACAAGGAAAATGATTTCAACATGGAAGCTATAATAAACTGTTAACCTCAGCAGATTAAGTCAGATTTCCAAAACATCATCTTTTTTCAGAGTGCAAAAAGTACGAAGCGTCAACAATTCATAGATGAAAAGGAAACCTTGCTTCTGCGATGTACTTAGGTGCATTTGACATGCTTTCCATACCACCAGTGACAACAACATCATTTGCACCCAATTGTATGGTCTGTGCTGCGAGCATGGTAGCTGCAAGGAAAAACAGGGGACCGTGATTTCACTGCACAACCGCTAAAAATTTATATATTTAAGTAGGAATACCCTTCCAAACAAAACAAATGACCTACCTTTCATCCCTGATGCACAAACCTTGTTAACAGTAGTGCAGATTACAGAAGTAGGTATGCCTGCCCCTAGTGCAGCCTGTCTGGCAGGAGCCTGCCCTAAATTTGCACTAAGAACATTCCCGAAAAATACCTCTTGCACGAGCGATGGATCAACATTCGCTCTCTTGAGTGCAGCTGCAGATTTACATGTCAACAATGAACATAGGAGGAGCAAAAGAAAAGGGAGTACTAAAGGAAAGCAGCTTAGTCATTTACACTTAATAGCAATTGAGCCTAGTTGTGTCGCTGACATAGATGATAGGGTGCCAAGGAGACCACCCATTGGAGTCCGTGCAACACCAACAATGCAAACATCTGTAAGCAAAAAAAATAGAATCACACACATGCACCTAGTTAAGCAGAGATTAATTCTTTTGGTGCAGAGTTGTGCATAGATTGAACAACTAATTCAGAATCAAAGGAATCCACGTTCTTTATCAATTCTACTTTCCTTCAGAGACACTCCATTTTTCCATTTTGTAAAATTGTGATACATAATTTGCTAGGTTATTGGCACGGTGGACATGAAATCAGCAAGCTAAGGAAGAAGAAAGTGGCATCAACTTATGATCTCAAAGGAGCTCACAAATTTGTGTAAATAAATGGATAAAGGTCCAAATTTTGATAACAAAGTCGAACTTTCACATACAAAGAAAGAAAGAAAGAAAGAAAGAAAAAGGTAGAAAGCAGACCTCGGGATTTTGAAGAAGACATGGGGAGCGTGCGTCCTCCGAAAGCGAAAGGATCCAGAAAAGAGAAAAGAGAGACTTTTGACAACAAAAACGTTAAGATGATGAGAATGATGTATGGATCATACAGTTATGGTTACGAATAAGAGTGGAAGATGAGAAGACGAAGATACCAAACTCACAGTAACAATGAGAAGGACGCTCCTTTTTCTTCTTCTTCTTGTTACATTCAGAGAAGAGAAAGCAGCTAGCAAGCAAGCAAGCAAGTACGAACAACAAAGGAGGAAGAAGAAAAGGGAGGGTACCGTACCTATTTTCCTATTTATACGTTGGAAAATTAAATACGGCATTTATGTCATCGTAATCCTTTTTTCTGAGTGTGACTCATTTCATGTCGTGATGACTCAGATCAGAGATTGCAATGCTCGAATGATCCCCAAAATTGCTGGTTTTCGTATGGGCTTCGACCCTCTTGCCTTGCGCACCAAAAAACAAAAAAATGCGTCTTGTTTCTCATCATACTTGTTGTATGTAAATTTAGTTATACTTCAAAAATAATTTTTGTTTGCTACTCCTTCGTCAATTGAATATCGGTTATCTGCGAAGAAGATCTTCCATTTATTTTTGCATTTATAATGTGTTGTCCATCTACAGTTCCGGGATCATTAATTCAATTCGACTTTGGATGAAAAGACTTGGCTTTTGCAGGTAACGTAATTCCCTTGGTGGATTAGACTAGAAATGTATAAAAACATGCTAAACATGATTAATTATCCCCACGTATAGCTGTACACTACACATTGTTGATTGCCCCCACTCAATTTATACCGATTCTGTTGACTTGAGAACTTGAAGAAAGGATGAATCATATGCTAATCCTATCAATCATCACTACCTGGGCTAACAAAACAAAAGAGAAGGTCATTAGTAGGACCACACGATGATATTCCTAAACCATTCTTTTACATTCTACAGGGTGGCTACAAGGCATTCTAAACACATTTATTATTGTTAGTAATGTGCTAATAACTAAAGATCTCCAAAGTTGGCAGTCTTCTTCATTCACCCTCCGCCGCTGCCGCTGCTGCAATCCATCCTGACAGATATTCACTGCTCACCTCTTTCTCCCTGAACTTTTCTTCCCCATCCTATGCTTCCATTTGCTCTGCATCATTCAATCTCACTGATGAGTTTAGAACATTTGCTAAAAAATGTCGAAGCACTGCAAAGGATGGATTACTTACCAGAGGTGCATCTTCATCGGAAATCTCAGCAATCCTGGCACCATCAAGACTCGATGGCTCTATATGCGATTTCTCCATTTCTCTAGGACTATTAGCCCCAGCATTGCTGTTGTCTTGATGCCCTTCAGAATCTGATGCTGCTTCTCCATTGACTTTTTCTCTTGATTCTTCCACCTCTCTCTCTTCTGAACTACTTTCTTCATCAACATTTCGGCCACCTTGTGGGACACTCATTCTATCTTCAGAAAGCCTCTTTCCATGGCCCTGCTTCTCTTCATCGGATTCTTCCAAAAAAGTTAAGCTGTTCCTTTTCTTAAGCCTCTTTCCTCTTGAACCTGATGCTACTTTCTTAGGTTTTTTCTCTATAGTAATGATTTCATTCGACACTTCAGCCAGTTCCTGTTCCTCCTCTGAATCACCTTCAAAAGAAAATTCATGAAAATAACAGAGAGGAAAGCATGAATTCATTAGACGAACATGTTTGATATGCACACATGATTAGATTAGTTCAGTCCGAAAGAAAGACAACTTATGTATGTGTCATTTAGGATTACAATATCAGGGTTCATCTCACCACTTTCAGATGTCTTGGTCTCTTCAAGATTTGATACTTCAGAAGTATCTTTTGCATTCTCTTGATGGAAATTACTTTTTGAACCATGTGTTTGTCCACGTCTTGCAGGCTTTCTAGGAGATTGTTTACCATTAACTCTACAAGGAAGAGTTATACAAGTTATAATGATTGAAGCATAAAATAAAACAACAAATGTGCAAAAAGATATTAGTTTCTTGCAGTCAACTCACAATTCTTTTGACTTTTTACCCGGTGAAAAGGTTAAGCCTTTTTGTTTTTGCCCGGACCTACACAGCAGTCAAAAAAATCAGCCTAAAGGGGACACAGCACACTAATGAGGTACCCTATTATATACACAGCAAAACGGATAACTCATTTAGACAAAAGTAAAATAATAATAATAAACTAATTTGTAAAAGGAATACTTACGTTTCAAGTGAAGAGGGCTTTATCTTCTGAAAAAAGAAAATAAAAAAAATCAGATATTCAGATTTAAGTCATAATTTATTTTCATGGAAATGTAAAAAACTTGAGCAAAAGGAAGAGCACTGGCAGAACCAGATACCTTTGTAGCTTTGCGACCCTTGTCAATACGCTCCCAACGCTCCTTTTCCAAACGGAGAATTTCCACATCACCATCATCATATAATATCTTCCACATGATACGACACAATGTTGTATCAGAATGGTAAATAATAGATAACGGGCAAGAAAAAGCATAGAAAAAACTCAGAAGCTGAGTTCAGCATCATTCAACTTACCACATGCTTCCCTTTTAAAGAGTCATAAGATTTAATAGTGCCTCCATAAAATCTGCAGACCATCAACACCCCAACAAATGATTTTCAATAAAAAATATGGCGTGTGATATGTATATATATATATATATGAAAACAGAGAAGTAAATTGTGATTTGAGAAATTTGTCTCCAGGATTTAAAGAAGGAAGATATAAAGAATGTTAGGTGGAGAGCCACATACTAATATAAAATTCAGCAACAGAGAGAATGCATAACACAGCATGAAAATATTGAGAATGAGAAATATACAAAATAAGAAAGTTCCACTCAAGAGCAGCAGAAAAATTAGTAAGGAAAATCATCATTTGAAAGTGTGCTTAAAATGCTTCCATCACAATAAAAAACTTTATGTTGTCATCAATAATTTGTTTTGCTTCTGCAACTGATCTTTATCATCTACACTTACTTCTTATCCGTAGGCCACCAAACTTTAATTCTGCAACCAATTAGATCTTCAGAGCCAATTTCACCTTCCTTTGTTGTGCACTGTAAATAGCAAATAAAATAAAAAACTATGATTCCAGGAGGAGGGTTGGGAGATTTAAGATCCACACGCATTGCATAGAGGCAATATTAATGTTAAACCATTACAATACCAATTAAAAAGGCATGTAAAGAGAAGAACTTACCTTGGAAAATCCTGCATTACTTTTTCTTGTCCTCTTTTTAGTAGACCCTATGGCGGACTTAGAATTGTTATATGCAGTCTTATCACTCTGTTTTAAATTATCAGAACTCTGCAACAAAAAGGGGAAAAAGCACAAGTCTGCATCATATATAAATTACATCCCACATCAACATAAATGTACTTGACAGTAAGACCGCACCTTCATTTCATGCTCATCAGGTTCATCAGACTCATCACTATGATAGCTCTCAGAGTCCTTACTTGTTTGTTTTGATGAGGGCACTAGCAAGTCTTTGTCACTGCCTTTGATCATTTTTGTCTGCATACCTTTCCCGTCTGCATCAGGATCAACTTCTGCATCAAACAGTAATTTGGCTTCAGAAGAGTCTTCCCCCGAAACTCTTTGGGGAGCCCCTGAAGCACTGGTTGATAACCTCAGTTTTCCATGAGTAGAGGATGACTGGCTACGTTTAGACACCGAGACAGGTGTTGTTTCTCCAGCTTTTCTCTTTTTACCTGATGCATACTCTGGATCCTTTGGTGCCTTCTTACTCAAAGAATATTCATGACCGTTGCTTGGCTCAAAATTGGTAGATATTCCCGAGTTATCCAAGTTAATTTGTTCAACCATATTTGAGATATCAATATCACTTTCAGCCTTTTTTGTTTCAGCCATCCCAGACTTACTCTTTTTCACCTTTTTGCCCTTAGTTGCCTGAGATTTTATGTGCTTTAACATCTCTCCCAGAGGCATGTCATTTCCATCTTTTTCATCATCCTTTGAAGCTTCATCCTCAGATAAGTGAGATGGAACCTGTCATATAAATTAAGCATAATCAGATGGTTCAAAATTTAAAAAGCACTAAAATTGAGACTTCATTTTACCCTCAGCATCATACATACCACTTCTAGTTCAAGAGATTCAAAGTGAGTCAAGACACTGTCATCAGCCAACCAGCTTTTTGCTTCACTAACCTGACAGATGAATTCAGTAGCATTAATCAGCAACGTCTTAATTAGTAATGATCCAGGATCTAATAAATGTTAAAAAAAATAGTATTGTTCAGATCAGTCAAAGCAAAAACAAAGACTTCATCAGCTGAGATTCACCATGGGGTTACTCTAACTAAACTAGTATAAAGCATTTACTAGAATGAAGGTGATAGTATTAAATCAGCAAAAAGATGATGCTATATTGTTTATTTTGAAAGAGAAACATACCGCAGTCTCATCTCCATCCTTCTTCTCAGATGCTTTGTACAGCTTTGGGGGCAGGGAAACTGAAGGAGACAATCCTTGCAAATTAGCATCCTTTGGCACTAATCGCTCAGTTATTGCTAACCCAAGGTCACATATTGCATGAGAATTCTGGATATTCATTGATCAGAAATGTAAGATTACAGTCTCTTATCACTTAAACTTTTGCTATTATTAACTTTCACGAATTAAAATATTTTGTCCTCAACCTTTGATTTTGATATGTTAACAGCATCCTCAGAATACTTGATATTCTGAAAGATAGAAGTGATGGTAGATATTATTTCCTTCTCTCTGTCAGTTACTTCTGACTTAGCATCCCCATCTCTTTGCAGTAGCATTGACAGCAATAAGTGCATCTGCCTGAAAATTCAAAGCAGGATATATTTCAATAACAATGAGCATTCCCACATTCCCAACAGCCAACATATTCCATTTCTAGTTTTGATATCAAGTAAAATTTGTAGGCATTGCCCCAAGTTCAATGCCTCATCATATTTCAAATCAGTACCAAATATACATTTAAATGTTTGTTCAGTAAAACAGATCAGGTACGTGTAAGCATCGCAGCCAAAAAAAGAGTACAGTCCTAAATGTGTTTGGATAGGGTATATGAAATAGGCATTAACAAGAAGACCCTTAAACTGTTATTCCAAACTAAAAGGCTCTTATAAGCTTTCCTTAGCACATCAAACAATACCGTGAAGCCCAGTGCGTATACAAGCATTAGTAAGTCATAAAGCATGTACCAAAAGTAAACTATAGCTATCCCAACCCCCCCCCCCCCCTCTCTCTCTCTCTCTCTCTTTCATGTCTCTCTTTTGATTTGATTCATTCCACACCCTTTGTGAAGAGAATATACATATGCACCAAACAGAGATATATAATGTAGTGAAAATATTACCGGTATATATTATCATATGCTCCAATATCCTTGCACTCGTCAATATTGGGACATGAATTGTGAGCAAGTGCATGAACTAGGTATGGAAGGATGTATTCAGGGTAAGTTGTCAAGGAATTTGCATCTGATTTCACAGAAAGTTTCCGTGCCTTTGATTGGTGTAGCATTTGAATAATGTCAGCCAGGTTCTGTTTAGCCTGCATTAACAGAAATTAATCATCATAAAAACAAAAAAAAAAATTGATGTAAAAGCAAGGAAAACTTAAAATTAGAAAAGACAGAACTGATCAACAATTTACCTCCACAAACTCCTCTGGCTTTGATCCAAATATGTCGAACAACACAGCACAAGCATATTTGGCATCCAAATGGCGCTCTTTTATATATTGGTGAACCTTAGTTGAGAAAACTTTCTTAGCTTGAGGGAAGCTAATCTGCAAGACTCAACAGTGAGAAGCAGTTATTTCTACAATGAAATGAAAACTTCAACAAATGAATTTCTGTATACATGTGAGAAGTAGTCTTCTATCTTCATAAGAATCAGAAGAAAAACTATATATTCTCATGAAGAAATTTAGACAGAACCAAAAGAAGTAGCCCACCTCTGATGCCCTTAAAGTTAAGTGGAAAAGCTCAGCAGATATCTTATGGTCCCAGAGCCTTGATAAACGAAGAACTGCCTTTGCAGCAGCAAGCCTCAGATGGGCCTTATCAACTGAACTGTGAGAAAGCATAAATGAGTGCATAGTATCTGAACCATAATACAATTTAAAATTAATTTAAAAATATGTATCTCTGAAGCTTATATACCTTGACTGTAAGTCTTTTGATATTTCACCATAAGATAGGATTTTCGTGAGGATATCTAGAAGACTGTCAATATCAGGACGAACATGAGCATCTTTTATTGGCAAGTAGCTCTTTACTAAGGTTTTAATGCCATATATCTGTAGCAAAAAAAGAAAACAAAGGGGAACACAGAGAGAGCAATTTGTTTAAAAATGAACCCAACTTACAAGCACTTTCCAATGTATCGAATTACATGATACAAAAGCTACCAAAAGTATCTCAAACAAATAGAAGAGACTATTCCTCCTACTAACCTTCAGCATACAAAGATCGCTTTTATCATCCCAAGATGCTCTTGTGAGATCTTCTTTCTGAAATGGCAAAGCAAGCATTTAGAAGAAAATCAATTTTTCCAATGCTTTTTCTTATTCCAATAACGACCTCTCCTTTCAAAGAAATTTGAATAGCTTACACTATCACATTCCAAAATCTTGTTTGTAATAAATTCTCTGATTTCGCTCTCTCTAGTTTCAAAGACAGATATTGCAATCTGCGCTATACACCCCAAAGACTGCAGAACTGCAGGTAGGTGTGTTTTCTCTTCCAGCATATCTACAAGTTTCTGAATATAAAGTGGGAAGAATTAGAATGGTAGGAAAAAAATGAATATGTTTATAATCAATGAATCAAGTATATAAAACCTTGTATAGAACAGAGAGAGACTTGATGCCATCATCCTTTGTTATCGCAGCCAATGCATGGACAGCATACTTGGCCAGTCTCCGACTGCCTTCTAAACACAGTCTCTCCAATATAAGATCTGCAGAACTGCATAAAAAAGACAGATGGTAAGAAAATAATACAAAGAAATGATTTAAAAGGCTGACAACTTTAGTAGTAGCACCTTGATGTAACTGCAAGTTGTTCACGAATAGTACCACCTGCCCTTGCTAAAACTTGCAAAACACCCTCTTTAATCACATCATTATTATTCTTAAGTAAATTTAACAGCTCTTCCTCACTGCCAGTAAAAAGCAATGGACTAAAACGAGCAATTATCTGTAGTTCAAAACGAGTGAAGTTAACCAGAAAGTTAAAAAAATTATGATAATGTTTATAGTTTTATGTGTGCAAAGAGCATAGTTACATAAACATGAACTTATCAGAAAATGATACTGTAAAAGAAAAAAAAGAAGCATCCAAACTTATATGACACTATAAAAGCCATTTTTGAGCTTCTCCTATAAGCTTAAACATCGAGAAGGAATTAGTTCAGCGGCATTGTATCAAAGCCTCTTTGACCATAAGACAATAGTTCGACCCTTGTCACCTCCATTTTCAATTAAATCAAACTTCAATCCGAGGTAATGATAGGCCTGTGCCTCATCTACACTTTAAGCCCAACAAACTTTCATACAAGTACAAATAAAAATCATTCCTGTGTGTTCTTCTAACATGCAAAGTACTCTAGCAAAATATGGGAACTGTTTGTTTATAATTCATGCCAAAATGCATCAAGAAGTGTTCGAGAACAAGTGCAATAATCAAAGACATGAAGAAGTGATATGTTCTTACCACCAATATATTCATGCAAGATTGTGTACGCTGAGCATTCTCAGCAGATTTTTGAGCAACTGTTTCTGAAAGAATTGCTTTCACATGCTCCTTGTTGAAAAGCAAATAGGAGCATTTCACAGAGAGAGTACTCAGAAATTCATAGAGGCGATGTTTCTCACCAAGAATTTTAAGCAAATCATCCTGCAAACGAAAAATAAATAATTACTAAATCAACAAATAACAAACTACAAGCTAGTGTTTCTTTCTTTCCCTGCTAGGAGAGGAAAAAGGGACCAAATTATTCTGAATAATGATTCTGTATCATTTAAATGTTGAACAACTCCTCCATTATAATAAACCCCCTAAAAGAACATATGAATGGTCAACCATCGTAATAACATTTATGCAGTTGTAATAACATTTATGCAGTTCATCAAGTTGGCACCTAGGAAAATTGTTCTTAATGTTACGGCAAAGCAAATCTAGAGACAGATATGTGAGCATCAAGTTGTGAAACATTTCTGTAAATTTTACTGTAAGCTAGTGCAATCTATGGTGACAAATAATTGATAACGATGGAAAAGGGTTTAAATCAAACATCCATTAACCTCCCAAATTCATGAAGTTTGCAAACAATATATAAAACAAGAATTCAGCATCGACTTCAAAAATTTGGGTCTCCCATCTTTTAAAGATTAATGCCCAAGCAGTTTTAGCATGTTGTCAAAAATAAGTATCTCCAAAACCATATCTATCAGTACTGATCATTTTACCCGGCAGACACGAGCTTGGTGAATGCTAGTATTTGGATCCACAAGATTTGTCAAAATCTTCCAGATATTGGCATCCTTTAATTGATTAAGAATCCGGAAACTCGTTTCGGCCTTTATGGGGTCAGCAAATGAACGAGACATTACACGGAAACAGAGCAGAGTCCTTTTTTGGACCTCAGGAACATCTTTATCCTGCATTTACATGAGGGTCAATTCCTTCTGGCCATGAAATTTCCTGTGAACAGTTTATCTTCCCAATTTCCGAAGTCACATACCTTACTCATCTGCCTCAGGGATAGATACTTCTGCATCTCTTGCTGTAACCTGCAAAAGAGATTTTGTTAAAACTGAATCTTCATTTGCATATTGAGGTGCCTGGTGCTATATAAGACACCACATAAGTCAACCAGTCTTACCTATGTTTCTGTTCCAGTATCTTCTCAAAAGCCTTGACCTCCACTTTATCAAAACCAGAGAAAATGCCAACCCAATGTTTAACAATATCACTAACTGACAGCTCTGCCGGAAACAGGGACCCACATAGAACAGATTCAATTATATCTGATCTGCAGAACGGAGAAAAGAGACACGACAATAATTAGAACACATTAGAAAACATGACTCTGTTGTGATAACAAAGTTAACCACCAAACCATTCAACGACTCCTATTTTGTACTCTAAAAGCATGTGGAATCTTGAAAAGGTTATGCAATTGCCATAAACCAACGGAAGTCATTCACCCCATATAACAGTAAAATAGATTGGCCAGAGTGCGCCCAAGTACAGAAAGAACAACATTTCAGACTTGCAATATTTTCTAATAAATCTTATACCAAGAAAAAAAAGTCAGGATGCAAGTTTGGTATCAATACAAATACAAATATATGAGTGTGTATATAAAAATTTAATTCACAATTTTTCTGTGGGTCCTGCTGGAGGAGTTACCCATAGCCATACCAAGTGGCTGAGAACCACTAGTGCATACAATTATATACTTTACATTTTAAAAAAGGAAATTATGGTTGGACCATTGTTTAAAAAAAAAAAAACTATTTTATTGACTCTGTTTTGCACTAAAGGAAATTTTTCTCAAAGAGAGGAATTGGATTGATATGCTGATACAAACATACATTGACATATACATGCCACATGGTATTATTCAATGATAATAACTCCAAGATAAAAAATGTTGACCTAAAAGATAAGACATCAAAATCAGAGGGTTTTCTTAACCAATAAATAATAATTAGTGAGGATTCATTTCAAGTAGCAAAATTTATCTATTTTTCCCTAAAATCTGATGGAATTAAACTGAACATTATATAGGTTCGATAACTTGGAAAAACAATTCAATTCACCCAATACAAATAATAACTTTCTAAACAAGTGTTTTCACAATGCTACAAATAAGTAATTGTTATTATTCTTATTTTGGAAAAAGGCCAGTTCTTCTTAATTGATAAAACAAAAACAAGAATCAATATGCAAACTTCATGATGATCATAATACAAGTATTGACAAATGGAAAAGATAATAAAGAATATAGCATAAGTGTTTCACCTGAAATCTTTGTCATAGAAACATCTAAGTATCTTCCCCGGAATCCAGTCATATTCATTAGAATTGACATTGTTGGAGCTCTTCTCACAAAAAACTTTATACACCTCAGCCAATCTATCCATTGTATACCTTTTCACTAGTAGCTGCAGATGCAAAGCAAATTAAGGTATACTGCAGTTGAAATTGATTAACAAAGGTAAAAAAACAAAAACCTAGAGGTATACATACAGATCTGTCACGAAGCCGTTCCGCAACAAGTTTGACAGTTTCCAGCGGAACTGCATTCAGGGAATGACAAGCCACATCACAGATGACAGCCACAACTTGCTTTCGAATGCTTTCATCAAAATCCAGAAGCCGTTCACAAAGAGAAGCTAAGTTTGACCCAAATATAATCAGTACATGTAACATGATAGAAGTAAAAAATACAAAAAAACAGACTGACCAGATGTCAGACGTGTGTGTTTGATGCACTTACATATTATTTGAGGAGCTTCAACTCTAAAAGGATCCAACAACAAACAGTTCTTAACGCGCTCAAGGACAGACATGCGAACCTCGACAACTCTATCAGCCAATCTTTTCAAAAATTCTGAGAATATTGGCTGAAATTCTTCGTGAATGGAAGATCCAGGAAGGGTTATTATATCGCCAACCAAACTCACTGCTTTCAGACGGGTTTCCAGCTGGTCAGTCTACAAATTACCAAATTAAAAGTGAGAATCCAGACATTAAATCTGATGATAGCCTAAGAGTACAATTCTGTTGAACTCAGGACCTATATTGATTAGGACAGTTCTCTAATATTAGAATTTCATACATTCCAAAACCCAGAACCTCCACACGTAACATAAATTACACAGACAGAAAAACATCTTAATCAGACCAATAAGGTCACTTTAGTGAAAATAGTCTAAAAAGACATAGTTACTGCATCATAAAAGCTAATAAATCACTAATCACCAGTAGCTCTCCAGTCACATAAGGGAGAACTCCAGATAGTATCTGAGGAGCACAGCAATACAGATCATAGATAATTCCATGGTATTCAACTTGACTATTGACTGGCTTATTATCTCCGGACATCACTGATAGCAAGAACTGCTTAATGCTGGGTTCAAGTTTTCCAACGCACTTCTGTATGACATTCATAGCAAGCCTCCTTGAAGCCATAGCACCACCCTGGCATTGAAATTCCACATGGTAATATTTCTCAGTACCTGCCATTGATTGGCAAAGGAGATTACATAAAGAAGTACTTACTTTTTTTTCACGACCTAATGAAGACAGTATAATAGATAGAAGATCTTCTCGGACATCCTCACTCTCTTCTAATAGATCCACAATTATAGTTTGCATGGATGACAGAACACTTTCTGGATGATCATCTCTGATTATGAAACAAAATTAACAGACAGCAGTTATCAAACAAAAGAGGATTCCTAATCAAGAAGTAACCAACATATTTTATGATAAACAAACATGAGGTCATGTGAAACAATTAACTAGAAGATTTTACGATAAACTAACCTGACAACTGCAAAGAAAGTACTAAACATTTCATTCACCAGATAATCACATTCGAGATCTAACATTACAACACATGATCTATATTTTGCAACAGTCTCCAATATAACAACTCGTCGGCCAAAGGATGGACCACTGGTATCACTTAGACCACTAAAAGTGCCCACAATCAGCTGAAAGGTGTCCTGAAAAGAGATATAGCAAAGATTACGACAAAGAAAATTGTAAATCATGTTCCCACCTTCAATTTTGGTGGCTAAAAGTGGCAGGGAAACAATGGTATTTTCAAGTTATAAATGAGAAGAAGACCCATATCAGAGATTCATAGAAAATGAAAGGCACCTTAAGAACATCATCACTATAAGGAGCTTCAGGTGCAGTGATCCGAGTTATCTCACAGACACAGGTTGCAAGTAGAAGCTTGACATCTCTATCTTGGTGCTTCAGCAACTCTGGCTTAACAATTGCATTGAAAAAGGGCTTCATAGACTCCAATGCCGAAGCTGAAGGTGACTGTTCCAACTCAGCAAGGCATGTGGTTGCTTGCTGCATGTGAAAAAAAAAAGAAAATGAAATGAGAAGGGGAGGACATTTCACCAAAATTCCAGTCGCTTCATAGTAAGGAGTAAGGACAACTTCCGCTAAGACTATCTCCATATGAACAACTTAAAACAGTAGCATTTGAAAATTTACATCAATCCCTCATTCACAAATGACAAATCACAATCCAATACATGTTCCCCTCTTCGTGTTTCTAATTCTTTTTATTTTTTGTCGAGTGTGTAAAAATGTTTCTAGTTTATCTCATAATCCACTCCAAGTAAACAACCCTTTCAACCTCAATTGCATTCGAAAAGAACCCCAAATTCTTTCCTTCAACACACATGTGGACTGCTTTGCTTCCATTCTCATTCACGGGCATGAAAGTTGCAATGCAATTTTCAATATCGTCAGCGCCCAATTTAGCACATGGATTTGAGCAACCCTCACGACCATACACACATCAACCTAAATCACGAGATTGACCACAAGTTTGCTGCAAATTTACACACCAGTCTAGGCACAAGCATAACAAATCAGCTAACTGCTCTTCTAAGCTGCACAAAGCACGCCCTCAAAACCAACCCACCGAAGAAGCACTAAATTTGGAAGAAGCAAAAGCAAACCCCACAAAATTGAAGGGCATTTGAGCTAATTTCTATTATCAGTTTAAAATAAAGAATTGGCACAGCCTATAATTTGCGCCTTGAAACGGAGAGTAACAGATATAAGCAACACGAAAGAACAGAGAAAAATAGATAGATAGATGGATTAAGTTAAAGAGAAATGGAAATGGAAATGGAAAATTGGGAAAAGGAAGGAGAGAATGAGAAGGAACCTTCAAGAGCTTGAGGAGAGCGTCTTTGGAGGAGGGAAGGGGGTCGAGCTTGGATCCCAGCTCCTTGAGCTGCAGGTGAGCCATAATTCCTCTCTCTTGACGACGAGACGTGCCGTTTCAATGCTCTTTCATGGACCAGCTTCTAATTTCAAACTTGACGAGACAGACAGAGAAAGAAAGAAAGAGAGACAAACAAGGTAAGCGAGCGAGTGAGAGGGTTTGGTTTTGCAATTTTATTTAGTATTTTGTTTCCGTCTATGTTCTGTGTTTAATGTAATACTAGAATACTAGTCTTCTATCAGATGTATTCACGGGGATTATATCAAATTTTACGTTTAAGATATTAAATAATTAATTAAAAAAATATTTGTATAAAATGAAGTTAAATGAAAATATGTTATTTATAAATTTATTTTGTAAATATAACAATAAAAATATACAATGAAATTATTATTATATTAGTAGATGCAAATAAAATTATTCAATCACATAATTAGTTTTTATCTTTTTCAATATCAAATTTGTATTCATAAAATATTTATAATTATTCTCTTTCAATAATCAACCAAAAATAATCATAATTTACAGATTATCAATCACTAAAAATTATCGAAATCATAGAAAATATTTCAAAACTAATAATTATCAATCATTAATAATTATTAATTATTTATATCTATTCTCGTCCAACAATCAATAAAAATATTAAAAATTACTAATTCATGTTCATAATTATTCCTAATTAATAAAAAATATTAAAAATATGTAATATCAATCACTAAAATTCTCTAAAATATTCACTAATTATCAATCACTAAAAATCATTAAATTACAGGTAAAATATTCAAATATCACTAATTATCAAACATTAATAATTACTAATAATTCATAATTATTCTCTTTTAAAAAAACATGTTCGTTATTTATGTTTTACATTTCCCGTGAGACAGTTAATCAATCATGTCAAATATCAAATTATGAAGAATAGAAAATGAGGAGAAGAATGAAACAATAAAAAAATATAGAAGAAAGATGAAGAATAGAAAATGAAAGAAGAAGAATTAAAAATAAATTAAAAATAGAAAAAAATGAAGGGTGACTAAGAAGGTAAATGAAAAAAATGAAATAAGAAAGAAAAAAAAAGAGCAAGAAATAGAGATGGCAAATTAAGAGAGGAAGGTAAAAAACAATGAAGTTGAAAGGGTTGAGAAAGTGGAAAGATATATAGATATAGATGATTTGACCTTAATTTAAAATCAAATGCTATAAACAAAGAAAAGAATCTGAAAGAAGATTTTTTATAATGTGAACGTAAATAGAAAATTTATATAAAGAAGATTTTATCATATATATTTCGAAATAAGATTTTTCAAATTTATATTATGAAATTTGATTAGACATTTCCAAATCAAATATTATCATTTCTAAATATTTTATGCATAAAATCAATTATTCTAAATAAAATAAAAGATACATATTGGATATTAATATTTAAAAGATACATTAAAAATTTGTAAATATCTTGAAAGAATAAAAATAAAGGATACCTAAAATTACATACGTGTCACATTTATAGAAACTCAATTAATGGACAAATTGGTAATCAACCATTACATGTCTTTTACAATATTATATTATATAGATGTTAATGTTGTAACTTATGGTGCTGCGTCCGTGTGTCTCACCTAAGCTCCACCGGGCCTTCCCATTTTCGGACACCGATACGAAATTAACTCCAATTCTATATCCACGCGATGCGATATTTTTCGATATTTCACGTGCTCACTTTTTTTTTTATTTTCATTTTCTCGTAAATCTAGCAGCCTATTAATAATTTAATAATAAAAATTTATACACAATAAAAAAAATCACCCGTTCTTGCATGCATTTTCTCTTTGCATCAGTAGATTAACCACGCATTTTATTTATTTAAAGTAGTTAATTATCCTCTTTTTTTAGAAAAGAAAAACTCCACCAATTTACTAAATATATTTATTAGAAGTAAATGAAGAATTTGATTTGAGGCAATGATAGGATAGAAATAAATTGCTCTTCAGTTTGACGATGCCATATTATTTGACAAATTTGGCATCTGATAATATAATTTTGTTGTTCATTAAAAGAGATGCGATCCTAAGATTTGAAACACATAGTATTAAACTATCCATTCATTCCTTTTACATGTCTTACACTCTTATAAATTGATCTACTAACATGGATATATGTGTATAACATTTTTTTTAACCATTAAAAGCATGTTCTCAGTCCATTGACATAACTGATGTAATATTATGTAGAAACTAATATCGGCGCACATAATCCATAACATTATATGGTAGTATATGTTTGTTTTAGATATAGTTTCCAACTAATGGGCATTAGGTAATTAAAAGGGAAGCTATATGTGTGTCATATGTTTCTTAAATTGTTTCGTAATTTATATATGTGATGGCTAAAATTTAATTCAGCCGGATGGGTGATTATAGAAAGACGCTATGAGAAAGTATAAATAAAGAGCTTCCTTTATAGCTTTAGATAAAATGAGGGGAAAAAAAATGATATTTGCATTATGGTCATATCTATTCCGGATGAAAATGGGAAGATACCCATCAAGACTCAACAGTGCAGTGGTTGTATATATTTCGTAACTATTCAACGAGGCAAATAAAGAGAATTGTTTTAAAATGGAAACCAATGCTGAGGCTAATTGTAGGCCTAAAAGCTCCTACAGAATCGGCTTCCATAGCATAGTGGTAGTGCGTTCGCTTCGTAAGCGAAAGGTCGCGAGTTCGATCCTCGCTGGGAGCTGTCTATAATTGTTATTTTTTAAACTTTAATTTCTTCCTGTCTGATTAAGGGATTATTTTGACTTTGTAGCGACAAAACTTGCAGTTTGAAATGAAATCATACTGATCATGACATGCACCCATATTACATCTATCAGAAGTCGAAACTAAAGTTTAATCAAACCAAAGTTATTCATTAATTCCAGTACTACATAGAGATCAGGATTAGGATTCTAAATTCCATCCCTTTTTTTCACATTTGGCTACTCATCAATACAGGCTAGCTAGTCTTAACGAACATAATTAAATTACTGATGAGAGAGAGTTAATAAAGCAAGCATGCATGCATGCATGCAGCTGCTAATTAAGCTTAGTCTTGGATCTTTCATTCAAGTAGCTACTCACTTATATTGACCACCATTATTGCAGGTTTCAGCATTGTTATTATTATTACTATCTGTGAGGGAAGAGGGTTGATGATGATGAGAAGATCCTCCTGCTGGCCTCATGTAAGTGGGTGCACCAAAATACCCATTAGGATGAGGATGGGGAATGTGAAACTGGTGCGGCACAAATGCAGCCGCCCCGAGAGGAGGAGGGGCGTAGTCGAGGAGGGTCCGCTTGGCGGCGAGAGGGTCGGGCTGCCTGATGGAGGAGGTGCGGTCGCCCTCGAGGTCGCGGAACCTGTGAAGGTAGATGGTGAGAGGCTCGATGTAGTCGTCGAAGCCGAGCTTGCTCATGGCCCACAGCACGTCCTCCGCCGTGATAGTCTTGCGCTGCTCCCTCTGGCACCGCTCGTTGGCCTCCCCCGTGATGAAGCTGATGTACTCCGACACGCACTCCTGGATTGTCTCCTTCGCGTCGTCCGAGATCTTCGCGTGCGCTGGCAGGATCTTCCGCATTATCCTTATCACATTCGCTATCGGCATGAACCGGTCCTGCTCCCTCACTGTGCACTCGCTCTCATCTCCTCCGTTCGAGTTCGAGTTCGAGTTCGAGTTGTTGTTGCTGTTGCTGTTCTTCATCTGATCTGACTTCAGCACCCCTCCTCCTATGACAAATGAAATTAGTATAAAACAATTAATTAACATACTAGCTATCTATCAGCTTGGGCCTAGCTAGCTAGCTAGCTAGCTCATATCCAAAAAGTCGTCTCATGGCCCAAATAAAACAGCATGCATGCATTATATTGGTCGTGAGAGAGAGAGAGAGCTTGGGGAAGGGGAAGGGGGAATCCGAAGAAAAAGACAAAAAGCACTCAGTGAAGTCATGCCTGCCTGCCGTTAAAGGGAACCTAGAAAAAGGCGCATCATCTCTCTCTCATGGCTGGCTTAGCTTTATTTGTTCTCTCATCTAAATCTAATCTCATGCATCCCGCCATATCAGTCTATGTGTGTATGTATGTGGAACGCATTTCAAAGAAAAGCTGCCTCTCTCTCTCTATGTATCGCAACCAAGATGGCCCATCCCTCAGTATTAGTTGCAACAAAATACTAAGTTTTTTGTTTTTTTATCTAACCAGTATAATACCTAAAAATAGACAAGAAAGTAAATAAGTTTCAAAATGTTTTTAGTGCGTCACAAAAACTCATCTTTCCGGTATCTAAGTTTACCTTTTTTTGGTTCAGATATATAAATCCAAATAATAATAATAATAATACTAGTGCATTAGTATTAGTATATATTTAAAATATAAAGAAAAAGCAATGCAAATAAATTAAACTGAAGTGAATGGAGTAGTTTGGGCGATAAAGAGGTTAGCGCATGATGATTATGTTGTGGTGGTGCTACGTACCCTGCAATTAATAGAGCAGTAGGTGTGTACTAGCTTGGAGTAACTAGAGTGTTGGGTTAGATTGTGGGAAAGAAAGGAATAGGACGGAAGAGAAGACAAGGAAGGAGATGAAAAGGAGGAAAAGTTAAAGCAGTTATGGTATGTACTTATGGTATCATATGGAGTGATATGAAGTTAGAAGAATGCATGGACGCCACTTGTAAGTAACGGTCAAGGCAGTGGGTGCATGCATGCTTGCCACTTGTTCCTCTTCTGCCTACTATCATAATTATACATACAGTTACTGCCATTAATTATTTAATTAATAATGTCGTCGTCGTCATAGTTTTCATCACCATACATTTTCCGGCGTTACCCTCATCTGACCCAAAACAGCAGCTACCCTCATGGCAGAGGCCGGAGCCATACAGATACCTTGGGCTGCCATCCCTCCATCAGATTAATTAGCTAATTGACGATTCAAGAGAACAATATATATATATATATCAGCAGATCACAATTAATTAATTAAGCTCGCTCGCTCTTTCTCTACTCAACAACATACATATGTATGTATATATAACAGGATCGGATGGAGGAGACCAGATTTTATTGATGAGTAGTACGTAATTGCAAGCAAGGACGCAGCAGATGAAAGATCATCAGCAAATTAAATTAAATTAATAAATGGGCTACAAAAGGATGAAATGACGATATATATATATATAACTTCCATTGCATGCATGTGCTAGATTACATATATAATTAATCTATAGAACAGGACCACTGACAGATATAGATACATACAGTTATATATATAAGTAAGTAGCTAGCTAGTATATATATGATATATGATATGTATATGTTTGTATAATAATCCCGCATGCGAGCGAGAAATCAAAACTAAAGATAATGATAGCTTAAATTTAGAGGGAGGGAGCGAGGTTAAAAAATCACAAGAAAATTAAAGTTGGAGGAGTGCGTGAATTAGGAATGACATACAACAAAATAAAAGAAAATGGCAATTTAAACATGTATCATGTATGTATGTATAGATCTCAGATTCAGAGAAAAGAGATTGAATCAAGGCGCTGCAACAATTCGCCATATTGAGAGAGAAAATTGAGAGAGAGAATGCCAGAGCTCAATTGGTAGAATTTGCATTCTATTTCCATTGAACAGAGAAAAAGAGTATTTATACAGAGTTTGGAAGCAAAGAAAACTAACGGAATGTAACTACCTCTAACTAACTTCTAACAGACTAAAGCTAGCTAAGTGATAATTAACTTGGTTCATTCAATAGAGTAGAGTTGATAGATAGATTTGATTACCAGGAGCAGAGTTAGTGTTGGGGAGCTTGCGGTAGCCATGAAAGGCTCCTCCAGTTTCCATTGAATGCAGATCGAGTGAGCTAGGAATGGGAGAGAGAGTCGTACGTAGTTGATGGCAAGTGTCGAGAGAGAGAGATTTATAGTGCTCAACTCCTTCGAGCCAACGTGTCGCACCGGGCGATCCAAACGAGGAACCAGGCAATAGCCGGTCACGAACAGCAGGGACACTGATCGATGTGACCGACACCCGTAGGTTACGTCGAATCATGTGTCACACCATACGTCATCAAAATACATTTTGCTGATGAGTGTATGTTACGATGTTCCTTACTTCTTCCCCAGCCCCGATCAATCCAACTACTCTATAGATTCATTATATGGTATTGGCAAATCACTGTCATGTGTCCATCAAAATGAATGAATGCTATTTTGCCTCATCTAAAAAGTTTCTGACAATTACTCATGCATGCATTCTTCTACTTGAGTTTACTGCAGCATGCTAGTAATATTGGAACATTTGATTTCACTATTGTAACAATATATTATTAGAACACACGTCTCTTATATTTCTTGATTATTTTCTAATATAATGAAATAATTATCCTCATTTCTAACTATCTCATCCAAATATAGGCTTCCTAGCTACTCTACTAAAGGAATCCAAACTAAAATATTAAGTGCACAACTACAATTTATCCAACTACTCAATCAATTTTATCACTATCATTGGATTTTAAAAATTTAGATATAAAAGTGAGATTGTGTTAAAATAATAATTCAATAATTATGGAGACTATTTTAACCTTCAGACTATTATAATTTATCTTTTAATATATTTTTGCGAGATAGGTTAAAATGGATAATTAGGAGAAATAAAAAGACTTTTAGTTGATGGTGGGTCGATCACTTGTCTACCCAAAGGCTAATGGATAGCCTGCATAGCATAGTGGGCCCTGCATTTCAAAAATGTATGATATGAGAATGAGATGAACGGGGAAATATTTCCTGCATTTTAACAAGGGCCGGATGGATGTGTATACGAAAATTCCTGAATTATTCTGTATAGGAAAATCATTTGATTCATGCGTCGATTTGTATAATATATAAAAGATTCTCGCATTATGTTCCAAATATCAATAGTTGGCAAGCAAGTACGAATCTAGTTGCTTAACATCGTCCTTTAATTTGATTCAAGCATGCACACATTAATTATTTTAACTCTTGCAGCATTGGAAGTAAATTAATTAAGCATTAGTATAATTACTGTTTCTTATGAGCAAGCAAGTGCATACATACACCAATTACATGCATTTCATCAGACACTTGGCCAGGGTTCGCATTAACAAATGAAATGATACCAAATTAAATTGGAATGAACGATGAGACAAGTCATAACAGATCTATCTCTGATTTTTATTAATGTCCCAAGTTGGAGGGAAGTTAGTTAATCACAATAATATATATATTGCATGTCTGGTTGAAGGATGGTAATAAGTAAATTATCAGATCTCTATCAATAGTAAGATAGATAATGCAAGAGAAGACAGATAATTTAGCTGATCTTCAAGTACTCTTTTTCAATATCATAGGGAACAATGAATGAATGAATGAATGTCGGTAGGTACTGCTCAAAGTAAAGGTGTTTCCCATATTCAGGGGCAGGGCGTTTCTACAGTCAATGCACGCATGGCTAACTCAACCCATCCAAGCAAGTGCAAGTGTTCAAGAAAGTATACCATTTATCGATCAACACATCAACTCTGTGAGTCTTCCAATCTTTCTACAACATTTTCAACGTTATGAACAAACCCACCAAGAAGAATTGAGGAAATGGGCCTCTAACCATTCCATTGGGCCCAACAAATGTTTTCTAAAAGAGGCCCATATCGTCGTCCTCTCTAAACGTGCGTTTCTGGCTGCCTACACTCCTCGATGTTGTAGAGTAAAACAGGGAGAAGAGATGATTATTGAACTTAAAAGGAAAAAAGCAGAAGCAAAATTAGCCAGCATCATCATGTACGGATGGATGGCTATGCCTATATATAATATAATATAATATAATATAGTATAATGACGAGGTTCAGTGTCCCCTGAGAATTCAGAATTGCGTGCTGCACTTCGCCATTGGTCGCAATCGTAACACTATGAATCTGGTTCATTCAAGTTTCAACTTCGGATCTGAATTCGGTTCAGCTCCACTCCACCATGTTCATGTTTAGTTTAGACTCCAATTGCCAAATTTCACCAGAAAAACGGAAAGGCAATAGCAATAAATAATTCATTTATTAATAAAAAGGAATAAAATGGTGACAACAACGTTTGGTGGGATTCGGTTTCCGTTCACACGTTAGCTATTACTAAAACAGTAAAACTATAACCTAACCTACAAAAATAAGATGTCATAATTGCCTTTTGCTCAGTGGACATACATACATTCCCAATGATATATCGCTGCCTGCCTGCAAAGGCAAGTCTAGGACTAAGATAGTGCGTGCAGCTATCATTTCATTTCTGAATCTCTTCTCCCGTATAGTATAGTATAGTATAGCATCATCGTATGGTATCAGCCACAACCACAAGGAAATCAGAAATCCCACATCTTGCAATTGCAATAACACCAGCTACGCTTCACACAGGTGCTCATCCAAACTACCTTCTTCTTCTGCTGCTGCTGCTGTTGGTTGCTTATCCATGTAAATTTGATTTCCTTAATGAAATATGTAATTATTTATTGAATGTCTTGTCTTGTCACCCCATTTCTAACACCTCTTGTTCGGTTTCTCGGTATCTTTTTGTTTTTAGCTTGTCATGTCACAAGAGCAGAGCAAAATTTTAACTGTTTGTTTTTCTTTTCTTTTCCAACAAATTATTTTCCTTTGGCCATTTCCCTTTGCTTTGTATCAACTCTTTTTTATTTCTGCACTTTATGAAAGCTCTCTACTTTAGTTTCACAAATTGGCCCACTTTCCGTCTCCCCCGAACCGGAAGTCCGAAGCGACATGTCAACCAATTTACTTGTCACATCCCTTCTCGAGCTTCCCAAAATAACAAAAAAAAAAAGTCATTTTTTTTGTTTTTATTTTATTTTTTTGCTGCAGAACGGTTTTGAAGTCATATAATTTTGATTTCAAATGAGTAATTCGTTAATCCACTTAGTACTATTCGTTTCTATCTCTTTTTATAATCAATGAGGAAAATGGGGTTTACGAGGATTGCTAATGCTAGGCCTATGCTCTGTTTACATTGAGAAAGGGGAGGGGATGCTCAATTTTTGTGTTCCACTTTGTCAAGAATTTCTAGAAGATATAAAGCAGTCTTTGGCGGTGTAGATATTACTTTTTCTCGCGGTTCCCCTGTTTCTGTTTGTATTGCATCCATGTTAATCACAACAAATTCATCTCTTGCTGCAGTACCAATGACTGCTGAAAATCAAGTGCAGCAGATTCAACTACTAGCATCGACTGACGATGATCACGGTGGTATTATTGTGGAAATGGATGAGCCTATAGATGCTACAGCCTTTGCCTCCATTCTCAGGGCTTCAATTTCACACTGGAAACAGCTGGTGGTCTTCCATAAAAGTCGCTTTTTGAAATTGATATAATCTTAATCTGATTTTATTGGCTTGATAGATAGATAGATACATGACGCTACAATGTTAAGACAGGCACAAAGGCTTCTTGTATTATTCATTCATACTTTCTGGGATGTACGTATTTAGTCAACATTGTCTTGCAGGGCAAGAAGGGCGTGTGGATAAAATTGCCTATTCATCTTGTCAGTCTTGTTGAAGCTGTAGTTAAGGTGACTTGGTTGATTTTTATATTGATATATAATAATGGTCACACTTGACAAGTTTGGTTGATGATTGATGAAATTTTGAACCTATGTCTTTATACACAAGTTTTTGTGTTAAGCATTATTTTTGCGGTGCTTTTATGCAGGAGGGTTTTTGGTTTCACCATGCAGAACCAAAATATTTGATGCTTGTACATTGGATTGCTGAAAGTGCAAATACTATTCCTGCTAATGCCACTCACCGAGTGAGTGTTGGTGCACTTGTTGTGAATGAAAAACGAGAGGTATATACACCCATCATTTTTCACACTCTAGTGCAAGCAAGAGAAGAACACCATATTTCAATCGTTTAGGAAAGTGACAGAGTAAAGCACTTTGCATCTCATTTTGAATGGACTACATCTTTGTTGGTTGTTATAACTCCTAAGTTAGTACTCAACTTTTGTGTTCAAGTCGAATCACTCTTCTGTCTCCCCCTTTTGCTCCTGTTTGTGTGTGTGAGTGGCTGTAGATCTGTCTGTGTTGTGTCTCTCACAGCAAATAATTATTGGGAATTAAGCTCTACTCATCTACTGGCATTTGGTGTTAAATGTTAATGTCTCATTTCTGAGTTATCAAATGATCATAGGTCCTTGTGGTTCAAGAAAAGAGTGGACATTTCCAGGGAACTGGATTCTGGAAATTCCCCACTGGAGTTGTTGATCAGGTAAACATAATGGATATCTTTAACACTATATTTTCATATGCTATTCTGCCATTCTGTGTATGTATGATCTACTCATTTAACCTATATATATAGGGAGAAGATATAGGTGTAGCAGCAGTTAGAGAGGTCAAAGAAGAAACAGGAGTAAGTAATCTCTCTGTGGTAGCTATTGAGTGTGGGATAATCCTGAATTGGCCTATCTGGTAAAAAGCAAATAGTTTATCATTGTGATTCCTACGCACAATAATTCCAATTTCTCTCGATTTTCAGGTTGACTCAGAATTTGTTGAAGTATTAGCATTCAGGTATATGCTGTACATTTTGCTATTAGTCAATAAAAAAATGTAGAAACTTTCTTTCCTCTGTTTAATGCTTCTTTGATTGGGAGTTTACTATTTAGATAACTACTGGGCAATCCTTTTGTTATTTCATGTGAATGTGAATATGCAAACAACAGACAAAATCACAAGACATTCTTTGAGAAGTCAGATCTATTCTTTGTGTGCATGTTGTGCCCCCTTTCTTCTGACATCAAAATACAGGAGCTAGAGATAGAGGCTGCACAGGTATATATACTTACTATTTAATTATATTGAAGCTAACAACTTACTGGTATGTTCTCCATTAGAGGATGCACAGGTTTAATTAATATCTAATTCCTTACTAAGCTATCATTTAATATCTTCCCCCTGCCCCTGCCCCTGCATATTCTGAACTATCTTTTCTTCCAAATTGGTTTTGCTTTGATTCATCCAAGTCTGACTATAAATTGTACAATGTTTTGAAACAAGATCTTCAGGAAAATAATGTGGAATTTATTGTTGTAGCCGAAAGCACAAATAAATTGTTGATAGTGTTGTGTGCTGCAGTGGATGCCGTTTGATGAATATGCAGCTCAGCCAATGATGGAAAAGATTGAGCTTATGAAGTACGTAAATGAAATATACTTGGCAAAGACTGATGGAAGATACTCTGGATTTACGCCTCTATCTATAGCATCACACTCATCTGAGCAAAAGAGCTACGTATACTTGAATGCCGGGGGCCTCAAGAGGTGCAATTCTTTATAGGCATCAGCAAATGGTTAGTTTTGGTAACTAAGTATTATTATATATTATTTGGTTCGATTCATTATGTGAACAATGCAGCTCATCATTAGTATTAAAATCAACTTATTTTTTTTAAAAAGGAAATAATTGAATGGGTGAAGATAGAATCCGAAATAAGTTTCTTAGGCCGCGAATGAGCATATGTTTTTTTTTTTGGTTTTCATTGGAAAGCAATTGCAGTGATGATGAAGAAAAGTTAGGTTTGATAAGCCAGAAAGTCTACCACACCAGCAGTTTTAACTGATGTGATTTTACGGCGATGTGCTTCTATTCTATTCTATTCTATTCTATGGAGGCATCATTATATATATGAATATGAGGACATGTATATAATATATAACAATATAATAACCAACTTGCGTTGTGAGTGTATGTGACATCATCCATGACTTAGCTATGTAGTCACTCTTTATTGCTAAGTGCCATGCGCGCATATTGGGCGATGGCGATGATGATGATGATGATAATTTCATAATGTCAACAAGCAACCATGAGCGTGTGTGTATGTGTGTTCACACGATAGATGAGAGGTCACTACCAGTTACAAACTAGGCGAAGATGCCTACCCTCTCTCTATTTCTAATAAATTTGTTTTGTATGTATGCTTTTTATTATCGTTTCAAACCATCAAGTGTACACAGAATGTTCTACTGTATTGGTTTTCCAAAGCCTAACTCCCAAAATATTTATGCACCGTACGTAATTAGAGAGATGGAGACATTTAATTTATTTTGATGGTGACTAAAGAAATTTGTGTCGCTCCATCGAGTATTCGAATATAAAAATTCAAAGCTATCTTCCATTACTTTGACAAAATTCAACAAATCAATCATCCGTTGAAAATTGAAATGCGTGCTCCATTTTGTTTTGTTTTGTTTTGGGTCCCCTTGCCTAGCCTTCACGTCCCGAACTAAGCAGAAGAATCTTGGTCCAAGTTTGCACTTCTGCTCTTCTCTGTCAGTTGAATTCTGATCATAACGTCGCTGTCTCTCTCTCTCTCTCTCTCTCTCTCTCTCTCTCTATCCTCTTTAGATCGACCCATCAAGAATAGGCTCACACGTGGAGGCGACAAAACAGATCTGTCAGAAGCTAGCATAATCAGACTCTAGATAATTCACGACACCGACTACTAATCCCATCTGTTTCTTTTCATCTTCTGCAGTTATCCTACACATATGCATGTCGCTTAGTTTGAGCGGCCCTAAATGATTCACATAATTATATAATTTATGATGGCTTATAATAATAATAAGATGAGCCATGGCTTATCTAATATATTAATTAATAATATGTTCAACTTAAGTCATTCTTAATTATTCAGTAGTTTATGGTGAGAAGAAACACTTCAACATCGAAGCTCTTCAATACAGATGAGACCTTGCATTAGTTATTAACAATGATCCTCCACATTTTAGGATTATACATTTACTAAGACAGTCTCTTTTCCAAATGTAACTCTCTTTTTCGTTAACGTATTGAGACGAATTTTATTGACTTTAAGGTTGTAATAAAAAAAAAAAAAGATAAAATGCTCTTTGGACTTGAATAATGTTAGGATATCTACTTACTTAATTACTTCAAATTCTGTCCATATTAATGAAAACTTGTGTTTATTGAGTGGCAAAATTCAATTAGTCCAACGCTAAACTTCTTGCTTAATTGAAGAAAACACAAACAAAATGTAATTGTTAAAGTACCCAAAAAGAAAAAGAAAAAGAAAATACACCCACGCCAGCAAATTGAAAAGTTTCGAATGTATATATCATTACTCAGTGGAAATCAAAATAATCATTTTTGACCTTTAGAAAGCAAAAAAAGAACAAGACATATCCACATGGTAGGCTGAACCATTTCAGACCGACTGTATTGACAAGGTATATAAACTACAAAATTTGCTCTCCCTCAATTATTGGGGCTTTAATTTCTCTGCAGCTGGTCATAGCCGACTTGCCAATTAGTTAGGGGAATTATAGCAGCAAATATGAATCCAAAACAAAGAAGCAGCACACATCAAGGTAGCTACTAAAATTGGAGAAGATGAGGAAAACATGTACTTATTCATCAGCTATCAGTTATTCCAACGGAATCAAAGAACCAAACCTCCTACCTAGCTAGTTGATTCTGATTACATCAAACGTGTTGCGGTTAATCCTCCTATAGAGAAACAAAACCACAGAGAACAGAGCAGCAAAGATTCTATTGTATTCCAAAATCCAAATTATGATTACATCCAAGTCATAATGTCTATCTCAAGCTCGCTCTCAACAGCAAAAATGAAAGCAACAAATAAATGAAAACACATGTATATACATACATACATACATATACAGGAGTGAGGCATGAAAAACAGGAAGGAATTAGAGGCATAAAAAAATAACAAAATAAATCTGAAGCGGTGCTACCTAGCTATGTTGTGTTGCTTATTAATTATCTAGAATTAGGTGTTGCAGAGGATGGAGATCCATTACTGGCAGATGCATACATGTGGCCTTGATGAGGGCCCATCATCATCATCATCATCGTCATCATAGGGGATGAAGATGATGGCATAGCAACACCATAAGGCAAGGCATCAGCATGGGCAGCATGATCAGGGCCCTGTTGTGGCCTGCCCGCAAGCACAGCAGCCTTGTCGCCCTCGAGCTCCCTGTACTTGTGCAGATAGATCTTGAGTGGGTCGACGTAGTCCTCGAATCCAAGGGTGGTCATGGCCCAGAGCAGATCGTCGCCGTTGATGGTCTTCCTCTTCTCCTTCTGGCACTTGTCGGAGGCCTCCCCTGTGATGAAGCTTATGAACTCCGACACGCACTCCTGCACCGTCTCTTTCGCTTCCTTTGAGATCTTGGCGTTTGCTGGCAGCGCCTTCTTCATTATCCTGCTCACGTTCGCTATTGGAAGCAGCCTCTCCTGCTCTCTGCCCCCTCCCCCTGACTCGTTGTCTGATTCACCCATCATTCACTCATTCCTTCATTATTAATGCCCTATTTATCATACAATCATTTTCACCACCACCACCAACAAACACACTCACTAATTAACTTATTATTATTATATTGTATCTATGTGTGTACTATAATAGTATAATATATCAAGCAGTAGCCTATAGCAGCCCTAATTAACTAGCTAGCTAGGAAGTGGAAGTGTAAATTGATATAGATATGGTCATAGTGTGTACTGTATTTAAATAATGATTAAGTTTAGAAGATTATTAAGTATTGTGGGTTTCATGCAGTGCTGGCGGTTTTGTTTGTTTTAGGGGCTTTAGAAAGGAGAAAAATTTTAAAAAGGTTTAATTGGTTGGTTGGTTCGAGAGAAGTGGGTGGGTTGCCCATGCCTTTTTATTTTTTTTCCCTTTACGCAGTGTCTAGTAAGAGTAGTATCTATTAAATAATTTTAATTGACTTCTTGTATAATTCATTGCATTATTTGATTGGCTCCTTGTAATTACTGGTATTATATGTTAGCATCACTCTAATTTAATTTTGTTTAATTCCTTTGCCTTGTGCGCAGGTGTGACATGTGGCTGGTTTGAAACCGTTGGTGTACGCTACGTATAGATTATAGACGCGTGGCTTAATGTATATTGATTTATTAGAAAAAATCAAAAATTGGTAATGAGAAAATCCACGTCCTTCAATTGTGCGACAGGACAGGATGGGCCTAGCTAGCTAACAAACAAAGAATTTATTATTTGCCACCTGGACAGCGAACTCATTCGATCCAACACAATACATGCGCGGCCTCCACGTTCATGTTTGGGAGCTCCAAACTAAATGAGTGACACGTACGCATGCATCAACAACCTATGCTACAAAACAACTTTCGAATTATTCCCTAAGCTAATGTATGTATGTGGACTCTTTAATTTGGATCTAAACTTGTTATCGGGTTATGGCTCCTGTGGGAGAGTCCTAAGTCATAATCTTTATTCCATCAATTTATGACGCTGAAAAAAACCCCATCCAATCACTATAACTGTTAGGCTTTTTCGATATTTAATTTCAATTGAAACTTATTTAAAACTTTATCCATCGTTAGATTACTGATTAGGATTTTAGGTATATATGCGGAGTCCCTGATGAATGAACACTAATAATAATAAGAAAAATAATTGGAAAACAACAATTTTGCAGTCAAAAGAGTCTAATTTAATATTTAATGACCCAATAGCATTTTAATTGATCTAGTAAAATATGATAAATTTGATCCATATTTTCATTTTGGATGGTTCCCTAGTACAACTCTAATAATAAATATGTACTTTTTCATCCTTTTTGTAAATAAGCATAAATTTTCATATATTGAAAAAAGGAGAAAAACTCACAAGTAGCACATACGTACGTACTAATCTTGATAGTAAAGTCTTATAAAAAAATCATCTCATAATTCTACATTGAGAGAAAATATTATCATACAAGCCAAATTATGTGGTTATAATTTATCTATAACCTTTTACTTAATGATTCTTCTGTAAATATTAATGATGATATGACGTATACTATCATGTCATTACTCTTGTCAATTTCACATCTATGATCTATCTTTCTATTATGATATATATGTGATATGTCCAATTGATAATTAATTTAATTTGGATTATAACTTTTGTTTCACTCACATATTTATCCTACCTTAATATGAAGAAGCTTGCCTCTCGTAAATAAATTTTATTGAGTCATTAGCATTAATAATTTTCTGATTATAGTGTCCTCTCAAATGCATGATTTACCTGCAGATCGAGTTAGTTAATCCTAGTTATTGCTGTTATAGCTAGATGAACTGAAAAGGACCCATTTTAGCAACGAACGGCAATCTGAAAGTGAAGGGATTCAAAAATTAAATGCTGTAACTATTACGTCTTAATAAGAGCGTTAATTATGATGTGAATATAATGCCAATCATCATTACAATTGAGTTTTAAGCTCTATTTATATACATTCATGTAGTTTGGTTTTCAAAGTGTTTATAATAACCAATAAAGAACTATTTTTATGATGAGTTTTGCTAGGGTACAATATTATACCAGCCAAAACAGCTAAAAATAGAATTTTGAGCTTAAATCATTAAATCCAAGAAAAACACACATAGTTAAGAATGCTATTTGGATTAAAAGTATTGAAATGAACTTTGTTGACTGTTTTGGCTGAAAAATTATTGTTACCTAAGAGTTTATCCTTTATGATATTCCTCATAAGTCATTACTTGAACAAAAATATTACTCCCTCCATTCCAAAATATTAGTCGTTTTAGGAAGAAAAAAAATTCCACAATGATTGTCGTTTTCAACTTCCAATGCCAATTTAATTTTTTCATACCTATTATACCCCTAGTATCATTTCTCTTTCTTTCTTAAATATTACTCCAAGGGACCACTAACCATCTTTCTTTCTCATTAATGCTTTAGGTAGTTTAGTCATTTTAATTTATCATTTTATAAAATTAAGAATATTTATTGAATTTCTTAATCTACGTGTAAAAACCTTAAAAGACTAATATTTTGGAATGGAGGGAGTATTTGAACAACCAATTTTTTTAATAACTTAAATATTATATATACTTACAAAAAATTTAAAACTACCATATTTATTACTTATTTTTTTTAATTATTTCTCTCTCCATTCTTCCTCTCTCACATGTACATGTTAGATGTATACATCCATCTCAATATCAAAATAAATTTTTAATAATTCGAATTAAATTAATTAAAAAAATATATGTACTCTTTTCATCATTTAACAAATGATTATTTATGTTACATTTATTTTCATTGACTCTAATGAGAAAGCCATGAAGTCAGTAAAAAAGTTTATAGATAATTGATTGGCAAAAATATCATTTTGGTTCTGTAACTTTAACTCGATTTTGATTTTGGTCCGGTATCTTTTATTTTTTTGATTTTGGTCCTGTAACTTTGCAAACGTCAACTATTTTGGTCCTCCGTCTAAACTCCGTTAGTGAGGTGTTGATATGGCACTAACGGTGCTGACGTGGATGCCACGTGGCGCTGACATGGATGCCACGTGGTGCTGACATGAACGCCACATGACACTGACATGGAAACAGAACCAAATTCACCTTCCTAGAAAAAGAAACAGGACCAAATTCAAAATTGGATAAAAGTTACAGGACCAAAATAAAAAAACTAAAAAAGAAAAGGGACCAAAATGAGCTTAATAAAAAAATGAAAGAGGACTTGCGTAAAATTGATGTAACAAATAAATTATCTAATCTAGATAATATATAATGTTACTCAAACATGTTTTTAATTTGCTTGAAACACATAATTTACTTAATTGCTATAACAATATCTATTCATAATGTGACTAATAAGTTCACAGAATGTTACGTAAGATTTGACTACATCGAAAAATAAAAATAAAAAGTTGAATATTGTGCACATGAAATATGAATATCAACTAAATACATCCAAAAAGTTACTAATAAGTTAATAATGATAGCAACAAGACTGCAAAATAAAGCTAAATAGTGTGCAAATATAATACGAGTACTCCAATATGAGATAAAAAAAGTTAAATACAAGTACTTCCAATATGGTTTTAGCTTGCACACTTGTTGTTATATATGAAATTATTAATAATTTTTTGAATGTAATTAGTTAATGTTTATGTGCACACTAGTTAATTTTCAGATCTGATCGAATCTTAGATAACTTTTGTTGAACTTATTAGTCATGTTATATATTAGTATTATTATAGCAATTAAGCAAATTATGTGTTTCAAACAAATTAAAAGCACATTTGAATAACATTATATATTGTCTAGATTAGACAGATTATTTGTTACATCCAATTTTATGTAGGTCCTATTTTATTTTTTAGTAAGCTCATTTTGGTCCTGTTTCTTTTTTAGTTAGTTGAATTTGGTCCTGTAACTTTTATCCGATTTTGAATTTGGCCCTGTTTCTTTTTTCAAGAAGGTGAATTTGGTTCTGTTTCCATGTCAAAGCCACGTGGCGTCCATGTCAGCACCACATGGCATCCATGTCAGCGCCACGTGGCATCCACGTCAGCATCGTTAGTGCCATATCAGCACCTCACTAACGGAGGTTAGACATAGGACCAAAATAGTTGACGTTTGCAAAGTTACAGGACCAAAATCAAAAAAATAAAAGTTACCAGACCAAAATTAAAATTGGATAAAAGTTACATGACCAAAATGATATTTTTGCCTAATGAATTTAACAAATGATACCACATTTCCCGTATCATTCGATCAAACCCGTTATCTACACATACACTCTCTTAACACAATTTTCATAGAGGCACAATGTGTGGAGGCAATGAGACACGATGACTCCTCAAACTCCAAAAAATGGTAGTCAAATGAAAGTTTGAATTTGGTTGTGATTGGAGGATGGCGGTTGGGGAGAGAATAACTAGGTGAAAGTAGCGTAGCTACACACACACACAAACACAAGACCGTTGGGACAGGCTTGAAAAAACGAGAGATGATGATGAATGCAATGAGATGAGATCAACACATACAACACATACTTATCAAAGCTTGCTGGTAAACGAACGCCTAAACCACGCTTAGTCCTGCCGCTCTTTAACTAACATACATTTTATTTTCTACTCCTTCCAGCCACTTTTATTTGTCTTTCTAGCATATCGCACACATATTAAGATAGTCAATAAAATACTTATCTTTTCTATTTAAAAAAATGTGATGACAAATGTACCCCTATAAAATATTAAATTTTGTTTCTCGTAAACAGTAAAGAGAGATGAACATGGTTTCTCTTTCATAAGTTAATATAAGGATAAAATTGGAAAGAAATAATAAATGCATTTTTGAAAACAACAAGTGACAAATATTGTTGGACAAATTCTAATTGTTAGAAAGACAATTAAAAGTGGACGAAGGGAGTATTTATTTATTTATTCAGTATGAATTGGTAGACCATAAGAGTAGGCTACCAACCTAAATAACTTCCCTTTCCTTTCTAATTAACTTCCAACGCAAACTCCTCACCTCTCTTTCCCCTTCTACATCTTACTTGCATACAATATTCCTTTTCTTGTAAACCCCAATTTACCCCTCCCATTTATTTCTAGCTGCCTTTAATAGCAAGCAGGCATCAACAATGAATTTATTTCATTATTAATATGATATTAATGTTTGATTGGAGTGGAATGAAATTAATATGTTATTTAAAAGTGATGACAACAAATATAAATATATATATATATTGGCACAATACATTCATTACATCACCAATTATTTTGTTTTTTGCTTCCCTTTTATTAGTGTATATCAACTTACTTAATTGCAACCAATAGTCTATTTGATAATAATCAATTCCTTAGATTAGCACATATATACATCATAAATATGGTGAGGGCAAAATTGTCATATTTGTACATTTGATCGATATTTGATTAATAAGGATTGTACAGTGCACAGATGAATTAAAACCAAAGTCAAACCTAAGGGAAAGGAATATATATATTTAGATTTATATATTAGGGCCTCATTTCATCGATCTCTTGTGTAGTGACGACTCACAAGGGTTTCAATATATATATATATAGTATCATTAAGTATTAAGTAATTAATTGTGCAATGATGAGGAATTTTTGCGGCAGCAGCGGCCTTGCTGTGATGATGTCCATCTTCTTCATGGCAGCAGCTGCAGGAAGAGGCAACGCTAGTAATAGTAATATGATCCCTGTGTTTGATGATGATGCGTTAAGAGCAAACACAAGAGTAGATGATGATGAAGTGGTGCGAATGGCTGGCTATGGACACGAGAAGCTATCCACTGTCCTCATCACAGGCTCTCTTCATTGTCACCCTCATTTCCCTGCAACTCAACCTCATCCTCATGCATGGCCAATACCAGGTATATATTTTATACATCATATATAAGCTATTGTGGCAAATTCAAGCATATATATATATTTATTAAATTTCATTATGTACGTAGCAAGCTATATATATCGATCACTAATCATGGCCTTGCTCAGCATATATATATATATTAGTTATCTTGAGATTGAAAATAAGTTTATGCCATTAATTTAAAACAAGAAAACAAACATACATCTTATATATACATAGTTGGCCAAAACGGGAGATGAATGTTATGTTGCATCACTGACCACTACCGCTGAAGAAATTTGGCAGTTAGAGAGTTGGTGTTCCATTGAATGAGTGAATTGTTTGGTGAGTGACAACAGCCAAAAGGTAGATAGCTAGCTTGGTTTTCACTTCCGTGCAGCATGCAGTAATAAGTGTTGGTGAAATTTCTACTTCCGAAAAGGTGAGCAAAATCACATATGGTTGATTGCAATATTATAAACGAAAGATTAAAAATAAAATACAACGACGACAATGATTTGCAACCCTCCTGCAAATAAAATGGTGAGTAGTAGTAGTAGCAGTAGCAGTATACCTTGCCAGTTGATTGCTTGCTAGCCAGGGAACCAACGGTACAGCTAATCATAGCTAGGCATGCTACTGTTTGATAGTATGTCCAAAGTTTGTGGGAATCACAACAACATATTAGTTTTAATAAGATTTTTTGCGTTTAATTAATTTGTTGATTAGAATGCATATATATATCTATCGTAAAATGGAGCGCCAAGAGAAGGAATTTGCAATTTGCACCCAACTCTAATTTCTTGTGGGTTTTTCGCCTACCATATTCTCTTCTCTTGCATAATTATTAGATTAATTAGCAGATCTATCTATGATCAAAACCATCATCAATCCCTGACTGCAAAGCTCTAATTATAACGAAATAATTCATCGAAAGTCATGCATACCAAATACTAAAAGAGGTTCAAAATCAAGTTATTGCAAGACATCCATGACTTTATTAAGTTGAAAACGATGGTAATCAAGTCCCCTACAAATTTGTCTACACAGTGAACCACCCACCATATACATTATGTGCAGGAATAATAGTCTTAATTATGCCTTTTTCAACCTCATAATACTATGATGTTATGTGATCTTATCCATCTTTTTTATGTAGTTATTGAACCTTGACACCGACTGCGTGCACTGAATATCCTCCTCAATTTCCAATATTTTGTTTTTAAAGGATCATTGCATTTGCTTGCAGTAATAAGTTTTGTTAATAATAATCCTAAGATTCATGCATGCAGGAGCAACGGTTGCAGTGAACTGCCACAGCCATGCGAGGGAGAGGAAAGGGAAATCAGCGGTGGTGGCACGAGGTGGTACCGATGAATTTGGAGATTTTATAGTGGACCTCCCTTCGCAGCTCCACGCTATTCCAAACTTGGAGAAGGTGTGTACAGTGAAAGTTGATCGGATGCCAAAGGGAACACTGTGTCGCCCAGCTCACATGAAGAGGCACAAGCAGCTGAGGCTCTCTTCCTTTGGGAATGGCATCCGCACCTACTCTGCCGGTAACATAAGGCTCCAGCATGTATAAAAAACCACGAATTCATTCACAGAAAAGTCGATTAAAAACACACACCAATTAAGTACATTCATTCATATAACAGATTCCATGTATGTCAGTGAGTGCATCACAACATCACCCTTGGATGGCGCTTCAGTCACAGTATTGGGTTGCATGCCTGTGTTTAGAGAGAATATCTCCGCATACATTCTTAGTATGTATATAGCACCTCTGTTTGTTGTTGTTGTTGTTGGCTTTGGTTTGTTCCCCTAATAAACAGTGAAAAACTAGGATCAGTTTGTTTGTAAGATACATGTGGCAGTAATTTGAGAGTGAGTTCCATCAGATTGTTAGATATGTGTTGCGCAACAACCACTGCTGTTGCTCATTTATTTGACACGGATCAATTAATTAATTAAAATTCTTGAATCTGGTGGTCACTAGTACATTTAATTAAATTTCTACCAATAGTAATCGACTCAATGATGCCACCTGTAAAATCAACTAAAATTCTCATTGCAACCAAGCTGACTTAATTGACAGAGATACACGTACGAAAAAACAAAATCCAAAAATAAAATAAAACCTTGAATGCCACAAACCAAGAATCACAGTAAGAACAGAACAGAGAAGTCAAGGGTTTTCCAAGGCTATGTATTTTGCAACGTCCGCACAGCAAGTAAGCTTGTCAGCTTTGTCATCAGGGATTTCGATGGAAAACTCTTCTTCAAGAGCCATAATAAGCTCCACCCTATCCAAGCTGTCCAGGCTCAAGTCTTTTTGAAAATCTGCTGTTTCTGTAACCTACATTAAGTAATGTTAAATTTCCAACAATGTTGTCCTTTGCCATAAAAGATACTATCTCAAGCACCATTTTAAAGTCTTCACATGTGAATAGTGAAAACAGAAACATGAACTATCCAGATTCCAGCACCAAAAGAATGGCAGTTTGGCCAATACTTAAGTAAGTACCTTTGAGGGATCAATTTTGTCATACTTTTTGACCAATCCAATTACTCGGTCCAGTATCAGATCAGAGCTGGTTCCAGTTGAAGTGCACCAACATCTCAAATGCAATAGCACATTCTCATCCCTGACAAAAAACCATCTTTCAGTTGGCCTCCTCAAATTCACATGACTCAAGACAGATTTCCTTATGCTTTGCATATTTAAGAACTCTGCAAATGATACAAGTAATATTTCAACGTGCTGAGGGCCGGTTAGATTCAGAAAATAATAGCCACACAACACAATCAGAGAGTGAAATCGAGAGTAATAGAGCATCTTGATTTCCTCGTTTCCCTGGGTGGAAAACAGTGCAATGATGATTTCACTCAAACCATTACAAAATAAACTGAAGCTACAGGAACATTTCAAACATATAATCATTGCATTGAACAAAACCTGCACATTGCAGTTCAAAATCAATAAATATGGAAATACAAGGAAACACAAATATCATATGAACTGAATTCGATCAATTTCTTTTACTGTTGATTTCTATCATGATATGCATCAACTGATTGTAGACACAACAAATCACACCCCTTTCTGTATAGTCTCCACTATTAGATTCGTATGTAGATTCGTGCAGTGTCAGACAGGGTCACAAAACACGCCTTTGTTCAATATCCACGTGTAATTCAACAGATGTGGAAAATCCATGGTGAACTTGTATCTTCAAATGCGTGTTTGTTCAATCCATGGTTTGAAGGGTACATTTCGACTTATTTTGATAGGTATGGAAAATTTACATTTTCGACACAGTCTCAAGTCATTCGTTAGAACAAAGGTAATTTGCAAACAATATATAATTATAAACCAGGCACGCCCTAAAATCGACCAATTGTGCAAAACAAAACAAATGCACGAAGAATTTGATGTCAACAAGAGTCAGAAAGTATTGCAGCAAAAAGGAACAAAACAATGCATCTAAACCAAAACTAATGGCAGAGACAGGAAGAACAGGCAAAACCAGAAGAAGAGGTGAGCAATTATGAATGAATGAAACGTAAAGAAAGAAATGGGGGAACTCACTCACTGTGAGTGGGATTTGGAATCTCAGATATGCCGACAAAAGGGATGGTCGGCTACGTGTTTGATGTTTTGCCCAACAGAATCGTGTACAGTACAGCGAGCGTCACAACACAAATTACAAACCACCACCACCACTCCTCCTTATCCTTGTTTTTTAGTTTATAATAATCAAAATTATAAATTCAATGTTTGCGGCCCTAGAAGAGAAGGGACAATAATGTTATGCGTAGCCCAATGTAGTAGGTCCAATCATCCCAGTGGAGTGGGTGGGCACATGGATCATTCATAATGGATCGGACCAGTGAGTGGATCTACAATTCTTCTACCTCTATCTATGTAGCAATCTAATCTTGTCTGCCCTAACTACTCAAAAAGCAATGCTATTATTGGAAATTCTTCATATAGACTACACTACACTCCTCAACATAAGAGACAACACACATTTTATTTTCCCTTCGAACCAAACAAAAAAAAAAAGAAAGAGAGAAAACCAAATTTTAGCTTCTGTTTTTTCCTCCTCCTTCCTCTTTCATTCTAAGCTGAGCTATTCTAAATTTCTAATACTTAGTTACTCTAAATTTATATAGTTAATAGTTTCAATTTTTCAATCCTTCAAAGTAATTAAACCCTTTATTATATGATTCTTCCTCTTCACTAGCAGGCCAGCTAGTAGCTACTGCCTTTAGTTTAATGAGATATGAAGGATATTTTAGTTATTACCTTTTACTTTCAAAGATTATTCTGATGACATATCATTGTCCATATATTCGTTTAGAATAACTTCTTAAACTTTTGAAGTTGCCTTTTCTAAAAGATATTGCTTTGAAATGATATTTTTTTTTGGTAAATGGAAAAAAAAATCATATGCACGTGTAAACTACTAAACTTTAATTATTTGTGTCATGAGAATGTTTTGTAATATCATATATTTTTTTCTTCAACTTTACTTTTTTCATTGAAATATCAACCAATCATGCTAAAATATTTGATTATTTATTTTTAAAAATTTATATTAAATAGTATAAAAATAATAAAAGTTTTTCTACGCTTACGCTTGCGGAAACAAATTGTATTGTATACTAAAAAAAATTTATAAGTGAGATGATGAATTTATTTTGGCGATAAATACAAGACTAGTGGTCATGTTCTCCTCATCATTTTTTTTAAATGTAATCACATTTGATACTTTTTTATTTATAAAATTGTAATCACTAATCAGAGAAGTTTAAAAATTGTTGAAAAAAAGTTGAAAGAAATAGGTGGATTGATGGATTAATGATTTATATTTGTATATGGAGACAAAAGAAATGGAAAGGAGGAAGGTGTGGTGTGGGTGATGTGAGAGGAAAACGACGGCGACGATGAAAACAACGTCTGCCCTCTGAAGTAAAGTGGCAGTGCGATCACTGATAATGCATCCATCCATCCATCCCATACACTATACACATTACACATTACACATGACACATTTAATTTAATTTAATTTAGAGTATTGCTAGAGTCACAATAAAAAAATTAGCCAAAACAGTCAACAAATAGGAATTTGGGTTACAATCACCAAACTCATTAAAAATATACTCATGATTAAAAATGCTATTTGGGCCTTAAAGTGTTAAATGGACTTTATTGGCTGGGTTGGCTGATTTTTTGTTATGTCGCAAGCATTTGTGTTTAATTTAATATAATAATATACCATACATTATATAATGTGACCAATGACCATCAACATAATGACATGATTCATACCATATGCTATGTGCAAGCAAATGCAACAGAGAAACATATAAGAGAATAGATGCCAAGCATTAAGAACACAGACACAGTATCTTCCTTCTTCCTTACTTGAACCCAAAATTATTTTTTCTTTTAATAAAAAAAGTTGAATATGAGTGAGTATGATGACGTGACCACTACCAGCGCCATCTTCCTAACTCGTCGGAGAATTTTATAATTAGCTTTAGCATATTTGTTTCAACTCTCCTCCTGCTCCAATTGATGAGTGCTTCCTAAAGTTCCTCCTTTTCCGATATTTATTCGCAGAATAATCAAACAACATTCCTATACTATACTATATTTCTTTAGTGCCTCTTTTTCTGAATTCTGAGCATCTTTAAGGATGGGGAATGTGAATGGGAATGGCACTACTCCTTCGGAAGACGAAGAAGAAGAAGAAGAAGCTTGTTCTGGTACTCTACCGCCAGCCCCACCTGAACTGATGGGTCACTCTCCACCAACCAGCCCCAGAGCCACCCATTCTCCCTTCATCTTCACTCCTCAAGTATGTTCCTTTCTCCTCTCTATCTCCCTCCCTCTTACACCCTTGTTAGGTTTTGATTCAATCTTATGAGTTTCGTATGGACACGCCTCAGCTGCCGTGAGGCTTTGGGATATCTATCAATTTACCTCGTTTGATTTTATTGACTGTAAAAAAAGAAGAAGAAGAAGAAAAGAAAAGTAGGAAATTGTGGCGCACACTAGCTGTTTGATGCACGTCCTCAAGGTGGATATCGAGGTTCTAAAACTACTTTACACTCCCATTAATGCTTTCACCTTGTGATTATGCGTTTTGGGTAATTGGGTGACCGAAACAATAGAGCAGGTCCATAACATGCTGACCTGTGTGTGACCTATCACTAGGTTTTGGCAATCGGACGATATCACTCTTATGGAACCAAATTCAATATTGCTGTGAGTGGGAAACAAGTTGCTTATGGTATTGGAATTGCTTTTATAAGAACTGTGTGCACAGCTTTCTAGATTCTTGTCCATATCAAGAATCAATTATGCTGCCCCTTCCCTCCCCATGTTGTGAACCGTATTGATTGGGACATTTGAGCTTTCATAATTTTTGTTGTCTGTAATTTACTTGTACTATTTGATCCCCTACTCTCTACTGAACCTGGTTCTCAACTCTGTTCTTTTCATCATATTATATGTTATTGGCTGTGGTCCTGGAGAGTCTCTGTTCTCATCAGCTGACAATCATTTCTTTCCTTTTTATAGGTCCCAGTGGTTCCACTGCAAAGACCTGATGAGATGCATGTTCCAAGTCATTCCTGGATGCAAACTACTGCAGGGTATGAAGATATGTACAGTGAAGTAGGAATTCCAACAATGATTACTTGGAGTTGTGGTGGGAAAGATGTATCTGTGGAAGGATCATGGGATAATTGGAAAACAAGGTTTGAAACTCTGGCATCGACTTTATTTGATTTCAAAGCTGCTATAGATGTTAGTTAGATTCTAATATTCCTTGTTTAGCAGAATACACTTGCAGAGATCAGGGAAAGACTTTGCAATAATGAAGGTACTGCCATCTGGTGTTTACCAGTACAGATTTATTGTGGATGGACGGTGGAGGTATGCCCCGGACTTGCCTTGGGCACAAGATGAAGCTGGGAATGCTTACAACATCTTAGATTTACAGGTACTAATTACTATTTAGAATGCAATCAAACTTGATGTACCGGAGTTGGCTAAATATCCAATATACAAGAGTCTGTCTATGTCTCAATTACACAAGTACGATCAAACTTGATGTGTTGGACTTGGTACTCATGATTCACTTTGTAACTATGCACAAGTGCAAGTTTCCTTTGATAAATAGATAGCCACGCTATGAATGTGGATGAATTGGTTTTTTTCTATAGTTCCTGTAGAATAGTTATCCATTTTGTTGTTATTCCATTTTTATTTAGTCCAAGACTGATGATTTTATTTGATGTATGTAGGATTATGTCCCTGAGGACATCGGAAGCATTTCCAGTTTTGAACCCCCTCAATCACCAAACTCGAGTTATAACAACTTCCAACTTAGTTCTGAAGATTATGCAAAGGAGCCACCAATGGTTCCCCCACACTTGCAAATGACACTGCTAAATGTTCCTGCAACAAATATGGAAATCCAACATCCTATGTCAAGACCTCAGCATGGAGTGCTCAATCATCTTTACATGCAGAAAAGGAAGAGCAGTCCTTCAGTGGTTGCACTGGGGACAACTCATCGGTTTCTAGCCAAATATGTCACTGTGGTGCTGTACAAGTCTTTGCAGAGGTAGTAAACATGAATGCCATGGGCCATGCCTGTTACTAGTCAATACACAATAGTGATTAAGTATTGTTATACCTATAAGAAAGAAATGCTAAGCTCCTCACAAGAAAGTCAATATTGTATCGCATATAGAGTAAAAAGCACAATTGCATGATGGCGATTTGTCAGAGTGTTCAGTTCCGAGTTCTTACATAAATGGTGATGGGTTTCTCTAGGAATTTTGGTTGAGTGATCCGAAGGACAAAAATAATTTATGAGATGTTCTTATCCACTATACTACACAGTTGCCAAAGCAATATGTTGTTTTTTTTTGGTTACTAAGCAATATGTTGTTGGTGAAGCTATTTTACGTTGCAGCCCACACATACATTTTCGTTATTAGCTTCGCTCTTATGTTGCTGGATTTTTTTTTCCTTCCAATTTTTCGTTTTTGTTAGTTTCATTGCTGGCTTCCGATTTCGTTTCGTTTTTTATCACCTATTGAGCCTTTTATTGTTGGAGTTCTTTTTCCTATGAAAAGACCTTTGGTGGGAGAAATAGGTGATTTTTTTTAAAAAAATAAAATAAAATAAAAAGGTAACTAATTTTAGGTGATAAACCCTAACTCTTTTTCCTTTCTGCATATCATTGCCACCTCAAAAAGAAGAGAAGAAAGATCCGGTTTCTCTGAATTTATTGCATCCATTCAAAGGCCACCTGTGATTGCTGAAACGTCAATTGTTTCAGAGATTACATGCATCCTATTCCTTTTGGAATTAGATTCGTCGCCCCCTATGAATTTGCAATTTTCATGGCCAATTTTAGTTCACAAAGATCCTTGGTTTTCATATTCCATTTCGTTTGAGGTGCTAGACTACTAATGCAGCTTAATGCTCAAGTCTTAAAAATATGTGACAAGTCACATAAAGCATTAATCCATTACCAATGATACCCCCCATCTGTTACCAAGGCAAGCACATAATAGAGGTAAAACTAAAACTACAGAGAAACCTCCACAAGAACAAGCATGCGTGCATGCATGTACAGAATTGATGAGCAATTGGTTATTCCCTTTCACCCTGTACTTAAAAAGCCTAACTTGTTTCCCACCCCCAAAAACCAAAATGCAAAAGAAGAGAAGCTTTTATATATTAGAATACTGGGCAATTGGCAACTTGAATTCCCGGTGCGGTTGGGCAAGTAGCCAATGGGCAATGGTCCAACTCTGATCCCCACCACTTCAGGTTGTGGCCTGCATTCTGCAGTGCAAAGAAAATAAGAACTCCCATGAAAGCTGTTCCTGCATCCAGTGCTGCAGACAGAACATAGTTGTACTTCTGCCACCAGCGTTTGTGGAAGCGGAACACGAAATAATTGAAGATCATTCCTGTCACCAGCCAGCTTGCAATGTTGGTTGGAGTTGCAGGAGGCATTCCGGCAAAGCCATAGGATATAACTGGGATGTTTATCAAGGGAATCCATTTCTTGTCAGGAAAGATTTTGCTCATCACCCAAACAGGAACTGGCAATACTGCTCCAATGAGGAATAGCCACACCAGGTTCCGGTACAGCCCGCCGGGTCCAAACAAGCGCTTCGGTCCAATCAGACCCCATATCACAGATGCATCAAAGGTCACTCTGTATTTGGGGCAAGTCCAGGGACTGTCACGGGGAAGCTTATCATCCACGCATATGTCCTTAATGCTGTCCAACATCCACCAGGCCACTGCAAGGTTCACTATACCAGCAACTATTGTTCCCACCAGCTGTTTGGAATAAAAAGATGAAAGAATTAATAAGAAAGTAAATAAAGAGAAAAGAAAAAGATTCCGAAAAGGATATTTACCTGAGCTGTATACATGCATCGTGGAGGAATTTTCATGTAGTGTCCAAGTTTGAGATCTGCCAGAAAAGAGAGAGCATGGACGGTGCTGATTCTCCCATAAATTTTGAAGAGCAAGTTTGCAATCGGTTTTCCTGGAAGGAGGTACCCAATCATAAACTGTGCTATAATGTCATATCCAGGTTGCTGCAATGGAAAGAAAACTCATGTTAAAATTAAGACTCTCATGGGTTCCCACTTTAAATTTGCATCAAAATAGTATGTTATGAAGGAGGACAATGAGGAACAGGAGGAGTAAATACCTGGTTGGTAGTTGCCTGGATGACACCAATTGGGAGGGTTACAACAATAGCTAGGGCAAAAGCAAAGAGCATTCCCCACCATGGCAGTTGCACTTCCGTTTTCCACACAAAAGAAATTACCAGGGAAAGCCCCATGCTCCCGAATAATAAGATGAGGAACCACCATTCTGGTACTTGCTTGTAAGCTTTCATGAGTCTACCATGGACATCCAATTTCGCATTACCCATTGCGGATCTGCTCTGCCTCAAAATGTCCCTGCAGAAAGGAAAGGATAGGAAACTACTTCAGTATCTTCTTTTTCATATTTATAGCCTTGAAGGGAGAATATATGGAAGAAAAATACTAGCACTAAAAGATATAAGAGATGAACATGGGCTAAAGGCATTGATAGAAGCCTACCTTCCATAGAACAGTGCTACATGAGTGAGGGTTGCTGTAAATCTTGCAAAACCTGATCCAATAGATAATGCAAACAGAGGGCTAAGGTATAACTTGCTGTATTTGTTGTATGCAGCAATGTCAAGATCAAACTCCGGGGTTAAGATCTTGGTGGTGTCATACTTTTGTCCACTGGCCGTGAACAACTGATTAGAAAATATAGGAAACTTCCGAGCATCGAAAGTGTTAAACTTCCAGTAACATACAGGTACAATGATGTAGATGAACATGATAAACCCAACTCCAACATTGACAATGGAAGACCAAGGAGCAACAAGGGGGCTGCCATGGTAAGCTGAAATGCCAGCCCAATCTAAAGTGAAGGCACCAATGCCAAGTCCATGATAACCTGATCCAACTTGTTGCGCTGTGATGCTATGGGGCCACGCCCAGCACACCCATGAGAAGAACGTCAAGATGGGAAACAGATAGCCAGGGAGTGCATAATACAAGAAGCTCAGTCCCATGGCAATCATGAAAAACTGCATCCTTGTGAGACCTTTTGATTTAGGCTCCTTTTCATGGAGTGCCCTGTATGACACGAGTAGCAATGCAATCAGAATAACATTAGAGGGAATAATGAACATGAAATTACAACAGCTTCAAATAATTGGTTTTTACTGTTGCCTAAATTCTCCTGGAAAAAGATACTAAATCTTTGCCTATATCCAAATTCTGGGCCAACCAATGAAACATTGAGAACAAAATATTAATATATCTCCCACTTGAGCTTTGCCTTTTTCAAATTCATGTCTCTTGTCAAGAAATATTTACAACAACAGGACAAATACAATAATACAACAGAACTAATGATATGAGCCTTTAGGTAGTGAAGATGCGCATAGTCCACAGCATCTAAAAAGGTGAAGAGTAAATGCTTGCACCATGCTCGGTTACTTACAACTGTCAACAGTGTATGCAACAAAAGGTTTGTTCGGGTTCCTATCCACATGCTGTCCCTAAGAATTCCAAGGCATTGATAAACTTGATTTGAGTTATCTTAATTGATTCAACTCATTCTTTCTGGCAATAACACCTTTTCTGGCAAAGAGGTGACTCATGACTCATGAATAATATGTAGATGCAAAATATTTCATTGGAAAGTTTCCATATTTATCACTTGGCAGAAACACCACGGCACCAAATTATGCAAAATATCAAATCAAAGAAATTTCCGCTATTATCTCAAACCATTCCTTTCATTGTGCAGAGTTCTTCCTCATTTAACAATTTAACAGTGGTCCCTAGCTTTGCAAATTGGCAAATGCATATTGAATAATAAAAACATTAGCAGCTACCAAAGAAGGCCTCTTACTGGATTCAGTTCCAACTTAATAAAATGTAATATTGGAGAAAGGGGCAAGAATGAACCTAAAGAGAGACACTTGAGCAAGGTTTGATGGCCACCACATATCAACAGGATCAACCAGATACCTTCTCAAAATCCCAGCCCATCCATAACCCAATATCTGCAACGCAATTCAGAACAATAACTATTAAAGTTAAACTTTTGGCACAACTACAAAGCAGATTGATCGCAGAATATTTGCTTGTAAGGACAAAATTCCAAAAAATGATGTATGGATTTGCATATTGGAAATTCAACGCATTTTCCACACATTTTGTCATTAAGGATTTAAAAAAAAGGAACTTTTGAAGATAGAATTGCATTAAAAAAATAAATACAAAAGAAATCAAATTTGTTTTTTTATGTTGGAAAATGAAACAGACATTACAGCTAGAGAGCATCTTCAACCTTCACAGATTTTGAGACATACTTCATCTATTATAAGGGGGAAAAACCAATTAGCATCACATCCTGGAAATTCACCATCCCCAAAATCTCTTTCCAAACAAAAATCAACAACTAAACTTCGCTCAATTTATTTTCTAGTAATTATGAATAGCAATAATAATAAAAAAGGTTCTGCAGTGATTATACCAGTAGTAACAAAATTGTGATAGAATGCAGAAAAAGAGACAGAAGCCAAAGGTGCAAAATTTTCAGAAGAGTAACCAAACCTGGGTAGTTAAGACGATGAAGAGGGCAAGGACAAAGCTCAGACTTTGCTTGTAATAAGCTTTCATAACAGTGATAGCACCAATGGAGTACGCATCACCCCCACCAAAGGAAACGCCGCAATTTGCAAATATGGTGATGATGACGTGCTCCTTCATGTTGAAAGGGCCAGGGTTCAAGCTGAAACGCCACCCAAGGACACTGTACTCCTTTGTGGGAAGCGTTGAAGCCATGAACTTTCCTATGGGAAGAACAGCGATTTGCATGAGAATGGCAGAGATGGTGAGTGGCTGAGTCCTGAACGTGAAGAAGGTGTTGAGGAAGATGAGGAGCACACAAGTGGTTATCCCCAGAAACCATGCCCTGAAAGTCATCACCGGAAGTGAAGGGTCATCGGTTTCCGGCACCACCAGCGCCACCTCCTCCACCGGACAACGCTCATCGGAGGCTCCTCCGTTCGCCGCCTTCTCGGTATCCGTTTGGCTCTCGGAGTGGTTCTTAGTCGCCATTGGAGGAACCCTTATGTGCGGGAGAAGAGAGGAGGGTGGAAATTAGAAGGATAAGCGCAGAGAGAGAGAGAGAAACAGAGTAAACAGAGTACTCTGTTTCTGAGAGTGAGAGTTGCTCTGTATTCGTTTGTCGTAATACGTGATTAATAAAACAAACGTACTTGTGAGCGAGCTCTCTCAACGCTACTTATAAAACACTTTGGAACTTCACCACGGATGCCCAAAATGCCCCCATTAATATACTTATCAATTATACCTAGAAGATTTCGACCTACTTGTAAACAATTTCATATCAATACATACATAAATATTAAATAGTACGTGTATTAAAATATTTGTATTTGTTTAGATGTCATTATTTAGTTAAAATAAGATCTTTTTTAATTAAAAGAATATTTTATTGAATTTTTTAATATGTTTGGATATCAATTTTAAATGAAAGTATAATCTCTAAAAAAAATATAAAAAGATTTTTTTTTCATAAGTTATAATTTTCATCTTTTGAAAAAAGACATTTTGTATAACATAAAAAATATATTTATGATTAAATAAAGATCTTTTTATATTACATCCAAATATAAATTAATTTTGTATTCAAACATAAAATTACTTCCACTTCTTCAGAAGATCTTAATTAAAAAGATCAATTAAAAAAATATTTTTCTAGAATCACATCCAATCAAACTCTTTAATTTGCATGATTTTTTAAGTAATGAGATAAATAATTAAGTATGAAAGTTATTGTGGCAATATATTTTACAAAGCAAGTGAATACAAATTAAATATTTAATTTTAAATGTATGATTAAGAACCAACTGTGAAAGTCTAAAACCTTATAAAATTATCTCTTTTACTTAATTATTTAATTTTTGAATGAACAATTATTTATAAAATAATAAATTTTAAAAAGTGAATAATTATTTAAAAATAGATGAACATAATTTTTAATAGAAATACACAATATATTGATAGATTAACTGCCACATAGAAACTAATCTCTTTGATTATTTGGTGGAAGTATGAAAATATTTTTTATTTATGATGTTTAATTAGGCAAGAATCTGGACAATTACGGTTCTAGTAAAAGTTTGACTGCAATTGAGTTGTTTAGTGATAGAATGACAGTTTAGCACAATCTTTGTAATTTATTCTATCACTAATACTGTATATGAGTGGATTTGCAAGAATGTTGTAGACCAACATTGTTATTATGTTAAAAAATTAAATCAAACATAAATGGTAATGAATGATGCGTTTCAAATTAGGGGGGAAGACTTGAACAGTACAGTGCCTACTCGGGCGTGTGACTCACGCATGCTGAGAAGAGTGTCACACGCTTCGCCTTCCTAATGCAAACTACCATGTCAGATCAGTGGGGCCCACATGCATCAGTGAAGTGCCTGCTCAAACGCCACGTCAGCATAATGTAGCCTGTACTTGTGCTGGTCTCGTGTTCTCTGCATGAGAGACAACGTTAGTACTACGTTAGTGGAGTCCCATGTGGCAGGTGCATTCATCATACCCTACTCTCTAAAAGTTTATTATCTTTCCAAAATTTAATTGGTATATCATACTACTAATTTACTAGGTTTTAATTGAATAAATCATCACGGGAAACTACTGCTAGAGGAATAAAATATATGTGATGGTATCTAGAAGGTAGATTAGTGAAACACCATATTGAGACTTCATTTTGCTTCCATTATCAAATGACAGGTTGTGGTAGACGCATTACAATTAAGTAATTAACATTTCAACCAAAAAATGTCCTACTTTGAAGGATCTTCCGAGCGTGTGAGTTTAACGTGCTTGAAAGCGTTTGACACGTTAGGAACAAAAGCTGGGGTGAGGTGGCATTACACGTCGGAAGAGATGTTCCAACTCAGCTAACGGAGCACTAACGCCGTACATACTGCTGTGAGCTTTTTTAATGGCTAGGTGCAGTAAATTTGGACACGTTATTGCCACGTATGCTAAGAGCCCGTGCCCTGCGCGCAAACGTAAATAAAAGAACGGCGTTTACATGTGCTGTGATAAAGTGCAGGAAATAAATAATTAAATCTAATCTCACAGAAAACAAAAATGGAATTAAAGTGCAATTAATTAAATAAGCTTAATGGGAGTAGTAGTATGTGGCGAGGCACCGCGAATGTTTTTGATGGTTGTTAGTGGATGCATTCATCACCTTTACGTTGAGCTTCAGACTTTGACTTCCTTATGTAAGCTTTATCATATCAAACGTGTCAAAATGACCCTAAAATAATCCTTATTAATTTTTCCATTGGCAAAGAATTTTCCACTTGAAAATTAAGTGCTAAGAAAAATTCCTCCAAGCAGAGAAAGACAAAAACAACATTCAATTTTAGTTTTTTTTCTTAACTAATTAATTTATGTAGGCATATACAAAGAGGTTAGGAGAAAAATGAATGAGATTGCATATACACAAATAGTATAATATATAAATGCAGATTTATAAGAAAAATACAAATATAAAATTTATATATTTATATTTATATATTTATGTTCTCACTTCTAAAATAAATTTATATATTTATATATGTATCTATATCATAATTAAACATTTTAAATTTATATATCAATATATATATTTATATTTTTTAGTGCAAACAAACAAAGAAAGGCACCCTTATTAGCCTCCCCGTGACTTTTAAAGAGGAAATATAGAGTTGGGGGAATGGAAAAAGGGGAAAGCAACGTGTTAGAAAAGGAAGAGGGGCTTAGTTAGAACCGAACGTTGATGGTCAAGTGGTGGACCCCGCACCACATGAAAACCAGCAACTCAACTCCATATGATATATATTCATCCATTCATAGATATAGATAGATAGAACATCAACAAATGCTCTCTGCATAATACTAAGCTTGGAAAATTGGCGTTGACACACGCCACAGTAGCTAGCTAGTGTGGAATAATAATATAATTTAATTTTCAATAATGATTGTCTTATAACGGAAATACGTCCAACTAGTATCCAACGTGTGTTATTCGTGATATATATATATAGTACACATTCCATATCATGAATAACACGCATTTGATACTAGTTAGACGTATTTATGTTGTACTGCCTTCAATTTTTATTTTTCATGTATATATGCATGTATCCCGTCACACTATCCATTATCATTCACTGCAATAGCTAATAGTAATAGCTAGCTAGATGTGTGATTATATTCGGCTTCCTCACACCCTACACTTGGCTGGATGGTTTTTCTTTCTATTCTATCGTTCCCCAATCCCCACTTCCTCCAAAACTGATTAACTCAACTCAACTCAAGATTATTGGACAACATAAATAATATATACTATTGGGTTGACATTTTCTCGATCATGCCACACATAGAAAAGTGTCTATTTAGCTATATATCTATATCTATTATGCCTAGCTAGCCTAGGCCATCCAATGCGGGTTAGGATTTTATTTGGTTACGGCTTTTTCTTGTCGCTTAACACGCAATGTACAAAAACATTTTTGGCAGCTCTTAACCAAAATAGACAAGTACACGTTCGTTTCAATATATAATAATGGAGGCTAGCTATATATATATATATATATATATATATATATGGATGATCGTACGAGAGTAGAAGATTCTTCTTACTGCATGCCTCCTCACTCACGTACATTGATCTAACGACAGAATAGAGGGGCAAACTATGTAACATTTTATTTTAATTTAGGGTGTCACCCTACTACAAGTTATCCAAGTTATGTTAAAAATTATCTTACTTATAATCCTTTCTTCGATTTGATTCGGACATTTTGGAATTTTCCTGCCATCAGATCGAGAAATTAAAAACACAAATATTTGAAAACCAAATGAGCCAAGGCAAAAACAATTCTTAAATATTTTTTGAGTAAAAACTCATTAACACATCTAGGTAGAGAGCAAAATGAGACAGTTTTGCTATATCAAATTAATTAATTTAGACCTATTAGCTGCATTCACTGATTTCTCATTACACATCAATATTTATTGAAAGAGAAACTCTTGGTGTATAATAAAAAATTAGTCAAAACAGTCAATAAATTGTGCATAGCATATAATATGTAATATGCACAATGTATCTTACATAATATACATATCATATATCATATGTTGTGTACAATATATATATATATATATATTGCAACATAATTTTTTTTTATAACATGTTATGCGTAATATATAATATATATTGTAAACATTATATAATATTTATTATACATAATATATTGACTATTTTTTTATTATACATATAATAATGGTCGTATTTGACTATTCTCCACTCTTGTATCAATTTGGAGTTAGAATCATGGTGATTAGGCTGATTTGTGAACAGCTGTCTTTTGTTCTGTGTGTCGTACTTGCTCTTGTTCTTCACATGGCTCAATGGGAGCAATTGGGGTTAAAGAAAAGCTTATCCTCCTATTATCAATTTTTGACATGAACCTAGGAACAACAGCAACCCGCGTAAAGAGCCAAGCGATGTTTCAATTTCAGTGTCTCCATCGGAGAAACTAGATTTTTCAATGTTTTTGGGTATTTTGGTTGGCCCGAATAATTTTGACTTTTGGTAATCCCTATCCAATCATAAAAATGATGTTCTTAAATCTTAAACATAGATAATATTATGAATTTTCGCAACTCCAATTACTCATGCTGCAACAACCAAAAAAATAAAAAAGCTAAAATTGTTCAATACGAAGTTTCTAAAAATTAATATTCGGATGAGTAAATCAAAAAATATATAAGGACAGACGTTCACCAGAAAAAAAGAATGATAAGAAAAGGGAAAGGGAATGTATATCTAAGCGTGATGTGGCATGTACTCAATTAATCTTCTGCTGGAAAATTGACTGCATCTTGTGGATATGAATTAAGATTCTTGGCTCAATGATTGATCAATGTAGAAAATTTCTGTGGTTTCACACCAAGGCATATATATATATTGATACATATCACGTCGCACCAACCATATATCAATTATCAAACAAACAAGAAAGGTAATTGCGGGCTTGTTCACGGGCCCTCTAATAATTTGGAAGTTCTGTTCTGCTCAAATCAACAAAGCTTGTTATTGTTATCTAACGAGCATACATAGGTACCTAGGTGTATACTCATAGTCATACCCATACCCCAAGAAGGCCATATTGTATTGGCTCTATATGTAAATAAATGAAGCCTATTATATTATATTGAGGTCACGTTCCATATATGGACAGAAAGCACAGCGTACAAGACCAAAATTGTTTACGGTGCCTGTTCCCACAGATCATTCTCCCCTTATTAATTTTAAATTGGTCAGCTTGATTGCTTGGTCTTTTTATTTATTCTTCGCTTAGCTTGCAGTAATATAATTAATAATGTATGTCGCGGCCACCTTAGGGGTCACTCCTCAGAGATAACTTGCTGCATTTAGGGATCTTTTAATTTGCCTTGCCAGCTTGGGACAAAATAACAACACCAATATAATTAGTTATTGTGAGTAGACTAGACGACGATGCGTACGTAATTCAAGCAGAATATATATATTAGAATAATGTTACTCTATATGATATTGAAGGCTCCAAGGCCTGTCGATCAGCGCATCATTCAGTTGGCTCATTGTTGGGATGTGATCAACCCAGGCCATTAACATCTGTTTCTGTGGTCCATACATATAAGACTTTTTTAAACAAAACAAAATCACACAGAGGAGAAAGAATTTAGATGAACATAAGAATTGAATTGAGGGCAGCCACATCTTAAAATGCTTAGCAATCAACATGGAAGCGCATTTTGGTACCACTTTTGGGATTCGATCGATACATGGCGTAATTTATTTTCTCCTTGCTTATTATTATTATTATTTCGTTTTGTCTGATATTATTATATTCCAATCCCACCACTATCACTATGTTAGTTGATGATGGTAGAAGTGATATGAGGTTGACAGCAACAGCAATAGTATACATATAAGTATGCAGTTGATTGATGCTGCCTTTCAAGCCTTGTGCAGCCAACTCGCGATGCTTAATTAATTCATTCTAAATTAGTTTCACAATAATAAACACCAAGAGAAGAAGGCCTTCTATTCTTATGTTAACCCCCAAAAAGAATTATTATTTACTCCTCTCTCTCTATATCCTTAGCCAAACAGCAAGAAAATTAGTTTCACATATGAACAACAAAAAAAGCCATTCTATGTTTAGGTAGAAAAGAAGAGGAAGCAAATTAAAGTCTGAAGGAAACTATATATATATATATATCCATCTTGCCCTTAAATAGTGTATCATGGATAGGAGGAGGTAAACAATCCCCATCAATCAAACAATGATCATATCATAGCTATCCAAATTCCAAGCCAATATTTTCTTCATATATGGGAGAAATACTGAAACACACCACCAATCAAATCAACATATGGAAGAAAAATATAAAAATGAGTAAATGACTGATAGAGCATATATATGTCGATATTTGATAACGACCTCCAATTAATGATCGTTGGTTGATGATTGATAACTACTTGTGCAATACAAAGGCAAAAATGTTCATATATGTGGTTTCAGTGAAGGGATGGAATTAATAGGTTAAATCTTGCATACATACACACAATTAATTATTCCTTTCTTCATCCAAAATGTCTAGTGAATGGTTAGTTCCGTACCATGAGCAGCAAAGCAGAGCAGAGCACTAGGGCAAGGATATATATATATATATATATATATATATATAACATTTTAAAACTAAGGAAGCTTTTGAGTGAGAGAGATGTTAATAAATAGGCCCGGGCCTGGGTCAGAGATTCAGTTGAAATAAATACAATGGTTGGTTGCTTGCTATTCATCGATCGGGACACAGAGAAAATAAAGGCGTTTGCGTGAGTGAGGGTATGTACCACAAGTCCAATATCTGCTGATGGATATGGATCGATTAAGACCTGAACTACCTACTCTCCCTCACCTTTTCTTCGATTGATTATTATTATTCCTTTTGTTTGATTGCTTCTGTGACGTTTCTCTCAAGATAGATAGATTTTCTTTCTAGGAATGAATGTGCTGTGCTCTGCTGCCTTCTTCAACAGTATAATTGCATTGTGCGTGGTCCAAATATATATGACTAGCTAGTACTGCTTCCCTCAACCAACCCACCCATAACCGATCCAAAGGAATATAATGAAGGAAGAAAGAGCTAATTAATTAAGGTGTACTACACTCACTAGCTGGATCCATTTTGGCAACACAGCAATGTATGTATGTGCTGATTTAGAAAATTGAGGAGAAGTCGATAGTTGATTGGCTTCCAAATTCATTTTGCCTTTGACTGTTTTTTCATTGTACACGTAGCAATGAGTGGATGGATTTGAAAGATAATATCATCCATTTAGTCACGTGCTCGTTATTTGTACTTGAGTTAGTTATTTTAGTTAGTCTCATTTTGTTATCTTCTTTCTCTGCAGATCTATATATACAGAGCATTTCTTTGTATATGACACACAAGTAATATTCAGATATTCATTGTTAGCTATTACACTTCATTTTTATTCTTCTTGCTTCTGCTCTTGCAGGATTGAATGCATTTTCAACACCTATCTGCCTGCCTATTAGCATATACATACATACGTACAAGAAAACTAGAAATTATTGTTAAATACTACATATCTGATTAATTTTGTGTTTAATAGGAACTAATGATAAATAAATGTGAATCCCAATTGGGTATATAAACATAGTACATGGGCTGGATTATATGGCCAATCTGCTCTGGGCCAGTGGTTTAGGCCCATCCATGGTTCATGAATGCATTCAAACCACCAAAACTGTTGAAAAATCACAGTTGAGAATAGCTACTGCTATATATAAGTGCAGCCAGCCCTATTTCATGACCAAATTGCAATGGAGCCAGCCATGGCTCTCAAAATTCCTGAAAATTCTTATAGGCTAAAATTCCTTGAAGCTAAGGAAATACTTAAAATTGCTCATGAGTGATCGCTGGCATGAAAAAGGAAGGAATGACCCGTAATAAAATCTTCACACCCCACACATATATATATATATATAAGATATAAAGAAAATTAGTTCAGCTGCTGATTAGGGTTGCATTAAAATTAGAGAGTGAGAAGAGAATGGTGATTCACATAAGGGAGCAAGCATTTGGGTTTTCGTCGCTGAAAAAGTGAGGGGCATAGTCCACGTAATTTTTGGATGGGCAGTATTCACTCTGCTTGATTTCAGTTTTATTATTATCATCTCCTCCTTTTTCCTTTTCCTTGTTATTATTCTCTTCATCATCAACACCTTCTTTTTTGTCCTCCTTCTTTTTCTCCTGCTCCTCCTCTTGTTTCTTGATCTCTTCTTCTTCCTTCACAATGGAGGCATGCTTTCCGGTCCTCTTGTACACATACTCCACAAGCTTGGCTGCCTCAATCACACCTTTTACTCTCACTTGATCATTTACCAACTCTGTTTCCACTGATTCTACTCCTGCATACCAATATGACCACACCGCATATATATATCATACATTAGCATGCCATATATTAATTGCGCACCAACTATATATATATATATAGATTAATTAATGGATACTAAGCACTTTAAATAAATAAAAGTACTTCCTTTTCCTTTGATGAATAATAATTTAATACCGGGTATGCAATCAAGGACACCATAATAATAAAGATCAAATAAACTAAAGCATATATAATCAGTAAGCTTTGGTTATGTTTGAGTGTCGGCCAACACAGTTACTAATATATATATATACATACGTCTATAGATGTTCACTTTTTGGCGGCTGAAGTAGCATGAGGTGCATGGGCATTATCTAACATATATATATATATATATTATGTCCGATGCATGTTTTGTTGCAACCCCGATTAAATTTATTAGTCATGTAGAAAAACAACCTTAAAAGCTTCAACGCTTTTAAAAAGAACGGGATTAGCGCCACAGATTGTGATTCTAACTCGATATAGATATATTAATTATGCCATTATTAATTAATTACATAAAAAACCAGTCCACTAGTAGGTAGATGTCCGTGAACACAGTGTAGTTTAGCTCCAGCATATGTAGTACTCATTGTGCGGGTACAAGTGTGAGGGACAGAGACAGACAGTGAGCTGAGTAGGATGAATAAAGAGAAAAGAAGAGAATGATTTGGCGTATGTATAGTATTGTTGTACCTTGAATCTTACGGATTCGCTTCTGTATAACTTGAGCACATGCTTCACAATGCATTCCAACTTTTAGGACTACTACTGTTACCACAGGAGCAGGAGGAGCAGGAGGAGGCTGCATAGTCTAGATAGATGGGAATTAGATCTTTATGGTACTACCATCAAAATACTTGTATGTAAATTGCACAAAGAGATCAGAGATGCATGGCATGTACATATCACATGGTCCCACTAATTTTTAATTGAATAGGCATTTCACTCGATCAGCTACCAGCAATATATAGCATGGAGTTTCCAAACTAAAGTTGCAAGGCGAGAGAGAGGAAATAAAAGATTAGAATCCGCATGGGGCATTACATTACCCCGGCTGGTCCACAGCAAGCAACAGCAGGATATGGAGCAGTCTTGGAGATCAGCCAAGCACAGTTTAATATTTACTTTTACTTTACCCTCTCAAGTCTCATCTCATGTCATATATATGCACATATTATAGCACCTGTCGTTTTAAGTTTCACATGATCTAGACATGACATACACATGCATGCTTATGTTATGTTATGCTATGCTATGTGCTCTCATGTCATGTGTATGTCCAACTCCACTCCAATCCAAGTGATTTACTGAAACATTTTTATATTTAGAGAGTCAGAGAGAGAGGACAGAGAGGGAGGGGGGTAAAACCAGGATTACTGAGGCCCGTGATCCCATTTTGGGTGCAGAGCAGCATGCAATGCATGTCAAGTTGCAATCCGCAAAATGGAAGGGTCAATCCGTCAAAGCCCCCTCTCTCCTTTGTCACTTCATTTCGTTACTTTCTATCCATGTCATGTCACCACACTACTCACCTTACTTTCTCCATTAATTAATGGAAACCCCCACACATACACCCCATCCCCTTAATGAATTAATTTAACTATCTAAGAAAACATATGATGATCAGAACAAGAACAGGAGCAGCAGTTACATGGAAGCAGCAAGCAGGCAACAAGAGAATGATTGATTATTTACCCACCTCATTATTATGATGATCTTTTTTCTCCTCCTTTAGCGGCGGCGGCGGTTGCTTGTTCTCCTCCTGTTGTGGGAAATTAGGAGAGATGAGGTCGACTGCCTTACCGCTTTTCTTTTGAAGCCTGTCGCGCACCTTCACGGGGTCTGCTGCCTTCCCTTTCACCACCACTCTGCTTCCCCTGCAATCTGCACTCACCTCTTCCACTCCTGTACTCTCACGCATTAGGATTTAATATTAGATTTCATTATACTAGTCCAGTCCAGTCTAGTCTAGTCTAGTCTAGTCTAGGCTTAGTTGAAAGGTACGTAAATAATGATGACCTTCAAATCCTTTGAGTGCTTTTGCAACTTTCCTAGCACAGGCCTCACAATGCATATCAACTTTCAGTACTATCTCCCCTGCTGCCTCTTCTTTCTTTCCTTCTTCCTTCTTTTCCTTTAATTTCCCACCAATTAACCACACCATTCAAATTCAAATGCATATTTATTTAATACAAACTCAAAAAATCAAAAAATAAAAATCAATTTCACTCAGGATCACAGAGATCATTCATATAATAGATAAATAAATAGGTTTAACCTAGCTAGATTGTTCTGAATACCAAGTGTCAGTCAATAAGCGAAGTGGGAAAACAGAAAACAAATGTGGTAAAAATTGAGTGTAGAGCCGAACAGAACAGAACAGAGGAGGAGAGAAGTAATGTTACTTACTTCACCCATGGCTGTGACAATAGACAATGAATGGCCTCTCTGCTTCAGAGGTTTTGATTTTATTACTGGCAAACGCAGATCTTATATTATATGGTCAGGTTTGGGTTTGGGAGCTTAGCGCTGTTCAAACTTTGAAACTCCCTCTTCTCTCTCTCTCTCTCTGTCTGTGGCTCTGTATGTGTCCGTAGAATAGGAGTAAATTAAGTTCAAGTATGATTGAGAAGACAATTTAAGTAACGTGTAGAGGGATTCTGCAAATCTGACGTGGATCTTTCAATGCAGAAATAATCCATATCCTAAACTACCCTTCGGTTTCTGTGTAACGGGCCTGTGGGATATATGACTCATTTTCTTCATTATTATCTTTTCAATTTCATGGCTTGTTTTTCGTGTCATAAAATGTCATAGCTATCTCCTAAAATATTATGGGCCTTACCTATTTCTTTTTCCTTTGCGGTTTGGGAGTATCCACTATGGAACTAATTATTAAGAGAAGAACTATTCCTCTGCATTGCGTTGGACCAGATAAGATGATAACATACACTTCCATTTGGGTCCACATGCATATCTATAAACCAACCCTTGTAAATATTCGTGAAAAATGAGAATATGTAATAGACGGAATTGAGCTTGATGATTTGGTAATGACTGAATACTAATTAAGGAGCTGACAATGTTGGATATGTGTATTTTGTTTAATAAATGTTATTATGAAGCTTTTGGTGTGTTTGTGAATATGTATTGATAGCTACCACTGTTTCCTCTATATTGAAATATTCATTTCCTTACTAGGTTAGTCTTATTATTGATTAGGAGGTTTTTTAATAAGATTATTTTTTCTTAGGTACGGTGTTATCTGTACTTATTCTTTTATTTATGAGTCCATCTTGGGACTCTCATGGATTATCGAAAAAAATGAATGAAGTTCGCACAACTATTTATGATGAAGTGATGAGGTGATAATTTTTTGCAGAATCAAAAAGGATGGTGGGTCTTGGAAGCTGACGCTGAAGGCCTGAAACAAACCTATAGAATATGTATATGATTTGGTAGAAAAAGGATAAAAAGTAGCTACAATTATCTAATCTAATCTTGATTGGAGTGACCACCATCCATTAATTGAATGCCACACTTAGAGACAAATTAAAGCGTCATCATCGTTTTCTTCGTCCTTGCATCACCCAACACATACATTGTGATGTGGGCATGGTATGGCATACTTATGGTACTACTACTATATAAACAAGAGAGAGAGAGAATAATAATATCGCAATAAAAGTTTGTTTGCTAGCTCTAGTAATGTCCTTACGTAAACAAGTTGAACCCACATAAAGAATCCCAATCAAGCCATACGAGTACGTACAAATTCTAATACGATGCATATATTCAAGCAAATCTACCGTCAATATCACTGAACACTCCCTCTTTTTGTTTTTCCTGGGTCCAACTCATTGCTCTTTTATGACCATCATATTCACTGCGCAATTTATCGCACCTTGGGCTACGAAAAGGTGTTGAGCCCAACTCAGCAAGGCCCATATGTAAGATACCTTAGATTAGTATTCCGATGTTTGTTTATTTTTAATATTTTTCAACGAGCGTCCAGATTTTCTTTAAAGTTATGAAATCAACGATCACAGTGAGTTAAGGAACGTAACTAACAACTATGGGATTACATTGAATAAAGGAACATATATAGGACATATGGTGGAGCCCACTGTTTTGGACCAATCTCAAGTCTGAACCGCTCGATCCACCCAACTCTTTTATTTATTTATTTATAACAAATTCATCTTCCTAGGTCATGGAACTAATCAATGTTCCATCCTCTTAACTTAAAACTTAAAATTGGTTTATGTTTCAAGTTTGGTCCATTGTGCAGTGAGTGGAGCTGGATCACTTCTGTGTTGTGATGTATTTGATTTGTTAAATTAAGCCTGGTGACACGTGTGTGAGTATGCATCACTCGTATATTGTAATTGCAAATCACCAAACTCCATCAAAGTTGACTTTGGAAGCTCATATCATCAATCAATCTAGAAAAAACAAACTCTTCAAGAAACGAATACTAGTATATATAGCACACTAATAATTTTAAGATAAAAATTATCATTAATTTATTTTCTTAGTTTTGAAATGAAATAATTTTGTTATTTAAAATTAATTTGATGTTACTTGATAGGTTTTTTTTTTGTTAATAATGTAAGTTGTATTTTAAAAACCAAGCTAATGTCTTTGTGTATATATTTGTTGAACTACAGTGATTGATTCATGTAAATGATATTAGAACATTCCTAGATATTATATATGTTATTAATTACTATGGAATGGGATCACTAATGGTACAGGGATAGAAATAATTAATTAACAAGATAACAAAAAAAAACTCACAAAAGTAGTTATTGAAGTTGAAGATATATATTTGTGTTGTATGATTTTGGGAGGATAAAAGAAAAGTCACTATATGTTACTGTAGTGAATTAGGTCTAACAAGATCGATTCAAACTACTTTTATTCGGTACATGAGGATATTTAATGACCAATCTTTCAATGTCCTTCTAACGGTTATAAACTGATAAAACCATCAAGAGTAGTAAATCATGTAACGTCATTCTAATAGTTATAAACCATGACATCATTAAGAGGAGAGTCAAGGGAAGATCATCAGACGGTAACTCTTAAAATAGACGGGTTGATAGAAAGTTCTATTTATATTCATTTCATTCACTTGTTCATTGTATCACTCACATTCACTTTTGTACTCATTTCAATCGACTTGAAACTGACTTAAGCGTCGGAGTATCTTTTCATATACCACAGTATGTGTCTAAACTCGACGTTGGAAGCAGAAATTCGATACACTCAACCTATAAAAGTCGACCACTTACTTGACAATACAAGGACATTAACATCTTCATACATATTGTATTTAAGAGTGATGAGAGGATGAATTTAGCATAGCAATATTATTATTATGCATATAAATGTAACCGAGAAGGGGAGGCGTATCAATCAAGCCAGCACATGGGATGGGATGTGTGTGTTGTGTTGAATGAATTGCAGAGTCAGCAATGTATGTATGGTATCACTAACTCACACCGCCCCCTTCCAGCTTCGCTTCTTCACCCTCCTCTGCCTCTTCCTCCTTCATGTAACGACAATCCTAATAAACTCCAACAACACGTGTCCGCGTCCAATTGGTTATAGTGTGTTAGCTATTGCCTTCTTAAGCCTCTCTGCTCTCCGCTTTTTCTTCCCCTTTTCTCCCTCTTTCTATCTATATTGATGATGATATGATCACTTTTTCCTCCTCTGTTCTCTGCCCTTCACCTTCTTCATCACTACCTCCTCATCGATCAGATCCTATTTACATCCCTCATCAACCATGGCAGAGAAGGTACCATCATGTTCTTTCTTTTTCGAATCATATCTATCTTTGATCGATCTCCAAATTAAGTTAGTAAAATACTCTTTTTTATTTTGTGGGCGGACTTGATGAGCTTCTTAATTAATTATGTGTCTATATATCTGCTCGAACTCTCCCAAACATGCATTCCATTAGTATTATTATTATTATTATTATTATTATTCTAACTCTATGACTGATCCACTCTGATTCAGCCTCCTCAGGTGACCATAATGAGGCTCAAGGTTGATCTTCAGTGCGGCAAATGCTACAAGAAGGTCAAGAAGGTTCTCTGCAAATTCCCTCGTGAGTCTCCCTCTCTTATTTTATTTGCTTAATCCTTTATTAATTCTCAATCAAATTACTACTACTATTGGAAATTGTCAGTACAACAACAACAACTTGCATGCATATACTAAAATTTTAGTCATTAATTAATCATATGAGAAAAGATATCAAATTGAGTTGATAAATTTGTTGGAACAAGAGAAATTCGAGACCAGGTGTACGACGAGAAGAACAACATCGTGACGATCACAGTGGTATGCTGCAGCCCCGAGAAGGTGAGGGATAAGCTTTGCTGCAAAGGTTGTGGCACCATCAAAAGCATTGAGATCGTCGAGCCTCCAAAGCCCAAGCCCCCACCTCCTCAGCCAGAGAAACCCAAAGAACCACCCAAGCCCAAGGAACCTGAGAAGCCCAAGGATCCTGAGAAGCCGAAACAGCCGGAGAAGCCTAAGGAGCCCGAGAAGCCCAAGGAGCCTGAGAAGCCGAAGGAACCTGTGAAGCCCAAGGAACCAGAGAAGCCCAAAGAACCAGCTCCGCCTCCTCCGCAGCCGTGCCCACCCCCGCCGTGTCCGCCTCAGCCAGTATGTCCGCCTCCGCCGGTATGTCCACCGGCACCACCGCCGGTGGTGGTTCCGGTAGGGGTGTGCTGTGTGCCGTGCTATGAAGGTCGGCCCGGCGGGCCGTGCTTCGATGGGTACGGTGGGCCACCGGTGTGCTATGATGGGTACTACGGAAGGCCCGTTTATGATAGTTATGGAGGGGGCAGGCCTTGTTACGTGAGCCGTTGTGATGAATATTTCTGTGAAGACAATACATCAGGCTGCACGATCATGTGACTGATTGTGATCTCACCACTCTCCAACCGTCGGATCTCTGCGGATATGCATGCAGATGTAAAGGGCATTGTTTGTTATTATTGGAGGATCTCTCTCATCTCACCAATCGTCATCAAGCAATTATTTCCTTCTTTTTGTTATTATCATTACAGATTAACGGTGTTGTGTTTCATATCATAGGAATATACTATTATGATTATGAATGTAAAATGAGGGGCTAAAGAATAAAGGTTACGCAATGTAATTACTAATAATTGGAAGATAGATATCGCATATTTTAATAATAAGAGTAATGTAAAAGTAATGGATGAAGAAATCAAATACTCCATCCGTCCACTTTTAATTGACGTTTTAGAGTATTGCACACTTATTAAGAAGATGATTAAAACACATAAATTTCTATAGAAGTAAATGTACAATGACAAAATTATCCTTATAGTTTTTTGTGCAATAATAATTGTAAGAGATAAAAAGAGAGTGTATGTATGGATAAAACTGGAAAAAGATTGTAAATGTTTCATTGAAAATCTAAAATGACAAATAATAGTGGACAAATAAATTTTCTAGAAAGACAAATAAAAGTGGACGGAGGGAGTAGTTTCGATAATACTACTATACTAATTTATTTATCACTTTCCTTTTTCATTTTTATTTTATAATTTATACTGCTAGTATTTCATTTATTGTTAGATAGTGGTACATTGTTGGGGAACTTTTGCACTGAATTAGAGGAAGGCTCTTTACAAGTTACTAGTGATTTAGCAAATCGTGCAGTGCAATTGCTTCTAGGTAAAGGTGAGACTGAGGTGGCGTGGATTTATTTGATTTGCTGAAAGGACAGCAGGTTTGGTGGGAGTGGAGTCGAGTTGAGTTGAGTTGAATTGAAATGCTGGACTGGACAACTAATCCCCATACCATGTGTCCACGTTGATTTTATTGAAAGTAAAGAACTCTTGATTAGGTCTTTGTCATAATCAGCACTCAATTTTTCTTTTCCAATAAAACTCCTTTCTAGTAAAGTACTCTACTTACTAGAGTGGTACTTATGTTCTAGAAAAGTTAACTCGAGTAGTTTTTTTATTTGTCATGAAAACTTATTTTATTTGTTAGGGTATAGTATATTATATAATCAAGCTAGTAATTAAGTGTGTAGATATTAGTTAATCTATTTGTATTAACATCTATCAATCATCAATCAATCTATCTCTATGTCAAATTTTTGTTTCTTTTGCATATATGAGATGATGATGATATATATATGGTGTGGGAATATAATATTGGAATAGGAAGAAGACGAGAAGAAGTAGCTATTGTATGTGTGTCGTTTAGACAAATATGAATAAGGCAAGGGGGGTTTGGGTGGCTAGCTAGTTGTGGCTGGCAGGCATAATGAATTAATTAGTGGTGGTTATTGAGGAATGACCTCACTCAGTAGACAATGACATGTTGACAACCATATATCATTATCATTATCCTCTTCTTCCCCTTCCCCTATACCAGCTGCAGTAGTTTACACTTTAATTTACAGATCCATGACCATGAACCTAAGACGATGATCTGAATGAAGGAATACATACATAGATACAGAGAGGGCAAATAAAAATCAACGCTATCTTATCTAGGAGCTGACTGCGTGAGCGAATATAGTTTTTAATTTCCTCCTCCCTTTCCAAACTGCATGCAAGTTCATGGTGGTAATTAAAGGGGTAAAAAAATAACAATAATGTTTAACGTACAACAGAAATACGTCCAACTTGTATTCAACGTGTGCTATTCATGTTACAAGATGCGTGCTATACGTATAACACATATACGTATAGCACACATCATATAATATGGATAACACACGTTAAATACAAGTTGAACGTATTTCTATTGTACGTCAAGTATTATTGTTTAGTTATATATGTAGGAGTAACTAGCTAGCCGACATTCACTTTTATTAATTTTCGATCTCCAAAAAGTGGCACAACTATATATAGCTAGAAGAAAATGACTGTAGTAGTGCATGTTTCTTATGAAAGAAGTGAAAGGGACTACTACTTGATGATGTTGATCAAGAGATTTAAGTTCAAGTTGCTTTCATCTCAAGACACCACGGTCCAGTTGTTGCAGTTATTTTTTACTAGTTAATTTGCGAAATTTAATCTAAGCTAGTTCAACCCATATATAGCTAAACCAATTAGCCATAGTTCAACTAGGTCTAGAGTTATGTTTGTTACGCACACTGCAAGTAAAATCAAAGAAAATAACTTTCTAGTTGAAAACCATGTCTATGGATTATGGAAGCCTCTTTCCCTTTTGATTTCGCCCTCTTTTTTCAAAGCGCTAATAAAAGATACCCTGAAAAAAAATAGCCTTTTGAGAAAAGCTAAAAGCTAAAGTATGCTTATAGGAGTTATTAGATTAAAGTTATCGATTATAGATAGATCGATATCATCCAGTTAATATTAAACATTTGTAAAATTATTGGGACATATATGTATAGTGAAGTAGTCTTTGGTTAAAAAGCTTAAGGAAATGATGTTGGTGATGGACAGATACTTGGACTTATTAAAATTAGCTGTAATAATTAAAGCTAAGGCATGCATATATATGTACCCTGCCTGCATGCTCCAACTCAAGTCAGTTTCCGAAGACATCAACGAAGGAACAGTTGAAGAGAGGAGGTTAATTAGTTAATTATGGCACGTACAGTCGCATCGCTAGCTTAGCTTGTGATGGACATGCAGCATATAATATCAATATAGCATAAAATGAGTAATTATGTCAAACTAAATGAAGCACAGCCATGCATCATGTCCTGTCGGCACGGTCCCCTTTTATTTGTGGCATTACATACATTATGTCCATTTCTTTTTCCTTTATTTAATTTCCCCCTTAATTAGTTTCAAACTCCATGCAATTAATTATCATTAACTAAAGAGTCATGTGGATTACTCAATTCCACATGGCAGGCATGATCATGTGATCTGTAAGAAATACGATGAGATGGATTAGTTACATATACATCATACATGCAGGGATACTAATTAATATAATGCTCTCTATCTGTGGATTCCCAGTAAGAGATGTGAGCCAGCTTTGGAATTTTGAAAGAAATGCCAATCTACATTTATCCAATTTATCTCTGTACTGTATGTAAACCAAGTAAAATGCTTTGTTTAAGCTATCCATCCTCTATATTTACTTAATATTCTGTACAGCCAAATTCCCTTTACTAATGCACAAGCTAAGAACTCCATTTAGTAAATAATGTTGTGTCTTAAGATAATGCAACTGAAATCAGAATGCCCTGCCCTGCCCTGCCCTACTCTCTATCTTTCAGCATCCATCACAAAATATCCATATATTGTTGATTCCTAATCCTATGGCTTCTGTCTCAAATATATATCAACAATCCTGAAAGCAAAGTGTCAAGTTGAGTCATAAGACAGCACTCTAAGTGAGAGTGCTGTCATGTTATATATGTGAAAGAAAAATCCAATTAATAGAATAGAAATCTCACAAGAAGAAAAAACGAATAGTAAACTTCTACTTTGGGGTAAGAATTGTGCTCCCTATCGTTGAACCTAGCCAGTATTAAAGCAATAATTATCAAACCAAACCACAAATATATATGGCAAACACATGCAAGATCTTTGTCAGTAGAAGGGATTGACTTTGAAGTTGTAGAAATTTTGGTGATTCAATATAGCCAACAAGCAAGAATAAGAAGGGAGCTAGAGAGTAAGAGAAAGAAAGAAAGATTGTGTAAGAAGAATGAAAACTGAATAATACTTCTTACAAAAATTAACCAGAAGTACAAAGCAACCTCTATTATATAGAGGAGCTAATCTTGCTACTTCAGAAACTAAAACTAACTATAACAGCATATCAGTAAAAACAAAATTACAGCTATTTAACAATTGTTTGCGGCCTAAGGAGTAAAGTAAAACCATATTTTTCTTTAAAAAAAATTAAAATTTCTCATAGATATTTTGAGTTAGTAACTTGGAATGAAGATTTCTATTTATTTTTTTTGTAAAAGATAAAGGAGATATTTTGTTACTTGTGCGAATGGACATTTCCATCCCTGAGATTTGCAAGAGAAGCTGCAGAAGGAAAAGATCAAGATGGTAAATTAGACGTTATCGTTGTTTGCATCAAACTATCCATAGAGTGATAAGGCTTAGGCTGTGAAGTGAAGAGGTACGCAGAGACACAGAGATTGAGTTGCAAAATGGCTTACCATGTATGCTCATCCCCTTCCTCTCTCTTCCATGACCTCCATTATCTCTCACCCTCCGCCTCCTCCTCCTCTTCTTCGTCGTTCAAGTTCAAACCTCGAAACATTGCTTCCTCATTTCAATCCTCTTCTCCTCTCGCGCCTCAATCCAGAACCTTTCTCCTTGCCAGCCGCGTCTCGCTGCAGGAACCCATTCCGCAACTTGCCCAAGACGCCAGCTCCGTACAAGATCCAAAATTTGAGGACCCAGATGCAAAATCCTCGTCCTCGTCGAAGAATTACGTGTGGGTCAACCCCAGAAGCCCCCGAGCCAAACAACTCCGCAAGAAGTCTTATGATGCCAGGTACACTTCTCTCGTCAAAATTGCCAACACTTTGGACACTTGCAACCCTACCGAGCACGATGTCTCTGAAGTTCTGAAGGGCTTAGGGGGCAAGGTGTTGGAGCAAGACGCTGTAATTATCCTTAACAACATGGTGAGTTCCAAAACTGCACCTCTTGTTCTTAAATACTTTCAGCAGAACACTAGGCCCACTAGGGAGGTGATTCTTTACAATGTGACCCTGAAAGTGTTTAGAAAGTGTAAGGATTTGGATGGAGCAGAGAAGCTGTTTGATGAAATGCTTGAGAAAAGGGTCAAACCTGATAATGTCACATTTTCAACTATAATTAGCTGTGCTAGGGTGAGTTCTCTGCCAAATAAGGCTGTAGAGTGGTTTGAAAAGATGCCCTCTTTCGGGTGTGAGCCTGATGAGGTTACATACTCGGCCATGATTGATGCTTATGGACGGGCTGGTAATATTGACATGGCTTTGAAGTTGTATGACTGTGCCAGAACAGAGAAATGGCGCATTGATACTGTAACTTTTGCAACATTGATTAAAATGTATGGAATGGCTGGAAATTATGATGGATGCTTGAATGTCTATGAAGAAATGAAGGTTCTTGAGGTTAAGCCTAACATGGTTATTTATAACACTCTGTTGGATGGGATGGGGAGAGCTAAGAGGCCGTGGCAGGCCAAGTCTATATATAAAGAGATGATAAATAATGGATTTGCACCAACTTGGGCAACCTATGCAGCTCTCTTACGAGCCTACGGTAGGTCACGGTTCAGTGAAGATGCACTCATTGTTTATAAGGAAATGAGGGAAAAGGGAATGGATATGAATACACTTCTTTATAATACCCTTCTAGCTATGTGTGCTGATGTTGGCTATGTTGATGAGGCATTCGAAATTTATGAAGACATGAAAAGTTCTGGGACGTGCAAACCTGACAGCTGGACATTCTCATCCTTAATTACAATATATTCCTGCTGTGGAAAGGTTTCAGAGGCTGAAAAAATGTACAGTGAAATGATTGAATCTGGATTTGAGCCTACTATTTTTGTGCTGACATCACTTGCCCAGTGCTATGGAAAAGCCAAGCGTACTGATGACGTCGTGAAGACATTTAATCAACTCTTGGATTTGGGGATCACTCCAGATGATCGCTTCTGTGGTTGTCTTCTGAATGTTATGACCCAAACACCAAAAGAAGACCTTGGTAAGCTAACAGATTGTGCAGATAAGGCTAATCCAAAGCTTGGGTCTGTGGTGAGATATTTGGTGGAAGAGCCAGAGGGTGATGAGGATTTTAGACAAAAAGCATCAGAACTCTTTGGTTCAATCATTGATGAGGTAAAGAAGGCCTTCTGCAATTCTCTGATTGATCTTTGTGTCAACCTAGATTTGTTGGACAGAGCATGTGAGCTTTTGGAACTGGGGTTGGCACTCGGGATATATACAGAAATACAGTCCAAGTCTCAGACTCAGTGGTCGCTGCATGTAAAAAGTCTCTCACTTGGAGCTGCACTGACTTCATTTCATGTTTGGATGAATGACTTGTCTAAGGCTTTGGAATCAGGAGAGGAGCTTCCACCTCTGCTTGGAATCAATACTGGGCATGGGAAACACAAGTACTCAGAAAAAGGTTTGGCAACTGTATTTGAATCACATTTGAAGGAACTCAATGCTCCATTCCATGAGGCTCCCGACAAGGCTGGCTGGTTTTTGACTACACAGGTAGCAGCTAAGTCATGGCTGGAGTCTAAGGGTTCACCTGAATTAGTTGCTGAATAACTTTTGAACTTGCTGTTTTAGTTACTTGTCCCACTCCCAACCACTGCTTTTCTCCATTAAAAATGTTGTTTCAGGCCAATGATGTAGTTTTCCTTACCCTTTTGATGAAAATTTTGTATTAAATTCAGAAATAACAATTGTTTTATTTTGAATATCTTATAGAGTAAATGTAGCAGGAACAGAAAAGAGAGTTCAGAGGAGATGCAAACTGGAAGTATAGAGTAAAATCAATAGAATGAGAAAAGGTAACATTTGACGAACTTGGCTAGCATGCACAACTCTCACAATCACTGCATATAATTCATTTAAAATACAGAGAAGTACAAGAATACATCAGTATTTACAGAATCAAATTCCCAAACCCGCCTTCCCCAGTGGAAATTTATTACAAGATACTTCCTCACCAAATGTTGTTTTGTACTTCCTATATTTACAAAGAAAAATCACAAACTTGAATGATAAATAAATTGCCTTCAACTATCTCCAAGTAAATAATCAGCAACGATCTTTCGTTGTTGGCCTGCATCAATTTTAAAACAATGTCATTGTCTCGTTAGACAATCAGAACAAACTTGAAAGTCAACAGTTATCAGCCACTTCAAAAATAGAAGAGAAGGAACCTTTTAGAGGAGTTTGTGGTTCTGTTTTTCTTGTTATCATCCGACTTTATCGATGTAGCCTCCTTCTCTCTGGCAGCTGCTTCTCTTTTCATTTTCTTCCACTCTACTTCCATGGCCTTTGTCAGTGCATCAACTTTCTTTACTAGCATCTGAAAAGCAATATCTCAATCTTTAGTTAAATGTAAGAAAGAATAGTGAGGGTGGCAGGGCATGGTTCTTACTATTACCTTAATTTCTTCATCTTTGGCATGCAAATTACTGTCTTTAACTTCACAAGACTTCCTCAGATTGATGACCTCTTTTTGAAGCTTGTCATATAGAAAACCTGAGACCATATCTTCACTGCCAAGATCATTTGGTGTTTTTCTTTTGGTGTCTTCGTCCACCTCATCAGTGCTTCTTATTTCTGCTGCTTCTCTTTCTTCAGTATCACTATACCTATTTAAATTTATGTCAGTGTTAACAACCTGCATCTCGTTTTCCTTTTCACTACCATCAGCGACTTTACTTCTCGACGCCCACATGCCTTTCTTCAGCAAATTTTCAGGAGAACTGTATTTCTTTTTTGCAGCACTTCCCTGCTTTAAATTCCCAGCAGCATTGTCTGCATTGTTTTTCATGTTTGGTATTGGTTGCGGAAACAAAGAGCTTCCAACTGTAGATGCCCTTGGTTGTGATGTGGATCTCTTTCGCATTCCACCACTAGTTGTTAGAAAACCTAAGATTTTAGACTTTTCTGCTTTTGGTGAGCCACAAAATGAATTCGGAATGTTTGGGTTTGTGTCGCTTGAGAATTGCTTTAAGCCTTCTTCCAGAGTTTTTAGCCTCAGCTTCAGTTTATCCTGAAGGGAAACACCACATAACATTAGTCATTCGATGAACATTGTTTTAGATGCTTTATGCTTAATGCACGATAAATAATAAGTGTGATGAATACCTTCAATTGTGATTCTGCCTTTGCTGTTCTCTCTGATATAGTTAGCTTGTCTTTCAGCCGTTGAATTTCAGCCTACATATTCAAAGACATAATTGATGATTGAAATTTCTTGGTCATTTTTATAAACAAGTTTTTCGGAGAAGGAAGCTGTTCAGATTGTCTATCAGATTTTCTCACTATACTTTTAGGACATGAGTGTTAGTCTTTCATAATTGTAAACTGCAATTACCCATTTATTCTTTTTTGTATATTGCTATTGATTTGAAATCATCATGGACAAAACTATATAACTGAATAGCAAAAAGTAGTATTTTGAGGCAAGAATGCAGGACTATATCCATACGAATACCTGCATAATCCTCCTCTCTTCCAGCCATTGTCTGACAGGCATGACCTTGTCGTTTTCGTCCTTCCACTCATTTGCCACAACATTTGCTATTCTGTTGGCTGAGACTTTTGCCCTTGCCAGCTCCCTCTCCAATGTCTTCTTCTCCTCCTGAATAATGATTCAACTCCAAGTTACTCGTTGCAGTAATATAAAAAAAACATATGTTCAAAATGCCACTAACAATAAGATATGCCTACTTGCAATTCCGAAATCTGCCGCTTGTAATCACGAACAGCGTTAGCAGTTGCTCCGCTGGCTAAGAGGGCTTCCTCAAGTTCTTGAATGGTTTGGCTAAGCTTTTCAACTTCCATAATCTTTTGGCGGTGGGTTTTCTCCAAGATTTTGTTCTCTTCCTGTTTATGGTGGTTGTTGTGAGTTGGCTTGGCTGAACCACTTCTAACAGTTCAAACTTCAAAATAGAAACCAAATGTGAAAAAGAAAACATAGAAAACCATGCCTGGCAGATTTCAATTTGTCTCTTCAAGTCCATGTTCTGGTTTTGAACATCCTCAACAATAAGAGCCCTTTCTAGTGCACTTTGCAAAATCTTCTCTGCTTCTAGCAATGCTGACTCTTTCGACTTTGTGAGTCGTTCCAAAGCTTTCTTATCCTCTTGCAGTGATGTAATCTATGAAGCCAAATTGGATGCTAGTACTGTCAATCAGGAAAACTCACTTACATAAATGCATCATCATTGAAGGAGATTGCATTATCAATACCTCATGCTTGTACATTTTAATCTCAGCTTCAAGTGGAGCAATGATACTGTCAACTGGAACAGAATCTTCATCCTTTTGGTTTGCATAAACCCTTCTAAGTGTTGCTTCTGCCGCATATTGTGCAGCCAGTGCACATTTCTTTTCATCTGTCAGTTTCTTCATTTCCAGATTCTGCATATGAATAGATTTTTTACAAAAAGTGCATTTTAGATTCTAGAATTGTTGGACATGGTTCCAAATTCCACGGAATAATAACAGTACTAGACTAGAGCACCTTTTGCTTAAGAAGATCCTCAGTAACTCCAAGTCTCTCATCCAGTTTAGTGACTTCACTTCTCAACTGGAAGATACAAATGAGGATTATATACAGCTAATATTGGTACTGAGAAACTTGTACATTTCATAATTCTATTGCAATGTAATTATAATGCGAATTATGACGTGCCATTGCAATGTGCAGTTCATCAGATAATCAGTTATCTAAAATTCTAAGCGAGAGTGAATACCTCTTCTGTGGCCTTATCCTTCAGAGCTTCAGTTGACCTTAAGGCCTTGATTTCACCCTGGCAAGTCACCAGTTCCTTGACCTTCTCTGCAACAAACACTCAAATGGATGAGCTATATATAAGGTTTACAGATGGACCCTGGACGACATATCATCCTTTTATTCATTTTGGTGTGCAAAAACAATAACATAATCTGTTCAGACTTCAGACCAAGGCACTAGCACGAACAGGCTATCAATGAGAACTAAAGACAGCATATCACTGTGAAACAGATGAAACGAATCAAACAGTGGCAAGAACTGATCAAAACTACTCAAATCTCCAACCACAAATGATCAAAGCAGCATAGTTCATCAAATGCAGGAACCAGATAAAGACTCTGGATAACAAGCAGAGCAAAGCAAGAAATGAGAAGAACCTTTGAGTGTGTCTTGCAGACGATTAATCTCCAGAACCACAGGGTCTGGTTGGACAAGTGGAAGCTCTTCTCCATATTGCTCTTCACAGCTCACCATAGTTTCCCTCCTTTTATTTATTTTGTGCTCACAAACACAGATAGCCAAAGTTCAACGACAATAATAGGGAAGACTCACTCGATCGATTCTGTTGGTTATATACACACACACGTTTTGGTTTTGGTCTCCTTCAGTGTGTAGCTGTGATTGAAAAAGTTGACAACTTAGGATTAGGAAGGATGAGTCCAAAAACACTTACGACAAATGGAGGCTACAATCTTAGTAATTATAATGAGAGAGAGATTGAAAGGCAGAAAATGAGAAAGCTCATTCGTACAAGGAATTGACCACAAATACAGGGATATGATAGCTTTCCCCTTCACTGAAGCAAGCAAACTGAGACAAATGTAAGTATACATATGCATATAACAAGACTCAGTGGCCAAGCCGGCTACTATTAATTTGATAATGACTTTGTGAATAAGTTAAATCCACGGTCCCTCTCTCTCTCTGTCTCTTCAATGGGGTAAAACAAAGGGTAATTTGTACTTGATTTAACAGAAAAATTAAGGTTAATCGAAAATAAGTTACCTTCGTTATCTAAAACAAATGATAACAATAATTTTGCTCTACCTAATACTTCTTATCATAGCCACCGCGAACCAAAAAAGTTAATAGGCATCAATCATATCGCAGATTAACGAATAGTACACTAGTTGGTGACATCTGTTACCAAATTTGCTTTCATTTTGCTGACACCCTTTGCTTCAATCTTCAATCTTAAATAGTACTGAGATTATATTATATGGGATCATCCTCACTTACCAATCTTAATCAGTATTAAGTTAAATAAATAAAGTAGACACAATCATTAGATTATCTAAATCTTAGCTAATTTCTTAATCTGAGTCGTTTAGCATAAGCTTAATGTAACAGTAACTGAGACAAGATATGACTAATTCTTTTGTCTTTTCTTCTTGTGTTGGGTTTGGGCAAACTCACTAATTAATTCACCAAACTCAAGTCTCTGAATTTGTCACATTCCATCTGAAACAATTGAAAGATTAGAACTTGGACTATTGAATTGCTTAAGCGCAAAAACAGTTCAAAGGGTCATTTGCGTTTTACTTGGTGGAAGTCACTCAGATAAGACCTGCGACTGTAACAAGGGAATGAGGTGTAGTCATGACTCGCACTTGAAAGTGACAAACTAAAGTGGCTTCGAAGAACAAATAAATTTAATAATTAGTAATATCAATATTCATTCATCGTCTTTGCTTAAAAGTATATTAATTAATTAAACTAAGCTGATAAAAAAAAGGTACACACGGCTCCAGCTGTTTCTGAGCAAATGGCCTAAGCCAAATGGCATTATAGATATTATTGTAGATATATAATGCGACAAAGGGAAGGCTATACCAACAACAAATTTAGAACCTTAAGATAGGGAAGAGACAATGTACACACACCCTGATACCATCATAAATGGATTTTCTGATGAAATATATAAGTGAAGTTGATGATTTCTTAATAGAATTTTTCTATTACTAACCATTCTTTGATAGTGATGTAGTGAAAGTGGGATCAAGCTAAGCTTCAAGTGGTCCTTCTTATGGCATATATACAATTTATGCTGGATTGAGAGTTGGCAGATTTTCTTGGTAGATATCCATGCGACTAAAAATATTTAATTATTAGATTGATTTTGATGTACTTTCATCAATTTAAAAATATTTTACATTATCATTTAATTTTATATTTTTATTTGTAATACTTTCAAACCACTGATTGGGTGGACAATAATGATAGATAATGAGAAAATAATAAAGCTTTTTATCAATATTTTTTATTATGGCTTTTGATGCACATCATGAAGTGTTAACATATATTTTTTTTTTGGTTTCCAAGGTATCCACCGGAGCGATTCCGATGACTAATCCCCCGCCGATTTGTGCGTGCACCTCAAGGGTGGGACGGCTGACCAAGGTCCTTTCTGCATACACACCGTCCAGGGATCAAATCCAGGACTAGATGCTTAAGCAATCCAAGCCACTACCACTTGTGCTAGGACCTTGGTTAAGTGTTAACATATTTTATTTTCAAAATATTTGTTTTGCAACAATTCAATATTTTTGTTTTGTTTTGGTAAAAGCGACAAGTCAATCCGGGATTGGGCTTCGTTGCTGATTTGAAGCGGCAATCTGTTTTAGTTTTTGGAAGTCAAGCCCACTATCATTTTGTAAGCAACTATATTGTGTTTGTAAACTTGGAAGCTGTCCGTTCAGTTTCAATGTGATGCTATTTATGACAAAAAAGAAAAAAGTGATCCAATGGAGAGCTATATTAAATCCAAGCTTCCGGAATGGAATCCTAATAGGGTGTTTGAAACACCATTGGAATTCAATTCCCACAGGAATTGAATTGAATTCCAGTGTTTGAAACAAAAAAAATCATTTGAGTTGAAAAGGAATTCAATTCAATTCCATAGTTTTGGTCCAAAAACAAATCGGAGCCATTTCACTCCGATTTCAATTGAACTCCATTGGCAATTCACTTAAAATATGAAATGTCCAAATTATCCTCTTCAAATTACACTCTTTAAATTACTCTCTTCAAATTCCAAAATATTTTAGGATAAAGTTGTCCATTAAAAAAATTTAATTCATTTTATAAACATTTCAAACATTGGAATTCAATTCAATTCAACAATTTTACTAATGTATTTCAAACACTGGAATTCAATTCAATTCCGTTTTAACAAAAGTTTCCAAACATGTAGTAAAAAAAAGGTGCCTTCTCAAGTGAAGACAATTAAAGTTGTCTTTATTATGAAGGACCAATGAAAAATGATATATTTATGTAGTATATCATACATCCATTCATTTAGAGAACATCCTAACAAATCTCTTTTTCTTCTTCCTCCAACCCCAACCAATCCATTTACCACTCCTTCTCCTCCATAGTCTCATCTCCTTCCACATTTGCCACCAGTATCCTCACCCTCCTCCCATCCCACTTCTTCACCATCACCATTCACCACAACATCCAAATCGGACCTGCAACTTCATCCTTGCTATTGAAGTATATATGGAACATGTGTGCTTCTACAATATAATGGGGAAGGGACAAAAGGAGACGGAACAATTAAGAAGAAAATTGTTGAACTCATGAACAATGAACCACATAACACATTCACACACACAAATCAAAGCTACATACTAGCAACATTAAAATAAATTAATAGATTGGAAATTGAAAAACAGAGAACTAACAAAAGAGAAGGAAATTAAGGACCTCTGCCAATTGAGGATGATATTTCATACACAAACATAACAAAATACAGAGCAAATTAAACCAAACAAATAAAAATAACTATGAAAAATAAATAAATACAAATTAATCAAAGCTAGATAGATCTGGGTGTTTGTTGTCAAATAATATTATATTACAATGATGGATGGGTGTGGATGATAGTTGGTGTTAGTGTTAGTGTTAGTTGGTGGGGTTGCTTCGGATAGCATAACTCGAAGGCTAGTGCCGTCGATGCCAGCAGAAAATTCCGTCAAGAGGTCTGGAAGATCAGAGCTAGATTTCTTCAGCGAAAGATATCGCGGGGATGAAGTTGCAGGTCAGGGGAGGGGTTGACAAGAAATGGCGGTGGCCGGATATGGAGGTGGTGGTGACAGGAGGAAGTGAGATAGGAGGAGGGTGAGGATGTTGGCAGCAAAGGGGGAAGGAGGTGAGGCTATGAAGGAGAAGGAGTGGTGGATGTGTTGGTTGGAGTTGGAAGAGGAAGAAGGGGAATTTGTTAGAATGTTCCCTAAGTGAATGAATGTATAGTGTACTACATAGATATACAATTTTTCATTGGCCCTTCAGCTTAAAGACAAAGTTAGGTGTCTTCATTTGAGAAGCCCCTACAAAAAAGACAAAAAGCAGAAAAACAATTTGGTTGGGGCCACAAGAATCTCATATTATCAGCCACTCTGCTTTGGTGCGAGGTAGGGATCGAGAGTAGTGGGAATCTGTGAGATGAGATCGGCCTCTGTGAGGGTTCCTGATTCATCAATGTCAAGTTTTCTAAAGATCTCCATCACCTCTGATATGTCTTCGATGCTAATCTTTCCCATTTCCTTCAACTTGTACACAACAAACTCTGCAACACTGACAACAAAGGAATTGAATGAACTTCCCAATCAATCAATCAATGCAAATGACAGACAGAATTATCATTATTGTTACTACCTACCTAACAGTGTCGTCTCCATCAAGATCTGCTGCCTCAAGATCAAGAACCGACAATTTCCGCGTAAGGATCAAATTTGCGAGTGCTCTCTGCCTGTCTTCAGTTCTGAGTTCAGCAAGATAGGCGAATGACTGAGCTAGGCAGATGGTGCTGCTCAATATCCAGAACACGGCAAAAGTGCGTCCAATTGTACTTGAGAAGCTCTTATCACCATACCCCAATGTAGTCACCGTTGAGCAAACGCAGTAGAAAGCATCCACAAAATCTAACTTTTCAACAAAATACAGAAACAAAGTACCTAATATCATAAGCGTTAGAAAGGTGCCAACTGCCACTATGAATTTGTTTTTGGCCCTTCTGCTTCGAAACTCTTTCGGCAGCTCTACCGAGCCAGCAGACATTCTATCCTTATTCATGGCACTGACTAGCAACATTTCCTGCTTCTCCACAACGAAGTCTGCTGCCTTGCCGAGAATCAACCCGCCGAGAGCCATGCCGATGAAGACATAGAAGCATGCTAGCAGTTTTGTGGTCGAGCTCTGAGGCACAAGATCTCCGTATCCAACAGTGGTCATAGTCACAACACAGAAGTAAAGTGCATCTAGAAATCCATTGGTTTTGATACCTTGGATTTGATAACCTGTGAGAAAGAAACAGAGGGTGCCTCCTCCGAGGTAAGCAGCTAGCCAGAAGTACACTGGCTTGAAATCGAATTCTGGTAGTGGTGGTGATTTTGCAGTTACAGATTGGGATGGTGTCCGAGCTGGGCCTGAGGGGGTTTGGACAGTAGTGTTATGCTGGTAGAGATTGATTTCTGGGTCTGAAACAGTGCCATGGCGGGTCCTCCTTCTCTGGAGATCACTTTTCTCATTGACAAGAGAATGATCTCTTGACTCCAATAGCAGTGACTGCCGAGCCTCATCGTCGTTACCCATCGAATTGCTGCCAAAACCTTCACATGTTAGCACACCTCCTGATCGAAATCAAAAAGGTTGAAATTGTCACCGACTTTATTATTTCCTTTCATTTATGCCTAATTGTTTTTCATGCATCAAGTTAACATCTATCTAGCTAGCTAAACTCTTGATTGGCTCTCTAATTATTCGAATTGTAAATGTTTGATATATTCATTTTATTTAGGATATTGTGTCGACTCATCCACGAGTCACTGTTAAAATGATAAGTTTTTTGCTTTAAATAATATTTTGTGATTATTTCCAATGATAGGTCACATGATAAAATGAGTTGCAACTCAACAAAAACATATAATAACACCAACAATTCACCTTTAGTTGTGAATAGAAATGAGTGTCTGTCTTAATTAGCAGACTATTTTAAAGAGAAGAACAAAGAAAGGGCTGAATATCTGAAAATGAAGGCTGTTCCTCTACCTAGCTATAACTTACAGGGCAGGGTATATTATATAACTCACTCAATCTAAAGCTTCAACATATATATATATACAGAGGCCAACCAATAACATAGTTTTTCTTTTAAGATAGACATATTATCAATAGGCACACAAATAACACGAGAATAAGAAAGAAATATATGTGCTACCTGAGAAAGCTGCTTCTTGTAGATTAACTTATTCATCAGAAAGAATAAAAGAAAATGATTTTCTCACTTACTACTTCAAATTATTGATTAACTAACCAGAAAGAAGAGTTAACTGTTTTTTTCATTTGAGGAAGTTCTAAATTAAATTAATTCATGAAAACAGCCAACAATATCTCTGATGCTTCCAAGTGGACAATTTAACACCACAGAACGCCAGGTAATTCTTCGATCCTTGCCATAAAACCCGAGTTCAGTTTGCCCTTCACTCATCCACTAACATGCAAATTCATGTGCCACTAATATAAGCCGCTACCACTTATCAAAACTAGTCATTTAGTTAGAAAAATGTTGTTAAATTAATAAGAATTATTCTTTAAATAGTTCTTTTAGTACAACTATATGATACTTTTATCCTATTAATAAAATATTAACCAAGAATTGTCTTTTGGGCTAAGGATAATAACGGGTTGAGTGATCAAGAAATAGGTTGCACCAGGGCTTGGGCGTTAAAGCTTTGGGCTTGCCCAGGTGACATTCCCAAAACCAAAAAAAAAAAAAAACGTTACACTAATGAAATAATGAATAATGAAATTATCAAGAACAAGAAGCAGCCAACCATCTTGCGTAAATCTAAAGTCAAAACTAATGATAATGAACTTTGGGGGTGGTTAGTTTAGTTGTGTTCTTAGTTCCAATCTACCATTTAAAGGCCGAAACAGAGTTATTGCAAATCTACTGACAAGTTATGCAGCACTCTTAATTAGTTATCATAATTATTGTCTTTAAATTTATTATTTGTTTATTTATTTTCCCAAGTTGCAAGGTACCTACCTCATCAAGCCATGCCATGGCACTTGACCGTACCCTTCTAGAGTAGACGATGTCTCTCTCTCTCCTGTGGGGTGGAAGAACAGAAACCCCTGTTCCGTGGTTCTTGTTCATATATAGAATCAGAAGACAATATGATGGGATGCAATCTACTTGTTAGCCACAAATATGGTATTGGTATGAGTGGAGGACAAGCCTGATTCACCAATCCATATTTGTCCTCTTCTGTTCTGATATATGTTCAACACATTCACTAGATAACAAAAGAACCATAAGTTTTTGTTTCATAAAATCTTGTTTTTTTTTGGTATAACTAAATTTCACTTTGTATGGCTTTATACCGATAGACTATAATACTTTCACTTTGTATTAGCTGAAGTATTTGTCACGTTTAAGCACACTTTGTTTAATTCTAAATTTGCAGTGGCTTTTGCACAAAAATGCTGTTCAGTGTGAAGACAGTTGAACCTCAGTGCATTACTTTTTTGGGTAATTTTAGTACTATTACTGAAGTCACTCCACTTAAAGATTCTATTCTAGTACTGTGAACTTTTAAAATTCTTGCCCTCTCTAGTATGTTCCATACAGCATCAGTCTATTAACGAGATTATTCGGTTACTTTTCAATACCTGTTTGCAAAAGCAAGTTTTACTTTGTGGTCAAATTAATATTCCAACAATTTCTTCCCCTTGTTATCTCTCCTGTTTCAGATGTTGAACCACATTGATCTTCAGTTCATACTAGTAAGTGTCATGGGTAATGCTCATGCAAAGAAGAGAAGCCCATAGAAACATGCACGCACCAGACATACACTACTTAGCTTAATTAATTAAAACGGCATGATGACAGAGCTTAAAAAGACTGGAAATAATAATAAAGGAAGAGGAGTTAAGATTTACATACATTATATGCTAGCTGATATTCAAATGAAAATTAAAGGAGTACATATATATATACATAAGGCTTTCTTTCTTGTCATGTTAAAAATAAGAGACCCAAACACTAAACTAATTCATATCATGCATGAACTACACTGCAATTGGATGCGTTTGAGCTTCAATCCTGATCTCCTTCTTCATTTTCCTTATGAATTCTTCAAACTTTCTGTTCAGTTCATCTGTATTTGCTAATTCTTCGTTTGTCACCATCGTTGTATCAGCTGCTAATTCATCATCATCTTGTGTCACCGTAACTCCAACTCCTGTCCCTCTATCCTCTTCATCTTCTTTATCCTTCCCCACCAACTGCACATCTTCTTCTTCAGCAATAATAACAGAATTTTCATTTTCTCTTGCCCTGACTTGGGTCAATAACAAGGGACCATCTTCATCTTCTTCTTGATAGTATTCTTCTTGCTTGTCCACTTGTTCATGTTCTTGTTCAACCATAAGAGGAACAGTACTCTCTGGGGAAAAGGGTTCCTCCTTCAAAGGTTGATGAAGTTCAATGTCAAAAGCTGATGATATTGGTGGTGAAGAGGAAGAGGAGAGTGATGTCTTGGCAAGAAAGGCAAGGATGGCATTGAAAATGAGAAACATGTATTTCCTTTCAAGAGTGCGAGTGAGCATTGAGAAGAGGCATGTTGAGAAGTAGGCATTGAAGGACTGAGGGAGAATGGAGAAGCCAGAAGAGTACCAAACAAATAGGGAAAACAGAGAAACTGAGAGGACTAACTGCACTGTTCTCCTCAAGAACTTGTAGAATTTCTTCTGAGTCTGATCCTGGTGGTGGCTGCTCAGGCTCATCTCTATCTGTGACAGGCTCAGCTACTTCTGCTATCTTGTTATGAAACGAAAGCACAGATCAATGTGGTTGAGTTATATATCTGTCCTTGTATTATTGCTCAGCTTGTGTTAGGTGAACACTGAAATATGAGCACCCTTCTATTTATAGTGGTTCTGAAATTAAATCTTCAATAGTTTCGGGGCCTACTATCTAATTTTATTTTTTAAATTTACTTAATTTGTTTATGATATGAACAAGTGGATATGCATTTCCAAGCAAAGCAGGATGAGTAGCAACCAGACCAAATGCAAAGTGGGTCAAATGTCTCTTGTCTGTGGGATGAGGACTCCAACATACATATTAAATAAAGAATGGGAGATGAGAGAGAGATACCATACCATACCTATCATTCAGAATAGAAGCTCTGTGAAGTTTCTAGCTTTCACCATTCTCGGCCACACGTACGTACATGCACCTTCTCTCACACTGTTACTACATTCATTTATTTATAATAATACTAAACTAAATCTACAAACATACATACACCGCATCCAAATTCCAATGTATGTATCTTATCTTGACCATGCAAATTTGGTAGTGAAAAAGGACTAAAAAACGGCCTAAAACTTTCAACTTGGTAATGATGTTATAAACTCAAGTAATAATGATATCCCCTTATTTTGTTTCTAAAAATAAATAAATTCTTGGGTAAAAGGAAGTGCACAGTGGAAGTTCAACTCTATCAATAAGTCAGTAGTTTTGGATAAAGACCAGACCACGCGCCAGAAAAACATTAATTATTAAAATATTCATTGTATGACAGACAGGGAGATATAGTCATCATATGAGTTTCTGTGATATATATATAAAGAATTAATATATCGTCTGTAATAGTAGAAAGTTGTAGATGAGGACCATAATTAATTAATCAACGATAAATAAATCATTGATTGAGAACTTCACATATACTAGTCTCAAGCTAAACAATTCTAGCAGCATCAAAGCGACATGAAAAGTCTTTTTTACGATTTGACTTTGTGTTTTGAGACTTCAATTCTTCTTGGTTAATTTCTGCTTGCACTGTGGGGTGCCCACCCTTGCCATTTTTTATGAGAAAGATACAAAATTGGGACTCAAACTAAGGCTTAAGTTTTCGAGTGCTCAAGCTTAAATAGTCTGTGACAGAGACGCATAATATTTGCTTATCACAAGGTTATTAGTCTGTTTTTCAATACAATTTGACATAAACCTGTGACCCTTGACATCAATAATGCAGAATGACTTTTAAGCCTAAGTTGAGACTTTCCTTCTATATAATAATATAATTTAGGCAACAAATCTAATTTATACACAACCTCAACCTGTCCTCCCTCCTGAGTTTATATTTTCTGTTCTGTTTGACTCTAACATATTTGAAGATAGCAAAATGCTAATAATGTAACAATCAAATCGTTACTCTTCAAATCTGGCCAGTTTGCAAACTCAGATATAGCAACCTATACATTACATGCATGACCAATACACAGGTAGTTAGTTGGTTTCATTAACAATTGATCAAACCAAAGTTGTGAGCCCTGTTATGGAGGAGGGCAGTCTACCCTCTAGGCTCTAGGCTCTGCATTAGCACTGGCTTAACATGTTGGTAGTATTAGCTAGCCTTGGACCATTTAGTCTATCAGTAAGATCGCAACAGCAACTAGCCAACTGCAATAAATAAATAAGTACAGTAAACAATAAAATGGAGTAGTAAGATACATACATACATACATATGGGCGCTCGTGTGGTAGGGAATGAGCACAAGGGTAGCCAGCAGAGGAGATGGTGAGTAGTAAGTGGCTGAATGAATGAAGAAGTGAAAAAGAAAAAGAAAAAAGTGGGGAAACTAGAAACTAGGGAGACCAATCACTAAATCACGCCGCTTATCAAAAGCCAGTAGGGTAGACATGCAGTGCGATGTAATGCCCCTGCTACTAATATTAAAAGCTCCTCTGACCCCTTTGTTCCATCCGCACGGTGCATGCAATTACTCTGCTCTCCCCCATTTTTCACTGCAGCATTGACTGCTTTTTTCTCTCACTCTCCCGGCAGAACGTTTAATCCTCAGTCATTCTTGGTTCTGATTCTGCTTACCTACCTATATCCCATGCATCATGTTTATTATTGTTATCTACTCCATCATGTAGTAGTAGTGGTACTTTCTTGCCTAATGCAATGCAACTATTCAAAGGAGACATACATACTATATTGTCACATGTCAATATCAGTTCAACTGCTCACTTCAGTAAATAACTAAGTAATGTTTTGTCTTCAGGTTTACTATGCGCCATGGACATCATTTCCTTTATTAATTTTGATGTGGTAATGATGACTTGCAATCTGCAATATAGTTATTTGAAGATATGCCTAGCACAGTTTTGCTTCCTAACTAAAACTATGCTCCGCATCTATTAATGAGTTTCTTTAATAGAAATCAAATATGAACAATTGTTTTGGTTGAGCATTACATGTTGCCATACAACTAAATGACAAGATCAAATTTCAGCACAAAGTTAAGCCCTTTCGGGAAAGAGCAAGGAAAGCAAATGTCATACTTCAATACTAGTATATCTTATGACAGCATTCCATTATGCAGATGAAATTCTTTAGTCTTTACAACTAGGAATCACCATCCTTTTTTTCTTCTTTCTTTTTGTTCAATTTATCCGGCAATTCTACCTTTAATTAAAGCACAGACACAGGTTCAATAAAAAGGTAGCAAGGTACAAACTTCAACTAATGAAAACTTCTGAGCAAGCTGGTGCGCTGAACAAGAGCAGAGCTATAGATTAGGTTCTGTGCTAGGCATAGCTTCCAAGATGAAAATCCTTGGAAGCAAGCAGGTTTTTAAGTACCGAGCAATAATTTTATTTTCCACAACCCACTTAACCATGTTATGCTTCAATTCCCCATCTATATTTTTCCTCCATTTGGTACAAGTACAACTTTTTAAACTCTCAAGATTCAGGGTTCAAACCCTCATCCGATCTCATTGAACTTTTTCCTAAGCAGATACTATTATTATTGTAAGGTCAAACTCTTCTCTTCTCTTTCGCTCTATAGTAACTTAACTTGTGTAGTTGTGTTCTATTCATGATCTAGCTTGCTTCTCTGCTACTCAAATGATTGTGCTCGTTGTTACTTCAGCTTTGCAAAGTTACAGTTGGGAGCAGATTGAAGGTGGATCAGGATGAGGATTTCCAAAGCTCGAGGCATTTGCATGGTCTCCGTGGCCTCGCTCGTGGCCTTTGTCATAGCACTGCTCCTAGGTTAACACCTTTTTTAATCACATATTGGTTTTTGTACTGCAAACGTTCTAGATTTAATTCATGGTTTTCCCTCAATCCTCTCTATTCTATTTTTGTTTGTAAGAGTTGATAATAATAATATAATCACATCGCATTACATATAAACCGATATGATGTACCGTTTTATTGTAATGCAGTGAAGGAATATTTACTATCTCACAAAGAAGATGAGAGAGACGAGGCTGGCATGAAGGAGATGTTAATTTCAAAGGGAAGCAGAGTGGTGATCAGCTCCTCCCGGAGGCAACTACTGCAGCATTCCGGTAGGTAGGATCCCGTTGTTGTTCTCTGTGTCTCAGAAACTAATAATATGATCTAATCAAGTGATATATGATGCAGAGGTTGAGGTTGAGGTTGAGGGTACGAACCGCATAGACAAAGCATGTTCAAAAGACGACATAGTGATATACCAAGGGGAAGCAGCTGCTCTTCCAAGCGGGATTCCTGCATACAGAGTTCAGATAATGAACATATGCGCCAGCGATTGCAGCATAGGAGACATTCGGGTTCACTGTGGGTGGTTCAGCTCCGCACGTTTGATAAACCCAAGAGTGTTTCGAAGAATGGAGTACGATGACTGCCTTGTCAATGATGGCCAGCCCCTTCCCCCCGGAAGAGCCCTCTCCTTTCAGTATGCCAACACTTTCCGCTACCCTCTCTCCGTTGCTTCTCTCCATTGCTTCTCATGATCTCCCTACCCTCTACACTACTTCATTCTGCTTCTTTTGCTTCTTGGAACCACAAAAACATTATTGTCAAGCAGTATTTTAATTAACATTCTTGGAGATGATGATTATAATTTACAAACAATGGAAGCAGCTTGATTGTGATTCCTTACTTACTTGATATGTCTTTCTCTCGCGCAAAAAAGTTATAAATATTTCTTTTACAATCGATGGTAGGAAATATATAGTAGTAATAGAAGAAGATAAGTTCCCTTGCATCATCAAGTAGTTGGGAGTTTATCTATCTATCTATGAATCTAAGTATTCTAGTATCCATATTGGTAACTAAAGTCAGAAACACCAACCATGGCAGAAAGCACTTGAGAAACAATGTAGATGCTGCCCCCGAGGATAGCAATGATGAGAAGCGCAGAGATGGGATTCTTGAGGAGCTCCAAGATTGGCTCTACGATGGCGTAAATGGCTCCTGTGCTCACCGTCAGGGCGTACAGCGCATACCTCCTCACGTTATCCCAAAACTCTTCCACGAGTGGGCCTTCTGGGCCCAGAGCCCAGGCCTGCTGGTCATCCAGCCCAGCCAGGAGCAGCAAAATCCCCACAGAAACAGCTCCCATTATCACAATCCTCTTCCTCCTCAACCTCAAGTGCCCATTTTCAGGGGCTACAAGCTTCAACAGTGGCTTCTGGCAAGTGGGTGCATGCTTAAGGGCAATTGGACGTTGTTGTCTGAGGCAGAATGCGAATCTTGAAGGTGTGTGGGGTTTCAATTGTTTGAGTGGAGAGGTTGAAGAAGAGGGATGGGATGATGGCCTTGGAATCTGAAGAAGCTCTGCTCTCATCATCTTCTTCTTCTTCTTCTTCTTCTTCCAAAGGGCATGCAGTATGCAATACCAACTAACCTTATCTTCATTTCATTTCTTATTAGATTAGATTAGATATACATCTTATCTTCTTCCCATAGCCTCGCCACTCGAAATCCATCAATCATGTGTGTCGTACCTTATCTATCAATTTTACATATATGCCACGATGTCCATGGTTGGATTGGACCCACCCAACCCAAGCTTCTTCCTTTTTTTTTTGAAATTTCGGAAGACAAGTTTGGTCAACATTATGACGTCATGCTACGTCTAAGATAGTTTGCTTGTTTTATTTTCTCTTACTTTTTCTTATCTTGTGATTAAAGATCTCTCAGAACCAGTAAAAGTATTTGGTCCAAGAAAATCTAAAAAAATTTTAAAAGAGAAGATAGTTTGCTTGTATACACAAACAATATTTAAGTTCTCTGTACCATTGTATTTCTTGGCATTGCTCTGGTTGAGGCGAAAATTCAAACAAGGGTTGCAGTTGAATTCAAACAGCTTTTGCAATTCAATTCACTTCTTTAATTTGCTAATTCGTCTTGAATGATATCACACGAGATAATCCTACCAGCTCCGTTTCCAACTGTATTGGAGTTAAAACTTAAAACATTACTATTTAAGAAGAATAATTGAAAATACTTGACTATATTTACACTATAAATATTTGGAACAATCAAAGTCCCTTCAACCGTGTCATGGAATTCCAATCATCCTTCCTTGTGATCATCACCTTATTCTTGTTATTTCTGGTCGGGATAGCAGAGATTTATAAGAAGAAAATCAAGAAGAAGAGCCATGATCATCATAAACTGCCTCTAATAGGGAACCTTCACCAGCTTGCAGGAACAGCCTCCCTTCCCCACCATGCTCTCAGGGAACTGGCCCACATATATGGACCTCTCATGCACCTTCAACTCGGTCAAATCTCTGCAATTGTTGTGTCTTCCCCTGACATAGCCAAGCAGATCATGAAGACTCATGACCTTGCTTTTGTTCAGAGGCCACGGCTCCTTTCTCCCAGAATTCTGGCCTATGACTCCACAGACATTGCTTTCGCCCCATATGGTGATTACTGGAGACAGATGCGCAAGATATGCACTCTAGAGCTTCTGAGTGCTAAGAGGGTTCAGTCTTTTTCCTACATCCGTCAAGATGAGGTGGCTAAGTTGATACGATCCACTCATCTCTCTGCAGGTTCACCGCTCAATCTAACCAAAGCAGTTTTCTCTATGTTAAGTACCATTGTTTCAAGGGCAGCGTTTGGCAAAAGGTCTGAGCAAGAAGATGAACTTATATCTTTGGTCAAGGATTCCATTGAGATGAGTGGAGGTTTTGATATGGCCGATCTGTTCCCATCTCTGAAGCCTATTCATCTCATTACCGGGATGAAAGCTAAACTGGAGAATATGTTCAAGAAACTCGATAAGATCTTAGACATCATTGTCAACGAGCATCAAGAAAAGATGGGGAGAATGAGATCAAACCATGGTGAGGGTGAAGCAGGGGAAGAAAATCTGGTTGATGTTCTGTTGCGCGTGCAGCAGAGTGGCAGCCTAGAGATTCCAGTCACACTCAATAACATCAAAGCCGTCATATGGGTAATTAGTAAAATTAATCTGTGATAAACTTTACTTATCTATCATTCATTATCCATGATCCTTGAAAATATTGCAATGTTGTTCGTTCAGGACATATTCTCTGCTGGGACTGATACATCAGCAACAGCAATAGAGTGGGCTATGTCGGAGCTAATGAGAAGCCCAAGAGTGATGGAGAAAGCACAGTCTGAAATAAGAGAAGCTTTCAAGGGAAAGAGAACAATCAATGAGGCTGACATAGATAAACTTAGTTACTTAAAGTCGGTGATCAAGGAGACCATGAGGTTACACCCACCTGTTCCTCTGTTGCTCCCAAGGGAATGCAGGGAAGAGTGCAAGATAGGTGGATATGACATACCTATCAAGACCAAAGTGATGGTAAATGCATGGGCACTTGGAAGAGATCCTGAGTATTGGTATGATGCAGAGAGGTATATACCGGAGAGGTTTCAAGGCAGTAACATTGATTTTAAAGGGAACAACTTTGAGTACATTCCTTTTGGAGCAGGAAGGAGAATGTGTCCTGGCATTTCACTAGGCTTAGCTAATGTGGAGCTTCCTCTAGCAGCATTGCTCTATCACTTCGACTGGGCACTCCCCAATGGAATCAAACCAGAGGACTTGGATATGACTGAATCCTTTGGAGCCGCTGTGGGAAGGAAAAGCAACTTGTATTTGGTTCCCACTCCACATGATCATTCCCTTGATTGATTACAATCTCTTACTTGTCATCACTATTTATTTTTAAGTGTTTAAGGGGTACCCTTCCCATATATTGCTTTGAAAATAAGGATGTCATCTTGCCATTCAAAATTGAATAAATTTCAATGTGACAGTCAAACAGTGACGGTTACATTAAGCGGGAAAAGAACTACCATATTCATGTTGATCACCAATCACTTGTTTTAGTATTATATCATTATAGTAAGTGCCTTTCTAAGGAAATGGATAGAAAAAACTATGAACAAATAAATGTGGGTAAAGAGACGACTTTTGTCAAGTTTCTTTCTAATTGGATGGGAGGGAGAACAAACAGAAAAATAAGCTAACGTAATTAAAGGCTAAAGTCAACTCATAATCATACCTTGCTTAATTTATAAAAGAATTTGTTTTTATAGTGAATATTCAATAAAAAAAAGTGTGATACTAAGTATTATTTAGGAATCCTACGTCCCAAATTTAACACTTAAGAGCATCCATCCCTGATTAGTCATTATACAATTATTTCGTTTACCATATGATAATTCTTTATATGCAATTAGCATTTATCAACTGCCTCTCTTCTCCAGTTTCTAACTCTTTGATTCATTGATGCCATGGATTTCCAATCTTCCATCCTGCTAGTCTCCTTGTTCCTGCTAGTTTGGCTTGCTAAGATTTATAATCAGAAAATAAAAGTGAAGAGACATAAACATAAATTGCCACCAGGGCCTTGGAAACTGCCTGTAATAGGGAACCTTCACCAACTGGCCTCATCACTTCCACACCATGCTATCACAGAACTAGCACAGAAGCATGGACCTCTCATGCATCTTCAACTTGGTGAAATCTCTGCAGTGGTCGTGTCATCCCCTGACACAGCCAAGCAGATCATGAAGACCCATGATCTTGCTTTTGTGCAGAGGCCACAACTCCTCTGTCCCAAAATTTTAGCCTATGACTGCACAGACATCGCTTTTGCTCCATACGGTGATTACTGGAGACAGATGCGCAAGATATGCACCTTGGAGCTTCTAAGTTCCAAAAGGGTTCAATCTTTCTCCTTCATCCGACAAGATGAGGTGGCTAAGTTCATACAATCCATTCACTTGTCTGAAAATTCACCGGTCAATCTTTCTAAGTTGGTTTTTTCTCTTGTGAGTGCTTTAGTTTCAAGGGCAGCGTTTGGTAAAAAATCAGAACAAGAAGATGAGCTTATATCTCTTCTAAAGGAAGCAGGGGAAATGATGGGAGGTTTTGATGTTGCTGATTTGTTCCCTTCTCTGAAACCTATTCATCTCATCACTCGGATGAAGGCTAAACTAGAGAGCATGCAAAAGAAGCTGGACAAGATCTTAGACACCATCGTCAACGAGCATCAACAAAAGGGGAGAAGAACAGAGCATGGCAAGGGTGAAGCAGGGGAAGAAACCCTAGTTGATGTTCTTCTGCGCCTTCAACAGAGTGGCAGCCTTGAGATTCCAGTCACCGTCAATAACATCAAAGCCGTCATATGGGTTAGTAAGAAATCTATGACACGATTCATATCATTTTCAAAATTCTTTTTTTTTTTTTTCTTTTCCTTCTTCAGCTTAAAACAGGGGATCTATCTATTCTGTCCAGGACATATTTGGTGGTGGGACTGATACATCAGCAACAGCAATAGAGTGGGCTATGTCAGAGCTAATGAGAAATCCAAGAGTGATGAAGAAAGCAGAGTCAGAAATAAGAGAAGCTCTTAAGGGAAGGAAAACAATCTTGGAGTCTGATCTGGATAAACTTAGTTACTTGAAATCTGTGATCAAGGAAACCATGAGGCTGCACCCACCAGCTCCTCTGTTACTGCCAAGGGAATGCAGGGAACCATGCAAGATTGGGGAATATGAGATACCTATAAAAACCAAAGTGATAATAAATGCATGGGCACTCGGAAGAGATCCAAATCACTGGCATGATGCAGAGAGTTTCATACCAGAGAGGTTTCATGGTACTACTACTAGTGATTTTAAAGGGAACAACTTCGAGTTCATCCCTTTTGGGGCAGGAAGGAGAATGTGTCCTGGCATTTCACTTGGGTTGGCTAATGTGGAGCTTCCTCTAGCAGCATTGCTCTACCACTTTGACTGGGAACTCCCCAATGGAATCAAACCAGAGGACTTGGATATGACTGAATCCTTTGGAGCTGCGGTTGGTAGGAAAAACAGCCTGTACTTGGTTCCTACTAGTCCACTTTGTTAATAATCACAACTGATTATGCGCAACTAGCATTATTGATTGAAGAATATGCTCAAGTTAGTTAAAGTAATAATAGAAGTAATGCATAACTGCAATTATTATTTTTTTCCTCTCGACAAGTTGGTTAAGAAAAAACTATGCGCAACTAGCATTACTAAATATGCTGAAGTTAGTTTCTTTCTTCTCATATCATATTTGTCGTTACTTGGAATAGTTTCTTTCATCTCATGTCATATTTGTCGTTACTTAAGAGATCAAAAATAACTTTTTGTTGATTTCATCTACTCTCTTGTTTGTCTTGTATATATGGTCCAGTTATAGCCGGCCCTTGATGAGAAGATCCTTTGTTCAACTTATTCTGTAACCTCGTTTGTTGGACTTATTGCTATATTTCAATGATTGAGGCATTTGATGTAACCTGATTAATAACTACATACATTTTAGCTTGCTTTCCAATATTCTGGCAAAATCCATGGCTTTTATTTCTTAGTTGTATTAAGTTTTATTTATTGGAACTGTTTGTTAGACATTAAATGGGAGCCTCGGCCACTTAGGATGAATCAAATGCTGTTTATTAAAAATAGTATATATCTCATTTGATATTCCTATATTTTAGTTGCAGACAATTTAACTCTTTACTTATTGGCCTGAACAACATTAGATTAATATATAAATATAAATAGGCCCATTTTCTCTAATCAGTTATTATAATGCATATTAAGCACATATATATAGAGAGAGCAGCCTCAAAAACATGGCTTTCTATATATTGTCCAAAAGATATCCTTCACAGCAAACAATTGGTTTAGTTCTGTGTTCTGTCCTTCATCCCATGGAAGTGCAATCATCCATGATGGTCTTTACCTTCCTCTTATCTCTCATATTTCTTTGGCTTGCAAAGAATCACAAGCCAAAGAGTGTCCATAAACTGCCACCTGCACCATGGAAGCTACCATTCATAGGGAACCTGCACCAACTTGCAGCATCAAGTCCACTCCCTCACCATGCTCTCAGAGAGCTAGCACACAAATATGGACCACTGATGCACCTTCAACTTGGTGAGATCTCAGCAGTGATTGTATCATCCCCAAAAATGGCAAAGGAAATATTGAAAACACATGACCTTGCTTTTGCTCATAGGCCAGAGTTTCTTTCTTCCAAAATCATGGCGTATGGATCAGTTGATATTGCGTTTGCTCCATATGGTGAATACTGGAGACAGATGAGGAAAATATGTACCCTGGAGCTTCTAAGTGCAAAGAAGGTTCAGTCTTTCTCCTTCATTCGGGGAGAGGAGATAGCAAAACTCATAGAAACTATTCAGTCATCAGCACCGGGTGCACCAATCAATCTCAGTAACAGGATTAACTGTTTGATAAGTAATGTTGTCTCTAGAGCAGCATTTGGTAACATATCTGAAGACCATGAACAATTTTTGTCATTCGTAAGGGAAGCAATAGAGTTGTCAGATGGATTTGATCTTGCTGATTTGTTTCCTTCATTGAAACCTCTGCATTTCATTACTGGTTTGAAAACCAAGTTGGAGAAAATGCACGACAAGGTTGACAAGATCCTGGAGAAGATTGTAAAGGAGAACCAAGTAAAGAAAGTGATCAGAGCAAAAAAAGGAATGGAAGAAGAAGCAGAAGAAGCAGAAGAAGAAAAGAATGAAAATCTTGTTGAGGTTCTTTTACGAGTCTTAAGCAGTGGCACCCTTGACACCCCAATTACAATCGACAACATCAAAGCCGTGATTTGGGTTAATATTTATAACATATAGCTGCCATTATCACTTTTTTATTCTTGTTAATCTGAAACTATATCAATGTTAATTATTATGCAGGACATATTTGCTGCAGGAACTGATACTTCAGCAACAGTGATAGAGTGGGCGATGGCCGAAATGATGAGAAGCCCTGGAGTAAGGGAGAGAGCACAAGCTGAGATCAGACAAGCTTTGAGAGGAAAGGAAACAATCCATGAAGCAGATGTTGGGGAGCTTAGCTATTTAAAGGCGGTGATCCGCGAAACGTTGAGGTTACATCCACCTCTACCTCTGTTGCTTCCAAGAGAATGCAGAGAAGCATGCAAGATCAATGGATATGACTTGCCCCTCAAGACTAAAGTCATAGTGAATGCATATGCTGTTGGAAGAGACCCTGATCACTGGCATGATGCAGAAAGATTTGTACCAGAAAGGTTCCTTGGTTCTGCTATTGACTTCAAAGGGACAAATTTTGAGTTCATTCCTTTTGGGGCTGGGAGGAGAATATGTCCAGGACTTTCATTTGGTTTAGCCAATGTTGAGTTTGCTCTAGCCAAGTTAATCTACCACTTCAACTGGGAACTTCCAAAAGGAATGAAGCCAGAGGATTTGGATATGGATGAAGGATTTGGAGCTGTGGCCGGAAGGAAAAACAACCTCTACTTGATTCCCATACCTTACAATGCTTCAATTCATGATAATTAGGGAAATGAGGCACTTCACTAGTTAATATCATGTATGCTGTTGATTATTTATTCATTTGCTATGTTTTTCTGAGTCATTTGCAAGAGTTTGTTGTCTTTATTTTTTGGAAGAAATTAAAATCAGCGTTGATAGTAAGACATACAATCTAAATACATAACATGTTTAGTAGGCCAATGCCGGAACTATTATATTCATCAATCACCCATATACAAAAAGAGGCTTGTAATAAACTAGAAAATCACTCATTGGCCAAGAAAGAGTGGGGAAAAGGGTTGGTTGTTAACTTTGATGAAACTATGTTAGTTGGTACCCTACCAACCTGCATTTTTGTTCTTGTTACCGCCATACAAACGGAAGAGACTGAAAGCCGAAATACAAGACAGGACCACCATGCTGAGACAAACCACTACAGCACAAGCTACCCCTTCTCCCACTTGGTTGCAGAATTTCCCATACATGTTGCATATCTGCATCCATTGCAGTTCAGGTTGCCCCGCTTTCGCGAACACCGCCGATTGCAATGCTGCCGCCACTGCTGCCACCGTCACATATGCCATTACCTGCATACATAAATAGCAAAGTTCAAAATGAGTCTTTATGTTATGTGACTTAGCATAGTAAGTACTTAACTCATTAGCTGTAGATTAAAAATAGATTAAAATTATTTCTTTAGGATCCAGGGTCTGCTACTGTTTATTTGAGATTGACTTCTTTGAACTAAATTGAATATAAAAACTTCACATCAATAATAGTCTATATGTTCTGTACTAGTTGTGGGGTAATACTGTATCTAGTTATCTACCATAACTCATGATCTTATCAATGCACCTGTCAATCATACTAGCCAACGGAAAATTAAAAGTTCTCAACAACCAGCAGACATTTTTCCTGATGATTAAGTACGCCTTGTGGTGATGTGAGTGACTCTTACTAATAGGATCCAATCCATCATGTACGGTTTCCTTGAGGCCCCACAGCACTAGTTTCCTATTTTCAAATTTGAGGTCATTATGGATTGCTATGCATTGTTCAAATGGAAGTCCTGAGTCCTGACCACAAACCACAACCAACCTGACCCTACTTTTTAAGAGATATTCTTTTAATGGATATAGTTACAACAACTCACATGTTGGAACACATACAATTAAACATTCCATATTTGTCCAAGCATGGGATGCTAGATTTATAACTTAATATCTATTCAAGAATGATACTGACACAGGGTCAGTGTTCTGCATGCAAAGAGCACAACCTGCGGAATAGTACCAATTGCTTGAACTAACAACTCTGAAAGTCCTTCAGTCATATGGTTTTCGCCCGACTAATAATCAATTTCTTTGATCAATTTTGATGCACAAGTTCACAAATGATTGGGATGAATCCCTTGAAAAATTGAAACGGATACCCACATGAAAATAATTGACAAATGCAACTGGAAAAGCCAACAATATAGTGATATTTACTTTGGCTTTTTGACCATATTGCTTAATTAGGATAAATTTAATTTATGACGGAGATGAGAGAAGAATATAGATATGTACCTGATCAGCAGAGAAGATAAGCCAAGCCAAGGGCTTGCTCAAGAGTACACTTCCTCTAACCATACTCACAACACAGCGAGATCCTTGGATTAAGGAGTATCCAGAAGCCAAACTATTGGCTACAACCAAGAACCTGCAAAATTTGGAAATCAAATCAGCATTAGAAGATAAGAACAATCCATGACATGCATAACATTTTCAGAGAGAAACTAGAGAAGAAAAAATGGAGAGCTTACACCAAGGCCTTCATGTCTGTAAACTTAGCTTTCTTCTGAAATGAGAAGAACTCTTTGACTTGGGAATCAGTGACTACAAGAACAGTTGCAAGAACTCCAAGGCCAAGGATCACACACCTCAACACCATCTCTGCTATCTTCACCCTCCTATCCAACACCTTCAGTTTTGCGCTGTGGTACACTGGGACAGTCCCAGGACTAACACCCACACCCAAATAACTCATTCTCACCTAAACAACAGAGAGAATACTATATTTATATTTATGTGTGTGTGTGTATATATATTTAGCAGAGTAGCTCAAACGCACTGACTCAGAAAGCAGGACTAGTGATGAACCATCATACGCTCTGCACTACTTATTTATATACACACAGAAAAGTGTTTTTGCATTAAATGTCCAAAGTGGTGATGATGTGCCAAGTGGACAGAGCCTAAAGCTGAGGCGACAGAGAACACGTATTGAGAAAAGCAACTTGATCAGCTCAGCCTGCCTATCATTTCAAAAAAATGGGGTCATTAATGGGTTCTGCATTTATTAAATGAAAGAAAGCAAAAAATTGTGGTTTCTAGAAAGGAGTAACAGTTTCTCGTCCCTAGAAAAGAAAGATCTGATCCTGATAGGGTAAGGAGCGTCGTGCTATGCCTTAACTAAGGTCATTTAAGGACGGTGTGTGGTGTGGTTCTATTTTATTTTATTTATGATGTCCCATTTCTCTTGCCTATGCCAATGCCATACATACCAAACCAAACCCATGGTAATGCAGTTGCAATATATGGCTGCTATTTTTTTCACCTTTTCTTTAGGGACTCTGGTTAAAGGATTAGGTCTCAACAAAAATTATTTGTCCTGGTGTAGTGTAGAAACAAAGAAAGAAAAAAATCAAATGCACATCTCTTCACATCTTATATATGATTTGATATATGCGATAAATTTGATGATAAATATACAAGTGTAATGAAATTAACTACAATAAGTTGGCGAAGATTACATAAAATATATATTACATGGGTTGTGTGCAAGCATAGGTGGGTGGGTTACTACTTACTTGTGCTGGTATAGAAAACTGGTTGTTTAAAAACTCAATCAATTGCGTAAAAGAGGCAATCATTATTTGCATCTTGTGGTGGGCCATGAGCTATTAGGTATGAGTTAGGGAGTGAATTTGTGCTCACACAACACAACAACAGGGTCATATATCTTTTGAGATTGAGAGTTCAGTTCACACACCAATCTATTGCAAAGAGTAATACAAAAGAAGACACACAAATCATTTGCCTGCTGACCCACTCCATATCAACTACTTCATTCCACTTTATCCAATTTACCTTTCATAACTAAAACTTTGTAGGGATTGGTTCTCTCTCTCACCCTAACAAGCTATCAGTAGTAATCTCAGGCAGCAAAGAACATGTTTAATTCTGCAACAATGCCTGGATAACAAAAGTGTTGCTGCATCACTGTGAACGAAGAATGTAACAGTCTCATAAGTCCATACCATATAAGATGGCCTCTAGACCTTACTTGAATTGTTCTGTGTCTTAGCTTGCTTCACAGAGGACTTGATATGTTGTTACCAGCTTGCCCGTGCAGTAAGGACCATTTCTGAATTGCACCACACCCCATAAGATAGGACCACTGTGCTATTTGTTGTTGGTCCTTAGACCTCTGAGTTAGGCATACTACTATTATTTTCTTAAGCCACCCAACTTCCCCAAGACTCCAACCCAAATGAAAAAGGATCCCAAATGGTACAAGTGTGACTAAAGTTCTTGTATGTCCAGACCAGGGAGAAAAGAGTGCTTTTTTTTCTCAGAATAAAAAGAGAGTACTCGTAGTTGGTTTTCTGCTCCTGTATACTTGATTTTGGGCCTTGGCCCTTTCTCATAGCCCGTGCTGTTTCTTAGTGTTTTGTTTGTCTTTTTCTGGGCTTAGGACCTCTTACAGATAAAAAGAAAACCCAAAACCAAAATGACCCAAAAAGGAAAATTGAAAAAAAATCTGGCATTCCGCATTCACACATGTACATGGAGTCATTCAAATCTGAATAAAAATGACAGAAAAAAAGAGAGGTTAATTAGTAGTGCAAGAGACGTTGCTCTTTCACTTATGGTTAAATAGTGTTACTAATTCTTTTACAAACTACTTGGTAAATAACTTGACAAATAGATGAATGCAAAATCATTTCACGACAACAGATCAATCAAGAATTTGAGAGAAGCAGACAGAAAAAGGCACCGGCTTCGTTACTCCATTCATATTTCAATAGCAAAATATGATCTTTCACCATAAGAATATAGTTCACTTCTTCAAGGGATAAACTCGATCTTGCATGAGCCATGGCCTGTCATTGAACGGAAAGATTGCATGACACCTCATTGTTTCTTACCTCATCGTTTAATTTTCACCTTCCCGCTTTCGCCCAATTAGAGGATCAATGGACACACCTACAAGGAGAGGAAGAGGGCTAGTGTCAGTCAAACTCACATTAAGTTTGGATGGCCCTTGTGACAAGGGATTTTAACTTACATGCTATGTTATAGGACAGACGAACTTTTTTGCATCTTCACATCATATAATACGTATTTGACCCCCATAACCATAATGATTAAGAAGCCCTTCATCTTGTCGCCAATTCTCTCTGATCTTCACTTCGATCTGTTTCAAACACCAAACCTGAGTAAATATCTTCCAGCAATAGACGAAACATGCATATTAATTGTACCACACCATCACTTGAATCATAAGATTAATATATGAAACAACAAAATAACAGGAACTAGTCCAAATGAGCAGCATAGATAATGATCAGAACATAATGTAAATTGGAACCTCAAGATAAACTTTCTTCTGTAGAAAATCTTCAATGTCAAGTCGAGCAGCTGTTGCAAGCAGTTTCAAAGCCTTTCCTTCCTGAAGTAGATGAGCACAACATAGATGTAGGTAACATCTTTCAGAAATACTACTTATTTTACCTATCTAAAACGTATTTCCCAAGAATGGAAAAAGAACTAAAATATCAATATTCTGAGAAGGCTATTGGTCACAAGCCCATGTCAAGTATCAAAACCCAAACATAAACAAAAATTATTTTCCGCGATCATGATCTTGAATTCAAAATTAAAGCAAGTTCAAAACTAATCCAAAAAACCAGGATAACAGCATAATACTGCTATATTATGTTATGAGCAACAGCAAATGATCTGACTTATGATATAAGTGACATACTCTTCCTATAAGGATAATCTTCTGCGAGTTTTTCTCAACCAAGATCTCTACTTGTATGAAATCCTTTGCATTTGGCCGAGCCTTATAGCTTACAACGTTCACCTGGACAAAGTTGGAAATATAAAAAAATGTGTAAACTTTTCTGTGGAAAGAAGTTGGCTATTCCTTCCATTTCCTTATTGGTTTTTAAACCCTCTTCCAACCCAAGACCTTTTTTTCCTTGTCTCTCTTGTTTTTCTTCTTCCCTTCGCAGGGTTGGGTGGGGAAAGTGCCAATATCACAAACAAAACATGAAATCTTGGATGATTACCTGACAAGCATAGGGAATTTCATTTCGATACTGCATAAAAATCTTTTCTCTAACAATTTCAGCCACAAAAAATCTTTCTGGGTGCTCACTGACAATGCCCTGTTAATAACATAGCACATTAAAGAAACAAGAGATCAGATTAACAATGGCAAGGGATATATTCAGATTCTTTTAATATCCACTGCCACTAATAGCATGCTATAGGGATGATAAAGAACGATGGACATCTGAATGACTACAAAAAAAAATGTTTTTTCCAACTTGCCTTTGGATAATAAGGCGGTCCATTTGGAAGTTTTGACAGTATCCAGTCCTTGACATCTTCAACACCATGACCATATTTGGCACTAACTGGTATAACCTCATCAACATCAGTAAATTTCTCATACCACTGCAAGGAATTTGAAATAATTAGGCAATAAAGCACTGGAAAAGCATGCCAATGCCAATAAATTAAGTTGTGCACGCTATGATAAATACTTATTGAAGAGTTCCAACCTCCAATTTCTTGGCAACTTCACCAGGTTTGATAAGATCCTTCTTGTTCAGGATCAGTAGAGTGGGAGGTTTAACTTCGAGCTCTCCTATGCCTTCTTCCAACACTTGATCAATCTAGAGACAGAAAGCAAATTAGCAAAAGAGTGGGAAAGAAAGTGGGTTTTATCAACCAATAACCATACTTTTTCAGGCGCTTTACATGCATCAACAAGAACCAATACACAGTCAGCACTAACTGCAGCGCTGCGAACATTTTTCATCATCATTGAGTCTAACTTGTGCATTTCCTTCTGAAGAACACCAGGTGTGTCATAAAGTATCATCTGAAAGAGAATCAGAGGTCAGAGACGTGATAATGTACGTTCGTTAAGAATGACACATCTGACTACGAAAATCAAACGGACTCTGTTAACTTGAGTGCAATAGTTGAACTTATGGATTTGAAGAACGTTAAGAAAACTTTTTACCAATTTGAATTATCCCAACTCATTAACTACTGCACATCATATTGAAAGCATTAGTGTGGCATATGTACATATATATATAAAAGCAATAATGTGGGTACATTCACTACACTAAAGCTAATTCAATAGCCAATGAAACTTGCATCACAGATGTATGAGAAGAAACCAACTAGAAAAAGTGATGAAATGAAACGGAAGAGTTGGATACCACTGAGATTAAACCTGATAATCCGAGTCAGAACATATACAGAGAATTCGATGCCTGGTTGTTTGAGGTTTATCTGTAACAATGGATAGCTTTTGGCCAATCATTTGGTTTGCAAGTGTACTCTTCCCAACGTTTGGCTTGCCAAGTAAAGCCACATATCCTGCATTCACACATTGAAATTCAGAAGTGCAAGAGCGAATTGAATTGAGTTGCAGTGAGAATTAAATGTAAGGAAGAGAAAAAAGAGAGGAAGGAACCGCTTCGGTGGTTGGGGCCATAATCCAAGTCGAGCTCCTCGGCCTCGTAATCGTCGAGCAAGGCCATGTTCCTGTCAGGCTTCTCGCTGAGGGACAAAAAGGACAGGTCATCGTCGTCCGAATACGAATCTTCATCTTCATCTTCCTCTGCTTCTGCTTGAGTTTGCTTGCTTACCCAAACGCGGCCTTGTTTGTTTGAAAACGCTTGGACGCGGCGGTGCCTGCTCGCGCTTGTGGAGGAGACGTGGGAAGGAAAATGGGTTGGGGTTTTGTGGAAGGGAAAGAGAGAAGGCTGAAACAAGTGCTGATGCTGCTTGGCACTTGGAGTTGGAGTTGGAGGTCCTGTGTGTAGCTGCAACTGTAAACCCACCTTCTGCATTCTGCCTCTGCAGCTCTATTCTTCCTTCCTTTTTTTATCCAAGTCAAGTGAAGAAGATAATGACGACTTTGATTTGATGGATGAATGATTTCCTGCCAACGATGTCGTTTTAGCTGAGCCAGTTCTTTTTCTTCGTTTAACTCATTTTTATTTGTTCATGCTTCCTTATTTATTTAACAATAATGATATTTGTACATATACTTTCTCTTACATACATTCTCCATCCACTTCATCATCTTTAAATTTTGATGTGACATCACTCCACCACTTACATTTCTTTTCTCCACCCTTGAATCAAAATATATGTATGCTATTCATACTATTTGATATGTACAAATAGCACAACTCTTTATTTAATCTAATTTTCATTTGATTGAATTGAGAAACTCTTTTTTTTTTACAACCCTAGTTTCTGTATATAACAATTTTTAGTATTTTTATAAAATAAAATGTAAGTCCACCGACGGTAACTATATTATTAAAATCAAGCATTTCACAAAAAAAATGCTAAGAGAATAATTGATAAATTTAAAATTTAAAAATGAATTCTTGTGCATTCATAATAACATGTATATGTGACTTAATGATGACTATAAGAATGTATTTACGCGTTCACATATTACATGGAGTCAATCGTGGAGTGAGTAGTGTACAAGACATACATTTCACATTTGCCCATCTATTAACTATATATGAAAATATACAAAATTACAAATGGCATTAGTATTACTATTTCTCTTACAAATTAAACGACTTGGTAAATAACTTGACAAATCTGTATAAATAGAAGAATTCAACAGCAAGAATTTGAGACGCAGACAGAAAGAAGCACGGACTTCTGGTTTCTCCTTCCATAGTACAACTTCTTCAAGGAATAAACTCAAACTTGCATGAGCCATGACCTGACATTATTGAACGGAAAGGAAAGAATGGATACAAATTAAATATATGATTTTCAGTGACAATATTACAAATCAGATTAAATAAAAATCATCAATTGATATATAATGACCTACAATCAAATTCAAGGAATATATATGCAGATTGTTGATGAATGAGAAAGCATAAAGCATAGAAACAACATTTGATATATGTTAAAAAGAAAAAAGATGAGCTAGCTAACTCATTTGAGATAATAATAAAGAGATGTTAGATAATTAATAATTAGTTACTTGGGTCAAGATCAGTGGTGATGGCAGCAGAATTGAAATAACAGGAGGCCCCTTTGTGCTTGAACTTCTGATAGTAATTGTTGAAGGCATAAGAGGCATGATCCTTGACAGTGTTTGGCAGGTAACAGGGATGATTGACCTGTATCTTGCTGCAATCTGCTCCACCCTTTCCACATGCCCAGTCCATCGCCCTCTGCAGCTCCTCATCCGGGGCCTGCTCATCAGCTATGCACCACTCCATCTCCATATATTGCCCTGATAATAAGATCGATTGAGATATATATATACATTGCTAATTAAGTAGTAAATTCTCTCTAGCTAGCACGCAGGAAGTGATAATAAGCTTAGCGCAGCAGCACAATAATTAATAGATATATATATAGATGTTATTCTGATCTTACCATATGCTTGAAAAGATAGGGTCAAAAGGAGCAGAGCTATCAAAATTTTGAGCATTGTTGGAGATGTCATTGTTCTTGGGGATGGATCTACCTAGCTAATTAACCTGGAACTATATGTTTTCATAGACATATATAATGGAGAGACCTTAATTAGGCCGCCATACTAGAGAGAACGATTCTCTCTTTTTCCTAAGGTTGGGACTTGGGACACCAATTATATTACATTAAGCCATGGTCCTACTTCCCTTCCGTTCCTTCTGCGTCACGATATATCTATATATAACTTAGCTTTCTCTAGATCAGTGTCTCTATCACCATGATTCTATCATGATGATAACTTCTTCCCTTTTCTTACTTATATCCTAGGGTTATTAATTAGATCATTGATATATTTCCCAAATATATATGTATCGTCTTACATTATTTATTTATTAATTTTTATCTGCTAATAACATGCCTCATAATTAAGAGGGATTATTGGCGTGTGGATAATCATCAATTATCGTATGCAAATCCTGCTTATTGTTTTTCGGTTCATTATTGTAAAAACAAGAAATTAATAATAAACAGCTCAGCAGGCCCATTCTGTTTTTGGAGTGACGAATCTAGATGGCCAATTTTCTAGGCAACACTATATATATTTAAAAAGCAGAACAACAAAGAAGTGATTCCTTCAAATGCTTTAATGTGTCTGTAACTTTCAATTGTGTGGAAGCATAATCAATTCAAGAAAGAATAAACTGTCCTTTCAATAGTGAATATATAGCACTCTGCATTATTCATTCATTTATTTATCTGTTTGTTTGTGGGAGTGGAGTTTATTATACTTACAAGCTTAAACAAAGGAAGGCAGGCAAGCTTATCCTATTGGGATTGGGATTAACAATAATCTACTCTATATAATGTAGAAAACCAACATATACATACCAAAATTATTTGCATGCTTTCCAAGAAAGTGCGTCCCAGTGTACAAGCTAAGCTAGTAATTTAAATCAGCTTTAATTTCCTACTGTACGTGTAAAATGTGACCCTGGCCTGCTCAGGCACAGCAACAAGCTCCTTTATTCGTTTCTCCTTTGTTGTGTGTTTATTCTCGTATATAATATAATAATCTCTGCCTTAGCCTCATCGTCTAAAAGGGTTTGCTATGCGCACTGCTATTGCACAAGTTGAATTCATGATTGATTGGACTGGTCACAACACAGCCTACTTACTAAGGAGTTAATTAATTAGTCATCAATAACAGAGACTATTATCTATCTATCTATCAGTAGTTAAGGGAGTTCTTCATTCCTTAACCATTCCATCTCCAGAATATCAATTAATGATTCATCTCATATCTCATATATATGCGCTCCCTTGCCACATAATACATACATACCTAGCCATTTCAAATTGTTCAAATTAAACCATTATTCCAACCTTACTTTACGGATTAACTAACATGGCAAACTTTGTTCACTTTTCACTTTCAACTTTTCTTAATTGGACCGGACTGCTGTACTAGTTCACTTTTTTTGGCAGTGAATCCCGGCTGGCTTAATGGATCACTCAACTCGCCTACCGGCTCATCATGATCAGTAGGCATCAAGCAAGCAAGAAGTACATACTGATGAGGGTTGGTTGGAATTTGTGCGGATTCTCTGATGCATGCCCAGACATAAACACTAAGACAATTTAGATAGATAGATAGATAGATTCATTGAGCTTAGCTTTGAACTCATCACCTTCACTTGCTATATATATTTTTGGTAAAAACCTTACCTTGTTCCATGATGAATATCATCATTTACTCACTCGTTCAAAGGATCGCCGGATATCCATCTGTTTTTGCATGTATGTATGTATATATGTACTACTTATTATATATATTCAATTTAATAATCAGGCCTGGTGCAAACACAGCCACCTTCCAATAACATTATTGACAGAACTACTACAAATTCATTCCCTTTCAAAGAGAGATTACTGACCATACATACATATATATATATATATATATATATATATATATTGATAACAAGCTGTTAAGGACTGATGCTAAAACTGAAAAATAAAAGAAGTACAATATCATATATAAGACTAAAGTAGATGATCATAGATGAAATCAGATAGATGTACATAAATTAAACCGATAGTACGAGGCAGAAGGAGATGGTTCATAGTCATATGATAATACTCTGCGACTACGTTTCTACGTACCCAAAATTCCGAAAGAGCCCTTATATTTCAACCTTGGCCTTGATTGAGTCCTTTAACTTCGTGGTACTAGCTACTACCTAGTCATTATCACTCACTCATAGTCACAGCTATATAGCTAGCTAGCTAGCGAGCGCATATATATATATATATATATACGCTTATAGTTATATATATGGTGATGGGAAAGTGATCGTTGTGCCTTACACCATTCCATGTTTTATATATATATATATAGATAGATATATGAAACAAAAATCACATTGTCAGAAAGGTATATATATATTTTAAAGATGAAGAGTAGTATCAACACCAGGAGAGTCAGAGTCAGAATCAGAATCCCAATTATGAGGGATGTTCTTCCATGAAGCCTGCAGCGACTGTTTACGTGTAGTTTGACTAGTATCTTTGGGGCGCAATGTGTTGGTTGAGACTGGGGTCCCAAAAATACTTATGTTGTTGTTGTGCTCCAAATCATCATGTGATGTAGGCCAAAGAGAAAGAGAAACATTATTATGGGGAGAAGGTGGCGACCTTGATGGAATGGTGGTGGTCATCATCATTTCAGGGTGGAAAAACAGCCTTGTTGGCTCATGATGATGATTCATGGTGGGATTACTCGAATTGGAATTGAAATAATGTTTAGGCTGATGATCTGCTGCGCTTAGCATTTTCAGCAGCTCTCTCTCCTCCCTCATCTCTTTCACTCTCTGCACTTGTCTAAACCTCTCTTGTAGCAGAGCAATGGAAGAGTGCATGCCAGCACCATCACGGATTTCTCTCCCCATTGTGATATGATCACTGATAGTGACTCACTAAATACTCGGTAGTATGTATTCGTGGCTTCAGAAACAGAAAGCAGAGTGTGGTATATAACTTCCAATGAGGAATGATGTATGAGCTCTAATGAATTGATCTACGTGTGTATTTATAGGGTGGTGGCATGGTTAGGACTTAGGATTTTGAAATGGCATAAGTTAATTATGCAATTTTGAGTCCCTCGATAAAATTCTAAATGATTAAAAAAATGGGGAAGGGGAAGGGAGAATCGGCAGATAAGCTGCAAAGTCCAAAAAGAAGATGTCGATTGGTCAATCTATCCATCTAACCGATTGTCATAGAGTACTGTAGAGTGTGGTGAGGTGTGAGAGGGGAAATTGCATAAACATAAGCATATATATACACGCACATATCTCTGCCTTCCTTTTTTTGGAAGCAAAGAGGCAAAGCAGAAAAGGGCTCGCGGTATAGTCCAAGAGAATGTCGGAAGCAAGCACATGGAAGGGTGTGTTTGGAGGAATAGCATTTCCAGTGATGCTCTGCCAACATGGACAAAACTCCTCTTCTTCAGCTTTGGGGTTGGTGGAGTCTTTTTGGTTCCCTTTGTTTGGATGTATATACATCATATTGTTTATCTTTTCCCTTCCCCCTTTCCTTTTAGATTTATTTGTTTCCTTCTTAATCCCCCTAATACATACATACGCTCCATATAGCCTTTTTTCCTTTTGTTGGGAGAAGGGGAAATTGAATTGAAGGAAGTGTAACTAAGAGCTAACGGACAAGGGTTAGAAGGAGGAATAAGCTTTAATTTGGCAGGGTCGTCATGCTTTGATCGAACAATTATGTGTGACAAAGACAAACATACCTACATTCTATCTTCATCTCTCTATGCAACTTGTTTGTCTCCATCTGTTTGGATGCGAATGGCATGCAGATCTGAAAGCTGCACAGATATATATATATATATATATAACCACTAATGCTTTGGGTTGGGTTGGACCCTTCTTTTATGCGCAGCAGAAAGCTAATTAAGCCCCCCACCCCACTACCCCCACTGCGTTGTTTTTCTATTATTTTGTCTATGTTTGTTTTTGAAGTTTGAAACACATGTTGACTGATTGAGATAGAGATTTATATTATTATTAATCGGACTCTAAGGCGTGCATTAGAAAAATCCTATTCTATTTCAGATTCTTGTTTGGCCATAAAATCAGATAAAAGCACGTTTTTTTGTGGAGGGATAGGATGTGCTCAATCACGGCCTAATTAGCAACATATGTTACAAGCATAAAAAGTTGATGAACCACTACAGGTTAGTGGGCTAAATTTTACAGATCCAATTATCTATCTATTTATCTATCTGTAACAGTTACCATGACAAGTGACTAGTGACTAGTTAGTGCCGCGCCTTGTCCAATAAATTAAAGGAGAAGGCGCTTATGATTTTGAATGGACGTAGCATCACAAAAGAGGTTAACATACTAATTTCAAATTCAAATTTAAACAATAATAATAGTAATAATTTGATATTTCGTAAACAAAAAGCCTAATAATGAGTGCTGGCAATGCTACGTACTAGCTAGCAGTCAAACAAGTAAAAAACATATGCTATTTTACAGTTTCCGCAGATGATGATTTTACATTTGAGCACATAATTGAGGATGGCTAGGGATATACATGATATTGAAATTATGCATGCATATCCTGCTGTCCATGCCTACGCATACCGTCAAATGTATGTATCAGTATCACCACTTTACTGTTCAGAATTCAGAGATTAGGTACACTACACTGCACTACACTACACTACGCATTCTGATATATACATGCTAGCTGTGTGGCTTTCTTTTCAAATGATCGATGATGATCTTATTGTAGAACAAAAGTGCTGTCATTCTTTGCCGCTCTCTTTCTGCTTTACATCAGTCTTTGCATATGACTAGCTCTTTTCATGCATATAAATAAATATACATTAAAGGCCATATCTATATAGTATAATTGATAAAAATTTGGATGAAAGATCAAATATTTACTTGACTGATATGAGCTAATGCAATTCCTCGCTTTATAATTTCCTAACATACTTATTTCCCATGATTAGGATATTATTGGTTACGGTCTAAATCCGCAAAAGACTAGCCTGAATTTGTTCAAATCCCTATTTTTTTTTATGGGCCAGCAAACACTACAATTTGAGTGACTCTTGTTAGTTTTGGTCAAGGTGCCAAAATTTGTCAATTTTCATGTTAACAATAATGGATTCAAGAACTGGAAGTAATCCGTAATTCACAATGTATGAATGTATACTTGTGCGGTTGTGCCCACATAGTGTGTGTAGTCAGTCACCACCATTAAAGTGATTGAAGGATCAGGGAAGGGAAATGAAAAGGAGAAAAGAGAATGTATTCTATTCTATTCGATATTATATTCGTTCGATAAATTAAAAAATTTGGTTAAAAGATGATTCCACCACCGGTAATGAGGTCCAATATATAAATTTTGAAGATATGGCCCTAATGTAAGCAAAGGCGGGGTCGTTGAGAATTCGAATAAGATCATCACAAATCTTTTTAATTCAATTTCAATATATCGTTTTCTCTGTCTGTCCTTAGTAACACCTATACTACACTACACCGCCCTATCAAGCAAGAAATTATAATCATGATGGGGAATGAATGACATCCTAGCTGACATTGTCTGGTCCCACTTTTGTGACGTACTCTCCAAATATTTTGACATTTTTCCGCTCCTCTAAATTTAATCTGCAATCAAGTTAACATATTAATTTAAACATAAATATGATTTATAAAATCAACACCGCTAGTCGCTAGACCTAGCCAATCCACTGTGAGTATTGATTGAATCTTTCATTCACTGGGGTTTAAATACTCTGATGCAGATTAACTATAATAATTTTTATCCAATATCATAAATACGTCAAACGAATATTCAACATAGGTTGTATAAGATGTAATGTATATTATATATATAGTATATGTATGTATAATAAACATTATGTCTTATATATAACACACGTTGGGTACTCGTTGAACGTATTTTTGTTGTACGACAAACATTATTAGTTTAAATATGTGCGATGTTGATTAAATAGTACTCTCTATTTCATATTAAAATTAAATTGTTTTGACTTAAATAGATTTAAATTAAATTGTATATAAATATATTAATTGTTCAAAACAATGAAAATATCAAAATGACTATCAATATATAGAATGGATAAAAGATTTTATTTGAATATTAGTTTACTTTTATTTTTTTATAAATTAAACTTGGAGGAATTGGAGATGCATGAGAAAGAAGATAAGTTTGGTAGTTGAAGACGACAATACATACACACAAGACTCCAAACAATATTCCCTTCCTGGCAAAATATAAGTATTTTTAGTTTTTATTTCATTTTGAAATATAATTTATTTTTAAATTTTTAATATATTTTTATTTTATTTTACTTGTCATAAATTTTAATTAATTGTTTTTTAATATTGGATAAAATATGAGTATTAATAAAAATATATTTATCTTTTATTTTTAATTTTTACAATATTAATACAAATTAATTATCATTTTAATATATGTGTAAAATATTAAAGTAAATTCTATTTTAGAATGGAGTAAGAAGTATATGCTAGCTGACTTGACTACTAAGAAAAGCAACTGCTCTCTGCCATGTCATGTGACTGACTTTCTCATTCTTTCTTTGTGAGTGGAATCCAATTCCAAGCGCGTCACTGAATCCCAATCTCCACGTAAATGCCGCACATGCTATGTTGTTGTGTTATGATTTTTCCTATTTTCTATTCTTTTTTTCACTAATTATATACAAGTTCTTAACTTTATTTTATTAACATTTTATTTGTAAGTTACATAGTACTAATACACGTTTCATAAGGAATTAATAACGATTTGTCTTAAAAATAAATTATTTTGATAATCAATTACTTAGTGAGAAGTGGTAGTGTAGTTATAATGAGGCAAATGGAATGGATGGTGTAGCTAGACTGGTGTGGGGGAGGTAAGATCTGGAAATTGACTGGAAGTTTAAAATGTGGCCTTAATTGGTTTTACTCACGGGATGAATGAAAAGGCAACAGATTAGCAGTGACAAAGTTACACTATGGTGCTCTCAATTGGTGTATGCTGGCTTGGAAGTGGCATGTTCTCAAGCACAATTGAATGCATATTGTTGCTGCGCTGGTCTGTTTTGCACTGTGGTTGGTGCATTTGGTTCTGTGGATGGTTCTAAACATTTTTTCGGTCCTGTGTTATTTTCAACATCAATTTATTGTGTTCAATAGTAAGTATTGGGAGTAAAAATCTTGGGTAGAGTAAGTAGCACCTTTTGTTAGACAAATGGAATGTGTTAATTGGATTTTCATTAATATATGTATACTAAATATTAATATTTTGTTTTAATATGAGATATATAATGTGTGTAATATATTGATTTTTTTTTTCTTACATGCATCTAGCAATGCTGTGAATCGTGGAGCGATATATAGTGTCCTCAATTGACTGCATGTTTCGTATGAAGTTGCAAATAATTGTAATTAACTGCTGCCATAGTTCAGCCGTCAAACTTGATTATTTAAGAGTAATATTAAATATACATCACAAAATTAATTACCATATACAATAATTTAATTTTTTTAAAATTATTAATTCAACTTTTAACTTTTTAAAATTATTAATTCAACTTTGAATATCATATGTTAATCCAATATTTTAAGAGTTAAATTAATAACTTAGAAAATTTAAATTATAAGATACAGTGACTTATAATAGCTGCTATCTTTATATACATTTAGCATTTCTAGTAAGCGACATATTACTACTACACAAGGGCATAGTTAACAAAAAGTTAATGATGCTTACACAAGTGCTAATAAAATATACGATATTGATATATATATATATATATATATATTTGTATATATATATATATATTTGTTACAATTTGATATATTGTTTAATTACTACTTTCAAATCTTTTATCTTTACAACGGTAACCTATTACGACATTTATATTTCTATAGTAACTATAGTAATAACAAATTTATGAAAATGTATTTTAATGTTTATTATTATTATTATTATTTTGGAAAAAATAAGAATTGTTTAGCAGAAAGCTAAACTAGCATTCATTCAAACTATCAAGATTCAGGAGTCAGAACAGAAGGCACATGGGAGGAGAGAGGAGAGAAAAAGTTAGTTGAGTGGGCAGTACAGAAGATTCTGTTGCCGGTCTTTGCAGCTGATGATGATGTGGCTTCCTTGTTACTTCTAAGGCTTTGCTAACTATCCTAAATAAATAGTTATTATTTATTTATTTCTTTATTATTCAATTCAACCAAACCGAGTGAGACTGATCCTTCAACATGTAATTTCCACTCATTTTCAGGGCAGTTTCATATATCAGAGATTTGATTACTGAGCCATAGATATGAAATTTCTGGTGTAAAGCTCCGGGAGACTGCAATCAGGGCTAGTGGTTGGTTTATGTTTATCTATCTATTCTGTTACGTTCTCTGCTGCGCGCCTGTCACTCAACCTCAACCAACACATACAGGTATGTGTGTTTTCGCCGGACACTACCTTACCTAAATCATATATAATCATAATCCCAGCTTTCAGTTACCTACATGGGTTTATTTTGTGTGTTGTGCCTTATGCCTTATGGTCGTTGATTCTCAGTGGCTTTTGTTCTGCTTTCTCTTTCTTCTGCCTTTCCCTGTTTCACATGTTGGAATAACTCAGCACCAATTCCTTAACTTTTATTTCTTCTATGTTTACCCAAATAATAGCTTTCTTCATGTGTTCAAAGTTGTTAAATGTTTGGGTCTTATTTTCTGTTAATTAGTCAACTAAGTTTGTCATTGAAATTAATTTCGTCAATGTTCTGTTACCAGAGGCTGTTTCTCACCATGTTGGAGTCCTGATATTATATTACCAGTCAAAAATAAAATTAAAGGAATATACTATATTATTGTATTTTATATGTAAACTTCTTTCTTGTGACGGTATTTAAACCTCACTTCTGATATGATTTGAGGTAAATTCATAACTTCAAATTGTCCAAAAATGTTGACGATATGCGAATTCGATCGGTGAAAGAGTTTAGGATCTCTGCAGAAATGATCTTTCCTGTACCATTTCTTCCTCTTCTTTTTTTTTTCCTTTGAGGCAAATGTTACCATTTTTCACAGAGCCTTTCTGTTCTGTATATAATACTGCTTGCTTATCCGGTAAAAAGTTGGTTCTTAGGAATATGTTTACACACTTTTTTCCAGTGTGATATAAAGACTTGTTTTTACTTGTCACTGTTTTTTTTTTCCTATGCTTTTAGTTGTTCTGTGAGAAATCCTTTTTTGATCTCTTACTGGATGGATTCTAGTTGGGAAATTCTTCATTTTCAAAAGAGTATTGATGCAAAACTATGACTATGAGATATTTACTGGCCACTTTGCTTTGGATACTTATTTGGTCATTCAAATTCTGACCACCACCCAACCCGAGGATCATAAGCATATTTTTCATTATGCATTTCTATCTAAGATGGAAACACTTAATTAGGAATCATCTTTGATTTGGATTTTTTGGTATGCTGTCATAATTTTCCGGAGTTTGAACTTGCCTTTCATTAGCATATGTAATATCTTCATTGTTAGATCTTGATTTGTCTTGCCAGTTTAAGTTATTTTTTAATTTTGCTTTGTTTAGCTAGCCTTCAAGTTCCATTAATCATTACTAGTTTTATTTATCTCATAATGCAGATTGTTTCTTCACCAATTATAGCTTATAGCAAATATATGCAGCAAAACTTTATGCTAATCTTATTTTGATTAAATGCTTTTATCAGGCTGAGTATAAAATTTTGTAGATGCAAGCTGGTATCGATTTCTACTTCCAGCTACCTGTGCAAGGCATTTACCAAATGTTACAGAGCAATTTATGCCAAGATATCAATGATAACATCATGATCCAGGGAAGCAATAATATTTCTTTTGAATCCTGCAAGGACCAATACTTTACGCTTGATTCGTCCTCAGCAACCACTGATCTCGGAGGTTGTGATTCCTCTTCCTGTAGCAGTGTATTATCATCAAATAGGAGTCCATATTCCCCACAAGTTTCTCAGTCATCTGATAACACATATGGGACACCTATAAGCGGGAACTCTAGCATTGACAACGGGGATGATGAATTGAAGCACAGACTTAGAGAACTGGAGATTTCATTGTTGGGGTCTGATGAATCAGATGTTGCTGACAGTGGTGGCCGCTACGGTGCATCTCCATCAGCCAAATACGATTGGGATCAGATTGCAAAAATGATTCCAAAGTTTAAGCTGAGAGATGTCCTGATGCTTTGCGCACAGGCTGTGTCAGATGATGATATACCAAGAGCAATAGGTTGGATGGATAATGTTTTGGCGAAGATGGTATCGGTTTATGGGGATCCAATGCAGAGGTTGGGTGCTTACTTGTTGGAGGGGCTTAGAGCAAGGTTGGAATCATCAGGGAGTCTCATCTACAAATCCTTGAAGTGTGAGCAACCAACAGGCAAAGAACTAATGAGTTACATGCACATTTTGTATCAAATCTGCCCATATTGGAAGTTTGCATACATATCCGCCAACGCGGTCATTGCAGAAGCAATGGCAAATGAGTCCATGATTCATATAATTGATTTCCAAATTGCACAGGGCACACAGTGGCATATGCTCATTCAAGCTCTTGCAAGCAGGCCCGGGGGACCCCCATTCGTTCGTGTAACCGGCGTTGATGATTCGCAGTCGTTTCATGCTCGAGGTGGAGGACTTGAGATTGTGGGAGAACGTCTGTCAAATTTGGCAAGGTCTTGCGGAGTGCCATTCGAGTTCAACATTGCTGCAATGTGTGGCTCAGAAGTTGAAGGAGCAAACCTTGTGGTTCGACCAGGGGAAGCTCTTGCTGTGAATTTTCCTTATGTCCTGCACCACATGCCCGATGAGAGTGTGAGCACAGAGAACCACAGAGACAGAGTGATTAGATCGGTCAAGAGCTTATCTCCCAAGGTGGTGACACTTGTTGAGCAGGAATCCAACACGAACACTTCTTCTTTCTGTAACAGGTTTGCTGAGGCACTGGATTATTACACTGCTATGTTTGAATCAATAGATGTGGCTAGCCCAAGAGATTATAAGAAGCGGGTCAGTGCAGAGCAGCATTGTGTGGCGAGGGACATTGTTAACATGATAGCTTGCGAGGGGGCTGAGAGGGTGGAAAGACATGAGCTTCTTGGGAAGTGGAGGTCAAGATTTACTATGGCTGAGTTTCAACAAGTCCCATTGAGCTCTTCGGTGATGGTTGCTGTCCGAAATCTATTGATGAAGGAATTCAATGGAAATTACAGGCTTGAATATAGAGATGGTGCCTTGTATCTTGGCTGGATGAAGAGGGCTTTGGCCACCTCTTCATCTTGGAGGTGAGGTGAGGTGAGGTGACGATGAAACTGGTTGCTATGAGAGATTTATTTAGCGTGAGTTGTACATCTAGTCTATCTATGTTCCAACAAGTACCCTTTGGATTTGATTTGAGGGTTCTACTTGTAATGCAATCTGCAGAATCTGTTAATATTGAAAATTAATAAAAGGAACATAAATTTTACATGGCATGACATATTGTCCTTGAGATTAGTAGAGTAATGTCTGATGTATAGTAAAAATACAATTTTCCTGTGTATGTGTTATGTATATATTTGATTTTTTTTTATGTTATTACCTATATATACATAAATTTAATTTTAATGATAGTGTACAATATTTTACGTATTCATCTAATTATATGTTATTGATTATTGTGTTTTCTCCTTTTCATTATCTGAAAAGCTATATATTTTTATTGGATGATTATGTAAAATATTTTTACACTATTAATGCATCAAAATTTTACATTATCATCCAATCAAAATACTCTATTTGTATAATTTGTAAGTTAGAGAGAAAACATAATTGTATCTGACAAACATGATAGTAGAAAAAAAAATATTATTTTAGATAATTATGTAAAAAATAATGCATATTACACTTAAATCATATATATATATATATATATAATTATTTTTTTATTATTATTATATATTAAAAAAAAGAGTCTCTCTCCAATCCCCATCTGTGTGTGTCTATCTTTCTTTGTGGAAAAATGGAATTAGGTGCAGGATTTTGCTGTCCTTGCCAGCACGTTATAAACAGAAGAATACAGAGACAACCATTCTTCTTCTTCTTCTAGCACACGCCGATTTGATTGATTTCTCCACCTTTGTGAAAGCCCTTTAAAGTTTTATCCTTGAAGGTGAATTTTTACTTTATTAGTATCTCACTAATACCCCTTTTATTCTCTTTATTTGGGTATTATTTTTCCTTTTTCCCCAATTATTATTATTATTTTCAAATGCAACTATCCTTTCTGTGATGTAATATGTTTTGTTTCTGTATCTTGGCATCCTTTATCTACTAATAGTTTAATGGACTTGTGATTATTTTATATAATTATTGATTAGTATAGTCAATGGGGATGCAATCATGGCAGTTTCTTCATTATCAATGTAAAAAAATATATAATTATTAATAATAATCATTATTTTTGGTTTTTGGTGATTTTTTTATTCATTTAAAAGTTAATAATATCTTGTAAGATGGATTAATTTAATCTGGTATTTGTGTGGGATTTTCCAGGCTTTTACGGAAGGTGGGGGTGTTTGACTTTGATGGTAAAAAGGGTCAGGTCAGTTGTGGAGGCTATGGAATTGCAAGGCCAAGCTTTTCTTTCGGTTGTTTCTGGTTGATCGGCGTTTCTGATTATACCCTCTTTCAACTCTGCATGTCTTTTTGCCAATTTGGACTGATAATTTCTCTAACTGGGCTTCCCTCACTGAATGGAATTGGATCTTTCTTCATCTGAGATCAACTCATCATTGCCCAGTTTTCATTGGTTTGAATGGTTCCTCATCTTTTCTGGGAAAAAGTTTGGTTTTTCATAACTCACTCTCCAAACTGCATTTCATGGGTCTGGGGAAATCTTTTGTTTGAGGACTACCCTGTTGGTTTTGAGCCTTGTTCTCAGTAGCTGCAAGTTGTTCTGAGCTTTGTTTCTTGAGGGATCTTTGGGTCAAGATGGATGATGATTGCAACAATTCTTGGATAAGGAGGACTAAGTTCTCTCACACTGTGTGCCATCGATTGGATTATTCCACATTGGGCTCTTTTACTGTCAGCATTCAGCCACAGCGTAATTCCGGTCTAAAATCAAGGCCTGCACCGGCACAGGCTGCAGTGCCAGCACCGGCACCGGCATCAGCACCGGCGAAGGTACCAGCACCAGTTGTACCTTATAATCTAAATCCTGTTTCTAAGGTGGCGCAGATTCAGAAAAATCCCATAACTAACAAGCAGAGATCTGTGTCCCCTTTGCCAGAAACCTTTTTTTCTGAAACCTTTAAGCAAGCCAGAGATGAGCAGAAGAGGTTCTCAACACCCAGTCCTCGGAGCAAAGACCAGGATAAGAGAATTATGGGGAAGTTATTGAACCATTACTCTAAGGACTCTCGGGAAAGTAAGGTCTCCAATTCAAAATCGTCTCAGGGCAGTCCAATTGTGCACTTTGCATCAATGAAATTGGGGGACAAGTCAAAGCACCGCAACGAATCGGTGTGGGCAAAGTATTTTGACCATCCTAGAGGAAGGGTTACTGCTGTGGAAACAACTGAAGAATGGACTGTCGACCTCTCTAAGCTGTTTCTTGGTCTTAGGTTCGCTTATGGAGCTCACAGTCGGCTTTATCATGGCATGTATAAGGACGAGCCTGTTGCTGTAAAAATTATCAGGGTGCCAGATGATGATGAAAACGGAGACTTGACTTCTCGATTGGAGAAACAGTTCATCAGAGAAGTCTCACTCTTATCTCGCCTCCACCATCAAAATGTTATAAAGGTAATCATATCTGATCCTTGTACATGTTGTTCACAAACTGTATTAGCTTGTTATGAGTACTATCTGTTATTCTTGTTGAATACAAGGTCATCACATCTTTTATTTGTATTAATTGTTGTAATTGATCCTTTAGTGATGTTGAAACAATCCTCTAGTCTTATGGTATGCTTAGTTTATATCATGATGAGGGATTTATTGAAATAACATGGCTGGTATTTTATACTTCTTGTTATTCTAGTCTCATGTATTTTCATCTGATTACACAGTTCGGAGCAGCATGCAGAAAGCCACCTGTTTATTGTGTTATCACTGAATATCTATCAGAAGGTTCCTTGAGGGCTTATTTGCACAAGTTGGAGAAAAAAACTATTTCTATGCAAACACTAATTGCTTTCGCTTTGGATATTGCTCGTGGAATGGAATATATACATTCTCAAGGTGTCATTCATCGAGACCTTAAACCAGAGAATATCCTTATCAATGAAGAGTTTCACCTTAAAATTGCTGATTTTGGGATTGCTTGTGAGGAAGCATATTGCGACTTATTAGCTGATGACCCTGGTACCTATCGTTGGATGGCACCCGAGATGATCAAGCATAAATCCTATAGCAGAAAGGTTGATGTATACAGCTTTGGGCTTATCTTATGGGAAATGGTCTCCGGAACAATACCATATGAGGACATGACTCCCATCCAGGCTGCTTTTGCAGTGGTGAACAAGGTATGATCAATTTGTAAATTTCCCAACCTTCCTGATCTTTCATGTGTAGATTTCGTGTACACTGATTTCGGAATCTTGTCAAATTATAGGAAAAAAGGGTGGCTGCCCCTTTTTTCATCCAAATTCCACATCTGATATGATTTCTTCTTATCACTTGGCTTGTGCTAGACAAATGCCTGCTCTGATAACTATATGTTTTGCAATATCTGAATGTATTTTATCAAAATGACCTTTATTCTCATATTTAGCCAATTTTTTGCCATGTTTTTCTCCTGAAAACCTTTCAACCTCCAATATTTTATGTTGTAAATGAGATGATATTTATGTATTTATTTATTGCTAATTATATTTCTTGAACTTGGGTATGTTCCTTCAAGTATATTTTTCAATATGTCGAGTTATGATTAGCAGAGGAGGCTCCTTAGTTGTGACTGTTCACTTTTTGAGGAAATCCATCATAATGCCACTAAATATAATACAAGTTTATAGTGCTTTGATGCCAGTGAAGCCCACTATATTATACATCAAAACCAAATCTATTTGTGTGATGTAGCCAAAATCATTGGTTAGATACTTTCTTGGCTTTGAGACTGGCGGTGGCCAACTGATACTGTAAAGAGTGAAGAAATAAATTGTATATAATTATATATAAATGGTTTCCTAAACTAATTCAGTTCATATAAGTTATTGCGTATACTTCTATTTCCTTGAGTGGTATAGCATTGTAACTGATAGCTTACAAAGAATAGAGATTCTTGAGTTCTGATATAACCAAATATTGGGTAATTGGAGGGGAGACTTTTGTAGTGCATAGTTTTTTTTTTTTTTGTCCCCTTTTGGTAGTTGATTTATCTGAGTATGAAAAAAAGTGAAAATTTTCACCCATCTTGTTTATATGATTTTATTCTCTGTTACTATGAAACTCAAATTATAAGGTTTATGCAATCAATTCCGATAATTTCGCTGATGTTGTATTGTATTTGTTCAGAATTTAAGGCCTGTTATTCCTCTGGACTGCCCACCTGCCATGCGAGCTTTAATTGAGCAATGTTGGTCGTCGCATCCGAACAAGAGGCCAGAGTTTTGGCAGGTTGTTAAAGTGTTAGAGCACTTCGAATCATCCGACGGAACCTTGGCTCTGGTGCGGAACCTTGGCTCTGGTGCAGAACCCTTTGTGTCAAGATCATAAGAAAGGGCTTCTTCATTGGATTCAAAAGCTTGGTCTTGTGCATCAAAACAATGGCATTGTCCTTAAACCTAGATTCTCATGAATCTTCTAAGTGGCCTGGCTTTTGTAGTATCCCAGGTCCATTGTAATTAATAATGAAAAAAGGTTTGGAATGCCAAAAAAAGAAAAATGAAAAAGGCAAAAATTAGTTTTGATTTTATGAGATTCTCTGGTTGTATTCCTCCATATGACATTCCTGTGAGTGTAAATTGATTTTTATGGCATGTACATTGAGATGAAAACATCTGTTATTTGCCTTATTGTACATACACAATAATATTCAATTATGATACTAGGTTAGGACAAGTCTTTCTTTTGGACTACATTTTTTTTCCAGTTGCTATATAAAAGATTGTCTTTTTGGTTTCTCTACTGTCTTCTAATTTTTCCTATTTGAGTCGTTCTTGTAAAAGTAAAAGGAAATATTGATGCAATGAAATCTAAATGTAGACCAGTTAGTAAGAATCAGTTCTAAAATCTGCATGTACTTATTTCAAGATTTACTATGGCTTATTTCAACAAGTCCATTGAGCTCTTTAGTGAGGTTGCTGTCCAAAATCTATTGATGAAGGAATTCAATGGAAATTACAGGCTTTGGAGGGCCACCTCTTCAGCTTGGAGGTGAGGTGAGGTGACGATGAAACTGGTTGCTCTGACAGATTTATTTACATGTAGTCTATATATGTTCCAACAAGTACCCTTTGGATTTGATTTGAGGGTTCTACTTATACTGCAATCCGCAAAATATGTCAATATTGAAAAGAGTGAAGTACCAAATTAACCCCCGAAAGATTTTGTCGCTGACAAAATTACCACCAAAACATTTTAACGACAAAATAGCCCCCAATGATGTTTAACGTTTGACAAAAAAACACCCATCGTGAACTCTCTTTAACGGACGTTAACTACAGTGATGAGGTGGAATACAGTGTCACCTTTGATATTTCTATACCATCAAAATATCTAATTAGTGTCTCTTTCCTCAAATTTATGAATTGAAACCCTAAATCATCTTCTAATCTCTCCCTCATTCTCCCTAAAAAAGACACTAATTAGGGTTTCAATTCATAAATTTGGGGGAAAGAGACACTAATTATGGATTTTGATTGTATAGAAATATCCACAGTGGCACTGTGTGTTCCATCTCATCACTATCGTTAACGTCCGTTGAAGAAAGTTCACGGTGGGTGTCTTTTGTCAAACGTTAAACATCATTGGGGGCTATTTTGTCGTTAAAATGTTTTTGGGTGATTTTGCCAGCGACAAAATCTTTCGGGGATTAATTTGGTACTTCACTCTATTGAAAATTAATAAAAGGAATACAAATTTTACATAGCATGACATATTGTCCTTGAGATGAGTAGAGTAATGTCTGTTGTACAATAAAAATACAATTTTTCGATTTTTTTGGATTAATGGTGCCTATAACAATTTGCACCCTAGAGGTGTTTCAAAATACGGCCTAAAGACAACTTATTGATACTCTATAATAAATAGAGAAAATAGGATATGATTTAGAAGAGAAGAAAAGATGATTTATAATGAAAATTTTAAAAATTTATATAATTTTTTTTTCTCTCCTTATTTTACCTCTAAAATATATAAACTTTTCATTTTCTTTTTTGGTCAAGAAAATTTTTTTCACCTCTAAAAAATAAACTCATAACAGTTATTTTTTTCGTAATTTGAATTAGGAGTAATCCATGGCATTAGTATAGGGAGTGTCTAGTGACAGAAGTCCAAAGAAACAAAGCCCACTTTACCTGGACTATCTTAGATTTTAGGGCCCGTGAGTACTGGACCTTAGTTGAAAATGGGCAATAGAAATTGTCGGTTATGTGTTGACACGGTGATAAACCTAGTTTTTGAATTGCGGCGACCCAACTAGTATAAAAGGTATTCGGTGTGTGCTCTCTTCTGAGGGGTAGCGTTCAGCAGCGGTGGTGATCTAGGGTTACTGCAAATCTAGTCGCAGGTATCTGAATTCGTTGTGGTTTCCCCCGGCTATGTTTTTTTAACATAGAATCATTAGTATCATGTTATTTTGTTGTCGTTGATGTTTATCTTGCACTTGAAGTGTTTAGTTTCTGTGGATTGGTTTTATTAACGTGACGGGGGATTCGCGAGAATCCCTAATTTTTGAAAGGGGGCAAACTGATCAATGTGTTTGCATAATTCCAAGTAAACGTCACAAAGCAATGTCTGTTGACGTTGACGGTCCTCCCTTTCTGGGAGCTCCTCCGTCGACGGCGGTCTCATATTCCATCGCCTTGTGGAGCAGCGTCGCTGCCTTTACCATTTGGGACTGGCCATGAGACCAACACTCTCTTCACCCTTGTCGTTTCCGTATTTGCTTTTTCAATTTCATCTGTCTTTATAAAACGCTGCCGATGAGGATATCAGTCACCAAATACCATCTTTCGGGACTGAATGGCTTATTCATTAGCCTTGCTGTTAATATTCTGCAATTCTGAGGCCCTTTTGTTATTTCCTTTTTCTTGTTTTACTTATCGTCTTTCTTGTAGATGAAATTATAGCCCGTTTTTTTCTTATCTAATCCAAGTTCTTTGAGAAAAAATTGGTTTCTGACTCTGTTAAGAGTTGTGATGTTATTTTTACCCTAGTTATCAAGTTCCAAAGACTAGTTAAAATGCCTTTGCTCTGCACCTGGTTCTTGAGAATAGTTGCCGATGATGAAATCAGTTACCAAAACCATCTTTCGGGACTGAATGGCTTTTATGCCTTGCTGTAATTCTGCAATTCTGAGGATGTTAATGCTTGTCATTGTCTGATTTTTTTAGTGTGTTGTCTTTGATCCTTTGATTTGATTTTACCTATTTGATATTCAGCCCTCTTAAGTAATTGGTGAGATAAGATTTTGAATATGATGGAAAAATGGATGACAGAAGATAATTTGCGACATAATTTACCCTTAAACGGATCAGCTACTCTAATGGATGATTGCAAGGTTGATTGGTGCTAATAGGTTCTCTTGAAAATCATAAAAACATCTAATTAAGTGGTAAATTTGATAAATCTATGTGAACTTCAAAACCTAATTGAGCTACATGGAACACACAACATGAGATTTATGGTTGATATAGGAGGTAAGTGTTGTTCTTTACTCTAATTGAAAAATAAGAAAATGTAGGCCTTTTCACATGCATAAACCTATAAATTTGTAAGGAGGGCTGTGAGCAGCTTAGCTAAAATTATACAATTTGACCAAGTAGTCTCATCTTGTGTGAGATAGAATTTCAGAACTATTTATAATTCTAAACTATTCAGGAGATTTCAGAGTTAAGAATTATTGAATTCAGAAATCTTGGTTGTTTTGTGCCTTTTTGTTGGCTTATCTGCAGGGATCCTAGTGGTGATTGGTCATATTTCTTTAGATTGTTTTGAAAAGTTTATAAAGATTTTAGTTGTACATTGGACTGGTACCAATCTATTTGCTATGGTTCAATTTTCGTATGGAATTTATTATTATTAGATAACAATGCTCCATGATTATCTCTCAATTCTCTTAGCACTTTATTTGCTATGGTTCAAGTATTGCCCTCATCAATAGAAGTAGTTCTGCAGATTTATGGTATTTTACAACTATGCACTGGGTATTATCGTAAGTATACATTATGTGTCTGAATGAGAATTGCATTTTCAAGGGTGGATTTATTGCAATTTTTCTTATAGTTGTGGTTAACATCAAATTAAAGAATATTACGGGTTAAATGACATTTTTTCACAAAGGTTGAAGTGCCATTTATTGAAAATTGGGGCCTAAAATTGTTAAAAAAATGGGGTGTTTTGAAATTTTCGTTAAGTTTGGCTTTTTAGAGGAAAATTTTCAGAAAGATAGGGCTAAGCACAAAGTAAAATTTCAAAATTGCGGGAAATGCAAGCATATTTTAACAAATATATCCATACTCAAAAACAAAATTTGATGAAAAACATAGATTTTTGGGCTTTTTTGAGTGGTAAAACAAAAATTTTGCCAACAATATCAAGTGTTATTAATGTGCGACCTTTTTTATAATTATGCGCTCACTTAAATCGTAAAACTTGTAATAAATTGGATTTCTTGGCTTTATCTTAGAGAAAATAGTATTATTTATGTAAAATGAGAAATGGTAATTTGAAAGAGAGTGGTTAAGGATTAAAATGGCAATTCTGAATGTAGGAAGAATATCCATTTAACCACACTTACAAAGTGTGGTTAAATTCTATCTAGAGTGTTGCTAAATACATCAACTTTTTTACCATTTTGCCCTCCTCCAATTCGCAAAATTTCGTGAAAAACTTAATTTTTGGGCTTTAATCGAGGGGCAAAAGTGTAATTTGGTGCTACACATCATGATTACATTTCACCACACCTTTAAAGTGTGGGTAAATGCTAACGAAGGTGTTGCTACATACACCACCCTTTTTTACCATTATGCCCTCATCCAAACATCAAAATTTGATAAAAAATGTATTTTTTATCATCTTTAAAGGCTAAAATCGTAATTCTGAGCGTAGGAAAATATATCCATTTAACCACACTTTGGAAGTGTGATTACATTCTAAAAAGAGTGCTGCTAAATGCATAATCTTTTTACAATTTTGCCCTCCTCCAAACCGCAAAGTTCTGTTAAAAACTAAATTTTGGCTCTTATTCGAGGGGCAAAAGTGTAATTAGGCATAGTACATCATGCAAACATTTAACCACACTTCATAAGTGTGGGTAAATTCTATCGTAGGTGTTGCAAAATGTACCACCCTTTTTACCATTATGCCCTCATCTTAACATCAAAATTTGATAAAAATTGGATTTTTTGGTCCTCTTTAAGGGTTAAAATGGTAATTCTAAACGTAGTAAATATATCCATTTAACCACACTTCTAAAGTGTGGTTAAATATCATCTAGAGTGTTGCTAAATGGATCACCTTTTTTTTACCATTTTGCCCTCCTCCATACCGCAAAATTCCTCTAAAAACCAATTTTTGGACTTTATTAGAGGGGCAAAAGTGTAATTTGGCCCAATACATCATGTAAACTTTAACCACACTTTCTAAGTGTGGGTAAATGCTTTAAGTAGTGTTGTTAACTATCCCACCTAAGTTATATTTATGCCCTCACACAAGCAGTAAAATTTGACAAAATATGTAATTTTCGATCTTTTTTAAGGGTTAAATTGGTACTTTTGATGTAGGATAAAATAACCATTTACCCACACTTTAGAAGTGTGGGTAATTGGTATCAGGTGTGTTGCTACATGCAGGTAAACATGTAGCACCAAAATTCCGTGAAAACTCAAATTTTGGGCTTTATTATAGAGGTAAAAAGGTAATTTGGGTCATACTTCAGGTAAACATTTAACAACTCTTTTCAAGTGTGGGGAAATTCATTAAAGATTGTTAAATGCTTAAAACTAATTTTGTGGGGAAATGCATTCAGGGGTGTTGTTAAATGCACCACACCTTTTAGAATTATGCCCCCACTCAAACCGCAAAATTTTAACAAAAAACTGATTTTTAGCTCTAGGGTTAAAATCATAATTTTAAGCATAACATTAAGTGTGGGAATGCTTTAAGGAGTGTTATTAAATGCACACCACTTTTTTACATTTATTCCCTCACCCAAACCATAAAATTCGATGAAAAAAGTATTTTTGGTATATTTCAATGGGTAAAATGTAATTTAAACATAGCCAGTCATTGAACCAAAAGTGTGGGGAATCGCTGTAAGGATATTGTTCAATGTGCCACCCCTTCTACAATTATGCCCTACACTCAAACCATAAAATTCATTAAAAAGCGGATTTTTGGGCTTTTCATAGCCTGGGGAGCCACACAATTCTTCAAGCAATCTACCCGTAACAACAACACCAACACATACAATCCCAAACACAAACATTAACCTAATCTTAGCAGCAAAATCACAAATGCACCAATGTAATCTGAGTTCAAAAACTTATAGTACCAAACAAAGTCCAAATACAACCAAAACATAGCAGCAAAGAGAGAACAGGAACAACACTACGAAACAGAACAGTAGAATCCATGGATGATATGCTGTACTTTTTTCAACAAATCTGCCCCATGTATCCCACCGCAGACCGACATCATTGTATTGGTATCTATCAGCCTATGAAAGATCTCCAAGAAATAAGACACTCTGTGCTCCACTCTGCATGTAATGGAAAGAGAATTGAAAGTTTGGCCCAAATCACCTACAATATACATATAATTTATTTATGACGACCATAAAATTAAAATAATGAGCAATCAAAGCAAAAGAGTGTCCTTAACTAGTAGTTACTTCATGAAGTAGGGAAAGAATGAGTCCACAATTCCGGATGTGAAAAACCATTTTCTAGCAGAAAAAATGTGAAAACAGACACCTTACCAATGATCCCAAATTTGTAGGAAGCATCTGGGTCAACTTTGGGAGGTGTTTCAAACCAAAATTCTCGAGAAGAATCACCACATCCTATTCTGTAGTAGTATTTAGTCTCATACTGAAATAGGGGAGACCAATGAATTAACTAAATGAACAAGTTGCATACAGTGCAAGATGAGAATTATCCAAGAATACGTGATTATTTAAAAGAGTGAAAAATATGTCATGTCGAATGCAAGACTTCACTTCTCAAATCTCAATTTCTTTTCATTTTTTACATTGCAGATATATTGCCACTAGTGATAATTATACTCTCCTACTTTGATCAACTATTACCTCAAGGCCTTCAATAAGGCACTGATGAATGAACCCGGACTTGGATTCATGGAAAGTGTTGTATATTTGCCTTGTGCAGTAGCTTGAAATTTATTCTCTGATGTGCCATATTCCACTTTGCTGGGGCCTGGTTCATCTGTTGTCACCCATGAGATGATTACTGCTTTTCCATCATAGTCCCCTTGGGTAATGTGGACCTACAATGGATTTAATCAAGGCAGAAAACCTTAAGTTTATAACATTGAAATCAGGTTCTAGTTTGAGAAAAATGATACACCATGAAGTCAATGTTTAGTGAGCCATCCCCTTCTAGTTCAAGAACAAAATTACTATCACAGGAGTGGTTTTCATGTAACACCCAGCATTTTTCAACACAAGTATTTAATCTGTTAGTGTGAAGTGAAAAGAGACATGATTATTCCAAATAAAACTGCTACTCGTTTCCAATTTGAGTACTACTAGGAAATAGGATCCCCTTTTCATGAAAAAAATGAATAAACCATGGAATAAATAATAAAGTAGACTTACTTGTTGAGGCGCATTATAACACTTTGGAACTGCAAATGCTTCATGATCAAGGGGAATGTCAGTAGATGGCCACTGTGATCGAATGAAAGAGCTCGTGATCCCTGCACTCCCATCTTTGACAGAGCTGAGGAAGACAAAGGACGCAAGGACTAAAGGAAGCAACAAGGCCTTCATCCTTGTATCCGTATTGCGAATTCTTGCCTTTAACAGCCTACAGAGATTTCAAGAACCCTAATGAATCTCATGTTTGGTACTATAAAGCATAGTATGTATATGTTGAAGTAGGTCTGAAAATGACTAGTTTTGGAGGTAGAAAACTATCTTCAAATTAAAATCCCTTTTCTTCTACCCAATTCTCTTTCACTCCCTCCCACGATTGGGATCAGCATTTACTTGAATCCAATAAGAAGTTCGAATGAACAATCAATTAGATACAATAAGCTATCATTCTCAACAAAAACGGCACCCTCCTAAAATAGAAGAACAGCAAGGACGATGAGTTGCACAAACAAATACCTAATTCCTGTCCGATTGAACAAATTTGAACATCTGAAGCTACGAAGAAAGACTCTCACCACTGTTCACCATCACCCACGGCAGCCGGGAGACCCGCCACCTCCACCTTCTCTCCTTTGAACTCTCTCTCTCCACCGCTTACTTTCACGCTGGTAATTGTGCCTCGCGGCTGCGACAGCCACGCCCGCCACAACTCTCGGTCTCGCGCTTAGCACCATCGCCGGCGCATCCTCGGATCTTTGGAATCCTGACTGAGGCGCGGTGAAGCCGCGACACTCTCCCTCTGATAGCGGTGGTCCCGGCTGTCGCGGCCCACCCCTCCTCCTGCAGTGGCGCCGACCGAGCGCTGGGGCGCCTCTCTGCATCTTCTCTCTAGGAGATCGCCGCTGTGGCTCCTCTCTCTCTCAATACAAAGCATAGCTGAGACCTAACCCTAATTTTATGAAATACCCTTGTTTATGCTCTTTGCTCCGATCGGGCCAAGAGAAATATGAATAAATCTAAACGATACAAAGTGCAATTCACCCATAATCATTTATTTGGGCTTGGCCCAAATTTTGCAAACCTGCAAGTTGGCTCATTTATATTACATATTATATATTGTGTCCATATGTATATTATGTATTATATATTGTGCACATTCTATTAGTTGTTTTGGTTGATTTTCTATTGTGTATCAACCTAATAATCCATTATATTGGCCCAACACCTAACCCTAATTTCCCAATCCATCATCCCAAACACCACCTAGTCACTCACTCACAAAAATAGTCACTCTCTCTTATTCACACAAAGCTAATTTCTCCTCACACACAAACATAGATCACTCACTCAATATTTTAAATTGTTAAATCACATTGTTTAAAATATTTCTAGTGCATGTGAAAAATTAATATAATTCAATATTTTATAGGCTATAGTCTTTATTTTATAATATAACCAAAAAAATTGTGAAATCTCACGTTTTAAAGTATATAGCTTTCAATTTATACTATATGTGAAAAATTCATGTGATTTAATATTTTATAGGTTTGAGTCTTTATTTTATCATATAATCAAAAAATTGTAAAATCTCGCATTTTAAAGTATATAACCTTCAATTATTACTGTATGTGAAAAATTAATATGATTCAGTATTTTATAGGCTATAGGCTTTATTTTAGTGTAAAACCAAAAAATTATGAAATATTACATTTTAAAGTAAACAGTCTTCAATTTATACTATATGTGAAAAATTAATGTGATTCAATATTTTATAGGCTATAGTCTTTGTTTTATAATACAACTAAAAAAAATTGTGAAATCTCACATTTTATAGTATATAGCCTTCAATTTATACTATATGTGAAATATTCATGTGATTCAATATTTTATAGGTTATAGTCTTTATTTTTTCATTCAACCAAAAAAATAGTGAAATCTCGTATTTTAAAGTATATAGCCTTCAATTTCTATTGTATGTGAAAAATTAATATGATTCAATATTTTATAGGCTATAGTCTTTATTTTTTTCATAAAATTAAAAAAATTATAAAATATTATGTTTTAAAATATATAGTCTTCAATTTATAAAAAAAAATTTGAAATCATACATTTTAATGTATATAGCCTTCAATTTCTATTATATGTGAAAAATCAATGTGATTCAATATTTTATAGGTTATAATATTTGTTTTATAATACAACAAAAAAATAAGTGAAATCTTACATTTTAAAGTATATAGCCTTCAATTTCTACTATAGGTATAAAATTAATGTGATTTAATATTTTATAGGGTATAGTCTTTATTTTGTAATACAACCAAATTTTTTTTGAAATCCTACATTTTAAAGTATATAGCCTTGAATTTCTACTATTTGTAAAAAAATCATGCGATTCAATATTTCAGAGGTTGTAGTCTTTATTTTATAATCTATTTAAAAAAATAGTGAAATCTCACATTTTAATCTATATAGGTTTCAATTATTTTAAATAAAATAAACAATATATAAATTAGATAATATTATTTAAAAATATTCATTAAATATTTCTAAATATTCTGGAAGAAAAAATAAAGGGTGTCTATATTAACATACGTGTCACAATGATAAAGACTCAATTAGTAGGTGAATTGATAATTGACCATGACCTATCATTTACTATATCATATAGATTTGACTGAATATATTTTTTTCCTAAAATCAATATTTGATTCAACTAGACTGCTTACCATGCTCATGAATTGGTAAATCAGATTGAATAATCTTTATGTAAATTAAACTCAATCATTCAATGTACCTACCGCTTATATTGATATACTTATAAAAGCATATTATTATTATTTACATTTGAGAAATTATTATTGTTTTAACAAATCTTATTATATCTTTTTAAAATTAATCAATAATAATTACTTAAATCATTTAAGTATTGGTTGCCATATATGTACATGGCTAGCTGCCTAGCTCATATATAGTTCTACGTGTCTTTCCTATTAAAAATTTCTAAAATAAAATATATTTCAAAGGTAAGGTTGAAAAAATGTAAATCAGTGCTGACACGATCAATATATAGAGAGAGAGAAAAAAAAGACTCAACTCAAATACAAATCAAAGAGATAGAGAAAAAATATTGAAGAGCAACACGTTTCAAAGATCGAGAAACACAAGGAGCTTTCCAATTTCTACCACACAGGAAAAAAGGCTTCCTTGATTCCCAGTTAGTTAAGCTTGAGTTTGTCTCTCTCTCTCTGCTTCTATTCAATTCAATTTTCGATCTTGATTGATCCATTGAGGTAATGTACCATACGTAACACACGTGCATGCTTTCATCGATCGATTTAACTCACCCAGCCATCAGCTTTTAATTGTTATGCATATATTGTATACTTTAGTTTCAGAGTTCCTCTTTTGTGGTCATCCTATCCATAGAATGAACATATGCTTTAGCAGTGATCGTACCACCGTTTTAATTAATTAGCAGGGATTGGTAGGGTTGTAATATAAGTATATAACTAACTAAGTTTGGTTGCAGCACCAAAAAGAAAAACTAAGTTTGGCTGGGAAAGTTAAGTTTAATTATTTGTGAAGATGGAGGGGGGTCCCGAGGCTGCAAGCAAGTCGGAGTTCACAGAATGTTGGCAAAGAGCAACTGGTTCACCTTACATTATGCGCCTTGCTTTATCCGCTGGCATTGGCGGTCTTCTTTTTGGCTATGATACTGGTACGAAATCATCTCATTTGAAAGTTTAAGTCGAATGATTTTACATCTGATAGTACGTACCTTCCTAATTCTTATATATTCCTATATATATATATATAGGTGTGATTTCTGGAGCCTTGCTGTACATCCGTGAGGACTTTCAACAAGTTGACAAAAAAACATGGCTACAGGCAAGTGAGTGAGTGAGTTTTCAATTCCCTCGGTGACAATATGGTTGACTCGACTATATACGATTTTGTTTTTGTGTACTGTGCAGGAGACTATAGTGAGTATGACTGTTGCAGGAGCAATATTCGGTGCTGGAATTGGAGGATTGATTAATGACAAGGTCGGGCGGAAGAAGTCAATTATGCTAGCTGATATTTTATTCTTTGTTGGGGCAATAGTTATGGGTATTGCTCCAGCTCCGTGGGTCATCATTATTGGCAGAATTTTTGTTGGTTTGGGAGTTGGCATGGCATCCATGACTGCTCCTCTCTACATCTCAGAAGCTTCCCCTACTCCCATTCGAGGAGCTCTTGTTTGTACCAACGGTCTACTCATCACTGGTGGCCAGTTCCTCTCCTACCTCATCAATCTCGCATTCACCAAGGTTTTAAAAACTCATCACCTAAGTGTACTATTTTCCAAGGCATGCTTGTTTTCTTAAATGTATTCAATTCCATTCAATTTTGTTTCAGACACCAGGCACATGGCGTTGGATGCTTGGAGTGGCTGGAATTCCCGCTTTAGTCCAGTTCATATTAATGTTTGGCCTCCCTGAGTCACCTAGATGGCTCTACAGACAGGTAGGTAATTGTCATCAATTATATTTCGGTTCATATACTTTCACTAACCCTCCAACATAAATCTATAAATAAATAAACAAATCATGTTTCGGCATGCAGGGGAAGGTAGAGCAGTCAAGGGCGATCCTCACAAGAATCTACCGCCCCAACGAAGTTGAAGAGGAGATGAGATCCATGCATGAGTCCATTGAAATTGAGAAGGAGCAGGAAAGCTTGATCGGGCACAGCCTTGGAGATAAACTAAAGAGCGCTTTCTCCAACACTGCAGTTCGAAGAGCGCTGTATGCCGGCATCACTGTTCAAGTTGCTCAGCAGTTTGTGGGAATCAACACCGTCATGTACTACAGCCCAACCATTGTTCAGTTTGCTGGGATCGCCTCAAAGTCCACTGCTCTTGCACTTTCTCTCATCACATCTGGTCTCAATGCCGTTGGTTCTATCCTCAGCATGATGTTCATTGATAGATATGGAAGGAGGAAACTCATGCTCGTCTCCATGTTTTCCATCATTGTTTGCCTCGTCGTCTTGAGTGCCGTGTTCCTCCAGGCAGCTCATCATGCTCCTGCAATCAGCAACACTGACACCATCAGTTTTGGTGGCAACTCTACATGCCAAGCTTACATTACGGCCTCCAATTCGGCTTCATGGAACTGCATGCGATGTTTGAAAGCTGAATGTGGTTTCTGTGCCAACGGCCAGAGTGGCGTAAGTTCCATCTACCAAGTTCGTTTTATTATCTTATGCATGTATGCATGTATGTATGTGTCTTCTGACGTGATGTGATGTGATGTGATGCCAGTATCTTCCGGGAGCATGCTTGGCGGGAGAAAAGGATATGAGAACTTTGTGCCAAGGCCAAAAGAGAGTATGGTTTTCAGATGGTTGTCCGAGCAGGATTGGATTCTTTGCGGTTGTACTACTTGGATTGTATATCATAGTATACTCTCCAGGAATGGGAACGGTTCCCTGGGTTCTGAACTCGGAGATATACCCACTGAGATTCAGGGGCATCGGTGGAGGTATAGCTGCAGTCTCTAACTGGTGTGCTAATCTCATTGTGAGTGAGTCATTCTTGAGCTTGGTCAACGCATTGGGCTCTGCTGGCACCTTCCTCCTCTTTGCCGGCTTCTCCACCATTGGCCTTGTCGCTATCTACTTATTGGTACCTGAAACCAAAGGCCTTCAGTTCGAGGAGGTCGAGAGGATGCTTCAAAGTGGCTTCAGACCTTACCCATTCAACAAGAAAAAAGATCATGCTCACGATAGCAAGAAAGTGCAAGTATAGAAACCGCAACTTCACTAGAACTAATGCTGCAAACTAATTTGTTTTTTTTCTTGAATAATAGTAGGCCTAAGTGTTTTTTTTCTCTTCGGCCACACAAAGTTGGACATAAGGAAAAAATAATAGAAAATTATATCTCTCGTGGTTATCTTTCAAAATTATTTCACCCACCCACCCTCTCGCTGCAACTACCGTATTTAAATGCTTTCATTTCAAGCATATTTTAAGATGAGAACACTGACACCTGTGCAAAACTTCGTTTGCAAGTGCAACTATCGAAACATGCAGGGGGACAAAAAATACATGTTCTGCCAGCTAATTGGTGATTATTGTATTCGTCAAGAAGACTTAAAAGGGTGGGAAAAGATAATAAAAAAGAGGATGTAATTAGAAGCTAAATTAGGGAAATTTGCAGTGCAAAGATGGTGCCCGTGGAGCACTGCTTTGCTATTATAGAGGTGCAAGTTGGTACCTGATACATATATGGAAGCGTGCAAGTGCAACGGACGAGTCCCTTTACAACAAGAACACACGCAGCTCGAAGGGCCTACAACAGCATGATCACACTTAAGCACCTGCCGAAACACAATTTCACACCCACCTACGTACATTTATCTGCATATGGGATCCCCCACTAGGCTGGCTATTGCGAACAATCTAAACAGCACTCAGCATCTGCTAAAATGATAACAGCTCAACGAATCATATGAGGTCTATCTAATTCGAATTCATCTACATGTTCCTTACTCCTTTCAAAAGTTTGTTAAAAAGGAAATTGACAGAGTCATGTGGTTGTGGGTCTCTTCACTTTTCTGTAATTGATGTTGATAAAAAGTCTCCCAGCAAAGATCACTACAGTTCCCATCCTAACCAACTCCATTATTGAAATTAATAAGATTATTATTCTTTCTTACAATTCCTTGTTCTTGATATCATCATATCATCATTACAATTTCGGTTGCATCCTCATAAATGCTTTGAACATCATCACTAACTTGGTCCTTGCACTGTGAATCGTCAATACCAGACTTAAGGGAAATCCAATGGAATCAGTTGCAGGTAATTTAGTTGTCTAAGGCCCTAGGCAATGCATTTAGCATCATCAAACTTGCTGAATCAAAGCTTTATTAGACAAAAATAAAAACCATGAGCACTGAGATATTCCAAGTATATAGTAGCGTAGTAGAAACTGTATTTTCACTACAAGAAAGACACAAAAATAAAATCAGCTACCCTTTTTCCGTTAACTATATATGATCAGCAACCCTTTTTCACAAAACTAGGGTTATCAAAACAAGAGAACATTTAGCAAAACCTAATCAACCCAAAAACAAAGACAACCACATAAAGCTACCCCAAATACATAACAAATGAAACATTAAAAAGCAAAATCCCTAACCTAGCAAAATCATCTAAGGATCAGCCTATTGCTGGCTAGCTTCTACTTTCAATATCAGAAAAAACATGTCATCCACACTTTACACTGTACAAAATTGCAAACCAACAACAACACTGCATGTGCATTGTACAAGAACCAATTACAACAGTTATGTTATATTGACATCCAAAACATGTATATTACCTTCCTAGGTGGTAATTATTCTCTAAGGACTTGAAGAGGATGCTTCATGTCTTGATTCTCTCAAATATCCAAGGAGCGTTTCGGCCTGAAAACCAATTGGGAACTTCATTAGAATTCATGATATATATATAACAGAACCAGATTGAGAAATGACATTTCAATTCAATTCATCAAGCTAATTAAGCTGCAACACAATGATAGCAACTGACCTTGTTCTTAGTTCGAACACTCCCAGTCTGTGACAGAGCAACCAGAGGAGGTATCGCACCCTCCCTCACAAGCAACCCTCTGTTCCTGACGTTATCAGCACAAAGCTGCACAAGCGTTAACACACCAAACTCCTTTCCCTTCAAGGATCCATCTTCTATTGCTTCCACAAGAACACCAATTCCACCTTCTTCAACAATGGTATCCTTCCCCTCCTGAATCTCCGCCAAGCTATTGAGTACTACCATTGCCTTTTCAGCCATGCCAGTCCCCTGCTCCGCCACCAACTCCTCCAGCGACCTTACCGCCCCGGCGTTCACCGCCCTCTCCTTGTTCTGCCTCACTGAACATAATTTATACAGCGTCGTCAGCACGCCCTTCTTCCCCCAATTGGAATCACTTAACAGCAACGAAACCAGCGGCGGAATAGCACCACAAGCGCCAATGGAGCTCTTGTTCTCTTCCACCAGTGCCAGGCTCAGCAGCGCACAAGCCGCGTTCTGCTTCGTGGTCTCTGTCCCTGTTTTCAGCACATAGATCAAAGACTTCACGGCACCGGCATTCGTTATCAGCGTCTTGTTGTCCTCGTGAAGAGACAGGTTCAGTAGCGCCGTCACAGTGTGTTCCTGCGTCCACGGATCGCTGCAGCGGAGCAGGGGAACCAGAGCAGGGACCGCACGTGTTAGAATTTTATGGACTAGTGTAAATATGTGTTGATATAAAGTTTAGCCAATATTAAAGTGCTATTATTAGTGTATGGGCTTTGATATGTATAGATATCATTTGGGCCCAATTACTAATCCTATGATGGACTGAATTAGAAACTAGGATTATGTTTGTTTATAAAAGGGTTATGGTCGCCAAACTGTCGAGTGTTGCCTCCTTTTCCTGTTATCCCAGAGAGGTAAGCACTCACTAGTTTGGAAGATCAAAGATCAAGAGTCAAATCAAAAAACTAAAGAGACCCAAAGCATCAATCAATTTCTATGGCATTAGGTATGCTTTCACTTTTGATTCAAGTGGTCTTGGATTATTATAGATTTAAAGTTTTTCCAGAGGTATCAGAGTCATTCATAAATAAATATAAAGAAAATAATAATATATTGATGTTTGGAATTATTTTTTTCTCAATTAAGGTAATCGGGATCGGTTTATCGTTTTTTGTTTTCATACTGTTTTTGAAATTAAAATCACGTTTCTCCTCTACAATTGAGAACATCAATAATGGACGCAGGACGCATGCGCTAGCTGTTCATGTTATTCATTTGGGTATACATGCATTCTCGATTTCCTAAATACATATATATGTGTTTAAGGCATTAGGCGTTGTTCTTTTCATTCATATAGCGCTGTTCATGTTCATGTTATTAGTCTTCATCATGGAGTTAAGGATTTTGGTATTATATATATATAATAATCGATCAGTTTTGTTCTTTTATATATATAGAGTCGATTGATTTGGTGCTTGTTTATATATGCCAAATGGATCTTTGATTCTTTGGTTTATATAATTATGTTATTATTCGATTTTATATATCTTATTTTGTGTATTTTATTGTTTATATTATACATGAATTTGGATTGAATTGTTATTGCTGCTATTGTTATGTTATGATCAAAATTTGAGTTTTAGGATGTGTGCTCTCTTATTTGGTTTGACATTGTGTTAATCTCCCATTTATTTTGTCATGTTGGTTCTCATGTCTCTCTTTCAAAATGCCAATAAGGATTTAACTCCATGTGTGATTCCCACTTTTTTTAAATATTTAATTTGGAAATTTTTTATTAAATATATATATATATATATATATATATATATATATATATATATATTTGAGGTACTTTATTTTGATATAGTACTTATAAGGACTATTGGGATCACGTGATAGAGTAACTATGGTGATTGTTGCATTAGGATTTGTAACTAATTTTGGATTTTGGAGTAAATTGGCTAAACAATATGCTGTCAAAGTAGTCTCTGTTGTGTAAGTCAATCTATTTTAAAATATAAGGATAATTATTGACATGTAATTCGTTAAGTATTGATCAGCCCAAAGGAAGGTCAATACATTTGGTGGCGAATTTCCTGCTCACTTGAGTAATGAATATAAATTCATAACAGTGTTACATAAAGATTCTGGCAACAATCGTATGAGTTCTATGATAGATTGATTGAAGCGATGTGCTGCCAAAGTAGTCTCTATTGCTTAGGTTGATTTATTTTGGAACATAAGGACAATTAGGAGTAAGTAATTCTTGCGAATATTGGTCGGCCCAAAGGAAGATCAATATTTGGCTGAACTACATGCACACACTTGTAGTGATAAATATGTGATAATTGTTAGGTTCCATGTGAATGATAAGTCGATCTAAACATGGACTTATTGTTTAACAGGATTTATTATCAATATTTAACTACTATTCAGAATTCATACGGGTATTGATCGGCCCAAAGGAAGGTCTATACCTGGCTGAATTATAAGGAGTAAGTAGTTATTGCGAATATTGGTCGGCCCAAAGGAAGATCAATATTTGGTTGAACTACATGCACACACTTGTAGTGATAAATATGTGATAATTGTTAGGTTCCATGTGAATGATAAGTCGATTCAAAGATGGACTTATTGTTTGACAGGATTTATTATCAATATTTAACTACTATTCAGAATTCATACGGGTATTGATCTGCCCAAAGGAAGGTCTATACCTGGCTGAATTATGCTTATAATTGTGGCAATGAATATGTGGTGGTTATTAGGCTCCATGTGAGCAACATGTTTGTCCAAAGATGAACTTATTGTTTGACAGGAATTACTATCAATACTTCATTACTACATTGAGAGTACCACTTACAAGTTAATATTTCTGTCCAAAGACTAAATATTAATGTTGTGCTAGGTATCTTGTGATGGGCTCACCATTATTTGAATTTATAAAATTTGTTTGAGTATATTGTTTTGTTCTCATTATATTTTAATTTTATATGTTTGTGTTGTATCTGCCATTATTAGTTTATTCATGTATCGAATTATATTTGTACTAAGGAATATGAATATGATTAATTATTGTTCATATTGTGGTTGCTTTGAGCTTGAATTGTGCACTAAGGTTTGAATAAATTCATTTCTCTTATGGATAAAGGTTCTCATAAGGAAATAAAAAAAAATTGAGGACTTTGAGAAGTGAGACTAATCAGATTGCACAAGTTTTATGATCTTGAAGCATTAAGTTATATAAATATTCATGGGCAATTTGTCCGAAAAAAGATATTAGGTGTGAAGATAATTATTGTTTTGTACATGGCTTTATCAAAAGCAATAAGGTAAAACAAGTGCGATTTTATTGAACTTGTTTTCAATAAAGTGTTAAGGAAAACAAAATTTAAGGGAGTACATCATGAATATGTCTTATCTTGTTTCGAAACTAAATGCATTAAAGTTAGAGTTATCTAATGATGTGTCTGTGCATTTAGTTTTGACTTCTCTTCAAACAGAATTTATTTGGTTTAATGTCAGTCATTGTAATTGATAAAAGGAAAAATAGCTAAGCTATTTTTTTTTAAAAAAAAAAAAAGAAGAGAAGTGTGTTAAGACTAGAATAAAAGTACTCATTTGGAAAACACCTTTAAGGACAAAATATAAAAAAAAGAATAAAGTTGTTATCATTAGTCCACTTTAGAAGAAATAGCGTAGGAAACAAAATTTATGTGTATACATAAATTTTGGCTATCACTTCTAATAATATTGGGATACATAAAGGATGAATTGTCGAATGTCATATTTGACATATGAGGAAAACTATACTTCTCTTATCGGTATGATATTGGGCTATTTAAGTCGCAATATCTGTTTAGAAAAATAAATAATCAGGAAGAGAATATGTGTTAATAATTTTTTTTTTGGAGCTCTTTTATTTTATTTGTTTTATATGAAAACATGATCCATTTAAGTTTATGACACCTTTATCTCCTATGAGAAGTCTTAGTTGTAAATATATTTAAGGAATAAAATATTGCAGCTTATATTCTTAATAAAGTTTCAACTAAGGTAGTGACCAAAACTCCTTATGAACTTTCAGACTGAAAATATTTTTTCGGTATAAGGCTTTTATATATTTGGAGTTGTCTGATTAAGATGTATTTTGTCGGTCAAATAAAGAAAATTTGGACATAAAGATGGTCAACAACTGCTTAGTTGGATAATTTTTTGGTATATGGGGGTATAAAGTTATTATGATCTCATTGCATCATTGAGGATATTTAGTTTATTGAAGATATTGAGGTTGAGGGGAGAGATAAGGTTAAAAAAAAAAAGAATGTTGATAGCTTTCCCCCATCAAGATAAAGAAAATACAAACTCAATAAACTCAAGAACTTATGTCATTAAGGCAATCCAATTGAGAAATGAAAAATTATGGATTAATTGTCAAGAGTGACGAATGTCGGTTTGGTAGTAAGCAACATCGGAAGGTAGCAGAACGAAGTATAGCGAATGCAATAGTCCCAGCAGCCAGAGTTTTTTAGAGACTGAAGCAGGTCGAGAGCCAGACAAGCTAACGAGTGAGTGTAGTTGCTTCAAAGCGGGATATGAAAAGGAACCGCTGCTAGGATAATAAGGATTGTCCTCACTGAACCTGAAAAGATATTAAATCAATTCGGATCTTTCTAGAAGTCGGAAGTGAGAGAATTTCCAAGGCTAGGCTTTTGGTTGCCCAAGACGTGATAAAGGGGTATCGGGAAGGAATTTAGCGAACAAGCTATAGCACTCTCCTGAGAATGAAGAGGGGAAAAAGCCACAACTGGATGATAGCAAGCTTGGGTTTACGTCGGGAAAAAGAGCGCTGCCTATTCATGTTCAGGTACGAAGTGTGAGTTCTGAAAAAACGAATAAACGAACTCGACCAGGATAGTAATGGACTCAGGTTTGAGTTCTTATAGTAGAATGAAGATCGAGTGAAGGCCTTCACGGGCTAAAGAGGCGGATTCCGGACAGGGGAATTGACTTGCAAACTGTGGCTACGCACCTAAGAGCTCATCGCGAGTTCTCTCGGGACGGGACCTCAGTAGGGCATTCAGTACGAAGTAAGCCAAGTGAAGTGATCCCTGCGGCCTATACTAGAAGAGAAGGAAAGAACTTCTTAATCGCATCCCCCTTAAGATGTTAATATGAACGTTTCACAAGAAAGGGTAGACTAAGTAAGAGAAAAAGAGGAGGGAACCTTAGCCAACTAAGAAAGTCCGAAATGGTTCTCCACCTGTAACATCATAGACTGGCTCTACGATTTAGAAGACTGGAAGGCTTGGGCCCTGGGGTGAGGGACTAGAAAGCAAAAAGAAAATTTAGCCGCCAATGCTGATACAAAAGGTGATTAGCGAAAGCTAATTCCTTTACCCGCCGGGTCAGCTCTTAAAATAAAAAGGCTAAAGCAAAAAACCAATACAACTTCTACGAATGTTCATGCTGGACTGAAAACTACTGAACTACTTCGATTGTTGATTCCACTATCTTCCTAGTGTGATCTCAAGCCTTACTGCACACAAAGTAATTTGATATGCCCTTCCCTTGCACTTCATTACGAGATAGGGGATATACAGAAATAGGGCTAGGTGCTGTGGGATTTCTTTTTATTTTTTGAACAATGACTTTTAGGTACTTATCTCATTACTTGAAGGTATGAATCTCATTAGTTACAGATTAATATTTAAATCTGGAGGTTCAAAAGGTAATATGGAGAAAGATAAAACATGTCTTGTTCTAAAAGGTTTCACTCTAACATATGTTGCATATTAATATTATAAGCTTCATTAGATGAATATAAAGAATATGGTTTAATTATCAATGAGCTTATGCCAGATCTCAAATTCTAGTAAAGGATATTACAAATATCATTAATTATTATCTCATTTGGATTTGAGATAAATGAGGACATGATTTTGTAATTCATAAGTTCAGTGGGAGAACATATATTTTGACATTACATGTTGATAATATATTGTTTGCTAATTATAAAGTTTTGGTTCATAATATCAAGTGGAGTCTATCAAAGATATTTGATACGAAAGATCTTGGGAAGTATCTTTTGCATTAGGAATTCAGATGTGTCGAGATTATCTCGATTTTTTTTTTGAATTGTCGCAAAAGAGCTACCATTTATGGGACTCGGGATATTTGACATTCAGAATTGCAGAACACATAATACCCATATTGCTAAGGGAGACAAGTTTAGTCTCAATGAGTGCCCTAAAAATGATTGTTTAAATTAAAGAAATGCAAAAGATTTCTTATACTCTAGAAGTTGGAAGTCTAAGGCATGTTCAATTTTGTACGCGTTTGGATATTGTGTACATTATTTAGTGTTAGGCAGATACTTGAGCAATGTGACAATAGATTATTGGTTAACAACCAACTAAGGCTTATGGTTTCATTAAAGAACAAAACATCACATGCTCACATTCAAGAAGTCGGGTGAAGTTAGAGATTATCAAGAATATAGATGCCGACTTTGTCAGATGCCAAGAGAATTATAGATTCTTTTTGGTTATATTTCTATGCTTGTTGGAGGAGCAATATTTTGGTAGAGTGTCAATCAAACACTCATTGCTCTTTTCACTAAGGCAGTTGAGCTTATTGCTCATTAAGAAACATCAAGTTAATATGATTATGTAATTTTGTCACATAATTGCAAATTCTTGAATAAAGTTGAAAGACCACTTAAGTTATTTTGTGACAAATTGTTTATAATCATATTATTTAAGCAAATACAGAGTGATTAAGGTGTCTTTAGAGCATATTAACATAAACTCCATAATTGCGGATCCGCTTACTAAGGAAATCAAACCTATGGTCTTTCATGAGTTCAGTACTCATTTGGGTGTAATATCATTTTATATGATATATTGTTTCAGTGGGAGTACGTATTTGGATGCTAATGTGTTTCACAGACACCTTAAGTTTATGAATATTTTCTGCAGAAATAAAGTATTTGGTTTTATTTATCACTCTGAATTATTTAATTTGATCTCATAAAGAATAAAGTTTGGACCAGTTGGAAATAGGCATGTGTGATCACATTACGTGTAATTTCCATGCTACACATCCATGCTTGATCTATTTCATTTAATTGTGATGATATTTGTGATCATGGAAAACTTAGTTATGAAAAAATATGACGAAAGTTGCCTTGGTCCTATATCAACATAGTTGATAGACGAGATTGTTTAAAGATGTTTTCGACATAATAGCAAATTTAGAGCTCATAAAGTTACGGTTTTGTATTTATATATACACATATGTCCAAGTGGGAGATTGTTAGAATTTTATAGCCTTAGTGTAAATATAAATATGTGCTATTATAAAGTTTAGCCCAATATTAGAGTGATCTGGTAAATTTAATTATTATTAGTGTATGGACATAAACATCTTATTAAGTGAGTATTGACTTTGATATGTGTAGATACCATTTGGGCCCAGTTACTAATTCTATGATGGACTGAAATAGAAACTAGGATTATGTTTGTTTATAAAAGGGTTATGGTCCCCAAACTGTGAGCTGCCTCCTTTCCTGTTGTTATCCCATCAGCAACCTTAAGGAGCACTCACTAGTTTGGAAGATCAAGAACCAGATCAACCTTGTAGATCAAGAACTAAAGAGACCCAAAACATCAATCAATTTTATGGCATCAGGTACGCTTCCACTTTTGATTTCTACATTTTCTCTATGATTCAATATGAGTGGTCTTGGGTTATTATGGATTTAAAGTTTTCCCAACACACCCGACTCGCCGATCAGAACACGGTTGTCTGCGCGGTTCTTCGCCAATAGCCTGAGCTTGGCCGCCGCAGATCGCTTCACGGCAACGAACAGCGACTGCAGACCGTCGATGCAGATCTTCACCGTCGGAAGAAGATCCTCCGGTGAGATGCTCTCGATAATCTCGGTGGAAAAGCTCTCCCTCTGCAGGAACCCTAGGCAGGGTTCGGGCTCCTGTTGTTGCACTCTGTCCACGTCAGCATCGCCGTTGTTGTGCACGCTTTCCGAGGGCGGCACGCGAGCAAGCCGTTGGAGTTCCCCAGAGATGTCGCTGCTGCAGGCAGAAAAGTCGCTGAAGGATCTAGAAAGTTCATGGAGGTCTTCCTCTATGAGGGAGGACTTGACGGATTTGTTGTTCCGGGAAGCGAGCTCGCAGAGGTTGAAGTCGACAACGGAGTCGGTGAGATTTTCGAAGATGAATGACGATGTTTGTGCTACTGCGGCGGCGGCGGAGGAGGGGGCAGTGGTGAAGGAGCGGGTGTGGTCGTCGTCGCGGAAGAAGTTGGAGCGTATGGTGCGCATGGACCTTCCGATGGTTTTTGAAGAAATAGTGGTGGTGGCGTGAGAGCTTCGGGGCAAAGGGAACGGTTTCGAATTGGATTGAGAATCGTTTTCTGCAGAAACCATTGTTCGGTTTTGGTGGGTTGCTGCAAAAACTCGGAGATCAATGAAATTGGAAATGACCAACGGTGTATTGAATTGAATTGATAGGGCTCTCGCACTCACACTCAGCTCCTGAGCTGATATGATATTATTTTCCCTAGTGAGTGACGGCTAAGCGATGTAATGTTGTAGAAAAAAAGAAAAAATGCTATAATTATCTCAGCGAATGCCTTTATACTACTCTATGTGGGTAGATGACCATATTTAATTATATTTTAGTACAGCAGTAGTAACTAAAATGCCTTGAGGTTTTTAATGTTGGTGACGTGCTAAGATTATGAGCTGGGAGTTGTTGAACCCAAGGAACATTTGCCACGTGCTAGCCTTCCTTTCCATATTCGTCAATGAAGTCTCTTTTCTGCAGGAAAGGTTTTTTGGTCCAAAATGTCAGCTTTCATGAATCCTGATTCACTACTGCTTTTAAATATACAAGTATTTAAACGTTTTCTGGATAAGCATACGTCGTACTATGGATAAAAATTCTGTTGCATATATATATTTTGAGAAAACGTTCTTCGCAGTATAATATATGTGTTGTATATATAAGTTTTGCTGTTTATTACGTTTATCCTACTTGCACATAGATAAAAATTACTACTATTATAGAGTATGTATATGTTAGGTGCCCGATCTAGTAGCATATACAGATTAATATTTGAAGTGCGGAATCGGCGTTTTTCTTGACTCAAATGGAATATTGTTGGGTAATCATGTGACATTCTTAGTTGTCCCCAACCCTATCTGCAGTTTCTTATAGATCTAAAAGATTTGGTTTGTTCCTATTTTTGTCTTTGTTTGTTTCGATCTCTCTCTCTCTCTGTGTGATTAGCAGTTGTCTATGTAATAGATTAAATAAGAAAATTATATAACGGTCTTAAGAGTACCAACTTGAATCTAAAAGAACGACAAGATGATGGAAATGATAATATAGTTAAATGATGTAAAGAGCAAATTGTGTGTGTAAGGCCAACATCTTGTCGAGGCTTGATGTTTATATATTGTTAATTCAATAATTCTGTCCGTCAAATCAAAGTATACATTTCCTGTTTGCAAGCATTACGTGTCTTTTTACTTGTTTTATGTGGCAAAGTGAAAGCTGGGAAATAATCAATCAAGCGTGTCTGGAAACTCGTTTCTTCCCTTAATAATCGATTTTGCAAGTCTACAGTCGATTTTAATCTTTTTATACTTACTTTGGTTTTACATTACAATCAGTTTTTGCTTCAAAAATAAATTCTGTCAAATATAAAATCAGTATATCCAAGCCTCCTTGCTACTCATTAAGAAATTGTATAACTTAAAATTTAGACGAAAATATTGGGTTGATGAAATTCATTTCACAAACAAAACAAGGGCCAAACCCAATTTTACAAATTTCTTTTGCCTTGGTATTAGTTTCAAATTGGGCTATATATGTAGCATTGTAAGTAATTTGCACTATAACTTATGGTCTTTTATGTATTGGTCACTAATATTTTCTCTTTTGCTGCTGTATGGACGAGGCCCGAAACGGGGTGTGTGATGAGGGAGGGCAGGTCCATTTTTCATAATAAATGCACTTTAATTGTGAACAGCTTTTGTTGCTTACGGCTTATAATAATAAAATATTTATATATATACTTTCTTCCCTTCAGTTTGTGTTTGAAGCCATAAGCCAACATGCATGCTTGCGTGTCAATGTTGTTGTCATGTTCTTTTAATTCAACTGCATGCACCATGCCTTTCAAGTTTCATGCACAGACGCATTAACATTGTTTTTTACTACAATAATGTAAAGCATGACGCTTTTCCTGTATTATTTTCCATTTTTAGCTCAACGATTTTAAATTGCCGTCGGTTCAATCCTATAGAAACTACTAACAACATAACAGGGCAATTAAATTATTTAGCGGCAAGTAAATTTGAGTTCGGAAATGATTTGTTTTACATAAACCTTGGGCCGATACATACATCAGACCAACGTAAGACCTAGTTGAACTTTGAAGGTCAATATAATGATGATGATGATGCTTCTGAGCAGGGACGGATTTACAGGGGGGGCAGCAGGGCCATTGGGCCCCCCACGAAAATGATTTTATATATATTTACATGTACCATTCGTTCTGAAACAATTTCTTAGTTTGGTGGTGATAGTACTTTCACCTATATGCAAGGTAGCAGGTTCGATTCTTCCCTTGGTTTTTTTTCCTCAATTCTTTCTACTATCTTTCTCTTTACATATATATATATAACTCCTTATTTTTTAATATTAAGCTAATTAATTTAATTTAATTTATTTGGCTATGATCAATATGTTTAAGAAAAAAAAGTATACATTTGTGAAATAATTAAAATAGATTTATATTAAAATAAATAAATGTTATTTAATTTATCTAATATATCAAATTATTTTTAAATAATGTAACATAATTACTATAATTATTATGTTTTGGTAAATTTATTATGTTTTTATAATAAGAAAATAAAAAATAATTATAAAAAATACAGATGAAAAAAAATATTTCAATAATTGAAAAAAATTAAAATTAATGCAAATTTATATGCTAATACATTGTTCAATTTTAATAAAAATTTAATATATAAATTTATATATGTTTAAAATATTTATTTAATAATTTAATATATTATTATTCGGCCCCCTTATCTTCATTTCTGGATCCGTCCCTGCTTCTGAGATTTTCCACTCATCTCATGACACATCTGCTTACCTGATCAATGACCTCATAATAAATAAACAGTAATGTTTGGCTTAACTAATTATATTGAAGCATACATTATTATTATTTCAACACAATTTCTACGAGTATTCTATTTCAATATAGATATATATATCTACCGTCCCTCCACAATTGCTCTTATTATTAACTTGCTGAGGTAAATAATTAGATGCACGTTCCGCAAAGGTCGTCGCTTCTTACCCAAATTCTCCGCTTCACATTGCAATCCCATTATCTTAAAGGATGTTGGGTTCTACTACTAATTAAGTAGTAGTATTTTCTAAAGAGATGGAAAATTTTATTTGGTTCTAGTAACAAATAAACCTGTACTGCAATGGAAACCGGTACTATTCCTTCCGCCCCTAGATTGAGAAATCAATGGGCGCTGACTCAAGTCAACTTTCCGCTTCTAGCTCCCACAAATTCATTCTTCAATATAATAATGTAAGATTAAAAAAATAACAAAAATCATCACGAAAGCATATTTTCAGCAAAATAAAGAATTTTCAACAATTGTTACTGCAACGTTAAGATTTCTCAAAGTAGAAGTCCTGATTGATGTCGTAATTTACTCCAAACTTCAAGGCTTTGCTATTCTAAGCCTAAACTTTTTTAACGCAACTTGTTCTGAGCTTTGCAGCGTTCGTTCTGCGCAAATTAATTTAAGCTTGTCTCTTTTTGGAGTTAGTGATGGATAGTATAGGTTTTGTCCAATTTATATACGCATGTTACAATATCTACGGCTATTTATAACGAAAATTATTAAAAAGTAGATTATTTTTTTTTGTCTCTAAAAGTAAAATAAAAATTATATAGGTTTTAAAATATTGAATCACACTAATTTTTTATATATAACAAAAATTGAAGGCTATAAATTTTAATATGTGATATTTCAATATTCTTTTATTGTAAAATCTCACATTTAAAGTATATAGTTTTCAATTTCCATTATATAGAAAAATTTTATGTGATTAAATATTTTAAAGTCTATAGACTTTATTTTATAAAACAACCAAAAAATTGTGAAATCTCACATTTTGAAGTATATAGCCTTCAATTTCTACGATATGTGAAAAATTCATGTGATTCAATATTTTAAAGGCTATTGCCTTTATTTTATAAAATAACAAAAAAAATTGTGAAATCTCACATTTAAAGTATATAGCCTTCAATTTCTACTATATAGAAAAATTTCATGCGATTCAATATTTTAAAGACTATAGTCTTTATTTTGTAAAGAAACCAAAAAATTGTGAAAATCACGTGAATTTTTGAGTATATAGCCTTCAATTTCTACTATATGTGATTCAATATTTTAAAGCCTATATTCTTTATTTTATAATGCAACCAAAATTCTTTTGAAATTTCACAATTTAAAACATATAGCCTTTAATTTCTACTATATATGTGAAAAGTTCATGTCATTCAATATTTTAAAGTCTATAGTCTTTATTTTAAAATACAATAAAAAAAATATTGAAATATCATATATTAAAGTATATAGCCTTCAATTTCTGTTATATGTAAAAAAATCACGTGATTCAATATTTTAAAGCATATATAGTCTTTATTCTATAATGCAACCAAAAGATTGTGAATATGACATTTTGAAATATATAACCTTCAATTTCTATTATATGTGATTCAATATTTTAAAACCTATAGTCTATATTATAGTGCAACCAAAAAATTGTGAAATCTCACAGTTTAAAGTATATAGTCTTCATTTTCTACTATATGTGAAAAGTTCATGTCATTCAATATTTTTAAGTCTATAGTCTTTATTTTATAATGTAACAAAAAAATTGTGAAATCTCACATTTAGAAGTATATAGTCTTCAATTTCTACTATATGTGAAAAATTTCATGTGATTCAATATTTTAAAGTCTATAGCCTTCGTTTTATAATGTAACCAAAAAATTATGAAATCTCACATTTTGAAGTATATATATAGCCTTCAATTTCTATGATATGTGAAAAACTCATGCGATTCAATATTTTAAAGGTTATTGTCTTTATTTTAGAAAATAAAAAAATTGTGAAATCTCACATTTAAAGTATATAGTCTTCAATTTATACTATATAGAAAAATTTCATGTGATTCAATATTTTAAAACCTATAGTCTTTATTTTATAATGCAACAAAAAAATTGGGAAATATCACATTTTGAAGTATATAGCATTCAATTTCTACAATATGTGTGTGATTTAATATTTTAAAGGCTATTATCTTTATTTTATAATAAGACTACAAAACAAATTGTGAAATCTCACATTTGATGTATATAGTATTCAATTTCTACAATATAGAAAAATTTCATTTGATTCAATATTTTAAAGTCTGTAGTCTTTATTTTATAATGCAACAAAAAAAACATGAAATCTCACATTTTGAAGTATATAGCCTTCAATTTCTACAATGTGTGCGTAATTCAATATTTTAAAGGCTATTGCCTTTATTTTATAATACGAAAAAGAAAAGGATTTTGATTCGGTACCCAGGAAAATATAGGGTACCGATACCCAACACATATGTATATCATGGTTTATAGATAAAATTAATTTAATTTTTTTAAATTTAGATAACGGTTAACATGTTAGGTAAGTAATCTTTAAAAATTAATTTAATTTATATTGATATTCTATGACTTTATCAATTTATGAAAAAAAAAACTCAATTCATAACCTATCACTAGAGAGAGCACATTATGCAAGAGATAGATGAAGAAGAAGTGTAATTAGGAATGAGACGCGTCTAGGAAGGTTGCGACTGCGACCACCGTGCTCTGTTCGTACTAAATTATATTTACTTTAACATAGATTAGTAGGTTAAACATACAATTGGGTACCAGTACCCAACAAATATTGGGTACCGAATCAATCCCCAAAAGAAAATTGTGAAATCTCACAATTTAAAATATATAGTCTTCAATTTTTACTATATGTGAAAAATTCATGTGATTCAATATTTTAAAATCTATAGTATTTATTTTATAAGACAACTAAAAAAATTGTAAAATAATTTATTGTGTAATATTTAGAGTAAAGAAAATTCTATGTTAAATATTAAATTCATTACACTTCTTTTACCTATTTTTTAAAACATAAATTCTTAAGAGAATAATAATAAATGATAATTTGATATATTTTTAATTTATTAATTATATTCTATTATATAATGTTCACTGAACTTTAATATGATTTTGATTTGTTGCGGAGAGGTTGTAACTGAATGTTTATGCTGTAAGTAATAGCTAACCCAGTGTCTTGTTCAGAACTAAAGTTCACGTGTTATTATTCTTTTTGTTTTTTAATGTTTTGATGTAGAAGAAGATAGAGGAAAGGCAGCGTGAACAAGTGGCGAGGTGGGGGAATGTGCGGTGCGGGTTCGGGGTGGGTCCAGCGCCACATGCCAACCACGCTACCGCCACACGCCAATCCATTATTTTAAAGCTGTGGTGGCACTATTTTACAATTTCCGGTAGTTGTAGCCACATGCCCTTGCCACCCACACGCCTTGGCATTCATTTTCCTCCCTTTTTTCTTTCATAACTTGGTCAACTGCCTCGGCTTCTGGACCCCTTGTCCCCACTTTGTTTGACCCACTCTTCGCTACAAACAATAACACACACCATTAATCTTTGGTTATTTTTTAAGAATTGGTTAACCAACGTTGCTTCTCATACTTAATCTCACATTTGACTCGGACCCATAGTGCTAATGTAAGGCATGATTTACAGCTACCAGGTCTAATTAATACAATTGGTTAGTATAGTTAAATTTGACATTTTAAGCATTTATTTATGATTCGATTTTTATCAAGTGTAGGAAAAGTTCTTTGAGTAAAGATTTATTCATTATAAAAGATTTCGTCTTAAAGGAATTAATTCCGATTGTTTAAGGTGAATATTCTGAGTAATATAAAAAAAAAGTGCAATTCATAATAAAAAATGAAAAAAAATGAGGATCCTAAAATATGTTTAGCAACTGATTTTGAAGTATATTTTATTTAGGAAATTTATTAAAATATTAAAAGAGGAAATATTAACATTAGAAAAAAAATATTTTTATATAAAAAAACTCATCATAATATTTAAAATTTTGATAAATTTTACTATTTTAAGTATCATTATCAAATTAGAACACCCTTTTACTTTTATTACAGGTGCTCATTTGAATTTCTAAATTTGTTTATCATCGTAAGATTAAAAAATAAACAACATTTCATACGTAAAATGAAGATATGTGGGGTTACGTTTGAATTCAAGCGTGACATTGCAGCATAAGATAACAATTTTCATATTAGGTTATAATACATACCACTATCATATTGTATATATCATGATAATAATAATAGTAATAATAATATAAATAGAAACATAGTAGCATTCAAGGCAATCCCTTGTTATCTAAGCATTAAAATGGGGGGTAAAGGGCAAAGGCATCTTAATTACTAATTATAGCCCAAAAAAGCCAAAAGGAAAAGCTAGAAATATGTCGCTTAGCCGGCTATGAACATAAAAAGCATCAAACCAAATCCACAAGGCCTTAATTTATCAAATGTCTCATAACATATCATCAAATTAAAGAATAAATAGTTAAAGAAAATCTAACAAAACTTACAAATTTTAAGCATTCATTAAATTTAAATTGAATAAGACACAATTAATATACCTTATATTTAACACTCCAAATCTGCGCTCCTTGGCAAAAGACTAAAAAAACATTTCTAATGTTGGAGATTAACACAAAAGATGTTACAACTTGATAGATATATATACCGCGACTTCTTTTTCAAATGTAGATTTGAATTAAGTGCCTAATAATCTCTGTTTTGTCCCACTTCTCATTTATTGCAATTGGACCATTCATTCCATGTCCAATCAAATCAACAATGGTTAGTATGCATTTATTTGTTGATATTTAGGCACCAAGTAGTTTAAGCTATACTTTTCCTATAAATAAAATCCTTTTCTTTCCAATTTATAGTCCAGCTTATGTTATGTTTCATTACTTATGTTGACTCTTGATTGTAAAATTTAAATTAAAAAAAAAATAGTCTGCATTTAAATTAAAAATTTTAATATTACTTAGATGCACCACTTCCAAGTGCCAGTCTTTTGCTTTGTGGATTTTGATATTTGTAAAAGAGAAAATTCAATCTTACTAATAAATGAAGTATGAGTTTTACTTAAATTTAATTCCACACTTTATTCAACAGTACATATAAAATGGTAGGGTTGATAATTTTGGAATTCAAATGTCATTTCTCTTTGAAAAAGTGGCCAAAATTAAGGTATTTCGATGACTCACCCATCAAAATCAAGTATGGAACTTCAAACACTACTCGAGTTAACATTGATGGATAAGTTGAATCAATATTTGTTTTGTCAAAGCAGTAATTAGAGAATAAAGTGATGGTTTGTGTCTGATTAATTTGGTTGATGAGGAAGCAGATTGCAAAATAGCATCTTATCTATGTTTTAGTGGTTAAACCGATAAATAGAAAAGATATATATATATATATTAACACAAGACCAATTGTGTATTAGAGGCTGAACAGGTGAATTCATTGCGGGATGAATGAATCAAGTGAAAGAAAAGAAAAGAAAAGGGAAGCTTCCGAATGGTGGGCTGTGATAATCATCATGATATAACAGTGGAACATTTCATATTTAACTTCTTTTTTTTTATTAGTGGATAATTAAAAAATTGGTATGATTTGTTCTTGGTTCCTCCTCAACTACTCATCCGCTCCTTCACACCTAAAGCCAACAACTCCTATAAATAATTAGCCCTCCTTGTTTGTCTCTCCCATTGCCTCCACCTACTCCATCTGAGGCCTTTAATTAACTTGTCAAATATCATCATAGTCACAAATCACAATCAAAAGAAGCAACTATACTAAGATCATTGAGCTCTCACACACCAATTTAATTAGGTAACATCTCACTCTCACATAACTGCTTCTCTGATAATTGAAACTCAACAACACCGATTCTCAGCTTGGGTGTGTCGTGTACTTGTGTCTCTTGACGAACCATGGTTATGATGATGTTGAGGCTTGTATTGGCCCTCTCTGTTTTGAGCTCTCTGCTTTTGGGATCCTCTGCTCAAACCTGCAACACACAAAAATTCTCCAACAACAGGGTGTTCGCCAGTTGCCGGGATCTTCCTCAGTTGACCTCGTATCTCCACTGGACATACAACCAGACAACTGGCAAGCTTGACATAGCATTCATCCATGGCGGAATCACATCAACAAATACGTGGGTGGCTTGGGGTATCAACTCCAACAACGACCTTCGCCGTGCTATGGTTGGAGCACAGGCACTCGTGGCCATTCCACAATCCAACGGAGGCCCAAAAGTGTACACTTCATCGGTGGACAGCACCGACACCCAGTTGCAAGAGTCCTCCATCAGCTATCCTGTGTCGGGGTTGAGCTCCACGTTCCAGAACAACGAGGTCACCATTTTCGCTTCTCTGACCCTTCCAAAAGGGACAACCTCTGTGGTCCACGTGTGGCAAGATGGGCCTCTCTCTGGCTCTTCCCCTCAGGAGCATAGCCAGGGTTCCGGCCACCAGAGCTCCAAGCAAACCTTGGAGCTGACCTCCGGTCAGACCCTGCAGGAAGCAGAAGGCGAGGGTTCAAGTATTAGAAAGAGAAATGTAAGTCGCTTCATGAGATCTTAATTTCCCTCCGGATTTCGTGTTTCTTGTATGCATGTTTGTATATGTTGATGATTCCTCTGTTTTTGAAACCGAAAAGATTGACCGAATAAGGTTCTTCATGATTTGATTTCAGACCCATGGAGTGCTGAATGCAGTGAGCTGGGGTGTATTGATGCCACTGGGTGCCGTGATAGCGAGGTACTTGAAGGTGTTCAAATCAACAGGAGCAGCATGGTTTTACCTTCACGTGACATGCCAAGCCTGCGCCTACATAGTTGGTGTTGCTGGGTTGGGAACTGGTCTCAGTCTCGGCGATGAGTCTGAGGCTTCTGATATTGACACACACAAAGCACTCGGCGTCACCCTTGTCGCCCTTGGAACCCTTCAGGTGTTTGCTCTGTTCTTGAGGCCCAACCCGAATCACAAATACAGGTTCTACTGGAACGTGTACCACCATGTGGTGGGTTATACAACCATCATAATCAGTGTTGTCAACATCTTCAAAGGATTTGATGCCTTGGGAAGCTACGGAGATTACAGTAACTGGAAGCATGCCTACACTGCCATCATTATAGTGTTGGCGGGCATTGCCCTCGTTTTGGAAGTCATCACGTGGATCATAGTGGTGAAGAGGAGGCAGTCCGAGAGAAAGATGGCGGCTTATGGGACTAACGGGGTCAACGGAGCAAATGGGGTCAATGATTACGGTTCTAGGCCTCATCAGCAGGTGTAGGACTGATACAATACATAGATCATATTGGTTGGGGTTATGATATTGTTTTCTGCATTTATTTTGGATTTTGTTGTTGGGACCGCTTTATGTACGTATTTTTGTCTATCTTGAGGGTATTTACTTTACTAGTTAGGGTACCCTAGCTGCTTACAGGGCTCGATCAGTTTTGAGTTTATTCTTTGACAGCACCATGACTTTTCTGGGTATATATTGATTGTACCGCTTTCTTCATATTTCTATTTTATTATCATTCATCACTCATATATCTTTCTTTTTACATACCAAGAGTTGCAGATTAATTCTTTGTCACATTCTCTCAGAGCAGAGCACCAAAAGAAGACTATTCTTTTTTGTCTTGGCTCGTGCCAACCAGACGACTGGAGTTTCTCCACTATGAAATTCTGTATTTAACGATATTTCGGCAATAACTAATAAAGAATCTAATTTAATTTAATTCCATTCCGGAATGTTAGACATGAGTAGGAGTCCTTCCACTTGTTGTATGAGTGTGGACGCCACGCCAGTGTACAACTTAGATTCCGGAATGTTAGGTGAATGGTGAGTCAGTCTCAATTAGAAGAAAAATTCTGCTTCATCCACAAACGTAACAGCCATTGAAGTAGATATCTGTGACTTTTTCTTACCAAGTACCAACTAATCTTCGGCTAGAACATAGCTATTACTAAGTACTAAATGGTATGTATAACATATATATGCACCATATGTTTTAATCCAATTGATGAAATAAGGAGTATAAGTAATGAATATCAAAATTCAAAGATAATGAAATAGGTAAAAAAAATATATAAGAGAAAATGTACTTACAAAATTATTACACCATAAAAAATAAAGGAGTATGCAATGGATTCTCTCTCTCCCTCTGCTCTCCATTTTTTGTCTCATTGAAGAAACGTGTCCGATGGTACAAGTCTCTGTTCAACTCTGGGCACAACACACACAATTTCGCTTGTCTTTGTTGTGTTATAGACAAAGTCATTCTATTCTTCCTATATCTAATCATCGGACGCGGATGCCAACTCATCTCTTTGACGGATGATTAACTAGTTGCAATTTTTCTCATGTACCCTCCAATTTTCATTTATTTATTTTCAAGATAATATCAACTACCAAAACTCCAAAAAATAAACACCAACCACCATAAGACTTAGCCAGATAATACTTAAAAACAGAAATTAAAAAAATATTGGCCGCGAGAATAAAGTTGCAAAAAACAAAAACAGCAAAATCAAAGGTGGCATCTCGGAATCCTCTGAATTGTAGGCTATATACATGAATGGAATTAGTCCGAACTGAGAAGCAAGTTGCATCATGGGACATGTAAGTAAGTTACTGAGTATACTAATATTTTTGTGAGGCATAGGGCCACAAGCCGAATAGAAAAATGATAATTAAGTCATCCATCCATCCCACATCCATCAGACCAAAAGAGACGTGAATTTAATTTATTAATCTAAGGCCGACTCACTCAATAAGGCAAATAACTCTTCTTCTTCGCCATTTTTGACCCAAGATCGAGTTGAGCGAGTTTCTCATTTGGCTTGGTGAATAAGATCGACAAGTCCATCCTTCAAGTAAGAGTTTGAAGCTGCCACTCGCTGAGATAGATGTGATGTCAAAATCTCTGGAGAAACTGAACCATCATCATATTTTGACACGAGCATTAAAAAAAACCTTCCAAACGTATCTATGAAAGTTTGTGTTTTATAGTCCCATATGAATGAATAGCTTGGAGGCTTGTCAACGGTGCACAAAAATTTGCCACCTGGCATGTCCAACCAACAAGGCAGGCAATAATATCTCCATAAAATAAAATAAATGTCCACAAAATGAAGATCCATGTAGATAGTCAAACAGAATATACCTAAAGTTGCAAACATTACAGAACAGAACAGCAGAGCATATTAAAATTAAAGGCATTTGGTTATGGCACAATCATATATATTAACTTTAGTCAAACAGGAAAGTCCTCAATTTTATTTTGAAAAGCAAGTTATTAATCCTTTTCGTCTCTTTCAGAAGGCAACATATTCACAAGTGAACCTGACCCCATGCACTATAAATTCGAATCCCTATTCTATGGCTTGCCTCCACATCAAGTTATTATTCCGAAAATAGGATAGTCCTACAGAATGCAAGGCCAGATTTGTATGCAATTTAAACACAATAGACCAATAGAGTGCTCCGACAGAAAGCACATGCACCTGGTGAAAATACAATGTAAAGCAGACTTTTTATTCATAACTCACAATCTGATGTGCAGAGACCATATTGTTATTCAGATATGCTCTGACATGCTTTCAAAATTTTATGTAATGCTTAGGATTATGCCGAGTCTAAGTATCATTTAGTTTTGTGTCCAATATCAGTGTTTCATACCAGCATATCCCCGTGAAAGGGCGGCACTATGTCCTGTCCTGTACGCACTTTGTTCCTTTTCTTTGTAGACTTCACCATTCTCAAACCCTAAAACAGAAAAAGTTTCAACGAATGGCAAACAAAATTCCATAACTTGTCGCAATCCTATTCACTTTTGTCCTAGAACTAGAACAAGAATATACCCGAGCCGTAATCTCGTAGGCATCCACCACTGGTTTATTGGCCCATTCCAATGCGAAAGGGAAAGACCAACCTAGTTATTTCAGATAAGTTGCATAAAGCCAGCATAACAATGGAGTAACAAACAAATTTGTCAGAACATGCGTGAGTGATAAGCTCAAGGGTTCTAACACCAGGAATGCCATATAATATATTGTAGCCCCATTTTAGCAATTTATTCATCTAGTAATTTACAGAAAGAAAATAAAATTACAGAATGGAAACGATGAAACTTGCGTGAAATACTAGTCTCATTTTTATGATTGACTAAAAGAACCAGAGTAAATGACAATTCAATAAGTAAAAATTCGCAACGCAACTAGCTACTTGACACAATCATCAGCTCAAGGGAGTTTGAGGTTCAAGAGCAGCAATTTCCTTCATAACTTGAGCTTTGTCAGCTTCAAACGCTTCATCTTCTGCACAATCCCAATAAATGTGATCATGGTGCCATCAAAACAAGTACAAAATCCTCAGAAATAGCATCACTTCCTTACCTTTATCGAGTTTTAAGTCACCCAATAATCTCAGAAGCTTGCTTCTGTTTGTGATAAGTATGCTGACGATATCAGCCGGTTTCTTTTGGTTAGCAACAAATAGCTGTTATGACAAATGCACGCCAATTCAGAAAAGCAAAACTTGGGAACAGTAGGTTAAGAATAAACAAACACTTGAAAATGTGGGCAATTATATGATTATTAATTATTTATTATTATAGTACCTTGAAAACATGAAATGCTTCTATTTGTATGCTCTTGCTTGACTCCTGCAAAAAGACATCACCAATGACTAAAACATATCAACAATGTGAGCTATCTAAAGTGACATTTCTGGCCATCACCAAAATGTGTGGCCATCAGAAACTCATTATTGAACACATCAGTGACTAGCAATCTGAGACAAGGTTGGAACACTAACAACAGGGTTAAGGCGGTAAGGCCTAAATACTAGACAGAACTGAACTGATACACCTTTCTGTGCTAAAACAGCTATTGAGTAATCCATACTGCACAAGAAATGTATTTGATGGGGTTGGGGGAGGGCACAAGCAAGGCAGAGGAAAGCAGGTCACAGGGCATATATTAAGATTTACAGATGAGACCATACTCTTAGAAGGTTCATTAAAATCCTCAGGTTGTCTCTTGAGCTGATATATAGTGTCATCACAGCTGAATTCGACCGATCAAGTAACATATCTCCCAACAACTGTAGAAGTTAAAACAAAGAAAAACACACTCAACATATGTATATGCATCGCGGAACAGGAAATAATATAATAGAAACGGCAATTATAGAACACTGACTGACTGCAAATGATAGTGATCCTAACTTCAACATTCATTGTTAAAGAAAGGCCATCACTGGCTGCAAGTTATGGCTAGTCAATTTTTCACTTTTATAGGTCAAATTACATGTAAGCTTAATATAGATAAATAATCAAATATTACATAAAACCCATAGTGATATTTTCAAAGGGAGAATCCATGAAGCCTCGACAACAGCATTCTAGCTTCATTCAATATTATCATAATATATATAAATGCCAGAACTTTATATCATACCTTCACAGCTTGACGCCTTGTAATATAATTGGAAGACTCTAACAGCTTGGAGTTATATTCCGCAAAAAACTGAAAGAAGCAAAAACAAAGATGATGAGTAATGGTTGGTAAAAAAAAAAACATTTTTTTAAAGACAAAAATATAAAGCAACAGGAAACAGCCACCTGAGAAAAACATAAACATGCATCAGAGTCTCAAAAAAAATACTTTAAAGATGAAAGATTCAACTTGAGTTGCGAAGGGGGTGGAACCTACCCATTCATAATTCTTGGAAAGGAATTCGGCTACAGTAGATTTGTGTCTTGTCAAGAGTTCCTGCAACAAAATGACATGATATAACATTCAAGTTTGCATCATAAGAAGTGCATGGCTTCGAAAACTAAAAGTTACCTTAAAAGTTGCTGCAGCATCTGCAGCTACGTCAAAATTTGGAAGTTGAATGTAGTCAAAAAACTTCTTCATATGAGGTGAGTTCAGAACATATCTGATACAAAACCAAGAAGAGTTACAGCGCCAAAAATCACTAGAGTATGCTAGAAAGAAATATCATACCTACCAATACCGTTTTTTATTTTCCACCACAATGGTTCAGTTTTTTATGAGCTTCCAATACAATACCCTTATTTGGGAATGAATATAAACGCTAGAGGAATCAAATGCACCAACATACTTGAAGACATAACACTATTTGTAACATAGATTACAACCCTGACAGAAATAATTGTATTTCCAGCTGTCACCTTCAATCACTTCAATCTTGGGGAGAAAAAAAACAGAAAAATGAAAGCATCAATTTCTTTTTCCTTACTTTGCAACGACCTGGTGTCTTATGCACTCCCTCAACATTGCACCATAGTGTAAAGCCATGTCTGTGTTATCGTAGCTAAAACACACAAGATAGCATACCAGAATCAATGTCGCAGAATGCACAATTTCACAAAAAGCAGTGCAAGAAACGGAAGAAGTCACACACATACAGCAACATTTGACCATAGGACCAACATCAGCCAAGGTTCCTTACCCAGATATCAGAATATCCATAAGATCCATATTTTTCTCCAAGTAATCAGATGCAATCAACTTAGACTGAACCTGTTGCCGCTGTAAATTTGCAACCACTTGAGTAGCATCTTTTCTGGCCTACAAAAGCCAGTGCAAAGATAAGAAAGCACCAAACAATCCCTTAATAGCATCAAGACAAAAAATATGTCCTAATTCAACCAATCACACAAACATTAGAAACCTCTAACATCCCTAGAAAAGGAGCAAATAGATACAAATGCGCAGGACCATCAATCGAAGGAGTAAGGAGTACTTTACAGAGCCGTAAATATATGAAGAAGCTCAGTCATGAAATTCGTAATTTACCTCCAAGTTCAATTTGGGAATACACTTGATAAGGAGTCGCAAAGTGTTATCACTGAAGAACTCCTGAGTCAACTGCGCGCAAGATTCTGCGACAGGTTCAGATTCACTGTCTCCGTAAAGGATCGACTTCATCTCCCTGATATTCTTGGATAACTCCGTCATCTGCCGTCAATGCATCGCGATAGAAGTCATGAAATCACAATCAGTGACATCGCAAGCAATATATGCAGGTAAGACCAAATATAGACAATATAGAGTGAACCTAGCAGCAGTATCATCGCCATAGATACGATCGAGAATGCACATGAATAGAGTGAAACAGTGGCGTCAAGGAATGAAAGCACATTGGGGAAAGTAGAGTTACCTTGTCGTCGCGCTTGGGATCGCGGGTGGCGGAGTCGGAAGGGCGTTGATCGAGGGAGCGGAGGAGATCTCTGGTGTGGCGAACGATGTCGGCGGGGGTGCGGGGCTTGTTCTTGAAGAGGCTCTTCATCTTGGGGGATTCCGGAGGCGGCGGAGGCTCCGAGTGAACCACCACCTCCGGCGAAGAGCCCCTTCCGCCCCCGCCCACAACGCCAGGTTTAGACGCGCACAGTCCTATCGTTGCTCTTTTTGGTTTCCCCCTCTGTTTTCTGAGATTATTATTATTATGATAATTCTGATTAAATTAGGGTTTCTGATTCCTCCTCAAATTGGATTCTGGTGTCTCATCGTCTCCACCTCTGTGGCTACATTATTATTATTACGTTGTCAACCTTCTACCTAACTCTGGGTTCTATTCTCTTCTCTCCAGAATCGGATGTACTTAAGAACTACCTATTTATTTGTCGTACACACGTGTCTGTTCCCCTCTCTTTTAGTATTCTGTTTTTGGGTTCCTACCCTAACCCCACACCATAATCCCAACTAAAAGGCTACTCACAATGATACTAGTAGTTAATTGCGCTCATTTCTTTGCTGCAAAATGATAGTCATAGTACGAATAGGTTAGGCTCAACAAAAATGTTACTAACACGTAATTAGTAACAAACACAGACAATGTTCTCTTAACTAAACTACAGGCAAGCGTCATTTTCTATAATGAATTATGGGATTCGATGATTACTCTGTGATCTCCCTTTTTTTTTTGGTAAAATGATCTCCCTTTACCTAAGGCCTAAATATAACGAAACTCAATAGGAAATTCATGGGTTTTTTCTTTTAATAATGACGAGCATAAAGGCCCAATGAGGTCCTTACTCTTCCTATTAAACTCAATGTGAGACCAGATAAAATGAAGGCAATTACGACCCAATGCTTTTGTTTACATTCAATAGTTTTAACTGTGATGAAATATTAAAGGGCCCAAAGATAGGGAATTGGTTCTCTCGCATTAATTCTTTACAATGACAAAACTGAAAACTTTGTAAACTAAGAGAAAAAAACCTGAAAACTTTGAAAAAAAATACATAATATTCCTAATTTTTTTATCGATTCACTCAATTATGAATTATCACATCATTATGACTATTGATTAAATTATCCACTATTTTAAAAATCACAAAATTAGAGCATTCTAATTAAATGACAATTAATATTTAAAAATTAAAATACTAGTATATCATTTATAATAATCTCTAACTCTTAATTAAAGAGAAACCTTTCTCACCTAAAAATTTAACATGAGGGTATCATGTATTATCTCTAATACAAGTAATGTATTATTATTATCAATTGAGGGAAAGAAAAGGAGTCTACTTGGTACTCCCAAGTTAAGTTAATTTAGGAAATACTCCTCAGATTCACTCTATTTGTCCTAAAATAAAAGAAAAGAGTGTACTGTATATATTTAAAAACTAATAGTGTAACTGAATTTGGTAATAGTGAGGAGTATCTTTATATTTTTGAGTTGAATATATTTTCTTTTATGGTCAAAGACTATTATGTTTCATTTCCTTTAATAGTCATGTTAAACTCGTTGATCAACAAATGAAAACATATTAAATTCCTTCTCCAAAAAAAAAAGCTTGATTCTTTGACCATAAGAAAATATGTTAAGCTCAAATAAAATAAATAAATATATTACAAAAATACTATCTACACATTTGTTTTCTCAATGGACACCCAACATTGAACTTGATTAATTTTTCATATATGTAATGTAATTTTGTATTGTATGCTCATATATAATACTTGTAAATTAAGACTTGTTTATCTTTTTATTGTCATTCGGTTATATACAACTATTTATAGAAGTATAAAACTGACAAAGACATGGTATGTAAATAAGATTCAATTACGGATTTTACTCTTATCTTATTGTTCCATTTTTTTTTTCTTGTCGTAAGAGAGGAACGTTCATGTTGAAATCAAAGAGAGAAAGAAACAAAAGATGGCGTAACAGAGAAGAAAGAAAAAAGTACAAGACAAAACACACTTAAATGCAATTGCACATTACCTAATTGTAGACCCGTGATTTTGCTCGATAGTAAGTCCATCATCGTGAAACATGGTCGTCATTTTCCTCGTTCAATCTATCATTCTCACTGATGTTGATGTATTTCCTTTAAATTAATATTTGATATTCATTCATCCAAATCAAAAAGCAAAGCGTAGCAAAGACGATACATGAACTTTGTAAGAAACAATAAGGCGCAAAGAAGATTCGTAAATGCAGAATAATAATAGTAATAATATAAAATTATATATTACATTGTAGCTTAATAATAATCCATTCCATTCCCATTAGCGAAGCATACACTCAATATTTATTTATTTATTTATTATTGGTACAAATAACAGAGGGAGGATAATAAAAGAGACAAGACGATACAGTGACGTCTAAGCCTGAACGGGGTTGAAGGAAGTGAGGTTCCTGTAGTGCAGCCAGGGCTTCTCCCACACAATGGCTTCGTAATTGGTAGCGGCGGAGGAGCCAGCACCGTCAGCGGCGGCGAGGACGAGGCGGTAATTGGTGCCAGCAACCACCTGGGTGTCGCCCTTGATGACCTTGGCCAGCTTCAGTTTTGCCCCAGATCGCCTATCGTACTCGGCGACGGCGAAATCAGCGATCTCCGTCACATGAGGGTCGTTGATGTCCTTGATTGGGTTCCAACCACCGAGGGCAGCCTCGGAGGCGGAGAGAGCGAGGAGGAGGAGGAGGGAGAAAATGCACTGGTGGAGTCTCATGATTTCTTTCTGGTAACTGCCCACTCTTTCTGATTCTCTCCTTCGTCGTCAAAGTCTTGCGATTTGGGAGATGGGAAATATGCTACTTACGCTCTAAAATGTGCTGTTCTCTATTTGTGTTTCCGATTTTATAGCGAAAGAAAGATAGATAGATAAAGGCCTGCCAGAGTGGATATTCATGGGCCCTCTAGAATATGGGCCATTAAGGCCCAATACAATAAGAAAGGATATATGAGTGGGCGAATTAGGTGAGGCCGACGCTCCAATCCATGCCTTACACTAGAGCACGCATCAATCATGGATTTCCCGTTAGCTGTCTTTATGAAGTTTGATACTACTAGTCTACTACACTACATGATCGTGATGTCCTGGCTAGGCCATTTGTCTTTGTGTCAACCGCAAATCCCAAATTCCATTACTTTGTTTCTGGAATCCAGGCTGCCTTAATGGTGGCCCGCTTCAATACTAAGTAGTCCTCTAAAAATAGGGTAAATATATATATATATATATATATATATATATATATATTTTCCAAATTGAAAAAACTAGTAATATATAAGACTGAAAATAATCAGTGGCAATATGCAACTCCAATCTATATATTTATGAATATCAGTCTCCCTTCATTGAAGGGTGGAAGAAAACATATCACAATAGAGATTGCTATGCAAAAAGAAAATTTGATAAACAGAGATATACATGTATTATGTTCCCTTTGGCTATTGATATTTGTAAATACTGAGCCGCCTCCACAAAGCAATTAATAGAGGAGATGAAATCAATTTCGAAACTAAGGGGAGTTTAATTTACCCACTTAATAACATGATTTGTTCCAAAAACAATAGCTCCTGCAACAGCAAAACTTGATTAGAAGTCAGAATCATCTAACAATGAGTATAGTATATATATAGAATAAGATTGATGAATATATACATACGTACATACCTAGTGTTGGCATCAAAAGTGAGAGAACAGCTATCCCGGCAAGTTTAAGTGGGAGGCCAACTTTAAGCATGTCCTGAATTTGAATATGGCCAGTGGCAAATCCAACAACATTTGAGGGAGTTGAAGTTGGGAGCAAGAAAGCAAACTCAGTGGCCACAGCTCCAGGGAGCATAAGGAGAAGGGGATGGACATGCATGGTCCTGGCTATGTGATACAGAAGTGGGATTAAGAGAGTGGCGGTGGCATCATTGGATGTGATGAACTCTGTAACGAGGCTGCTCATCAGGCTCACTGCAGGAGCAATGGCCAAGTACGGCGCATCTTCCAAGAAATCTAAGGCTTTGGATAACACATCTGCTAGCCCGCTGGACTGGACCCCATCAGCCAGAGCAAACCCTGCTCCCAGCAGCAGAATCAGGTTCCATGGCACCTTCTTGCATTCATTCCAGTCCATCAGCTTCTCCCCTTCCTCTTTCTTGTTTGGGATTATGAACAATAACACTGCTGCCATAACCTATCATAATAATAATATCTTATAAAATCTCAAGAGAAATACTATTAATTAATATTATTTATTTATTTATACAGTAATGTTTTAGTTACAACCGAAGTATGTCCAGCTTGTATCCATCGTGTGCTATTCATGTACGTATAGCACACATCATGATGTTGGATACAAGTTGGACGTATTTTTGTTGTACGTCAAGCATTATTGTTTATTTATATATAAGAGTAGAGTAAGAGTACCCACACTGACACTTCCATCACCAACACGGCCATGGAATAAAGCTCCCCATCCGGGAATGTCATCTGTGATTCTTCTTGTCATCCATAACATGATCAGCAACTGATCCATGCATTCACAGTACACAAACTAGTTAATGCCTTCGCTCCATATCAAAATTGTTACAAATTCCATCATGCTAGATATTATATATATACATATATAATAAGAATTTAAGTAAACATACGCACCCCAAACACAGACAACACCATCTTCTCGGCAAAAGACATGGGACCTGTATGTAAATGGAATATGAAAAGTTCAGAATTCAGATATATGTGAGTTGTTTGAGAACCTACTTTACAGTTTTCGGGATTTCCAAAGGGTAATTAAATTACTATAAAGTGTTCTCTGAATAACTTTGATGAATTAACTAATTTGCCAAAATTGCCAGCTCATCTTTTTTTTTTGGTTTGATAATATTGAATAAGTAAGACATATAAGTAGGAAACTATTAAAATATGCCTAAGATCAGATGATTTTTATTTTTATTTTATCTCAAAGCTCAAGTATCTTAGAACTCAAACATTTGTATAGTTGTTGTTGGCAATTTCAAAGGGATAAGCTACTCACTCTATATATGATGAGTCAATTTCAATCTATCCTTTTCAACCGCTTCTTATTTTTCTTAATTAGTAAATGGCGCAGAGAAAATTCGCTCTCAAATTTTCTAATTGAATAATAACTATTTCCTCTGCCTATAGGTTATCCCAGGTTGTAAAAATACATAGTAGTAAGTTCATTGTTTTAGTATGTATGTATGTATGGAGAATAAGACAGTAGCTGTTTGTATCAGAAAAAGAAAGAGACAAAGTAAGTGGGTCGGCTGAATGGGTAAGTGCCACCATTGAGGTTGAGACTGGACAACACAGAATGGAACCGAGATTTTGCATGCGGCAACGGTGAACCTGCTACGTTAACGAGGGGTTCTGTTCTGCTCTGATGTATGTATGTGTGTGTAGCAGAAACAAAACGACGAATTGTATTCTAGCAGAAAGGGAACAAAATTAGCTAGCTTAGCCGTTTGCATAGATAGATAGACAGACAGAGTTTTTCTCTGCATCTTGTATATTCTATTATTTAGGCCTGCCCCCTATTTTTTATTTTTGTTTTGTTAACTTTTATTTATGTTGAAAAGGAAACAGAACAGAAAAGAAGTGAACTTACCGAGAGCTTCTAGGTCCGTCTTCAAGCGAGGTTTGTCCAAATAAGAAGACAGAGCGCGACTGGAACCCTTTGGAACGTAGAGCAGAGTGAGGAGGCACCAGAGGGAGATGAGGACGAGAAGGGCCACTGGGAAACCGAAGAAGAACCACGTGTTGAAGCTGATTGGCTTCGCACCAGGGACTAGGCTCTTCCACATCCCCACCAATATCAGGTTCACACCTGTCCCCGTCAGCGTGCTCATCCCTCCGATTGGGGTGCCGTACACCACCGTCAGCACCACCGCCCTGCTGAACTTGTTCACCACCTCCGTCTGCTCCCCTGGGGGCGGCAGCCGCTGCAGGATCCCCGTCGCCACCGGCATCATCATCACCGCCGCCGCCACGTTGTGCATCCACATGCTCACGAAGAATGACGTGCCACACAGCCCCAATAGCAACAGCGATGGATTCAAAGGCTCGCCGCAAAACACCGACGTCACCTGAACCCCAATCACGTGATCCATGGACTCAAATTTTCTTTTTTTTCTTCTTTCTTTTAAGATAATAATTAAATAAATCATTGGCTCATTTTTCTTGATAAGATAATAAAGTACGTAAGCTATTACTAAGTAATCATATTACACACATGTAAGCCACAGTAGGAAATTTCGCCATTACATAAGACATTGGAGAGAAAGATGATAACTTAATTGACTGGCCAAGCTTCAATTATTTATTGCGGCCAAGAATTTAGTGGTTTCCAATTAAACTTTTTGAACACAATAAAAGTGGATAGTAAATTAATATTAATTTCATGCATTGATAGATTGGTGTAACATGATATGATGAGGAAAACATTAATCATGTTAACAAATACTAGTAGTACTACTAAATATATATTGAACTTAAAGAAAATTAACTTGGTGCTTGGTGGTGTTGAGGTGAAGAAACTAGCTATCTAGTAAGTACATGAGGAAGAGAAGAAGGAGTGTTACTTAATCAAATAGTAATAACTCACGTGAAAGGCCAATCTTCTGTGAAGGTTGTAGCGTTGGACGGCGAGAGCAAGAATGAAACTTCCCAAGACGAGGGTGATGACGTCGTCCATGTAAGAGTGAGCAACAGTGTCAGCGGAAGCTATCCCAAAGAGAGGGAACAGAAAGAGGGGACACATGGACGTCACAGGAAGAGGCACTGCGGCGGTGACCCACCAGGTGAAGACCCAAGCAATGACGGCGAGCATGTTGGTGCTGGTGGGGGGAGCATCCTCATCCTCATCCTCGAGCTTCACCAAGAGGCATACAAGAACGGACAGCAGGGGTCCCAGGAGGACGTACAAGTTGTTGAGCGTCAGAATGGAGGATTTGAGAGATAAGCTGTGTGCTCCTTGGAGTGGCAGAAGGGGTGAAGTAGTGCTGGATCTTCGACTCTCTTCTCCCCTCATTTTTTGCCAACACATACAGCAGCAGTGAAATATATATATAATGCTTAGATAGCTTCTTCTGTATGCTAGCTGTATATATGCATGCACCAGACGAGGAATTGAAGGAACCTTGCTTAGCAGCTAGTGAAGGTGAAGGTGAAGGTAGGTTGAGTTTGGGTCTTTTTATTCTATCTTTGAATTCTCACATCTAGTTAGGAACAAGCTAAGCAGACAAAACAAAGAAGAGCCAAATTTGCTTTCTTTTTATTTTATTGCAATTATAGTTCTTATTATTAATTTTTTATTGTAGTTGCATTTGTCTCAATTTATATTTATTCACAACATATATATTATAAAATATACACAATATATATATATATATTATATAATATAATTTATTAATTATTTTGTCCGATTTTTTTTATTTTGCATCTATAATTTTCTTTTTATATATATAATGATGGGAAAAAGGACACTTGATAATTCTTTTTTCCTTTTTTCATTGGAATTTAATAGATGAACATGGAAGTGGCTCTTCGAAACCGCAAACACTATGTATGTTTTTCTCATACAACTAATTTAGCTTGCAATTCGGCCAACAAAGTAAAGATGGGCAATCCAAATCAATTAGACAATGACTGATAAACCACTGAAAAATACAAATAAAAAATAGGTTTTTCTAACCGGTGCGCTAAAAGCACTTGTTAAAATTTAAAATAGTAACTTTAAAAAGAATTTAAAATATAATAATGAACCCCTGACATGAAAACATTAAAAATGCATGTTTTGAAGATGAAAATTTCTACTTAACAAGTGCGTAAGAGCACTTGTCAGCAAAAATCCGTACAAAATAAACAACTGAAAAAGTTTAAGTTGATTAAAAAAAAAAAGTCAAAATGTGAAAGACAATAAAATTTGAGTATAACTAAATTACTTAAATTCTTCATCATTAATTCAATTTTATTGACTTTGATGACTTCTAAATTCTAACTACTAATCTCACGTAAAAATCTAGTTACTACCATGTAAAAATTGTACAACCTAATATTATATATGAAGCTCGAAAAATATGTTGGTGACATAAAGTAACTACATATAGTACTACTAAATTGTAATTTAGGTTGACTTCACTCATATGGGTGAACAAATCCATACAGATGTTAAAGAAAAAGCTCTACTCTCATTTGTAGGATAAAAACGGAGTATTGAAATCAACATAAGCAGCTCTTCCGCTCCATATAGATGATAAACCTATAAGAAATGTTGAATTGAATTGAAGTTCTTTCACTATCTTATTGAATATATATTTGCATCAAAACGTCATCGTCCGATATTATTGTTCATATATAATTTTTAAATGAAAAGGTAATTATACACCAAACCTTATTCTTGAGGAGAATTACGAGAGAGATATACCAAACTTACGGGTCAACAAATACACATATTTGGGCCAGGTAAGGATTTCCACAACAAGAAAGCCTTGCGATGACTTCGAGTTAAATTTTCCATATTCTTCTGCAGGGATTCACATGATTCCCACCGCCACTGCCTCTCCCGAATTCCCAGTTGTACAGACTTTGGTATTCACAAAAGAAAAGGAAAAAGAAATATTATTCTAGAGATGAAATAATAGGACTCAATTAATACCCCATTGTTCATGATTAGGAGCAGAATTAATTTACAAGCAGTGGTATATATGAACATATAAAATGGTATGTATATTGTAAAATTTAATGATAGGTGAATACAAATTTAAATATTGAAATATAATTATGTCAAAATTCAAAAGTAATAGAGTAGCTGAATAAAATATATAAGAGAAAGACTATATTAATTTATCATTATTGTTAATTTACTTTTCACAACTTATTTTATAATAAAAAATTACTTATTTTATGACTTAAAACCGATAAACAACTTTTTAAATTAATAACCTTCAATAAGGTTATAATATTTCCATTTCAAAATTTAAATATCTCATTAAAAAATATTATAAATTAAAATAATTAGTGTTAAAAGTCTCTAATATTAAAGTTTAAGAGTTTAAATTAAAGAACGAATCTATATAAAAATCTAATAATGTTATGACCTTAAATCCATATAACAAGATTTACACGTATTTCTTTTCTTATTTTCTTCTAAATCCATATATCTATCACTTATCAATGGGTGTTAATACACATAAGTTTGTGTTAGAAAATTATTTTTCATCTCATTAGTCTCCAACCTTTTACAATATTTATCAAATTAAAAATAGCATATATTTTGTTAATAAATGCTCTAAAAGTATTTGTTAAAATAATAAAAAAGAAAATGTTCATTTTAAAAATATATCTTTTAACTTTTCTAGACAATAAATTCAGTTAAATATTTTAAGTTTTATTAAATTTGTATATAATAAATATTCTTAATAAATATACTAAAAATAAGAAATCCCAATAACATAATCCCATTAATTAATGAATCATCCCACCCAAGCAAGAGCCTTTACTTTTTCTTTTCCTTGGCTTTAAGAGGCACTGGAAGGTGGAAATTATGAAAAAGAAAATGGTAATAACTCCTGATTTAAAAAAAGCGAGTAAAGTTTGTGGTTGATGCGTTTAGCAGTCATTTTCCTTACATTACCAGAAATTCAACTACTGCATCGCCACTAACTAGTAAGACAGAGAAACCCTAATAACTTCCCAACCCGAAAGTAATAGAGATTATGAGAATATTCTCGAAGCGCTAGCTGGAATCCCTTTACATGCAGCACCACAGCACTCTTCTTCTTCTTCTTCAGCCCCCATCGCCGCCCACTCATGGCGGATCTTCCGCCGGAGGTCATTTCCGACATCCTCTCCCGCCTGCCCGTACAGTCCCTCCTCCGCTTCCGATGCATCTGCAAGTCATGGCGCTCCCTCATCGACAGCGTGCACTTCATCTTCCTCCACCTCCGCAAATCCACCGCCTCCAATTCCAACACCAGCATCGTTCTCCGTCGCGACTCACACCTCTACCAGGTTCATTTACAAACCCTAGACAGAGCAATCGAGCTCGACCACCCTCTTATGTGTTACAGCAGCAGCATCAAGGTCCTGGGTTCCTGCAACGGCCTCCTCTGCCTCTGCAACGTCGCCGAAGACATCGCCTTATGGAATCCCTCCCTCAGAAAACACCGCCTCCTACCCTACCTTTCCGCGGAGCGCCGCGAGGGCGAAACCACGCTCTTCGCCGCGCGCGTCTACGGCTTCGGGTTCGATTCCTTCTCTGAAGATTACAAATTGGTGAGAATTTCGTATTTCGTGGACCTCCACAGCCGCAAATTCTTCTCTCACGTGAAGCTCTACAGCCTGAGAACCGATGCTTGGAAGAGCCTCCCGTTAATGCCGTACGGTCTCTGCTGTGCGCGTACGATGGGGGTTTTGGTAGGAAATGCGTTGCACTGGGTCGTGACTCGGAAACTCGAACCGGACCAGCCGGATTTGATCGTTGCGTTTGATCTGAGGGATGAGATTTTCCGAGAAGTACCGCTGCCGGAGACAGGGAACGTGAACGGGAAGTTCGAGATGGACGTGGCGCTCTTGGGAGGCTGCCTTTGCATGATTGAGCGGCGTGGAAGTACGAGGGTTGATGTTTGGGTAATGAAGGATTATGGATCGGTAGAGTCGTGGTGCAAGCTGTTCGCTTTGACGGAGTCTCATGGCTTGAGGTCGTTGAAGTCCGTGAAACCTTTGGCTTACTCGATTGATGGTGACAGGGTTCTGTTGGAACACGACCATAGGAAGCTATGTTGGTATGACCTGAAGAACAGGGGCGTTGGCGAAGTCAGGATATCAGGAATGCCCAATTTGATTGAAGGAATGGTTTGTGTGGGAAGCCTTGTCCCGCCTTCTCTACTGAGTAAAAGCGATGCCCAGACATCGCGAGACGACAAGACCAGCAAGAAAAGGTATTTCAAACCAATTTGACTATCTGTCTTTGTTGAGTAGTATCCAATATGATATGAAAGAAAAATAAAGGGAAAATATCGATCTTGTCCTAGTTGTGTTGTGTGTGTCTCCTTCAGGTGATGATATATACTGTGTGAGTGACCCCTGTCTGGCTGCGAGTTGACTTGAACAAGTCTTGCTCTTCTTTTTTAGTCAATGTAAAATATATTCCCTTTGGATCCCAGAATAATAATGAATTTATCATTGCTCCATCAATATCATGGTTGATTTTTCCTTTGGAGTTCCAAACTACGGATTGGGGGATTTCTGAACGGCAAAAAATCACGATATAATTTTTTTTCAAGTTTCAATTGGTGATTATAAAAAGTAAGGTGATCATCTCCAAATATGCGTACTGATAAGATAGTGCATCTTACATTGTTGTATAGTGAATGTTTGAGATCTACATCTTCATAGAATAAACTTGAATTTTATGTGGTTTCCTTCTGAATCAGTGGGCCAATTTGAATTCTCAACGCTTCTCCCCTCACCATTCTGTGATGTTGAGATTTTTTTTTTGTTTTCCCTTGTTTGATTATTTGGCTTACTTCCCTTCTTTGCATTGCAGGGATGACTTCCTGTCCCAAGGATTCAAGTTGACGTTGTAAGGAAGCAAAAGAAGAGCAAACGGTGCAAGTCTGAAGCTCATTGGTCCTGTGGATTCTCACGGGGAAGAATTTTAATATTGAAGATTGCAGCTTGGCTTGAAGATGAATGGAAGTTCTCGATCAAGAAAAGAAAAGAGATGATGGTGATGGTTGCTTCATGCCGTTGGTCGAATGAATGGTAGTAGGCTCGCTTCGACATCGCCATATCTAGTCAGTGTAATGTTGAAACTTTGACTGCTTCATGGGGTGGGTTATGCTTATGCCATTACATGGTTGTATTGTATTTGTAGCCACCCAAATTCACTGTAATGTAACTCTGGCATTCGGTTTACGCTTAACATGAATAGTTTTGTTTGTTGGAGAGGAATGGATATATTCATAGTTCCAAGGATGATACTTAGATCAACACACGACATTTTGGAAGGCTGTGTGAATTGTGTTATCAATGCAACTATTTTACACCATTGATTTGGGTTCCCAAGAGGAATTCAGTATAGAATTAGGCTCTAACAAAGGATTTGACACCAAGTTTCTGTCATTGCGAACAAAGTTGTACTTGTATGATCTATGATCCTTTATTGATTTATGAGTTATGGTGAATAAGAAAGAAATTTAATTTTGATTTTCTTACACTGTAAATCAATTATGAATATTCATATCAATGACATTCTATTGTCTCTCAATACTTGTTAAGTCATCAAAATGAAGTAATGTGATTTGTCGATCATGTAAAATTCTTTTATACGGATAGTAAAAATAAAACTTATAGTTTAAATAATGTTAAAGTGAAGGACATATCAAAATTTAATAGTAAGTTGATGTATAAACGGTGTTTTTGTTAACAATATCTCAAATAACAAGACGGACAACTAAACATACAAGAATCCAAATTTTATTTTTGGTCCAAAGATAATCCAAAATAGGCTGCGATGAAATCATCAAAATCATACCAGTATAGGGCCTAATTTTGCAGCAATGCTATCCAAAGTGTTGTTTGGGCAGCAAATGAAGGTGTTGGACTGATAGCATAATGACCCACTGCTCCAAAAGCCCAGGTGACCCAACCATCGTCCATCGCTTATAGCGAAAATTACCTCCGTTTGGCACTCGCACTCAGGTTCGCGTTCCCTCCCCGGAATGCAACACAGCATCGCGGCAATTACCCATAAAAACACTATTTTTTTTATGAGTTGAATTTTGATACATTGACAATGTAAAAATATTTTATACAATTATTCAATTAAAATATTTTATTTGTATGACTTTTTAGGTAGTGAATAAGAAAAAATTACAATCATAACTAATGTATTAGCACATGATTAAATAACTGCGTAGAGTGGATAAAAATTAAATTTTTTTATTAAAGAGTTTGTTGTTTCTCAATCAGAAAATCATGTCCGTATTCACACATTTATTTCATATTAATTAATGCTCTATCATTGTGTAACAAGACGGTACATTTTTTATAGATAAAAATTAAATTTTATTTTATATATTCTAAAGTGATTCTAGAAGCAAAAAATAAAAATATTTATTCATAATTATATAGAATTAATTTTTATTCAATAACGTTTTACAATTTTTTATATTATTATTTAATTATGTACTGTAATGTCAATAATAATTATATTTTTTCTCTTTTATTATCTAAAAGATCATATAAATAAAATATTTTAATTACATCATAGTATAAAAATATCTTTAAACTATCAATGTATTAAAATTAAACTCAAATTATATTATAAGGGCAAATTCGTAATATAGAAGAGAGGGATTAGAAGGTAGAGGAGCCTGGCTGGCTGCAACAAAACGAAACCCACAATATCAGCACTACCCAAAGCAAAGCAAAGCACGGCATCTGCACCTCCTCCTCACCGTTGGATTGGACTCCCTCCCCCACCGTTTGATTATTATGGCCTTCCTTATCTGACTCTGACTCCCCACTCACTCGCGGCGGCGCTTTGCTCTTTAAATGTCTTTTTTTCAAAACCCAGGCGGCGTCATCCACCACCACCATCCCCACCACCTCAGCAGCGTTGGCCCTACCCCGGCAGATTACAACCACTGCCTCCCGACCAAGCGCAAGCTCGAAGACACCGGCACCCTCACCGAAGAAGACGACGGCGAGGATCGCTTCAACGACGATGGCGAGGGTTCCATGAGCGACTTGGTGTCGGTGCGAACGAGGAAAGACGAAGGCGGAGAAGCCGTGACTTCCTCTCTCTGGTCCCCAATCCGAAGCGCTCTGTCGGAGCCGGAGACCCAATGGGGCTGTTCAACCCGCACCACCTTGCAGTTCTTCGTCCGGATGATGTCCGAAGGGAACACCATAGTGATGCACGCCTTCCCCGAAGACAGCGTCAAATCCATCCACGAACGCATTCAGAACATCAAGGGCATTCCCGTCTTTGAACAGAGACTCATCTACAGGGGAAAGCAGCTCCAGTGGGAGCAGACCCTCTCAGAGTGTTCAATTCAGAACGACGCCAGTCTCCAATTGGTCGGCCGTATGCGCAGCACCGGCCACCCCCATGCCTGGCAAGTCATGAACGACATGTGTTCTCTCGTGTATCGGTTGTGTAGAGGGGAGCTTCTTGATGAACCTCTCAAGACTATGCAGGGCCTCATTGATAGTTTTCTTAACATGAACCCTAGAGTTGATTCTGACTCTGCTGCAGGTTACTTCAAGGTATTCTTGTCTTGCTCTGGACCTGCTATGCTAGTCATGCTGTATCTGTCTCCTTATGCCGGTAATAAGCAATGTGCTGACTTATCTGTTAGGCATTTTGTTAATTCTTGTCGTTGTGAGGATTTGAATAGTCAATGTGCCCTTGTGGTGTTGGAACTTTGCAAATTGCTTAGGATGATTGACTCTGATGACCCTTTGTATCTGTTTTGTCGAACTACCTTGGGGTCCTTATTGGAAACTGACTCTGTTTCGTTTGGTACTGCTGCTTCTGCTGACAATGTTAAAGGATTGATTTTGATACAAGATATTTTCCCCTTTGTCCGTGAGCTCGCCCACAACTTGTTGACTGATTTGGATTTGAGTAAGGAATCGCCCAACTGTGCTGGGCCATTGCACAATGACATTAGGGATCTTACTGCATTCTTGGTCCCTGTAAGGTCCGCTATCAGGCTGCAAAAAGCTCTCACGGGTTCTAAGGTCGGTGAGGAGAGGAGCATGGGCATCTTTCTCAGTGAAGAGTCTGAACACCTTTATGTTACGTACATTGAGTTACTGAACAAGATAAGCGAGTGCCTTTATAGGATGGAGAGAAGCTTGGCTAACCAGGAGGTGATGGAAGGGGATAGTCAGTATAATGCTTGGTCTCTGTATCTTTCCATTTTGAAGGAATTGCATCTGATCTCTAAGCTCTATGACAGTACTGAAGAGCTACTTTGGGGTGTAATGACACGTCGAAGAAATGTGATTTGTGCACTGATCATTCGATATGCAAAGAGGACTGATGAGCATCATTGGATCCTCGAGCGCAAGGGTGTGACGGATTTTGAATCTAAGAGGCATTTAGCGTTGATGATGCTTCCAGAGCTAAAAGATGACTATGAGGAGATGCATGAGATGCTTATTGACAGGTCTCAGTTATTGGCTGAATCTTTCCAATACATCGGACGAGCAGAGCCCGAGTCTCTGCATGCGGGACTATTTATGGAATTCAAAAATGAGGAAGCTACTGGGCCAGGTGTCCTCAGGGAGTGGTTTCTTTTGTTATGTCAGGCGATATTTAATCCAGAAAATGCTCTTTTTGTTGCATGCCCAAATGACAAAAGGAGATTTTTCCCCAATCCTGGTGAGCTTCATTTGGAGTTATCATTGGATCTTTTTTCCCTGCTATTTTCTAAGCGTTGGATTTAGTTTCCAATTGAAAATGTTCTTTTTATACAGTTGTATGCCAGATGTTCTTTTGGTATGTCAGATGTGGACTTGCTCTTAGGCTGCGTTTGTTTTCACTGACTCTGGAGTCAGAGTCAGTGGAGTCACCAGAGTCATTGGAGTCATTATTCTGGAGTCACAACGACTCTAATTTCTGTTTGATAAATTAGTAGAGTCATAGTCACCAATGACTTGTACCATGTTTGTTTTTGTAAAATAAAATGTGGGGTCACTACCTGAATTACTACTCACTACCCCTGATTAAAAATTAAAGCCACTATATTTTTTAAAATTTTCTCAGAACAAGTTTCATAGTTTAAACCATTTTCCAATTTAGGGGTTTTCTATGTTTAGGGTTTTCCATTTTTTTTTGGCTATGTTCTGTCCTGTCTGTTCCACTTTTTTGGCGTGGAGGAGGCGGAGGGCGACGCTGCTGTCGACGCCGCCGCTGAGGAGAACGGCCACTCGAAGGCGCTTGGTAGGCATGGAACACCGGAGGTAGGGCTCGAGGTTGCCATAGGAGGAACAGGACTTGAGCAGAGAAGGTGAGGCGGGCGCAACTGCTGCGGCTGCGGAGGAGGAGGATGTAAGCTTGAAGGAGGGGAATCGGAGGAGAATGGAGTGAGAAGGATGGAATTGGCATTTGAGTCAAAAGGTAGAGAAGTGAGTTAGAGGAACAAGAGAAGCCATTGATGGCCTCAAGTTCCACTGCACCACCTTCCTCAACATCGCAATGCAATGCTCACTCACGAAATAAAGGGGCACAGTATCGAGAGATGGTAAGTTTTCTCCCAGGAGGCGCAGTGCGAAGATGAAGTGTTGAGGACAATTGTTTGAATTTTAAAAAATTAGTAAGGACAATTTTGGAAAATAATTTCATTAAAATGGACTCTGACTCCGTGTCCTTCTCAATTTGTGACTCTGACTACAGTTGTGGAGTGAACAAAAATTGGGCAATTTTGTTCACTTAGTTAGGCTAACTCTGACTCTCTATTCTTAGTGACTCCAAAATCAAACGGATCCCAGAGTCATATTTTTACTGACTCTGTGACTCTGGAGTGTGACTCTGACTCCAGAGTCAGTAAAAACAAACGCAGCCTTAGGGTTAACACCCAAACAGTTAGTTAAAGTTAGGTCATTTATCTTTTCCATTAACATGCTTCTATTAGATGAAATCCTTGGAGGATCTCCTCTAGCTTGTAGAGCAGCTCCACTGTGCTTCAATTGTTTTTGGAAGTGTGCTATGTGTAGTCTAAATTCCATAATTTCTTTTCCATATTCTTTGGCAAACCAATTGCGGCCATCCTGCTGTATCTTTTCTTGGGGCCTGCGACTCTGATGCTATCTTGGATTAATAGCTATGGTATCTAATCCATTTGGCTGCGTTTGTTTTCTCTGACTCCGGAGTCAGAGTCACAGAGTCAGAGAAATAGTGACTCCGTAAGCTGTTTGATTTTGGGGTCAGAGTCAGGAAGTCACGGAGTTAGAGTGACCCAATGAACAAAATTTCACTATTTTTATTCACTCCAAAAGTGGAGTCACTGGGTCACTATGGCATAGACACGGAGTCAGCAAGGGGTTTAATGATTTTTTTTCTCAATTATACCCTTATTTTTTTTTTTCAAAATTCCAATTCTATCCATGCCCACCCTAACCATCAATTCCTTCGTCATTTCACACTAACTGGAAATCTCCTCATTGCTGTGCTAGGTTTGTGCTCCATCGTTCTCGTTCTCGTTCTTCATCGTTTCTCCACCGTCGTCCTTAGCTCGCGTCGGTCAACGTCTGGTGCGGCTCGTCTATCCTCTGCTCGCGTCGGTCTTCGTCCGGTGCGGCTCATCTCTCCTCTGCTCGCGTCGGTCTTCGTCGGTGCGGCCGTCTCTCTCTGTCGTGTCGGTCTTCGTCCGGTGCGGCTTCTCGAGTGCTCCTCTGTGAATCTCTTCCCAAAACTTTTGAAACATAGTTCCTAATTCTAATCCCTAGTCCCCAATTTTTGAAACCATATCCCCAATTTCGAAATCCTTGTCCCAAATATGAAATGCCAGCCCCAAATTATGAAACCATATCCCCAATTTTGAACCCTAGAAAGTTATAAACCCAATCCCTAAATTTTGAAACCGTGTCCCCAAATTCAAAATCCTAGCCCCCAAATTTTGAAATCATTTCTTTAATTTTGAAACTCTATGCCCAAATTTGAAATCATTATTCATTATTCATTATTCGACCAATAAAAATGAAAATGGGAGCATGACAGAACTGTTTTTCTTATTCAGGGGTAATCAACGGTAATTTTGGTAGTGACTCAGGAGTTTGTCTTACCAAAACAAACATGAAACAAGTCACTAATGACTCTGACTATGATGATTTATCAAACGAGAAATAGACTGACTCTGACACCAGAACAATGACTACAATGACTCTGACTCTGGTGACTCCACTGACTCTGACTCCGGAGTCAGAGAAAACAAACGCAGCCTTTAGGTACATCTAAAGACAGAAAATGAATCTGTTTGGCCAATCTGTTAGTTTCTGTGCTTCTTTCAATCACTTCTACTGGAATGATTGTGTTACTCAAACCAATGATCCTGTGTATACTATAAAAAAGTTTAGTCTTTGAAAACAATTAGATTTGCTTCTTGCTCAGTGCTTATTCATTGTTGACTATTTTTCTACATGATAAAATTCTTGTATCACTAGAAATCATCAAAGAATTTATGGGTTATCTACTTTAATTTATCCTTTTTCTACTTGTTTGCAGCATCCAGGTTAGATCCTCTGCACCTTGATTACTTCCGTTTCTCTGGTCGAGTTATTGCATTAGCTTTGATGCATGGGGTGCATGTCGGCATTGTTTTTGATCGTGTATTTTTCCAGCAATTGGCTGGATATGAAATTACTTTAGAAGATATAAGGGATGCAGATCCACACTTGTATAGTAGCTACAAGCAAATATTGGAGATGGATCCTAGTTTCATTGATTCAGATGCATTAGGACTGACATTTGTTAGAGAGGTGGAAGAATTAGGACACATTAAAGTGGTTGAGCTCTGCCCTGGTGGGAAAAGCCTCATTGTAAATAGTAAAAACCGGGAGAAGTATGTTGATCTTCTTATACAAGATCATTTTGTAACATCCATATGTGAGCAGGTATCATATTTTGGAAAAGGCTTTGGTGATATTCTTTCAAACTCAAGTCTCCAGAAATTCTTCTTTCAAAGTTTAGACCTTCAAGATCTTGATTGGATGCTGCATGGGAGAGAAGATATCATTTCCATTGAGGATTGGAAGGCACATACCGAGTATCATGGCTACGAAAAGACAGATCCTCAGATATCTTGGTTCTGGGAGGTATGTCCATACCGCTTTTATTGAATTTCAATGTATATTTTGTTCTTTGTTTTTTCCTTCTGTTTATCAGATTCCTTTCTGAATGTGGTTTTAGTGCATAGTTTCTTCATTCAAAGAACACAGTGATTGAATTTTCCGTAGGCAGGTATGGCTCTAATGGGTAACATGTACTTGCTATGTAGCCCTCTAATGGTTCTCGATTTCCATTTAAGCCACAATGGCGGAGAGGTTTTGTTTATTGCCTTATTGCTTAATGGGAAATGGTATTGGCTACTTTTAGAGTTTCCCCTACGCAAAAAAAAAAAAAAAAATGTAATCCTAGCGCAGCTCTTGGATTCATTCTTTTTTCCATATATCTTGATCGGAGTCATGGTAACATTCCTTATTGGAATTGCCTCCAGCCTAGATAGGTTCAACCTTATGATGTGTTACTTATAATTTATAAATTTCTCTCTCAAGTTCATTGGTCCCTCCAAAAAGTAACGTATTTTAGTACTATAGCCTGAAATCTTCTCTCAAAAAAGCTAAGGCCTGAAATCATAGTCGGGATGCCTTGTTTACAAAGCACTATTCCATAGTGTAGCCATATTTTCGTTCTTCGTAACCAGGTAGCAAAGTCAACATTGTGTACATGATTATTTTCAGTTTGATGCGCCCTTAGTGTGATTGTGATGTATTAATGCATGTTATTGCGTTTATCTTTTTTCTCAAATTCTAGTACGTGAACGCCTATTATCATCTTCTATTGTCTCAAATAACTCTGCCTATCAACATTTGCAAAGAGACGCTTCTTTTTTATTTTTCCCCTCAAAACTTTGTATATGTTGTATTCTGTTAAAAAAATTGGCAGATTGTTGAGAGAATGACAGCGGATCAAAGGAGGTTACTTCTGTTCTTCTGGACATCTGTGAAATATTTACCAGTCGAAGGTTTCCGCGGTTTGGGTTCTGATCTCTCCATTTACAAGTCCGCTGATGATGATCACCTTCCTTCATCTCACACGTGCTTTTACCGGCTGTGCCTACCAGCTTATTCATCTATTGCTGTCATGCAAGATCGTCTTGGAATCATCACTAGAGAACACATTGGCTGCAGTTTTGGAACTTGGTGAATTGAAACGCCTGCAATTTGGATGGATACAAATGGTTTTGACTGCTCTGCACATAGATATATCAGTAATCAGCTTTGTACAGATAGATTATAGAGTTATCTATAAGTAGATAATGGGATTGCAATTTCATTGGTCTCTGTAAAGTGTTCATATGGTGAAGTGTGAAAAAAAAGTAGGGTTGAAGAAAATAATTTTCGATAATTTTTGTGAACAATCATTGTAGCAAAAGTAGATTCTTAGCATATCTGCCCATTGTATTATAACATTAAAGATTGCACTTTGGACAATCGTGCTCAAAGAGCAACTTTTTCTCCCCTTAGTCAAGGATTAGAGTTTTGATCTGCCAAACTCTTCTCTGAGATGAAACAGCGAAAAATTCATGCTAATTGTCTTAAGATACAGTTCATATTTATCTTAACACCTAAGCAGTTTACTGGTTCATATTTATTTATGATTATGGCATGAATTGACCAAGATACTTTAATTTCAGATTCAGGCAGATGGCAATATCAAAAGTTGATGTGGGGCAGAGGGATAAAGCTAAAGGAGGTGGAAAAGAAAGAAAGAACTTTTCACAAAAGCAAGAGTACAGAAGTAGATATAATTTATTCAAGCCAAGAGGCCAAACTAGTTGAACCCTCCTGGAACCATAACTCAGCTCATCACTTCACTTCACTTCATTACATAACTCAGGATTCATCGTATCCAGCAGCACCTGGCATGCATGCTAATATGGACCCTCACCCAACAGTGCATTGCTTACATACATACATACATAGAGCTATATGTCCTCCATAAACATACCCCAAAGACTGGCCTTAACAATAACATTAATGATAAATGAAACTAACCATAATAAATAAATAAAGAAAGAAAAGTTTATCAACTTTAACATGCAAAAAGGTAGACCCCATCCATCACAGTCCACATGGTCTAAGCCTCGGTCTTCTCAACTGCATCTTCAGTGGTGGCTGCCACCTCGGTTTCAGCTGGCTTGTTCTCTTCCTCCACTACTGGTTCAGCTGCTGGCTCTGTCTCTGCAATTTCCTCAGGTTCCTCTGCTTTCACTTCTTCTTCAGGTGTTTCCTCTGTTACTGCTGGCTCCTCCACCTCTGCAGGCTTGGCTTCCTCTGTCACTTCTTCTGTGGCCTCCTTTGTCTCAGCTTCAACTGGCTCTTCTGCTTCCTCTACCGCTTTTGGTTCTTCGATGGTTTCTTCCTTTGGTTCCTCTGTTACGGGAGCCTCAGGGACTGCTGGTTGTTCTGGGGTTGTTTCCTCGATCTTGGTTGTCTCACTCTCGATTGGTTCATTTTCAGTTACAGTTGTTGGTGCTTGCTGTGCAACCTGCACAAAGCATCGATTCTCATTTAGCTGAGCATTCTCAAAACAAAGTAAGCTTAACTATCTCAGCTAGCATGCATTCTAAGACCATGCTTAACAAGATTTCTGAGTTGAAGAAAAAGACTGATCAATCATGTTTTCTGTGCATGCAACTGTGTTACTTGCTATACAAACTCAAAGAGAGAGATCTAATTAACTAATAAAATGAAGTTGATGATCGCAATCCATTATATTCCACCACCAGTACTTATGTAAAATTTGATCCAAGGGAAAATGTTGCTTGGACCATAGGCTATATATGATCAAGATGGTTATTATATATGGAACACGGAGATCATTCTAGTTAACCCGACTTTGATTAATCGATCATCAGTGCCCCGTGCATCTACTGTTTGTTTATGATCCAAGCGGAAGACATCAATAAAAGGAAAAGGAATATAGAAAAGAGTTGATTTGTGCACGCATGCGATGATAGTAGCATCGAGTTTGGCATGCTTATATACTGTATTACTATATATAACTGTGTAGATCGATAAGAGATCAAACAAGTTCTGATTTCTCGATCGAGGATGGACTAAGTAAGGAATCGCAGAAATAATAGTAATATTCTGTCACAGAATGAAGTCTTGGTATCCAAAGAGTAGGATACTAAATTAATTAAACTACACATCATGGACTGATGGATGACACAATAATAATGTACAAAACAAGAGCTAGCAATATAACTAACTAACTGGATTATATTTTTAAGTTACCTCAACGCTGGCCATTTGGAATGCAGAGGGGGATGGATCGTAATAGAAATAAGAAATAAAGTAGCAAAGCAATGAAGGGAATTGAGTTTGTGAGAAAGGAGTGTTTGTGACTGTGATGAGGAGCTGATCAGCGTTAGAGGCTTATATAGAGGCCAAGCTAGATCACTATTATACTCTTCACTCTTGAATAATAATAATAATAACAATAACAATAATAGAATGAATTGATAGAAACAGAGAGAGCAAGAGGTGGGCCACTTGTAAGAATCTTTTCAACCTGACACCTCATTCATGTCACTGCCAGAAATAAAATGATATCTCAATGTCTAGTTGTAAAATGTTTTTGTTTCCCATGGTTAATAATTTTTATGCCATTTAATTTATGAATAAATCTATATTGCTGCATTTATAAAAATTTAAGATGTATAGTTATTAACAGAGAGACAAGAAAAATGATGGATGCCGAATTTTGTATCAGCATCATGTGTTGCCTCTTTTCTCTCTATGTCTGTGTGAGTTTCTTTTCCTTCTTTGGATACTCACTCAAAAATACTTTCAACAATGATCTTTTCTCAAGTTAAAATCATGTCCTCTGATTCCTATGGAGGTGATTTTGATTACCATGCATTCTTGTTTTAGGGATTTGCTTTCCTTGGATTCTCAAACTGCTTAAATGTGTATATAATAAATTGAGTGCAACTTACTTAATTTACAGTTTACCACTTAACACATAAATGTATTTTTTTTATTATTTTACTCCAACAATTGGAAATTCACATTCCTTTTGGTTACAGTGTTTTGCACCTTACTCCTCAAGATATGTATCCAGAGTTGGTAGCTTTTATCCTGATTAAGTTAGTCTAGGAGATAATTATATACCTGTTGAAAATAAATATAGAATTTATACTTTAAAAAAAAAAAAATAGTATAACATGATTATAATTTTTTTCTTTTATATACTATGATTGACCCGCCATTCCCCTAAAAAGATAGTGAGCCAGCTAGCCCTTAAAAGAGATATAACATGATATTGGTAAATATAAGGAAATTAAATCGATTTGTCGATCTTATAAATGTGAATGTAATGACTTTTTTGGGCAAAAACAATATAGTCGCATGTCATGTATGAGAATTGCATGCCTTTACATTTAAATGGAACCTTAATTGAATAACATTGCCTGCATATATTTACAATTAGTATAATATAGCTAAAAAATGAGCATTATTAGTGGCAACAAATAATAAGCTAACCAAAAGAAAGGGTGGTGGTAGTGATTAATGTTTTTTGTCTTCTAAGGTTAGTACTAATGGAATGCGATTGTGGTGGGTAGTGGCAGCACTGCCCTATATCATGCATGATGAAGCAGACATAATCCTTCCCTTGATGACCGTAAGACATGCAAATGCCTTTTTCACTGCTCTTGTAATTTATGAAGTTTTGGGTAAGCAAGCAATAAATAAATAAAAAAGTGATGATGAATGTTAGGAGTTAGGACTGGTTGGGCAGCAAGGGAAGGGGGGCGGTGGCTAGTGTGGGACCAGAAGAGCAAGTGCGATCGCTACCGTCCAAATGATCCCGGCAGCAAGGTGGGCCCAGGCAGACATCACAGTTGGCACAAAAGGAAAAGGGCCTTTTGGGTTCGCAGGCACCATTTGGGCATGCACCGCCCCCTTTCCATCCAAATCCATACTTTCCACGTCCTTCACTCGTGACATGGGTCCCACTTCCATCCCCGTACAATCTGCCACCTCACTCCTCCCCCTCTCTCTATAATTTCTCTATCAATATTATACATTATTTGAATTTTCATATTGCTCTTAGCTTTTTTCAGATCCATATCTTCCAAGAATATATATTTTGCATTGCATTATTATTATTATTATTATTATTAATTATTAGTATTATATATTGGGGGATGGATCTCCTCTACTCTCTGTCATAATAATGCTCCTCTTAGGCTATAGTTCCAATCTAACACGACTATCAAATCCAGTTTTGGACGTAACCTTAAGTGCTCTGCCATCTATGTTATTGTTCCCCTTTCCTTTGTGTTTTCATTTTCAATATTTATTATGTTCTTTAATTTGCCGTATTCTTTTTAAAAATTATAATAATAATCCATACAATAAATTCCTGAGAGCTGGATTGATTGATGTAATATTTATATTTGTAATTTCATCACAAAGATAATATTAATTTGAAAAAGAAAATAGAATTTTATTAACAGACATTCTAGAAATGACGAATCGCTGTTGAGTGGGGGATGATGATGATATGGACCAATAATTGGCCACCACATGTAGACCCGTGAGTCATAGTTGTACTGTAATGCTTTGGTAGAGTTTAACAATTCTCACGCAGTAATTGCATATGTAGTTTAAAAACGGTACGTGTTAGTGATGATTCAGTATATATATATATATATATGGGACATATTATTTTCATTTCATTTGTATTTGTATTATATAGAAGAATACCATGGTGTTGTTCGGTATTTGGTATGATTCCAGAAAAGAGTTCTGTAGATTATTGAATAAAGAAGAATTGAATGAGTATGATTGCAGCGTGTAAACACGTAATGGTTAGGATCGAGAGTGACATCTCCATGGTGGCAAGACTAATGGCTCACATCACTTTTAAGGCTGAACATGAAATTGCTGCTATATGACAGCGACTTTTCATTTGTAAAATTCTAACCACAAAAGTGTACCCTCTAACTAAATTAAGACCTTGCATTATTCATTTAAATCATAGGTGGCAGCATGAGTTATAGTATTAATTAATTAAGCAGAAAAATAAGAACAAGTGGACTAATGGGACTGCATCTGCTTTTTGGTTGAGTGGGCTGCATCAACTACTAATCCTTAAAAGGATAGCTGGCTCAGAACTATATATATGGGGTTCCGTAGAAGGGCGTTAATTCTTGGAGTAGATGGCCCTTTCTCCCTGCTTTAGAAAATAAACGAATATCCTATTAATAAAATAAAATAGAACAGAATCATAATAAGAAAATTGGTTATTAGCTTGTAGGTTACCAAAAACTTAACCTTCTAAAGTCATCATCATACATAGAGGGAAGGATTATTTTTGCATTTTTGGAAGGAGCATCAGTTAAGCTTTATAAGATGGCTAAATACTATGCATTCTTGAGCATCAAATAAGCATTTTTTTCCAACCAGTAATTAAATAGGTTGAAATTATTAATATTACTTGTTACCAGTTTAGCAGTGGTCAATCCATTGTTCCAAGATCTTCAGACTTATATGCCTTGCATGATACATCAAATTATATATCATCAATAAGATTATCCACATAGAGAATTATATATATTTAATAAAAGGCCTATACTTATGCATAAGAGAATTTGTACTACCAATAATAAAATCAGATAGATAGAAGGAGAACACTTTATTGCCAAATGAAAAAAAAGAGAGAAGTGGGTGTTGGTGCCAAGTGTTTTTGACCTATGAAGTTTACATTGGTTCACAGTAGAAAGGATTCTGAATTATATATAGGATAGTAATGAATGAAATTGAAGGGCTTCAAGAGCGGGGCCAATTCAAGCTGCTTTTGGGAGACATGCCTTTTGTTTAGTAAAACGACCTCTGAGTGCTGGCAAATAAAATAATGTCTATCGTTTTCCGTTTGATCTTTCTTTTTGGAACTTTCCATTAATTATCCTTGTTGGGGGGAATGGCTTCGCTTGTTGGTTTGTGTCCAAAATTAGCAACAACCTAGGTCCCCATGAGATCGAAACTTGTGATCGATCGATGGGAATTGTGCTATCAATCTGTCCCTGAAATTAACATCCCCCCCAGGTTTCTTCAGCCAATTAAGGAAGCTCCATCGGTTGAATGATCTAACATTCTGGATCAGAGGTTTCCAATCCAAATTCCAATAGTCATGTCATGTAACACTACTCGTCCGTCCCATGTAAATGTCTGATTGTTCCAGAGACATGCAATATCCAAATTGTTAGACTTTTGTTAACTACATATATAACAGTCCAAATATAACAGATAACTGGATCTTCCAAAGCTGGAGGGGCCGGGGATGGATACTGCTATTCCCATTCACAATTGATAACTCATGCAAGGGTTTACATATAAATATAAATAAATATAGTTGATATAACAGATTACAACAAGTCCAAGCAAGCAGTATATTACAAGCCTCAGTCTTTGCTACTACGCTAGCATAAGTGATATGAACAAATAGCGGAATCACGAAAAATGAGACTTACTAGATAAAATTGATCTTCCTTTGAGAACATATATATGAATAAACCACCGGTACTTAGCTTCTTGTTTTCCTCTGAAGCACGCATCAAATCGGAATCCACCCATTTGCATCACCCACCCATTGTAAACATGGGTTTGTTCCTTATGTGTGGCTAGTGGAGCACAAAAAGGAAACAGCTTCTAACGTGTTTGTTCCCTCATACATATTCCCTCACACCACCAGGCTACATGGGCTTTTTCAATAGGTTGGTTTACCGGTGCAATCCCTTTGAGTTACACAGCTTTGAAATATTGGGCCGGGTAATGCCTCAAAGTAACTTGGACCGCTCCGGATCAGGCCCAAAGATAAAGAGGAGTTTATTAGTGACTTAATATATATACATATTATATTTCACCAAAATATATATATATATATATATATATACATATTATATATTTTTTAGACGAATTCAGGATTAGTGGGGTGTTGCAAGCGTAACTAATGATGGGGACATCACAACTGCGTCAGAGTGCAGCAATAAGCTCGTGAGCCGTTATCATCATGTACAAACTTACTACTACTACTACTACAGAGAGAGCAAGAGATATTATTTTTTACAATTCTGGCGTAACAGCAAGGTGCATTGCATTTCCAGTATATCTGGCTGGCGTATCTCAATGTACAAGAGTATTAGCAGTAATTCGGGTTCAGTTTCTCGTGGTCAGCTAAACATTGAGAACTCAAAATAAAATGCACAGGGAAACCTAAAGGGCCACATCATAAATACAACATACTCCCCCAACCTGCCCTGCCTAGTCCAACATACTTATATATATTATATTATATTCAGTCATTCTAAGCAATTTACCTAATACCATCGTCAGACAACATACAACCTAAATATGTCTGTCACTGATCAAAGAGACAAGTTACAGCAATAAGTAAGAAGTTCCTATGTGATCGATCTACCAACAACCATAAACAGCTAGTAACTAAGGCCTTAGCTCCAGGCGAACCATCCTCTGCAATAATTAACAAACAAATAATTGTTAGTCAAATTCAATATGCATGGCAAAAACCAGAAGTCACGATTTACAGTCTAGGTGAATGACAACATCTCGTGAACATTTACTTACAGTTTAATTCCCATTTTCATTTTTTGTTTTCACAAAAATCTTTAAAAACAGAGAACGAGATTTTTTTTAAACTTTTTTCTATTTTCAATATTTTCTTCAAAGAATTTTAAAAACATAAAAAGCAGAAAATGAACCCAATCAACTCATAACCAGTTTATAATTGGATGAATAGTAGCAGCATAGAATAGAACACGCAGCTCAATAAAGGAAAGGAAAATAAGGCAGCAGGTGTCAAAAAGAATATAATGGTCAAGCTGACAAAGTGACAAGCTAACACAGAAACTGTAGACACGACAACAGTGGAAAGCTGCAAATCTTGTAATAAGAGAAAAAAAGACAACTGATAGGAGAATAGGTGAGATACACAGTGAGGATACTGTTGCTGAAACTGCTTTGGAAAAGAAAAATAAAAGAACAGGAATCTATTAGGAAACTGTATAAATGTAAAAATAAGGGGGGAAAAGTTAACCTTATATGATAATAACTGATCAGCACTAACAGGTGCCAGGCTGTTGTTTGAACAGGTGGTGGCGTGCTAACATCTCTGGTATTCCTAAAGCAGAAATGCTTTCACATCCAAGTAGCTCCTGAAGCTTTGCATCACATAATATCACCATTGCATTTAAAGGATCCTAAAAATAAGATGTAGCAATTTTAGATTAAACAATTAGGGACGCCACAAAAAGCTCAAAGAAAAGAAGAAATCTTAATGGGTGTGTTTGGAATGATTAAATATAGAAATGAAATGAAATGAATTGAATTTTAAATCATTTTCATCAAAATCCTCTCAAAACCTATGGAATTTAAAAATACACAATTATCAATTCCATGAGAATTGTAATTCAATTCATTTCCTTACTCTTTGCATTTCAAACAATAGAGTTGATTTAGAAATCAATTCATTTATCATTTTTAATGGATCCAAACACACCCAATGGGAAGGACCTTCTAAATCATTTTATTAACTTACCTAAACAGAACCGTCATTTAAAATAGAGAAAGACAAAAGCTCCTAAAGTAACAAACGCCATAGTGCATAAAACTTTTCATTAATTTGTTTTTTGTTTTCAGCTTTAAATCACAATTTGCTTTCAGAAACTTTGAATTACTCGTCAAACAGTTAGCAGTCCACCAAGAAACTTTGAATGTTAAATTCAGGGGTGGCGGAGCATGTGTTAATATGCAGGAATGCATGAAAGAGAGGAGAAAGTGAGAGGACATGGCTACGCACCTCCAGACGGTTAACCTTTATGTACTCCCAAACAAGTCTTACAGCTTCAGATTGTTGCATCTCCCTTTCCCCAGTGCCCAAAAACTTGGCCAGAGCTTCAGATATTATAACAGTAGTTGAAGCAGGTTCAGTAGGTTCAGCATTTTCAGCTTTAGGTTCAGCAGGTTCAACCTTCATTCGTTTGGCTTGTGACTCCTCTGAAGGGACGTGAAAGGAAGATTGTTAAAAATAACAAAAATCAATTAGGTAGGCAACAAAATCCCCGCCGGTAGAAAGGTCTTCTTTTTTGACTTTACAACAACTTACTTGTAGGTCCAAGTGGGATAATGTGTTTAGACAGCAATTTATTCATCTTGAACATGTCAGTGCAGTCTGTCTCAAATAACAAGCGCAGAGCATCATCACAAATGATCTTCCTTTTGTTAGCAGGATCCTGCAGGTTGTTTTTCCTTATGTATGCCCATAGCTGCTTCACAATCTGATTTGAACATATCAAAGGTGTTTTCAAAAGACTTTCTCGAACTTATGACATTTTTCAGATAACTAAAAATTAAAGCCTCAACAACGAACTCAAGAAACAGTGGATTTGAGTCAGTTTGGAGCAAAAACCTACCTCAGTTCTAGGCAATGCTGGCTCGCCAACAACTGCCTGAAGTTCAGGAGAAACACCACAAACTTTGTTTAGTCCACCAGCACCGCCTCTTCTTTTGCCTCCAGTTGAAACACTGGTAAATCATTTCGAAATTATTCAAATACACTGTTAATCCCAGAACATAGTCACACAGAACCCGCTAATAGAAGGATTACAAAAAAATATTCCACACTCAAAAGCTAATTATTAGTCTATTAGAACGATGAGAAATATGGCACAAATATTGAAGCCGTGGCTTCAAACTATCTTTAATGCAAACATGAGCAACTAGATGCAATACATTAGCAATACGCTATAACCTCTCCTAGATATTGGAGACTGAATAAAGTCATACAATAAGCATAACGCTAATGGTCATGTTCATAGGAAATATATGCAAGCGGTCTCTTCTCTAACTGTAGCGGTAATTGGGAACACATAAAAGAACATTTAAAAAATGACAAAAAAAAAGACAATATGCAAAAATATATCATATACAAAAATGCTCCTGGTCAATGAACAATAAAAATAATAAAAATCAGACAATAGCAGCAGAAGGCTAGAAAACAACAAGAGACTAGTTTCTAAGAGAGAGAGAGAGAGAGAGAGGGGGGGGGGGTGTTCCGATATACAAAAACTATAAAAGCTTGATAAAATTAAAATTGTCATAGGGAAAATGACATATGACAAGAACAATCAAGTATTTAACAAAAACAAGTGGGTGTATCTACAAAATTTAAACCAAATAAAGAACCATTGTTACCAAAAAAAAATAACAAAATAAACCCCAGCCATTAGCAATTTCCAGAAATGGGACCATACCCCTACTAAACTGTAGAAAACCAACCCAATATATCACAACAGTACCTCGGACGAAAGCAAACAACCCTAAACCCAAATTCGAAGCAAACGAAAAAACCTAGGACCTAAGATCTCAGTTTACGCGACAATGACCCAAGAAAGGAAAAAGGAAAAGAAAATTAAACAACCCAAGACCCAGTATACAAGTTCGCGAAAAGCAAAAAAGGAAACCCCACCTCTGTTTGGGTGGTTGAGGAGCTGCAACAGATTCGGCAGCGGGAGGAAAGACAGGATGTGTCTTACTCTGCGGCGGAAGGGAGCGGGATTGGGGTTGCTGGAAGTTGATCTCGTCATGGGGGTGGAGGGCAAAATGGGAAGGAAAATGTGTGGTAGTGGTGGTGGTTGAGAAATGTGGTTGGATGTGAGGGGCAAAATGGTCTTTGGAGGGCGGAGGAAGGAACGGATGGTGTGGTTGCTGGTGGTGAGAGCGGAGGAGGAGGCCGATCTGGTCTCTGATGAAACCAACCTTGTGGGAGAGGTCCAACCCTAGCTTGGCCTCCAGCTGCTGAACGACGCCGTTTAGCGTCGTTAAGGAGTTTGGGTCTGAGTGACGCAGCAGTGACTCCACCCCTTTCGCTATTTCCTGGTCCGACACCATTCTTTCTTCTTCTTCACTTCACCACCTTCATATACCAACGGAATAAACCGCTATACTCTCTCTCTCTCTCTCTCTCTCTTTCTCACTCTCTCTATCTCACTCTCTCTCTCCTTCTTCTCCTCTCTGTTTCTTTCTCTCTCTTGGTCTCTGTCTATCTCTCTCTCTTTATAACACCGAAATCACAAAAATGCCCTTTGTTCAGATTCAGAAATGGTTTTTGCGAGGAAATGACAACTGTACCCCCTGAGCTTATCTACACTGTGTCGAGTGTTGATAGGTGGGGAGTAAAAGCGTAAATATCACGGAGAGGGTAGTAGTTGGGGGTAAAAGTGTAAAAAGAAAAGGGGAAAAACTTGCATGGGTAGCTTGGTGTAGAGGTTAAAGAAGGAAGAGGATGAAAAGTGGAGCACCCAAAAGGAAACCGAAGGAAGGGGGGTAGGGTGGGGTAAAGTGGAAGCAAGCGATGTTAGAAGAATTAAAATTGGCAGTTACGGTTTTGTTCCAGAAGAGAAGAGAAAATGGCGCCGTTTGAAAATTGAACATGGGCTTAGTGGTACGGTGGTTAAGGATTAGAGCAATTTGGTCAACTAATTCAGGAATTTGGGATCGGTGGGGTTGGATGGATCGATCCACTCGCCCTATACAAGTACACGCACCTCCATTCCTATCCTAGGCATGTTCGTCTTTTTCTTTTCTTTTCTTTTTTTCTTGTCAGGAATTCCTAGGCAAGTTTAACCATACTTAAATGCAACCTAGTGTGTATTCCTGACAGTGAAATAAATGTAGACCTCCTTTTCCCTTTACATTTAACAAACATTTTTAGATTTGACTTGAGTTTTGTCATTAACAAAAATAAAAATGGTGACCATTTTGGTAATTCTAGTTAATCTTATCATGCAGGAGCTTTTTAATTTACCTATTAATATAAAGTATTTTAAATATTTGAATTTATCTGTGCATTTAAGAAACAAAAAATACTACTAGTTGTTTTTTTTGTTGGTGAACTAATGCTTAACAGTTCTTTTATTAAGTGTAATATTAATAGATGCTTCTTATTTTATAATACTATTGGGCCTCAAGGAAAATTGGGCCTCAAAGTATGGTGAAAATCACTGGATTTGGGCTGTAAGGCTGAGTCGTTTGTAAGAAGAGGAAGAGGAGGAGGAAGGAGCTTGAGCGTGAGCGTGGTTGATAGATAGCATAGAATAGAAATTATTCGCAGTGAAGAAGGTAAGGATATGGCGGCACAGATTGTAAACCTAAGCCCGCCAATTCAAATGGTGAGCAGGAAGTGCAGCAGCTCCACCCGCCTCCGATTGTTGACGCAAACAAAGCATCACTCTCTCAACCAACACTCCACTTCGTTGCAATGCAACGGCAGATTCCTCTGCCTCTTCTCCTCTGACAACAAACGACAGGTATTCTTTTCGTCTCCGCTCGCTTTTCTTCCGCATATCTATCATGTTTATGCTTGCTAATTCTACTGCAAACTTTCTTCTCAATTTTATTTATATATTTATTTGTCGTTGTTAGCCCTACTATGCCTGATTAGGATAATAGATAATATTTCTATACTATCTTCTGTTTAGCTTTATTTTTGTATATAGCTTATAGAATGAATACTGATTAGCAGGATCACTTGATTTACACTTTGCGTTGAACTACCATGGCTTCCTTCCCTCTTAGAATATTTATTATTTATTCCATTCCTTTATATTTGTATCAATTTACCTTCAGATGTCAAAAACAAAGACAGCTGATCTGAAAATGGTAAAGAAAATAGAACTGAGAGTGAATTTTGATGGCAGGAGCAAGCTAGAAAAGCACTAGAAGGTGCTCTAAGTGGAAAGAAAAATGAGCTTGAGAAATGGGATAAAGAAATCAAGAAAAGAGAGGAGCTGGGAGGTGGAGGTGATGCTGGTGGAGGAGGAGGAGGTTGGTTTGGCTGGGGTAGATGGTTTGGCTGGTCTAACGATGATAACTTTTGGCAAGAAGCAAAACTAGCTATTCTTACTATACTTGGTATCCTTCTCATGGTAAGAAGTTCCTGATTCCAATGCCAATTATTTTGCTGATATATTCATAATCAGTTGCAATACAATAAAAGCTCCATTTTCCCTTCTCTCTCTGCATTTTCAGTATCTCCTAGTTGCAAAAGGTGATTTGATCATTGCTGTCATCTTCAATCCCTTGCTGTATGCACTGAGGGGAGTGAGAAAAGGATTCGGTTTTGTAACATCAAAAGTCTTGAAAAATACTTCCACCAGTAGTCAGCCTGATTTTGGTGGCTTTTTCAAGAAGGAAGATTATCAGCCCACTTCTGCTAAACAGAATGTTGTAAGAAAATGGGGTAGTGACTAGTGAGTAACAAGTTTGTTACAGGTTTGCCAATACTATTTATGTTACCTCCTTTTGTTCATCACCTTTGCTACATTCAAATCTAAGTGTGGCAATGGTTGTTGTAACTCAGTTCCTTTTTCCTTTGGCATCCCAATGACAGTTAGCTTTTTGTTTCCCCTTTTGTTATCCTGAGAATTTAGTTAGGGTTCAAAGTTGTGCTCGTGTATGTATGCTCCTTAAAAACTCAAAAGCTTTGCATTCGACAAGAAAATTTTGTTGCTGTTACTGGATTTCAATGTTGGTTAATTACTTTTAAGTTGTATAGATAAATGCATTTTGATTGGTTTTCTTAAATTCTATTCAAAAAAGTGGCATCAAAGGTTTAAGAACAAGTTAGAAGGCAGAGCCCTCTCTGCCTGAATACTGTTGCGGACTCAAGCAACTGTAAAAAAGGCCCAACAAAGATGCCGGGTGCATCTTCATTTCTCTGTAAACCTATCAGGTATTGGTTCTCTTAATTCTTAATATTTGGAATTCAATCCTTACATTGAATGGCCTGTCATTGAATTATTTGCTTATTTCATTGTCATATGAGCTGTGTCTCATAATTTTAACATTTAAGACCACTTTCTTCTGCCTATGGTTTGGTTTATGGCTGTCTCTATCAACTACTGAACTTCTTCACAGGAACAAGGGTATCCAAACCAATTGAGCTGGCCTGGAAGTTTAAATTTGCATGTCTCGATAGGGAGGGGCATCATAATGACGTGAGCAGCCAAGATTTTTTTAGCTGCTGTATTTGGAGGTCAACACTCAACAAATTCACTTTTGTTTATCGTAAGATGAATTGATTCTGCATTATATTTTCTACTTTTCCTTTATAAGTTTTGTCTCATATAGTGTATACGTGCTTGATATTTGATATATATGTCATATTATTATCTATGGTGAAAAAAAAGATGTTCTGTTGATTACTTGAAATGCTACGATGCTACTTTTGCTGAAAGATTCTATTTTCTAATGAATAAATTTTCTAGCTCATACTATCGATTATTGGAGGAAAAGTGACCATGTTATTTAGTCTGTGGGAGTCAGTTTTGGGTGATAGCAACGTGCTGTCCTCGTTTTTCTTTCAAAGTAATGGACACGATGCATCTAGCCAGAGCCACAGTCACGTTGGCCAATAAATTCTAGGATAATGAAGTGAATCCCTTCTGAAATAATTATTGTAATTGTTTATTCCATTAAATAGTTGGCTACTCATTCTTTATTTTTGAATTTCCAGCTGAACAAAAATGTGAGAGACTGTAAGCAATCTTCCACAGTGATTAGAATTTTTTTTATTTTTCTTTCAAATTTCGGGTGAATAGATTGTTCTTCCACTAGAAAAATGATAACCGTTATCTTAAATGGGCCCCATTGCATTGCCCATATTTCAAAAATTTTTTGTGGGGCTTACATAAATCTTCTCTTGCCATCTTGTTAGTCGATAAAAACAAACCCTTAGGCAGATAGATTGTATCAAATTTCTCATAGAGTGATAGGTCGCTTTCCTTTCTTGATCAGAGCAAGTGCTTCTTCTTCAAATTTTTTTCTAGTACTAGTATGGACCTTGAAAAATTAAAGCGCTGTCCACAATACGCCTTCTGAAATATTAGACAGTAGAACACAATTAAGACTACCATGAGAAACTTGGTCAGTGTTTTGTTTGATTTGCGAAGATGTTGCTTATCCATAACTTAATATGTACACAACTTTGATAATTTTCGTATTAAGTAATGAAAATCTAAAAAAAAAAAAAAGTAAAATCAGAATCCATAAATCCTAATTGTATACAGTTGACTTGTAAGCAATGCATGAGGGAATACTCCGGTTGAATATCGCAAAACAAACATAAACACTTCACGTTCATTGTAGAGAATATTTTCAAATCAAATAAAGTAAGATAGGGCGTTTTAGTAATGGAACATCATGGCAGATTGAATGCAATATTATAATATTGTGCCCCTAAACTACAATTTTGGTGGGGAATGCATGAGGCCATGATTCGTGGGGCTCCCCTTAATTTATTCTTTTTTTCTCTTAATGTCCCTTTGGTAGAGGAAGGAAGTGGAGAGGAAAAAAGTGGAGAGTAAAGAAGTGGAGAGAAAAGAAGTTGAGTGGAATAATACATGATATTGGAATGGAAAAAAGCTGATTAGAATATTCTGATTGGTCACATTTCGATGAAGGTGGGTGTATGGTATGAGGTTCGATAGCTAAAATCACAATACAATATTTTGGAAAATTTATAGAAATTGGTAAGGTGGTCAGTGGCAAGTGGTTTGATGACATTGAAACGTGGATAAATTAATTGTGTATGAGACCTATGAAGATGATTGGTTGGAGTGTTGCAGTTGCATGTCTAAGTGGGTAGTGGTGCTAGTGCATATAATGTGTGAGTTGTAATTCATGATGGTTGTATGGACACTTCCTAATGTGTTCTTTCTGTATAATCGTTTCGGGTCTTAATAAAAAAATAATGTGAAACTCAAAGCATTTTAGGCATAAAAAAGAAGCATTTTAGTGCAAAGGCAGCAAGAAGCATTTTGGGCATAGGAAAGACACAAAGAAAGACAATTATTCCCACTGAAGCAAACAAAATGCAAAAAAATGATTTTTAATAAAAATGTGCAAATATTTCTCATAATATGGAATTAATCTCACACTGAAGCAAATAAAATGCAAAGAACTGAACTAAAAAAAAGCATGAACGTACTATTAAAAATGAAGTCAGTCAAAATATTTTGCAAAACTAAATCAAAATCTCTTCTTGACAAATAAACCTCACCTTGTGAGCAACAATGGAGGTAGCTACAAGCGGAGGACGACGCGCCAACACTGGTAGCGGAGGCCGAAGGACGAGGCGAAGACACACAAACACTGGTAGCGGAGGTCGAAGGGTGAGGCAAAGGGTGATGAAGGGGGAAGGCTAGAGGCAAGGTAGGAGATGAGGTTGTAAGGTGGTATTGTTTGACAGAGTGAAATTGAGAGTTTTTTTTAGAAAGAGGGAAATAATAAAATGGAACGTGTGAAAGCTAAATTTCCTTCCCACTTCATCCCACTTATGGAGGGAAGTTATTTTGTATAGTAAAAAATTTCTCTCCCATTTCTCCTCTAATTTCTCTCCCACTTCATTCACAAACAAACAAGGGAAGTGTCCCTATTTCCTTCCCATTTTTCTTCCTTCAACTCACTTCCTTCCTACTTCCCCCTCAAATAAACATAGTCTTAAGATCACCCGCTGATGAAGACTAATTATAGTTTGATAATAACGGTGTTACCCATAAAAAGGACTGAAGGAGTCAAAATCCATGTTTAGTTCACCAAGCAACAGAACAGAACCTTCAATTCAATTTTTAGGCCATGATTGTCAAATATATTGTTTTCTTTTTAGGCCACTTTGTTGGGGTCCGTTTAAAAATAAATGCGTTATCACTACTATTATCATTAATTTATTATAAATGCGAGGAGGACAAAAAATCAGCTAAAATGTCAATAAAGTCCATTTAATATTTTATAGTCCAAATAGTACTTTTAATCATGAATATATTTTTAATGGACTGGGTGATTGTGGCACAAATTCCCATTTGTTAACTGTTTTGACTTATTTTTTATTGTGGCTCTAGCAATCTTGTTGATTTATTTGTTATAAGCCTCAAATATGACGCCATTAAGGTGTTAAAGGTAAAGCTCGCTAGTGCTACAAGAGTGAGTGACCTTCACGAAGGAAGAACCCATCTCTGTTTTTTCTCATACACTTTCCATTCCCATTCCCATATTTTTCGTTGAATATTTTTCTGAATTGCGGATCACCACACCACCCGTTCCCTTTTTTTTTTTTCTCTCTCTCTCTCTTCCTTCTTGGCTCCTTCCCAAAGAGAGAAAGAAAGGGAAAAAAAAAAACCTTTTTTCCTCATTTCAACTAGTCTCTCTTCTCTTTCTTTGTTTCTTTCAACCCCAACAAACGAGTCTCTTGAAATTGCACCCAAGGTTTCACATTTACAGAGCTGGTTGTTGTTGTCGTCGTCGTCGTTGGGTGGGTGTTAGTGTGGCCACACTGCCATTAAGGGAGGGAGGGTTGATACGTATATGTCTTTGGTCATTTCTGGAGTGGCTTCGAATAATTCTTCAGAAAGCAGAATGGGTTTTGATGACGAGGGCAACAAGGATGGTGCGAGTACCCCTGAAACGCACCACCACGCGAGCAAATCTAAGGTCTCTGATTACGAGAGTGGCGATGACCATGGCCCTGGCCTCCGCAGGCATACGAGCGAGGGTTCCATTGCTCTCACCGAGGACGAAGACGATGACGTCGATAGGAAGATTGAATTGGGCCCTCAGTTCACTTTGAAAGAGCAGCTCGAGAAAGATAAGGTTCATTTCCTTCCTCTGTTATTCTGAAAGATCTGTGCTTGTTCTGTTTCAATTCTCAGAAAGACACAGTTTCTCACTTGCCTATGTGCGTCTATCATGTTTTCTGCTTTTCCCCTTTAGGATGATGAGAGCTTGAGGAGGTGGAAGGAACAGCTTCTTGGAAGTGTTGATATGAATTCTGTTGGAGGTAATTAATTTCTTCTTGCTTCCCTATCTATATACATGATCAGATAATTAGTCATTCTGTTTTAATTTCTGTCTCTTAAGATTATCTTGTTCTCTCTGTCTCTTTGATGTCAAATCTTCTTCTTTTTCGCTTGAGCTTCTGCCTAGGGGCTAAGAGATGCCTGTAAAATCAGCTTCAATGAATTTGGAATCAGATTTTGAGAATGTGTCTAGTCATAATAAGCTTTAAACAGAAAATATTTGTCATAAATTCACAAGCAAAGAATTTGTGAATAGGTCATTCCAATTGTCACCATCGACACTGTTAAGATTTAATTATATTTTATATGGCCTATTGAATCGGTGAACTACAAAGGGACGGCCCCCTTCTAGCTTGTTCTCTGTTTTGTGGATTCCTCTAATGAGTGTCCTTTGGTGTGGAATTTTACTGAATTTTATTCATTATCAGTTTTTGACCTTGCTAACTCTTGATACATATATGTGTGTTTTATGAATGACTAAGAAACTCTGGAGCCAGAAGTGAAGATCTTGAGCCTTGCAATCAAGACAGTTGGTAGACCTGATATTGTTCTTCCAATACCAGAGTCAGGAAATCCCACCGGTTTGTGGTTCACTTTGAAAGAAGGTAGCCGCTACAGCCTCATGTTCACTTTCCAAGTCAGCAATAACATCGTTTCAGGTCTCAAATACACCAACACTGTGTGGAAGACTGGTATCAAGGGTAAGTTGTGTTTCTCTTGTCTCAGTGTCTCACTCAAATCATGCCAAATAGAACAACAGATAAAAGTTTTCATTGACTTAACTGACTGTTAAGCCTTATTACTTACAGTTGACAGCACTAAAGAGATGATTGGAACATTCAGCCCCCAAGCAGAGGCTTATACGCATGAGATGCCCGAAGAGACAACACCATCTGGCCTATTTGCTAGAGGCCAATACACAGCTAAATCTAAGGTAGTTTTGATATGTAAACGTAATGTGTGCTTCCTTAACACTGAATAGGTGATTTTACTCTTTCTTACTTTTGACACAGATTTAAGACTCGTTTAAAATCAGTAACTTCTGTGAATTTACTATCTCAATTTGCATGGTTAAAAGAAGAGCTTTCAAAACAGGTGTACCCTATGCAAGAATTTTTCTATGAAAAAACCAGTTGATACTAAATTCTTGTCTGTGACCGAATTGATGTTGTTACTTGTTTCGGAAATGAAGTGAACAAGAATCAATGCCTACTTGGTGTCAATCAGACCACCAATAAATGTTCTAATAAATTTGTTGCCAGACCTCATGTGCAAACATTAAACAACTTATTTAAGTTTCAAGTTTTCTCTTCACAACGGCAAAAATAAAAGAGCCAATTTCGAATTCTCAAATCCTTCTTCCTTAATTACAAGGTATTAGTGCATAATATTTTGTTCTAGTAGAGTCTTTCATTCGGATTAGTGCACTACTTTAACTGCTTCTTTCATTTTTCTGGTTTTTTCAGTTTGTTGATGATGACAACAAGTTGTACTTGGAGATCAACTACACATTTGATATTCGGAAGGACTGGCAATAGGAGTCAACCCAAGTCTCCATGAGTGATGATTAATCCTTAGTCATTGTTATTTGATCTGAAATCTCCTTCAGTGTGTACTTGTTTCTTTTCCCTGGTTTATTTATTTATAATCCTGTCCGAGACCAGTAATCTTAACAATGATGAGAGGATTTGGAGGGAAAAAGTGGTATTATTCAATTGGTAGATAATTTTGTCAATAAATTTAGTTTGCCCCCTTTGGCTGCACAACTTTGCTATCTGTTTCTTCTCAGTCTTGCTCTTTTGCTTTATCCCTCTAAATTTTCTTTTGTTATTTGGGTTTTCGTATTTTATTCTACTTCTACAAACATTAGGAAAATTTTGATTACTTGAGCGTAAGCCCGGGAGGGAGAGGCTGGAAAATTAGTGTGTGTACAGGAAGAAGAAAATGAATTCAATGATCAATCTTGAGTATTGATTGATTGTTGACTGATGCAGAAAAACAGTATATTTATTTATACAACAGCTGTAAGGTGTAAAAGCAACTAACTAGATCAAAGTGGGAAACTAAGAATCTAACTCACCACAAATTAATACAAACTTTTGCAACAACAGTTCTTGTTAATCATTTTTCTCTAAATAGCTATAAGAAAAGACTACAAAATGAGAAAGTCAGATTCACGGTAATTCATCGCTTCTTTTTGCCCATTCAGAGTAATCAAATCCATGCATAAAACTTCCATCCGCGTGACTGCTACGGGATTAAATAAAAAATCATCTTGCATATGCATTGTAATCTATATGAAAATATTCTTCCTACTCTATATAGTCTGCTTATCATTTATAATCAAATCCACCAAATGGCTTAATTATGCTTTCCTTCATCCAACTCTAGATCATGTAAAAAAATCTTAGCTAAGGTGTAAATAATGAGTAAAACTAGATTATAAACATGTATGTTGGAATGGAACAGGAACCATACTCCACCCAACTAAGCAGCAGCAGCAGCAACATTTGTTCATCACACAATTTAAGGCACAACATCTGTTGAAGCCTATCAGAACTTCTAGTCCTAAGTGTCCCCTCTGCTCCTTCACCCAATTCACACAAGGCATCGCTGCAGCCATGGGCTGAGTCTGATCTTATTTGGGGATAGGTTCAAGATGGAACCTTGTCACTGTCTACGACCCCACCAACCGTTTTCTTTTGCCTCCCTAGGGCCCAACTGGGTTGCTGCTCTTGCAATCTTCACTACATTCGCTAATATTTTTCTACTTGGGCTGGGTTAGGCCCACTTGGAAAATAACAGCACTTCTTTGTTCTTAGGAATTTTCATTCCAATTAATTACATATCTAGTTGTTAACCAAAAAAAAATTTACATATCTAGTTTAGTTAGCACTATATTTAGCGTTGTTTAATAAATTAAGGAAAACAACATTTTTCACTCTTTGCATAAATAAATAAATAAATAAATACTCTACATATTTAGCTAGTTTCATTGGTAGTTTCCATTTTCCAAACTAAAAATAGATTTATGGCTCAATTTCTAGAATGAAATTGGCGAATATGACATTTTAAAACTGTGCAAGTTTCACTTCATTCATGATAGGTGGTCAAACAGATTTTATTTATGGCAATGAATGATTCCTCGGTTTTTCGTACCGAAACAATAAATTTGTATTAATTTAAGATTTGGAAATAAAGAATGGATTTAAATGCAACCTTCCATCAATACCTCTCCATTACAAGCATAAAACAAACAAACAAACAAGGTAAGCTAGCCACTAATTAAGCAAAAAATCCTGTTGGAAATGAAGATGATAGAAGGAGAAATCAATAACTTCATTATGGTGTGGACAGTAGGCATAGCAGCAGTGTGCTACAGCCACGCCATCGGGAATTTGGTCCCAAAAGGAGGCAGAGGAAGAAGGGTTACTGCCCTGTTTCCAGCCATTGCTCTGCTCTTCGTGCTCCCAATGAGGCTCACCTCCCTCTACCTCGGCGGCCTCTCTTCCTTCTTCCTCGGCTGGCTCGCCACCTTCAACCTCACCCTCTTCGCCTTCCACAAAGGCCCCCTCTCCTCCAACCCCCCTCTCCCCCTCTCTCACTTTCTCCCCCTCGCATGCTTCCCCGTCGGCTTCCTCAACCACCAACCCACCACTCATCAAGCATTCAACCACCACAACACCCCCCGTCTCAGACAATTCGCCATCATGGCAATTCTCTCAGCTTCTTTTCTCCCTCTCTATGAATTCAAAGAAAGCCTCCATCCAGCGTTCTTGTCGTTCTTGTATGGGCTCCACATGTACGCAGGGATGGAGGTCGTTTTCACGCTCATCATGGCAGCAGCGGGCAGGCTTCTCGATGCAGAAATGGAGCGGCAGCTGGACGAGCCTTATCTGAGTACCTCGCTGCAGGACTTCTGGGGAAGGAGGTGGAACAGGTCGGTGAGCCGCGTCCTGCACCCAATGGTGTACGAGCCGGTGGTGAAGGCCTCGAGCCGCGTCGTGGGGAGAAAGTGGGCTCCGCTCCCAGGAATTGTTGCGGCTTTTGCGGTTTCGGGGTTGATGCACGAGATGTTCTTCTACTGCGTCAAGAGGGACACCCCCACCTGGGAAAAGTGGGACCCTTCTTGGGACTCCATGTGCTTCTTCCTCCTCCATGGGCTTTGTTTGGCTCTCGAGCTTGCCATCAAGAAGAAGCTTGGGCGGAAGTGGCGCCTGCCAAACGCGGTGTCCTTGCCACTTACTATGGGTTTCGTCGTGTCTACGGGAATGTGGCTCTTTGTACCTGCGCTTGTTAGGTCTGGCGTCTTTGTTAAAGCCAAATCGGAGTCTCTTGCTTTCGCCCACTTTCTCAATCGTAGTTTCAATGTTTTGCGGCTTGCTTGTTTTCAAGTGATAGAGCGCACTGACTAGGTTTAACGCAAACTACAGTATTATGAATGAATGAACATATAATATGGTGATGGCCAATTAATAAAAGATAATGTCAGCTACAAATAGTTTTTCATTTTATTTTCTTCTGAAAAATACTAATTTTTGGTGATGGCCAAGAATATGCTCTAGTGTCCAATCCCTCATCATCTTTAGAATTTTGCCTTTATCCTATCATGCCTCTCATCCCCATTTTCCATCGAATATAAATTCCCGCGAAAATCTATAAGTTTATTCTAAAAAGTTCAAAAAATATAAAAAAAATATTTATAATTTAAGTTTTACTATCTAACATGAAATAAAACTTATATATATTCACAATTTATTAGTTATTGTAGCATTAATCAATGTTAGCTAAACTATGAATAAAAGGCATTATGCAAATCAATACTAGCTAAACTAAGAATAAAATGCATCATGTAAATGAATAAGAAGACAATTAGAAATATTAGAATTTAGATGTTTTGGAACATGAATAAATACATATAGAATAATATGTACATAAATGCATGTTAATGAAAATTTAACTCGTATCCATAATCCATGGAATGCAAATGTCAACCCTCGCCCTCACCACATTTATTAATTATTGACATTATCTTATACCTACTTCGGTTTGTGCCATTGTTGCTTCGATTGTCGTTGCAGCGTTGCTGCTCTGCGGTGCTCGGCTAATGATGATGAGATGGATGTGACGAGAATGATGATGAATAGGAAGAAGTAGACCGGTGATGGATAACTCAGCACCGAGGTTAGCTTAAAGGGTATTTGAGGTAATTTTAGTAATGTCTCCATTTTTGTGACTTTATCTCCAGGTGTTATCAATAATATAACTGACTCTATTGACTTTTTTATTTATTTTTTGACTCTATTGACTTTGTCTACAGTATCTATGGCTATTGACTTTGTCAAAAAAAACAAAATTTTTTTTGGTTTTCCAAGGTATTTACCGGAGCGATTCCGATGACTAATTCTCCGCCGATTTGTGCGTGCACTTCAAGGGTGGGACGGCTGGCCAATAAAAAAAAACAAATTTTACCTTGGGGTATATGGGTTTTTTAATTTTAATATTTTTGGGAATCCCGGATCATTTGGCACCTTGCAAGAAACAAATTACCTACCCTAGATAAGCCCATGCTCAAGACCAAGCCCAAGATCCTGGAGTTTGGCACCTAGTCCAACGTAATTACGAAGCCCGATACTCACCAAAAAAAAAAAGGAAGAAGAAAAACAAGAGAGAAAAAAAAAAAGAGTAAAAGAAAATATTAAAATAATGAAAGACGTAGATCGGAAAATGGATCATGGAGCGTTGTTGTAGTTATAGATCATAGAAATCGGTGGTGCGCGCCGTCGAGTTGAAATGCTATGCAAGGGAAGCCAAGTTACTTAAAGGGAAAACAAGATGCGCACCACAAATTGTTGCTATTATAAATAAATCAAATCGTATGAAACCCTAGATAGAAAAATCTTGCTCCGTCATTTGGGAAAATCTTGACTTGGTTAGAGAGATAGAGAGAATGTCGATGGACCTGCAGTTGAAGCCGTCGTGTGGTGGATGTGGATCAACCACCGATCTCTACGGAAGCAATTGCAAGCACATGACTCTCTGTTTGACCTGCGGCAAGACCATGGCCGAGAAGAAGGCTAAGTGCCTCGACTGTGGCGCCACCATCACTCGCTTGATTCGAGTTCGATTTCTTTATCCTATCTTCTTTTTTCCCTTTCCAGCTATTTCTTTCCTCCCAATCATCGATTTTCGCAAATAGATAAAGTTCAGTTTGAGGGCATTCTAATTGCTTTAAGTTGTAAATCCAATTAGCTACTAGCTTCAATTTTAAACCTTGAAAGCTTTGCAAGAACTAGTGTCGTTTTTGTCCTTGCTTCTTGAAGCAGATGGTCAATGAGGCTGTTTGTGGCAGGAATATAATGTTCGTGCAAGCTCTAGCAACGACAAAAATTACTTCATTGGAAGATTCGTAACCGGTTTGCCTGACTTTTCGAAGAAGAAAAGTGCTGAAAACAAGTGGTCCTTGCAGAAGGATGGATTACAGAGCCGTCAAGTTACCGATGCTTTGCGGGTATTAATTTTTTCTTTAATCCTTACCATGGCGGCTTCACCTGTTAGTAAGTCTAAAGGGAGTGCTTAAGCATTGTATATCACACATTGTTTTGTCACATTAATGAACGTGAGGCACACTATGTCTCTCTATATCAACTATTTTGGACGAGGTTGAAAGAGGGTTGTATATTCGTCATCCTGGAATGGAAGTGTGTGATTGCTAGTAGATGGTGATAGATCATAATCCCAGATGTTTATTTTCTGCATAATGTGTGATGCAGGAGAAGTATAAGAACAAGCCTTGGCTCTTGGAGGATGAAACAGGTCAGTCCCAATACCAAGGTCATCTTGAAGGTGCACAATCGGCTACATATTATCTTCTCATGATGGAAAAGAAGGAGTTTGTTGCCATCCCTGCTGGTTCCTGGTATGCTTGTTGTGTTCAGGGTTCAGGAATTAGGATTGTGTTTGTCTGTGATAATTTTCCTGTGATTTTGGCTTCTTGTTCTTTTTGATGCACTTACCTGTCAAAGACTGTAGCCTGATATGTAACACATGGTTGCATGGTCCTTTTTCTTTTATCTTTTTAAGGTACAATTTCAACAAGGTTGCACAGTATAAGCAATTGACTTTGGAGGAAGCAGAAGAGAAAATGAGGAATAGAAAGAAAACTGCTGATGGATATGAAAGATGGATGATGAAAGCAGCAAATAATGGGCCTGCTGTATTTGGTGAACGTGGGAAACTTGAAGACAAGGAAAGTATTGCGGCTGGAGGAAAAAGCCGTAAGAAGGCTGGTGATGACGATGAAGGTCATGTCTCAGATAAGGGGGAGGAGGATGAAGAAGAGGAGGCAGCAAGGAAGAATAGACTTGCACTTAACAAAAGAGGTGGTGATGATGATGAAGAAGGTCCAAGAGGAGGAGACCATGATCAGGATGACGATGATAGTGATAAGGGTAAGTTAATATTTTTCTGGTGAAATTTGTCTAGGAAGGTTATTATTTTATTTCTGGTTTGTTTTATGCAAGATATTGGAAGCAATTGTTTTAGATTACACAACTGGTCTCCTTCATGTGGAGTCATATAATGTCAATATCTGCCTTGGTTGCTTTTATATTGGTTTGCCCGGTGGCGGATTTAGCTTTTGTAGTAAATTGCAAAATGAAATTGACTGCTAGTGAATCAAATTCAGGGAAATCGGGCTTTATATGGTTTAGTAGTTTATAATCTTTTTGAGATCGTGAGCAACACCTCCTGGGTTATATATTTTTTATTCCTTCTGCTAATTATGCTTGCACATATCTTTTAGGTGATGATTGGGAGCATGAAGAGATTTTCACTGATGATGATGAAGCTGTTGGCAATGATCCAGAAGAAAGGGAAGATTTAGCTCCTGAAGTTCCTGCTCCTCCTGAAATCAAGCAGGTTATTTTCCAGTTCCTTTTTTGATTCAGAAGTTGGATTTCGATTGATGATTTCTGTCTTCATTGCTTCCAAATATATATTATATGGATTTGGATTTATTTAGGATTTAAAATTGATTTTGACATAGTGGCTACTGCACTTTATGCTCTTTTCTTTATCTGCATAGGGCTATATTGGCAGTGAATAAGTTATTCTTTGTGATTAGAAGAAAGTTAAAACAAATTAAGAAAAAATATTTTTCTTGGTGGAAAAAACTTAGCAGATAAAATTCAGACCGTTTGTTGAGGAAATTCATAAGATAAACATTCAGACCATTTTTTGAGGAAATTTATCTGAAAGTGTACTGTCATATAGAATTCTGTTCTGTGACTCCAGAGGCGAGAGTTGGCTGAAATAGGGGATTTTCAGGTTTTTACGGTGTTTCCATTTGATGAGTGCCTTGTTTTCCTATTTGCATGGATGTATGAACTTGATTATATAAATAAGTGCTCATCAGGAAATTTCTAATGTGATTTCTAATATAACCTTGTTGATTTATTTTTTAATGTAATTTTAGGATGATGAGGAGGAGGAAGAAGAAAATGAAGAGGGGGGAGGTTTGAGTAAGTCTGGGAAAGAGCTGAAGATGCTGCTTGGACGAGCTGGTGGTTTGAATGAATCCGATGCTGAGGATGATGATGATGATGAAGATGTATGGCTTTTTCCACCTAATATTCTTTTATCCACTTCCCCATTTGTTCAATTGTTGTGTTATCCTTTGCGCCTTTAATGATATGGAAAATAGTTTAGTGCAAACAACAACCCCTTTCAGTGAGGTAAAGCTTGCTTTTGCATTTCCTGTGACCTTGTGACTTTTCTGCAAGGGAAAGGGACTCATTCAGTTTGGGTTTCAAGTGAATTGTACAAAATCTTGCATATGGTTGAAATAGACTCAAGCATTTTCATCCATTAACTGGTCTAGATTGATGATGATGTCGGCATTCCCCCGGCGATTGCTCCAAAGCAGAAGGATGCACCCAAGGAAGAACCTGTTGACAACAGTCCATCAAAACCTGCAGCAGCAGGAGCTGCGCGGGGAACTCCAACTACCTCAAAGTCTTCAAAGGGGAAGAGGAAATTAAATGAAGAGCCAAAAGCATCTAATGGTGCACAGCCAAAGAAGGTGAAAACAGAAAATGTAAGTCATTGTTTTTCTGGTCTTGCATGCTTAGTAAGGCCCTTTGTTATTTTAGTTTGAGTTTGACCGTCGGGCAAAATGTTTTAAGTTCAATCAGTCACATGTTACATTAGTTTGAGTTGCATCATTTTATTTAAAGATGGTAATTGAAAAATACACATACTACTTTACCTTTTCATAAAATTTAGCTGCTTGGATATGTTGTTTGAATTGCACAACTGATTGATTAGGTCAGCCTTAGTTTGTTTTGATGTGTTCAAATGGGATATAAATTTTTATTTGAAGCTCTTGTTTTCAGAGACTCAATGAAATCACTTTACAGGGGGTTTTCCTACAAGTGTTACTGAAAATCTTCGTTATCTCCTTCTCATTGAATTAGGAACCAAAATCGACTGTCAAAGAAGAAAATGGGCCTGCTTCTAAAGGTAATGCTCCTCCAAAGGGTACAGCACCAGCACCATCATCAAAAGCAGGGTCTTCTGCCACAGCTTCTGGACCTGTGAGTGAGGAGGAAATCAGGGCTGTGTTAATTCAGAAGACTCCGGTGACTACACAAGATCTTGTAGCCAAATTTAAAGCAAGACTAAGATCTGCAGAGGTAAGATCTATCAAAAGTATTTTACTTTACATTCTGTGTAGCTAGCTGCTTTTGTTTTCTCAGCCATTCTTATAATCAAATGGTGTGAATGCTGTATACTATATCACCCTATCACAATATGTTGTGTTAATTGAAGCCTTTTATTCAAATTTATTTCTGTATAAGGGTAGAACTTGTTTCTCGGGTTCTAGACTGTAGTTTGTTAGAATATTTTTTTTTATTGCACCTTCTTATTCTTACCTTGAGGCCAGCTAAGGAGCAAGATGGATCGAATTTAAAGGATTTTTATTATATTATTTACTAAGGTTGAAATTGCTTGTTATGTGCAGGATAAAAAGGCGTTTGCAGACATACTGAAGAGAATCTCTAAGATACAGAAGACAAATGGAGCCAGTTATGTTATCTTAAGAGATCGGTAACAATGTATTACTATTGGATTGGTTGTGATGTGGACCATCGACCAATAAAATGAAAAGATACTACTACCTCTATTGTCATCGTTCTGGGGATCTGGCCCCCAACAATTATAGGGAAGGGATGGGGGAAGGTTGCTATAACTTGTGTTCTTTATAAGGCACTGCATATAAATTGAGATTATTCAATGGGTAATTTGTTGTGCACGAGACCATACATAACCTATTCTTCTCTTGAAAATAGTCAAAAACCACATGGCAGGAGGAGCTGATTTTGTTTATTTCAAAGAAAAAATCACTCGCCATAATTTGATTTTAAGTATTAGATAAAAATTGATTTGAGGTTTTTCCATTAAATAATACTTTGATATGTATACAAGTCATATTAGATAATACGTACTTTGGTTTGATTGTAAGTTTCTTAAAATGGTCTTAGTTTTACGCACAACTGGCAATGTACAGTCAAATTTGTCCTCATGCTGAATGAAGCATCCATCTCTTTGTTACTATCTCGTCCTTTTGTGATTTAACACCATCAATTTTACCACCAAATCTTGGCAAAATTAGATTGCATTAAAATTCTTGAGGAAGATCTGCCAAGAAAATAAAGCATGTGCTCTTTGTAGTCATGAAGACAGAATTGGTACCAATGAATGAGGTCCAAAAAATTTAAAAACACTAAGAAAATGAAATCATCAAATTCCATAACTAGGCCGCAGACCTAAGCAGTACTTAGAAAAATACAACACTGACAATAACCAAGGTACCAATGTGATCGTGACGATCCATATCTTCCTCTAGTGTTCTCCGTCTCAGAGTTCCTTTATAACCCTTGAGAGATACCATATCAGTTCATTGATTTCAGAATCATTCCCTTGATTTCTCAAGATGGGTGCTAGGCTCTGCACTCCATTTCGCCCAATATAAGACCAAAAGTCCAAGTCACTTGGTGCTGGAGATGGGACAACATCATTTTCCAAGGAGTTGATTAAACTCAAGTGTTTGAAGGTCGAGAGCCAAAGAAGGCTCAGAGGAAGCATGGCCGAGAATGTTAAAAGAAAGAAAGAGATGGACGCACCTCAGAAGAAGAATATGGCTCTAGAAGATTGGATAAAAGCTTCTCCTGTCTTGAAGAGAGGAGAACCCTCTGATTCATATAAGCAGTCTAAGAAAAAGGTGCACCCTTGTTTAGTAAGTCAAATTCAATGCCCTAGATCTTTGTTAAGTGAAGCAAAAGACAGTTTATACTTGGACAGACCCTTGAATCATAGTATTCATCACGGACATGAAGAAATTAATGAAATTTCAGACAGCTCATCAATTATGAGAAGCTTGAGCGGGAAGTCACAGAAGAGGGTGAGCTTTAAACTTCCTCATCATGTGATATTTTTCTCCCCGGATGAGCCTTATTGCATAGAAGCCTCATCAGAGGAAACTTATGTCAGTGAGGATTCATTTGGCTCAGCATTGGGACCTAATGGCAGAGGAAAATGTTCATTTGACTCAACAGAGGAGCCTGTTGTTAGACTCGCTGTGGATACTCTTCCTTATCTCTTCTAGAATTTGATGAACAATGGTTCCAAGGATAATGACTGCTTGATCCATTAATCTTTATATAAGAATGAATAAACAGTTTTCTTTTCAATATCACTTCTTACCAGGATGGATTCCTAATTAGGTAAATGATTGACAATAAGCCGAAAATAGTCACAATAAATTATTCTCATTCAGAGATAATGAATTACATTTCCAATAGCATAAGCACAAGAGTGTACACTTATAACTGGCATCGAACAAAGGTTCCTACTTTCTGAAGGAAAAATCCCCTCCCTGTGAAAGCAACAGCAAACTGTGTACGACAATGAAAAAACACGCTCCGTTAACAAGTTAGTAATTAATTCAAGAATGAATGGTCCTACACGACATTACAATTAGAATGTGAGGATCAACAACCAGTACTACAAAAACTATGTCTTTGACTGTCATAAAATTTTAGAGCCAAAAATGTCCAGGCTCAAGAAAGTATCGACGGGATAAATATGATACATGTCCTACTTTAAACGAAATATGTAGATAATCAATCATCATTTAAGCCAATCTAAACCAGGAAGAAAAAAACAAAACAAAAACAAAAACACTGGGAAGATAACACAAATGATTTGCTAACAACTTATCTCGCCAAAATGTAATATAACAAAGAAGCTTCCTTCTTTTGCTACAAATGTCTCTCATTGCCTTTTTGGTTTCTCAATCTTCACATAGGGTAAAATACCCATTAAATGAACAACTTTTGGAGACCACCCACGTTGTTGAGCACGGCAAAACATCAAGAACGTGTTTGCAAAGTAGGAATTGAAACCCATGAAAACATGCCACAAAGCATGACCCTGAGGGTTAATAGGCCAGCGCGATATCTCCTTGCAGAAAAAGCGATCACAGAACCCAAACAAACTGCCTAATACAAGAGTAGCTACAAATAGCTTTACAAGCCGCTTGGCAGAAACATCTTGAGTGTAAATGTAATACTTGTACATTCTTGGAGCGCAGAGAAGACAGAGAATGATATAATGCACTTTGAAGCCAATACCAAATCGGAACACTGAATGAGCAATGGCAAAAGCTGCACCATACAGAAAGAGAAAGGTGGGCATTGTGCTGCGGTAATGCCAATCTGGAGAGAAGAGGATGTACATGTACAGCAGCACCTCCCATACCATAGGGGTCTCATCACTTTGCTGTTGCCTAAATTAAAGTGCAACATCTGAACAATAAATAATCATCCAAAACAGACAGATATTGAATTATTGATTGACAAACTACCCATTTCTATAAGGGACAGGCACCATAGCAACCAAATATTACTTCTCAGAAGAAAAATGTTACTGAGGAATATTAATTTATGACCATCTTAATGGTGGAGCAAAAAAATAAAAATCCCATTTGATACTTCTTATTCAATATTTCTCCATGCCAACATTTAGCTAGGCCGCTAGGATAGGATGACATATCTCTTGCAAACACCTTAAATCTGAATTCTTCAAAATGTAACAAGCACTTCTGAAAATAAATCATTTGTAGAATGCAAAGGAACTTGAAATTAAATGGAACCAATCAGCTAAGCAAACATTATTAAACAGAATTATGAAGATAAAAACTTACACATGTTGCAGAGTGGCGTGGTATAACATGCTTCCAATGGCAAGTGTCATATTTGATACGTGAAGAACACTAAATCTCTTCTCAAATCGTTGTCTAACAGCATTTATAAGGCCAATCAGAGCCAAGAGAATTGTGGGAATGTTGGAAATTGTGTTATAAAATTCTGCTATGTAAGATGAGTGTGCATAGTTACTTTCACAACACTCTTTAGTTGATGTGACTGGGCCCCAGAAGCTAGATATAGTTTCTGCCATCCTCCTCGACAGCCCGATGATCTATTTATATTTATTTAGCAGCTACAGAGTAAATATATCCTGCAAAACATGTGGGAAGACACCAAAATCCAATGGATCATACAACTTGTTCAGAGGGATGGAATAAATTAAGGCAATGATAAACTTGTTCATTTTACAAGAGAAATATGGAAAACATCATCATAACATGTAGAGAAGAACAGTGTGTGACACTGACACAGTTCTGAGTGCAAGCCTAAGACCAAGTATCCAGAATATCAGTAGAACCTATAGGGATCTGTACTCGGGTAACTAACTACCTTACAACAAAAAGAAGCAAGAGAAGAACCTCAAAAGTCCTTATAATGAACACTCGAGAGTTGAAAATAGCTACTGCATCACAAACTTGCACAAATGAAGATATATACATAGCACACATCTAAGGCATGCACTCTTGACTACAGGTCATATGCTAAATCCGAGAGAGGAAAACAAAATTCCAAATTAAAAATAGGTGAGAAATTGATTTGGAAGGGGGAATGAGAAAAATAACTGAAATAGATGATTTAATTTCAAGCATATGGAACATGGAATATGGAATGGAGTCCACTCATGAGCAGCAGGATTCGGCAGGAGGTGACTAGTGTCTATTCAGATTGGGATCAAACAACTGATTAAAGATTCACAGCACATAAGAACAGCGATACCGACACAAATCGGAGATAGGAACTGGAATTTAGGGTTAGGGAAATAGAGGGGGACAAAAAGAAGCAGGAATATGACAGTTAGTTGTTATGAAAATGAGTGTAAAGGGAAGCATTGATGGATGGGGATCAAGTGAGTGAAACTGAAAAAAGAGAGAGAAGAAAGCTCGGCTGAAATCGGAACCTGAATCTGATTGTTGTTCTGATGATTCTGTGAAGGAACGAGAATGAAAGGAGGAGCTGACCCACCCAACCCGAATGCTTCCTTCCTTCCTAGTTCCTGCCTGTCTGTGGCACAGTCTCGGCCGCGAAGGAACAACGCAACGGGACACGTCAAGTGTATTCACAAATCCACAACACAACGCATAACCCACAATCCATTCCAGTTCCCAACGACGCCAACCCTACGCTACGCTGGATCCATTGCAACGAAACGGCACACTTCACCTGCCGTATTTAACAAACCGCACTACATTAATATATGGGGTCTGCTCTGGTTGCTGCTCATTTCGTAGGGCCCAAAATTATAACGGGCCTGAAACCTCCGCTTCTGGCATGATGCTGGCCCAAATTAGCACAAAAAGAAAACTCTACGGTCGGCAGGTGATAACACATGTTAAAAGGTTGTAGATCAGATAGAATTTCCTATTTATTCAAAGTTTAAAGCAACATTGATCATGTTCAGACCCAGCTTTAACAACAACATTATTGCTTCAAAGTTTTTGCGTGTCAAGTCCCAATATGTAGCTATGACCACATGTAGTAGAAATGTGGGGCTATGGCTGATAAAATTATTGCAAGAGATAGATAAGTTAAATCAAATTAAGAATTCCTCACTAGAAGAAATATTTTAAGATTTACAGCCATACTATGTATTTGATATTGCAATAAAATTTATTAAAACATTTTTCAATATTATAAATAATTTTATGAAACTATCTTCCATAAAGTATATCTAAGTATAATTTTCACAAAAGGATTTAATAACAATAAAATTAAACCGTTGTTAAACTTTTGATTTGACTTTGAAGAATAACAAAGTGAGTTATAGAATTGTATGATTAATTGGGATGATGATGATGAGTTAAGTTGAAGTGTTTGACTGTGGTAACCGCTAATTGATGTAACTAGATAGCTAGCTAGTAGGTTACAATGCAATATATACACACACAAATGAAATTAGAGAAATTGAACCTGGACGCTTAATTGGGCAGATTAGTTGACATAAAGAGAAAAGGCTGTAATTAGGACTGGATCCACTCATGCATTCTCAAATAATCCTCATCAAGTCACATTTTAATTTCCTCTGTATGTATAAATATGACGCCATTTTGCTGTCATCGCTCAGTGAGTCTACTCCCTCCTCCTCAGCTTTATGTAAACACCATTTCACCATATTAACGACATAGCAGCAGCAGGCACAGCCCCACTCCCATATATATCATCTCATTTTGTATGTATAAATACATATGCGTTGATCTATCAGCTCAGCAATTCATTGATGATTTCTTACATATATTTCATGAGAAGAATTACTAATTATCGAATTAATAATTAAGGGAAATTAGAGGAATTGAAAGGTGAAATTGACATAGAATTAATTATTAGGTAGGTCTAAATTAAATGGGGAGTAGGATTACGGTGAGGTTTGAGAGGGTAGCGGCGGCATTTGACGTTGATATGGCACGTGTGATGAGGGTGTGCCAGAGCAGTAGTGGGAGCGAGCACTCGAACTCATCATCAACTACTGATTTATCAGATCTTGTCAAATCCTTCATGGAGAAGAATGACAGGATATCATCAGCAGATGAGGAGGGAGAAGGAGATCAAGACCACGACATTGATGATGATGATGATAATAATAATAATAATAAGGAGATGCTGCGGGGATTATTTGCTGCCGCTGCTGCTGATGATGATGGGAATGCGAAGGAAAAGATTAGGAGTGAAGCTGAGGTTGCTGCATGGGAGCTTCTTGGTCATGATCAGCAGGCCGGATTATTATTCAAACGCCGCTTCATGTCTTCTTTGCGTCACAGAGGTTTTGATGCTGGTCAGTACTATCTATATATCTACTTCTATTCATATCTATGTGATCGATGACATGCATTGGCTTCTTTATTCAATTATTTCTTCTCTTTACAAGCTAGCTAGTGTTGTTTTGTTTGATTATGTGCAGGGCTTTGCAAATCAAAGTGGGAGAAAAATAAAAGAATCCCTGCTGGCGGTGAGTACGAGTACGTGGATGTGAACTTTGATGGAAAACGGTACATAGTTGAGATATGCCTTGGTGCAGAGTTCCAAATAGCGCGCCCCACAAATCAGTATTCATCCATGCTTGATGAGTTCCCTCCGGTGTTTGTGGGTAAGGCGGAGGAGCTCAAGCAGGTTGTGAGGCTAATGTGCACTGCAATCAAGGGCTCTATGAAGAGAAGGGACCTGCACGTTCCTCCTTGGAGGAGAAATGAATACGTCCAAGCCAAGTGGTTCGCTTCTTACAAGCGAACAACTAATGAGGTTGCAGCTAGAAAAAGGCTTGATGATGCTGCTTTTAACACTCCTCAAAGGTCAATCCGTTGGATTTGAAGCATCATTAAGTAGTGTGAATCATCCATACAAGCAATAATAATTATGATTAAGTGCAGGGAGACAAGCTAGCTAAGCTAAGCTAAGCTGCTTTCATCATCAGAGTGGCAAACAAGTCTTTTTTGTTCTTTGGTGACTGACTTGTGTTGATAAGTGTGTTTATTTTTTTTCTGGTGTAATGCTCTGCCCTGTTGGTTAGTGGTTATCCCTTTTGAGTAGGAGCAGTAGTAATTAAGGAAGATTGATTTATTTGTTGAGATCAGTGTAAAGTAGAGATGAGATGATGATTGGTTGCGTGCTATACCTGCTGGATGCTGTATGTTATTCTCTTCATATGAAAGTGGCAGTTAATTGATAGGGCCTTCATTCAAAATTCAAAAGTGCTAAGCTTGCAGTAGTAGCATAGCAATATATATATAGTTTCTGAAATGTCTGTTGTCTCCAACTTGCTTTAATTTGGTGAGCGAGCTAGTTGTGGTGGTCCAATACAGTGATGCATTTTCATGACCGCCAAAGCCATATAATTCCCATGGCTGTCTGGATAAAGGGAGTCACAAGTTCACTCTAAACTATACAAGAATTTTTGCAACAGTTAAATGGACAATTTCTAGACCAGAAGTACAATATCTTGGTGTATAGGTATAAATATCCATTAATTGTCGAGACTTATATTGTGAATTTCATGTTTCTCATGCTTAATTATTTTCACATCAGCATTTCATGTCGTTAGATAATATGGATTGGATCGAGCTCCAAGTTATTTGGGCCTAGTCCACTATATTTTATAATTCTAGACCAAAAGTACAATATTTTGGTCGATAATTATAAATGTCCATTAATTGTCAAGATTTATCTTCGTGCATTACACATTTCTCAATGATACTTAGTTGTCTCCACATCAGCATTTGATGCCGTTAAATAATGTGAATTGGGTCGAGTTTCGAGTTATTTGGGCCTACTTCATTGTACTCTTAATTTATTTATATTTAAGATTAAATCTATATTTTAGTATTGAATCCTTTAATCTTTAAAATAGTTTACAACGAATATATTAATCTCCATCACTATCAAATGCATAATACATAATTAAAAATTTTAATTTCACGCCTAACATATTAATCTTCTGATAGAAAATCCAATTACCTGTTAGACTGTTAGTTTTTGAAATATCAGCTTTTAACATATTAGTCTATGAACAAATAAAATTTGAACATATTAATCTGTAGTATGTGAAAAAATTAACTTTTAAATACATTAAATCATTAATCATATAAATGTGGGTATGATTTTTTGGTTAATTAAGGATTATATATTTAAATGAAGTCTTTTGAGTACTAAAATGTATACATTTAATCATTCACGAGCTAGAAGTGCAAATTTATTTTATTATATTATATCCATGCCCATTTTACCAGAAAGAAAGTTTTTAAAAAATAAAATAAAATTGAAATAATTAAATACTTACAGGCCATTGCCCCGTCATGTAGCAGTATAATCTTTTCCCTCTGGGCCTATAGGCCCCGTTGTGCATTAAAAAAAAAAAAGTTTACATAGAGACACTCGAATATGAAGTTGGGGGATTGGGGATTCTGTTGAGGTCTCTTCAATTTTGATTTGACTCCGCCTGTTTACCGATCCTGTTCCGGCGGTACACGACTCTCGCCGTCAGACTGCATTCCACCGCACCACGTCCCTGTCTCTATCTCTCTCCATGCCCTTTCTACCAGTGGCAGTAAGCTCCCCCCCCCCCCCCTTTCATATTATTATCAGCTATGATGTTATGTGAAAGCCAGTCTTCCATTTGAGTGATTACGGAATTTCATTATCTTTTCTTTGCAACTCAAATGAAAATTACTTTTCAGGATTAGTTACTAACTTGTTTTTCATCTTTCGGGATGTTACTTACTGAGCTGCCCTAATTCCCAAATAAGTAATTGATATCTGTGATAGGCAGATGCTAAATGTATATATCTTTAGTCTGTGTAGTTCCTACTTGATATATAACACTTGATAAATCACGGAGGAAATAACCAAGGTTGGAGTGATCATGCCTCATGGGTACAATGCTCATCTACCTGTTTGTTAAAATGCTTCAACTAAATCTTTAAGCGTAGAACACTGTTATCATTGGAGAAGTTAAGCACGAAGGCTTTTACATTGTGTTTGGAATCAGGGCTTGGACAGGGCAGATCTAGACCCTGCGTGCTTGGGTATGGGGAAAAAAAAATAAAAAGTAAAAACCCATTTGGGAATGGGGCAATATGCAAGTAATCGAGATGGGGATGTGCAATGAAAAATTAATAAGCCCTATCACCATTTATCAACTCTGCCCTAACTCTCTTGGCTGATGCCAACTAATGTGATTTAAGCTATGAAATTCTGAAGAGATGCATTTGATTCTTATCAAGTCTTGCTATTTATTTTTTATTAAAACATTTCAGGTTTAAATTGCACAACAGAAGGAAGTAATATTCATGGATTCACAGGGCCAGACAACTTCTTTGCAGCGACTTCAGAATGTTGAAAAGGTATTATTTAGAATGGTAACATTTAAAATATAATACGGGAATGAAATAAATCCAAATTTGTTTTCACTGTTTTTTTTTTCCGTCATTGGTAGAGAATTGTCAAAGTTTTGGAGCTTGCAGGAGGAGTCATGGATGAGCTAGCAGCCTGTTGGCCCAGGAAAGATGTGGTCCAAAACCACTGCCTTGAATTCATGCAATTAATCAAGGTCCTTATATCATAGAAATTCATTTACAGTTTTCTCTATACATGTAGAAGTGGCAGTATGTGCTCAAGTCCATAAAACAACAGAGTCTAGCAAAACTACATTAGTATAATGCCCATTTCAATGGTTAATTTTATATAAATCAGTAATGTAGCTTGTATTTCCAGATTATACTGTTCTGAAGGTACTATTCTGACGCTGGGATATCAGTTTCATCATTAAATATGTTTGTTTCTTTCTTTATTTTTTCAATCTTGTAGGACATCCAAGTGGCATTGCGTGATGAAATCAAAAGTGCTTGTGAGTATCGTCCATTTGAGAAGTGTGACTATGGCTCAAGAATAGCCAATGAGATTTGCTACAAGAAAGTGGAATTTGTTATGTCACAGTTGGAGGCAATGAAACAGACTATTGATGACTATCATGCAACTGCCTGAGAATGATGTATCTTTAGATCCCCTTGAAGCCTGGGACCAGCATAGTCTGAACATGACTGGATGATTTATCTTATTTTTTTCTTGTCAAAAGTTGTGTTAGTTTTTCCTTTCAATATAGTAATATTACTCTTCATATTAATGCTAACCTATATTTAAGTCCCGCATTCATTTGTAACCTTTTGATAATTTCATCAGCTCTAGAATCAAGTTGTGTGATACTACATTCTTAGGAAATCTTGCAGTGGCGTAAATTTTAAAATAAATTATGGCGGCAGCATATAAAAATAGGAATGGCTGGGAGCATTGAGGGAATTGAGAAAAGAGAAGGGTAGTTGAAGATTGCCATGGACTAACTGAGTTGATGCTAGAGCTGTTTTACCATCTGCATTTAGCCTCTGTTATCATATATAATTTATCTGCACACACCCGTACCATGGTCCCATGGGATAATTGATTGATATAACTATATTGTCTGAGGCAGGAATGGACAAGCATGCCCCTCGTTCCTTGAGAAAATTGGTGTTGGATGCGAGTTTAAGTTGAAATTCTAAGTTTCCAGTACATCAATTATTTATCCAATGACCCCCTTGTTTTGTGTCCATTATCGATATTGAGATTTGTTCTATTTGCAGGCTTATCTTGGTCTCGGCTGGAGTCATGGATCAAGCCACGCTTCAGAGTAATTGTTCCTAGACCCTAGTGACTATTTCAGCCTGGATTTCATCCATAAGGTAACCAATAATTTGAATTTATGGACCCCTTATGTGGACCTTCTGATCAGTTGGTCTGTTTGCATTCAATTCTTGTCAGTACTAAACTGGAATCCAAAATTTCTTACTTCACTTCATTTTCTTATTTCATATCTTTGTTGTGATATACTGTTAGCTTTGCTTTGCTCCACTTCCCCCCCCCCCCCCCCCCCCCTCTCTCTCTCTCTCTGTGTCACTCTGAAATCACCTTACCTTTTCTATTTGTCCGCCTTAGGATATGGAACAATTTACTTTGAGCCTAAGTTTTCTGCTTTTTGATTAATTATTATTTATGAAATCATAGATAATAATGATCACGAATCATGATTATGATTGTCGATATATGGTTAATAGAAAATTGGCCTAAACGTAGGCAGCTAGGACCTTTTCTGACTTTAGAAAAATGACTGAGGCGAATCACCATGAACATGTGATGCCATGTGGTAAAAAAAAAGGCGATTCCCGGATTCCTATTTCCCATTTGAGCTCTAGAAACGACCCCACGTAGAAAAAAACTCATAATATTTGCTCCCAACATAACGAGGCCAAATGATATTGGAAAGTTCCTGTATATGCACAATTTTAATGGTTGATTCTTAGGCGGACACACTTAAACTTGTGTTTAATCTCAGCACTATAGTTGCAGTGTTACACAACATATTTTTAGTGTCTTCTTTTGGGTGGGACCAATTCCTAGGCCATTTATATCGGTATTGGTTCGACAAAACTATCTTCAGGAGTCTCTGGAATCTAGTTTTCTCAATAAAATAAAATAAAATGCTGATTAAAGTGCACTATATTATGAACCTATTGGAAGCTGGAACCCAATCTTCTTCCAGCGAAGATTTGCAGCATAAAGGATATATCATCTAACCCATTAACAAAACCAAATTAAAGAGCCCAGTTATAAGATATACTACTATCCACCAATAGTGATTTGAGCATAAAGAACCTAATTTCCATTTTATGAAGTTTTATCCCTAGTAGGTTTTTGTTACCTTCCTTTGATCCTATTGCGTTTCTCTTTAGTTTTGGTGATTGATAGTAGTATGATTCTGATGAAAAGACCACGTTGTGGCAATCAACGATGTTTTTTACCCCCCTCCCCTGTTTTTAACTTTCAAAACGTGCCAGTTGAATCATCACAATATAAAACCCTTTTGAACTTTACAAGCTACTGGTATATACTTTTATATTCGTTCCGGAAAGTCATTGAGTTAATAGCAAAGAAGGAAGGAAGCTGGTTTACGTATCTTGCATTGGCTAATAATAGCCACAAATTTTTTAATTGACGGGTTTATTTTAAAATGTTTAATTTTAATTTTACATATACATTCAATCATAAATTGATACATCAGCACAAGTCTTGTACTCATTCACTAATTAAAAAGTTACACAAATCAATGAATATAATTTGCTGTAAAATTTTTTATATTGTAGTACATCATAATTAAACTCTTATTTTAAAAGATATAAAACCCTAAGAGCGTGCACTTCTCAAACTAAACTGGGCCACTCTCATTTTTCTAATGTTTCTCAATAGTAATCATTTATCGATTAACAAGATGGGAGATACAAGCATGTGTATCTATCCAGGCATTTGAAAAATATAGTGATTATACGTACAAAAACAAAATAAATGACCTTTTATTTTCAAATGAATAATTGAATTAGATACCATTGGGTTGGACAACAGAAGCCTTATCTTAATTAGAAGTGGTTCATGCATACAGTGTAGTAATACTAAGAACTTAAATATATGTGTTGTCAATTTTATTCAGCACACAATTGCCTGACTATAATCAATGAAACAATTCGTGTGCATTCCAAAGATTTAATGCTGATCAGCCACGGGACTGAGGTGAGTAATCCCCAGGATATTCCCAGATGGATTAAATTACATAGTGTATTCGTTAACAAAATGAACTCTCATATTCATTAGTATTTATTTAAATATTCACGTAAATGTATTACATAGTGTAATTTTAATTTTATTTTCATTATTTTAATCTACACACGGAAGTCTCCCACGGAGCAGGAAATGAACAAGTAAGTAGGGCATCGCATTGGCACGTGACTCCCCTTCCCCCAATGTTAATGTAAATGTACTATTAATATTATTGACCTTCAAAGTTCAGTTCAATTCACAGACAATATTTTCATTTAAAATTACCGCAACACATTCATTATAGCATCTCTTCATCTCTCTCTCCCTCTCTTGCTTACTTTCTCTCTCCACTCAGAATCAGAATAAAACCTCATCTACCGTTCCGGGTCCAGGTCTTTTCTTTTTTCTCTCTCTCTCTCTCAGTCGAAGTGGATCGATCATCAATAGAATAGAATAGAATAGAAAAGAATTAGAGTAGAAAATAGGATGAAGAAGCTGTACAGAAAAGGGACGGTTCATCCGTCACCGCCAGTGATATCAGACCACCTCTCCTTCCTCCCCGCCGCCATCCTCACTCTCACTGTGGCCCTCTCTCCACAAGACAGGGAAGTCCTCGCTTACCTCATCTCCTCCAACAACACCTTCTCCCCTGCACCCAACCCTCGCCGCACCACCACCACCACCAACCACAACCAGAAGCAGCATCTGGTTGTCGAAGGCGATCATCCCCCTCTGTTCCACTGCACCTGCTTCCGTTGCTACATGAGTTACTGGGTAAGATGGGACTCTTCCCCAAACCACCACCTCATACACGAAATCATCGATGCGTATGAGGACTGGTTGGCCCAAAACTCCAACCAGACCAATACCAAGACCAAGACCAAGAAGAAGGACAAGAGGACTAAAGGTAAGTCCGCCGAGTCGAAGCGGCCTGACTCAGTGGCCTCGCCGCGTGCGGCGTCTGATGATCAGTCGGAACCGGTGGGGGAGACTAGTAATAGTGTTAGCTGTAGCGGTGGTGGCGGTGAGGAGGAGGAAGGTGGTGAAGGCGGTGATGTGGGTGAAGGTGAGGAGGAGAAAGGGTCTGTTAGAAGGTTTGTTAGTTTCATTGGAGAAAGGATTTGGGGTGCTTTGGGCCAGTAAGGTAAGATTAATTATTTAATTAATTAACTTGGGGAACAACATGAAGAAGAAAGGAAGTGCAAAGGTTGGTTTAGTCCTTGCCCCTTTCTTTCTCTTTTGGTTTTCTTTTGTTTTCTTTTTGTACATTAATCCCTACCTTGCGATGTATAAAAAGAAATTATGATAGTATGGTTTTTGCTGTCCATGAGATTTAATTAGTTACGTTTATAACCACAATCAACTCATACCCTATCATATCACCCCCCACCCATTTTGTGGTTTTGTTTTCTCGACGCCTTCAATCTTTGGCTGAATGTGCTCTGTTTTGTTCTCTGGCGTAGTGAATTTGGTTATCTTGGAGAGGATAATTGATTTTATTAGTAGTGTCTGTCTGATGATTGATGAGTTGAGGTTACTTGAAGAATTTCATTCATAATTAAATTAGATGATGTAGGACATGAGTGAATTCAACTTTTTTGCCTTTTCCCTTTTCTCCTAGAAGTCTTCTATATGACTGCAGCGGCCTTGAATTCTCTTTTTCCATGACAACTTTCACAAGAAATGTCTTGGAAATTACAGCCTTCTATTTTTCTCCAGTTCAAATGGTGTGCCTGATTGTTGTTACCATGCGTAACTTTTGACCAAATCATAGCTTAGACTGTCCTTTGCAAATGGAAATCCAAACATGAACTATGTTTAACAGGGGTAAACATTTGCATTGAACATTTGCTAAATTATAAAGCCGGGGACTATAGCATTTCTATTTTTGTTTTTTCCCATTAGGTATTTGTAGCACTTCTATTAAGGGATTAATCTTGATGGATTCTTTTTGGTTATATTAGGTAATTTAGTAGTAGTATTTATTGTCTCTAGCTTTAACTTTTTTTTACAAGATTAGGATCAAGTTTTTTATATTTTTAGTTTAAGAATTGAATATAATGGACTGTGAGATTTTAATCTATTTTTAGTTTATGTAAATGGCAGTAATTTGTATTAGTATTGTTTAATCATAGTAACCAAGTTGGATTAACATTCTATTTGTATAGGTTTGAGACGACGTCGTTTCCTAGTGAAAATAGAAAGACCAGGGAGAACATAGATAGTAGACCACCAACGTTACTGTAGTATTATTGTATGGCTTCAAAGTAATTGGGCGGTGGGTTCGATTATGTCAAATTGTCAATGTTGCAGGTGCCGGTGACGACGAAACTCGTTGCTCAGTGGTCCAATTTTGATTCCCATAACTACCCCGCTTCTGTTTCAGTTTCACTGCATTTCCAATTTTTAATTCCGAGTTATCGGAAAAAAATTATTATTCTTCAAGAGTAAATTAATTAATTGGATTTATGGCCGTTAATACCTTTTATTATTAATATTGGAAGGCTATATATATATATAGAGAGAGAGAGAGAAGGATAGGAAATGATAGATGGGGACGTGTAGGTGTCACCAAGAACGAGGTCGGCGAAAGCAATGGCTTCGATTAAAGCAAAAGACGCAGAAGGAAGAAAAAAGGTCCTCTCTCTCTCTCTCTTTAATGTCTCCCACTTCTGTCCAAATTCTTATTTCGGTGTTCTCTAGGGTCGTTTATTCTTTCTATGGCGGTGTTTAGCTAAATGAGATGATAATGAGAAAATTATTGTTTTTTATTTGGAGGTGGTCATATTAATACTATTATATTTAATACTATGTAGGTATTACGCATGCAGGGTGTTGAATTTTTAATGTCTAGGCTCAATATATTTCTAATCTATGGCTGTGGTGAATGGATTAGTTGTTTGAATATCCAAAGGTTGTTAATTACGTTATATGTCACACTTGGTAATGAGGAGCATTCTTCATGCTTTTTGTGACAAGTACTACTTTTGTTGTACCAGTACTGTTTCGTAATGGTTGACGGCCCGCAACCACCAAAATATATTATTTCTCTTTCCAAAATAGTTATCTCATCTTGTTTAAGTGTAAAAATGAAATACAAAGAAAAAACTATACTTAATGTTAAATGATTTTATCATTTTATTTTCTATCCACTTTATGGAGAAAAAAGTATATTAATGGGTTCTGCATCATGTTTTTTTTTTGGTCTCTTATCTTACTTCCAAGTTTTTCTTCAAAACCAAATACAGGAATATGTGTTTGATGGTACTAATTAATAGTGGTATTGATGGAAGTATAGGGACTTTTTTGTTTTGTTGGTTTCCGTAAACAAGCAAATTAAAGATAGAAAAGCAGGTAAAGAATGATCGATCAGTTGTTCTTTGTTTCCAATGAGATGCATGTGATGATGTTGCATTGCATAACTTTCGATACTGATAAAAATTGGGACCTCAAACCCTTGTGCTAGTGCTAGTGCTACAACACCCATCTTCATGTAGCTTTAACCACAAACACTGTCATCCATAAACAATTAATTATATCACCCATTCAATTATTAATTCAAAACCAGCCACTTTGAAAATTGCCAAATATAATACATATACCTCCTCCTCCTCTTCATGAATTTGTAATCAAATTATTTGTCACTATCTCAATTATTATCATTATAAAATTCCTCTAATGTACAACAATAATAATATCTAATAACGTGTGTTATACATAATGTGTGTCATAGATAATCTGGTTGAGCAAAAACAAGAAATAATACATAAAGAATACATTATACATGTGTCATTACTAAAATATTTATTTATCTATAATGTGTGTTATACGTTAGATATTAGTTAGATATATTAGTCTACCACTAACATTTCTTTAAAAAGTTGCAATCTTTGATAATATTATTACAATAATGTTTGGTGCACAATGATAAAATGTTTTTTATCCAAATAATTATTGAGATTCTAATAAACTGAACAATTATGGTCAAATATTATATATTGACTGATTTGACTGATTTTTCATGGTGCATTTAACATCACTCCTATTATTAATGTATAGTTAAATGACAATGTAATAATTTTCTTGAAAGAGAACAAGTTAGAACTTTAATTAGCCGCATCCCTGTTTCTTAGGTACATTACAACTTTTTGCCTGTTGTCTGAGCAAGCGTGATGCTGTTGCTTACAAAGCTATATATATGTATATATATAGACACAGTTTGCAAGATGGTAATATGTGGAATGCGAATCTCCATGTTTTGTGTAAGGCCAATAAATAAGTAAATACAGAGAGTAGAGTACTACTCTACGTAGTAGGGGACAAGACAATCCCCCTCTAAAGTACAGTAACTCCTTGGGACATATTCCCCAATCCCCACACCCTTTTCTGCTCTGCTTAATGAATTAATCCGATCAAACCATCTTATCACCTCTATACTATATTATTAGTATATCTTTGAAGAGTAAGTTGTTCTGATCTCTGTCTGCGAGCTCGCTCCAATGAAGAAACTAACGCATTTGTGGCAGGAATGAGTTTGAGCTACAGACAAGATAACAAAATAAGAAGGAAAAAGAAATGACACTTGCCTTTTGTTCTCAGCATCACTGCCACCTTTTTGCTTTTCCTATTTAATTTCAATCTCTATGCTCTCACGGTATGCGTGTGAATCTGATTATGATAATAGCAACCGGTGATTATGATTAAAAAAATAAAAATTTTGATTTTAAAAATTTTAAAACTATTTTATGATAAAAATATATAAAAATTCAAATAATTTAATATTTTATAGGTTATAGTCTTTATTTTATAATACAATAAAAACATTATGAAATCTCACATTTTAAAGTATATAGCATTCAATATCTATTATATGTGAAAAATTCATGTGATTGAATATTTTAAAGGTTATAGTCTTTATTTTATAAAAAAATCAAAAATAGTGAAATCACACATTTTAAAGTATATAGTCTTCAATTTCTACTATATGTGAAAAATTCACGCGATTCAATATTTTATAGGTTATAATCTTTATTTTGTAATACAATAAAAAAATTGTGAAATCACACAATTTAAAGTATATAACCTTCAATTTCTACTATATATGAAAAATTAATGTGATTCGATATTTTATTGGCTATAATCTTCATTTTATAATAGAACCAAAAAATTGTAAAATCTCACATTTTAAAGTATATAGCCTTCAATTTCTACTATATGTGAAAAATTCATGTGATTGAATATTTTAAATGCTATAGTCTTTATTTTATAAAAAAACTAAAAAATAGTGAAATCACACATTTTAAAGTATATAGTCTTCAATTTCTACTATATGTGAAAATTTAAGATTATTCAATATTTTAAAAACTATAGACTTTATTTTATAATACAACAAAAAAAATGTGAAATCACACATTTTAAAGTTTATAGCCTTACATTTCTACTATATGTAAAAATTAGGTTATTAAATATTTTAAAAACTATAGACTTTATTTTATAATACAACCAAAAAAATTGTAAAATCTCACGTTTTAAGTATATATGTAGCCTTCAATTTCAACTATAAGTAAAAAATTCATATGATCAATATTTTATAGGTTATAGTCTTTATTTTATAATACAGCACAAAATATTGTGAAATCTCACATTTTAAAGTATATAGCCTTCAATTTCTACTATATGTTAAAAATTCATGTGATTGATTATTTTAAAGGCTATAGTCTTTATTTTATAAAAATACAAAAAAAAAGTGAAATCACACATTTTAAAGTATATAACCTTCAATTTCTAATATATGTACAAAATTCAAGTGATTGAATATTTTAAAGGCTATAGTTCTATTTTGTAAAAAAACAAAAAATTAGTGGAATCACACTTTTTAAAGTATATAGTCTTCAATTTCTACTCTATGTGAAAAATTCATGTAATTCAAAATTTTATAGGCTATAATCTTTATTTTCTAATACAATAAAAAAAATTGTGAAACACAATTTAAAGTATATAGCCTTCAATTTATACTATATGTGAAAAATTAATGTAATTCGATATTTTATTGGTTATAGTCTTTGTTTTATAATACAACAAAAAAATGTGAAATCACACATTTTAAAGTTTATAGCCTTAAATTTTTACTATATGTAAAAGTTTTAGGTTATTCAATATTTTAAAGGCTATACACTTTATTTTATAATACACCAAAAAATTTTATAAAATCTCACATTTTAAAGTATATAACATTCAATTTCAAGTATAAGTGAAAAATTCACGTGATTCGATATTTTATAGGTTATAGTCTTTATTTTACAATACAACCAAAAAATTATGAAATCTCAAATTTTAAAGTATATAGCCTTCAATTTCTACTATATGTGAAAAATTCAAGTGATTGAATATTTTAAAGGCTATAGTCTTTATTTTGTAAAAAAAAAAAAATTAGTTCACACTTTTTAAAGTATATAGTCTTCAATTTCTACTCAATGTGAAAAATTTATGTGATTCAAAATTTTATAGGTTATAATCTTTATTTTCTAATACAATAAAAAAATTGTGAAATCACACAATTTAAAGTATATATCCTTCAATTTATACTATATGTAAAAAATTAATGTGATTCGATATTTTATTGGCTATAGTCTTTCTTTTATAATACAACAAAAAAATGTGAAATCACACATTTTAAAGTTTATATATAGCCTTAAATTTCTACTACATGTAAAAATTTTAGGTTGTTCAATATTTTAAAGGCCATAGACTTTATTTTATAATACAACCAAAAAATTTGTAAAATCTCACATTTTAAAGTATATAGCCTTCAATTTCAACTATAAGTGAAAAATTCACGTGATTCAATATTTTATAGGTTATTGTCTTTATTTTACAATATAACCAAAAATATTATGAAATCTCAAATTTTAAAGTATATAGGCTTCAATTTCTACTATAAGTGAAAAATTGAAGTGATTGAATATTTTAAAGGCTATAGTCTTTATTCTGTAAAATACCATAAATTAGTGAAATCACACTTTTTAAAGTATATAGTCTTCAATTTCTAGTCTATGTAAAAATTTTATGTGATTCAAAATTTTATAGGCTATAATCTTTATTTTCTAATACAATAAAAAAATTGTGAAATCACACAATTTAAAGTATATAGCCTTTAATTTCTACTATATGTGAAAAATTAATGTGATTCGATATTTTATTGGCTATAGTTTTTATTTTATAATACAATAAATAAAAAATGTGAAATCACATATTTTAAAGTTTATAACTTTAAATTTTAGGAGTAGAAGGGTAATAGTGTACTTTTAGGAGAGGGCCCATTAGGTTAGAGGCATGATGTAGGGTCAATTAACACCTCTGCCGAAAGATGGCTTCTTAACCGGATAACAAGGAGCATGTTTACCAACATGATTATCAAATTTAATATCCAATGTCAAATGGGAAAAACGGTCTGTTATTACTTCTAGACTAGTTCATTCAACACTATCCGTATTGAAGATAGAATTAAATCATTACTCATCTGAATAAGAGTAAGTATCTGCCACATAAGGAAGTTGAAACTGCCACTTGACTATATATATATGAATTCCAGTCAAAGCAGTAGTTGCCGATGGTGAATCATGAAAGCAAAGCAATATTACTAGTTTGCTCTCATCATGTGCTAGTTTGGTCGGTGACTTTGGTTAACTTCCTTCTGGTGCTAATACTTGGTAATTACTAATTCAGTTGAGTTGGTGGCTGCTGAGATTTATATATATATATATATATATATTACCATTTGCTCCTAGTTTTGTGGTGTACTTTATAGGCATATATATAGGTAATGAGTGTTATTATTTCCGCATTTTTGGCATAATAATTTAAACAGAGTTGTGAATGCAATTATAGAGTTGAGTTGAGTCGTGAGTTATTACTTTTGTCTCTATTCAAGTACTAACTTGTAGTCATCGATCATCTCATTAACAGAACTAGAAAAAGAAAAAAAAAAGTTGAAATTGATCTGAATTACAGTTACATAGTACAGTTGATGAAAGAAGATGAAGCAAGCAAAGCATGGTGTTAAAATTAAACTATGCTGATAATATGTATGTGTATATATATATATATATATATATAGAGAGAGAGAGAGAGAGAGAGAGAGGGTGGGAGAAGGGACAAGCAAGAATTAATGAAGATGATTTGGATGAATTAAGCATGTACAGGTATGGTGGAGACGCAGCAGGCTTTGAATCGTTGGAGGAGGAAGTAGTTGCGAGTGACAAGGCGCGAGTGATGGGTCAGAGGAAGGCCCTCCTTCACGCACTCATCAAGCTTCTCCAGAGTCGACACGATGTCGCTGAAATCCGGCCTCTTTGAAGGGTTTCCTGCCCAGCAACGCTTTATCAGATGCGCCAGTGCCGGCTGACAGCTCGCTGGCAATGGCGGCCTCTCGTTCTGCTCATCAAAACCATTATCATCTCATCTCATCTCATCATCACTTTCTATTCTATTTCAACTAAAGCACTACATATATAGTTTCATCTCTCAGATAATTGATTCATGCCACTCTATATATCATGGATTCACAGTTGCATGCTTTTAAGGCATTAGGCAATATAATCCAGGACAAGAGACACACACCACACCATAGAATAGAATACATAGTCTTTACTAAGTACTTTGCTTTCTTGTACTGAAAGCTTCTGCTACTCTTAACAAAGATTATATTACCAACTAAACCATGATATAATATAGTGTTCTCATAGCTGATACGATCTTGAAAATACTACTATACTACCAACAATAACCCAAAATAAGAGGTACTAATAGTAGATCAATATAGCATGATGCAAGAGTGGCTTCCAAGATAAAGAAAGATCTGGCTAGTGGGGGTGTTTCATGAAAATGTGCTGCCTCATTGTATGTATACTTAATCCTAAGTTGAAGACATGCACTTTCCTAAGCAAGCCATCTTGACAATGTCAAGTATTAACAACTGGCCACATATTTTGTTCTGTTAATAGATAGAATGAAGGTTTTAAAGAGTTTACCTTGCTAGTGGAGATTGGGAAGGGATAAAAATGACTATAATAAACACATGAGAAATTCTGAGCAGAGAAGTGAACTAGTTTTCTATGTCAAAGCATATAACATAGTAAGGAAGAGAGGGTAGTTACCTTCTCAGCAACAGCAAAAGCAGCTTGCACAGGGGTCATTCCTTGGAAGGGAAGCAGAGCGGTTGTGAGCTCCCAAAGCACAATACCGAAACTATAGACATCAACTTTTCGAGTATAAGGTTTCTCCTTAATCATCTCAGGCGCCATCCAACGGTAAGTTCCCATGTTTCCCTTGGTCTCGCGACATCGTGTTTCTAGGCATGATGTCCCAAAATCAGCCACCTTAACCCTCATCTCATCGTTGAGGAGTAAGTTGTTTGACTTGAGGTCTCTGTGAATGACACCTTGGGAATGAAGGTACTCCATACCCCTAGATATGTCAAGAGCCAACCTTAGTACTGTTTCTATTGAAAGAGAGTATGGTTCTTTCTTGTTCAGATACATCCTCAGAGTTCCTTGTGACATGTATTCTGTTATGATACAGTACACTGGCGGTTTTTTACAAGCTGCAATAAACTGTAAAATTAAGAGTCATTTAAAGATTAGGCCTTAATTAGTCTCACTCTCAAAACCAAGGAATCATACTCACACCTCTGCAGTAAAAGATAGTTCCAAATTTCAATTATGACCAGATGTAACAAATCTTGGTTCACAATGTATGAAGGAAATAGATAATTATTGTACCACACATTACACTTGTTATATCCCGCAAAAAAGAAAAGGGTAACAAAACTTAAGGTATAGGAAATCTAATGGGCTCACACTGATGTGATTTGAAGTGGTTAGGTCTACTAGATGGAAAAAGCTTTCAATTCCCCTCTAGATTTTTATATTCCCAATGTTTGGAACCAAGATGTTACCTAAGTAAAACAATTGCTAAATCACTTAAAATAATGAACTAAGTGTAGTTTATGTTATGCAGAAGATTTATTTACTCAAATTCCAGAAATTAATAATAACATTGCCCCCTTTTTGTTTCTAGTAAAGTGTGTGGCAGGGCATAGCAGAATTTTGAATTGTGAAGCAGTTTTAAGTCCTACCCCCCTAAACTGACCTGACTTTTCCCTCCAATAAAGAATTCTACAGAAGAGAAAAAGACATGATCATTCATGAGCGAGGCCCTTACTGTACCTGGACTATGTTAGGATGAAAGAGCCGTGAAAGCAAAGCAACTTCAGATTTGAACTGCTGCTCAAGCAAGGACCTTCTCTCCTCATTCTGTGTTGGAATCCTGACCATTTTGACAGCCACGGCTCTCTGCTTGTAGATGCCGCGGTAGATTCTGCTGTGAGCACCAGACGCAAACTTGTTCCCTATGAAGAGCTGAGAAAGGTCTGCAGTCCACTCCTCCTGATCCTCCTTTGAAGCCTCCCATGTCTCCACATTCTCAGAGTCCAATATCATCGACCATGATTCCAAGCTATCAAATCTCCTTCTTTCCATGTTTTCTATGTCAGAATCCAACCGGGGCCTCGTTGATGACGACGATGATGGCTCTGGCAAAGCCTTACTCTTCGACCTCCTTAACCGAAGCGCATGGAAGCATGAGCCCCCCATCGAAGCTCTTGAGAATTGCATGATTTGATAACGGTTTCTTGTTTGATGCTTGCTTGCTTGCTTGTCAGAAGAACAGACACTCAAAAGGAATGGTCTTCCTTCTGAACGTGTGAATTGATTTCAGGAAGTGCATGAAGCCATAAACCGACAACGAAACATGGAGTCCAACAAAGAACCCAAAACATGTATCAAAATTATTCATTTACAACTTCAGAGAGGACCCTTTTGGATTATGACAACAAGTGAAAAAGGAAGGTGTGCTATGGAGCAAGGCCACTTTTTTCATGTCAAGATTCTGGCACACTAAGTTTATCAAAGTTGTGAAGGATATGATCTCATACAGAACAGAACAATAAGAGGCACAAAAACAGGGTGATGGGGTTTCATGGTCTAGAGAATCGGAACCAAATGCATGGAAGTTTCATGAAAATGAAATCCAGCCAGAGAAAGAAAGAAGGAGGAAGAAGAAGAAGAAGTTTTTTGTGTTTTTTTTTCACGGTTTCAACAAAGAGGATGGATCAAGAATCAGGAGGATTAGGTCGTTCAGCAGCATAAAGATGAACTCAAGGACAGAGGCTTTCAGGGGTGTCTCGTGACTTCTTGGTTCAAAAGTGAACTGACTATAGCGAGAGACAGAGAGAAATCAAAAGGCCTTTTTGCTCTATTATATCGAAATGAATTAAGCTTCTATTTGGGTGTCTTTTCTTTTCTTTTCTTTTCTTGCATGCAGCATCATCATCAAAATGTGTAAGTGGCCACAGTGGAAAGTCTAATAAGATTTGAGCTCAGCCATTCAGCCAACAATTTGCACTTTGCAGTCTTCTCAGACTTTGGGATATATCCCACACCATATCAGTTGTTGGGACCCAAAAAGTCCTACAATGCAATGCAATACAATACAAGTGGCACGCAACTTAGCAAAAGTATAAAGTGAAGACAAGTGCCAAGTCATGGACCGTTTGATCCAACCTCAAGTGGTTGCTACCTATTTACTATCTTTGCTTCTGCATATAAAACTGAACCTTTTCTTTTTGTTAATGTACTTAATGGTACAAGGTATAGTACCTTATTGACGGATTTGGATGAACTATTTTAGTATCGGCTTCTTTTTTTCTTTAATGAGGCTCCTTTATTCTAACTTCCAATAATAAATTGATCACTAACTAAAAAGATAATAAGATGATTGAGTTAACACTATGTTCTTTGAGCATTTTCAATTGCGGATCATCGAAGCTTATTCTCCAAGCAATGGTTTGCAGTCTTACAAAGCAGAGATTCTAAGCACGGAATCAGACCTTTAAAAAGAAGAAAAAAGATTCAAAGGTTTGGAACCTGATTAAAGGCTAATGCTTTGAGAAATAAAATAGACGTGTGGGAAACAGAACGTATAAAGATCAAAGATTAAGATTAGGGGAACATAATAATATCCCTAACAAAAAATATTATCTCATCGTTCCTCTCCTTTTCTCTGTTTACATTAAGCCATCAACCCTACCATAATACTGCTGTGTAAAATTTGACATAAAATTTTCTTTTGTCAATTCACAAAATTAAAAAACTTCACTCTATTCATTAAAAAAGACTTCCACCTTGTAATAGCTTTCTGTTGTTCAGATACCAAAAAAATAAAACATAAAAAAGACTGTTGTTTATTGCCTGCTTCTGCATAACTTAATTTGTTTTCTGCATCCATTGTTCCTTACAACAAAACTCACATAATTTTAGACCCTTCTTTTCTGTGAACTTTTTATGACTGTTCGTGACCTAAATAGTAAAATTTTGCACATCTACTAGTAATGGTTTGTTTTTCTCCCAAAGGTGATAGAGAACTGTTATCATTTCAACAACCAATACTGCGAAAGGTAGGTCAAAGATTTCCTTACCGTATAGGAAAAAGTTGATGAAATTGAAAAGAAAACCATCCCAAACCACTGATTTTCTTTTCAATTTTTTTATTCAAGCTAAACCACTGAATATTTATTTTCCCAATAGATACAGAGTATTCAATAAGGAATAAAACGTTTTAGGCTAGTACTTGAAGAAGAAAAAGAAAATGTTGTAAGTTACAGCCTGGAGGGCATTCCTCCAGCAACCACAAGAGTTTCTCCTGTAATATAAGAAGCATCATCGGATGCCAAAAATGCTGTCGCAGCAGCCATGTCTTCAGTTGTACCAAGCCTTCCAAGTAACGTCTTCCCTTCAAGCTCATGCTTCTGCAGTATTAATTACACAAAGAAGATCCGTTTAAATGATTGATCATGTAGTGATGAAGAAGGGGAGTCAAGGCAAGCCTATTTGGCGTAAAAAAGACAACTCACAATGGCTTCATTAGTGGTAAGAAATGAGGCAAAATTAGTTGGCACAAAACCAGGAGCAAGACAGTTTACACGAGTGTTTGGGGCCATCTCAGAAGCCAGGGCCTATGCAGCAACCATATCAGACATAATTAGCATATTGAAAGAACAAAAAAGAAAAGAAAAAGGATAGTTGCAGATTTTATAGTTTTTGAAGGAACAATTGCAAGCCAAATACCAACTTTGGTAAGTCCAAAAAGAGCCGTTTTGGTCACTCCATACATAGCCAAAGAAGTTGGCGGGTTATAACCGGCAATAGAGGAAACGATAACAACAGAAGAACCCTTCTCCAAGTGAGGAGCTGCATCCTGCATAAAGCATAAAGTGGATAACACACCATGTTCACCACACAAATTACAATATTAGCTCATTGTGTATGTGGAGATGCTTTCAGAAAGACAAGATGCTGAAAATTGCATTCCTTTAATTACCTTCAGAAGAAGAATAGATGCTTTGACATTTATCTCCCATAGCTTGTCAAGGACCGGATCTTTGGTTTGCAAAATGGAATCAACAGAAGGATTTGCAGCAGCGTTGGACACGACAACATCTATCTTTCCATACTTCTGCAACAAGCCAGAATGTTCAACCACATATCACAACAACATTCCAATAGCTGAAATTACAAAATTTAATGGAAGATTAGACAAACCAACACACTCAAGACAAGTCCCAGTCTAGCCTCCATCCAGATCATGATAAAAAATCACAATGGATTTCAATTAGAGACTTATAGAAAGTATGCGAGATTGGTGCTATGTTATGCTATCATCACATTCACATCCCAATAACAGATATAATATCTTTAGCTAATCGATGAATGAGGAGAACAGGGGATTGAAATTGTTAGGCTTGTTCCTTGTAGAGATGGAAACGAATACAATGCTTCAATTGTACTGGACTTGGACAAGACAATTCGTGAATGAAAAAAAAAACAAATATTTAGGAGTTGATCATGTTCAGAAAGGCAGACCTGTATGGTTTGGTCAATCAAATTCTTCCTTTGTTGAGCATTTGAAACATGGCATACAACGGCCAATACATCAATTCCTTTAGCCCTAAGTTTCTCTGCAGCCTCGTTAACATTTTGCTGCAGCAATTCAGAGATGGGAGGCAAACAGGAATCAAATCAAGAAAATAATTAATAAGAAAATAAAAATAGGGATTTGAAAGGGGGAAAGATGAAGGACCTGTTTGCGAGAAGAGATGACAACGGAGGCACCCTCCAAGCCGAGCCTCTCAGCTATGCTGAAACCGATTCCCTGCGTCGAAGCCGTCACGATGGCCACCTTGCCGTGAAATCTCTGCGGCACTTTGCTCTTTTCCATTTCTATGTCTAATCCAACGACTGATTGAATCCAATATTTGACTGCTGACAAGTGAAGTAGAGCAAAAGCACTCGGCAACGGTGTCGTGTCGTCTTGTGTCTTGGATTGGATTGGAACACAACAGAAAGATTTATTGTATTGTATTGTATTTATTTATTCATTTTCCATGCAAGTCACCTTACCTTACCGGCTTACATTACTTCGGAGTTTTCACCAATTGTGTTACTACTGACAACTAGTGCCTGTCCATATACGCCCCCACCATGTATTTGCCGCATATTAACCATGCCATGCACTATGGTTAATATTAACAAATCAAGAACATCACATGCTTGTTTGAACTTCATAGTCATCTTTTTAACAAATTCTACTTGAGGAATTTGGATGCATTACCATTATGACCATATTTTTTATTTGCACTATTTTGTAAATAGTAAATATGAGAGTCAAATAAATAGCATTTCTATTTTTTTTTGATAAATTAACAAATTTTAAAAACTATATTAAAGTACTTTTAAATTTTAGATAAACATACTTTTATTAAAACAATGCCCAAGTTTATTTGTGAAATGCGACAATTAGATTCTCTAGTTTCAGACAAAAATGCTATTGGTACGTACAATAGTCTCATCTACCTCTTTTCCATCTCATAAAAATATTGACAACTTTGATGAAAATGTTAACAACTTCCTATATATTTACCGAAATTGTCAACATTTTAATAGATGAAAAATAGTTGGATTATACTATTATATGTACCAATAGCACCCCTCTTTCAGAAATAATTCACACAATTGATATGACATCTGTTGAATAGTATATAGTCTCACATAAATTATGTAGGAGCAAAATGATAAAAAAATGTAAATATATAACAAGGTGACTTTTAATTTCGGATAACCATAAGAGAACTGAAAAATAAAAAAACAAGGGACCATCTGAACTCTGAAGACGCTATAAGGCGTAGGGGCATAAGACATTAAATACGAAGAAAGATGACCAAAACAATCAATTGTAATTAACTCAAACATCAAAATCTTTGGAAGAAACGTTAATGACAAAATCTATAACATGCATAAACAATTTTCAATTCAATCATAAGGATTTCTGAACTTCTTCAACAGCTCCGGTATTTCATATCCAAGCATGTCATCTACGGCTTGAATCATTTTCGGCTTTAGTTTCTCGAATCTGTCAATGCTATAACCACTCAAAACCTCTCTGAAATGTTCTACATTGGGAAAATCACCAGCTGGTAGATGAAACTCCCTTTGAACCTGTTTTTGGAGACCATAAATGATAAGTAATAAAGAAATTGAGGAAGAAAGGAAATAGGTAGTCAAGAATTAGACCTTTCTAAATTCATCTTCGAGATCATCAATAAGCCTTTGTTGAGTCTTAGCTTTGCCCATCATTGCAGGCATCTCCTTCTTAAGATGGCTAATTATATATGCATGCATTTTAGCAGATCTAGCACGTTTCACAAATTCGTTGATCTGCATCATTGCAATGAAACCAGGTCTTAGACTCATAAAGTAAGGAAGATACCAAGCAAAATTACTAGAGATAACAATAGTTATAATTCTGTTGATGTATTTCATTAATGAAAATGAGTAAAAGCTTGCAGTTCTGGCATCTAATTTATTCATTTGAACCACCATGTCAAACAATAATATCAATATAGTAGGTATGTATTTACCCGACTGTCACAGGCCTTTCTTGGAATGTCTACCAAATCTGCAAGGAGATCATCTTGCTCCTTCTCAAAGAGTTCCTGTCCTAATGGTCCAACAAAGCCTTGATTTATAGGCTTATCATTGAATGAGCTGCGGAGTTAAGAAAAGGAGCGTAAATTTAGAAATAGAATATCAAATTACTCGGACAAAGAATACATTAATGTGATGTTAAATCAAAATGTGAGGAGCATCCATATATACTATGCATTTAAATGCGACTGCAAGCGATGAGAAGTTAAGAGAAGAAAATTCCATCAATTGTGCATCAAAACTGTGGGTACATAAAAACATTTGAAAAATAAACAGTATGGACCATAAACCATATTTGAAAGACAACTAACTTACCCGATATATACACGCACAACTTCTGGAGTATTTAGAACTTTCCCCAATGACCACATCAATGCTCCATAAACTCTCATAAGCTAAAATATTCAAACAAGGCAAAAATTGGATTAAAAAAACTTACATTTAGATAATAGTAAATTAAGTTGTTATTAGCCTTACTTGTTGAGTATCAACTTGGTCAGCCTTATTTAAAACCACGCGTATCTTATCATCATGACCTCGTAGGGAGGCAATTACGCGTTTAAATTCATCACTAATGTCAAGTTTATGAGGATCAAAGAGGAGAAGAATCAGATCACATTTTGCAGCAAACCAAGATATAACACCAGTGAAATCATAACTTCGTTGAGTCCTTTGCTTTTCTCCAGAGAGGACACCAGGAGTGTCCACAAATGTAATTTCATCAAGCAACTGAAAGAAAAAACTGCTTCAAGGTCAACAACAAATAAATGATAGTTAATTGTGGAATGAAACGAGAATTCGAAATACATAGACAAACTCACTGGATGTGGCATTTGAGAACATTGGAACTTTGACAAAAATGAACCACCAAAAGTATTCAGGCCACTGAAAGGCATGTCAGCATCAACAGCAACGGTATTTCCAGGAATACTCCTCTCGTCAGGTCCAGACTAAATAAAAGGATATTAAGTTTCGAACATCCATGGACACAAATGGAGTACACATGAACACAATGAAACAAATTGCAAATACATAATGATCGCTTTTTTTTATAAAAAAAAGAGACTATTTTCATATTGGACTTCAAGACTTTGAAAAGCAATACTTAAACTAAGAAGATTATGGTACCATGACAACAACAAATCTGTCAGTTGTAGGCTCTGGTCCAATATGGGCCCCTGAACAGAGAGTTAATAGTTAATACAGAACATGGGATCAATAAAGTAATTTGAGTCCATCAACAATCAATTGTATGCTGGAAGGAAAAGATAGAACATAGCTGTTAGATCATCCACAACCAAACCCACCTGGATAATCACATCTTAACAAATGCTTGATAAATGTTGTTTTTCCTGTGGAATATTGGCCAAGAAGCATAACCATCGGTTTGGCATCAAAATCACTGTCAGTCTGAATGGAACAAATCAAATACATTGTCATAATATTTACATCAATAAAATCCCATGTTAACTAGGGCACACTTATCGTGTTCACTTATTAAGTTAACAGAATTTAGCATCTTTTATTCACATATTTTGTGTAAATATCACTTACCAGCAATGGAGATACAAAATCATTGAATCGATAGGTGACTTCCAATGGCTTCAGCCTCTCCACATACAATCTCTTCAAGCCATCAATTATTGATGTAACTGCATTGAGAGGTAACTAAGAAAAAGCAAACTATCATTATGACAATACATATCTGGCAAAAAAATGAAACAGTGTAAGGTCATGTGAAAAAGTAGTAGTGCTTGAAAAGAAGCAGCTTCACAAAAGGACATTCTAAGTTGTATACATCATCTGACTCATCAAGGCGATGAATCTAAGCATAAGGGGAAAGATGCAATCAATTCTGAAAGCATGGAAAATCTGTCTGTCAAAATAATTCATGGAAGAAAAAAAAACAGCATTCATCAATAAAATGTGGTCTTTCAATTTTTACTCCAGAAAATTAGTTACTATTAGTTCACAAATACCATATGAACAACATTTAAACAAATCTAACACATTTTTGCCTATTGGTTGTTCAACTTTAGTTCGCTTTCAAAGTTAACTACTTTATTGTTGCCAAAACTCAAACTTGGGCATCAATATTAGATGGGACTTACTTTCTTTACAGATTTTGAAGCAGGCGGATTAGATGGCACTAGACGAGGCTGCACAATCCCTACATATATTCAGAACAACAACTCAATGCAATCAATATTAATTAAACAGTGCAATGTCATGAATAGTGAAATTACAAAAATGAATGTCTAACTCTAACCATTCCCTTCAGATTGGCCACTTATTGTTAAACTCTTTGTTTTCTGAGGAAAAAAGAGAAGATAACATTAATAATAAGAATCCAACTAAGCAAGAAGGAAGTAAGATAACAAGCACTACTTACTGCAACTAAAGCATCAAGTCCTTCCATAACTGGAGGTTTAATATTTCCGTCGTCAACTGTGACCAATAAAAATGGAAACAAGTGATAAGTACAAAGTATCCAGAATGATAAACAAGGAAGTTAGACAGACAAGAAACTCGTCTCTTTGAATGCACAAAAATGATACACTAGTATATATATACATTTACAGATACTTTAAAGCATCAATTAGGCCTCACTCCAGCCTTCATATCACCATATATTCCATACCCACACACAACAAATGGCAAATAGCAGGCATGAACACAAACACAATAGTCAACTTACTCTCAGTTTTAAGAATATCTGAGTTGAGATCATATCCTGCCTGTGCCAAGGCAACAAGCTGGTTGTCACAGCAAACAAAACATTCAATTTTGAAGTCAGATACAGATATATCAGACATATAAAATCCAAGAGCTATTATCTCGAATCTGAAATCTCCAACCTGCATAGCCGTAACAAACTCCGCTAAACCTAGAAATCCTTGCCTTTTGTTATCCGCAATAGCCCAAACCTACGGGGACAAATAAGGGATACCATATCAAGAACACTAGCAATCAGAAGCATATAACGAGTTATCTGTAATTGCAGAGAGTGAAGAAGAAGAGCAGCGACATTTTGATTACCTGTTTGAGTTGAGAGCGAGATAAGTTGGAGAGTGCAAAGAACTTGGTGGCATCATTCCCAGTGATGCGGCCATCTCCATCTGCCATCAAATGAATCAAGAAGTATGCGAGTGAAGCCAATTGAAGCACAGATCAAGCAAGAAAAGCAAAGAAAAGCAAGCAGCAAAACCTGAATCGGCCAAGTTGAACCATTCCTGATACATCTGCTGCATTCGCTCTTTGGAATTCGAATCCATCCAATCCGATACCTTCATCTTCGCAACTCGTTCACTCACTCACTCTACAAGGATTCTCAATTTGCACAAGATTGATTACGCATCGACGTCGTGTTTCGCTGTTCTGTTTGGCATCGTGGACTTCAATTTACGGTGGTTTAATTCATTCAGAGTGAAGGCGTGGGTAGCGCTATTATGTTTAATTAATTAGTAATTAATTTGAATTTGTTTGCACGGGCCCTCCCTCTCGGAGTGAGTGATGCAAAGCGACACTAGCTTTGCCTTTGCGTAACAGCAGATTATTATCCCATTTCCATTTGCAACTTTTGAATTAGAGCGCCACTCACGTGCACCGGTTTCCACAGGTGGAGCCCATCCTCATCCCACGTGTAACATGGTTAATTATGAACATCATCATCATTTATTAGTCATCATGTGGTACTTGACTTTAATCTTCAGAGGGAAGTTCTTATGCCCCTCCCAATTTATCATCATTGATTTTGAGTTGTGATTGCTATTAAGTATGATTCATTATATATGTACAGAGAATATAGTATATGTTTGTGAGAACAATGATGACTCATCATCAGATAGTGAACGAAATATGGATCTGTATAATAAAAAAAACAATAATGTTAAGTGAATATGGATCAGTATCAATGAGCCTATTTTGGCTTTGATTTTGACCCAAATAATCATTAAAATTGTAATGGGCGGAGTAATTATGACTTAAAATCTTATTTATTGACAGATTTTATATTATTTATTTAGCATCACTCAATAAAAAAGAAATCTGACACTTCTAACCCTACTAACCTCAAGCAAGATACCATATATGACAATCAATCCATTTATCTGAAAAACGACATCGACCGAACACGGGATAATGACTAGAGTCGGTAAATAGCTATGCATATGGACAAATATATACATATATATCCTGTCCAAATCTCTCATATAAGAAAGAACTAATTGAAGAAGCTTCTTATTATTGCAACCAAGGAAGTTAATCCTGGTAATATCGTCTCGTGTTAAATAAAGTATCCATCTCTGATCCCCTGGTCTGCAATGCATGTGGATCTCTCTGTCTATCTGTGTGATAGCTAGCTAGCTAGCTAGGCAAAATACCAAATGGGATGGGATTAAGGTTTGGCCAAATTAAAGGGCCGGGGATGAATGAATCCATTCCATAGCCAAGCACTGGCCAGTGGCCACTCCACCCGGGGGCCGAAGAAAGTAGAAACTCAAGTTAAGTTTATCGTAGCTTCCTTTATTTTTGTCTGTGTTTTATTTTACTTTTCGATTTCAAGAAAGTTGCATTGCATTGAATATTAATATTATTAATTTTGCGTGTCAATTTACGTGGTAAGCTTTCCACTGTTGGGTGTCATATTCAGTTCACAGTTTAAAAAAAAAAAAATAGTAATATTTAGTATATATAGAGAGAGGTGTAGGTGGGTTAATTCTGGACTCTGGTTTAGTCCAAAACCAAACTCCCATGACATCATTTTCTCCATTTCCTATTTTTGGGCAACCCCAATATCAACCTCAGTAGAGTCCAAGATGCAAATAAAATTAAAATTTAGAGAAAAAAGGGAAGGAAAAAGCAAGCAAGTTAAGACTTAAGAGTTGAACTAGAACGGGTTTAGAGGTTGGATTGAGAGGTTGGGTGTGGTTTCCTTTGCTTTTGGATGTGAGGAGAGCATATTCCATCCCAATCTCTTTCTTTCTTTCTGTACACGTCTCGGTCTCAGTCTCCAGTCATCACCCACCAGACTTGAAAGAAAAAGAAAGCATCTTATCAGAGATCCTAAAACGCTTTAACCTTTTCTTCTTTTTTCTCTCTCCTTCCTTCACGCCTCATACTCACTCGCTCAGCTCCCTATAATTACAATTAATTATTGTTTAGATCCTCTTCAAACTCGAGATCCCATGAATCACTAGCTACCTCCTCTCCTCTATAGCATTTCTTTTTTAATTTTTTTATTATTTTATTTTCTTTTCCGTTCTGTTTCTCACTGGCTTTTAACTGTTCAGTTACTTTGGCGCCAAAAAAGCCAAGCCATGAAGCTCGACAACTGCAACGGCCAGATTTGCCCCGCCACCGAGTCCTTCGATGACGCCGACGCCGATGAGGTGTTCGTGCCGCCGCTCAACTTCGCCATGGTCGACCACGGCATTTTTCGCTCTGGTTTCCCTGATTCTGCCAACTTCGGATTCTTGAAATCCCTCCGTCTCCGATCCGTCATGTGAGTTCCATTTCCCTTCATAGGTTTGCTTATCAGTGAGTTAATTCGATTTTCTGAAATTGGGATCCTGACTTTCGCATGTATATATATATATATATATGTGTGTGTGTTTGTGTTTTGGTGTAGATGTTTATGCCCTGAACCATATCCTGAAGCGACCTCAGAATTTTTGAATGCCAACGGAATAAGGCTTTATCAATTCGGGATCGATGGCTGTAAGGTTTGTATAGTTTCTGGTTTGGCGTTAAAATCAACTCTGTATTGGTTTCCAGTGGTCTGATGTTGTTATTGTGATCGTGATCTGTTGCTGCAGTGCTACTGTGCTAGTTACAATTCTGATAGTAATTTGAAGATTAAGTTTTCAATATATATATGGCATATGACGTATATATGTTAAACTTACCATTTTTTTAATGAGTGAAGTACTAAATTGAACCCCCAAAAGATTTTGTCGCTTACAGAAAGAACCCCAAAATATCTTTTCGACAAATTAGCCCCCAAAATATAATTAAATTTTGTCAAAATGCACCACCCGTTAATTTCATGAGTAAATACCCAAATCCGTCCCTGAATTTTTTTCGGTGCCCACTTTCATCCCTGATCAAATTTTATTAGTCTCGCAGTCCCTGAACTTGAATTCCGTGAGACATATCCGTCCCTCCGTTAACTCCCCCGTTAATGAGTGACGGAGTAGTCCTACATGGACCGTTAGTACTTTGTCCTACGTGGACGTTAAGTGACACGTGTTCTAATAGGGGACAAATCAGTCCCCAGAGTTTCTAATAGGGACAAATTAGTCCCTAACCCTTGAACCAAAACGGTATCGTTTTGCAAATCTTCAATTATCTTCTTCTTTCTTTCTCATTTGAAACCCTAAACCCCCATTACAGACCCCTACAGCCGTGCCTCAATCCTCTTCTTCCTCCTTGGATCTTCTCTTTCAACCTCTATTGAAACACCTCCTTAAAATGGAATCTTGAGGTTGAGTAGCTGCTATGATGGTGTAATGGAATCTTGAGGTTGAAAGAGGTGTTTCAATGGAGGTTACAAGGGGGAGACAAGAAAATAGATGACAGAAAAGAGGAAGTGGTGGTACTAGTGTGATGATGAAGGTTTAAAGAGGTGTTTCAATGGAGGTTGAGGGAGAAGAACCAAGGACAAAGAAGAGGATGGAGGGGCGGCTGTGGGGTCTGCAACGGGAGTTTAAGGTTTCAAATGGGAAAGAAAAAAGAAGGTAATAGAAGATTTGCAAAACGACATCGTTTTGGTTCACGTAGAAACTTCGGGGACCGATTTGTCCCCTGTTAGAAACTCCATTGCACGCGTGTCACTTAATGTCCACGTAGGACAAAGTTAACGGTCCACGTAGGACTACTCCGTCACTCATTAACGGGGGAGTTGACGGAGGGACGGTTATGTCTCACGAAATTTAAGTTCAGGTACTGCGAACCTAATAAAATTTGATCAGGAACGGAAGTGAGCACTGAAGAAAAGTTTAGGGACAGATTTGGGTATTTACTCTAATTTCATTGAACAGATCTAAACGAAATGAATGTGAAATTACCAAATTATCCCTCATTCTTCTTTTAGATATCTCATCCACCCTCACTCCCTTTATTCTCTCTTCTTCTTCTCCTTTTAACTCACCAAAACCTTCATCTCTCTTTCTATTCCTTCACACAACAAACAACAAACAAAAACTTTATTCCTTTGTTTGTTCCATTCTCAACCATCTCACTTCAAACACCTCAAAAAGGGATGGCTATGTAAAGAATACACAAAAATAAAACAAAAAAAAATACACACAAAAACTTTGTCCCCTTTGTTTGTTCCTTTCTCTATTTTTTCTTAATTTTTGGTAACAACATTTACATGAGGTGTTTTTTTCTGTGTCTTTTACTTAGTCACTCTTTTTGGTGTGTTTGAGGTGATATTGTTGAGAAAGGAATAAATAAATAAAGAGGACAAAATTGTTGTTTGTTGTTTGTTGTATGAAGAAATAAAAAGAGAGTGATATAAAGGTTTTGATGTGTTGAGAGGAAGAGAAAAAGAAAGAAAGGGAAGGAAGGTGAGAGAGACATATGGAAGAAGAAGAAGGAAGGATAATTTGGTCAACTCACATCCACTCTGTTAAGATCTGTCCAATAAAGTTAACGGTTGGAGTATTTTGACAAACTTAATTATCTTTTGGGGGCTAATTTGTCAAAAAGATGTTTTGGGGTTCTTTTTATCAACTACAAAATCTTTTGGGGTCAATTTGGTAGTTCACTCTTTTTTAATCTACCAAGACAACACAGCTAGTGAGATGGAAATAAGTTTCGGGAGAGAATAAAAATCTGGAAAGAGCTCCGGTTTAGAGATATACTACTGATTACTACATCATCCAAGCATGAATATGCGCATTCACCTGCTATATGGGAAGGACTAAGCTAATGAAAAATCGCAGCTTAGATCCCTGATCTTAGCAAAGAATGGAGTGAGTAGTAGCACATTTTTAAGTACTACTACAATCTACTCTCCACCCTTGCAGCTTAACTCGTCCAGTGATTTTCTTATGAGATCAAATTCTGTAGCAGGAGTTTTTAAGCTGCCTCCTATGCTGGATTTACTCTTAAATCTTTTGCGGTGTGAAAATTTTCAGTAGGCTATAGGCTTTATGCCCTGGGGATGAGTTGGCTATCTCCCTTAAAATAATAAAACTATTAACAACCCGAATACCAGAATATGATGTTTAAACTGATTTATGAAGTAACATTATGTTCTGCACATTGTTTACACAGGAACCTTTTGTCAACATCCCAGATGATACAATCCGTGAAGCTTTGAAAGTAGTCCTCGGTATGAAAGACTCTTGAACTTAACTAATGTAATAGCACAGCTTGTTAAAGTGATGTAGTAACCCAATTGTTGGTTATTTTTCTTGCTCTAGATGTCAGGAACCACCCCCTGCTGATTCATTGTAAACGAGGGAAGGTATTCTTTCTCCATTCTTTGCTAATCAAATCTACAGCTATTTTCATTATATTTCCGAGTTATGAATCTCCAATCATCATACAGTGTATTGAAATTGAACAGCACCGCACTGGTTGCCTCGTGGGATGCATAAGAAGATTGCAGAGATGGTGCCTAACATCTGTTTTTGACGAGTACCAAAGGTTTGCTGGCGCCAAGGCCAGAGTGTCAGATCAGAGGTTCATCGAATTGTTCGACATTTCTTGTTTCAAGCACCACCCGCTGTCATTTTCATGCTCCAGGAGATAGAAATAATTATGGGATGCTTTAGATGCTGCTGCTGCTTCCTCCCATGGAATATTTCCATGATGAAGAGAAGTGTATTAATTAGTCTTTTATCCGCCTCTATTGTATGTTGAGGAGGATGATTAGTACTTCTAATATGACATGTTATAGTTCCTATGTTTTCTATTTCAATGGTGGATGTCCAATTCAACAATTTATGAAAAGCTCTCGAGTGTTATGAGAAGGCAGCAAATATAGTGGTCCAAATGTCATATCAGTTCCTGGTTGCCTTACATTAAAAATTTTCAAGTAAAACGGAAGAGGAATACTTTAAGTAATTGTGGTTTAAGCTAGGTTTAAGCTTTTTCCGCTAACCAGTAACAATGATTATCTCAGATAAAAGATGGCCATAACGAAGAGAACATCTCACATTTTCCTGGTAAGACCAAACTACTTCTACTAAGACTCATCATAATCTAAATCGAAGACAACGGTTCTTAAGCATGTGGCGAACAGAAAATGACAATTTAAGGAGTGCATCAGTGAATGTAGAGAGTCCGCATGGATGTTACTCTCCATTAGGTTCAAAGTGAAGAAATTTTGGTATTTTACACATCATCTGCACTCCTTAGGATTCGTCAAAGGCACTATACAGAAATCAATCAAAACAAAACATCAGATGGAAGACAAAATAGAAAACAGTGTAGACGAGGAACAATCGATTCGCCAATCAAATAAATGACGACCGAAACGATGACTCGCCGATCTTGCTATGCCTCAATGTTCAAACATGATGACAGAGACACTCAACAGTCTCTTCATTCTCTCGAAAGGAACTGAGGCTTCTCTTTGCACAAAATAAATCATGTTATCATTCCGCGTGAAATAGAAAAAACATAAAAAAAAAAAAAACAAAAGCAGAGCAAATCAAACAATATGAATCAAACTTAATTGCTTCCCCGTTACCCTTTCTTCGCCGTCGAACTAGTCATGGCCATTGTGAATATGGAGATTATGAGCGTATACTGAAGCTATTTATAGAGTGATCAAATTAGTGTAACCCTACTACCCTAACCTGTCACGGGACCAAAATGCCCACCCTATTTTTGTTATTTACCAAAATATCCTTAATCCCTACGTGTATATGCACGCTCGATGCGCAAGTCAATACGAGGTAGGGATTATTATTTAGATCTGACGGTGGAGGATGACGAACTCACGAGGGACCCACCTTCAATAAGAAACTGATCAGGCAATCTAGGGTTTCAAACCCGGCGAGTTCTCAAAAACCCAACTACACTACTGAACTCAGCTAACTCCTTTTTCCCTAACAACTCACGCTATCTGCTTCTTCTTCCTCTTCTTCTAGACTCTTCCACTCGCACCGTCCCCAATTGCTGATTGATAGATTCAACTTTTCAGACCAAAAACTTGAGCTTTCATCTTTTCAGTATCAAGCGTAAGTCCTCTCTTACCCATCTCTCTGTTTGGTCTCCGCTTCATAGAAAAGATAACTTTTTGTGTAGAAAGGTAGCCACTTTGCTGGGTTTGATTTGATTTTATTTATTGGGGTGTGGATATAGAGATAGAGAGATAGAGAAAGAGAGAAAAATATACATATAGATGGGGAAATCAGGGGGTAGAAGGAAGAAGGGTGGTGGTTCAGCTTCAAACCAAGCTTCTGTTGATAGTTCTACTCCAGCAGCTAATGGTGGGGCTGAGTTGGATTCCACAATTTTTTTGAAGAGAGCGAATGAGCTCAAAGATGAGGGGAATAAGAGATTCCAGAGCAAGGACTATGCTGGTGCCCTTGAGCACTATGAGAATGCTCTTCGGCTCACCCCAAAATCCCACCCTGACAGAGCCATTTTCCACAGCAATAAGGCTGCCTGTTTGATGCAAGTGAAGCCCATAGATTATGAGACTGTGATTGCTGAGTGCACCTTGGCCCTTCAGGTTCAGCCCCGGTTTGTCCGTGCACTTCTTCGGAGGGCACGAGCTTTCGAGGCTATTGGCAAGTACGAATTGGCTGTGCAAGATGTGCAGGCCTTGTTGGGAGCTGACCCTAACCACCGAGATGCTTTGGAGATTGCTCAGAGATTGAAGACCGCATTGGGACCACGGCAGGAGGCCCAGCAGGACCTCCAGAGTCGCCCCTCCCCTGCTGCCCTTGGAGCTTCTGCTGTACGCGGTGCACCTATTGCTGGTTTAGGGCCATGTTTGCCAGCCCGGCCTGTATCCAAGAAGGGTGCCAATTCAGCAGGGGCACCAGCTGTCTCACCTAACAACAAGCTAGACAAGTCACAACCAGTTTCACCTACTGCAAATGGTCCTGAGACCAAGTCTCAGTTGCCAAAACTTGTGTTGAAGCCTTCAAATTGTTCTACAAAGCCTCCTAACCAGAGAAACGACAACCAGAAGGAACAATCATCTCATTTCTCAACTATTCATAGACAGCATTTGGAGGTCACAGTTCGGATGAGACCATTGAAGCTTGTTTATGACCATGACATTAGGCTTTCCCAGATGCCAGTGAATTGCAGTTTTAGAGTGCTAAGAGATATTGTAAGCAAAAGATTTCCTTCATCAAATTCAGTTCTGATCAAGTATAAGGATAATGATGGTGATTTGGTGACTATAACCTCTACTGATGAACTAAGATTGGCAGAATCTAGTGCTGACAGCCATCTTATAAAAGAACCTGAAGCAGAAAAAAGTGATTCCTTTGGGATGCTGAGACTGCATATTGTTGATGTTAATCCTGAACAGGAGCCTCCTTTGTTGGAAGAAGAGGAAGAGAAACCTGTTGAGAGTGAAGGGATCAAAGGAGATGAGAGTGCATCTAATTCCTCCCTCAGTGAATCTGTCCCCGAAGTTCCTGATGCTGAAGTTGATAAGACAGGGAAGGATGCTCCAAAGGAAAAAGCAGGAACCACAGCAGATACAGAATGCAAAGAAGTGGAAATGGATGATTGGTTGTTTGAATTTGCTCAACTTTTCCGCTCACATGTTGGTATTGATCCAGATGCTCATATAGACTTGCATGAGCTTGGGATGGAGCTTTGTTCAGAGGCACTTGAGGAAACAGTAACTAGTGAAGAGGCTCAGGAACTCTTCAACAAGGCTGCTTCAAAGTTCCAGGAGGTGGCTGCTTTGGCATTCTTCAACTGGGGAAATGTTCACATGTGTGCAGCTAGGAAGAGGATACCGTTAGATGAGAATGCTGGGAAGGAGGTAGTGGCAGAGCAACTTCAAGTGGCTTATGACTGGGTCAAGGAAAAATATTCTTTGGCAAGAGAGAAGTATGAGGAAGCACTCTTGATCAAACCAGATTTCTATGAGGGGCTGTTGGCTCTCGGGCAGCAACAATTTGAAATGGCTAAACTTTATTGGTCTTTTGCACTTGCTAAGAAAATTGATCTATCAGGCTGGGATGCTACTGAGACCCTTGAACTATTTGACAGTGCGGAGAAGAAAATGAAAGCTGCAACTGATATGTGGGAGAAGCTGGAGGAACAGAGAGCTAAAGAGCTTAAGGACCCAAATGCGACAAAGAAAGAGGATATATTGAGAAGAAGAAAGAAAAAGGAAGGGGCTGCTGAAGCCGAGTCCTCCAGTGTTGGTGGTCAGGGTGATCTATCTGCAGAAGAAGCTGCTGAGCAAGCCGCTGTTATGAGATCCCAGATTCACCTCTTCTGGGGTAATATGCTTTTTGAAAGATCCCAAGTTGAATGCAAATTAGGAATGAGTGGTTGGAAGGAAAAGCTTGAAGCTGCCACTGAGCGCTTTAAGCTTGCTGGAGCTTCTGAAGCCGATATTTCAATGGTTCTAAAGAATCATTGCTCAAATGGAGATGCAAAAGAAGGAGATGACAAAAAGATTGAGAACTCACAACTCAATAAGTCTGGTGGAGTAGAGAACAATGAGGCTACTCAAATATCCGATAAGTGATGCGGCTTGGAAATCTATTTCACGTATGCCTTCAATGAAGACTGGACAAAGAATGCCCTTTTCTTTCTGTGCTCAAAAAGGGATATATCTGAATTCTTTTTTAATAGAAATTTCTAAACTTAGGGTGCCTTAACTAGATAGTTCGCCATTTTTCATTTTCTTTTCACGGAAGTTCTTGGGGATCTAATGAAGGGAGATTATTTTTGAACATTATTTTACACAGTCTTGAGTTTCTGGTATTGAATTTCACTTGCTAAATACCAGTCTTCCTTGTCCCATGCACACTTTTTCACCCTATTTGTTTTGTGGGTCTTTTCTATACTAATATGCTGCATAATTTTCCTATTTTGTTTTATAGTGTTATACGTTAGACTAATTTCTATTCTGTCATAGACGTGTTATGGCAAAGTAAAAGCAGAAAAAGGAACAAAATTGATGAAATCCTCCACGCTATGCCTTTTAAATCCGAAGTCTAATTGAGGGGCAAAGTCCAATGGTTCTGTGAGGAATGGTTTCTATCATTGGTGAACATGTTGCATGATATAAACTGAATAGGACTTGTCTGTGTGTGATTGTGATGTCTTGCAGTGACATGTGTTCACATAGATAAGTATGAATCTCTTTCACGTTTCAGTTTGTGACTCTGATTTCGTGCCACCTTGGTATTTCCTTATTGACCAAAAAAATAGATTCGTGACTTGCTTTTCATGATTTTTTCAACACCAAAGTCCTGTTCACATTATTTTAAACGTGTCGATTCCATATTTATATCTTTTCCGCATTTAACAGTATTTGTTTCGAAACAGAATGAAATCTTGCGTTGTTGGTTTGACGTTAGCACATCAATTCTAAACAGTCATCACAACCTTATTAACACTGTTTTTGTTTTGTTTTTCTCTCTTTATTTCTTCCCCTTTTTGTTCATGGCTTGCATCGCATGCTGGTCTTTCTTGTCAACGTGTACAACTGAATATTGAGCAATTTATGCAGCTTCAACCGGGAAGTAGGCAGATGTTAGTAATAAAATGATCATTGTGGTCCCTATGGAGCATTATTACCGATTGAAATTGCCCATACAGGCTTCATAGATCTGTTTGAACAGTGGAGCCATAGTCCATTTTAGTTATCTCATCAATTATATTGACCTACCTTTTTCCAACTCTTATCCTCACCGCTGAGTTTGAGTGTTGGTTTTCAAGGCCAGGGATGATGGTTTCGTACCAACTTTGCATTCTTAATATTATCAGCATTGTGGTTTTGGACTGGTTGCTATCCCATGACAGGGGTTTAATATTAGTTTATCTATATTATTATAATATTGGGTGCCTCAAGAGGGATCTTGGAGTGTACAGAGCAAGGAGTTACCAAAGTACAAGCACAAGTGCAAACAAGTTTTCAAATGCTGATAGGATCATAGATACACCAGGTGACCTATATAGCATTAAAACCCAGGATGTCTTTTTAAAATATATATATATAGCATGATAGAGGAATCCAGTTCATAGGGTGGAATAAGATTTAATCAGGTCATCAAATCAATTAATTAAATACTAATTAACTGCGTGACAGTGACTACATTTTTCTAGTTATTAGCTTAACTACTCTGTTACTCCCCAAAATTTTTTTATCCAACATCAGTTGACTGTCTGGTTGGATGATCTCATATAAAGTTGAAGTCTATTATATCCCTTTATTTTATTTTGTTTATGCAGTAGGTATTGAAATTCAACCGAATTGCCTAGAATAATTATTGTTAGGAATGCATATGGAAAGTCTCAATAATGGATGGTTTCATAGAATTAAAACCACCATTTGATTTCATGGACCACAGGCATCAAGAGGACAGTCTTCGTTCCTTCCTGTTACCATCTCAATTTTGATTTTAGGAGTTATCAAAGGTTCTGGCCCAACCTTACAACTTTCACCTTTCTAGTTGATAGGTTTGTTTCCTATCTCAAATCATGATTTTATATTTCCTAGCATAGTAAGCTTCTAACCAAAACATAAAAAGCATAATAAGCAAAGAAAGAAATCATGGGATAGTTTCTTATAAAATGGGTAGTAAGATCGGGTTGATATAACAGTGCACCATACATGACATAATTTAGCCACCACCTACATCACACTTAGTAAACTGTGGCTAATACAGGATTGTTATTTGGACATATATAATGGACACTCACTCTCAAATTCTTTTCATCTAACTGTCTTTTTCACTGACATGATACTGGGAGAGATGTCCAAGATTAATGTACAGATAACATTTTACATAATTTATTTTGAGCAATATATTAGATTTATGCAACACATGCATAACCGTGCCTCCAAACAAGTGTAGCAGAACAAGTATATATATAATGCCTCCATGTTCAGGCTGGCTTAGACAGTTGCTATGGGACCCGAATTAATGCTGGACTCCACGGCCTTCATAGCTTCAAATCTGGGCTCTTTGGCCTGGAATTTGAGTCCAGCATAGAGCTTCATGTAATCATCAAACACAAATTTAGGATAGACTTGGCTTGTCTCATCCTCCTTCACCAAGGCTGGTGCTGGAGAGATAACAGCATCACTGCCTGGATTGTAAAATGAGGCTAAGGACATTCTGTTTCCATCTCTTTGAGCAACTACTCTGTGCATCACACTCTTGTATTTCCCATTGGTGATGACCTGTTATCCATGATCATAAAAGAGATTAGCTGTTTCATTTGCATAGAGGTTTAGCCCCCCAAGATTTATGAGATATTGGTAAATATATACCTCAAGTTGGTCGCCAAGGTTGATGACAATGGAGTGGCGCATTGGTGGGACATCAATCCATTGGCCATCTTTGAGGAGCTGCAGGCCACTGACCTTGTCATCTTGGAAGAGCAGAATGATGCCGCCAGCATCTGTGTGGGCTCTGAGGCCCTTTATGAGCTCTGGCGTTGGACATGGCGGGTAGCTGCTCACTTTTGTCCCAAAGTTTGGGCCCTTGGACCCACAGAACACCTTCTTCAGGTAACCCTTCTCAAGCCCAAGATTCTCACACAGCAAATCAAGGAGTAACTCTGCCAGCTTCTCCAGTTCCAGAGCAAATTCCTTCATCGCCTTCCTGAAATCTTGTTGGAGATCAGGGAGCTCTGAAATGTTGGAGGCAGGGAGATGGCGTAGAAAGAAGGTGCTTTCCCAGTCCAAGTCATTGATTTGAGAGCGAGGAGAGTGGAGGCCTTTGGTTGCCACCATTTCTTGGAACCTTGCCTCCATGCACTTTCTGTAATGCTCTTTTGTCAGCCTTTCCACAGTGTCCATCAACTCATGACAAATCCCATGGTTCACCACCTTCATTCATTCATTCTATTCGATCAAGCTTAACATATACAATTAATTATACATAGTGAGTGAGTTGGATATTACTATATTATTGTACCTCAAAGAAGCCCCAGTTCTGACAGGCATCATTGATCAACTCCATGGTGGCTGCTCTCTCTTGAGTGTTGAGCTTCCCCATGTCAACAACTGGAAAGTTTGCCATTTGCTGCTTCTTAAATTTAATGTAATTTCTCTCTCACTCAGTTGATTCGGTGCTTCTGTCACGAGTCAGGGGGATGCACTGTATGCAATGAATTTATAGGCCCACGGCTTCAAGGAGTCCCTAGCTCTCAAGCAACCAATCATTTAACTATTCAAAAATGTATATTAATATTATATATATATATACACATACAGCAAGCAAAAGAGAAAGGGCTATATATGCTGATGTTGCCATCTCATTAGCTTTTTACATCCAATTCCTAACAAATTTAACACACTGCATTATTGAGTTAAAACGATCAGAACAACTAACTTAGCTTGTAGTAATCAACAATGCTAACAACTGAATAGTGTTCTGTAGTTCGCCTACTTGTGATCAATGAATAGTGTCACTCCAGATGTATCTGAAATTAAATGCAACATATATATATCTATATATATAAACAAGGTACGAACCGAAAGCAATATGAATTTTTTCTTCCTTTACCTATTTAGCTATTAGAATACTTTACTCTCAATTTTCATTCGATTTACTATTCCTCATTACATTGCGGTTTGTAAATTTTCTCTACACATGACCTAATTGTCTGAAATGAAATTTTACCTTGCCATCCTTTTCAGGTAGGTGCTAACCTTTTCTCTAAACCCTGCATTCATAGTCCTTATCTTTTTCAATATTCTTCACACTCATCTGATGTTTAATTTTCTTTCATGTGTTTAACCACGAGTTGGGGGATCACATATTCTTTTTGAATTGGAAAAATTACTTGTCATGTAAAAAACGGAATATAGATGTAGAGGATACAAATTAAGTGACGGGGTCATTATATATGTTTAAATAATTAATATCTTTTTTAAAAAATTAATTAGAGAAGAGGAAGCTTTCACCATATATATTTAGTGCCACTTGAAGAATTATATAAATAAAGTAAATTGGGTGGGAAGCTTTAATCTGAGGAAAAGCAATAATATAATAGGAATCAAGCCAAATCTAATGTATCTCCAAGTTTTTGTAAGAGAAAAGCAATTGTATATGATATAATGTAAACATTCTGATGATGGACCCCTACCATTCATCTCTAACATTTGTCTCTGAGAATTAATGTGGCCACCATCTTCCGATCCCTCTAATTGAGGTTTGAGTTATATTCGTTTCTGGTAGAAATTGGACCCTACTTCTTGGTGCCGTGCCCCTTCACCTTATCACATTCAATGTCATCATATATATGTTACTTTTTTCTCCCAGAAAAATAATTATGAATCTTCACCTATAAATAAATAAATAAATATATGCTTATAAATCACACAACGTAATATTTTAGATACCCCACAAGTTGCACTACTACTGTTCACATCAAGATGATGAATAGTAGCCTTTAATAAGCAGCATTATCTAAATCAAATGTGATTAATGACATCAACGAACCTCTTGTCATGATAACGATCGATATAACAAAATCAAATTCTCTCTCTCTCTCTCTCTCTCTCTATATATATATATATATATATGGTATATATGCCAACATTTGAATATTGCCATTACATATATATATGGGCAAGTGCACTGTTTGCAGTAGTGCTCACATTTGATTTGTCAAGATCATATTCAAATTAAACAAAAGAACTTAATGCCCCAATTAATCGGGTCATTACATTGATGGATTTTATGATCCTACATAGGGAAATTTTCAAAGGCAGAGCAGAGCAGAGCATATATAAGTGGCGGTTGTTAATGTTATAATATAGCAAAGGCAGCAGCAAGCTAATTAAGCATTATATATCATGTCGTATATATGACTGAAGTGAAGGGGAAACAATAAAAGAAAAGAAAGGCATCCAAAGCCATTAATAGTATATAAATAAATTAAGTGGGATTATCATAAATATCAAGTATGGAACTTGTGGCCAATGAAAAAAGCTATGCAACCCTTTTGATCGTCGCCACAAATTAAATGGCACTAATAATAATAACAAAGGAATCAATAGAATTGACAGAGATTTCGGAAAATGTTTGCCACATTGAATTGTTAAATCGTAAATGTGCTCTCCCTCCTCTAACATTAATTATTGGTTTTTCAATAATTAGTAACTTTGGGTGTTGACTCACGTGAAGTGTTGCTTTGTATAATGGCAGTGGCAGAGTGTGTGTGTCTCTATATATATATATATGTGTTGTTTACAAATGACAAATTTCTATCTATCTCTCTTTTTACTCCTATACATGTAGATAGTACACAATGTGCATTACGATTGAATTCACCACAGGAATATATTCAATTCAAACTTAGCTTGGACGACTACTATGATCAGAGAGCAGAGGAGTCCTCAGGGTTGGTTGGTTGGTTCAACACTGCAAATCATTTGTCATATCGCAAGAGAATAAATTAAGATCTCATTTTATAAAGTTAAGTTCTACAACGATATATGACAAACAAGCAATATATATATATTTGATTCACTGCTATGTGAACAGTAAGAAGCTATATATAGTTTTAGGGAATAGAATCATCATTCCCCAGCCAATAAGATAAAATATTATTCTAATGGAATATTAATGTATGTATAGTATACAAGGCCTAACCAAATTAAACGACAGAGAGAGACAGAACAAATATTAAAGGTGATTCCCATTATCAGTTTCTAAGCAAATGCATGAAATGTATTGATCAAAACAATGATAGATAGATATGCCTGCATGCGTTCCTTGTATCAACACATCCACTTCATCACTCGAATTCACCAACTACACTACTCTAACTAGCTAGCTATTATATTTATATTTGAAGAGGAGGTCACGTTTAGTTTAATAAAACACAAACATGTAAAAGATGTTATCAATTTACTGATCGGGATCACTCCATCATCTTTATCAAGAATCTCTTTTTGTCACATTACAAAAGAATATGTAGTGGAGGCATTTATGCCCCGAAAGTGACTGATGATAGATCTCGCATGAAGATTTTAATTAATACTCTCAACATACATTAATTTGTGTAATGCAATGTTTTATTTGTATGCATTATGTATAAATTAAGCTGTTTTAATTAATTCCCCCATTTTATATAAGTATATGTTTATGTTTTCTGTCAACTGAATTTTTGAGGTTTGGGAATCCAGCCGCCCATCATTGATGGTGGCATGAGCTCGATACCACTAAACCACATATTTATAATTATATCTATATATATATATATATATACATATATAGTGCCATCATTCTCATCATGCAGGTACACACATACACGAATAATCAATCGTATTCTAACAAAGTGATTCCTAGTCCCTACTCACCTCACCTATTTGGTTCGCATTGTATCCAAACCATATCAAGGATGTTTTCAGCCTAGTTTCATCTTTTAAATTAGCCATACATGTTTAACATTATTTAATATTTTATCAGCATCATAGCAAAAATATATTGCGTGCTTTTTTTGGGTGGATAACCCTCCGCTTCCAGCAATTGTTTGGGCCTTTGGGTCATTTCTTATGGGTCAGGCCTCAGGACCTTTCTATCTTGTTGGATTGGGTTAGCATAGATCTCGTTATATGTGGGCTCAAGTAATTAAAACACTACACTATATGCTCCAACTCATTTATACTTTTCCGGAAATAGTATTTTATTTTGATTTTTTTATAAGGACACTTGTTAATTCCCACCAAATATTCACCATAAAATAAGAAAATATTCACCATGAAAATATACTTTTTTATTAGGTATCCCTTCTTATTTTTAAAGTTATTCACACAATTACATGTTTGGAGTTGTGGTTAGGTAAAGCACTTATAATGAGGGTTAAAAATGTGTGAAGTTGCCCTTGCCTCCTACCGTTCTCTCTCTTTTTTCCCATGCGTTAAATTTGAGATTTTGAATCTTGCAATCAAACTAAAATTACCTGAATCTAGATCATTGATTTATTATTGATGTTTTCTAAAATCTTAGAGGATATTCTAATTAAGGTTTGTACTCATACACTAGTTGACAAACTTTCGTACAGTACTAACTGATTTATCATTGCATTTGCCTAAATTATTAAAATAACCAAAATGGTCCCGTTCTAGAGATTAGATCCTCAAATTTCACTCCTATATTATACATAGATTTCAGACCTTGCCTTCTTTCTCGATCCCGTTCGTATTTGTTTATTTATTTTATCAATACAAGTTCGAGGATAACTGAGCCTAAGATAATGACAAAATGTACAAGAAAGGAGAGTAATATGAAGATAAAGGAGGAGTAAGAGAAAGAACCTTAATTTTGAAGTGGTAGCTAGCTAATTCATGAAATTCAAAGTAGTATCGTGTTACACGTGATTTTGTTTTCCTCGATGAGGAAGAAAAGCAAAAAAATGGGAAGAGGGATTTGAAGTAAATGGTGGAGGACCACGAAAGGAATAGGGGGTGGGGTGGGGAAGAGGGATCCAAGAGAAGAGAAGAAATGATTCAGAAGATGTCGAGAATCTCGAGGATGGAACGATTGCAAAGAGGGCAGGTACCTCGATTCAACCACACCTCCCGAGAGCAAACCCTGCAGAACGTGTGCCCACATGGAATGAACGCCGCTCCTTTCTTCCTCCCCATGCACACGCAGCACACCCAATCATTCCCCTCTGCATCACCACCACCTCCCTCCGTCTCCTCCAGCAGCCGCATTAGCGATACCCTCCACGGCGTCCCTGATCCCTCCTCGCCTCCGCCCCCATCCGCCTCCTGCGTCCCCCGCAATTGACGCTCCGCCGCTAACGCCGCCGCCAGATTCATTCCCGAGCCCGAAGTACTCGGGCGCACACATTCGAGTCCAAACGGGTTCAGATCTTGACCCGGATTTGTGTCTTGCTCCTGCTCCTGCTCCTGCTGAGTCAGTGGCGTTGTTCCCCCTCCACCAGTTTCAGGCGCTTGTTCTTGAGCATGCCTGAAGGTTAGGGCTACCGGACGGAAAACCCAGGTGGCGCCGCAGCAACCCATTCCGGTGAATCTGAGGCGTTCCTTGAGAGTTCGCCTTCGGCGTTGGCCCCTGTCCACACCACCGTCCACTCGGTCCGTTAGGAGACCGAGGATGGTTCTTGCCTCTGTTTCAGCGCGCAGCGATTCCTGCAGTATGACGCCGAGTTGACTCATGGCGACGCGGAGGAACTAGAGCATAAAGGAGTGAGGATCGAGAAAGAGGTGAAGAGGATAAGGGAGGGAGGTAGGACCCCAGAGATCTCGTGAGGGATTTGAATTGCATTTAAAAACCCCTCATTCCCACCCTCACCCTTACCCTCCGCCTGAGGAAGAGGCACATAGATGGATAATGACACAACCAGATTTGAAATCAAAACAATACAATAGGACGGGTCCAAGGAATAGACTAAACAAAACAAAACAAAGGTTGGTTAATTATTCAAGATATGATATTTTTTGTGTTTTGACACTCTGGAAGAAGCAAGCCATATCGTTGAACAAGAGGAGAGGGGATAAGGGCAATTGGGAACTGGAGATCGGAGAGCTTGTAAAGTAAAAGTAAATGTGTGAGAGAGCAAAGCACCACAAAATAGAACAAGAGAGAGAGAGAAATTGGGAAGGAAGAGGAAATGGGGTTTCTTTAGTTTTGCAGTACAGACTACTGTTTTTGTGGTCTCATTTATTTATTGTTCTTTCCTTATGCTGACACAGTTTGAGGGTAACTCAGCCTAAATTAAATTTTCTCTTTCGGGTTACAAAAACATCACTTGTTAATAATCTTTATTATCTTTCCCTTTCTATATTTATTACTACTAATTAACTATTATTATATTATTATTTTTAATTTCTTAATACTGACCAGTCTCGCTAATCGCTATCCTATGATGTGAATTAGGATTAGGAATGCGATGTTTTAAATTTTGAAATGCAATAGGCAGGCTATAAAAGAAGAATAATGGGGTCGTTTGGGCAATTGTTGCTTGCCGGTTCTGCTGACCGGCCAGAGCAAATAAGTCAAAAGCCAGTGGCACTTTGCTTGCCGTGGGTGATTTTTTCTTTTTCTCATTCATGGATTCTTTTTTTTAGCTGCATACAGCATACCAATCAATACATAGAGATTTAATTATTGGCCACTACTACTGTGTAGTTGTTTTTTATGTTTTGCTGTTGTTGTTTTGGTGAGTGGTCCATTGAGTTGCACGTGTCCATTTAGGTGCATTGTGGGTAATGTTTTAGTAAGGGCTCTTTGGGAATTTTCTTTTGATGTCCTGACTTTGTTATTTTTCTAAAGGTGAAATAAAAATTAAAAAAATAAGAAAGGAGGTTGTTTTCTTGCAGAAAGTTATTCATCGAAGGCGGTGGTGGTTTGCCGGAAATCACCGACTGACCGGGATACATATACATCTATCTATCTGAAAAAGTCCTATTATATACATTAGGCCGCCATGGATCATCATTCCAACATTGATCATGATGAACAGAAGGTACCACTCCTTCACACTAAGGATGTACCAGAAGCAGAGAGGAACCTTGTTCAAAAGAGCCATAAATCAAACCTTTCAGAGCACAGCACATTTGGCAAATCTTATTCCGACAGGCACCGTCCTTTCATTCCAACTTCTCTCACCAATCTTCACAAACCAAGGCACATGTGACCCAGTTAACAAGTTCATGACTTGTGCACTTTTAGCCCTATGTGGTGCCTCCTCCTTCTTGCTCTGTTTCACTGACACCTTCAGGGACAACAAGGGGAATATTTGTCATGGTTTTGCCACATTCAGGGGATTGTGGGTAATTGATGGATCAACCACGCTCCCACCTGAGATGAATGCAAATTATAGACTAAGGTTCATTGATTTGGTCCATGCGGTGATGTCTGTTTTGGTGTTTGCAGCAATTGCTCTGTTTGATCAGAATGTGGTGAATTGCTTCTTCCCTTCACCATCAACTCAGCAACACAAGCGTAAGTACCACCATCTTCGCAGATCTGGCCGACACAAACGTGAGACACCACCACCTACGTAGCCGACCTTTAACGCGACAACAAACAACACAGACGGCGGCGTCCGACCAGAAAGAACTAGTCATGAAATTCACCGAGAAGAACCCTAACACTCAAAACCCCCAAAATCCTTTTATGGAATATTACATTTTCGCATTTTTTTTCAATCTTTAATTTTTTTCTCATTTTCTCACACATCACAAAATTCCCCTTTCACCCTTAATGATCATTGGACCCACTTGTCTGACCAAGGGGCACGTGTCCCACATTTAGCTACATGAAAAAACCACAACATCTAACCTTTAAAACCAACCACACCATAGTATCCCCTTAATTATTTTACTTCCTTGCTATTTGTCATAGTCTTGTTTCATGCAAATGAGTCAACATCATCTCCAGTTTGGTAGCATGTTCAAATCTTCCTATTTGATACTGATATGAATACTTACTCATAATCAATCAATATAATACTAAAAGTAACAATAGCGTCTTTATTTGACCATTACTGCCTTTAAGGTAATGATTTTTTTAAAGCTCAAGAAGAAGTGCAAATAGGTTTGGTTTAATGAGTTAATAAACTGTGTATCACTTCAAGTAGTATTGCCAAAAACCTTAAGCTTTTAACCAAAGATAGGAACAGAAATGAAATGGGTGAATTGGCAGTTTAGTATTTGGGCAGATTATTGGTCGGATATAAAGGCGCAAATAGCACAAAACATTAAAACGTTCGCATAGCACTAGCAGTGCAATGTGGTCGCAGGGGAACATATCTACCATATGTTGCTTGTGTTTGAGTTTCAGGCATCAAATGCCAACTCTCTTTGTTCTGATTATTGTTTGCTATTAATTAATTGACTTCTGGCGTCTGACAAGTCTCACATCACATGTTATCTCAGTGACTACAATAATTTAATATAATTTAATTTGGAAAAAGCTTTTGTGAGCAGTACATATGTTACTTAGCAGCAGCATCTGATCTAAGTAACGAATTCATGGGTTTTTGTCTCAGTCACAGCTAGTCAGTGCTCACCAACGTTATACTTGTCGTTTATCTGCTTCATTATAACAAAACCCTGCTTGTGTCGTGTCTATCTTTTTGTCCCCCCAATTTAATTTTTTGAGAAATATGGTTGGTTTCATGATAATATGATATTGATACTTTATAGTGTCGCCGGATTAAAGCCAGCCAAATTAGTATTTAGGGGAGAAAAATACAAATGATAACTTTATCTTTAGTTCTTTGTGAAATGGCAAGCTCCCAGAATTAGTGCAATAAATAAAGGGAATATTTAAAATTTGTTACCAATGGCATTTGGTACATGATAAGAACAAATTAGTGCAAACCTCATGAAAAACCTCAAGAATAAGAGTATGGTAGTGGTTGGAGTTCATTGAGATGTAATGGTTCAACAGACTTCTAAGATCTTTGGCATCTTGAAGGCGGTTAGCAGTTATCATCTCCATCATGGACTCCCTGAAATCCTCTCTTGGATCATACGAGCACTTCTCCATTGCCACCATCACAACAAACTTGGTCCCTTCTCTGCTTTGTTGCCTCCTTCTCTCTACGTGTCTTGATTCCATCCTCTCCCTAATCATCTGGTCAAGCCTCTCTTGCACCATGGCATGTGCTAGGCTTGAAACTGATGGGAACCTATCCGATGCAGAGCTCTCTGCTTCCTCTGTGGATGAGACGCTAATCCTGCAGCTGCAGCACAAGGCCTTGCACCCTCCTCTCTGTTGAACCTGATGCTGCTGCTTTGAGGCTTTCATTCTGTGACAGACACAAAGACAAAGCTTTGAAGGAGTGCAAAAATTAACAATCACTTATGCGAAATTTACAAGTGGGACAGAGCAGTGGATTAATCATTATGTTTTGTTCCAAGTACATTTCTAAACTAAGATTAGGTGTTAGCTTGGAGGGCAGATGGGGGACATGGCTATAGTTAAATGAGGCAAAGATCATTATGTTTAACTAGACATATCATGGTCTCAATCCTTTTAGGATAACATTAGGTGGCCTCATATCAGTAAAGAGAGAGAGAGAGAGAGAGAGGGGTCAGTCATGAAAGTCTATTTAATTAGAGCCTAGTTGATTGCGTGCTCTATCTATCACACTTGCTTAGTAATTTAACATATCATACATATGGCCCTTGACCCAGTTTCTCTTTGATATTATTGACGAAAAAGGATATTAAAAGGCAATGTTAATTGTTAAGCCTATGACTAAATCAGTTTAAAGATGTCTAAATTCCATGTCTTGTAGCCTATCTCACTCAATAATGCCCTGCTTTCTTTCCCCATAATTGGATGACTAGATGAATTGAATGAGTTTCTTCTGCTTTCAAGCATTTCTTTCTCGTTTCATCATGCTAATTAAAATTTGTGTTTGTTGAGTCTATGAATTGCTTGCTTTTGTGTGTGTGAGTGCGCTCTAGACCTAGTGGGTTTAAGCCCAATTATGGAGAAAATCTGACAAAAGATACACACAGCTAATTAGGAATCTCTTTAACAGATTCGTCTTTCATATGCTACGCCCAGTACAAATTAAAGGCAGCAAAGAAGGTGAGTGGGTGATTAGCATGTGATAACCATTGATTACGTTTCTAATTAGAGAGAAATATGATCCTCGTTTTCTTTGGCACCAATATGGTAATATTATCGCCATAGTGAGTACAAGCAAGTTGTTCATTCATGCCCCCAAGCAGCACATGTTGTTATAATGGCTTTTTAGATTACTCACTAAAGATAGATAAAGGCCTAACCTATGTCCTGGGAGTGAAAAGCAGAAAAAAGAACATATTACATAGAGTAAGTAGGGAAACACCAAGACAGTCTGTCTCTCAATTTTTTGCTTTTTCTCTATAAAGAAAGAGAATAAGTAACCGGGTGAATGGACTCGTGTCATTCATGTGAGCCACACAACACCAATGACAAGAGATCATACTACACATTACTTGAAAACATAACATTGGCTCCAGTAATTATTATTTGAAGAAAAAGAGTACGCTATAGCTCAAGACTTTCTTTTAACTCAATACTTATTAAGAATCCAAAAATGAGAAAACAAGAATCTCCTCCTCCTTGTGGCCGAAGACCAAAGTATCACTGGTCCCTTTTGCTTCAGCTTCATTACGCTAAGCCTGCTCTTCGTCTCTACGTACTCTGAGATACAGGTCAAGGCCCAAAAAGGACACAGTAAGTTTTATTTCAAAAGCCTCAGGATGAAAGATCCATAGGCTTGTTTAAAGTGACTCATGGTTGTTCAATATGTTAAAGCCCATCATCAGTTTGAAGGCCCGTCTTGTTCGACACTCCGTCCAAGAGAATACAAACATTGGGAACTGGACCGATATACTATATATATATATATGAAACATGCAGGCTGTAGGTTCTTCTGATTGTTAGTGGCGAAATGTCATCACTCTCAAATTTTAGTAAAAAAAGGAAAAGCAAAAGAGTTACTGTATTTGATTCAGTGACAAAAATAAAATAACTGAGCCTCTCCAGAGGAATATTTGAGATGATGAAGAGGGAATATACCCATGCTTCTAACTTTACACATATTTTAGTACTACCAGCCAAAGAGTGTCCCTTTGTAAAGCACTACTTAATCTAATTTCATTTAATGATAATCTCTCAACGATGGATAACCATTAACCCGTCCTCTTTTTAGTGCGTAGCTAGCGTACCAACAAAATTTATTTAAATTATGAATATTTTCGAAAGGAGTCTTGAATTTAATTAGTTTTGTTTGTACTTATCTCATCACATCACATCACTCACTGGAAGGATAGATTGATATCAGACTCTCACACTCTGTTTGCCGCTGCTAACAGTAACACTGTCACTGATAACAATGGCGCCGTCATTTGCAATTGATAGCGGTTTCACCGGTGGCAGGGCCACTCCTCCTTCCTTGACCGGCCGATTCGCCTCCGTATACAGTGATGTCCAAAACAGCCGCATCGACCACGCTCTCCCTCTCCCCACCGTCCTCAAAAACCCTTTCACCATCATCGACGGTCCCCAAAGCTCCGCCGCTGGCAACCCTGGTCTTCCTTCTACTCCTTCACTCTCACTCTTAACCATAATCGCTTCTTCTTCCCAATTTCAACTTCTAGTCAACAATTCGCGTTCCTCTATTTTTTTTCTTTCAATTTTTTGTTCTCGTTTTGCAGATGAGATCGCGAAGCTGTTTCCGCTGCTTTTCGGGCAACCGTCGGCGATGTTGGTGCCGAGCGATCCGGAAACGGTGCAGCCGCAACAGAAGCTGAAGATCGGTGTGGTTTTGTCCGGTGGTCAGGCTCCGGGAGGCCACAATGTCATTTCTGGAATTTTTGGTAAGGGTGATTTCCAATTGAAGTGAACGGTTGTCTAGATTTATGCGCTTAGGTTTCGATTTGTTCATTTGTTTTTCGTTTTGTAGATTACCTGCAAGATCGAGCAAAAGGAAGCACATTGTATGGTTTCAGGGGTGGTCCAGCTGGCATCATGAAGTGCAAATACGTTGAACTCACCTCAGAATACATTTACCCTTATAGGAATCAGGTTTAATTTGTTGATTACAAGTCTTTTGTGGATAAAGCTTCAAATTTTCCATGCATGTAGCTGACCAGAATTAATTATTGTCTACTTTAGTAGTTCTTGTGAAATTTTTTTACTTCAGTAATATCATTGTGTGGAATTGAGGTTATCCTTCCTTCTGATGCTGTAAACGTAATGCATTTGACATGCCTTCTATTTCTGGCTTTTGCATGTTACCATTTTTATCACGTCTTATTATTGTTACTATCTCGTTTAACAACAATGATCATGAGCTTGTGACACCTAACAGGAATGAGTTCTGTTGGCAGGGTGGCTTTGACATGATTCGCAGTGGGAGGGACAAGATTGAAACTCCGGAGCAGGTGAGCCTTATTTGTCTGCCATATAGATAGTTGATCTGAACTCTCATACATCTTCTGATCTTCAAGTATGAATAGTAATTTCTTTTGCATTTGCAGTTTAAACAAGCTGAAGAAACAGTGCAGAAGCTAGACTTGGATGGACTTGTTGTTATTGGTGGAGATGACTCTAACACAAATGCATGCCTCCTTGCCGAGCATTTCAGGTTTGTTTCAGAAGGAGTTTTATTTAAGGCATGATTTATGTCCAAGAAGCTGTGTTAATGGAATGGAATGCTGTTTGCTTGTTATTGTATGATTTACTTGCAAAGGCATTCTAGCAGTCCATCTGTTGCATAAATTCATCTGGCATAGTGGCATATACATATTAGAAGATAAACAGTTAACATACATGATTTATATTTAACGTTTTTTTTGTTTAATGTGGATTTATGCAGGAGCAAAAATATGAAAACTCGTGTGATCGGATGCCCTAAAACCATTGATGGTGATCTGAAATGCAAAGAAGTTCCTACAAGTTTTGGGTTTGACACTGCCTGCAAGGTGAATGATCTTGTGGAGTCAATCTTCACTGTGCATTTGTAATGTTGTATTGGTCTGATGTTAGCATCATTTAAACATATGAAAATGGTAATCTTTTCTTTTTAACATATCAAGGTGCTTTGAGAGCACCAGATGCATTGCATTTACTCCAGAGCACTCCCAACTTATTTTAATTCTTTATTTCTTTCTTCAATTGTTATCTCTTCCCTGAATTGTAAATACTTTATGGATGTCCCACTAATGCTGCTTTTTCTTTTGCATTTATCAATGATGTGCCTTCTGAATGGTTTATTAGTGTTCAGGATGTCATTGTGATATTTATGAACCCACTTTCCTGTCAATGCTTTTAATTTCTAATCCATAATTTTCATCCTGCCCCTCTTTAGTGCTAATTGCTAAATATTCAAACCTGTTACAGAACCTTTTGCATATAAGTTGCATGTTTACATGCTACAACCTCATTCCGATTTTTATGTTAATTCAATGCAGATATACTCGGAAATGATTGGAAATGTTATGATAGATGCTCGATCAACTGGAAAATATTACCATTGTAAGTATATGGTGATGGGGAACATGCCGTGACCGGAAGAACCCATGTACCATTTGTTCTTTTTCTTACTTGTGAGGATCTGTGGTCATATTTTGAATTCTTTTCTTTTGAGATTGGAAATATAAGGGTGTGATTGGTTTACATGTTTTCTATTTTCATTTTCTAAAAATTTGAAAACATGATTGGTTATGTTTTGTAGAAAATGTTTTCAGAAAATATTTTCTAAATATAACCAATTTTAGAAAACAGCATTTTCTTGTTTTCTCTAGAGATTGAGATAGAAAAGGGAAAATATTTTCTTTAAAAACGCGGTGGCATACTTGTAAATAACTGGAATTTTGTTTTAAAAATAGATGAAAAAGTTCTCTCTTTCTCTCTCTCTCCCACACAGCTTTTTCTCTCTCTTGCAATGACCACTCTCCTCCCAAAGTGCTCTCTCTCTCTCTCTCTTAAGTTATCACTCTCCACTCTCTTTCTCTCATATCAACGATGCTACATGTACACTATTTTTCAGCCGCTTTCAGCCACCAACAACTTTTTAAGGTGGGGCCCACAAAAATATTAGTGACAAACCATATGCATTTATTATGGGTGGCTGATGGTGGCAACATTTTAGTGTACAAGAAGCATTATTGCTCTCATATATTGAGCAATTCTTTCTGGCAAATACTTTTCTTTTGCTCTGTTTGAAACGTTTCCTGCTATAATTAAAAAACCATATGAGATTTGCTGATTTTGCCACAAATATGTTAAAGGATTCTTTGAGATTCTGATGATTTATGTACTAATGTTAAAGCATAACTGCAGAAGACATAACAAAACAAAATCAATGTAGAAAGATTTCCATCAGCCAAATAAAAAATGGGAGTTCAACTTTATTGATTTAATTATTTTTTATGTCTTTTTATACAATAGATTCATAAATAATAAAAAATGAACCAAGTTGTTTTTAAAAAAGATATTTTGATTAAAATTAAATAAAAATGGATGAAATTTAAAAATTTAAATTTGATTTAAAGTTAAATTAAAAATAATTTTTATATTTTAAAATATAAAATTCAATCTAACTTTAAAAATTAAAAAAAGAAAATAAACATACCAAACATATTTTCTATGTTTTCTCAATTTGAAAACAAAATTTATTTTCACAAACCAAACATATTTTCTAAAAGTTGAAAAATTGAAAATGAAAATTATTTTCAGAAAATGAAAATAGAAAATGAAAATAGAAAATGTTTTCACAAACCAATCGGCACCTAATAATCATGAGTAAACCATTTTCCTTGCATTATCTCAACTTTTGTATTGCTATACAGCTTCTCTACTTTCGATCTTGAATTGTATTTGGCTCATGATTTAGTGTTGTTGAAGGGTTTATTTACTTTCATGGCATCTTGTGTGTCATGGAGTTTCCGTTTCATTCAATACCTTAAGTATGAGGCATCAGATTTTTCACTACACTATAGCTCTCTCTCTTTCATCCTGCCAGTGCTGCTGCCATCTATTATAACTTATCTGTTAATTATTGTTATGTTGGATTTCAAGCATGGGGTAATCTATGTGTCATGTGTCTGCAGTTGTGCGGCTTATGGGACGTGCAGCCTCACACATTACACTGGAATGCGCTTTACAAACTCATCCAAACATTACTATTATTGGTGAAGAGGTTTGTCACTAATCTGATTGTTTTATCTAGTTTTGTGCAGGTTTTATACTTATATTCATCAACATGTTATGGTCTTTGTCAAATATTTGATTTTTACTTGTAAATAAATTTTATTTCAGGTTGCTGCCAAAAAGCTTACACTGAAGGATGTTACTGACTACATCGTAAATATCATTTGTAAAAGAGCTGAGGATAATTATAACTATGGGGTCATTCTTATCCCTGAAGGTTTAATTGATTTCATTCCAGAGGTGACTATCACTCTTCACAAAAAGAGTTTATTTTACTTGTTTTTCTTGCTGAATGATGTTTTTCCATCTGTTCATGTACAATCAATATGGAAACATCTGCTGATTAATTCTATTTTTGCCATTTGCAGGTCCAGCACCTAATAGCAGAACTCAATGAAATTCTGGCCCATGATATTGTGGATGAGGGTGGGGTATGGAAGAAGAAACTCACTGATCAATCTTTAAAGCTTTTTGAGTTTTTACCTCGAGCAATTCAAGAACAATTGCTGCTTGAAAGAGATCCACATGGAAATGTTCAGGTGCTTAATAGTGTTGTAGTGCTAAATAATATGCTTGCCATGTTTATTTTCCCTCCTTATGCTATTTGACTAGGCCTCAATAATGTTTGTTTAATATTTCCAAATTCCAATTAGGTTGCCAAGATAGAAACAGAGAAAATGCTTATTCAAATGGTTGAAACTGAGTTGGAGAAGAGAAAGCAAGAAGGCACATATAAAGCTGCATTCAAAGGGCAATCTCACTTTTTTGGGTACTTCATCAAATTTAGATATTGTTATATATTGGAGTTACGAGTTTTTTATTTGAAGCAAAAAAAAAAATTATAAAAAAGGTTCTATGGATCTGCTTTGTAGTTCACCTATAACTTGGATTAAAGAAATGTCTTTTGACCATACATTTGCTAAGTCTATCTCTATCTTTGACTTAAAAATACTGCTTAGAGTTTTTAGTTACCCACACTCGTTTAAAATATGCAGCTATGAAGGAAGATGCGGTTTGCCAACTAATTTTGATTCTACGTACTGCTATGCATTGGGCTATGGTGCTGCAGCCCTCCTTCAAAGTGGAAAGACTGGATTAATATCATCAGTCCGTGCTTCTCCTAATGCTCTTCCCATTTTTTTCAATTATCAACTTGAATATTTCTTCTAGATTGATCTTGATATTTGATTGTGGTTGAAGTTGTTTGGTAATGGTTATGCCATCAACTGAACTCTTGGATTCACCATGATATTTTTTTGATTAGGTTGCGAATTTGTGTGCTCCAGTAGAGGAATGGACTGTTGGTGGAACTGCACTCACCTCACTAATGGATGTAGAAAGGAGACATGGTATGCACTGAGATCTATGGGGGTGTTTGCTTTTACCCAGTGTCCATTTGAATTTCCACTCATTAAATAACCTTCGGTGTCCTAGTTAAAGACACACATTCATAGTTATCCCCAAGGGGGTGTGTGGTTCATGGAATGTAATTTTATTCCAGGAATATCATTTTCTATTCATTTTCAAAAACTTGAGAAATATTTCTGAAAATTTATTACATAATGATAGCATGGCTCATAGACCCATTGGTAACTACATGGTTAAACATTCCCTTCCCATGGGAATCTAACAATTCCATGTAGAAGGTGGGAATGAAACCATGGGAATAGTGGGTGTAACATTCCCTTCCCATGGGATTAAAAATTCAACATCCATGTAAACAATTTCATAATTCTTCATTATTATCTTCACATTCCTGGGTATGTTTCATTCCACGAACCACACGTCCCCCAAATGTTTTGCCACCTGCGTTGACAATCACTGCTTTTTAAATAAGAAAATAAGAAAAAGAAAACCTTTTCTTTTATGTATTTTTCTTGACTATGAATATTCACATAGACTTGTTTACTTTTTACAAATCTGTTTTTACATTCATATGTCAGAATTTCGTGTATATTTCATGTATATTTCATTTCCATGAATGCTTTCTCTGATGTTCTGCTCTTCATGAATTGTGTTTTGCTTTGCAGGTAAATTCAAGCCTGTGATAAAGAAGGCTATGGTGGAACTTGACGGTATATGCATTCACCTATTCTTTAATCGACCAAAATAATGATAACTGTATTTTAGTCCTCCGTGGAAGGATAAGGGGAGAAGTATCCTTTTCATTTACTCTCCATTTCAACTAATCAATGTGACATAGTTGGTTTCCCAAACTTCAGTGATGAATCCATATTATCCTTTTTATCTTTTAGATGTGGATTTGCCATATCAGATACTATAATGATTGCTGTCATAATAATATCAAGCTCTAACCATCTTGGGTACTTTCATGTTGAATCATCAGGGGCACCCTTCAGAAAGTATGCTTCGTTGCGGGATGAGTGGGCCCTAAAGAACCGCTACGTCAGTCCAGGTACTCATTAACTGTTTCTTTTATTTTATCTGAAGCTAAAGTCATTCTTTGCTTTCTAAGTTGGAATCTGTGTTTATGTTGAAGTGGAGTAACCTCATGACACGTTGATGATCTTTTATATCAGGTCCGATTCAGTTCACTGGCCCAGGGTCCAATTCAATTAGTCACACTCTTCAATTGGAGCTTGGTGCGCAAGCTTAGGCATACCATACCATGAGGCCTTTTCATATGTTCTTTTGGAACTACTGCGAATACAACAGCACATCGGAGTTGAGTTGGGACTAGTGTGTGTTTGTTTTCTTGGGTCTTTACGAGAGAGTGGTTTTGGAGGTGGTTGATGATGTACATTAACTGGTTAACTCTTGTGCTGTGTCAGCGTCCTCAACCTGTGTTCATCTTTCTGTTTTGGAACCGCTCAGTGTCTAAATTTAGGAAAACAAATGGTTTTTGCCTACTTTATGCTGTGGAGGAGATCATGCTGAGCATCGATTTACATGTTTTTCATGGTTTAGATAATTTACTTCGTTACAGGGCCGGTATCTTAAAAAAGGAGAGCGTAAAATATTTTAAGACTTCATTCGAAATTGATTGTAAACTTTTATAAGTCCTTGCGTTCTATTAAACTACAAACTAAATAACCTTTTTCTAAAATTGATTAAATGGAAGGGGTAAAAAGACACAAAGTGGAATTTAGAACTACTTTTGCGAGGACCCATGGAATGATAATGAGAAGTTAGTATGAGCTTGGACACTTCAGATATATACTCATGTCATTGAAGAGACACGAAATACAAATAAATGTTTTAAGTATAACTGGGATATCGTATAATATGACATGAGAATTTGACAACGTGACCATCTGAATCGAACAACAACAATCACTTGTGTTTTGACGAAGGACATGGTGGGGCTTGAAGGTCAAAACCATTTTGCCATTGTCGGTGCGAGAGACAATAATTAAGTACACCATTCATGACTTTAATTAGCTTGTAGTAGGTGTACATGCAAACAGACGCATCATCCATTCATTCAGATACAAACACAAAGAGCTTAAAACAACACTGGTTCACCAGCATGAGTAGGTAAGCATTTAACAGCTCATGCAACTTTGAGGCATATATATATGTATGAGTGACTAGTCATACAAATGTCCGGTGAACATTATTGGACATGCCCTTGACAATTAATTTACTTATGTCTCACCGATATGGGACCTTGGGTTGGATCCATAATTCCTTTAGCTTAAGTGGGATATGGTGTATGCATGATGGATATTTACATACAGAACATTGCTAGGGGCACAACAAAAAACCAGTCAAAACAGCCAACAATTAGGAATTTGGGCCACAATCACCTAGCCTATTAAAAATATACTCATGATGAAAAGTGTTCTTTGGGCCATAAAGTGTTAAATGGGCTTTATTGGCTGTTTTGGCTGATTTTTTGTTGTGGCCCAAGCAGTTACAGATATATAGATGTGATATTTATTTTGAAGCGAATAAAATAAGCACAACCATACAATTCGGCCTCTGCTTCTCTTGTTTCCTTTGCTTTTGCATCACTTTGGCTTCTTGTAAAGTAATCTTAGCTTATACGCTCACTTTTTCTCTAGAGGACACGAAATACCCATTTTCTCTTTTTTTGTAGATATTTTTTTTCTTCTTGTAAAACAAAGTTATGTGTATGATTTCAGTATTTTTCTATTGTTCTCGTAAATTTATCCTTTTAGACAAAAATAAAAATCCGGAAAATTATAATTCATATTTTCTTTCCTCTTTAACTCCTCAAAAAAAATTGGGAATTTTTTTTAAGTTAACCATGCATGTTATGTTAAAAGAGAGATGGAAAGTAAACACTTTAAATGAGTGAAAAAAATTCCTATTTAAAACAAATACTATAAGAAGGTCCTATTCCATAAAGCAAAGATGTGTAAAATCAAAGTATAATGATATCATTAGGATTCTCTGGTTCTATGATCAAAGCTCTATTTTCATATATGATTTGCCTTTTTGACGCTTTAAACAAATTACGGTTCACGGCCCCAAAAAAAAGAGAAGGCCCTTTTCACTTTTTACGGTGCTTGCCATGTTATGCAACAGCGCATGAGAACTGTAATAATCAACATCTCTCTTCACCACCTCATTCCATTAAATTGGAGAACTTTGATATATACCACTCTATCCTACATATATCAAAAATCAAAAGGACAAGAGGCTTATAATTACCACATTATCAAGTCTCTCATATTTACTTACTACAACATCCCAACAAGAATAACTGTCTAGCCATATATATTGATAAACAGTGTTATTCTCTAATGAAAGTAGTATTCCAATCCATTAATAAGTTAAAGAATAGTATGAAATATGTAGTTTAATAAAAGTACACACTCTTTCTTTAAAACAAAATGTCCACTTGCTGTTATTTTCTCTCTTAAAAAAATAATATAAGAAACTTCCTTCAAGATTTTTTTCCTTGTATGTGTAAACCTTTTGTGAATTTGGCTCCTTAATTCCGTGATTCGAAGTGAATCTCATAATTGTGACTTTCTGTTTTGTTTTCGTCTTTCCAATAATTATTCCACAAATGATCATCTCCATACAAACCAGCAGTGCCATCTTCTAATTTCAAGCCATTAATTAGACAATATCGTCTGATGAGAGAGAAAAATAATCCAAGGAATCTAAAATAATTATGTTATAAATTCTACCTCGTTAAACAACATAAGAGATCAATGATATAGTAGTAGTTGGTTGCGATCTTAAAGGCCTAATATTAAGTTGGTGGGAGACCGTCATATCGTAACTAACAACCGCAACAAGAAGAAGAATATAGCAAGTGACTATATTGTCACACTGAATTAGTCCATAAAGTAATTTAAGTTTGATTGAAGAATGAATAGAAAAGGAAAAGGAAAAGGAAAAGGAAAAGGGAAACAGAAATGGTGGAAGGAGGAGTAAGAGCATCAAGTTAAAGTCAATAGCGTAATTATCGAGGGAGCGAATTAATTAAATTTAAGACCACCACATATCAAAGTCATTAATTATATATAGGTCTCCTGTCCTAAACTTACCATGATAGCTACTTTACTTTGCTTCTTTTATTCTATTCTATTCTTTTCGACCTTTTTATTATTGTCCTTTCTTATGTATTCTTTCGGTAAAATGAACATTGCCATATTATTTATTTAATAGACAAATGTTTTGTGTTACTATATATTTTTCTTGTGCTCCAATTAAATTTTCTTAGGGGCAAATATTATTACTTTTAATTACACATAAATTAAAGATGCATCTAATTGAGGAAAATGATAAGAGCATGCATAATGTAGATCTCACTTACTATTAAAGTAAGTGTTTTCCTTATAGTTGTCTCATAATGCTAAAATAGTCCACTTAATCATTCTTCCATTGACAAGAAGGCCCTCCTAAGAATAATTAATTAATCTTAATACTGCTCTTTTAATTTGGTTGTGACTTGTGGGAGAAGCCAGCAGCATTTTCAAGGTTTGGTAGATAGAGTTGTCTAGATTTTCCGAAGCAAATGAATAAAAATCTTACAGGTTTAAAAGTTAAATATAAATAAATGAAAAAGCATATATACAGCTACACTTCAATCAAAGCTATTAGATTAATGTTATTTGTACCTATCAAATTATATGTATAACATACATACATTTTGATCCAAGGGTAGAGAAAAGAAGTATAAGTGGTGGAGTGATGTCACATCAAAATCCAAAAATAATGACGTGGGTGGAGAATATATGTAAGAGAAAATGTATGTACAAATATCATTATTGAAGCCATTAGATAGATACAACATTCGCAACTTCATTTGAGACTAGTTGTAGATATGAAAACTTGTTGGATATATATTTTTATTTTGGGGGCTTCTCAAATGAAGACACCTAACTTTGTCTTTAAGCTGAAGGGCCAATGAAAAATGTTATATCTATGTAGTACATTATACATCCATCCACTTAGAAAACATTCTAACAAATTCTCCTTCTTCCTCTTCCAACTCCAACCAACACATCCACCACTCCTTCTCCTCCATAGCCTCACCTCCTTCCCCCTTTGCTGCCAACATCCTCACCCTCCTCCCATCTCACTTCCTCACTGTCACCACCACCTCCATATCCGGCTACCACCATTTCTTGTCGACCCCTCCCCTGACCTGCAACTTCATCCCCGCGATTTCTTTCGCTGAAGAAATCTAGCTCTGATCTTCCAGACCTCTTGACGGAATTTTCTGCTAGCATCGACGGTATTAGCCTTCGAGTTATGTTATCCGAAGCAACCCCACCAACTAACACTAACACTAACACCAACTATCATCGTAATATAATATTATTTGACAACAAACACCCAGATCTATCTGGCTTTGATTAATTTTTATTTATTTATTTTTCATATTTATTTTTATTTGTTTGGTTTAATTTTCTCTGTATTTTGTTATGTTTGTGTATGAAATATCATCCTCAATTGGCAGAGGTCCTTAATTTCCTTCCCTTTTGTTAGTTCTCTGTTTTTCAATTTCCAATCTATTAATTTATTTTAATGTTGCTAGTATGTAGCTTTGATTTGTGTGTGTGAATGTGTTATGTGGTTCATTGTTCATGAGTTCAACAATTTTTTTTGTTATCTTAGTCTGCTTCTTTATTGTTCCGTCTCCTTTTGTCCCTTCCCCATTATATTGTAGAAGTACACATGTTCCATATATACTTCAATAGCAAGGATGAAGTTGCAGGTCGGATTTGGATGTTGTGGTGAATGGTGATGGTGAAGAAGTGGGATGGGAGGAGGGTGAGGATACTGGTGGCAAATGTGGAAGGAGGTGAGACTATGGAAGAGAAAGAGTGGTAAATGGATTGGTTGGGGTTGGAGGAAGAAGAAAGAGAGATTTATTAGAATGTTCTCTAAATGAATGAATGTATAATATACTATATAAATATATCATTTTTTATTGATCCTTTATAATAAAGACAATTTTAATTCTCTTCACGGCACTTTTTATTTTTTAGAGCATCCGCACGGAAAGTCTTATTCTATACTATTCATCAGACACATCGCTTAGAATTATATACTAAAGAATATTAGGATAAGATTCTTAATCGAGATAGGATCTGATATGGCTTCTAGTAGTGATTGAAATTAAAAAAATATAATGCTGTCTAAGATTTACTGAGATCAAGGCATATCTCTCTCTAATGTCCCTAAACCCAATATTACAGATTGGAGACAACCTGCTGGTAAAGTTTCCCAAGTATATATCGATCGAACTTCGAAGCCGTTTCAAAATTAGAATTGAATGCTGTATGCAATGATGCAGTGATCGAGTTTGGTTGGATAGAAACAAAATTACCAGAGACAGAACAAAAGACAGAGGAACAGAACAGAACAGAACACAAATAGATGATGATAGTAGGTGGTTATCAATTGCATTTGCGTCGTATCTGCATGGCTCTCAAATCAAAACAAGGAGCCACGTATCCATCCATAGAAACATCACAAATTGAGCGCTTCCAAATCACATGCTTACCAATAAATAAATAAATAGTTCAAAACTATTCCTTTTTTGAATAAATATGGTAAAAAAGCATCTTTAGTCATTTATGAGAGAGAGAGAGAGAGAGGGAGTGCTTCTGCTGCCCTCCATATAATGTGGTCCTAGAGTTAGTACATTTTTTATTTTATTTTATTTTTAAAAAAATCATGAATAATAGTAAGTATGGTGAATGATGATATTTTATTGATTTGTGAACACATAGTTGGTAACAGGTAACATATAGGTGGGTAGTAAGGTACAGGAACAGGGATGAAGAAAAGCCTAATCATAAGAAAGTCTCTGTTTGGAGTGGGACCTTGTTCATTAATTGAATAATGTTGATTTTGCCCTCACATGCCTCATCATTTTGCCTCCAAACAAAGGCCATTAATTAACCACAGCCTCAGCTCCTTTTCTCTTTCTCTTTTCTCTTTGATTTCAAATTTTCAACTCTTGCTCTTACACTTCTTCTACTAGTACGTGACTGCTGGGCATACACATTCCTATTCCTATTCTCCAAATGAAGTCCCCACGGGCCACACTACCCTTCAGCCACTTGCGCATTACTATATCACATCACATATCCTATCCCTTTTGGGTGGTGGGGCCCACTCGCTCGTCCACTAGTGGGGTCCCACTTTAGATTTTACGGAATCAGTTGCCACATATATGTATGTGAATGGGCTCAACATGGAGCCCATTTAGGATTGGGCTTCTTCATGAGGCACTTATATATGACAATGACATGTATGCCACTACATGACAACCGTAATAACCGTCTGTCGTCTGATTTTGATGCTCCATTTAGCCTTTTCCCTCCATATCCCCTACTGCAGAGCCCACGTTCATATACTCTGAATTTAATGGCATTATTTTGTTTTGTTTTATGTATATAGTATAACTTCTTACATGTACAAACAATATGCCTGAATTCAAAATTCTTACTTATATAGTATACTTCTTGAAGAGTAAAAGATTGAGAAATTTAATTTACCAGATTAATCCAGCTAGTAGCTAGCTAGCTAGTACTCAATGGATAACCAAGTGAAGATTTGGAGAGGAGCATCATGTGGTGTACCTGTAATAGAGATGAAGCAAGCACTCATCACAATAGCATACACATACATACATACAGAATAAACTGATCGGCTTCCATTTTTCAATTGTCCTCTTCTGATGAACACCTGACATCGTTACTACTTACTGGCTACTACCGATGGAACGTTGCATATTAATATGTGGCCTGCAATTCATTGTGTGATTCATATTCATCATTTTCTTACAAAATCGAGATTCTTAATTTATTTGCTTTTTAGTTTTTACAAACACATACATATATACACGTAAACAACAATTCCTATCAGCGTCTATACATCTCATTCTCATGTACAGTACATAGTAAAGCAATTAATTGCATATATACGCGTTGGCACCGCAGGATAATGTCGCTATCAATCGCCATATATACCACTTAATTATTAAATGGTGCAATAACTATTGCTGTTTGCAAAAGGATGTAATACTAGCTAGAATGATGAACACGTTTAAATAATACAGTTGTTTTTAATTAAGCAGCAGTGAATCTCTTTAGCAGCAATAATCTATTATTTTCTATATCAGCATTGAAACAATCAATATGTTATGCACAACAAATATTACGTAATGTGCACAACATATATCACATATTATATACAATAGTATCACATGTTGTAAAGAAATATAATATTATATGTATTATATGTTATGCAAAGTCTATTGATCATGTTTTAACTGATTTTCTATTATGCCCTAAGTTTTTTCCTTTCTATAAACTTTGTCATGCATCCAATAATTAAGTACAATTTATAAGGTCTATAGTCTATACCAATAACTAACAATAATATAAAACCCCGTGATGGAAAAAGTTTCGTACAATAATGAACTAATAATAATGATAACGAAAAAATATTCAATTATGAAGATTCCATCATAAAATCAAGTGATACTCTAGTGTAACTTGAACTTGATTGAATCCTTATAGTTGAATAATAATCTTGTCATGGTTTATAATAAAATTTGAATGATGATTGTTAAAGAAATGATTCAAATATATATATAGAAGAAATGGGGAGCATGCAAAAAGTGAAGTGCACCAAACCCATATATAGAGCACTACTACTGCTGCTACACAATTACAAATGTCAACTTTATGCAAATTAATAATATAATGATGAGAATGTTGAATTGGATATATGTAGAAGCCATTAGCACTCACTCAGTGATGCATGGGCAGGATAAATATTATTCTTCCACTAAAGTGTACTTTTGTACCAATAATATTTAACGTACAACATAAATACGTCCAACTTGTATCCAATGTGTGCTATCTATTTTACAGGATGTGTGCTATACATATATATGATGTACGTATAACACACATTTCATAATATAAATAGCACACGTTGGGTACAAGTTGGATGTATTTTTGTTGTACGTCAAACATTATTAATTTTGTACATAGTAGTGTCATCATGTGCACGGGATAATTAAGTACATATATATACTCAAGAAAGATGCAAATAATAAAATGGCCCCGATCACCATAGTTAATATTCAACATATATAAGGTTACGTCCAAGCTACATAAGTAGATGCAGTATATCAAGAAGGCAATGGCACTCGTTACCCCCCAATTTGATAATAACGTTCATTATGCATGATTATTTTAACTTTGTCACAACAACTATTTATATTCTACATGTCGCATGTACTAATCCCCGATTTTTTATCATATGACCGGCCACTGGTGCCTGATGAGCATGTGCGAAGATATTATTACTATTATTATAATTATAATATTCCTCAATTTATATTTTTAACTTTTACTGCTCCATGGAGGCAGATCAGGTTGGTTGAGCCTTAACTCTTGAGGACAAAGTCATGTAAAGGTGCAGAGGGGAGTTAATGGATTAAAAATAAAATAATAAATAGGGCAATTATCCCTTGTAGTACCAATAATGGTGTGCCAAATGTCACAGTTTGTATGACACATGTTCCTTGCATGCAGCAAAATGGACCCAACACAACCATCCATCCATCCATGATCTATCCCCAACCCTCCTTTCCCTTTCTGTTCTTTTTATTATTTATTTAATATTATTGATTCTTTATTAATGCAGTTGTAGTTGCAGTTGTAGGGTCCTTCCTTCTTTCCTTCTTGCTCACTACACACACTCAACCAGTCACTCATTCCCTTAGTTAGTGTTGGGTAGATGTCATAAGACAAAGACATTGAAAGAATAGAGAGATACAAAGACACAAATGAACAGAGACACAAAGGGACTGTGTCTTTATATGGTGTTTGATAATAGTAGACATGACACAAAAATATTTTTGTATTGTGTTTGATAATAGTGGATATGATATAAAAACATGTAAAAATGACCTTGCTGGATATAAATAATGAGAATTATGTTAAGTGATGAAGGGCATATCGATTATAAAATTTCATTAAAAGGATCAGTCCATTCCCGTCCCTCTCAGTCCTTCATTTCTGGAGTGGACAGAAATTTTGTGTCTTTCTGTCCATGGACACAAATTTCTGTCCATATGTGTCTCTGTCTCATGTCTCTGTCTTTTGTGTCCTAATGTCTCTGTCTTTTGTGTCGTAGGACAGCTATCAAAAGATAGCTTAATTCCTTTCCTTTCCTTTCCTTTCCTTTCCCCACCTCTCCAATCCATAACAGTAACAGTAACAACACTACCTTCTTATTCTTTTCCTTCTTCTTCTTCCCTTAATTAGCTTTTGTTGCGATATCTCTTCCCTTGTCTGTCACTCTGTCTGTCCATGGGCACAAAAGAACTCAACCCACAACCTCAGACTCTGTCACGAAGCAGAACAAGAAGAAGAACAATGGTAAAAACAACTGACGATGAATGCATGATGAGTACTTCTCCCGAGTTCGAGTTCTCATCCTGCCCACAGCCCAACATCCTCTCCGCCGATGAACTCTTCGTCGACGGCGTCCTCCGTCCCCTCCACCTCCTCTCCACTCAACCCAAACACATAACCCAGCATCATCCACACCCGGAAGCTCCCACTACTTCAGAACCTGCACCTCTGGGCCCCCCGGACCCAGGACCCGAGCCATCCGCCGCCATAACCGACTCCTCCATCGCCGCAACCACCACCACGCTCTCGGCGTCGAAGCGGTGGAGAGACATCTTCAGGAAGAGCGAAAAGAAGAACGCAGAGAACACAGAAGAGAGCGAGAAAGATAAAGATAATAAAGAGAAAACGACGAAGAAGAAAGAGAGAAAAGGTGGAGGAGGCGCCGCTGCTTCTTCTGCGGCGGAGCTGAACATCAACATATGGCCATTCTCACGGAGCAGGTCAGCAGGGAACGCGGGAACCCGACCCAAATTGTTTCCCGGAGCTCCGGCGACCCGAAAATCGAACAGCGCGCCGTGTTCTCGGAGCAATTCGGCCGGAGAGTCCAAGTCCAGGAAATGGCCCAGCAGCCCGGGTCGGGCCGGGGTCCATTTGGGCCGGAGCAGCCCCGTTTGGCAGGTTCGTCGCGGAGGATCCAAGAACCCTGAACCGCTTTTTTCGAACCCTGAAAAATGGTCCAAAAGAGAACCCGCAACGAGCCGCCGGTGCAAGGCATCATCCTCCGCCTCCGCCGCGGGCGGTGGTGAAAAATCGAAGGTTTTGAATTTGAATGTGCCGACGTGCATTGGTTACAGAAACCACTTAAACTGCAGAAGCGATGTGATGAACAGAGCACTTGACAGTAACAGTAACGGTAACGGTAACAGTAACGGTGGTAACGAGAGTAATGTCGGGGGTAAGCTTTTCAACCTGCGCAGCCTCTTCACCAAAAAAAGCCTTCTAACCTCTCACTAGTGTATTTTCTTTTTACTATTTCTTTTTTAACTGCGCCATACCTTATATAGTGTAATTATTTATTTGCTGCTAAGTTTTATTTGTTGTTCTCTGGTGCTTTTTGAGTATTTTTTTGGTTTTGGCTTTTTATGTTGTTGTAAAGAAAGCTACAAGTCTAAATCTTCTTTCCATACTGTGTTTTGTATGTAACTGAAAAAAGTATTCTGTTTCTGACTTACAACTTAGGATGTAGAACTAGATTGGTTAATATCATAGCTAGTTGCATTGCCATCCTTTTGTTCTCTTCCTCGTGTGTGTGTGTGTGACCCTATCGTATCTATCGGGATGTATAATAATAATAATATAATATATACCAATTAATTGAATTGTCTTCTGACTTTTCTTTCTCTAGCTATCTGTAAAGTGGGGCTATCTATGACTTACCTTCACTGTTAGCTGTTCTTCTTTTTTGGTTGTCTTTTTCATCTGAGTTTACGTGTTCAGAACTGAGCAGAGGATTTGCTTTTGGTGGTTGGGAGTGCAAAGAAAGAGTATATTCCAAGGGATGTTTGTTTCCCATCACTCTAAGAAATTTAATAATAACCTATATATTATTTCTTATGAAAAGCTTTTGGAGGAACTTTTCTTGTTACTCCATGGGATGTTTTTCAACTAAAAGATAGTAATGCGTGAATATAAATTCAATTACCCAATAATTGAATTCAATTCGATTATTGCATGGATAGAGTCAGAGAGAGAGAGAGAGATAGAGGTGCTTGTTCTGTTTTAGTTTAAAATATTTGAAGTGGTAGCCTGTTGAGAGCTTTTACAGATTATACAGGGGGCTTTGTTCGTGAAAGTTGAAATGATCAATGAAGCTCTCTCTCTTCTTTTATTGAGGTATCAGTGCAGTGTCTGCAACTACGTCAGCTTCATACTGTCATATATGGCAACCACCTACCTCCCTCCCTCCCTCTTGAATTCCACTACTTTTAATGGCTGTTTTCAATGTAACAGATCAGACTTGGTAACTAGGCTTATACTTCTAATAGGGTGTTTAATTAATTCTATATTTCCTATTGCATCGTTCTCTTTAAATAAGATGCATGCATCAAGTTACAACTTTAAATATTATTCAAATACTATCACAAAAGAAAAGCAGTATAGGACATTGCAGCTGGTAATAGGTGTTGCTCTGCTTTTGTCCTCTATGTATGACATTACTCTATTTTCATGTATGTATGTGACACCAATTTTCAGAGAAGAGTGTTGCTGATTTTGCCCTTTTAATTTTATCACAACACACTTTTGGTCCTTTTGAGATAGACAGACATTGATTGATGGATATTCTTTTGATGCTGCACGTTTAGTTCGTCATTGTGAAAATGCATTAAGCCTAGCTACACGTGGGATACTCAGCCTAATTGCGCCAGGTTGATCTCGTTGCCTGCAACTTCATTGCTGCGTGAAAAGAAATACTAGCAACTTGCTAATTCCTTTGGGCTTAAACTTAAAATGGAAGACAGAAAATGCTAACTTATTATTTTGATGTCTAGTGCATAGCTCTCTCTCTCTCTCAACAGCAAACTCTGATTGCGTCTAATTGATGATCTTAATTTCAGCAATAATGCATATGTAGGATGATAAGTAATGTATACTCGCACAATTTTATTTCAGGATTTTGATTTGGTACTCTCCCCAACTAAGGTGTCAAATGATAATTGGTCCACAGGAAAAACTAATTTAAAATTTTTAAATTAAATTAACCTGTTACCTGAACAATAGATAATGTTCAAACATTTAATATAATTTATATTAACACCCTCTACCTTAATCTATTTATAATAAAAGGTTCAATCTGCAAGGAGAGACGATGATGCGAGGGCGAGGGTGAACTGAGAGGGGTTCTAGGCGGTGGTGATGGTGCTCGGAAGCGCATCTCCGTCCAAGTCTGCTTAGTCCTCAATTTCGCCCTCACCCATCTCGACGGAACCCGACCCGATATCTCAACCCGTATCCCTAACCTCGCTATCAAAACCACTATCCTCAACTGGTGTCGTCACTCCAAAATGCTGCACCTGCCCGCACCGGATTACTCCTCCGTCCAGTGAATCGTTTGCGCCGCAATGGCCGCCGCCGGACCCTGAAATTAGGGTTTCTGAGAAGGAGTTGTTGAAGGCGGTGACAGATAATCCGCCAGTGATATTCTCACATGCTGCAACCGAGTTAGGTCGCCGGTGATATGCTCATATCCGTTGAAATTAGCGAGGTGGAGATCCATGGGCAGAACCCTAACCTCCATATCTCGGAGGAGGAAGAGAAATTGCTAGCGAAGATGAAGAGCAGTGAGGTTTTCGAGCAGGAAGAAGGAGTGATATCGCTTCGCAACGTCATAAGGAACAACGATGAAGCTAGAGTTTCGCTGTGCACGCCGCATTTGCTCCATGCGTTGCGGTCGCTGGTAGCGTCGCGATACGGCGTCGTTCATGTCAATACATAGAGAGGGGGAATGAGGGAGTGAGGGAGAGGCTGAAAGTGGCGGCGCGACAGGGCTTTGAGCGGCGATGCACCGTGTCAATCAGTTCGAGGAAGAATGTCAAAAAGGCTCAAATGGAGGAGCACATGAAGGTTGTGACTGCAGGCAACGAAGACAGAAGAAAGCTCTTTGGTGTTTTATTTGAAACAAGAGAGGATAGATTGAATACAAAATAAAATGATTATGGAGGACTTAAATGTAATAAAATTTAAACTTTAAAAATTATAAAATAATCTCTCTTTTTGACTTAACCTATAATAGCAAGTTAATAGATAATTGGGTACCAAATTAATCCCCTTTATTTCATTATGTTTATGACAATATATTAATGGATCTAAGAAAGTTGATCTAAAATTATCTTTCACAAGACAATTAGTAAACTTCTTGAGAAGAGATATTTAAGTAAGAAATAATAAAATATAATAAGTTGATGTCTAACTAACATTACTATATCATGAAGTTGCTCCTCTTATAGAAGAGTGGGATTATACTAATTTTTATGAATTCGCCCCAATTTTAATATGTTATATACAACATATATTATATGGTTAACAAATCATATATCACATGTCATGTAGAAAAATAATTACAACATGTGATATGTGATATATGATGTGCACAACATGTGGATACTATAATAAATGATATGTATATCATATAATATATATTATGCATAATATATTGACTGTTTTAGTTAATTTTTTCTTAATTATACACCAAATATTTATCATCTCACATACATGAGATCTAATTCTTCAAAATATCAATTACTTATTGAAGCTACCAATGATAAATATATCGTACACTTAGACTTGGTTCAAATGGGCCGGTAAACCCATGACTTCATCAAGGCTTGAACTCGAGACATTGCTTAAGGGACAACAAGATGCTTACCACTTATGTCAATCCTTGTTGATTGGTTTATTATTATTATTTGCAAACTATCATATCCTATTCTAAATGAAAGGGGCCTAAAGGCCCAAAGTAAACACACGATCTATACCATTGGGATTGTGTTTTTTTTTTCTTAAAAAACAAAAACCTAAAGAATTTGTATGATTTTCCTTTCTTGGAGAAAAAGGAAAAGCCAGATGGAACCACCTGGCAAGGAGCGCCAATCGCAAAGCATAACGTTGTAACGGCGTCATATTATTCCGTCTCGTACGCGCCCCCATCGAGCGTGACGCGTATCCATAATAAGATATTCGCCGCGAGCGAGACGAGATAAACTAAACTAGTAGAAAATACGAGATATTGTCTTATTTCTCTCTCTCTCTCTCTCATACACTCTTTCTCTTTCTCTCTCTCTCAGCAGCAAGCAAGGAACAAGGCAAAGAAAGAAAGAAAGAAAAGATCAATGGCGTCGAAGGACAAGAAAGCATCAAAGCCCTCGAGCAGCAGAGCCGGCAGAATCCGCACTCTCTCCGATCTCAATCGTCCCTCCGTCGACTCTGATAGCGACTCCGATGAACCCCAGGAGTACTACACCGGCGGCGAGAAGAGGTTCCCCCTTCTCTCTCACCATTATTTATTTTTCCATATAAAAAAATCTTAAAACTTTTCCAAGTATTTTGATGTCTTTCTGATTCTGCTGTAATGGGTCTTTTGCCCTTGTTTGAAATGCGTAATTTTTACATGTGGAAAACTATCCTGTTGAGGTAATTTTAATTTTCAAGGCGATTGGCATCGTCATGGTTCTGATTGGTGCTAATATATTAGATTGCTGTTTTTCCGTGCGTGATGCTAAATTGTTAGTTTAGATTGTTGCCGCTCAGCTAATTTTAGGGTCTCTGTCTTAAATTTATGAATATGTTCTTTTAGCTTGCTGATTATTGGTCTTATGATCATGAGAGTTAATTTGAATCGTGCTGGTATAACTGAAGTGAGACCCACAATCACCTAATCAGTGCTGCCAGATTACACAGTTTGTCTTCTAATGATTAGGTTCCACTATTCTTAGTTGCCATTACTGTAGACTGTGTCGGATGATGCCTTCCCCCTCCCTCTTTTTGCTTCTGTACATGGGGCTTTATGTTGACTTAGTGGAAGGCCTATTCTTCCTTTATTATCTCACAATCACATTGCATACTGTGTTGATATGGAAGAAAATGTTGCCCATTTAAAGATCACCGATCAAATTGCAGGCTGTCCAAAACTTGTGGCCTTGTCTTCAAGAGTTTAAAACAGCTAAATTATGCTTTCGTTTTGATAATTGATTTTACTCGTATACTTTCAAGCTATGTGGTTGATATATGGTTCTCTTTTTCTTATGAATGTTGGGTTTTTCAAAACCGATTTGGATCTAGCCTAACTTATAAAAAATTTGACAGAAAAAAAAAATCCTCAAGTCCTCATAGTGATGTGTTCACAAGCATCTTCGCTCATCCTAACTTCAACGGCAATGTTTCTGCATTGTGGTAACGTTGAAGTCTATAAAAATGCATTCAGAGATTATATTATGACTTCAAGCATTGTTCATGTGATTGTTATGCTATTTTTATGCTTGGTTGGCAGCTAGATATCTTAATTTTGACATTTAACATACATGTTTTTAGGATAGTTATGTATTATAGTATGCCAAATATTTGCATCTACGCTTCACTCATCTAGAACCTCAAGCACTTTTAGTGTAAGCTTACTGTTGAGTGTTGACTACCCTGATTGGGAATGTTTGTTCAATGTATCTCTTTTTTCTATCTTTACAAGGTGCATGCTCTTTTGTTGAGTAAATGGGATTAGTGAACATATACTGTTTACCGACATTACTAATCATACATCTTATAAATATATCTCTCCAGTTGGCTTTATAATTTGGTACTTTCCTATCGGATTTAACAATTGTACATTATATCTCCAGTGGAATGCTTGTCCAGGATCCCACAAAAGGTAATGACGTGGATGCAATTTTCAATCAAGCAAGGCAACTTGGAGCTATAGAAAGGCCTATTGATCAACTTCAGGAACCACCAAGGTCAACAAGTTTTACTGGAACTGGCAGGTTACTCTCAGGGGAAACAGTACAATCTGCTTCTCAGCAGCAACCTGAGGCTGTTGTTCACAACATTGTTTTTTGGACTAATGGTTTCACTGTAAATGATGGACCTTTGAGGAGTTTGGAGGATCCTGAAAATGCCTCATTTTTAGAGGTAACTGTAATCATGGTTCAGACTTCATAAATGGATTGGTGGGGGAAAATGTTGGAAGCCATGAGTTTGCATATGGCTAAAAATAGAAGTGCTGACTGTTATTCAGAATGTCATGTTTCAAGAAGTTTTCTTCTGTAGCTTACTGCAAAATGTCATTGGAATTTCTATCTGAAATTCTGCATATTTTGCTATTAATTGTTTGATGTGATTTTATATAAATCCCATCATGTTACTATGTTGGAATATCCAAAAAATCTGTTTGGGCTACTTATACTATTACTTTCTTCTGATTATATCAGTGGTTTCATTGTTTTCAACGTTATTTTTAATGTTTGAATGCAGAGCATAAAGAAATCCGAGTGCCCAAAAGAGCTTGAACCTGCAGATAGGAGGTCATCTGTCAATGTTAACCTCATAAGGAGGAATGAGAAGTATCCTGTGAGTTTTATGTTTGAATTATTTGTTATGTGCCTCTCTTTGTCTGATATTTACTATATATCCTGGAATCAATGTATGTTGTTTGTTTAGAGCTTTTGGTTGATTTTGTCTGATAGATTTAGAGCTTTTGAAGATTTTCATTGTTGAATGCAATCTATGTTGCTCATTTATGCATTTGATAGTACGATACTTTATCTGATGTACAAAGTAGAAGGGCATTTGATCACACGTAGGCCTCTCTAATCTACTGTAAAATCAGGACAAACTTGGCTGACATTGATAAGTTTAGTGTTTATGAAGATTTAATGTTTGAGATGACACTTGTATGTGGAATCTTGTATGTCCATCATCCAACCTACAAATTAAAAGTATGCTTTGTCATGTTTGCAGGAACCCGAAAAGCGCCATGTTCCATTCCAGGGTATGGGGAGAACTCTCGGAAGCAGCTCTAGTTCAGGGGCACCTGAGCCAAGTGCCATCTCAACACCCGTCAACGCTGCTCCAACCCCTTCTGCTGGCCTCGTGGTGGATCAGTCTTTGCCGTCAACCTCCATACAGCTAAGGTTAGCTGATGGAACACGCTTGATATCACATTTTAATTTCCACCACACGGTCAGCGACATCCGTGCCTTCATCAATGCATCTAGACCCGGCGGGGGTGCAGGCAATTATCAACTTCAAGTGATGGGTTTTCCTCCAAAGGTTCTCTCTGATGAAGCTCAGACCATAGAGCAGGCAGGACTGGCCAATTCGGTTGTCATCCAGAAATTCTAGCAGCTGTGCAAAGGCGGGCTGTTTGCTGCATTGTGGTATTTAGTGGCTTAAATGCTGTATCAAAGTGAACCAGTTTTCTCTTTATAGAACCTAGCAGTTTTTTTCTTTTTCTACAGTGACAGTTTTACTGAGGGCTCTTGGACGTGCTGTCCTGTTATTAGCAAATTCTAAAGGAACAGGGAGTGCGGGTTCATGGCTTAAATGTTCATGATGAAGTGAAGGGTTATGTTGCTTTAGGTCTAGCTCGGCTTTCGGCCCAATTCTTGTATTGTGGAGCAGGGTATGATATTTGTGTTTTTTATCCACCTAGTTGCTAAGTTGTTGATTGAATTTAAATTATAGCTGAGTTTATTGTAGGTTGGTTCATGGATTTTTCTTTTCGTACTATTAAAGCTAAGCTGCACCATATCGATTATCATTCGGGTAGTATCTGCATGAATATCCACAATCCCATTACATTCGCCATATTTGGTTGCAACTTTTAAGAATTAAGCTCCGTGGTTTTGTCTTCCTTTCTTTACTTTAGGACCTACCTGTTGCTGTTCCAAATTACGAGCTTTAGCTATACGGTAATGAAATCTTGTTAGCTACTAGTATAAATCCCTCTTCTTTTCTATTTTCTTCCCTACTTTCTTTTTTACAATCAAGAAAGTGGGAAAAATATCTGTTGATAAACTTATTTGAAATTTTGGCACCTGCTCCACCAATTCTATTCTATTCTATTCTAATCTTGCTTAGTTGGTAATGCTTAGGTCCCAGTCCCAAACATGAACTAGTGCTATCTTATCCAATTCCTGCTCTCTTAGTGGCGTGACATGCACAATGCAAGAGAAGGAACACGCAGAAGAATATAATCTATGTAGCCATTAGCCATACATACAAATAGTACAAGTAGTATTCCATCCATAATTTTCCATGTGGAAGTTCAACCACCAGTTACTAGTCACGATGATTACGAGTCCCTCTAAGATTGGTAAACATATTCCTTAACGCATCTCTTTCCTCCTACTAAATACATACATAATTAGCATTCTGCTCAATGTGTAGCGTGCATTTTATATCGTAGAACAATATCTAACCACTATCTTATCTTATGGCACCTCAAAAGATCCAAAGGATGCAATTGCAAATATGCTTATTAAGAAAGCATGATTTGCTTTATTATGTTATTATATGTGTTGGAATTTTATTGCTCTTTATTTTTCTTTTTGTGGGAAAATTGTGAACCAAAAACCAAATATATGCGGCACCCAACTTGTCAACTAGTAAGAAGGTGCAATCTGACTTGTCAAGTGAAAATCGTCTTAAGATACACTAATTAACAACAAGACTTGTTATTGTCTTGTGTGGCGCACAGATAATGTACAATTGCAAAGACAAGCTTAGCTTGGACCCACCACTGCAAAAAAAAAAAAATAAATGCTGATTTATTTCTCTATATCAATCTAGAGTCGTCATCCCAAATTAACTTAACTCATGAGATTAATTAATACTAATACTAACAGGATCTCTCTTATTGGTGGAGAACCCTTTTATGTATGTGGCGCACATTGAGTTTTGAATCCTCCACTTCAGGTTTTTTTGTTGTGCCCTTTCAAGTGGTTGCGTTATTTAAATTATTTCCATTCCGCATGTTCTACTTAAAAGATAATCAATTTAAAAAAAAAACGTAACGTAATTATCATGAAATGAAAGTACACAACGTACGTCCAAAAATATTCTTGGGAACAATGGATAAAATTATAAAAAAAATACAGAGAATGGGCTGAAATAATTAAACAACTTTCTTCTCAGGAGATTATTGAACAAAATTAAGGAGGAAAATTAGTGTAGATGGAATTGGAGCCACGCCAATTTGGAATTGAAGCCTAACAATACAACATGCTATGAACAGAGGACACCTTTCGTTTTGTTGTTAAACTTTTTCCATCCATATGCCACAACTTTATTTTGATTTTTTTTTGGGTACATAACTACTTTATTGTGACGATTTGGATTTGAATATAGATATTGACTCCTTAACAGATCATCAATGATATCCATTAGCAGAAAAAGTAAAACATCAATGATAACTTTGTGATTTATATATTACTGTAATTAACAAATAATATCGATCATCAAAGCTAGATAGTTAAAACTAGCTATTAATAATATGTATAAGCTAAGCTGCTTTTTGGCTCCTTAACAGTAATAGTGCTGCTGATTAGCCATCTTTTGGCTGTCATAAAGTAAGTATATATATAATCAAATCGTGTGTAATGATCACCGATTAAGCCTAAAAAAGCGAGTTTACCAACATAAATTCCTACATGACAACCTTCATTATTCGCAAGGGGGCCAGATCCATAAGATCTTATCAACATAATTTACCTAATTCATGATGATGATACTAAAATAAAGAACATTTTAATAATGTAAAAGAATAACTTTTTTAAAAAAAAATTATTTCATGTCAATCAAGCAACTGTGGATGGACTAGACGTAAAGTGATAGCATTGTGAAAGCTATTAATAACATGACCAAAAGGAAAAAAAAGAAAAAACTTGTTATGAAGGAATAGAAAAAAGAAGAGTAGGGTTGCAGTGATGGTGTCCCCTCAACCAGTGACGTCTGCCCACGTTACCCTCTTGTGAGGGATTCGCGTACCCTAATTTCCACTCCAAACCCTAAACTATTCCCAAGTTTTCAAACCCTAATCATCAAAACCAAAACCAGTCACGGTCATTATTATATCGTTGTCACAAGGAAACTTTCTATATATACCACCCTCTTCTATTTCAGTCATGAAACGATACAATCAACGAAATTAGAAGTTTGTTTATAACTCTATATAATTGGAAATTGGTGTGTTAGAAGAATAGTTGTTGATCGGTCCGTGATGTGAATGAGCTGGGTTGGGTTATTATATACCAAACGTGAGAAAAATGATGGATTGTGTATACGAACAAAAATAAAGATGTCAGGAGATTTAGGACCCACACCCACTGATTGGATTGATCATCCAGGGCTCTTGTGTATGTATTAATTAATGCTAACTAAAACTATTGCTTCTTTAGTTTGTCTCGACTCTCAAACATGCATGAAGTGGACATCTATCTTGCATTTCATTGCTCTAATTACTCACTTCAGTTGATTACTTTTGGAATGCATCTTACAATTTAGTCAAGGCTAGTTTCAAATCCTCAATAGATGGTAGTTAAAATAAGAAATATAAAGATCAGTGTTATTTTACACATTATAGTAACCTAGCGACTCAACAAATAATCATGTGATTATCAAGTCATTTTTTTATTATTTTAATAAAGAAATCATGTGATTATACATATTTTTGAAGTATATAGCCTTCAATTTCTATTATATATGAAAAATTTATTTGATTCAATATTTTGAAGACTATAGTCTTTATTTTATAATACAATATAGAAAATCATGAAATCTCATAATTTAAAGTATATAGCCCTCAATTCATACTATATGTAAAAAATTTATTTGATCAATATTTTAAAGTCTATAGTCTTTATTTTATAAGACATAACAACAAAAATTATGAAATCTCACATTTTGAAGTATAAAGCCTTCTATTTCTAATATATAGAAAAATTTCATGTGATTCAATATTTTAAAACCTATAGTACTTATTTTATAATGCAACCAAAAAATTGTGAAATCTCACATTTTGAAGTATATAGTCTTCAATTTCTACTATACGTGAAAAATTCATTTGATTCAATATTTTAAAGACTATAGTCTTTATTTTATAATACAATAAAAAAATTGTGAAATCTCACAATTTAAAATATATAGCCTTCAATTCATATTATATGTAAAAGAAATTTTGATCTATATTTTAAAGTCTATAGTCTTTATTTTATAAGACACAATAAATTTTTTTTAAAATCTCACAATTTTAAGTATATAGCCTTCAATTTTATCATATTTAAAAAATTGATGTCATTCAATATTTTAAAGTCTATAGCCTATAAAATTGTAAAATCTCATATTTAATTAAAGTATAAAGCCTTCAATTTCTATTACATAGGAAAAATTTGATGTAGTTTAATATTTTTAAGAGTATATACTTTATTTTAAAGTAATATTTTGTTATATAAAAGGTGTGGTGCTAGAGAGTAAATTACGTAGGCTGAGATAGAAGAGACATTCGGACTGTCCCACAAACTTTACCAGCTTTACTTCCTTAGCTACTGCAGATTGACACGCTTCGAGTGAACAATAATAATAATATAATCTGGGATCATAGATCACTTCGAGAGCACATACATAACACTGCTAAGTGCTAACTGAGACAATGAGATGAGATGAGTTCAGATATATATATATATATATATATGCATCCAGCCAGCCATTCCCCGTGTTGGTGACTTGGTGTATATATAATATTCTCTTGAGTTAGTTAGCAAGCATTACATCATAGATTAGATATATGCACCCTTCTCGTCTGGACTGGATCAATCAATTATGGAAAAGCAATACTCAAACTATATATATCTGCATCTATAGCATTTCTGTTTTGTAGCTATCCAACATACTAAACTAGTATACGCAAACTAATCAATGCAGATTTATAGACTATATTTTTCCTTAATAACCATAATCTATAAGTATATCTTCCCTCCCTACCTAGTCCCCTCGATCGCTGCGTTTTAATTTGTCAAACTTAACACCTGCAGCCACTTAGGAGTATTATTATATAATTTTAATTAATTAATTAATTAATGACAATAATAATGAAGTTTCAATAATGATGATTATTAATTGAAGGAGGGTGAAGAAGGTAAGGAAGGGTGATGATGAAGCTAGCATTGGAGATGGAGGAGCAGAAGTTGGGAAGAAAAGGGTCCAATCAATCAAGAGAGAAGGAAGAGTGATTCCCTTGCCTTCCCTGGCTGGCATAAACCTAGCAAGTTAGCTAGCTAGCTAGCTTGTTGCCTGCCTGCCTCTTCATCGATTTGATCGTTCTTTTATTTCTCTGTGTCCTGCTTTTTCTTTAATTTGCCAGTGAATTGCAGTGGGCAGTGGGCAGTGGCAGGGCAGGAAAGGGCGGGGGGAGAGGAGAGTGTGTGCTTTCATTGGGAAGGGTAATAGTAATACCACTAATTAATACCCACCCCTTCTTTCTTTCTACCTCTCCCTCCCTCTCCACTCCACCGTTTACATATGCAATTACATGAATGAATGAATGAAAACCCCTCTTTCCTTTCCTCTCCTCTCCTACAGATCTCTCTCTCTATATATACCCGCCGCGTGCCTTCTTCTGCTTCTTCCTCTCTCATTTAATTTCATTGGCTGCCAGATTTAATTAATTAATTAATGAAAGCCTATAACCCAATTCCCCAAGCAACATTATAGTATTAATTAATTAAACCCAAGTCAAGTGAAGTGAGTGATCCAGAGAGAGGGAGGGAGGGAAGATAGATAGATAGATAGATAAAACAGCTACTACTAGTCTACTACTAAGTGCCACCTCATCATCTTTGTAACTGACCACAACTGTACTATACTAATACTACTACTGTATTGCTCTATACACACCACTAGCTTAGCACTGTTGAGGATTTTGTGTGAACAAACGAAAAAGCCTGAACTTATAGAGACCATAAAACCCGGGAGGGCCCTGAACAGCCCAAACCTTAGCAAAGCAAAGCAAACCAAAAGTGTCTCCATAAATGTATATGTAGAGAGAGAGAGAGAGAGAGAATGAGAGCAGGGGTCCTCGATCACGTTAAGTTTTAAAAAGCCATATATAGTATAGTTGTGAATTGAAGGCAGGCAAAAGGGATAATTTTATGAGTGCGGTTGGATGGGTGGGTAAATCATGAGTAGTTGTTGTTACTTGTTACTGAGGGAGACAGTTATTATAATTATAGTAATGGAGGGTAATTGCAGTGCTGGCAATAGTAGCACAATGGGTTTAGGAGAGAATAGTAATACTACTGGTAGTGGGCTCTGTCCAATGATGATGATGCCTTTTGTGACTACTTCTTTTCATCTTAATAATACTAATCCTAACACTAGTGTCTTCCATCCCGTGCTCTGCACTTACTATAACAACAACTACAACAGTACAGGCACCTCCTCCACCATGCTCCACACTCATAACAACAACTCCAACTCCAACACGGGGGGGCTAGGGTATTATTCCATGGAGATTGATCACAACAACAATGGAACCTCTTCTTCTTCAGCTGTCAAGGCAAAGATCATGGCCCATCCTCACTATCACCGTCTCTTGGCAGCCTACCTCAATTGTCAAAAGGTGATATTCATTGGCCCAATCAACCCAACGCCTCCCTGCCCTGCACCCTCTCTATAACACTATCATATCTAGTGAAAATGATATGCTTAATTAATTAATTAATTTATTTATTTTACCTTACGTTGTGCACACTCAGTCCTTGTTTGGCAAGTTCGGATTCGGATCTGATGAGTTCGATCAGTAGACATTCGTAAGTAAGTATCGAGAACTGCGAACTAGCTAGCTAGCTAGGTAGCTAGCTATAACTATCTAACAACCAAAAGGAATGATGAGGACAGTTGTTCGTTCAATTCAGTTCTTGTATTTTTCTTTCTTACTTTCATTCGTGGCAACAACAACAATATTTGAATATTTAGTATATATGTTGTAATTAATGGTGTGCGGTGCAGGTAGGAGCACCGGCAGAAGTGGTGGCAAGGTTAGAAGAAGCATGTGCGGCTTCAGCGGTGAGAACGGGAATGGTAGGAGGAGGAGGTTGCATAGGTGAGGATCCAGCGCTGGATCAGTTCATGGAAGCCTACTGTGAGATGCTGATAAAGTACGAGCAGGAGCTCTCTAAGCCCTTCAACGAAGCCATGCTCTTCCTTCAAACCATCCACTCCCAGTTCAACTCTCTCGCCGTTTCTCCTTCCCACTTTGGTGACCCTTTCCCTTTCCCTCTCTTCTCTTCTCTTGTCTTCTTTTCACTTTTTAATTACTTGATCATCACTTCCGTAGCCATTTCCTGTCAGATCATGCATGCATTGTGTCTTTCTCCATGCATATATATCAATCTAGGAGCAGATCATTGTGACACAAGTCAACAACTTGTTCATCCACTTTTCCTACTTTCAAATTATTTTTCTCAAACGGTTGGGTTTATGGTTTCCTTTTCTAAGATCTTTTTTGCTACTGGTGTTCTTTCTTTGCACAAGAAATCATTTTCTTTTATCCTTTGAAAATGTGAATTTTGTGGTGCTACATATGCGTGCAACTCAACTCTTGTCGGTGTTAGGGCATTGAATGAACTTACTTTTGTTGGTCTTTATAAATCCCTCACTTAATCGCTCCTTCTTCCTTTTTCCCTCGGAAATACAAGCCTTTACCAAATACTAGTGAAGTAGAGGAAGTGGCAGCTAAGATGTGAATCAATTTAGGTTTTGTAATGAACCTAGGGTTTCCTCAAACTGCTTGTGCTGATTAGATGACAAGTGTGTTCATCTCCACCTAGGTAGGTAGGTAGGTAGGTAGATTGAGTATTTGGTAGTTTTACTATGTTGGAAAGGATGAATAGTGCTGGCAAGCACAACCTCTTTGGGGAAAGTACATCAATTTTTTTATTAATATTATTTGATTGTGAAAAGTACACAAGTTACTCAGGAAATAAATTGTGTACATTTGTTAACTCAAACTTGAGCAGGGTTTTGTTTCTGCACTCGTCTGTCTTTATGGATTAAAAATAAATATAAGTTCCTCTACGAATTCAATTATTGTGCATTTGCATTGTATTATTACAAAACTAGTGTATGTTTGCGTTTTGACAGTATTGTGCATGTTCTTGTGTCTGCAGGTGCAGGTGCATTTTGTTATGTGGTTACTACAATTGTGTTTAACATGATGTAATTGTACACTAGTTTTGCATGTGTATAACGGGAAATGGATACCCACTGTCTTATCTTCATTGTTCTAATATACTACTTTCTAATATTAATGGTGCCGATTGCTGATTGGAATATCTACTATATGGAATATGACAGTTATTATCAATACTGGTCAAACTTTGCTGCTAGAGTAGTGTATGTGTGCGAATGACTCTGATGGCAAAAGATAGGAGGATAGGAACCCTATCGATACTGCCAGTGCCTTTGGATGTAAACATAAGCAAGCTTTTAGTGAATCCATGTTATTAATAGCCTCCCACTATGTATGGCCCCAAACAAGTAATGTACTACCGTTGGTTGGTATGAAAGTACACTGCATTATATTATTATTATTATTATTATGCTTTAGCTCATAATTCAACCAATCACTTAACAGAGCAGATATTCTTGTTCTTTATGCTCCAATTATTGATTAGCATTTCAATTATGGAGTAATATTAATTCTCCTTGTTTGTATTACGCAGTATGTTTTAATTTGCCCTTGAAATTATAGCAGAATTGTTTCTCAATAAAGTGGATCGAGGGGCACCTTACACTAAGTATTTTCTTTTCTAGTTATCTAGAAATTTTTCATTATAAATTGGATTGAATTAGGCATAATTTATCCCAATCAACTTATGCATTTGGTCCATTGAGTGTAATTTATATTTTAGCCAATAAATTATTGTTATTCTTATCAATATCTTGTAAGTGAGATTGTCTACCATGTCAGGGTCTTAGATGGAGCTAGCTACTATATGTTTTTATTGAGACTAATGAAGGACTCCAGTTTCATTTCCTATGCAGCAATTAATTTAGATCCTCACTTCAATGTGTTGAAGTTCTGCTGGCACCATTTGTTTGACACATGGATATATAGTTGTTACATCTAATCTAACAGTGATTAATTTCGCCTAATTGAATACATGCATGATTTGTTGGTTTTTGGTGATCTAAGTACATATGAGAAGGAGAAAGTGTATTTAGTGGCTAATTTATTATGTCATATGATGATCTCAGCTAGTGATAGGAATGGATCATCTGAAGAGGACGCCGATCTGCGGAACAATGCAATAGATCCGCAGGCGGAGGAGGGGGAACTGAAGGGTCAGCTTCTGCGCAAGTACAGCGGATACCTGGGGAGCCTGAAGCAGGAATTCATGAAAAAGAGGAAAAAAGGGAAACTGCCTAAAGAAGCAAGGCAACAGTTACTTGAATGGTGGAGCAGGCATTACAAGTGGCCTTACCCATCTGTATGTGAATTAAAGTTGCAAGCAAGGTTCTTCAATGTCCATATAACTAACTAGATAGATAACATTGATTCATTAATTCCTTTTGATTTACATTGACACAGGAATCACAGAAGGTGGCACTGGCAGAGGCAACAGGGCTGGACCAGAAGCAGATAAACAACTGGTTTATCAATCAAAGGAAAAGGCATTGGAAGCCCTCAGAAGACATGCAGTATGTGGTGGTTGATCCATCATCAGCCCATCCGCATTATTACATGGACAATCACAATCACAATCTTCTTCTTCCCAATCCCTTCCCTCCTATGGATCTCTCCCACCACAACCACACAATGCTTTGACACCTGCATAATTATATTTATATATATATGCATTTTATCATCAAAATGCAAATGCAAAGGCATTCATAAACTCTCCTCCTTTGTCCCTGCACACTGGACTGGTTCAAACCATATATATAAAATGTAATCTATTAATTAATTAATTGGTACATATCTATATATATGTGCATGTAGGAAACAAATCCTCTTATATATGTATTCAGTAATCCCAGATTGCTAAGTGTATTATATTAAAATATACTACTTTATGGTTGCACCTTTGCTTGGAGCATCTCGTTAAACATAAATTTATAAGGTGTTAACTTGCCCATTTCCAATAAGTTGGAAGAATCCATACAAACCATTACTTGGCATGTTCTGATTGGTTCTCTAATCTATGTCAGCGTCTAGTCATCATTTATAAAATTTAATACCTTATATTTTCTAACCAATCAGAACATGTCAAGTAATGGTTTGTATGAGTACTTTCAACTTATTGGGAGTGCCCAAGCAAGCACCAATTTATAATATGATAGAACGGGTGAAAAATATTGTACAACTTTTTCTTATATGCTATTGATCTGTCTTCAGTTCTCGGGTATTCTCATTGGATGTCTAATTTTGAGAAAGAAGTGAATGGGAGTGTGGTTTTTTGTAACTTTTGATGAGCAAGAGAAACTGTTGCCGTATTGTTCCTGATAAAACATATATTTTAGCATAATTAATTAATTACCTCTGTTGGTCCAATTGATTGGTCCTTATATTAGGCCGGCTCATATTAACTAACTTGAACATAGGCCCAATGATCTAAACAAAAGCGAAACCCCCTGAAAGTTATTAGGCCCTTAATTCTTATTCTCGGATTCCAAAAACTTCTATATATCTATTACTACTAAAAAGAGAATTCTCATAATTTTATTTATTTTATTATAAAATAAAAATTATAGATTTTAAAATATTGAAATACATGAACTTTTTATGTATAATAGAAATTGAAGATTTAATTTTTTTATTGTCTTATAAAATAAAGACTATAGGTTTTAAAATATTGAATTACGTCAAAATTTTCTATATATTAAAAATTGAAGGCTATAAATTTCAAAATTTGAAATTTCATAATCTTTTAGTAGTATTATAAAATAAAGACTATAGTCTTTAAAATATTGAATCATATGAATTTTTCACATACAGTAGAAATTGAAGGCTATATACTTTAAATTGTGAGATTTCACAATTTTTTGAATGCATTATGAAATAAAGATTATAGACTTTAAAATATTGAATAACATAAATTTTTCTATATATTAGAAATTGAAGGCTACATACCTGAAAATGTGAGATTTCACAAGTTTTTTAATTCTCTTATAAAATTAAGACTATAGACTTTAAAATCTTGAACCAGATGAATTTTTCATATATAGTAGAAATTGAAGGTTATATACTTTAAATTGTGAGGTTTCACAATTTTCTTTTTCGTATTATAAAATAAAGACAATAGCTTTTAAAATATTGAATCACATGAATTTTTCACATATAGTATAAATTGAAGACTATACTTCAAAATGTGAGATTTCACAATATTTTGGTTACATAATTAAATAAAGATTATAAACTTTAAAATATTGAATCGGATGAATTTTTCACATATAGTAGAAATTGAAGGCTATATACTTGAAAATGTGAGATTTCACAATTTTTTTAGTTGTCTTATAAAATAAAGACTATATATAGGCTTTAAAATATTGAATCACACAAAATTTTTCTATATATTAGAAATTGAATGCTATATACTTCAAAATGTGAGATTTCACAATTATTTTCTTTATTGTATTATAAAATAAAGACTATAGGCTTTAAAATATTGAACGACATGAATTTTTCATATATAGTAGATATTGAAGGCTATATAGTTGAAAATTTGAGATTTCACAATTTTTTTGGTCATCTTATAAAATAAAGACAATAGTCTTTAAAATATTGAATCACATGAATTTTTCAAATAGAATAGAAATTGAAGGCTATGTACTTCAAAATGTGAGTTTTCACAATTTTTTTGTTTCATTATAAAATAAAGACTATAGACTTTAAAATATTGAATTAAATGAATTTTTCACGTATAGTAGAAATTGAAGGCTATATGTACTTTAAAATTTGAGATTTTATAATTTTTTTGTCGTCTTATAAAATAAAGACTATATAGACTTTAAAATATAAAATAACATGAATTTTTCACATATAGTATAAATTCAAGGCTATATACTTCAAAATGTGAGATTTCACTAATTTTTTGTTACACTATAAAATAAAGATTATAGACATTAAAATATTAAATCACATAAATTTTTTTATATATATTTCTTTGCTTATGATTGTGGAGTGGATGACTCATCACAAATTAAAACTTAACAGGAAATTTCAATTAGAATGAAAGAACGTGGTTTGCCATTGTTCAGTTGTATAAAGCTAGCAGTGTTTCCCGTACACGGCCCTTATTTTTATGGATGATGTAACGATGATGTTGTAAGTGGTAATTAATATATAAAATATGATATAAAAAGTGAAAAGAAAAAAAAAAATGAAAGAACGTGTTCAGCCATTGTTGTAGAAAATTATAAATAAGTGCAAGCCAAACAATTAAACAAAATAAAGAAACTTCAATCAAAGAAACAATATTTGACCAAGAAATAATGATTAAACTGTTATAAAATTGGACCGACCACGTAATAGCGTAAGTCTGTTTTTACAAAACTATGGTTTCGTTTGCGCTTTATTTGCTGCTGCTGCTGGGTGTTGTTGCATACTTGCATTGCATGTATAGCGTGAGATGAGATGCTTTTGTTAAAGCAATATTTGACGGTAAAAAGGTATATAATCAATTACTTTCCTAACTAACCTTGAATAGAAGATGGTAACGCATGGACTATGACATGAAATATTTGCTCAACAATGCCCAATGGAATATAATATTACATTTGTTCACGTTATTAGTAGGGTTATCCTTGCTTATATAGTGCATCATTTATGAGAAGCATAGCATAAGAATAGAATTGAACCTATTATATTCGCAGCACTACTACCCTTAACTGGTCGCAACATACAATACAATGGCCAAAACGAGTAATTTAGCATCACTAATAAGCATCATTTTCATTTCGATCTTTGTGGCTTCTATAACTTGTTCCCAAGAAGAGCGATCAATATACTTGGTCCTATTGGAAGGAGATGGGGTTGCTTTCCATAGAGGTTCATCAAGTGATGATTCACCAAGAATTGACCCCAACAGGTTATTATATTATATTCTAAGATACGTACAAACCTTAGTTTACTTTCCATGATATATACTTCATTCATCACCAAATGAATTTATTTGAAAACATATATAACACATGAAGTTTCCTCTCATTAATTTGTACCATGTTTTTGCATTACTTTGAATGAAATTCTCAAGGACAAATACTGATCGATCAACCAGAAAATTTGAGATCAATCTATTAATTTATATACTTTTTTCTTAAATGAAATTTGTTTCAAGGAAACTGCCAAAAATAAAGGGAAAGAAGAAATTGAGAAGGAAAGAAAATTGGAAAATTTTGATGTATTCCCCAGTTTGGATTGAGGAGAAAAAGATGAAAAAATGGGGGAAAAAGTTATAGGACATGTAAAAAAACAGATAGGAAGAGAGAATTCATTTAAAATGTCGATTTTATCTCCCTTTATTTATTTCTTTAAATTGTATATTATATATTAAGAGTATATATATATATATATATATACTTGATTTAATTCTCCATTTGTTTTTGACTTATTTATTAATTACATTGAAAAATTAATAATTGTACCAAAACAGTCAAATAGTAAATAATACAATATTTAGGAAGTATGACTACAATTTTTTAATCAAGAAATAGAAATATAATTTTTTATTTAATTTTGTCCTCTTTATTATTTGTTTCAATATTAAAGAGAAAAGCATAATAATATCATTTAGTAGTAAAAAAATATGAGACCAAGACACTTTTCTAGGATCTCTCTAGGTTGATATATGTATGTCCACTACTTTCTATGTACTAAACTAATGACATTAATTAATAATAAGTGAAAATAATCCTATACTCGATGAATAATCATACTAATGTACAAATTTAATTAAATAAATAAATAAATAATCAGCGAAGGCGCCAAAGCACATGCAGAAGACTTGGTAGGATCTCAGGATCAAATTCTGCAAAGCGCTCTTGTGAATGGAAGCTACGACAAACTGCACAGCTTCAAGCACCTCATCAATGGCTTCTCTGTCCACACAACCGCTTCCCAGGCTGCAAGGTTGAGGGGTGCCCCCGGAGTGAAGGTGGTGGAGAGAGACAGAGGAGCGAAGGTGATGACCACCTACACTCCTCAGCTTCTGAGTCTGCCCAACGGAATCTGGAGCCAGCTTGGAGGGCACGCAAACGCCGGCGATGGACTCGTCATTGGCTTTGTGGATACCGGCATCAACCCCCACCATCCCAGCTTTGCCTACGCTCCCTTCGCATCCAATCTCTCTCGCTTTTCCGGTGCCTGCGAGTCGGGTCCTCTGTTCCCCGCCGCTTCTTGCAACGGCAAGATTGTGTCAGCCAGGTACTTCTCTGCCGGTGCTCAAGCTGTTGCCCCCCGCCTTAATGCTTCTCTCGATGTCCTTTCACCCTTTGATGCAGACGGACATGGCAGGTACGCCGCTACTTCCTTAGTTACGTATTCACTGTTAATTAATTGGCACCAAATTAAAAGTTGTGTGTGGTTTCAGTCACGTGGCATCAACTGCTGCTGGAAATGCTGCTGTTCCTGTTGTCGTCAACGGTTTTTCCTATGGAACGGCAACCGGAATGGCACCTCGTGCAAGGTCAGACCAGATTTCGTTTCATATTTTTCTGCCGTCTTTCATGGAATGTAGAATGAACATAATGTCTTTTGCAGGATTGCTGTTTATAAGGCTATCTATCCATCCGTGGGAACTATTGCAGATGTTGTTGCTGCTATCGATCAAGTAATGAACCTATCTATCTATGGATCTTTCTTTAGGTTTATTGTTATGTTCTAGGAATTCTGAATGCACCTCTTCGTCCTCGTGTATGCAGGCTGTGGTGGATGGAGTGGATATCTTAACACTGTCTGTTGGACCAGATGACCCGCCAGAAGACACATTAACCTTGTTGAGCATGTTCGACATTGCCCTCCTAAATGCGCGGAGAGCAGGAGTTGTTGTGGTGCAAGCTGCGGGGAACAAGGGTCCATCGCCTTCAACTGTAATCTCATTCAGTCCTTGGGCAATTGGTGTCGCCGCTTCCACCACCGACAGAACATACTCCGGCGATCTTCTTCTTGGAAATGGCCAAATACTATACGGCGTCGGACTTACAGGTAATTCTATCCCTCTCTTTGTCAAATGGATGGTTCTTGTGTTTGAGCTTCTTTACCTGCAGGGCCAAGTTTTGGAAATGGAACAATTTTGCAAAAGTTGGTGTTAGTTAAGGATGCACTGAGAATGAATGGGACATTCCCAAGGACTCCGGATTACATACAGGAGTGTCAACATCCAGAAGCTCTGGACCCTAGCATAGTGTTTGCAAGCGTTGTTATGTGCACCTTCTCGGACGGCTTCTACAACGGAACCTCCACGCTTGCTGCCATTGTTGACACGGCAAAGGCTCTAAACTTTTCGGGTTTTATCCTTGCTGCCAATCCTAGCTATGGTGATTATATTGCAGAGCCAATTCCTTTTGCTGTTCCGGGCATTATGATCCCTCGTGTAGCTGATGCCATGGTATGAAACACAACTCATTAGTCATCGTCGTTTTAATAGTTAACCTGAAATTGTACCATTAAAGGGATGCTTTTAAGTGCAGATTATATCAGAGTATTATGAAGAACAAACCAAGAGGGATGAGAGAGGAACTGCCAAAGAATTCTGTAGTAGAGCAGCTGTAGGGGAAGGAAGAGTAGCCTCCTTCAAAGGAAGATCACCTGTAGTTAGTAGATTTTCTTCAAGGGGACCAGATATCATTGATAAATACAGAAATCCTGTTGATGTACTTAAACCTGATGTTCTTGCTCCAGGCCACCAAATTTGGGCAGCATGGAGCCCCATTAGTGCCTTGGAACCTCTGCTTGCAGGTACAACACATGAAAATCCTAGCATTGATCTTGAACAGGTTCACATTCTCGGAGTACATTTGAGTGATTTAGCTCTTTTTTACTTGCAGGGCACAGTTTTGCATTATTATCCGGAACCAGCATGGCCACACCTCATGTGGCTGGAATTGCAGCACTCATCAAGCAATACAATCCATCATGGACTCCATCTATGATAGCATCTGCAATCTCCACAACCGCCACAAAGTTTGATAATCTTGGAGAGCCTATGATGGCAGAAGGCTTCGAGATCAACAGCCTGCATCCCTCCACTCCTTTTGAGTATGGGGCTGGCATGGTGAACCCCAACTCTGCCAATGATCCAGGCTTGGTACTACCATCAGGTATGCACTTGAATTGAATGCTTGATCAGCTTGGTTCTTTTAGCAGTTACAACATAAACATTTACTATTCTTGCAACAGAATATGAAGACTATGTCAGCTTTTTGTGCTCATTGCCCAACATGGACCCGGCTACTATAATGGCTGCCATTGGTGTACCTTGCGACAAAACGTTTGCTCACCCATATGATCTAAACCTCCCTTCAGTAACAATATCTGCATTGAGAGGATCAGTTTCTGTGCCAAGAACTGTCATGAATGTAGGTAACAAAACAGAGACATATGTAGGCGCTGTGCTCCCACCAAATGGAACTACAGTCACCCTAAATCCAACTTGGTTTACTATAAGTCCACAAGGAACACAAGATCTGGAAATTCAACTCAGTGCCATCCAATCAATGGAAAAGTTCAGCTTTGGCGAAATTGTTTTGACAGGAAATTTGAATCACATTGTAAGAATAACATTGTCAGTTTTACCCATTTCAGAATAATGAGCATCAAATTTTCAGTATATCTGGCCTAAGCCAGACGAGAAAGATACCTTGTGTAACTGAGTTTAGTTCATACTGTAATTCTGATATAATTGCATTATAATATTAATACCAAAATACCCCTATACATAGTATAGGCCTATAGCTTATAAGCTGTTGCTAAGAATCTAAGCCCCGGCCTGCAATCTGCAAAGGAATTCCTTTGTGTCAATTCATCTATAACAGAATAAATATGATAGCTTATTTTCTCTTCAGCTTTTAGCAACAAAACCTTCATTCTTCTGAGCATGATTTCCATGATTACAATGGTAAAAATGAAAAATCAATCTCTACTATCTGTCAGAGGTTAATCCCATGCAAACTCATGGTTGAGTATAGCTATAACAAATGAATAGCCTAACCAAATCAGCCAGTGGGAAAACACTGACTAGGAAATAATGAAAAAAAAATGTTTAAAATTACAATTGGTAATTACAGCCAAGGTTGAACAAACAAATAAATCAATCTGTCCTGCACATACATTCTTTACACCTAGGATACCTGTAAACACTTCTAGCCTTAGGCCTTGTCTGTACATGTTTAGTTTGTCTAACTGCTTTCCTCACTCTCTGCTCAAACACTCTCCACTCAATAGTAGAGTTCTTCACAAATATATCAGCAAGCCTACGTTTATTTGGACGTATTGTTGGCATTCTTCCTCCCCCATAATATATTCGATACCCAGACACCAAAGATGATAGCTGACTACCAGAATCAGTCATGGAAAATGCATCAGAAGCAGTGCAGCCTATGAAGTCCAGTGCCGCTAACTACAAGATAGGTTCTTGTTAATTAATTCATCAGATGAGTAACAATACTAGAACCAAAATAGATTCAGTGTTCTTTTCAAGCTATCATGTTCAGAGAGAGATTGAGATAAAAGCTATCCAGGCCCAAATAATGTCAAAAATCAAATAGTATAATAAACAATATACAGAGCAGAAAAAGGCACATAAACAGTTTTGTATAATGAGGAGCTTTCAAAATAAATGAAACAATGATGATAATACCAACTCACCTGAGATGAATAATTTGCAAAGGGTTCAAGTTCGGCTGAAGAAAGCAGGTTCTCTTTGGTGACTAATTTAGGGTACAAGTTGGTCAAAGCTACCAATTGTGAGTGACCTCCATACAAATTAGAACCGGCTACAAATACTTGTGTCTTGCGGTTAAAACCAAGGGCAGCAAGCATAAGGACTGCTTCTTCAGGTGTCAAAGGACATAGGCCTTCAGACCTGAGCTCTGAAGGAGAAGGTAATCTGCACAGAATATTCAAATTATTGAGGTCCAAGTAGTTAAAGTGTAAGGTTCTTTTCTTCATAAATTAAAAATGTTGTGTAAAATGTCTGGCAACTTTTTCCAATTCTAGCACACAAATGGGGAAGAATTTCAGATGGAAAGATTATAATGCATACTTTGTAGTCCTCTTCAACAGTGCCAATGCAGGGAAATGAATTTCACGATATGCATCCAATTCTTTCCTCTCTTCTTCACCACCCCCAAATTCACATAATGAATGAGATACCATGTCAATTTCAAATCTGAGATGTAAAGCTAGGTACTTTGATGCTTTCTTGGCATTATCCCCACTTGCCTCCTTAATTGATTCTGCAAATGGACCAACAAGATGACGGTCCAGTGGTCCAATAAGACCTGCATGTCCGCGCAACCTTTTAAGAAGCAGAGCACCGGCTTCTTGTATTTTGGGAACAAATTGCAGGGCATGAAAATTACATCTGCAACGAAGTCTCTAGATGAAGTTCCCCAATTAGGAATAGCATAGTAGGGCTTGAGATTACGAAATATAGTAATAGTAGCATCTGACAGAACCTAGTAAGATGTCATTTCTAAGCATCAAAGGAAATTTACCTGCAGCTCGAACCGTATCGGGTCAAATGCCAAGCGATTCCCAAATCCAACAAAGTGAACAACCTGATTTTTAAGAATAATGGGTAGGATGTGTTTCAAGTAAAAGCTTGGCTTGGCCTCCTTCACCATGTCAACATCTGTCACCTGGAAAAGAATTCTCACAATTAAGTATGAACGGATCTAATGTAATTTTGTAAATTGAGTTTACTTATAGTCTGCTAGAGGAGGAAAGTGACTTACAACACTACCAATTGCCTCCAGGTCCAAAGACTGTAGTTCCTTTGGAAGCTCCCTCACTATCCGAATATCAGGAGTTAAGTAGTTAATAAAATGCTCCTCCTGATAGATATCGCTGAATTGGCTATGAAATTATACAATAAGCAATTATAAGTTACGATGACAAAGCCAAAACATTGAAAGAGAATACCCATGGACAGCATCAAAATGGTACAAGGTAAAAGCTAATAATTTATGGTATTTTGCCTCTCAAAAATATGAAACATAAAAAGAAAATCAAAGTAGACAACTATTAAGCTATATGCCTAACCTATGCACCCAAAAATCTTCATATAACTTTAAGCTATATATTTGAATCATATATTTAAGTCATCTAGAACAACCATAAAAAACTTCACTATAACATCTCCCTCCGGTCATCAGAATCTCTACTGAGCATTTATTCCAGAAACTAAATATTTAGTTTTATCAAACAAAGTAGGCATTAGGAAAACAAAACAGAGACAATTAGATTGTGTGAGTAAAAAGAGAAAGTGGAGGAAGAAGGAGAAAAGGAGTGAGACAGAGAATCACCTCACATCTCTCCATACGCTACTGTACATAAATTTGGGAATAACCAAAGTTGAATTGAGTAATCGTGCCACAACAACAGCATTGCAAACCTGTTGCAAATCAAATGTGTTAGTCAAAAAAAAAATGAATAATCTTTTCTGCTTTAAAATCAATCAAAATGGAATTCACTCAGAAAAAGTAAACATGAAAACACAGCTGTCTAAGAATACTTACTGCTACTCGCTGTTGATTGATCCCACCATTTGCAGTAACCAAAATGTATCCATTTTTCCCTTCTATTGAAGTCATTAGAAGGGAGCAGGCTATGAGTATCAGCTGAAGAACCAACTTTGTTTGTAATCACTGAAAGAAATAATATAAATAATAGTTAAGGTTCCGGGCACATACCATTACGTTCCCAATTGCGTTGATCAGCACAAGGTCTCCAAGCAGAAGCAGGAGCCAGGGGTTCCTGCCACAAATCTTTTGGTTCACGTTTATCCTGTTCCATATGACCCACGAAGTCAGGGTTTACAGGAAACTTGCACTAAAGATAAATTTTACTCCAAAAAATTGGAAAACATTCGTTAACTTTACAGCTTATAACTATCAACTAGCTACATATCTTTATACCTCAGCCAAGGCATGGGCAGCCAAAGCCAACAGCCTTTCATAAGTTCCTTTTTGTGGTTTCTTTCCTTTTCCAGACTTGTTCCTTTTCCCCTGTAAATATCAGATAAAAGAATAAAAGGAAACATAATCCATATCAAGAAACTCAAAGAAATTATCAAGCGGCCAAGAAATATAATCCATATCAATGTCCCAACTATTTTAAAAATAACTGTATTTTATGTACATACAACTACATAGACACCCTTTACCTATACATGTCTAACAAGGATTACAGAACACCATTTTCAGTTAGCATGTAAAAATTGGATTCATTTTCTAGTCGCATGAAATCAAAATTATCTTTTAGTTTATTAAAGAAAAACATTTACTGTCAATAAATGAGTGACCTTTCAACTACTGCCACCAACCAACTCCCTAAAAATAAAAATTGAAACCAAAGCAATGAATAGCACAATATATACTATAAATGATTGACATGAATGGGAGAGAAGTGGAACAACAAGTACCGAAACCGAAAGGGAAACAGAGGAATGAGCCGATAGGTCATCAGCTTTAGGAACAGGATTGGGTGCATCATGCTGAAGCCGCAGAAGCATAATCCAATTCACGAGGAAAAAGAAACCCAGCAAAGCAATAAGCGCGAGAAGCACCTTCACACGTTTTCTACGATACCAGGGTTTTCCGACCTTGAGATGAAGCTTCCAGAAGGAGCCCCAACGAAAGAGAAAGGGCGAAGAATGGGATCTGCTTCTACGGAAGCTGGAGAGGCGGGTGGGGCCCAGGCTGGGCGAGTGAAGCGGCGATAATTGGTGGGTCCGCGGGGAAGAGGAGGAGGGCAGTGTGTTGAAGGAGGCGGAGCGGGTCGCGATGGGTCCGCTCCGATCTGGGAGGACGTCAGAAGCGGCTACCATGATTCGGGTTCGGGTCAGATCCGAAAGAATAGGAACTGGAATCTGAATAAGAAAGGTTAGCAATGTAATAGTAGTGATAGTGATGGGAAGGGTGGCGCCAAGTAGAAGTTGTTGGTTGGTCCAAGCAAAGTGAATGAAGGATTGAGAAGAATTTCTTCTTTGTGCTGTATCCTTCAAGCAAAGTGAATAATGGATTGGTTTTGTTTTTCAGTTGACATGGATGTGACACCCTTTCCAATTGGTAAGTTTTAATTCATGTTAATTCTTTTTTCTTGTCTCATCATTTTTTCAGAATGTTAATTCTTTTTAGTTAATTACTAATTAATATTTATTTATTCATTTAAATGTTCTTAGTCCCTGATCGTGTTAGGTAGGTTGTGTTCTGCCTAATATAGTCTTAGTAAGTATTAGCATAACATAATTGGTCTTAGTAAGAGGCCAATCAGCCCCAAGCATACATAATCCTAAATGATAATCTATTGAGACGAAGCCATTTGGTTATATACACTATACTACAGTGTTGGCAACTCGATTTTGCTATTTGGCCAAAACGGACGGTTGGCAATCATCAGTTAAAGAAACATCATCGCTTTGGTTAGGTAACAAAAGAGTAATGTCACACGGATTATTACCCAAACTGCTAATAATTCAGCCACTTTTCAGGAATATGAAGTGAAAAACAGCTACATAAACATAACAAATAAAGACGCAATGGAAAAAGGCCAAGTTAAGCTAAGTGATTAGATTTGGAGAAAGAGAATAGAACAATGGCTGGGGCCAGTAGTGGTCTGGTAGGTCCCATCCATCTGCATGCAATACTGCCATAATTATGTTAAGGTAATCCTACTCATTACCAAAACAGCATCATCCACTTCTACCCTTTCTAATTCTTACTTAGGCCATTATGTCGGAGTCATAGAGACCATGCTTTGAAACGAAATTGGCTTCAAATTACATTATTATAACACAACATGGCAAATTAAATATACAATTGATTTGCAGAGTCTTAATTAAATGCATGTGTAAAAATGTCCAATACGTGTAATTACAAACATATACACTGATATATGTTCACAAACCACTCCTTCCATCCTGTGTTATACAGCAGTAGTCATTCATTCATTCATTCATTTATTCATTGTAGTGTAGGCTCAAACATCGCATCACATCACATCTAAAATGGGGTCATGATCTGGTGTCTTGTGGCCAAAACTAGATTCATCACTGGGACGCCGCTGACCCATACCTGCTCTTTGCACTAACCTTACCAATGCTTGCACCACCTCTGACATTGGAGGCCGAAATTCAGGTTCAGGCTGTATGTATGTATGACATGTGCATCAACAACAACAATAACAGTACTCATCAATAGATAATGAAAACTTCATAGTTGTATTGTACCTGAACACAAAGGGCAATGATATCAGCAAAGCGTGAGAGTGACTTTGCAGGATACATGCCATTCAAAGCAGGATCAACCATTTTGGACAAGGCATCTATGTCATGCAGCTGAGGAGTAGCCCACCTCACTAGTGACTGCTCTGATCTTACCCTTGAACTGATGAACATACATACATACATGTTATGTAAGAGGCCAACCACTAATTAAAAAGATGAACCTCAAGATTAATTTCAATAATATGGTGTGAGTTCACTCACCTGTCAAGCGGCTTGCGACCGGTCAAGAGCTCTAACATGACCACCCCAAAGCTGTACACATCACTTTTTACAGTGTAGATTCCTGATAATGCAAACTCAGGAGCACTATACCCAAATGAACCGACCATCTGAGTTGGAACCTGTTAAACATCAAACTTAATGATTTTGAAAGTTGTAACAAACACATGTACAGAACTGCATAAGTAAAGAGATGGAAGCATCTTTACCAACCTGGCGCTCAGTGTTTGGTGTTAGAGTGGCTAAACCACAGTCAGACAGGTGAGGATTGAGCTCCTCATCAAGTAATATGTTTGCTGATTTGAAATTTCTATGAACAACATAAGGCATGCACACTTCATGCAAGTACCTGATAGACAAAAGCAAATGATTTAAAAAGGAAATCAACCCCGACCAAGATATAATACCAACTCACCCCATGACAAAAGACTAAGGAAAAATGGAGTGAAGATGAAGAGGCTTCAAATGTCTTGTGTAAATGAAACATACTCTAAAGCTCGAGCTGTGCCGAGTGCTATGCGTACTCGGGCATTCCAAGATAAAGGTTTAGTACTGCTATCTTCAGCATAGTGGAGCACATCATGCAGATTTCCATTCCTTATATACTCGTATACTAGAAGGCGCTGCCCATGCTCTGCACAATATCCTGCTAGCATAACAATGTTTGGGTGCCGCAAGCGTGCCATATTTGAAACAGCTTCAAGAAAGACATCTTCCTCCTGTAATGACAGTGCTGCATTGTCTATCTTCTTAATGGCCATGATCTAAACAAAACAAGCTTGTTAAACCATCAGAAGTTTGAAGCATACATAAATTTTAAAGAAAATGAATGTATATACAACTCCTCCTTTGTCAAGTTTAAATCTCTAAGGAAAAAAATTACCCAAACAGAAAAAGAATGTCAAGACATGCATAGACAAATAGAAGGAGAATTAGACATGTAAAACTGAAACGTTACCTTTCCATTCGAGAAGTTGGCCTTGTAAACACGACCAAGAGAACCTTCACCAACGAGAAAGTCCTGACTGAAGCTATTTGTTGCACTTTGGAGAGAAGCAACTGTGTATGGTGTAGCAGTTATTGGGGACTTCATGTGCTTTGAAGATCCATTTTTTGCAGGTAACCTCTCAACCATCAATATGTCTGCAGGGGGAGGTTTCAGATCTGCAATTACAGCAGCACTTTTTACTGTCTGTTCTTCCATCTGAGGAGTTACTGCAATTACAAGCACAAATGAACACTGAACTGGTCAGCACAGCCTTCAGCCCAACACAACAAATAAATATTAATTAGGATATCTGAATGGTGAGCAGTTTTTACATTTGATATCAACAGATAATGCAAATGAATTCTGTAAAAGACCATAGAAAAATGCCACTGCACTTTAGCTTCCCTCTCCCTCCCCTGTTATGAATATAGATGGGGAGGAAAAAAAGAAAACCACAGGAAGGGAATTCACCAGTAATAATTTCAAGAGGAAGACTCCCATTAGATGTTCTTGCCCCTTTCTCCTTCCTTTTTGTCTTTCGGATACAGCAAACAAGAGCAAGTAGTGTAGCAACAGCAACAAACACTGAACCTAAGATAATTCCTCCAATAACTCCAGCTGTCAAACCCTTATGGCCACCGGAATTTTCATTATCAGAACCCTTGGTCTTACTATCTGAACCAGATCCAGAATTATGATTGTTATTATTATGAGATCTTCTGGATGGAGGCGCTGTAAAGGGCGATGGAAGAGGAGCAGGACCATTGTCAAAAGCATTTCCATCATATCTAGTTCATATATAAAGAGCCACATCAACTACATTGCTGACATCAAGCATTACAGAGAAGAACGGCATTTCATACAAATAAAAGCTGCATAAGCATAACACTTACATGAAATTATGGATTGAACCAAGCTCACGCGGTACTGATCCATTGAAATGATTGTTTGCAACGTTTCTGATGAAAAGAGAAAATTGATCATGATAACAAGCTGATAAAATGTCGATTCGGTCAGAAAAGGGAGAACAACTTACAAATTGTCCAAAGGCAGACCAACAAGAGCATTAAGAGAGCCAGTCAACTGATTATTCTGCAAGAACCTGCATAAAATTATAGATAACAATTAATAACAAGAACTGCAAATTGCAACCAATTCATCGATAAACATACAATCAAACATACAACGAAGAAAGATTGGACAATGAACCAAATGAACCAGGAAGATCCCCAGAGAAGTTATTGGATGATAGATCCCTGTGTCAATGAAAACATTCATTAAACAAAATGAATGTAAAGCTCAAAGTACTTAAAATGGAAACTGTGACCACAAAATAAGCATTGCTTTCATAAGCAGAATATCTAGATAATGTAATCAGTGACGAAAAAATAGGAAATGAAGTCTAAGGTAAGATATCTCACAGGGTACCAAGACCAGCAAGACCAGAAAATATTTCTCCAATTGACTGGGAGAGTCCATTTTGACTTACATTCCTGACATGACATAGAAAAAGAAAAAAAGAGCATAAGAATGGCACCAATATATGACCAAGCTGAATATTATGAGATACAATATCATATACTGAAATTGAAAAACAACTTACAGATAATTGAGGGAAACCATGGTGGAAATTGAAAAGGGAAGAGCTCCACTCAAGTTATTCCTTCCTAGACTCCTGAATATTACAATTGAAGACTCAAGAGTCTAATGACAGTATTCGTTGACAACAATTATCAAAATTATTGCAGATAAAGAAGCAAAGTGAAACCGATTGAAAAATGATAATAAGAGCATATAACTGAAGAATGATGGCGAATATTACAAGCTTGTAAGATTCTGTGGCAATTGGTAGGGAATTGTGTCATGGATATTGTTGTCACTCAAGTCACTAGAAAATACACAAAAAAATAAAGCATCATCAACCATCAATAAATGAAAGTAGAGAAGAACTAAAGATTATTTAAAACAGAAAAGAACTATATATAGCTAGCTGATAGAGTAGAATTAACTATCTCACAGCTTTTTCAGTGACATGAGGTCAGAAAGCTGGTACCCCATAGTCCCATTGAGTCCAAATCCTGAGAGCTCACTAGCCAACATAAACAACACAACACACATTGCAATGGTGAAATGAGTTACTTTTTCTTTTTCTCAACTATAAATTCTCTAAAAGCAAAACATATGCACAAACTAGTGGAGCTAGCTAGTATGAGGCCATACATGGAAACCACTGCTGAACCCTCACATGTTACCCCTTTCCACAACTCCCCACACGGATCACCTCCTCCGTTTTTCCAACCCGTTAAGCCAGATGGACTGTTCCACGAGCTGTACATTATCTGAAGTGCTTGAACTGCAACAGGAAGAACAGTAATGAAAATAAAAATTAAAGAAAGAAAGAAAGAAAGAAATATGAACTAGGTTCAGTATAGAAAAAGCAGCGCAGAAAGCCAGAGCTTCATATATCGCAATCCCTCTGCATCTCATACAAAAAGCAGACCCCCTAAAGCCAATGCTCCCACTCCCACATTGGTTCAACTTCAACCTTTAGGAGAAAAAAAAAAAACTCTTTTTCTGGCTTCATAAAGCAACAAATTCCATGTCTTTACTAACTGCATTTTCTTTCTTCTCAAGACTCCAACTTTTAGCTAAACGCAACTACCCACAATACAAATTCGAAACTTTTCACAAAACCAAAGCAAAACAAATACAAAAAGGTAGGCAGAAAGAAGTAGAAGAGAGAATACCATCAGAAGGGTCAGTGGTGGCAAGAGCAAGAGGCAGAGAAACAAGGATGATGAAATGGATGAAAAGGAATGAAAAGGGAAAGTGGGTGCGAGCCATTGTGGGTGCAGCAGTTGCAGAGGTTTAGAATAGGAGGTGTTGGGATCAGGTGAAGCGGGGAGGAACATGCATGAAGGAGAGAAAGGGTGTGAGGTGTAGGTGGTGACCAGTTGCGCAAGGCAACGCCATTATGGTGAGGTGGAGAATCCTACCTCTCTGCAATCAATAGAGAGAGATACAAAAGTGTGTACAGTGCGTGAGTTTGTGTCGGCGGAAAAACAAAACAAGAAAGAAATGAAAAAAAAAAAGGTAATGGAAAAGTCATTTTAAATCAAATTTAAATTGAAAAGAAGAAAAAAGAGCGAAGCAAAAGAGTAAGGTAGCTTAGCTGGCTAACAGGCAAACAACCAACTACGTATGGGGTATGGCTCTGTTCCTTTCTTTCTTTCGGCTGCGCGCATGTCCTGTGAGAGATTTTTGGATTTTCTGGATCCTTTCGTTTTGTATGCATCCACTCATTAGTCATTATTATAGCGATTTTCTTTTCTTTTCTTTTCTTTTTTGAGGAATTAGGAATGTGCTGTCTGGTTTTGTTGGCTAGCTAGCTAGCTGCAATTCCGAAACAAAGGTTGGTACTACCATGAGCAACAGTTTCTTCATCCATTAAATAAACAATAATGATGTTCGTACATACATTTTCTCTTACATATATTTTTTCACCCACTTTATTATCATTGGATTTTGATGTGACATCACTTCAACTTTCATTATCTACATTTGGATTTGTATGTATGTTTATCTTACATACAAAAAAAAGTATAGAATGTTTGTGCTGTGTGGAGCAAGAATAGAATGTTTGTACGTACTAACTGTCAGTCACAAGAAGTTCTCCTACCTAGTTACTAACTTATAACTGTCAGCCACAACTTGCAACTTTGTATAGTAAGTACATACATACATTGACTTCTTGTCTCTCTTTGCATTTGAAGTACATACATCTATCATTATTGACTTCATGCAAACTGCAACCTTTTAACTCCTCTTTTATTTTTTGTTTCCTTATATTTTATTTGCTTCATGTGTACCGGGCGGGGAGGGAAGAGAGAAAGAAAGAAATGGGGTCTGTCAAACCCATGGCAGTTGAACATCATTGGGCTGGACCTATCTACTATGGTATGTTGGGTCATACAGCCCATCCTCTTATTAGATCCTTACTCATATAGTATTGATGTTACTAAAAACAAAAATAAATTGACTAAAGAAACTGTGAAAACATGCTCTTAAAAGTTACTTATAACGTATAGGAGTCTAATACCCAAAAAAAAAAAAGTATAGGAGTCTTCAACGTTAAATCAAGACAATACATAAATAAATATAGATGATTAAAAGTTAACCCGAAAGAGGTCCAATATATACTTATTATACCTCTGCTTTTCTTTACAAGATCTCCAATTATTGGACTGCTGGTTTAATTTCCTGTATATAAAGTTACAATCAAGTAACTGTACACCTGGGTGTGTGGCTTAGAATTATCCTTGGTAGTGAATGCTTTCAATTTACCTTACTTAAGCTTCAAGATTTCATCCAAACCAGTTTGACCAAATGTAGCATTTTCCTTTGTTAAACTCTCTCTCTCTCTCTCTATATATATATATATTAATGCAAAGGAAACTATTGTCAAATGCAGACGATGGAGACCGTTGCCATAGTGAATCAAATGGGACCTAATTGAATAAATTGCATATACTCATTTTTTGTTGCTGAATAATGTTTCAGGTTGCCAAGAGCACAGTTGAGATAACGCATTAAATTAAGTACAGTTGGGAAAATTATCCCAATTTTAATGCGGCAACTCTATCTCTACTCTTATTATTATTATTATATGTTTTGTCTAAATAATAATATTACTACTACTACTATTTCATTTTAAACTCCCCTACAATTGCAAATTGATGAATCATTGGATCATGCTCACCAATGCATTTTATAAAATACTAATAAAATGTTATCTTGAAGATATTGTTGTGATTAACATGGAAACGGGTCCAACCATTACCTGTTCCATTAATACGAAAACGACTGCTACTATTCCAAATTTCTGTTCCACAACTTGCCACTTTCCTTTGTATTTTAATCTCTTGATTAACTTTGTGTATTATATCGATCTGACCCCACTCGCGTCGTTAACATCAAACTAATTCGGTCCATCATATGCTATCATATATCCACCTTCTTCTATTGGTTATTGGGAATAACTCCTACCACGAGTCGAGGGTCCATTGTTCATATATGGTACAAATTTTGTTTGCTCATCTCTCTGTGCCTTGGTCAAGACATTAATAATTAGCCTCTTAACTTTTCTTTTGCCGATTATCTTAAATAATTGAGGATGTTAATGTTAAATATTTATAATCGTTGTTGGTTAGTAGTATAAGATATTTTTAAGGAGATACAGATCGATGTCAATGTAGGTTAAGGTACTCGAAATCGTAACATGTAAGAGTAATATTGTGATCATGACACTTACCGAAAAAAATTAGGATCACGTCTTAGCGGTATTAATGCATATGAGTTTATCAATCAATTATTATTAAAGGATTTGTTCATGAGTTTTATTTAAGATTTTGTTAATGAGTGCTCTAAAAGCACTCCTTAACTTAAGGAGTTAAAATTGAAAAAAACTTCGTAGTAAAATGTAATGTTAAAGTTTTCAATGTATTATATACATTAAATATCTAGAAATTTTATAAAGTTTTCCACTCATTAGCAAAACCCTTTGTTTTAAAGGAAAAAAGTATAGATATTTAAAAAAATTAAACTTTAGTTTTATTTGAAAATAAAACTGATAAATACAACAAATAGCTTGAACTTGGTTAAAGTTCAAAGGCAATAAAAATTTGTCCCATTGGTTCGTTTATACACATTCTGAAACTGCATTTCGAAGAATTTGTTTCTTCTTGACATCAAATAGCCTTAAAGTATATTATTTTAGTGTATATTTTTTTCTTTAAAAATAAAAAAGAGGCCGGACACGATGTGTGAAGAAGAAGTAGTATGAGGAGTCACACGAAAGAAACGCAGTGAGCACACGGGATACGGCGTCGCTTTACAGCCTCCTGTCGCTAGCTAAGCCTAATCTTTCTGTCTCCTCTTCACCAATGCCTAATTTGATTCCTCACGCTCGTTAACCAACGCGTGAATCCCACACTAGTTTCCTTCATACGGAGCGCAGCGTAAGTACCCCAGAAAACAATGAAAAAGTAGCCGTTGCTATCGCCACGTGTCACCTTGCCGACACACTGTTTGGACTCCACGAAGCTGCGCTTATTGAATCTTTCTAACTAGCTGTACGTACTGTTATTATTAGTTTATTTATTTAGTAATATTTTACTACCAAATTTGGCATTTTTTGTTTTTGGATTCATCAAATCAAAACTCGATAATATTTTCACAAAATCACGCAATTTAATAAGCTCTAGAGAGTACAACAACACTAGGCTGGCTGGCTACCTAACTAACTAAAACCTCAAATCCCGATTTTGATGTTGTTGTTGTTGTTCTTCACCACCATTGTCTCTGTGTCTCATATTCCTTCCATTGAAGCGAATCTCATCGCTTAGTGAGTGAGTGAAGAAGAATGGCTATGCTTATTTTTGTTTGTTGCCTCGTTTGATGGTGTTGTGTATAAGAGGGAAAGTGCCTCAACGTGGCGTGTCTTCTACGGAGATTTCATCACTGCAAAACTCTCTGCCGAATCTTCCTCTTCCTTCGTTCCCTTTCCAAGATATCCAAACACCCTTCTCTTCAACTTTGGATCTTCTTCACCTCTGTTTTTTTCCTCTCTCATTGGTGGATTTTAAACACCTGAGCCTTCCCCTGCTTGCCAAATTGTGTCTCACACGCACAAAGTACGATCCTTTTTCTCCCTTTTCTCTATACCTTTTTTTTACCGTTCTCTTATATGTCTTACGACTGAAATTCACGCCTATTGGTGTGAAAAATATTGGAACTTGTGATTCCGGCCGGGTATTGATGAGTTTTCTGTTCCTCTGAAAAACAAAAATGGACTTTCTATTTATGTCTCTGTTTTAGCCCCCAGCTAGCCGAGTAAAATTTGTTGTTTGAGGCACTCTGATAAAGTAGTTTCCTTTTTTGGGTAAGTGATGAAATTTATGGTGAAAGAGAAAATGGTAGGGACGTTAAAACAGAGCTGAGCAATTAGATTACATATCATTCATGTAAATACTATTATGGAAAATCTCTTGTTTCAGGGCATGCTTATAATATTTATTGGAAAGTCATGATCTTCTGGTATGTCCACTGAGAGTGTGGTTAATCTGACATTTTTCATGCATCTCTTTTAACTGCTCTACAGGAAGATTAGAGGGGAGAAAAAATGGCTACACTTTTAGATATTGGGCTTGCAGCTGGCATAAACATTTTGAGTGCATTCATTTTCTTTGTGGCCTTTGCTATTTTGAGGCTTCAGCCTTTCAATGATCGAGTATACTTCCCGAAATGGTACCTTAAGGGTTTACGAACAGATCCAGTCAGTGGAGGAGCATTTGTGCACAAGTTTGTCAATTTAGATTGGAGATCCTACATTAAATTTCTGAATTGGATGCCAGCTGCAATTAGAATGCCAGAACCTGAGCTTATTGATCATGCTGGATTGGATTCTGTCGTTTACTTGAGGATATACTTGATAGGGTATGATATTAACAATTAGTGAATACCAAAATTAGAATATTAAAGTGAATATATATGATCCTGACTGATATTTTGTGTTTTTTGTTGTGCAGGCTTAAAATCTTTGTTCCGATAGCATTCTTGGCATGGGCGGTTCTGGTTCCTGTCAACTGGACAAGTAATGGTCTAGAAAAAGCTGGGGTAACCAACATAACTTCGAGTGACATTGATAAAATCTCCATTTCGAATGTTGAAAGTCGATCTGAAAGGTCTCAAAAACTCTCATTCAATGCTACTTCTTTACTGCTGATTCTTGATGTTGACTAGTAAACTGTTTTGGAATTTAGACCACCTGTGTTTAACTAGGTTCAACCTTAATGAATATCTCAATTGCATTAGATTTTCTTAAATTGCAATCACTCTCATGCTCTACTAAAATTTTGTTATCTACTTCAGGTTTTGGGCACACATAGTAGTTGCTTATGCATTTACCTTCTGGACATGCTATGTTTTGCTAAAGGAGTACGAAAAAGTAGCCTCAATGCGGTTGCATTTTCTTGCGACAGAAAAACGTCGTCCTGATCAATTTACGGTAAATTTGATTTTTCATCCCCCATTTTTAGTAAGGATTTTTCATCTGTAAATGGTTGTTTATTGTGGTTCTCTCTCTCCCACTCACACATACTTGATTTTGTTTGTTTTCTTTGGCATGTGTTAGCATTGGGATACATGGTACTTTGCTTATATAAAAGATATTAACTTTCAGGTGCTCGTTAGAAACATTCCACCAGATCCTGATGAATCTGTTAGTGAGCTTGTGGAGCACTTTTTTCTAGTCAATCATCCAGATACCTATCTTACTCACCAGGTTGGTTCCTGCTGTCACTTGATCCAGATATAACGAATTTAAGAAGCACTGGATGGTTTCTACTTTTGAAGTTTCCATTTTTATCTCAACTTACATTCATTAATTGTTTCTTTGATTCTGAAATATTGTTGTATATGAAAGAAGGAGTACATTATTAACTAGATCCATTATGACAAATATGTTTTTCTCCTTTTTTTTTGGGCCCTGAGAGGGAAAAAGTAGTGTGTGTTAAGCCTATTTATTGTGTCATTTATGCAGGTAGTTTATAATGCAAACAAGCTCGCAAAGATGGTTAAAAAGAAGAAGAAGTTGCAGAATTGGCTTGTCTATTATCAAAATAAACTTGAAAGAACTTCAGAAAGGCCTGAAATGAAGGTAGTTTAGTCTGTATTCCTTCAAAGTTGTGTATCATAACCAACTTCAGAGTTATCACAATCTTTGCTTGTTGTATGTTTTCACCAGACTGGTTTCCTTGGCCTCTGCGGAAATAAAGTGGATGCTATTGATCACCACAATGCTGAAATCGATAAGCTGTCAAAAGAAGTAAGTGTCATAGATATCTTTTTTCTGTTATAAATCTTACAACAGCTTGCCAGCAAATATTTCTTTTTCTACATAAGAAAATAACATATTGAAATAGAGGAAAATAGAAACATAGATGGTGAACAAAAGTGGACACTGGAGTTTGTAGAGTTGGTGTTATCAATTCACACATTACAATGATCAAAACTGTATGATGTCGCTTTAAAGTTAGTGTTAGTTCATTAATGAATCTATACTTGGTGGTTCATTTCATAAATTTTCTGTCTATAGAAATTCTCACAATGCTTGCAGTGATCCAATTCCAAGTTTATGACTTTATGCAGATTGCTTTGGAGAGGGAAAAGGTCACTCACGACTCCAAGTCTATCATGCCTGCTGCATTTGTCTCATTTAAATCTCGATGGGGTGCTGCAGTTTGTGCACAAACTCAACAAACCAGGAATCCAACAAGTTGGTTGACTGAGTGGGCTCCAGAGCCGCGGGATGTGTATTGGTCGAACCTGGCAATTCCATATGTTTCCCTCACTGTCCGAAGGTTGATCATGGGCGTTGCATTCTTTTTTCTCACTTTCTTTTTTATGATCCCTATTGCTTTTGTACAAACTCTTGCAAGTCTTGATGGAATCCAGAAATCAGCACCATGGCTGAAGCCGCTTATTGATATGTAAGTCTAATGTCATAGTTTAAACCTGTGAATATACAATGCCATCTACATGCATCATTGCTTATTTGAACTTAACTTTTATATTTTGCAGCCCTTTCGTGAAGTCATTTATTCAAGGCTTTCTACCTGGTATTGCATTGAAGCTGTTTCTCATCTTTTTGCCAACAATATTGATGATCATGTCAAAATTCGAAGGCTTTGGATCAATATCATCTCTGGAGAGAAGATCAGCTTCTAGATATTATCTTTTCAATTTTGTAAATATATTTCTGGGGAACTTGCTTACTGGAACAGCATTTCAACAGTTGGACTCCTTCATTCACCAACCAGCTAATCAGTAAGTCATTCAAGATAGAGTTTGCAGTGTCTTAATTTATACCATGTCAACATGGTTAACAATTATTTTTCATATTCTTGTCAGATATCCCATAACAATTGGCACTGCAATTCCTCTGAAAGCAAGTTTCTTCATTACTTACATAATGGTTGATGGATGGGCTGGTATAGCTGCAGAGGTTTTGATGTTGAAACCACTCATCATATATCACCTGAAGAATTTCTTCTTGGTGAAGACTGAAAAGGACAGGGAAGAGGCCATGGACCCTGGAAGTATTGGTTTTAACACTGGAGAGCCTCGCATACAACTCTACTTTTTGCTGGGTCTAGTCTATGCTCCCGTGACACCTACGGTTCTTCCTTTCATAATAATTTTCTTTGGCCTGGCCTATGTTGTGTTTCGTCATCAGGTACCAGGATGCTAGAAACATCTCTTCAAGGAATGATTGTACATATATATAAAAGAAATGCTATCTAATTCCTGAGTACCCTTAAGAAAGACTTGTACTTTGCATGATTGCAGATAATTAATGTTTATAATCAAGAGTATGAGAGTGGCGCAGCATTCTGGCCGGATGTCCACCTTCGTGTTGTGATTGCACTGATCGTCTCGCAGATAGTTCTAATGGGACTCCTGACCACCAAAAAGGCTGCTCAATCAACTCCATTTCTCATTGCTCTCCCAATACTGACCATATGGTTCCATAGATACTGCAAAGGCCGTTTTGAATCAGCATTTGTTAAATATCCATTACAGGTATATATCAGTTAATCATTTGGGTGGTTAACATTAAAACTACTTGTGTCTACTGATGGAGTGATTGCTTGCTTCAATTATTACCTATGGTGGTTACACATATCCTAAATGCGTGGCCCACAAGCTAAGTCTGCACATCCACTCATTTTAATTTGCAATGTTTTTGACATACAGGAAGCAATGATGAAAGACACATTAGAACGAGCTACAGAACCCAACCTGAACTTGAAAGGGTACCTTCAGAATGCATATGTTCATCCAGTGTTCAAGGCTAGCCTTGAGGATGATGATGAGGAAGAGGTGAACAGCCATAAATGGGAAACAGAGAGTGTAACTGTGCCGACGAAACGCCAATCAAGAAGGAGCACGCCGTTGCCAAGCAGAGTCAGTGGTGGATCATCTCCCTCTCAGCTTGATATCACTCGAAGTCCTCCAGAGCCTTAAATCATTATATCGTTGACTAATGAATGGTCTCAATATAATAATCTCAACAGTATTGTTGTTTCTGACCAAACAGAGACAGTGGACATGTTCATGTTCATGTGCATGGAAGCATAAAGCTGAGAAAGCGGGGTGATCCTGTCTTGTCTTGTAAAAAAGCTAGTTTTGGACTTTTGTGGTCGGTCGATGAAATTCACTACGTACGTACAGTATATACAGATAGAGACCACAAGGCAGAGATTCTTTGATGGTGTTTTGGATTCTTTTTTTTTTTTTTTGTTAGTTGTGAATTTGTTGCCTTGGTGTATAAACATTCTTTTGCCAATCTCTATAGTTTATATCATGAAGCAGAAGCATGTTGAGGATTTGCATAATATATATTACAATAATGCTAGGTGAACCATGAAAAACCAGCCCAGCCAATGAGCTAAGTAATTATGGCCTAAAATCTCATTTATTGGCTGGTTGGGCTGGTTTTGTATTGTTCATTTAGCATCACCCTATATATTATACCACGGAATATTGTAAAATGTAAATTAATCTAAACTTGTCACGGTTTAGATTGTGATTATAATTTCTCTTTATAACCTTGTTCTTCCTTGAGATTAAGTCCATTTTATTTATTTATTTGGAAGCAAGTTTATTGCACACGTTTTTAATGCATACAAATATACAATCTACAAGGCCTCAATTTATTTATCAATAATTATATAGCTCATCTGGGTAAATGAATGACATAGGTGCACTGCACGTCAATAAGTGAAGGAAAAATTGTTAGCTGCACCAATTGCTTTACATCATTTATTGCATGTCATATAATCTAAAAGATCAAGTATAATAGGAAGAAAGATAATTAAGTTTCAAACAAAGAAATATAATAATTAATGTATCAAAATATAATTAACACAAAATAAATAAATCTCTTACTCTATCTTTGTGCACCTAATAATCTTTCTAAGCGAATTGTGGGTGTATGCATGCACATAATGGTAAAAGATATTGTTTGGCAAAAATAAATAAATAAATAAATGTGTAGGAACATTTGAAAAATCAAATACTTAAATGTACGTGGCGGGTGGAGATATGCTTTGCAATTTTTCAGCTCTTTACGAATATTTGATTTCTTAAATGCATATTATTAATTTAATTAGTCATTAGATATAAAAAACTTATAAAAATATATTTACAGCTAGTAATCATCTGAAGGATTTTAAATAAACATGAAAATTATAATAAATGTGATAATTGGAATATTAATAATCAAAACAGTGATATTATTTCAAATGTTAAATAAAAGAGTAAATATGTAATTCAGGATATTTCGGATGAGATCTTTGAAAATCGGTAACAGTATCGGTGATACAAAATAGCGGTATTAGCAGAAGAAAATTGTCAAGTGTTGTGTATTGTGTGGGTGAGTGAGGAGAGAGCTCAGAATCAAAACCGTGGGCGAAGGACTTTACGTTCGAAAAGTTTCTCGGTTCCCTCACAAAACTCCTCACTCAATTCTCGTATCTACCGCCATTCCTTTGTTCGGTTCGACAATTTCCCACCGTTCATTTTACGCCAAGGGCTTTATCAGTCAGCTGCCTGCTTCCCGACGACCTCATTCGCTGCATGCTTTTGGCCGTAATCAGGTATGATCCTCCTTCTTCTTCTCACGATTTTTATTTTATTTATTTATTTTATGCCCTTGGTGTGTCTTTCAATACACATGCAAAGCCGAACGGTATCGTTTGGACGGTGTTAGTGTAGAATTCCGATTCCGTGTATGATCACCATTAATCTATTCCGCTTTAGTTTCTGACTTCAGCTACCAATATGTGAACAATTACTGACTAACGAAGGCAAATGAGTGTTAATCTGTGTTGTAGCATTTGGGTATTTGTAAATAATTGAAGCTATTTTTTCTGTCCAATCCGCAGCAAGAATGGAGGTTGCTGTTGCAAGACAAGAACAGTCAAGTCAACAGGGTGAGGATAATAAGCTGGAGTTCAAAACTTTTCGAACTCCAAGGAGAAGGGCTCAAGAAATTGATAATTATTGCAATGAGAACCCCAAACCAGGAGGGGAAGAAGAAACTATGGGATATTTGAAGAGGAGTAATTCAGTAACAAAACTAGAACAGTTAGATCATCAGTGCAATGACAATGATCCACACAAGACCTCAAAATCCTCAAGGGCTTGTGGAATTTCGAGAAAGATGAAGGTTCGAGACAATGGCGAACATGATGTTACAAAACCAAAGTCAGAAGGGAAAGAATGTATTCTAGTCTGTTCAAAGAGGACTACTAAACCTCCTTCCAAGAAGGGGGATGAGCCAAAGAAACCGACTGCCTCAAACAAGAAAAGGAAATTTGATGATGATCTCTTGATTGACAATTTGGAAGAAGATGGAGAAATGCAGTTTCTTTTAAAGACAAAGTGTACTAGAAGTGCTAGAAGAATGGACAACACCATGGTGACTATCTTTTTACATGCATATTTCCAACACTCAAAAGCTTTATCTTATGCAACAGATCTTTTTATGGTGGAGCATTATAATTTATACAATACCTCAATGATGCTGAACTAATTGTGTTAACAGGCTGTTGGACAAACTCCCCGGATATGTCATCAGTGCATGAAAAAGGAGAGAGCAGCTTTTGTGCCTTGTACTCGATGTCTGAAATTGTACTGTCTGCGGTGCATCAACCAATGGTATGTCAGTTTATTTCTAATTATTCAATTCAGAGGTTTATGTGTTTGTTGAAATAGTTTATAAAATATCCCTACAGAATCAAGCTGTTTCTCAATTCTCATTCTTTGCAAACAGGTATCCTGATATGTCGGTAGAAGAAGTTGCTGAAAGTTGCCCACTTTGTCGTAATATTTGCAATTGCAATGTTTGTTTGTGTTCAAGAGGAATTATTAAGGTTCAGGTTCAACCCACTCAAATGTCCTGTTATTCCCTTTAATTGATTTCTGTAAATGGAGAAAAAACTCTTTATCAGAACAACAGGTATACTGTTTAACCTCTTTTCTTTTATTGAATGTACACTTTCAGACATCTGACAGGGACATCACTGATTATGAAAAGGTTCAGTATCTGCAATACATGATTAACTTTCTTCTTCCACATCTGAAACAAATGTGTCATGAACAAAGTCAAGAGGAAGAGATGGAGGCTGAAATCCAAGGTATTAATCTTACCTCTAGGTTTTTTTTTTATGTTATTGAAGAAATCTCAAACTAAAAACCTTTTTGCCAGGAAAACCATGTTGTCAGATTGAGATACCACAAAGTCTTTGTCGTGACAATGAACGTGTCTATTGGTAAGTTTTGTTTTGTTTAAGATACTTGCGTGATTCTTTCTGTGTTCTACTAGATCTTTATTTTATTCTTGGGCATTGGAACAGTGATCATTGTGCAACTTCAATCGTTGACCTTCACCGAAGCTGCCCCAACTGTTCTTATGAATTATGCCTCAGTTGCTGCCAAGAAATACGCAATGGCAGCATTACACAACGGGATGAACTGAAGTTCCAATATGTCAATAGGGGTTATGATTATATGCATGGTGGTGATCCTCTTCCAATATCTTGTGAGTTAGAGACATCGGAGAGTCATATTCTGCTGTCTTTTCAGTGGAATGCCAAGAGTGATGGAAGGATCAGTTGTGCACCAAAGGAGGTGGGGGGTTGTGGTAGTTCTACATTGGAGTTAAAGCGTATTCTACCACAAGGGTGGTTATCTAACTTGGAAGCTAAATCTCTTGACATGATAAAAATGTGTGAAGTAGAACAAACAATTCTTCACTTGAAAGAAGCAGCATCAAGCTGCAACTTCATGAGACGGGCAGCATTTAGAGAAGGCACAAATGACAATTACTTATATTGTCCAAAGTCAAGAGACATTTCAAAAGAAGGGCTGTTGTTTTTCCGAAAGCACTGGACAAACGGTGAGCCCATTATAGTTCAAGATGTTCTTGAACTGGGGACTGGTCTGAGCTGGGAGCCGATGGTCATGTGGCGAGTATTATGTGAAAATTTGGTTTCAGACATTAGCTCAAAAATGTCAGAAGTGAAGGCCATCGATTGCCTAGCTGGTTGTGAGGTTTGGTTCTGCCATCTCCTTTGGAACCAATTTGATCTTTTTGTTAGATTAGAGCATGCATGTCTAAATTTGTAGTTCCTCCTCTTGCCTAGATTGACTGTGAGATTGTTAATTTTTTCAGGATTCCATACAAATGCTTTAATACCATTATATTGTGCTTCATATAACTATATATATAAAGAAAAGGAAAAACTAAATTTGAACTTCTTATCTATAGGACTTGTCATATTGACTACGATATTCTAATGAATAACAGTATATATGCACTGGCATTCAGCACATCTTTATTCTTATACTTTAGATTCCACCTATGATGGAGCCTCAACCATCATGTTAGTAGTATATCAGAATCCTGACCAACAATCACCCTCCTAAACTTTTGCAGGTAGAAATTAATACTCATAAGTTCTTTAAAGGTTATATTGATGGAAGAACATATAGAAATCTTTGGCCAGAGATGCTAAAGTTGAAAGACTGGCCCCCCTCAGACAAGTTTGAAGATCTTCTTCCCCGCCATTGTGATGAGTTCATTCGCTGTTTGCCATTTCAAGATTATAGTGATCCTCGGACTGGAATTGTCAATCTAGCTGTGAACTTGCCAGCCCATGTCTTAAAACCTGACATGGGTCCAAAAACTTATATTGCTTATGGGATCAAGGAAGAACTTGGTAGAGGAGACTCTGTAACAAAGCTTCACTGCGATATGTCAGATGCGGTAAGCCTAATTAAGCTGTAATTTGGTTGCTGAAGTAGTATTTGGAAAATTCTCCTTCATTGAATATTCTCTCTATACTTATTCAATTTTCTTACTTTTTGAAACCCACATTTTGGTTGGTAAAATGGATTCAAAATCTTAGCTTTATACATGTCATGCATCTGCTTCTTCAATAATTTTTCTAACTGCTTGTTTCTAAAAAGATGAGCATTGTGCATTCTCTTAATTGTATGCATTATAATTTCAGTAATCATATTACCTTATCTTGTTTGAAGTGGTATCTTCATATGGCTATTTTGTAAAATGGTTAATTATGAAAATTCACAATTTGAACTTGAGAGGTGGATAGGTAAACTTATTCTGAAGAGGAAGTCTAGAATTTGCAAGTATAATTCCTGTTTCTTAGAAAAAACAAACAATTGTGTATTTGATGTTCGTTTGGGGATGTATATCTGCATTGTTTGGAAAGTTAGTCATCTGTCAATTATCAAGTGTAATCATATTGACTTTTCTAATCTTATTTCTTGCTTGATGATTTTGTCACAGGTGAATATTTTGACCCATACAGCTGATGTGACATTGAGTGATGAACAACACTCTATCATTTCGAAGTTGAAAGAAGCACACAAGGCACAGGATGAAAAAGAACTCTGCTCTCAGGAGAGGGTTGCTGAATATCCAAATGGTCGACCTTGCAAAGAGAACGGAGAACAGATAGAAAATAATGAAGTCTTAAAGCCCCGAGGTATGGAGGAGTTCCTGATTGAAATGAATGGAAAGATCTTACCAAATGAGGAATCTGAGAATGTCACTTTTCCTGTTACCTCTAAAGAAAATGAGACAGAGGAAACCGGCGGTGCTCTATGGGATATCTTTCGGAGAGAGGATGTTGAAAAGTTAGAAACATATCTAAGAAAACACTCAAAAGAATTTAGACATACTTACTGTTCTCCAGTTGAACAGGTATTGCAATGCTAATTATTAATATTTTTGCTTGTCCTTAACTATTGTGGGCCTGATACTTGATCAAATTCTCTGGTGAATAGGTTGTCCATCCAATTCATGACCAGTGTTTTTATTTGACTTTGGAGCACAAAAAGAAGTTGAAGGAAGAGTTTGGTTAGTACATTGAAATTTGAATGGCATATTGTTTGCTCAATGCTTGTAATTAGTTATTCATGCTAGTGTTGACTCTTTTAGGTGTGGAACCATGGACGTTTGAGCAGAAACTTGGGGAGGCAGTATTTATTCCTGCTGGATGCCCACACCAAGTGAGGAATCTCAAGGTAAAGCAGCTCTCAGTCCAGGGATTTCGTTACTGTCAAGCTCTTTTTTTTTTATCTGTTTGTTCTAATCACCACATTCCAAACCTTGTACAGTCATGCACAAAAGTTGCTGTAGATTTTGTGTCCCCAGAAAATGTCCACGAGTGTCTGCGTCTGACTAATGAGTTCCGGCAGCTTCCGAAGAACCACAAGGCTAGAGAAGATAAACTTGAGGTGATTTGTTTCTTAAATATAATGATTCCTTCTGCCTTTTTTGGTCCCCCTCTCCTCTCAGTGATGTCAACTTCAAAGTTATAGAAGAAATTGTAATATTTGTTATGGTAGTGGTGTTTTATTTTTATGGAACAGGTAAAGAAGATGATAGTCTATGCCATTGATCAAGCTGTCAGAGACTTGAAAGATTTAGTTATGCATTCTTGATTTGTGTGGTTGAAGAAAGCTGCCTCTTTTTGCTGTGGTCGCGGTTGATTTTTCAGATTACTTGTCCCATCTATAGAATATGCAGAGATCAGATTTTGTGATGTAAGGATCTTCCATTTGAGGGTTGATGGCACTCACAATAGAGTCATTCTTGCCATTGCTGTTACATTTTGGAAACAACCCTTGAAAGTTTTGCTTCCAAAGTGATAAACGTAGAAGAATAAAATAAATTAATTGCCGAATATCATCCTTTTTTCTGTTTGGGAGAAGGTTCCAATATACAACTTATGAAAGAATTCGAACGGTTTTTTCTTTTCTAATTTGCCACACAACATGCGTTTTTAGTATTTGAGATGGAAAACAAACCGGACAGTTCATAAATTCACAGATAGAAGAAATCCATAGCCTAGTGTAGGCAGCGTTGATCAATTCAATTCATCATTATTAATCTTGCGCATAAAATTAAAAAGTAGTGCCTGCCGCTATGGGCTTTTACTGTATTCGAAGCCCATGAGAGAACGCACATACCAGTTATTTAATGGGCTTCATTAAGGCCCAGCCCAATTGAGGGAAAAAGAAGTTGGTAGATTTTTGAGCGCCATCTTTCTGTTGAGAGTTGAGTCTTCACTCGCTGTTGACGTTATCCTCTTCCTTCCTCCGCTCTGCTCTTCACTTCACTGCCACTCTTTCTTGCTTTCCAGTTCCAATTCCAATTCCAAATGCTTCTCTCTCAATCTCATCCTCAGCTTCATGTTCATCTCCACTTGCTTTCGCAGCACTCTTCACCTTGTTCATTTCTCTCACCAACATTCCCCGCTGCTCCCATCACTAGAAAAAGACGCTCTTCCACTCTCAGATTCCGCACCACCTTCAGTTATGGCCTCCGCACGATCAGGAGTTCCTCTCTTAACGAAACGGAGCAGCACAATGTAACCAGGGCTTACCCTTTCCATCAAATAGAGCCCAAGTGGCAGCTCTACTGGGAACAAAATCGCACTTTTAGAACCCCCGATGACGACATCGACACCTCTAAACCTAAATATTACGTTCTTGACATGTTCCCTTACCCAAGGTTCTTAATTCTACTTCTTTGAGCTTCTTCAAGTTTGACTCTCCATTCTCAGTTGTGCGCAATTGGGTAGGCTTGAGTTAAGCTAATTATGGGGTTTTTTTTTTTCTTTCCTTTTTTGGCAGTGGAGCAGGGCTGCACGTAGGGCATCCTCTGGGCTATACTGCAACGGACATTCTTGCAAGGTACAAACGGATGCAGGGTTATAACGTGTTGCATCCAATGGGTTGGGATGCTTTCGGACTCCCTGCTGAACAATATGCTATTGAGGTCTGAATTTCTCACTGTCACTTCATTTTAATTTGTTCTTCTCAAAGTTTCTTCATTTCATGATTTCCATTTATTAAAATTTTGTTGATATGCTGCCTTGTGTCGCAGACGGGAACTCATCCAAAGCTCACTACGGTTAGGAATATAAATCGCTTCCGTTCTCAGGTAAGCTTAGCTTATCATGACTCTCCTTTCACAGTAGCCAACATTGCTGATGCTTTTTGTCAAATTGTTATGCGATCGGATATATTTGAGCATTAATATTCTGATAATTGCTATTGAAGTTGCTTGTTTTCCCTTCATGTTATGTCTTATGTGTTTGCAGTTAAAATCATTAGGCTTCTCTTATGACTGGGATCGTGAAATCTCTACAATAGAACCTGACTATTACAAATGGACTCAATGGATCTTTCTACAGCTTTATAAGAGAGGATTGGCATATCAGGTTGATTATAATATAGCTACTTAAAAGTTTTTCCGATTTTGTTAAGCTCATGAGCATTGAAGATCTTATGGTGGTCTTATTTAAAATTCAGGCTGAAGTTCCGGTTAATTGGTGTCCTGCACTTGGCACTGTTTTGGCCAATGAGGAAGTGGTTGATGGTGTCAGTGAACGGGGTGGTCATCCCGTAGTTAGAAAGGTATGCTTGTTCTTATATTCGTTTCTTCACCATTTTCCATTTTTGGGTGGTTTTTCTCTTATCATTTTTGTATGTTTTCATAATCTTTACAGTGTCGTTGTTTATTACCAAGCAGCCAATGAGGCAATGGATGCTCAAGATCACTGCATATGCCGATCGTCTTCTTGAGGATTTAGATGATCTTGACTGGCCTGAAAGTGTTAAAGAAATGCAAAGAAATTGGATAGGGAGGTCAGAAGGGGCTGAGATGGAATTCTGTGTTCTTGATAGTGGTGGAAAGGAGAGAGACATAAAGATTATTGTGTATACTACAAGGCCTGATACGATCTTTGGAGCAACGTATTCGTCTACCCAATTTTCTAATGCGTTTCATAAATTTAATGAATCATATGAGCTACTCTTGAAAGCAAGTCTTTAAAAAGTTCCTATTTGTTTTGGTTATTTTCAGCTACCTAGTTGTGGCTCCAGAGCATCCATTATTGTCATCATTGGTTTCCACTGCCCAGAGTAAACAAGTGAGTTATTATGCTGTTTATTTGCCTAATAGTCTTGAAATGCTTTTGGTCATGGTGATAAGGCGATCAATATTCTTTGGACACAGGTGGAAGATTATGTGGACGTTGCCTCAAGGAAGAGTGACCTTGAGAGGACTGAGCTTCAGAAGGAAAAGACTGGTGTCTTTACTGGTTGTTATGCAAAAAATCCTGCAAACGGGGAAGCCATTCCAATATGGGTGGCAGATTATGTTTTGGCAAGGTGTGTGTACACAAGTATCACTTAGTTATTAATTACTCAAATGCTATGGGCATTAGATCCTTGAGGTGTGGATGATATTTCTAATTTTAACGTCACACCAGAATATAATTTGTTGTAAATGGTATAGTTATGGAACAGGAGCTATTATGGCGGTGCCTGCACATGACTCTCGTGATTATGAATTTGCCTTGAAATATGATGTTCCTGTTCATTGGGTTGTGATGCCTGGTGATAAAAGTACCAAGGAGACTGGAAAGGCTTTCCCAGGTGAAGGTATCATTGTAAATTCATCAAATTCATCGGTGGGGCTTGACATTAATGGCTTGTCTAGCAAGGAAGCTGCTCTAAAAGTCATTGATTGGGCAGAGAGAAGTGGAAATGGAAAGAGGAAGGTTTGTATCTCTAATTAGCATAAGCTTGTATATTATATTGAAATGTTCTTTTCCTGGAGTATTTAACATGAAATATATTGCTCATCATTCAGGTGAACTACAAATTAAGGGATTGGCTTTTTGCTCGCCAACGTTATTGGGGTGAACCCATCCCTATTGTCTTCTTGGATGACAGTGGTGAGACTGTCCCCCTTAATGAGACTGAACTGCCTCTTGTACTACCTGAATTGGATGATTTTTCCCCCACTGGAACAGGGGAACCTCCTCTGGCTAAGGCAGTGTCTTGGGTGAGTTTATACATTATACCCATAAATGATTTGCTTTCTTCATTTTAAACATCATGGCGTTAAGATACTTCTTTCCCATCTTTTTGGCGATGACGCAAGGTTAACAGCTTATAAAATTTCCAATAGGTGACGTAATTTATATTACTTAGATAGATCGGAGTATTATGTTTGCATTTTGTACTTTGTCTTTTGGCCCCATTTTAGTTATTATTATTTCTCCCCATTTTAATCAGTATTATTTCTTATTTTGCATCGTTATTTTAGGTGAAAACCACTGATAGTTTATCTGGAAGACCAGCTACACGAGAAACAAATACCATGCCGCAGTGGGCTGGTTCCTGCTGGTAAGGCACTAGGAATGATCTTGAGTCAGTGAGTGGTATTATAGATCTGTTAGTAAGCACCAAGCGGTGTTTTGTGGCCTTGATTATAGTTGGCTTGATTCAGGAGTTTTTTATGCCTTGGTTACAGTTGAAAAAATATTTTTATATTTTTGTGCATGTCACATTTCTTTTATGTTGCCCAGGTACTATCTGAGATTTATGGACCCAAATAATTCCAAAGAATTGGTTGGTAAGAACAAAGAAAGGTATGAATTCAACTAAAATTGTTTTTGTTTGCATTCATATATCCACTTTCTGTTTTTATGGCATATAATTAACATTTATAATTTCTAAATTATTTAATTCCCTAGCATTAAAAGTGTTTTTTTTCTGCAGGTACTGGGGCCCTGTTGATGTGTATGTTGGGGGTGCTGAGCATGCTGTTCTCCATTTACTGTATGCTAGATTCTGGCACAAGGTTTGTATTTAATGCCAGTCTCAGTATGGAACATGTTGACTTGGGATTTATTTCACTCTAATCCTTATGAATTAAACATTTGATATAGAACAGCTTTATCCCTGTCATTGTTATTCTATGATCATCTACTATCTAGAATGCTTTTTCATGATAGCAAAGTTCTTGTGTGTGAATTCTTGATGCATTGTATGTTAGTTCCTTTGTTTAGGGTTTAGGGCAAAATACTTGTGTATGAATTCAAATACTAATATATTATCAGTGTTGCTGCTATATGTTTGGCAGATTTTTAATGAGTTTCCTATTTCAGGTCCTCTATGACATTGGTGTTGTGTCTACAAAGGAGCCCTTCCAATGTGTCATTAACCAGGGGATTATCCTTGGGGAGGTATTTTCAGTTCTTCTTGAACATTAAGAGGTAAAAGATCACTGATCATCATAAGTTTCTAATGGCTTGAGTGGCAGGTTCAATATATGGCTTGTAGAGATCAAAATGGGAATTTGATATCTGCTGATGCAACTACTATGTCAAATGAGCATAATCTAGAAAAAATTCCAGAGGATAAGGTTTCTCAATTAAGTTTATACTTCCTTCTCGATCTATTCATTGATTGTCTTTCCACAGTTAATAATATAATCAGCCCAAGTTTTTTTTCTTCTCTTGATGAGATCTCCGTTTCCTTTAATGTAGGTCATGAAATCTGGGGATTCTTTTGTCCTGAAAGAAAATCCTGACATACGTTTAGTTGCCCGAGCTCATAAAATGAGTAAAAGTAGGGGTAACGTTGTTAACCCTGACGATGTTGTTTCTGAGTATGGTGCAGATTCTCTTCGTTTATATGAAATGTTTATGGGACCATTGAGGTAGGTTTGACCACAAACCTTATTCTTAATGGCATGTAGCAGTCATTGGTCCTTAATCAAAACTAGATTCTGTTTTATATTTTTATCCCTTTTTATCTTTTGATTTCTTTGGGGTGGGAATATGAAGTTGTGGATCTTGTTCTAACATGGTTATATCCCTTTTATCTCTGATTTTCTAACATCTCCCAGAGACTCGAAAACATGGAGTACTAGTGGAATTGAAGGTGTATATCGATTTTTAGGAAGAACATGGAGGCTGATTGTTGGTTCACCTTTGTCTGATGGCACATTTAAGGATAGAACTGTATCAGTTGATGAGGAGCCTACTGTAGAACAACTTCGTTCTCTTCATAAATGCATTGCCAAGGTCAATAATCTCAATTTTTAATAAGATTGTTTGAATTCATTTTATGGTTTTATTTAACTTGCAGATTTGACTTGAAGACATTTGAGCTAAGAGTTTAATTTCAGTATTCAGGTGACAGAGGAAATCGAAGGAACACGGTTCAACACTGGAATTTCTGCAATGATGGAGTTCCTTAATGCGGCATACAAGGTATTCCTCCTGCTTCCAGATTTCATTCTTTTTAAGGTGACATCTGTCATTTTTACGGCGTTATTATGGCACCAGAGTTGCCTAAATAAGAATAAAAGAAAATGTCATTCTTACATTCCTTGTTTCTCTTTTGTTGTCTCATTTCCTTTTCATATTAATAAGAAGTAAATTCCCTTACCTACCTTAACAGAGATTCTATATGATTTCTATACATTTTTGGGCTTATATTTTCAGTGGGATAAACACCCAAGGTCAGTTATGGAGGCATTTGTTTTGCTGCTTTCACCATATGCACCACACATGGCTGAGGAGCTGTGGTCTCGGCTTGGGCACACAAAATCATTAGCCTATGAGCCTTTCCCAAAGGTATGAATTTGGGTCCATATCCAGCCACTCCTATTCTTTAAGGCTGGTCAAGTTATTTGTTCATTTTCATTTCCTTTCATCCGTAGGCCATAGCATACCATTTCGAATTACCAGAAACAGATATGAAATCTACACTGCTACATTAACCGGGACTAGCCATGGCTTTGGAGCATGCTTATAGTGAATTATAGCACTATGACTTAGTTAAAACTTCGTAATAGTGAAGTGTTTTCTTGGTTGATCATGTCTGTTTACGTTGAGATTTCATTGCAGGCAAATCCTGCCTACCTGAAGGACTCAACGATAGTACTCCCAGTTCAGATTAATGGCAAGACAAGGGGTACCATTGAGGTTGAAGAAACATGCTCAGAGGAGGAAGCTTTTGCATTAGCATGTGGGGACGAAAAGCTATCCAAGTATTTAGACGGTCAATCCATCAAGAAAAGAATCTACGTCCCTGGCAAGATCTTGAATGTTGTTTTGGACCGTAAAAACATCAAGGTTGGTGTTCAATAGCTACTTGCATACATGCTGTGCACATTTCTACTACCGGATGCAGCAGTCTTCAACCTTCGAGTTCTCGCTGTGCTTGCTGGCAACGCCATACTTCCTCTCCGGAACTGCATACAGAAGGAAGGCGACGATGGTGGGAGAATCAACCGCCCTGCATCCACTCACATTGAAGGTTTGAGAATATAATTCAATGTAATGTTCTTGTGTATTATTCATTTTTTCCATCACTTGTATAATAATATATCAAGTAACCACATAAATAAGTGATACACGCCAAGCCTGCAAACAATAATGATTCTAAACCTATCTCCATTCAAATTCAAATAAGGGTTCATGCTGCGCTTATATAAATCACGCAAAGTAAAGGTGAGAATGCATTGTGATTGAAGAAAACTCTTCCTCGAGGGGTATAATAAAAGACATTTTCTCGCGAAGATCGCTCACACATTGACAGTACTGTTGTGGCAAATCCAATCTTTCAACCCGTTTTCGTAGTTATGTTGGATAAATCGTAGAATTGAAAACACTGAGCATTTCCTGTTGAACCAGACTTGCACTGCATGGCTTCTCCCTCGGCTGATTTCCTCCAAATTAAGATGAAATAGTAAACATGCTGCGAGTGAAATGCACAGACAGTTGCATTATCATAGACTTGCATCTGAAAATTTCCAATGGTACAACTACGAGAGCCAAAACTCCTAGCATCCCCACATATGCCCATTTCAACTTCTCAGCATGGCCCTGGCTTTGGCTTTGATTGTTGAGCCCTTCCAATGTGTTTGCTATAACTATTCCTATTATGGCATACCCAAGAACATGGTGGCATATATTCCAGCACTTGCAATACCCACCTTCTTTATTTGGCCGTATAAAAATGGAAAGCATCTGCATGACATGACATGACATTGAAAGAATTTTTTAATACCTTGAACATTTGGAGACTGAAAAGTGAAGCAGAACATGGAATTCCAGAGCTACTCACTTGTACGTTTATGAATGTGAAAGCAATGATGCTGAGAGTGCGATGTGTTCTAGATACAAACTGTTTCAAAGATATTTCAAGCCAAAGGCCAAAGCACCACCCTAGTGTGCCTAGACTATATCCCAGAGTCTGGCACACTATGTGACAATTGAACCATTCATTACACTTCAGAGGAACTGTTCTGAAGTATCTTGCGATGATTGCCCCTATGGGTAGCAAAGTGCCCCACCCTATCAGGATTAGAATCCCATAAGCCTATAATTATTAATATATATGCTCAAACATGTTAGTTTTGTATACTGTACAATTAAATACTCTGAGATGCTGGCTCTGAGGAAGTAATTAATGTGTGAAAAATATGATAGATATGATGTCTGCCTGGTGTTAATAATTGAACTTACATTTCTGAAGTGGCCTTGATGATGCTGAGGGGGACTATGACCTTTGTGTGATATTACATCTATTGTTTCAGTAGTTTCTGGCCTTAGCAGGGGAAAGGCATGAATCTGAACCTCCACTTCACTGAGAATTGTTCTTTCACTTTGAACTTGTGTCAACTCCCCACTGTAGGAAATTTGAGCATAGATAGGAAGGGAGGGAACAATTAAACTTAAAAGAATAAGCCAACATGATATCATGGTATGTATATGTCAATGTCTATATGTCACTATCTCAACTTAGAAAATATTGCTAAGACTGACATTAAATGATTCTTCATGTTTCTGAATTCTAATATAAGAGAACAGTTCCTACTTGTCTGGTTTAAAAGAAATGTCATTTAAATTAAAATTAAGCACATAAGTATAGATATTATTATGAAAAAGAAGCCATGGCCTACAATTTTCCTAGTTTTTTTTGGCTGTTGAGAATCTGTTCTTTACTTATCAAAACCAAAAAGAATAATATCTGGCTTGCTTCAATAGCAATAACACGATCAGATATTATTCCTCTCCTTACCTAACCCTCCCCTTCCATAATACATTTTTTTTTTCTTAACAACTTCAAAGTTTAGCAACAATTTGAGGAGTTCCCATCAGTATGAAATTTAGTGGTTAAAATCAGGACCTTAGTTACTTTCCTTACAGAGAAATACCATTTTGATTAATTGGGTAGTTCTTAATTCTGAATTAAGCCACAGACCAAGAATCCTTTAGTTTCACTCTCATTATTGATGTGGTCTAATTCATTGCATGGTTGTTAGCTTCAAAATGTAGTCAAACAGATTCATTGGGAGGCTAACTTTTCGTTAGATGTAATCAAATGATTTTTTGTTTTTTTTCTCAACTGCTGTACAGTATCTTGAACTTAGACCGCTGAGAAAAAGCAAGACTTGTGCATTCAGTTTCCTAATGTCAACGAGCCTTCCCATTTTAGTATAAAAGAATTCCTATGAGTAAGAACTTCTTCACCACATTCATCTTATTTTCATCCAACTAATTCATTTTTCACTGATTGTGGCCATGAAGCCCTTCAATGCACTATGTTTCCTATCTGCAGCAATAATAGCATTAGCCATAGTCACCTCTGCAGATCACAACTTGGATGTGGAAAGTGGCATTGAATCATCTGAAATTGAAGAGACAGCATCTCTGAGGGGAATGAACCGATTCCTTGCTCAACAGTACTTGAAATCCAACATGACATGTGACAAGTTCCCAAGAGTTTGCAGGTTGAAGAACAGCCCTGGGCCTGACTGCTGCAAGAAAAAATGTGTGAATGTGAAGACGGATCGAGTGAATTGTGGAATGTGTGGCTATAAGTGCAAGTACACTGAGATTTGCTGCAACGGGAAATGTGTGAATGCATCGTTTGATAAGAGACACTGTGGTGGCTGCCACAACAAGTGCAAGAAGGGAGAGTACTGTGCTTATGGCATGTGCAGCTATGCATGAGCATGACACTATGTTATTTTATTTTAATAACTCTCTTTTCTTAATTACACTCATCAATTTTCTTGTCCTGTACTGATTTCTGGGAACCATATATATATATATAATATTTGCATTATAACATATAAAGAGAATAACTGCTGTGATCATCAAGAGTATTATTACAGCGTGTATGATATAATGATTAAGGCATTTATTTATGATCATGTTTAGTAGTATGCAAGTTATTTCTTGGGAACTTTTTGTCTAGGTCAACCCTAGCACGTGCAAAGGGGATAATGCACTCAAGTGTAAGGTGTCCTTTCTTCAATGAAACGGATTCTGCATATATATATATATATATAACTAACAGCGCCTTTTTTGTTTGTTAAATGTGTGTGTGCGGCTCTGATCAAATGTATTCGAAAGACACAGACACATATAATTAAGCTAAGCTTAGTGTGTTTCTTCATGATCTTAATTGCGTCTTTGACTCTCTTGTTTAATTTTGACCCCTGCCGAATTTTGATTGAAGTGTTAGGATGGATTTGGACAAACCTTGAATTGTGTATTGGATTATTCACAGACACTAACAGCTAAGAAATAAGAAATTTGGCCAAAAACCACTAGTGGATGCATGGCAGTGTGTACGTGCTTCCTCAGAAATTGATGAAATACTACTACGGTTTTCATGTTTGAGAGTCTAACAGAGCGAGTTTCTCCTGATTTAGGGATTTCCATTTTCCTGTGGCTTTACAAGGCGTAGGATCTTTTTTTTTTTTTTTTGTAGTACATGTTTTTCAATTTAATTATTCAAATTAACACTTAAGAATATGAGTAGTATTGAAATTATATATGAAAAGTATCATTTTCTCCATAATGTTTCATATTTGCTAGTATTATTATAAATAATAATATATATATTTTGCTTTGTCGATTTTTTCCCTTGCGTGTTAACAGCAGAAAGAAAGGAATAGGACCAAAGCTGTAATATTGACCCAAAACTCAATAAACTTCTTGCGGCCCAAGTTTGGTGAAAATGCTTCAAGTTATGAAATACATATGCTATACTAGGCTTTTGAAAACACAAAAATATTTGGTAATTAAACCGAATTTCATTTGACCCATGGGTTAAGCCGTTGAATTAGACCACCCATCCTTCATTTCTTTAAGAAAGAAATATTAGTTTTCTGGTAAGCCTAACTCCATTTTTATTATCTTACTATAAATACCCTCTATGGTGCCCTCCATTTATCACCATCCACTACCATTGCTAATCCAAACAGTCATTACTTACTTACGTACCTTAATTTCATCACCTAATTCACCAAGCAACACAAATTAGCAAGCATGAAATCCTTTAAGGCTGATCTGTTTCTTGTCACAATGCTGCTTGCGGCTTTAGTGACCACTCTTTCCAAAGGGGAAATTGTCGCCGTAGAAGCTGAAGCTGAAGAACCCACCAGCACAAGTTTCCATGGACCATTACGAACAAGTCGCTTCCTTGGGCGACAAGTAAGCGGTGCGATGAGTTGCCAAAAGAACCCAAGGGTGTGTTATGCGAAGGGAAGCCCTGGGCCCGACTGTTGCAAGAACAATTGTGTGAATTTGCTGAGAGATGCACTAAACTGTGGGAGGTGTGGGAAGAAGTGCAGTTACAAGAAGATATGCTGTGAGGGAAAGTGTGTGAACCCTCTCAGCAACGAGCAGCATTGTGGCAAATGTGGTAACAAGTGTGACTCCCGAACCTCTTGTCTCTATGGAATGTGCAGTTATGCTTAGACACAACAACAACATCATGATTCATTATATAGCTACCTAGCTCTCACATACACCACACCATGAACCAATTAAGTTCTATTAATTAATTTACTAATTACTAATTACTAATTACTTATTTGGTATATATAGCTCAATAAATAAATAATCAATTACTAGCTATTGCTTTGGCAATAGCAACCATCAATAATAAAGGGCAGGCCAGCACCAATATAATCATCCATTTGATGAGTTCTTTCTGCCACAGTTTCATTAATTTGTTCTTTAATTATTTGTTTGTAAGAAAACGTATACAATAATGATGTACTACTTCTAATGATGAATAAAAATAAATAAAGAAATGTATTATTTGTTATTGTGATAGTTATTTTGTTGAGTAATGCTATATTTAATTCACAATTTTTTTGTTGTATATAAAATAAAAAGTATAGCATTTAAAATATTGAATCACATAAATTTTTAACATATAGTGAAAATTGAAGGTTATATACTTTAAACTGTGAGATATCATAATTTTTTATTGTCTTATAAAATAAAGGCTATATAGTCTTAAAAATATTGAATCTCATGAATTATTATACATATAGTTGAAATGTGTGCTATATCCAACGTGTGTTATACATAATATGAAATGTGTGTTATACATATAAACCTACAAAATTAAATAAACCATGGCTACCTTACCCACTACTGTCCTAGTCCTAGTGCTATCTAGCATGGCTTTAGTAACCTTGAGCTGTGAATTATATCATTTATCATCATCAGATAGTAATGATAAGGACATTCCAAGCTAGATTATCCCAAAGAGTGGTACTAATAATGCATTCATGAATTTAGCACTTAATCAGCTTTTGACTAAAATCTGCTGAGTCCTAGCCATGTTTTATAAAGATATTGCTATATATATATATAATGAAAAAACAATTAAAACATCGTACATGTTATGCATAACATATATTATATAATATATATAATATATTATGTATATTATATAACACACGTTATTATCTATTGATTATTTTAACTCCTTCTTATTATGCACCCAAGATTTCTGTCATGCAAATGGTGCTTCATTCTCTTGTACTCTAATCTAAGGCCGTCCAAACATTATATTTATAAGGAACATTCTATTGTCAACAATACATTGAAGTTCCCATGTCCATTTTGAATCATCATCACATTAATTAATTAATGGATGTATATATAGCCTCCGTGTCTCTAAGCATATAAGGGTTTATCATTAATTATTATGATTATAAATAAATAAATTGGCAAGCTAAGTCAACCAAGCCAAGCTCGTGGCAGCACGTTTTTGTTAACTAAGCCCAAAAAAATGTTTGAAGTCAAGCTCCCAAAGTGTGTGCACAACCTTCTCCGATCCTCAGCTATTATAATCACCTCATTCATTCCCTTTGTTTGCTTCAAATTAAAGAGAGCATTAGAGCAAGCATGGCCACCTCACTCCTCTTGTTTGTTTCATTCTTCTTCTCACTGCATCACCTCACTGCCTATTCAACCCCACAATACAGTACTACTCCCCAATCTCTCTCAAACTACCTTCCTAAGAAACCACACCTCAACACCATAGACTCTTGCTGGCGTGCCAAGTCTGATTGGGCATCGAACCGCCGCGCCTTGGCTGACTGTGCTATTGGCTTTGGCAGCGATGCCATTGGAGGCAAGTATGGGTCCTTATATGTAGTCACTGATGCCTCTGATGACCCTGCAAACCCAAAACCAGGCACACTCCGCTATGCTGCAATCCGAACAGAGCCCCTCTGGATCATTTTTAGCAAGGACATGGTCATTGCCCTCGAGAATGAGCTCATTGTCAACAGCTACAAGACCATCGATGGCAGAGGAGCTAAGGTTGAGATTGCAAATGGGCCTTGCATTACCATTCAAGGCGTCAGCCATGTCATCATTCATGGAATTAGCATCCATGATTGCAAGCAGGGAAGCTCTGGCCTTGTGAGGAGTGCTCCTGACCATGTTGGCCATCGACAGGGCTCTGATGGTGATGCCATTAGCATATATTCTTCCTCCAATGTTTGGATCGACCATTGCTTCTTGGCTCGTTGCACCGACGGCCTAATCGATATCATTCATGCATCCACTGCCATTACCATTTCTAACAACTATTTCACCCAGCATGACAAAGTAAGCACAATGTTAGATTGTTTGTTGTGTTTTACTTTGATGCTAGCTCTGTCTTGTATCATGTATGCATTGAGCTAGCTAATAATTGGCGTGCTGCTGCAGGTTATGCTGTTAGGACACAATGATCAATACACAGCAGATAAAGTCATGAAGGTAACAATAGCCTTCAACCGGTTTGCTAGTGGCTTAACTGAAAGGATGCCAAGGTGAGATCATAGTGAGTGATTCATTACTTATATTTATATATTATGGATTGAATTTTCAATAGATTTTATGATGAGAACAGATCATAATATTCACTGGTTTGACGAACATGCTAAATGCAGGGTAAGATTTGGTTATGCTCATGTGGTCAACAACAGATATGATGAGTGGAAAATGTATGCTATAGGTGGCAGTTCCAACCCAACCATTTTAAGTGAAAGGAACTTCTATACAGCACCAAATGATGCAAATGCTAAACAGGTAGAAACAGTACCATGATATATATATAGTAAGTAACATATACTCAAAAATAAGGAATTAAGAGATTATATATTGAGTGTGATTTCTTGATTGGATGACAGGTTACAAAGAGGGAAGCGAAGGGAAAGTGGAAGAGTTGGAAATGGAGATCTTCTAATGATGTATTCACAAATGGTGCTTATTTTGTACCATCTGGTTATGGAAGTTGTGCCCCAAATTATTCACCTGCTCAATCTTTCACTGCTGTTCCGGCATACATGGTGCCTGTAATAACTCTCAATGCAGGTCCCTTGAGTTGTGTTGTTGGGAGGGCCTGTTAATTGCTATCCTAATATGCCTCTCTCCTCCACTCTCCATTTTTTTCTTTTCTGTTGATTACTATAAAACCCTGTTTTGTTTTGAGGCGTATATAATGTATATTATCACAACCAAGAAACTGCTTTGCAGAAGCACAAGTTTGTAACGTGCCCAGGAAATTAAAGGGGGAAAAGTTGTAACACTTGGCGGATTCGTCAGTAAAGAAATTAATCAGAGGTTGTTAATAAAACAAGTATGTAAGATGAATATGACTTTCTGCAGCAGAGTGTTTTCTTTCCATAAACTTGAGATGAGTACAACTCAACAGTCAACATAGAAACTCTAGGAAAATTGGGAAGCAAAGGCTTGTAGTATAAATAAATAGGCATAACAGACTAAAGGGAGAAAAAAGAAATGTTCAGAAAAGTCTGTTCTCGTTGGTTTGAACTCCACATGTGACTGGTGCTTTAGCTCTCACTTTCTTCAAATACCAAATAACAGCTCCAATTCCAAATGCCCCCGCTGCTGCCGAAATACCACTAACTGTCCCTGCACTCACAATTCAAACACACACACAACAAACGTGACCTTAATTTTCCACTGCAAAAATCTTCCATAACATTTATTGAAGTAAAATTCTCTAACCTGCAATTACATGCACCCTCCTTGTGTGCTGTGCAATATCAAAATCTGTAAACAAACAGGAAAAATCCAGTTAACTTTCTTTGTAGCATAATGATGTTAAAGAGGCGGGTCAAACAAAATTGTTTTTGCAAGATCGTGCAGATAATTGAATTGGAGAATTCATTTATTTAACATGCCTTTACAGTGAGTAGTGGAATTTCCTTCCTTACAAAGGCACATGAAACTCTGTGTCTGTGTGTCAAATCCACAGGTTCCACCGCCTCCTTTGGATTGATCCTGGCACTGAAGGCAGCGAGTTGTTATGGGCACATCAAAATCGATTCTGATCCCATATTGAGGGACTTGATCATAGGGCTGAGGAGCACCAACGTTTCTCCAATAAACAGAGGTGTAGGTAGTGCAATAGTGAAGCATCAACCTCAATGACTCGGTGGCTCTTGGATAGTAAGAGCAGCAAGAGCTGCCACTCATAAGAAAAGAGCAGCCTGGCAAGTGGCTGCAGAGATAGCTAGCACTGTCACAAGATGAGTCACAGTGCTCTGGGAACTGCTCACAGAAGATGGACTTTGGCTGAATGATCACACTGTCCTCGCTGCAGTTGAAGAAGAGGTACTCGTTTTGAGGTGAAAGCTTGAAGCGTGTGCTTGTGTCCAGACTGAATGGCCTTGTGGGGCGATAGTTCTGGCCATCCTCGCAACTCCACATGAATGGATCAGAGACAACAACGTGTGGATCATCGTAGCTGACGTTGTGAATGGGGTATCTGCCAGAAGGGGTTCTGAGCTGAAGCTGAGGCTGCTTCTCTGAGTCAGAGCAGAGCAGAATGTGTCTGTAGTATGGGCTTCCACAGCCATCGTCAATGCCAAATGGGTACTGGATCGGAATGTCGCCGCATGAAGTTCTGCAGAAACTTGAGTCGGCCCTTGCCCTTGTGAGGGTCAAAATTGGTGAGTGAATGATGATGAGTTGAATAACTAGAAGCAGCATTGTTTTGTGATTATTGTGCTTGTGGTTGGTAAGATGCAAAAGCATATCAGAGAAGATGGCATGGCATGGAAAACTAGCTAGCTAGCTAGCTAGATGGTTTCAAAATCAAAAGCGGTCAAGAAAACTGAATAAAGCCATGTCTCAAACAAAGAATATCTGCAACAACTGGTGCTGTGCTTTCTTAGAGTCTCCTTTTGCTTTATTTATTTATTTATATTTATCACTTTTGTTTCTTTATTTAATCTTGAACTTTGCTTTAACTTATGAGTAATGATTATACCAAAATATATATATATATATATATATATATATAAATAAATAAGAAATAAAAGGAGCAGGAAACGAAATTGTGATGAGAAAATCCAATCGAAAATAAAGAAGACTATTTGGTGTGGGTTGTCCCAAGTACTCAACTCTGGTCAACCCCATCACATAATAGACTAATTGATCACACACCCACTTACTTCCATTCCTCTCTCCCTAACTGACTTGGTCAGTACTCAGTAGTCTCTTCTCTTTTCTTCGATTATTAAAGCGGGAGGATGGGATCTATCTCGCCCTAGCTAGCTAATTGATTCATCGCTTCTTATAATTAATTAGTTATCGTCATCTTCATCATTCTGATCTATCGATATGACGCTTTACACCCATCCCGGGAAGAACCTCAACATCAGCGAGGGTGGTGGTGATGATCCCATGGGCAGCAGCTCCTCGCCGTCTGATCAAAATAATAATGAGAAGAAGGGAGCTGTCGTTGTAGTGGACTTCTTCGCTCATGATAAAACCAAGCAGCTACCATCATCATCATCATCAGCTCCACTACTATTTGATGATCCTCCTCCTCATCTCAACGTTAATGTATGTAAGCTCCATCTCTATATATATATCTTCACTTCCCCTTTTCAACCTTTTACTAGTACTAATAATAATTCAAGAAATTTTCCCAAGAACTCAGGTAACTAACAAGGATCCACAAAGATTACATCAAGACCCATACAAGTATATATATATGTGCACGCGCGCGTATCATTGTTTGATTATTTTGGTTTCGAATTATATATTATTCTTAATTCATATATGCTTTCTGTGTGTGAAATGTACAGGTTCTTTCTTTCTTTCTTTTCTTTAATTCTTTGTTTCGATTTATTTATATATAATCATATATAGCTTGGCTTGAATCTTATTGCTACACTCGGATGTGGTGGTGATGGAGCTACGGTCAATGCTGAACATCTGCTGTCAGATAATGGGAAACATAAGCAAGCAACCACTGTCGATGATGGGGTACGTACAATTTTCTTTTATTTAATTTTCGTACTAAAATATTATGTAATTTTTCAAAGATGATATAAATGTTTACTAGCTACTTATTATAGGAATTTTACGCAATATATATATATATATATTATTATTGTTCACTATATTCACAATTGATATATTGGTGGGTGAAAAGCAAGAAGTTGTTAAACGCATGAAAGTGGAGAAGCAAGAGTTGCAGGCAAAGCTTAGGGAATGGAAGAGCAAGTACGAGAATTTGGAAATGCAATGTGAGGCTTATGCTTGGCAACAGCGACAGAAACAACACGCCCCCCTGCAGCTAAAAGGTGCCGAAATGGTGGTAACAAAGTCCTTTGCTCCTAATAATTTGGCCACAACGGATGATCAACCCACTGCCACTACCACTAACACCAGCCCACCTTGTCGCGTCGCAGTCCGTACCCTCCCAGAAGGCCCCGCGGTAGCTTTATACTTATACATACATTCATCATCTTCAAACCATTAGTTAGTTATACACGATCCAGTTAATTAAATCTAAACTAATTACAGTATTATTATTACGAGGTACTCATCATAATAAATAGACCAAATTAAAGCATTAATTACTACTTACGTACGTACTGCAGATGGTTGATGGGTTTTATTGGCGAAAATATGGTCAAAAAATGGAAAAGGGAAAGCCTCATCCTCGAGCATATTACAAATGCACCATGCAAGCTGGGTGCCCAGTTCGCAAACAAGTAAGTCTTGCATCAATTAATTCTCGTCGACCTCAGGATTACTAATGAATGATAATTAAGTAATAATAATAATAATAATAAATAGGTTCAGCGTAGTTGGGAGGTTGATAAAGAAATATTGATAACAACATATGAAGGAGAGCATAACCATGCAGTGGCAGGAGAGGCGATGGCGATGGTATCGACGACGACATCTGCAGTAAGGATGTTTATGACAGGGGCAATGTCAAGTAGTGATGGTAAGGTAATGATGATGAACCCCAATTGGCTAGCGGGACCCATCAATCCAACTTCAAACCTAGTGCCAATTAAACTCTCCGCCATGAAGCCATTCCCAACCGTCTCATTGGACCTCACAGGCACAGCCAACTCCTACCCCTACCCCTACCACCTCCATAACAAATCCCAATTCTCTGGCCTTCACTTGTCTCCTCATCATCACCACGCCGCGGGCTCCTCCTCTCAACCTCCTCCAGCCCAACAACAGCTCTCCTTCCACGACGTCACTGCTGCTGCCGCCGCCATCATCAACTCCGACCCCAACTTCTCCGCAATGATTGCCGCCGCCGTTTCCTCCATCACGAGCGCAGCTCAGCCAAACAACAACAACAACAACAGTAGTCAACAATGACACTAATCCCAATATCATCAACATACACTCCCAAAAACAGCAGCTTTTCTGGAAATTAATATTTTTGTCTTATTTTCCCCAGCCCCTAAGGTTCAGTTTTCTTTTTACGTGGGGGAAAATGAATTCGTGAGTGTTCATATTGTCATCAATCTGTCCATACGGCCGGCCATTCTTAGCTTTGTTGTTACTTTTTCATCTTGATTGTCTTAGAGTAAATAGACGACGACAGAATAAAGAAATAAAGGTAATTAACCTCTTGATAATGTTTTTCCCACCCTTTTTATGATATTAATTTCGTTGGTCAAGAAATACGTACGGCCCTTATACTAGTAGTGTGTGTAGGTATTATTTGATTTTGATAACGATGCGTAGCAGGAAATTAATGTGAATGTGAAGGTGAAGTTAGCAAGCTAGTTAAGTTGAATTTCTCAGCATGCAAATTAAAAATGTACGTGTGAACTAGGAGTGAGTAACCTTGGTAGCAACCAGAAATCAATCATTATTTTTATTACTAAACAAATTATGAATAATTATATAGAGGTGAACTAATTAATGAAAAGAAGAATGAAGAATGAATTATATTAGGTGGTAGACATTGATTGGAAAAGTGCAATACGATTTTGACTGCTGTGTGTTTGATTCGGATGGAACTTGGTCAAATAAGTTAAGACGAAGGAGGCGAGCTAGCTTGCATATGGAAGTCGCTATTGCCTATACGCTTTTGCGTTCATCAGTACTGTCCTTGTGTGTATTGGGTGGGATAACTAACCAATTTTGTGCGTGCTCTGTTGGTTACGTCTTTATTTATTCATGTAACTAACAATGGAGGATTAGGCTTGCTTGCTTGCTTGCACTCTTCCGCTTCCGCTATATATATTATATTATATATGCCTGCCTCTCATCAATTATTATCCAAAACTTGTTACATATATACATTCCCTTTGCTTCCTGCCAATGTTTTTCATTTGTATATGGATACGACACCTTAATTCTACTCCAAGTTTCTGCTATGTATGATGGATGGGTGGGCTATGTATTCTCTTGTTTGGTTCACTGTGATAGCTTCTGCGGTACACAGCAATCAAAGCCTCTTTTTTTAGCAAAATGCTTCTGTCTTCTTGTTATAATATACTAGTACTAATTAATTAGAGAACGCAATAAGGTTATATATGCCTTTGTTTTCGTACATCAATTTTTTTATTCTCTATTTTATTAATTATTTAATTAAACTAAGGAATTTCTTAGAAAGAAAATTGTAATAGTGGAAGATGACAAAATTAAAATTAGGATTAGGAAAAGGAAATTAAAATTGTAGGCTTTTCTTATTTCTGGGCCTGTGGTGTGCCCCGCAAGTTATAAAAAAAGAGGAGTGAGGTGGATAATGGAGATGCCGTGTTGTGTGTTAAGGAAGCCAAGTGCAAGTTTTTGAGACATTTTCTGTTGCTGAGCCCACATTCACCCATCATCACCACCGTCCATTTGTCTTTCTCATGATCAATCTTACCAACGAGGAAGAACGAGCCCGTCGTGATTAGATTACGTGGGAGCCTCTTTATTATTATCCTTCGTGATCTACGGCTGGGATCACGTATTATATACAGACAAACGGTGAGGATTGGAAGATTGCACCGCCAGCACTCACAAAAAGCAACAAACTAGCGTGCTGGGCCCCTACCTAAGGAAGGAAGGAAGGGTGACACTCTGCTCTCTACTGCTTTCCCTTAAATTCTCTTCTTCTCACCTCGAACCAAGTGCCTTCTTCATCACTTTCTCCTTTTCATCTCCGAATCTCTCTTCCTTGTATCGGTAACCTCCATCTCTCTCTCTGCTTTTTATTCTTCTAATGGGATTGTTGTTATTTTACATGCACAGATTGTCCCTCTAAACTCTAAATTTTAGTTTATTATAATTATAATTACACTATTATATTGTAACTGCCGATGATATTTTGTTGATCTCAGGTGAACTGGAATTGTTTCCCTTGTTTGTTTGGCTGTGGAATTAATAGAGTTTGTTAAGCTTGCAGTTTCACTTGTTAGCGCTGTGAGAGAGAGAGAGTGTGTGTGTAGTTTTATTATATAAATAAATTAAAATCTCCTCTGGGTTGATTTGTAGTCCTAACTTCTTTTCCCCCTTTCTAAAATTGTGATTGTCAATTTGGATGAACAGTTAAACATGGGGAACAACTCGAATGTGGTGGCGGTGTTGTGGTTGTTTGTGTCAACCCTGTTGCTTTCTGTGGTGTGGTGTGCACCCAACGATGGTTTGCCAAGGATTGGACTGAAAAAGATTAAGCTGGACCCCAACAATCGGCTTGCTGGCCGAATGGGGTCCAACGATGAGTCTTTACGTGCTTCCATCAGAAAGTATCATCTCCAGAATAACCTCGCTGGCACTGAGGAAACCGACATTGTTGCCTTGAAGAATTACTTGGATGCTCAGTACTATGGTGAAATAGCCATTGGAACGCCTCCTCAGAAATTCACTGTCATCTTTGACACCGGCAGCTCTAATTTGTGGGTGCCATCATCTAAGTGTACCTTCTCGGTGAGCTTTTAGTTTTTTCATGTGTAATGATTATGCATAAAATTTAATTGATCGTCTTTTTTTTTTTTGGTTACGTGTTTATTGATTTATTCATGGCATAATCATCTGGTGCAGGTTGCATGCTACTTCCATTCTAAGTACAAGTCTGGCAAATCGACTACCTATAGAAAAAATGGTTTGTTTCCCCTCTTCCTGTCTCGTAAAGTCTGGATTGAGCTTTGCAGTTTGTTGATTGAATCGAACAATGCTTTCTTTAGATCAACTAAAAAAAGAGTATGAAGCTCCCTAGTTTTATGAGCTAAAAGATAAAGTTTCGATCTGCTTAAATATATTTTCATTTGTCTGAGTATTTTGAAGTCTGTCCTGTCTATTATATTAATCCGAAGTGAACATGCACGTCTTTCCTAATAGTGAAACGGGGTGGGGGTCTGAACTGAGTGTCATATCATGTACTTCCACCATATAGAGGAGATGAAGTTTGAGACTTTTACCATCCACTCTATGGTTAATGGCAATAGCACTATTGGAACTTGGACATTCATAGTATTTGACACATTGTAACTGTGTGTGCCCCTGTAGAAGGGATGCTGGCATTTCTAACATAAGACTTCTTCTTTTTGGCTGATAGGGACTGCTGTCGCAATTCAATATGGTACTGGAGCAATTTCTGGTTTCTTTAGCTATGACAATGTCAAAGTTGGTGACTTAGTTGTCAAGAATCAGGTAATGCTGATCCTCAATCCCTTTCATGCTGATAGAGGGAGGTGTGAGTTGGTTTCTTTCATATTCTGTCTGTCAATAATTGATAGAGTACCTTTTGATCCCCACCAGGAATTTATTGAAGCCAATAGAGAGCCTGGTGTTACATTTTTGGTGGCCAAGTTCGATGGAATACTAGGACTTGGATTTCAAGAGATATCTGTTGGAAATGCTGTTCCAGTGTGGTATCTGTTTACGTTTAAATTTTGATTCATTATTTTGTTTAAAGTTTATTTGATCCCCATTTAGTTATGAAATATTATGTCTTGCAGGTACAATATGCTTGAGCAAGGTCTTATTAAGGAACCACTATTTTCATTTTGGCTCAACCGTAACCCAGAGGAAGAGGAAGGGGGCCAAATTGTTTTTGGTGGTGTAGATCCTCTTCATCACAAGGGAAAGCACACTTATGTGCCTGTCACAAGAAAAGGATATTGGCAGGTTAATTATTAAATGTTACTTTTTCCTTGCTTACAGATTGCAATTATTTTTTTGTTTACCTTTTTCCTTTATTAATTGCTTTTCATTTCTTGTTTAGTTTGATATGGGAGATGTGCTTATTGGTGGCAAACCAACTGGTATGTCTAGGGAACATACTAGCATTTAGCAGAAGCCTATTTGTTTTCCTTTGAAATGTTAGCACTTCCATAAATGGTGCATGGTTTTAATTCACTGGACTGACCTGGTCATGTTGTCATTCAGGATATTGTGATGGTGGCTGTTCAGCTATTGCAGACTCAGGGACCTCTTTGTTGGCAGGTCCCACGGTATGACTAAATGCTTGTTAATATAGGTTTCTATATAACTTCCATTTTAACCATTTTAATTTAAAGGCCTGGACTGAAATGTAATGGATAATCTTCAATTCTTATTGTTAATTGCTTATCCAACTTATGATAATATCAATTGCTGCCTTCCATTTTGCTGCACCGGATTGTTTCTCTCTCCAAGGCCAGTCTCTTAGTCAAATCTTGAACAATGTCTAAATTTGTGGTCTTAGTAGAAGTTTGTCTTTATGTGATCAAATATGCGGTTTTGTTCTTGCAGACTGTAATTACCATGATAAATCATGCAATTGGAGCAGCTGGAGTTGTAAGCAAAGAATGCAAGGCTGTAGTTGCACAGTATGGACAGACAATCATGGATTTGCTTTTGGCTGAAGTGAGTACAAATTGTATTTTTTTTTAGGGTGCTTTGGTTGATTATGTTCTTTGGTTATGAGCGGGAGATTCTGTCCTGTAGAAAGATTTGGTCATCTTTTAAAATGAATGTTGTTATACTCCTGTAGACAAAGCCAAGGAAGATATGTTCCCAAATTGGATTGTGCACGTTTGATGGGACTCGTGGTGTTAGGTAAGCAATAGTGATAATTATTACTCTTTGAATCTTTCGTCATTTACTTAAATAAATACCTTAATATATGTATTGTACTGCCGTTGCCATTTCATCAGTATTTCACACTTTTTTATTACCTCCTTTAGTGCGGGAATCGAGAGTGTGGTGGATGAGAATGAAGGAAAGTCATACGGTGACCGCGTTCACAGTGCTACTTGTTCTGCATGTGAGATGGCAGTTATTTGGATGCAGAACCAGCTTAGCCAGAATCAGACGCAGGATCGTATACTAAGCTATGTCAATCAGGTGAGTTAGTTTTCTTGCTTTTGCTATATATACAAATCCTGCTGGTCGCACCTCTTTGACTTGAGTCCAGCCTCAATCATGACGGTATTGCAGCTCTGCGATAAAATGCCTAGCCCAATGGGAGAATCAGCTGTTGACTGTGGAGATTTCTCTTCAATGCCTACAATTTCTTTCAGTATTGGTGGAAGAACCTTTGACCTTGCCCCAGAGGAGGTATGGATATGATTGCGTGTCAGCTAACTTAACTATATATCAATTCATAGTCACTTGTTTGCAGCAGTGGAAGTTGTATAGTTTTTCTGTCATCATTCATTCATCTTTGTGTTTGGTATTTTCTTCAGTACATACTCAAGGTTGGCGAAGGCGCTGCGGCTCAATGCATCAGTGGCTTTACTGCTCTAGATGTTCCTCCTCCACGTGGCCCCCTCTGGTTGGTTCCTTGATATTTTCCAAGTGAACTTCCTAGAGACATACACTTGCAGTGGCATGTTTACCTAAATAAATTATTTTCATTTTGCAGGATCCTTGGAGATGTCTTCATGGGGCGGTATCACACAGTCTTTGATTTTGGTAAACAGAGAGTCGGATTTGCCGAAGCAGCATAGAGAGGGAATGTTGTCGTGTGTCTGCCATAACCATATGGAGGCCGTTAATATTATCTATAATGGGGGGCATAACAAACATAAGCTCTCTCTTGGCTTGTATATATTAATCAATTAATTACTTACTACATACTTAGGAAGTACCTCCCACTAAGTTATGTATGATTGGTTCCATATCTCTATTATTATGCATGTATGTAACTATGTATGCATGTTGTAGATTATAGGCATAGAGATGGCGCTCGTGATTCCTTGTTCCCCCAACTCCGCCCCAACTGTTTAGCCTGTTTCGCAAGACAAGATGCATGTGGTGTGGTGTTCCCTGTTTTTGTTGTGATGCACAACCAGGACTAATCTAAAATAGAATAAGACGAGGAGGATTAGATATGTAGATTTGAAAACCGGAGTCACGTGTTTTAAACTTCAGATTTTGTTAAGTTACAAAATGAATAGTTAATGTTGGTCTTTAGAATATTAAACTGTAATTGATTCAAGAGTTTGAGCCATTGAGGGTCACTTGATCTGGTGAATCTAGTGAAGGGGAGGAATTGTGGATCAAATTGGATGGTGAAGCATGATGATCTAATTCACGCATTCCACAGTGAGATAGGAATTCAAGCGTAGCAGAGATTACTAGGAATTGGTGGGCGGCATGTGATGAGTGATGCACTGGTTTGCTTGAAATTGACGTATGCATCCCATTGCTTTCGTGAGTTTCAACACGCAGTTAGAATATCCTTAGTAGAATCTTTCCACTAATAATTCTGATCATCAGAAGGCATTGGCTAAGAAAACCTTACAGCAGGTTGATATTTGATGGGTATTACGTGTTAACGCACATGAAACTTTTTCGCAAGGAGTGATGAGTGGTTGTGTTTTGGGCAATGATGCTTAATATATCATGAAATTAAAAGTGGTAATTGGCCTTCTCTTGTTCCTCTAACAACATTAATCCAAGTGTCAAATTTGTGTTTTGGGAGAGAAACAAAGAAAGAATAGACCTAGGCCTTGAGGGCTAGCTCCACTATCCATCACAAGCATTGCATGCCAGCCCAGCGCACTTGACGCGATCACGTGCTAGCATGTGCAGCCACCGTCGCCTGCGTGCCTTCTTACTCTTTCTTTGGCGGCCCATGATTTTGGTCGTTCTTGTCTTGCTGAATTCATGCCTATGAAATTATTAAGTACTAATTGATGGATTAATGAAAGGAAGATGCATGCATGATGGCGTCAACAACAATTAATGCATCATGCATTATGAGTGAGTGCACAAGACTGCGGCCGCCCATTGGACACACGCATAAGTCAAGGCAATCAATACAAGTACAAAATAAAACAAAAAATTTGCTAACATACATACATCTCTCACAACCTTTACTTTGCTTTGCATTGCATTGCATGTACTCTGTCTCTACTATAAATACACAAAGGTTGCTCCTACCAACCAACCAACATAAATCCTTCCTTACATATGAATGATACAGTACACACTGACCGCATCAAAGCTACCGCGCCTACCAGCAATATATTCATATTATATATATATATATGGAGTGGACTAGGGGCCACACCCTCGGCCGTGGCTCCACTGCCACCGTCTCCATCGCCAAGTCCTGCCGCTCCGGCCATGTTTTCGCGGTGAAGTCAGCGGGGCTCAGCCACTCAGACTCGCTCAGGAGGGAGCAGAGGATTCATTCCACTTTAAATTGTCCTCAAATTGTGGCATACAGAGGTTGCGATGTCACGCTAGAGAACGGAGCACTCTTCTACAACGTCTTCATGGAATACGCTCCTCACGGGACTCTCGCCGACGCTGCTCGAAGGCACAAGGGTGGGATGCGCGACCCTCTTGTGGGACGCTACACGCGCCAAATTCTGTATGGTCTTGACTACCTTCACTCCAAGGGAATAGCGCATTGCGACGTGAAGGGGCAGAACGTGTTGGTGACAGAGCAAGGTGCTAAGATCGCCGATTTTGGTTGCGCCCGGATGGTGGCGGACTCCGGAGGCGCCGTGATTGCGGGGACGCCGGCGTTCATGGCGCCTGAGGTGGTGCGCGGGGAGCAACAGGGCTTCCCGGCTGACGTGTGGGCCCTGGGATGCACCGTGCTGGAGATGATAACAGGGGAGGCACCCTGGCACGGCGTGAATGACCCTGTTACGGCTCTCTATCGGATTGGTTTCTCCGGAGAGGTGCCGGAGATACCGAGTTGCGTGTCGGAGCAAGGGAAGGATTTCTTGGGCAAGTGTTTGAAGAGGGACCCTTCTGAGAGGTGGACGGTGGAGCAGCTTCTTGGACATGGATTTGTGAGTACTAGTCATTCTGTGTTGTCGGGTGGGGTTGATCCGGACACTCCGACGAGTGTGTTGGATCGTGGATTTTGGGAATCAGTGGAGCCAGAAAAGAAGGACCAGACAGCGGCACGTGATTACTGTTGTTCCTGGAACTCTGCTAGTCCTAGACATAGAATTGGTGGCTTGTGTGGAGTTGCAGGGCCTAACTGGGAATGCGATCGTGGCGGCTGGATCACTGTGAGAAGCAATCAGCAGACTAGTTTCGCAGTTTTTTATGAGCGCAATGCTAGTTATGTAATTAGTATTGGGGTTGGATTGGGTAGTAATATTAGTACCAATTTTAGTGCTTATTACTTCTGCAGCAATACAGAGTCATTATGTACAAACATTGTTCCCCAAGGAATATTTGATTCTCTAAAACCACAGATTTTTAACTTTCTGCTTTTACTCTCTGCCTCCCTCATTGATTTCATTCACAGAACAATTCAAGCTAAAAAAATAAATGGTCAACTAACTAGTTTGTTGATGAATCAATAATGTAATGTGGTTCAAATACTTACTAATACAATATTATATATCACTTGAAAATATCAAAATACAATAATTAAGTCGAATCCGGTGATGATGGTCATGATATTGATATCAGCTATATATCTATCTCCAAAGTGGAAGTAGGCCCCGCCTTGCCTTATTATCCATCCATTGCATCCTGGTAAAAGTCACTTGACCTAACTAACTGGTTGGCTTCTTCTTTATTTCTTGGCCACATATCATATCATATCATATATTAGGATACGATATATAGGAACTCAGAATTCATATATATGGAAATGCTTTCTTCTCTCATACACCCAACCCAAGTGGGTTATGGAACTACTGTATACGCCACCTTGTTTAGAATTAGGAGGACAAGGCTATTGTTCTTATCAGAAATGGATCATAATAAGTATAGATGATTATTCATACTTCTTCCAATTCCTCCATTTTTGTTAATTTATTTATTATGGGTTCAGAGAGAGGAAGGGGCACACTAACTCGTATCTATCTTATCCTGCTAAGCACAACCTGAATCCTTGATATGGGATTCCTCCTATATCTTTTAAGACCAAAATGGGTGGTAAGTCAATCTGAGAATGCAATCTGACTCAGACATTAGGCAATTTTCTGATATTGAGAAATGCAATTTGCCCAAAAGCAAATAAATAAATAAACAAATACAAATGGATTCACCCAAACCCAAAGTGTTTGTTTCATGTGGCAGGGTCAACTAACCTCTCGGGGCATGGAAGGATCAGATTTTCCCTGTGCCTATGCCATGCTCATCCAGATTAAACGTAACTACCAATTTTAAGTGGAATCCACGACCAAATATCTCCTCAAATTAGGAAAAGCAGAAAAAGATTTCATATCTTTTTTGAGCCACTGCTTGCTAAAAGGGAAAAAAGAATGACAATTTGCAGCAGTTGCCTGAACATCATTGCTTTTTCTTTTGCTCTCACGCTGAGGCATGAGGCCCTCAAAACCATCCATTTAATCCAAATCCTTCCGCACTAATTGGTGTTGCTCCATCAATTTATACTTTTCATTTATTCTTCCAGATTAATTAACAATGGTATTAGTAGCTCCCCATCGAATTCTCCCAAAAAACTGTCTACTCAAACAGAATACATGTCAGAAACCACTAAACCGTTGTAGTAATTTACAACCACTCAATTCAGATTCCTATCAATCTCCTTCATACTCCTCCCCACTATGTTCAAGCTTAAGTATTAAGATCATGCTACGCCCTGTCTGCAATAGATAATGTGATCACTAATTCAGCTGGTAGAGTGTTATATCAAGGACCACAACCTTCAATTTAAGAACTAATTCCAGGGAATATTATCTATGTAATGTCATCTAATCTAACTTAAAGAGATTATTAGTCATTGCTGTCAATAATAGATACCTTAATAAAAAGATGTTAGAAGGGAAAAGAAAAAGTACTAGGAATTATTCAATTTTATTTCAGCCATCCCAAATTAATTAGAGATCTAACTCCTGAACTATTTTACTATCTTGGTTATTCTCATTCTAAGAGGGAGGGACAAGGATGTGAGGATGATGATGACAGCTCTGAGTGTGATTCTCGAGAGGCTAAGCAATGGAAATGGGACCTAATTATTGACATCTTGTCAATTCACGTGTTCCGAATGAGGAGCTATAGTCATTCTAAAGTTAACAATTTGTCAGCTACCAAAAGCCACTCCACTCTTGGAATCTTCTACTTTGCACTATATAAACCCCAGCAGCCACAGAATGAGATGTACAAATCATATATTTCAAATCAATTCTATAAACTATATTTATGATGGGCGAGACTGAGATCAAGCCATCAATTCAGGTGGTTGTATGTGCTTCCATGAACAGCACAAATACTGATGCAAACAACCAGGCCCACATCACAAAGCCATCCCAGTCACCAATCTTAACTAGGATCCATGCAGGCTATTTCTTCGTATGCCTTTCCTTTGGTGCACAAGCTTTGCTGTTCAAGACTCTGAGTGAACATAAAAATGATTCACAAGCTCTCTGGCATGGATTTGATTTTCTACCTCATGTTGCATTCATCTTACTTTGGTATCTGGCTGCACTTACTGCAGCTACTCTATCTACTCTTTACATGCTCAGATGCATCTTGCACTTTGACATGGTGAAGGGGGAGTTTTCGCATCATATTGGGCTGAACTGCATGTATGCTCCTTGGATTTCTTGGCTTCTCGTGCTTCAATCGGCACCAGTGGATGTTCCGAGGACATGTTACCATCAAGTTCTTTGTTTGGCCTTATCATTTGTGATTTTGCTGCTTGATATAAAACTGTATGGACAATGGTTCACAACTGAAAAGCGGTTTCTGTCTGTTGTGGCAAACCCTGTAAGCCAGGTTTCAGTTATAGGGAACTTGGTGGCTGCTCAAGTCATTGCAGAAGCTGGTTGGCAAGAGAGTGCAGTTTCAATGTTCTCTCTTGGATTGGCACATTATTTGATTCTGTTTGTAACGCTATATCAGCGTCTTACGACCAGCACCCATTTCACCACAGTGCTAAGGCCAGCTTACTTCTTGTTTTTTGCTGCACCAAGCATGGCGAGTCTAGCATGGAAATCCATCTCAGGTGTTTTTGTCACCCCATCAAAGATGCTCTTCTTTCTGTCATTGTTCCTTTTCATGTCTCTGGTAGGTTATTCAAGTTCCCGAGTTTCAGTTAGTTTAACTTGCCAATTATGTCTTTCTATCCCTCTCGTTGTAACTGTTCAACTTTTATGCTTGAAAACAGGCTTTAAGGCCGGCTCTCTTCAAGAAATCTATGAAAAGGTTAACAGTTACATGGTGGATGTATTCATTCCCTTTAACCTTCCTTGGTCTAGCTTCTGCAGAATATGCTCGAGAGGTAAAAGGAAGCATAGCCTACGGGTTAATGCTTGTGATATGTATGATCTCGGTGCTGGTTTTAATTGGTTTGATGCTGATAACTGTCCTCAAAACTGAGAGGTTACTGCATAAAAATGCTCCAATTATGAGCTGAACGATTTTAATCCAAAAAATGGAATTATATATCATGATCTCAATTTGCAAAGGCAGACACAATTATCTTCTTTTCATTAGAAGAAAGCAAAGGATAAAAGATAAGCATATTAGTACAAACTAATCCTATTTCCCTTCCTTTTCAGATTCTTTTTACCAAACATTAAATTACATGGATGGAAGGGTAATGATAACCAAGATAACTTAAGCTTCACCAAACACTATCTTTAGGCACTTGTCTCCGTAATCTTAAGTGGTGAAACAGAAGCAGAAGTTATCTGTATGCCTAAAAAACAAATCAGCACTATATTTCTATGATTACACACAAAAAAAATGACAATTTGCCAGGACAAAATTGATCCAAATTCAACTCAAAATTGAAAACCCTATTTTTTGAGGAAACCCAATTTCAGAAAACTGACATAACACTCCTGAAAAGTATACATGAGGAAGCCCTATCAGAGTTTCTTACATATTCTTCTTGGAAATTGAGTGCGACAACTTCCGGTCCAAGAATTGTAGTTGTCTGCGGAGGATTTGGTTCTGTTCAAGTAGGCGATCATACTCAAGAAGGAACCCCTCGGATTGCTTTCTCAGAGCAAGTACATTCGCTCCTGCAACATCTACATCTTTAGTTTTTGATTCGAGATCAGATTTCAGCCGTTTATGTTCCACTCTCAGTTTGGCTCTTTCTTCATCCAATGCTTCAATTACCACCAATTTTTTGACAGTCACAATAGTCTTTCGGTGAATTCGGAGTTCTCTTATGTAATGATGAAGTCTGTCTATCATAAGTGCCAGAAAAAGGCCAGCACCTGCAAATTATTGGCCAAAGCTGAATGATATTCAATTGCCAGCAACAGTAGAGTCTCTTTGAAATTCAGAACATTACAGAACCAACCAGTCTTGAAACTCTAAAGCATCTTTTTTTTTTTAAGAACTGGAAATTTCAACAGCTTGTGTCATGAAATAAGCAGCTTTGAGCTTTGGCCAATACTGAAAACCCCCAAAACCAATATTGCAAAAAAAAAGCGCTTAATGAATGAAAGATGCACCTAATTAATGATTATCCAGGGAAGGGAAGTAGCCGCAGAAAGCTATGGCGAATTCAATAAAGTCAATTCACAACAAAGCAACGAGCTTTAATCATTGGAAGCTAAGCAATGAAATTGAAAAGCAGAAAGAATAAAATTGAAGGGAATTGAATAGTTAATAGTACCAATGAGAGTAGATTGGAGAAGGTGGTTGGCCATGAGAACCTGATCGGTGGGGTTGGGAGGATGTTGTTCGATGCCACGCTTCTGAATGTGGAGGATGCTGTACACGCCGGACAACAGCACCACAACAAGGGTGGCGGCGACGGCCTTAAGCACGAGGGGTCCGCGGCCACGCTTCATGCGATCTAGGGCCGCGATGAGGAGCTTCCTGAATGGGTTCTTGAAGAGCAGCGCCACAATCACTGCAACCTCCGACAATATCAGCATGAACAGTAGCTGAATCATGTTACAGATTCCTTTACCAAAACCAAAACCCCTCTCTCTCTCTCTCTCTCGCTTACTCTCAGATCAGATGTGACAATTGGGTTCTTAACATGATGATGACGTTGTTGTTTGGGGGGTTTTAGTTTTCAAATGGAACAGAAGAAGAATGGGTTTCCACTCATTGTTGTCACATGCTATCCTTGTTCTTCTTACTCGCACTTTTCTTAACCACAGCATTCTCAATTAATTATTTTTCTTTTAAAAATTGTTTAACAAAACTTTCAATCTATTATAATCTTTTTGTTTTCTGGGTCAGTTGGTCAACCAAATCTTCCTGTTTTTCCCAAGACAAATCTCCATATGCGCTAGTTAAATAACAGAACAAGCTGGGTTCGAGTATAAGCCCATATTTACACTTTGAATAAGATAAACTTGCCCAAGCTAAAACTAGGTTTGAGTAACAATCGAACTAAGCGATTTGTTGTCTTAATATCTAGGGTTTCGGTCTTGTGGATGGAAAAAATTTTCGCTGGGAGTTTCATTTGCCATTCTCAGGTATGCAATCCGGGACGACGGATTAGTCGAGACGAAGTTCCGGATTCCGGATACAGTGAAAAAAAAAACTAGGTTTGAGTATAAGAAAAGAATTATATATATCTTAACACACCTATCTCCATTTAGATCCATATTAAAATGAATAAAATAATAAAATTTTTCTAGTTATTTCGATTTTTAAAGATATATAAAATATAAATTCATAAGTCTGATCTATCTATCCACTATGTTTTCATGTTAAAATGATGAAAAATGCTATATCTACATAAAATAGTATCTTCCATTCATTTTCCACCTCTTTCAAATGTTAGCAATTTTGATGTATATGTTGGCCTAATATATACATTAAAGTTGTTAACATTTCAACAGATAAAAAATGGATAGAGGTTAGCTGTACGCACTCCCCTAAAATGATACATATAGGCTACTATATTTACAAGTAACCACAGAGTATCAGTTAGTAGAAATGGTAAGAATAATACTAGAAAAGCTTGCTAGCAAATTCACCACATGAATCATCTTTTTCAGCAGCAAATTGCCTTAATTCCGAGAGATTCCTGCCAAGTTGTAGAGCCACTTTGATTTCAAGCAATTCTCCATTCTGTCTCTTATTAGGGTCTTGTTCATTAATATTCAGCAGTATAGTCTCTTCCATGAGCTTAAAGAAACCAGAAGTTCCCCTATACAACTCAAACACCATCCCTGCCTGCCCACCATGCTCCAATGTGTTAACCACACTTGCCAATGCTCCCCCAATCACACCAACCATCACAGCCAAATTTGCTCCTAACTTCATAGAAGGACCTATGAACAATGAACCCAGTGCTGCAAGGCCAGTTAGTACTGGACCAGAAACTGCCAACATCTTGTTCAAGTTCAAAACTTGATTACCCAGCCTCAAATACTCTGCCATGTCCTTCTTCTTCACAGCACTTGCAATCTCCTTCATTTCCTCTTCCAACATTGCATCCCATCCGTTATTGTTCTTCTTCCCTTTCATTCTCCTACTCATCAATACCCCTTTTTCTGATCTTCTTCCATAATGTCTCTGCTTCCTTTGAGGCCACCACACTGCTGGTTCCACCCTTGGTGGGAATTTGTCTAGCATTGCTCCCAACAGAGGAAGTGGGAAAGCCTTGTCCAATGCTAAAACTTTGTCCATTGCTTCATCAACATCTTTTGCAGTGGGGCTCCCAACTGAAAGTGCTGTCCTTAGTTCCCCATGAAGCTGCTTGAATAGCCTAGCTGCATTTCGCTGTTCTTCTGCAAGCTGTGATGGCTGGATATAGTTCATCACCGCAAGTAAACCAGCGGCTGCCATGTAGAGAATTGTGGAGGAAACCTTCAGTGTCACGAGAGGAGCTATGCTTGAACTTGAACCTGCTGCAATGGCTGCGAGACCAGACATGGTGGCAGCAGAGAGGGTGATCATGTTGATAGATGTCAGAAGAAGGTGGTTCCAATTATTTCTCTGTTCTGCAACATTCTTGTGCATCTCCATTCTATCTGCTATGATCTCCATAATCATATGAAGCTTAACAACCTCCATAAAATTTGATGGGGTACTTTGGATATGTTCTCTGCTAGAATTATAATCATTGATGCTAGAATAATATGGATGGTCTTCTACACGGGTTGCGTTTGTGGTGATGGTAGCAGCTGAACTAGTGTTATTATTACTACTACTTAGATAATAATCCAATTCTGCCACCAAATTAGCTCTGCAGGGAATGGGAAGCTTAGGAATTGGAGTGGAGATTTGAGTCAGGCGGTTGTTAGGCACATTGATTGTGGCACTAATTGTTCTTGTTGTCCTATGGCTATGGTAGGAGAAACAATAGGCTAGTTTGCTTGATACCAGAAGGTTTGCCATGCGTGATGTGCCTCGTCCGTGTGTCTTGATATGAAGGCCTTTACTTTAGCTAATGGGTTCGGAGGTTCGCAGCTAAGAAAGGAATGAAATGCAGAGCAGTTTGAGATTGAATTGTGAGTTACTTGTGTTACAAGACAGGACATGTTATGTTAATGGTTATATAAGCAGAGCAGAGCAGAGCAGGAAGCAGAATGAAAGTTTGAATTTGTTTAGGGCACGAAATAAATGAATGTATGTATGTATGTAATGTGTGAATCTACTCTATATTTTCACTTGGGCCGGTTCGGTCAGAGTTCTACTTCTACCTCTCTCCGAGTAAACCGTCCATGCCCAAAATGAAACATCATTAAAATAATATCATTATCTCTCCTATATAAGTGTGGGCAGGTTAACCTAATTTTCTTCCCCAGTTACGGTTAGTTGCGTTTGGTTTAAATGGAGGTTAGTTTTGTAAATATACTGGATGGACAGGTGGCAAAATTTTGTCCGGTCTCTATATTGATGAGAGGCTTATGAGGGAAGCTTCTCTTGCAGCCATTGGATCTTGGTATTGATCTTGAGATTGGGATGGCTTTGATTTTCTCTCTCTCTCCAACTTCTCTCTTAGATTCTAAAAAGTAAAAACACACACATTCACATTCACTACATTTTTTACTTTAGGGTTTTTTAGAGAGTGGTAAGGGTGAGGGTGCAGCCGCCACCTCCGCAAGGAGCGCCACCGAGGGAGGAGATGGCAACGCAGACTCGCCGGGAAAGGGAGGCGCGAACTGGAAAGCCGCCAAACCCGCCACCGTTTGAGACTGAGCCTGAGAAAGATTGCCCTGCTTCGGCGGCCATGGCTAGAAAGAGAGGAGAACAGAGAGAGAGGTAGAGGGTATGTGCGCGCCGAAGATCGACAACCTCCCACGAAGTGCCTCTGTGTATGCCGCCACTTCCTTTTCCTTCCACGCAGAGCGTCGGCGAGCCTCTTTCTCTCGCCGCCTCGCGCTCCCTCTATCCGACACGGCCGTGGTGATGAAGGCGCTCCGATGACGTCCTCCATATAGTTCCTTCCCTTTGGTGCGACTCTGGTGGTGCTGCAACTCCGCGACTGCTGCGACTCCATTGTTGTCGCTGCTGGTTCGATGATGACAGGAGCGGTTGGCGGACGTCCATGGCTGCCGTGGTCGTTGTTGTTGCTGATGTCCGGTGATGGTGATTCTCGAGCAAGTTAATGATGCTGTGATGATAATGATAATACAGTGATGATGATATGAAGATGATGAAGGTGATTATTTGTTTCCCTCTCTGTTCTCTTCAGATTTTATTTATTTATTTATTTATTTATTTGATTGATTTCTTTTTAAGGGAAATGATGCTCGATGAAGCCGATGATGAAAGTGATGATTTGCTTCCCTCTCTCATCTGGTTCCCGTACCCAAGCGTTGCAATGTACTGGTTTGGTTCCCATACCTTTGAATTTTTCTTTGTTTTTTTTTTATTTTTTTTTACTGCATAAGTACTGTTTTTGATTTTTCCTATTTTTTGGATCCTTGTCTGAACATTTGTTGTATGTGTTAATAACTGCAAGTCTGCAAACACACAATCCACCATTTGTACGAAGTGTAACTGACATTTGTGGTTAATGCAACTTAATCATGGACTTGAACATAAAAACTAGATTTGTTCTATAGTTGTGTTGTGATTAGATTTTATATTGGTGTAGTGTCACCAGCATAACATGATTTTTAGATTTTTGTTTGTTGATGTTCTTAACTTATTATATTTGAAGTGTGGAAGGGGAATGAATGGCCTCTTTTCTGTAATCTTATAGTTCTGTGTTAAATGCATTTTGAAAATTATCAGCAGACCTATATTGTCAAAGCTTCATGACAGTAGCAATATCTATTGATGATATGTATCATGCATGTTCATTGAAACCCCCTCTCCAACATTTCTAATGTGGAGCTACTACATTTTTTTTATAAACTACATTTATATCTCAATTGTTGGATTCAATCAATTTTTAGGATCCTACTACAACTGTACCCAACAGTTTGAAGCTCAATGTCTCCAACACTTTCTTCTGTGGCACTACCAGCACTAGCAGCAACGCCAATATGGCTTCCTCTCTTCTTTTTTTTTATTGTAATGATCCCACAACTCAGCCATAACCTCTTTTGGAACCTTAGGACACCCACTAACATTACGGGGCTTTATCATCAAATGCTCCTTAGCCCTTGTAATTCCCCTTTCATAATTTTGCCACAAAAATTACAAATAGCATATTTCCAGCCTGGGTCTGCTCTATTACTAGTTGTTTTAGCAGGAGCTTGAGTAGAGCCTTCATTAGGATCAGGCTGTCTTGAACTTGACAATTGAGAGGAGCAGAGACAACAAACAGAGAGGAGAGCAGGCTGATTTCACGAAGGACAGCAAACAGCGGTCGACCACGAACAGAGAGAGACAACGGAGGTTGACCGGCGAACGGAGAAGGAGGCGTAGCAGGAGTCGACTGACCGCGAATAGAGACGCCGCCGAATGGAGGAGGCAGAGCAGTCACGAACAGAAACACCGCTGAACAGAGCTGTCGCGACTAGAGACGCTGCCGGACAGGGTGAGGCGTTGTCGGACAGGAAGAGGCGCCACCTTACAGGGTGAGGCTTAGAGCAAGTTGCAGAGATGAAAGGGTGAGAGGAAAGAAAGATCGAGAAGAGAAGAGAGGAGAGGTTGGGTTTAGGGTGAGAGGTTGAGGATTTAGGGTTTAATTAAACCCGATTAAAATTACCGAAATGCCAACCAAAACCGCTTTCTTTATTTCTTGGACCAATTTCTCAACTTATAGTCCTTCGCATGAATTATAATGAACATTTAAAAACCTCTCTCTTATTTGAGCTGTAGATTTCTCCTATGTTTACACCTAGATCACAGTTTTTTTTTTTCCGAATTTGATACTAGATATATGTAGTTTGTTAATATAAGTATTTGATTAATTGTATTTGAGTTAAAAGTTAACATATCATCAGCAGGCACATGATAATTTCCAATTAGTGGGATTTTGAGAGTAAAAGAGGGAAAGTGTATTCTTAATTTTTGAGTTATATAACCTTCAATTTCTACTATATGTGAAAAATTTATGTGATTCAAAATTTTAAAGGTTATAGTCTTTATTTTATTAGACAACCAATAGAATTGTGAAATCTCACATTTTCAAGTATGTAGCTTTTAATTTCTATTATATGTGAAAAATTCATGTGATTCAATATTTTAAAGCCTAAAGTCTTTATTTTATAATACAACTAAAAAATTGTGAAATCTCATATTTTAAAGTATATAGTCTTCAACTTTCACTATTTCTAAAAAATTAATGTGATTCAATATTTTAAAAGCTATAGTTTTTAGTTTATAAGAAAACCAAAAGAATTGTGAAATCTCACATTTTGAAGTATATAATCTTGAATTTCTAAAATATAGAAAATATTCATGTGATTCAATATTTTAAAGCCTATAGTAATATTTAATAAGGAAACTAAAAGAATTGTGAATTCTCACATTTTGAAATATATAGCCTTCAATTTTTAATATACAGAAAAATTTCATGTGATTCAATATTTTAAAGGTTATAGTCTTTATTTAATAAGAAAATAAAAAAAATGTAAAATCTCTCATTTTGAAGTATATAGCCTTTAATTTTTATTATATTTGAAAAATTCATGTCATTCAATATTTTAAAGTCTATAGTCTTTATTTTATAATGCAACCAAAAAATTGTGAAATCTCATATTTTGAAGAAGTAGCATTCAATTTCTACTATATGTGAGAAATTCAAGAGATTCAAAATTTAAAGGTTATAGTCTTTATTTTATAAGACAACCTAAAGAGTTGTGAAATATCACATTTTCAAGTATGTAGCCTTCAAATTCTACTATATGTAAAAAGTTTGTGATTCAATATTTAAAAGTCTATATATAGTCTTTATTTTATAAGACATCTAAAAAAAATTGTGAAATTTCACATTTTCAAGTTTGTAGACTTTAATTTCTACTCTATTCAAAAATTCATTTGATTCAAAGTTTTGAAGGCTATAGTCTTTATTTTATAAGATAACTGAAAGAATTGTGAAATCTAACATTTTCAAGTATTTATTTAGCCTTCAATTTCTACTATACGTGAAAAATTCACGTGATTCAATATTTTAAAGCCTATAATATTTATTTTATAATGTAATCAAAAAATTGTGAAATCTCATATTTTGAAGTAATAGCTTTCAATTTCTACTATATTAGAAAAATTTTATGTGATTCAATATTTTAAAGACTATAGTCTTTATTTAATAAAAAAACCAAAAAAATTGTGAAATTTCATATTTTCAAGTATGTAGCCTTCAATGTCTACTATATGTGAAAAATTAACGTGATTCAATATTTTAAAGTCTATAATTTTTATTTCATAATACAATCAAAAAATTGTGAAATTTCACAATTTATAGTATATAGCCTTCAATTTCTACTATATGAGAAAAATTCATGTGATTCAATACTTTAAAGGCTATAGTCTTTATTTAATCAGAAAATCAAAAGTATTGTGAAATCTCATTTTTTGAAGTATATAGCCTTCAGTTTCTAATATATAAAAAAATTTCATGTGATTCAATTTTTTAAAGGCTATAGTCTTTGAAAATAAAAAAATGTAAAATCTCTCATTTTGTAGTATATAGCCTTCAATTTCTACTCTATTTGAAAAATTCATATTATTTAATATTTTAAAAGGTATTGTCTTTATTTTATAATATGAAAAAGAAAATTGTAAAATTTTATAACTTGAAGTATATAGTTTTCAATTTCTATTATCGGTGAAAAATTCATGTAATTTAAAATTTTAAAGTCTATAGTCTTTATTTTATAAGACAACCAAAAAAATTGAGGAATCTCACATTTTAAAATATGTAGTCTTTAATTTTTACTATATATGAAAATTTTGTGTGATTCTATTTTTTTGAAGGTTATAGTTTTGATTTTATAATACAAAGAAAATTATGAAATTTCGTAATTTAAACTAATGGATGTGAAATCTCTCATGCATTTAATTTTATTGGAGACGTAAAATAATGTGTTTATCCAGCTTTGGTCAATATTCGTCATCATTAAATATTATATTCCAAATTAGTTATTTGATCATTAAGTAACTTTAATAGCCGGAAGCATTGAGAATAAGATTAATTTAATTGAGTTGGTAAGCAACATCAACCATAAGAAGAGAAGAATTGAATAATATATATACAAATTCTGAAAGCGCAACTCTCAACTCTTGTGGTCAAACTACATATATAACCCTTCTAAACTACTACCATTCTTAAACAATAAGTAATTATATATATCTTTTGAACAGTTCAAATATACAAAACTTGTGAAGATAAATAAATACTTGTTGATCTTACTTGAAAAAGAAGTAGAATAGATTTGAATTTGAATGTGAATTAAAAAAAAATGTTGTATACATTAATGAATGAACATTGTTAGAGTTACAACAAAAAATTAGTCAAAACAGTCAATAAATAGGAATTTGGGCCAGAATCATCCAACCCATTAAAAATATACTTATGATTAAAATGTTATTTGGACCATAAAATGTTAAATGTACTTTGTTGGCTGTTTTGACTGAAAAAGTGTTGTTCCCGAAATATTTGTGCTAATGAATTAGAGAACAGTTCTGTTCTTGTAACATATTTCTTGTCAAATTAAATGTGCTTTTTGGACTCATTATTTATTGTGCAGTGCCTCTAAAATCAAATAAATGTACCCTAAAATCAAATATTCCTCGTTCTTGAATATTATTAATTAATATGCTGATAAAGACTGGATAAGAGATTTCGCGGGCTAAGTAAAATTCATGGTATAAGCAAAGACACTTGAAATTCAAAACAACAAAACAATTAATTAATGGCTGTACACTCAGATAAATTTTCAGGTAGTCCTAGATTATATTTTATGTGTGATCCAGAAATATTTATAACTACGTACTTTTATTTTTTATATACATTTTTAGTATTATAAATCAAAACATATGATTATGAATGTTCACAAATTATGCTTTAAATGACAACTAAAAATTTCTCATATACTCGTAGCCATTAATATTGCATTGAAGAAGTAAAAGCTGCTACAACTAAAACACTACGGAGTAGTATATTATATATATATAATAATAGCAGCATTTGTTTATTTATTGATTGACATCAGTAGCAGCATTTATGTATATGATAATTCTTAATTTGGTCTTGCAAGTAACTAACGTAGTGCATCACTTATGGCTTTACTGCGTCTCAAACCCAAACCCGAACCCGAACACAATTGGCTGCAAAATTTGAACCGACCAAGTCAATTGAATTGAATTGAATTATTTGGTCAGTCATGTCGTAAACTTTGTTATTTGATTCTGACCGCCTCCTAGCTATATAGTATCCGTTTAGTTAGCTTAGTTATATATAGCTAGTTAGTAGTATTAGTTAGTATATAGTATCCGATGCATAGATCAAAACTAACTAATTAAGCATTCATTCATAACCTTAATTTTCTACTCTCCCTGGCTAGCTCCATAACACACACAATATACACATATCATGGCTTCCATCTCCATACAAACCTCCTCTGCTCTCGTACGTTATTCCTTGTGTTCAAAGAGATCAGTCTATACTAATGCTGTGATCCGTGTCCCAAAGCTCACAAGAGTGGATCTTCTTTCAGGGCCAAAGATTCCAGCTACAAGGGAAAGAGAAAGAGATCTTGTTGAGGAGTTTAAGTTCACAGACTCAGTCCCATCATCGTCATTACTTGGAAGCACAAAGAATAAGCAGCCACAGGATTGTTGCACAACCTCTAAGCTTTATGCAATCCTAGAAGCCGTAGTAGACAGAGCTGAAATGCACAAAAATGTGTGTGAGCAGCGTGACAACTGGAACGCCCTCCTTCTCAACAGCATCAACATCATCACACTCACTGCTGCAACATTCGCCGGCACTGCAGCCGCTCTCCCTCTCTCTGCAGGCTCACCCTCACCCATGTTGGCTCTTAAGCTATCTGCCACTCTGTTATTCTCTGTGGCCACTGGGATGCTCCTCCTCATGAACAAGCTTCAGCCCTCACAGCTCGCCGAGGAACAGCGCAAGGCTACTAGATGTTTCAGGCAGCTCCAGACCCAAATCGAACACACGCTTGCCATTGGGAACCCCACGGAGGAATATGTGAAGGCTTCCATAGAAAAGGTTCTCGCAATTGACAGAGCTTATCCACTTCCCCTGTTGGGAGTTATGCTTGACAAGTTGCCCGAAAAATACGAGCCTGCAGTTTGGTGGCCTGATTCTCATCATCATCATCATCAGTTCCAGACGAAGAAAAGTAATGGTAAAGAAGAAGGAGCGTCTCAGATCATGGAGAAGAGGAATGGTTGGAGTGAAGAACTGGAAGCAGAACTGAGGGAGGTTATTGAAGTGGTGAAGAGAAAGGACATTGAGGACTACGAGAGGCTGGGAAGCATTGCTCTGAAGATGAACAAGAAATTGGCGGCTGCAGGGCCTTTACTGACAGGCATTGCAGCAGCTGGATCTGCATTGGAGGGGGGGTGGGCATGGGCAGGGGTGGTGGCAACGGTGGCGGGGTCATTGGGTGCGGCTGTGAATGCAGTGGAGCATGGGGGGCAGATGGGGATGGTGTTCGAGATGTACAGGAACTGCGGCGGGTTCTTCCGGCAGATGCAGGAGACGGTGGGGGCCACACTTGAAGAGAGGGACCCTGAGAGCAGAGAGAACGGAGAGGTGTTCGAGATGAAGATGGCTCTGCAGTTGGGAAGAAGCGTTTCGCAGCTCAGGGAACTCGCTTCCAAATCAGCTTCCTGTCGAGCCCGAGGAATTGTTATCGATGAATTCGCCAGCAAGCTCTTCTAAAGCCCCTCCCTATATATATATCACATCTTTTTATAATTCCTTCACTTCATACTTACTGTATACAAATGTATGTATATATGTTCTTTAATTCTTTGAGTCCAGTTGTCCGATATAGAAAGGATTTTTCTTTTTCTTTTTCTTTTTTGTTTTAGGTCAAGAATACGAATCATTTCTTTAACTAATGAAAAGTAGGATTTTATTTTATTTGTAACATTTGGTCTCCTACCATATTTGATTTCAGAACTTCTCTTTAATAGTACTCGAACAACTTTCATGTTCAAAATATAAATATTTGACTTTTTCTCAGGAGTCACAGAGTATTTTGAGTGTAGGTAGTTCAGTCTAACATCTATATATATTCTCATGGGCCATGGCCCCTCCCGATTTAGGGTATCATGTTTATTTATAAGAAAAATGCTTATTCTATTTTAATTTGCTGCATGCTGGATTTTGATACTTGTTAAAGCTCTATGGACTTGCCATCGATATTTATTGAAGCTAGTTAATTAGAAACTAGAAATTAGTAGGAAAAGGGTTACATCATGTTATTGTTCTTCAAGACCTTATCAAATACTATTTAGTGGCTAATATTTAGTCGTCATCAACTTGCTGACTTCAAATATTTTTGTTATATTTATTTTGAAAAGTAAAACATACAATCACAGTCATTCTTGTATAACTTAAATATATTCAATTAATACACGTAACATGTATCATATATATATAGTACACGTATAACAACCAATACAATACATCTACAATGCAGAATTTAGTTGTTGAATTTCGGTTGAATATTATACTTTTGAAATACTTTTAATGCAAAATTTTGGCAAAAATCGCTAGCATCACTTGTATTCTTTATTTAAAAAAGTTAGTCGTATAACGAGTATATATTGCAATATATATCCAATTAGAGTAGTTACATTCCACATTAATGTATGGTAGTGGACACAGCAAGTGTATATTAGAGATTAAATGTTAGTTGGATGATACATTGATTGTATATATAATAGTATTATTATTTATTTGGTAGTTCATCACTTGTATTCTACAAATATTTTTCAAAAGTTATACATCCTAATGGATATATACCAAAATCATTTTCTAAAAAAAAAATACCGTTTGAAACCGAGGCCATGGTATGGGATTGGTGGTAGTAATAAGCGAGTAAAGTATAAATGCAAAGAAAGAAAAATGTAGAATAAGGAATTTGTCAAAGAAAGAGATGTTATGTCAAGTGTCAACCCTGGACAGCTAGTCAACAATTTATTTGTCTGACCTCTTCTCCTCATATTCACACTAATCACCAGAGACCTACTACTGCCCTTATACATATATATGTGATTTAATTTGATCTGTGAGAAATAGAATGAACATATATATTCCAGCCTAAACAAGCTTTCATCCATCAAGTTCATCAAAAATCCAATACACAATATAATATCATGGCTTCCTCTTTGCTTTGTTCTCCTCCCTTTTGTTCACTATCTTCTTCACAAAGAGTTAAAGTCAGAGCCGCTATCAATAATTCCCCAAAGTTCCCTTCACCTCATCACCCCTTCTCACCATTTCCTCCTCCAGCCAGGAGGAATATTCTGCTTGAGGAGTTGAACGGCTTCACACGCACAAATACTGCAACTACAATACTCCCAATATTACAGCAACAGCAGCAGCAGCAACATCACGATGCTGCTGGTTCATCATCAAAAGCTTTAGCCAAGCTGTATGCAGTTCTGGAGGCCGTCTCTGACAGAATAGAGATGCATCAGAACATCGGCGACCAACGCGACAACTGGAACACCCTTCTCCTCAACTCCATCAACATGCTCACTCTCACTGCCACAGCCATGGCTGGCCTAGCCGCTGTTGCTGCCGACGCCGCACCCCTCAGACTGTCGTCCACTCTGCTCTTCTCTGCTGCCACGGGGATGCTGCTCATCATGAACAAGATCCAGCCCTCACAGCTCGCCGAGGAGCAACGCAACGCCACCAGGTTGTTTAAGCATCTTCAGGGCGAAATCGAAACTATAATTGCTCTTGGAAACCCTTCGGAGGAAGATGTGAGGAGTTCGATGGAGAAAGTGCTGGCACTCGATAAGGCCTTTCCGCTTCCCCTGTTAGGAGCCATGCTTGACAAATTCCCTCAGAAATTCGAGCCTGCTGTGTGGTGGCCTTCCAATTCAAGGAGAAACAGAGCACAAACAAAGGCATATGGAAAGAAGAAGAATAATGGATGGAGCGAGGGGCTAGAAATGGAAGTGAGAGAGGTGGTTGAAGTGATAAAGAGGAAGGACATAGAGGACTACGAGAGGCTTGGTAACTTGGTGCTCAAGATAAACAAGAGTCTAGCAGTTGCAGGGCCTTTGCTGAGTGGAATTGCAGCAGCGGGGTCGTGTTTTGCGAGGCAGGGGTCATGGTTGGCCATTGTTCCTGTCATGGCTGGGGCATTGGCGACTGCAGTGAATGCTGTTGAGCATGGTGGCCAAGTTGGGATGGTGTCTGAGATGTACAGGACCACTGCAGGATTCTTCCAGCAGACTGAAAACTCCATCCATGAGACCATTCAGCAAGATGTGGAGAGCAGAGAGAGTGGGGAGCTGTTCGAGATGAAGTTGGCTCTGAAATTGGGGAGAAGCTTGTCCCAACTCAGAGATCTTGCAAGAAAATCTGCTTATTCTCGTATTGAGGGAACTCCCATTGATGAATTTGCCAGCAAGATCTTCTAACTTCCAATCTCATTTTTTTTTGACAAACTAACTCACTCACTCTATTGATTCATCTGTAATATTGATTCATCATAACATACATGGAATGGAAAGGAAATTTTTTTTTTTATGTGTATATTCATGAGGATTTAATTTTCATTCACTTCCGATGTGAAACATTTTTACATATTTATCTAATCACAATCAAATCACTCCGTTCGTATGATTTTTCAGATAATGGAAGAGAAAAAAAACACAATCATGCAGTGCATCAAAATTAAGCTCTATTCATAATAATAATCTGTAGCTTTTCTTTTCTTTTTTATTCTCCTTGGTTCTATGTGCGCAAACGAGAATTGACTATTGAGTTATGGAACCATGTAGGGATGGGAATAGATCAAGCGACCTGTCAAGGGCCTACAGTCTGGCCTTGCCTGTTTTAAAAAATTATCAGGTTCACGCCTTTTTAAAAGTCTATTAATGAAAAGAGGTCAGACCTAGGCTCGTTGAAAAGACTATTAGGTCTGTCAAGCCGGCCTGGGCATTTTAATTATAAAAAAGTTTTTTATTTTTTACTGTAAATATATGAGTTTCTCAGTTAGTATTTCAATGTAGTCTGTTTATATGTGTGAGCCTGTTTGGTCTTTTAAGTACTTATAGGCCTTTTAGCATACCGACATGTAATATGTTGACTTTTAGTACGTGACATTTGTATATTTTTTTCATTTAAAAAACTTTCTAATAGGTTTCACATCAGGCTAAACTTATAAAAACGCCAGACTCAATCTTAAAAGTAGCCTATAGTAGGCTACAGCTCATGCTAAGACCTATATTTTATTGTACATGCCTGGCCTATTAAGCACAACGTCTGACCTGACTTGACCTGTTCCCATCCCTAGTCTCTGCTTTCTAGTGTTTCTGAAAAATTAGAGAAATATCACATTTTAAAGTCTATAACTTTCAATTTGTAGTATATGTAAAAAAAATAATGTAATTTCTAAATTTAAAGTCTATAGTCTCTGTTTTATAGTATTGCTATAAAGAATTGAGAAATCTCATATTTCGAAGCCTATAACCTTCAATATGTAGTATTTTTAAAAAAATCATGTAGTTTTATAATTAAAGTTTATAGTCTTTGTTTTATAGTGTTTCTAGAAAAATTTGAGAAATCTCAAATTTTAAAGCCTATAGCCTTCAATTTGTAGTATATATATGTAAAAAAAATCATCTAATTTCATAATTTAAAGTTTATAGTCTTTGTTTTCTAGTGTTTCTAGAAAAAATGATAAATCTCTCATTTTAAAGTATATAACCTTCAAGTTCTACTATATGTAAAAAAATCATGAAATTACATAATCTGAAGTCTATAATATTTGTTTTATAGTGTTTATAAGAAAAATAGAGAAATCTCACATTTTAAAATATATGGCCTTTAGATCGGTGCAATGTGAAATGGATATAGCCTTTCATGCTGTGAAGCTGGTGGCCTCAAGAGAATGTGGCTTTCATGTGCATGGGACAATTTTGGCAGATATCTTTCATCTACCTAACAAGGATTGGAGGACAACAATAACTCATGTTCTTCGAGAGGCTAATGCACAACAAATTTTTTGGCAAATGAGGGAGCAAAGCAACAAGACTTCTTTTTTATTTGGGACACCCCTCCTCTGGAACAACCAACAATTGGTGTGGGATAGCCTTCAGCTCATCACCATGAGAGCTTAGTTGTTTCGTTTTCTTTCTTCACTCACAAAAAAAATAATTTATATGAACTTCAATTTGTAGTATATGTAAAAAAAATCATATAATTTCATAATGAAAGTCTATAGTCTTTGTTTTATAATATTTCTAGAAAAATTTGAAAAATCTCAAATTTTGAAGTTTATAGCCTTTAATTTGTAGTATATGCAAAAAAATCATGTAATTTCATAAATTAAAGGCTATAGTCTTTGTTTTTTAGTGTTTTTAGAAATTTTGAGAAATCTCACATTTTAAAGCCTATTGCCTTAAATTTGTAGTATATATAAAAAAAAATGTAATTGCATAATTTAAAGTCTATAGTCTTTGTTTTCTAGTATTTCTGGAAAAATTAGATAAATCTCACATTTTAAAGCCTATAGCCTTCAATTTTTAGTATATGTAAAAAAATCATGTAATTTCATAATTTAAAGTCTATAGTCTTTGTTTTCTAGTGTTTTTAGAAAAATTTAAGAAATCTCACATTTTAAAACTTATAGCCTTCAATTTTTAGTATTCGTAAAAAAATAATGTAATTTCATACTTTAAAGTCTATAGTCTTTGGTTTTCAATGTTTGTAGAAGATTAGAGAAATCTCACATTTTAAAGCTTATATCCTTCAATTTGTAGTATATGTAAAAAAATCATATAATTTCATAATTAAAGTCTATAGTGTTTGTTTTATAATGTTTCTAGAAAAATATGAAAAATCTCACATTTTGAAGCTTATAGCTTTCAATTTGTAGTATATGTAAAAAAATCATATATTTTCATAATTTAAAGTCTATAGTCTTTGTATTTTAGTATTTCTAGAAAAATTAGATAAATCTTACATTTTAAAGCCTATTGCCCTCAATTTGTAGTATATGTAAAAAAATCAAGTAATTTCATAATTTAAAGTCTATAGTCTTTGTTTTCTAGTGTTTCTAGAAAAATTAGAGAATTCTCACATTTTAAAGCCCATAGCCTGCAATTTGTAGTATTTGTAAAAAAAATCATATTATTTCATAATTTAAAATCTATAGTCTTTGGTTTCTAATGTTTGTAGAAGATTAGAGAAATCTCACATTTTAAAGCCTATAGCCTTCAATTTGTAGTATATATAAAAAAATCAATTAATTTCAACATTTAAAGTATATAGTCTTTGTTTTCTAGTGTTTCTAGAAAAATTAGAGAAATCTCACATTTTAAAGCCTATTGCCTTCAATTTGTAGTATATGTAAAAAAAATCATGTAATTTCATAATTTAAAGTCTATAGTCTTTGCTTTATAGTGTTTCTAGAAAAATTTAAGAAATCTCACATTTTAAAGCCTATAGTCTTCATTTTTTAGTATATGTAAAAAAATCATGTAATTTTATAATTTAAAGTCTATAGTCTTTGTTTTCTAGTGTTTCTAGAAAAATTAGAGAAATCTAACATTTTAAAGCCTATAGCCTTCAATTTGTAGTATTTGTAAAAAAATCATGTAATTTCATACTTTAACGTCTATAGTCTTTGGTTTCTAATGTTTGTAGAAGATCAGAGAAATCTCACATTTTAAAGCATATAACTTTCAATTTGTAGTATATGAAAAAAAATTAAGTAATTTCATAATTTAAAGTCTATAGTCTTTGTTTTCTAGTGTTTCTAGAAAAATTAGAGAAATCTCACATTTTAAAGTTTATTGCCTTCAATTTATAGTATATGTAAAATTATCTAATTTCATAATTTAAAGTCTATAGTCTTTATCTTTTAGCGTTTCTAGAAAAATTTGTGAAATCTCATATTTTAAAGCCTATAACCTTCAATATGTAGTTTATGTAAAAAAAATCATGTAATTTCATAATTTAAAATTTATAGTCTTTGTTTTATAGTGTTTCAAGAAAAATAGAGAAATTTCATATTTTGAAATCTATAGTATTTAATTTGTAATGTATATAAAAAAAATCATGTAATTTATTAATAATTTATTAATTTAAAGCAATACAATATCGCTGTAGCCGAGAGGAGAGAGAGAGAGAGAGAGAGCCAGAAAAATTTGGATATTTGTCTGATTTTGATATTTGATTTTAGAGAGCGAGAGTGAGAGTGAGAGTGAGACATGAAAGCGATCCTCGCTAGCCGGAAGCCATTCGTAGAATTCGTGGTTCCCCTGTTGCCATGCCTTGCCCTCCCCCTTCTTCCCAGATTCTTCTTTCTTTCTTTAATCCAATCTCTTCTAAATCTCAAATTCCAATTTCTCTTCGCTGCTGCTGCTTCTTCTTCTTCTTCACCTGAGCTCTTAGCCTAAGTTTACCACCACCCCACCAGGTATCACTCTCTATTTTTTAAAATTAAAACAAAAAAAAAACTTTTTTTTCTTCCCACTTATTCAATTTCTTATTTTTACAATTAAAAAAGAAAATCTTTTTCTCTGCCATCTGTAATATATCTTTCTTCTGCTGAATTTGTGAGTATGAATTGTTGATTCCGAGGTTTTTGCTTCCCGCCTCCGTAACTTACTTATTGATTGATTATTTTGAAGGGAGAGCAATATCATGGTTCAACCATGTTAACGGTGTATGCTCCCAGAGCTATTCTTCTAAAGTGCCATATACATATTCAGGACTCAGCATCAGCTCCGTATAAGGCCAATAATGTTAATTTAGTAAATTGCAATTCTGCTTTTCCTAAACCTTTCGCGAGTCCTTGTGCTACTAGCATATTTCACGGTTCCTCCTTCTCTGGGAAATGTGACAAGCAACAGAAGAGCCTTCATCTTTTGCATCATGTTGCCTCCCACAGATGGCTGGTAAGCTTGCTCTCTGCTCTCTGGAGTTCATCACTTTTGTTCATTTCATTGTTATATTCTTGTTGGTGGTGGTTGACATGCTTTTTCGGCATGCTAGTGTGGATTGCATGATTCCATCTCATCGGATGATGAGTATCGATCATCACGCAATATAGCGATCAGCTTGTTTAGGCGATACAGGAATTTCATTGATCGCGGTGGAGGTGACAATCTGAAAGTATGTCCATTGGAATATTGGATTACGTGTCATGCTTTCTTTGCACACCCTGTATCTGTTAATTCTTTATATTCCAACGAACAATAATTTGTTTGGTTTCTTTACTCTCAGGAGTTCATCACTGCTGGTGTAAATGCATATGCACTAGGATGCACTGATGAAGGATTAAGGAAAGAACTTACTGATATAAAGGACTCTGGCATTGAAATGGAAGCAATGCAAAGTTATGGTGGAAGCACGAGCTTGAAATCTAAGATCATCTCAGAGGAGGTCAGTTCTACTTCAAATTTTTTTTAACTACTCAGCAAATTCCAATACCTGAGTCTTGACTATCACAAGCATTTTCTACTGTGCAGGTCATGTCATGAGATCTGCTAGATCTGATTCTAAGTTGTCTGTCTTACTTCATATTCTGTGGCATGCAGGTTGATGAGTGCATTCTTTGGTTAAGCATTGTATTCATCACCATCTTGTGTACACCCCAACCAACTATTGTTCGATGGTCATCTACACCTCCAGTGTCAGATGAAGTGAGACTTCAATGGAAAGGCTTCTGTGCTCTCATAGCAAATGCATATTTTATGAAAGGAATGGCTTGGTGAGATTCCTTCCTTGCATATTTTGTTTGTTGAAATCTTCATTCTCTCTCCTTTTTAACTCATTTGGTGCTTGAATTGAGCTTTGTTATGTTACCAATGTGCTCATTGATCGAAGGCTTCCGGTAAAGACTCTTCAACTAGAGCAAACAGCTGTGATGGGTCAAGCTGAGGAGCCATCAGTCGTTGCTAGCCGTATGCGGTTGGTCTTTAGCACACTGGAGGTTAGCCATTTATATTTTATTGCCAATGTATGCATAATTTATTACCATTTTACATATCAAAAAGAAGTAATTGGGGAAGAACAGAGGATGAAAGGTGTGTTTTAGAAACGTGTGGTCTTTGGCCTTTCGGTACTTAAAAAGATGTAGAATTTAATCTGGTGAGTTGGTTGTTGCAGGTAGTGAGTCCACAGTGGCCAAGAGTATAGAATCAGACAAGTTTCCCAGCAGTTTAACCATCTCCGCAATAGGAAAAATAAAAAAAGAAAAAGAGATAGTCATGCCTACCTACGGTGAATGTGTTGCTGGGATTCCTATTGTGGACATTTTACTAAATGTTGTATTAATATATATAATGCCTTTATTATGTTCAAGCCTCATTCATGACACGAAATTAGTGTAAAGTTAATTTATCTTTCACTCAAAACAACAAAAATACACCACAAACCTGCTATTGTTTCTTTTTTTTTCCCTTTTATATAATTTTCATGTAATGATATATACGTTTTCAACACTTTTTTTCACTCACCGATTGTTTGTTTCATTATGGCTTCAAATTGTGAATAACAGCACCATAGAAGTCTTTTTATGCACTCTGCGCTGCTTGGGGTAAGACTATACATGATACTGATACGTTTAAGATCTCTAATTAGCAAGACCCAGACAGATGCATACTGCGTGCAATGGTGTGTATTACAGTTACACATTTGTCATCCTCTCGAGGGGGGAAATAACAAATCTCAAGTCTAGACTAGTGAAAAAGAACGAATAATTTTTTAAAATATGTGGTCAAAATTGAACTCCCCTAGCTACGGTCTCAACTTATAAATTATCATGAATCTGGGGAAGCAATAAATTCACTAGCATCTTTGAGTATTTTCTTAGCACGCCAGTAAACAGCAGTAGCCTGTTCTGATGTTCCCATCTGCAAAAACAGTCCCAGAAAATGTTATGGATGCATTACTCGATTTGAATGATAAACTATCCCTCCTATAAAAGTACAAAACAAATCCACCAAACTATTTAAATAGATAGCTTCACTTGCAAATCAAGCCACAAGCACAAAATCACAAAAGAAGAACTTTACCTTAGTTTCCATTTGATAGTAATTTTGCCACAAGCTGAGATTTTGGTCGTAAGTTGCAAGGGCAGATTCATATAATTTCCTCGCATTGATGAGGCCATCTTTGTCTCCTATTGATGCATAGTTTGTTTCCAGGTCAATGCATTTTCTATATAAAGCAAGGCCGGGATGTGGTAATGCCAGAAATCTGCACTCATAACCAATGAGGAATTATAGGAAACAAGAAAGAAAATCTCCAGAAAATCTTCATGTAGGGCATGTTTTGTAAAACGTCAAGCTGAGTTAGTTCAATATTTCATACCGTTTATAGATATCCCTGGCCTGCTGAATTCCATCCTTTTGAAGTATAAAATTCACAATGACAGACGAAAGGGAAAATCCATTTTCACTGCCACCATCTCTGGTCAAAGAAATAACCGCAATCTCAACCAGTTTATTGAAATACTGTCTTTGATTTGTATAGAATTTAAGGGCCTGTATAGAGTGACAAATTGGAAAACGAACAGAGTCAAGAACTAGTTATTTTAGTGGTATAGAGAACACTAGCTGAACATAGTAAAGACACAAACACAATGTTTGACCTATTATTTACATAGAATATTGGACTAAATTGAGACATGAAGGAACAGACCCCAACTATGGTTTCGAACACCAAATACTGAGTTACAAAGATGAGAACAAATAAAAATCCAACTTTGAAAAAAATATTTAGATAAAATGTTTTTGCAGTATCATGTTTCTTTACTAGTTAATAATGATCAACATTCAAAAAAATCTAGTTTGTACCCAGTTCCTAGTTAAAAAAAGACTAGTTTAGTCATCATAGCTACTGTATTGGGAAAGTAAAGCGAGGCAATATGATTGAAGCATATTTTATATGAGAAACCTCGCTGAAGAGAAAAGAAGAAATATTTTGTAAGTGACAACATACCTTTACCCACAAATCCTCTGATTTTGAAGTAGGAGCTTTCGTCACAATTTGCCTAAAGAGTTCAAAGAGGGAATGCATATCAGTATCACTTGGGGAAGGTGAACTCCTTGTGATGCATCTAATTTCTATAGTGATCCTTAATCCCCATAACTGTACTGACTTAGCAAGTTTTCCACTGCAAAGTTTTGCGGCCAGTTTCCTGGCCTTGTCCAATTGTCTCAACAGCAAATATAAGGACACATGCTTGCAAGCAAGATCTTCAGTAATGCACCCTGTAGTTTCAGCCCTTTCATATATTTCCAAGAGATGAGATATATATTTTACAGAATGACCTGACGACTTAGATATATTGATCTCTCCTTCTTTAGGACCTACAATACCCATTAGAAAATCTGCATATAAACTATACATAGTTCCTGAAGGTACACTTTTCAAAGCCTCCTCATAAATCTGCAAAGCAGAGAAGGTTCCAAGATTCAATACTCTAATACAGGCAAACAAGACAGATAATCAAAGAAAAAAAATCTGCCATACTCTATCTTCCTTCATATAGTACCATACTATCATTCTTAGATGGAGGGAAGGTATGGAAATGGGGTTACCACGGTACCATCCATATTCATAATATGCTTACTTTTCCATAATTTTAAGTTAAAAGCATTGTGTCATTGACAAGTCTCAGTCAGCAGAGAAGCATTTATTCAATTATATACATGCACTAATAGGTTCAGTAACTCACACTCACACACACACACACGTACCTGAACTGCTTTTTGCAACTGAGGAATTATGACTTCTTCACTTGCCTCCTCATTCAAATTTTCAAGATCACATTCATGCCTTGCGAGCCAGTCCCAGAATTCTGGTTCAGTCGAAAAATCCTTCTTCATATCATTCAGTATCTTATTACGCATATCTTCATAATTCGCCAAGTTTGTACCCTCCAATATCTCAAAAAAGCGCTTCCTAAGACTAACACTTGAAGGGACAGCTTCAAGTGCTTTGTCATAGACAGTGTGAAAAATATCCATACCAAGCTTTTCAAGCAATTCTTGTTTCTTATTTGATTCATCGCTCCCAGCATTTTCTCCATCGTTATTCTCTTTTTCATTGAGGGACATAAATAACTCTTTGTTCTCATCTCTCCATTGCTTTTCATCTGCAGTTCTAGGATCACGGGTCAGCGTTCCTTCATCCTCACCCAAAGCAACCTTCCGGGCCTTCAACTTATTAAGATATACAAGTTCCATCCGAAGATACTCAACCCAAAGGTCTTCTGAAGTTGGGCAAACTCTGAGACCCTCTTGCATCAAAGCACGGGCAGATGCAACGTTCAAATCATGATCGAATTCCCAAGCTGCAGCATAAATCCAAACTCCCGGCACCTTCGGGTGAAACCTAATAACTCTTGCCAGCGCCTACAGAAAATTAAAAAAGAAACACCAAAGTCACACTAAATCAAGAAACACCGAAGTCACAATTAATCAAGAAACACAAAAGTCACAATTAATCAAGAAACACAAAAGTCACAATTAATCAAGAAACACCAAAGTCACAATTAATCAAGAAACACCAAAGTCACAATTAATCACGTTCTTCAATGATTTTTTTATAAACCTAATTAAAAGCAACACCAAATTAAACAGTCATTAGCTACATACGTTCTAATCAATATCACGTTTAGCTATATGCATAATTCTAAGTTAAAATAAATCCAGAACAATTCTAATTAGAGTGTAACAAGCACGAGGTTACCTTCTTCATTCTGCCGTTTTTTCTCTGTCTGCAAAACTCAAGGTAGCGAAACCAGAGATCAATGTCGCCCTTGAAACGCTTCAAAGCGAGCTCGTAAATATCAAGAATCCTGCGCACGCCGGCGAAATCGGACTTGGACTTTTTGAGCTTCTTGTTGCCTTGCTTCTTCAACTCACGCGCCACCGAGTTCTTGCGGAGCCTGCGGAGGGCGTCGAGTTGAGTCTCGTAGTCCACGTAGGCAATGAAGTCCTGTTTGAGAGGGGAGGGACGCTTCAGCCTGTACTCAAATTTGCGCCTCTGCTTTACAATCTCAGCGATCTCGCGGCGGTTGAAGAGGCCGCGCTGCTCCAGGTCGTCGAGCTCGTCGAGCATGCGCTCCATCCTGTACTGCACCACGTCCGCCATAGCTCTGGCTTGGGATGGGATCTAACTCGTTGCGACTTAGTTCGATGAATCGGAGGACCGCCGTGAACAATGGTGCGGTTTGTCTCTTGGCAAGGGAGCCTGAACGCTGAACCTGTATCGGGGATTCTGAGGTTGAGTGAGGTTCAACAAGGGTTTTTAATTGTATTGGGCTTTATTGGGCCCCTTTATTGAAGTTGGGCCAGATTATATAGCCCGGGCTATTCTATTAGGTTTAGACCATGGAGATTCTTTTAGTGCACTATTGGTTTTAACCAAAGATAAAAAGTGTAGTATTGGTAACTGCTTTATGTAATAAATATATTTTTTTCGTCAGGGTTTGTTAAGTGTAATAATATTGGTTAATAAATACTTAAAACATTATTTTCATATGTTATAAAAATAAAGATTATGTCTTTTGTAATTAGAGTATTTAGAGATTATTTATTTTTTATACAATGTGAAATTGAAGAGTACATAATTTAAAATATAATATAATTAATAAGTTCAATGAGTATATAAAGCTAAAGACTATAATTTTTTAGATATAAAATTTTAAGTATTTTTAAGGCTATATACTATAAAATATGATATTACATTAGTTTTTTAAGATACATTATAGAAATAAAGACTATACACTTTACAATTAAATATTACTCATTTTTTATACAATATAAAATTTAAACTATAAAAATTAAAATATGATATAATATAATTTTTTAAGGAGTATAAAATTAAAGGCTATAGTCTTTGAGATAAAAAATTTTGAGAATTTTTTACATAAAGTTTAAATTGAAAGTTATATACTTTAAAATTTGAAATTATACTATTTTTTAATACATTATAATTATAAAGACTATACACTTTGTAATTAGAGAATATAAAATTTAAGATTATATATTTTAAAATAGGATACAATATAATTTGTAAAGGAGTATAAAATTAAAAATCTTTGAAATATTAAATTTTATAGTTATGGTAATGCGTTTTAAGAGATTGCTATTGTTCGTAAATATCACAATTGCTCATTAAGCGAAGCTAAACTACTCCCACTCCCAAACAATTTTATAAAAGTTTCTTCCAGATGAACGTTAAGTCATACATATATACTACCACTTAATCATTGAGATTATACAATCTGAAAGTGGAAAGTGTCCCCAATGGCCAATGCGTAGTCATATATAGGTGTAGATCTATAACTGCATTCATATATATTGCTTGACTATATATATTTTAGTATTTTACTCATGGCTTTCATTTTGAATCAGCACTAACTCTCCTCCCTTCATAAACATGAGAATTGTTGACTCTTTCTTCAGCAATTCATTCAATTTTTCTTTTCTTTTCTTTTGGTACAACACCATTTGGTTTTATTAATTAATAATACATGATGAAAGCTCATACTCAGTCAATACACATGCAGAACCAGATGCCGCATCATTATCCATTTAATTAATTAATTAAAAAAAACGAGACAAACAAAGAGATCAATTACCACTCTAAGCTCAAGATGAGCTCTGGACAATAAAATATTCCTCCCGCATTTATACGATCAGACAATGACAACACAGATGCTTGTGTCACCCCATCGTGACACATGATGATGGTATCTATCTATGTATCAATCTATCTGTGATCTATCTATGTAATGAAGTCAGAAAGGCCTTGTGTGACGACCACTTGCCCTGCCACAGAGAAGGGCATTCTTTGGGACTGGAAATTCGTCTCTCCATGACTTTGAAGATGTGTACACTCTCAGATAGAACTGCTGTCCCAAGTACTGCCTTCCCCAGTTCTCTGACCTTATGTTCCACATTCCCACGTTGTCCAGTGCCATGTAGATTGCAGTCCATGACCTTGGATAAACCTGAAAATAATGAAATGAAAGCATTAGAGAATGGACACTTTTGAATTTTGATTTAGCCAGTGATGTATACCACATTCATTCGTCCAAGGTTTGTACCTGAGTGGTGCATCTAGCAACTGTGTCTCTCAGATTGTAGCTTTTTCTACTTTCAGGCGTCCACTGCCCACCACCAAACCTGTTCATCTCGCAAAATGATATATGTCAGTTAACTAGCTCCAATTCAGACATATAATTGGTTAAATTAGTACTATGTGTAAGCTTACCCTACAACAAAGAAGGAATAGCCATCAATATGCCATGACTGCACAGAATCCTCCCAATTTTGAAACACAATCTCCACAAATTCATGGAAATTTGCCCCCATTACGGCAGTTTGGAGATAAGCGTTGCCCCCGGTAGGGCTGGTAGGAATGCTTCCAACATAGAAAACTCCAGGGATGTTGAAGTAGTCGGCAAGCTTCAATGGGGTATCTGGTGCCAAATAGGAGACGCTGTTGACAGCATACCTCTGCTTGCCATTGATATAAGGAGCAGAGTTCGCAAGCATGATGGTTCGGGAGGGGTTGATCAGTCCATAGTGGTAAGATCCCTGAGGGTTTGGTCTTGGTCCACTTGCTGTCAGGTTCCAGCTGGTTTGAGGATCATTGATAAACAACAACAGAATGTGAGAACAAGTTATTGGTTAATTATGAATTACAGACTATACTCCTGTTTCTTCTACATGAAACCTCTATCTAATAAGGAAGCTCTATGTACATACACCACTATATTTCCAACAGTTATAGGCTTCAATGAGAGAATATATAGCAGTAAGTGAAGAAAAGATTACCGGATAGTTCTGGCCTGAAGGATAGAGGAAGCAATGTCAAGGGTAGGCCCTGCAGGAACAGGACCAGATACCCCAGTGCGTGAATTGCTGTAGTGAAGAACGGCTGTTGTTGTCAGTACCCGTGTGGTAAATCTTGTAGAAACAACTATGTAGTAATCCTTGACAGGCTGATCAGCTGTGACCAGCACAGAGTAGGACTGTCCGAGATGGATGTCAAGGGAAGAATATGTGTTCTGGAGGGTATGAGATCCTTCTACCTCCACAAGTTTCATGCTGTGCCCCTGGATTCTGAAGTTGATGGATGTTGTGAGCCCCACATTTGATATTCTGAATCTGTAAGTCTTACCTGCATATAAGTGAAACAATGATGTAATAAGCAGAATGCTTTTCAAAATATATTTGTAGAACTCAAAGTCAAAGTGGAGGATCATAAGTTATTGGGCAACCAACCTTGATCAACAGTGAATGTGTTTCCATTCCAACCACGCCCATTGATGAGAAGCCCATCAGGGAAGGGAAGATTATGGCCATTCTCCAGGAGTAGTCTCAGTCTCTAGGACAACAGAAAGAAACAATGGGCAAGTATTAAGGGGAGGATGAGGAGAAGAAGAGAAAAAAGAGAAGTTGAAATGAGTGCAAAGGGTTTACATGATGATCTATCTTGAACCAGTCTCCAGCAAGTACGGTGAAATCCCCTGCAGGAGGAGGAAATGGAACAGGAATCCGAGGGCGGCTCCAGATTCTGATGCCACCAAATCCTCCAGCAGCTTTATGCATTCCAAGAGACGGGAAGTAGAAAAAGCTACCAATCTGGTCTTTCACCTGGAGAGCATATGTGAAGTTCTTCCCAGGTGGGATTGGACAGTTTGTCCCAAGGACTCCATCTTGCCATGAGTTCCTCCTGTGCTGTATGCCATTCCTGCAGAAGATATATCTTAAGGTCATCTAATTCCAATCTGCTAAATGAAAATCTTCATCATTCACTTAAATGAATCAGTGTTTATGAAATCATTGGTAATGGACAGAAAATAAACCTATAAAATAAGGCAAATTCTGCAAAGTTGACATACACATTCATTCCATGAGGTAGATTTAGTCTTAGTCATGTCTATCGTCACAAAGAACTCTGATAACTTTACATGAAAGAAACACTCAACAGATGTTCAATTCAATTTTAAGTTGAATCCTGAGTCAAGTTCATTCAGAAAATGTTCATGAAGAATTATACTATCAAGCACTTGAAATGAGTAAAGTAATAACAGGTCTGCAAATCAATGATCTGATGCCATCATATCAGCAATTCCACCCCGCCTAAAATTCTCACAAGCTGTAGATGAGGAAACTCAAACTCTGTTTGGACTTTCTAAATTGTCCATGAACTTTCTTATCAATGCTTTGTTATGAATAGGGACACGATCAAATGTTACATATTAAATGACATAGACTTTTTGACAGGAGATTAGATTTCAATTTAGGGAACCAATATTTGCATTGTTAAGCAATACATGAGTCCCTCTTGTGTAAGAAATATGATCAGTTTTACTCGCAGATGTAGCATTGTCCTTGAGATGTTGGACACACAGTTCTTAGCTCACTTGGTTCAGTTAGTTGAATACTTTCTTTGTGATGTTATGGAGTCTATACTCAACCACAAGTCCACAACTATAAATTTTAGTTCTATAATGTGTTAGATGGCCTTCTTAAGTTGCCAACTACACAATTGTACTATTTTAATTACATAGATCTATATAGTAATCCACTCAGTTGCCAGCTGCATGCACAAATAGAATGTTGAAATGATGAAGCCTTTTATGCAGCCAATTACAGATTCATAGTTTGTGTTAGGGAATATAAGTCTGAGATTTGACCATAAATAAACATTCAAAATGGAGTCTATTGTCTAATTGGCTGTTTGTTGGAAAGTGGATTTACCATAAAAAAGAACAATTTGACAAAAGTAGCCAAAAAGACAAATCTGTATGCTTTCACTTAATATAAAGACTTCCCCTTTTTTTCTCACGGACTAATACTATTAGATTTTGTTTGATTGGCAATTTACTACACAAACAACCTAAATGATCGGATCAGATCAAATATGGTAACTTGTATAGGGAAACAATAACGCTTAAAAAATCAAATCTGTGCAGTGCATCCAAGTAATAGCGCCTTTGAGGATCGGAAAAGAATAAGTTCACGTGATACAGTTAGGAAACAAAAACATGGTGTGTCTGGACATATTTAAAAAGGGGTGAACTTTTAATGATTTACAATACTAGCATAGATTCCCCTGTATCTTGCTTTTTGGCAAAAAGGCATGTTTGGAGGACAAGGATTAAATGAAGAAAAACACACAAGAATGCAAGAAGGAATAGTAAGAATGTACCATGAAATGAGGAGTGGTTCTCTGAGGTAGTTATAGACACTAATAATCAAATTGTCATTAGTAACTGCATCGATTTGAGGCCCTGGGAACTGCCCATTAATCAATATCCCCTGCAACCACATTGAACACAAACATCTTCAATAATCATTTGCTCACCAATCCATATATAAATTAAATGCTCAAAACATGGCAGTTAGTAGTTTACCTGTTGCTTAACACCGAGAGGGTAGATGTCACCATAGGTGACCTTCCAAGTTAAGAACCTATAAGGGTCTTCACAGTATACAGAAGTAAGAAGGAAAGTGAGAAGAAGAAGGAGGAGGAGAGAAGAGAGAGCATTGCATGGCCTCATTTTGCACACAAAAGGCACTTCTTCTGGCGGCAGCAATGAGGAAAGATTAGGAAGCTCTAGTCTTCTGTAGATCTGTGTGTTGTCGTAAACCAAAGATTGAAGAGCCAATTAATAATAATAATGGAGAAGACAACACCTTACTACTACAAATCTGGTAGGAGTAGAAACACACTACTACTAATTTAAAGCATTGTTATGAGAATGCTACATTAACATTCAATTCAATGAAAGCATGACACGTGCACTCCATAATGGCTTTCACCTCTGATTATAAATAAACAAATGAAACCCTCACTTTTGTAGTCTAGTTTATGCAGAATTACCACAACCACTGTGTGTGTGTTTTTTTCTTTTGAAGATTAGTAGTAATGGTGGGTGTAATAAAGCATTTAATGTGTTGTTAATGGGTAAAAATACTAGGTGATTAATTAAAGGGTGAGGGGAAGCTAAGTGCGACAAGTGAAAAGGGAGCAGGGAGGGAGGGTCCTGAGAAGCGAAAGGAGAGAGGAAGAAGCGGAGCGCGTGGGATGCAGTGCACTGCCAGTGCCCCTCCCCTAATATATAATGGACCCTCCTCTCCTCTTTCTTTGATCAGATCACATGCTGCTCTTGCTCTCTCTCGAGTGGTCCCACTCACTCACGGAAGGGTTCCTCGTCCATTTCAACTCCCTGCCTCATATCATATGACTACTATTATCTGACTCTAAGCATGCATGGCTGCCTCGCTGCATCTTCCAATTTTTAATTACTTCTCATCGAACTTGATGAGTTCACATGCATCTGACCATCTCTATTAACCAACAAATACTACTATTAAACACTCAACTTGCAATATATGCTGTTCTCTTGTTACACTTCCTTAAAAATAAAAATTAGTTCTTAATCCTTTTTAATGACTCAAATATGTATTCAAGAAACGAAGAAAGTTTACGCATCATAAAGAGTAAAAAGTGTGACTGAGTAACCAAGCGGGGATAGCTCAGTTGGGAGAGCGTCAGACTGAAGATCTGAAGGTCGCGTGTTCGATCCACGCTCACCGCAAATACAACTTTTTATCTGTTTTTCTTTTTCGTTTGTCGGTGGCAGCATGGTAGCGCTTAGTCGCTTACAGCATATGCTTCCAGGGAAAAAAAAGAAGCATTTGATTTTGATTAGTAGGACATATTTGCAACTTATCTGATATCATGTGGGTAACTCTGGCAAGTGCTTTTGTTTTTTCGGGTCAAAAGTACCAATTGTCATTGCTCAATAGTCAATGAATGGACAACAAAAAAATGGTAGAGTACATGGGTAGTGTCTAGTGGACCAACCAAGTAAGGCCTCTCTCACTTCATACTGAGCTGTACAGCAAACTCCATCTCAGTCTCATCCTATTTATTCTTCATATACATATAACCAATTAACAATGGCAGATTGCTTAATAAACTAACAAGATCAATGAGGCAAACTTCATGCAATAAACTACATGTCAACAAACTGTGGCATATTGTTGCAATAAAATATCATGTAATTTACTTGGTACTAGTACTCTGTTACTACTAGTACTAAACAGTTAAAATGTACTCGTTACATCCCAGAGGGTGCACGAAAATGGAAGCATGGCCATACTATTTTGAATCATCATTCTATTATTTTGTGGTCCAAGTACTTGGAGATTGTTATTTGCAGAACAGGTAAAGTAAATGGCACGGGTACATGATGTCGGTGAGCATATTAATATATTTATAGTACATGATTTTGCATTGAAAACCATTCAGATGGAGGCATTAATGTGACCTCCAACTTCAAGGATTGCGGGGCCTGCCAAACAAGGCATATCAGCAATGCATGCTATATGAAAATCTGAACAGCGACTATGGTCCCCTGAATCTATTATAATTCAACTAATCTTACTAATTTACTATGCATGCTTTTGTCATTTATTGGCACTCAGCAACAACCAAAGGGTCTTGCTTGGCATATATAAAGCAAGGGAGTATTAACTAAGGAATCTGAGAATCAGCTATCATCTCAGCAGGTTATCTTGCAGCATAAATTACTTCGTCACGAGCTATAGTGACTTTACCGCATTCATTCATTCACCCATGAGTTGATTTGATGTGGTATGCAAATATTGGGTCAAGTGCTAGGAATCTGGTAGCGGTATCTCTATTCTCTAGTGATGAATTTTGGGACGGGTCAGGATAAGCGTGTATGCATTGAATACGAATGAATTATACCGACTGCCAACATTAAAATCCCCGAATCATTCATTGCTGATAACAGCTTCATAAAACATTTCGGTGAGAACACACTGCCAATGTAATTCGTTAAAAATAGATAATCTTCCTAGGAATGAAAGAGCAACTAAGATTTTTTACCAAAAAGATGGCAGATATAGATTCAGAGGAACGAATCACGCTGCCCCCATTAACAAAGCAACCTCCCTTACACATTTTCGTGTAGTCTATACAAAACTGCATGCAAAGCATGCCCTAGATACAACAGTGAGGACAATGGTTTCACCAGCCAGAGTCTCCAGAGTGCATTACTTGCTACAAACTGTCAAAAGCAGGCCATAATGATCACTAGGCAATACAGGGAGTGCCAGTTGTTTTATCTCTTTCCTTACTTTCTTCTCTTTGCTGTATATCACACCAGGTATTGCCTCCATCCCAATCATGTCAATACTGCTTATCTTCAGATCATGGAAGCAGCATATAAAACGATCTAACCGCTTTTGCAGTGTACGGTTGCCCGTTAGCATCTGGTTTGATTTGGTATCATATGTCCAACCACTTTCCTTTGGCCTTAGCATAGACCATGCATCAATCCACCCATCTGGTAAAGGATATTCACCATCCAGTTTGTCATCCCAGTTCATGTCACCTGCAAAAATGACATTCGGGTACTTCTTGAGAAGGTTTACAGCTTCATTAGCCTGCTGTACTCGTTCCTTGCTGTACATCTGATCCCATTTCGGAGGAGCTGGACAGGGGCTTTCGAGATGGCTAGTGGCAATGACCAATGACTTGCCACCTACAGCTTCAACCTCACCAATGCATAGCTCTCTTCCCATTACAGAATTTCTAAAGGGTTCATTGGTGAAAGATTTCACATGAAGCTTGCTTAACTGCAATTGATTCAAGTTCAACAGGTATGTCACATTGTCACTATGGCATAACTAACTCCTTGCTCACAGAATAAAAGTTTTCATCCAAAAGTAAATCATTTCCATCATCAAACTCAACAATTCATCATGTGTTGTGCGCTCAAATGTACAACTGGATCACAGTGTGGAAGATTAGGACACATCAAGAACGTTATTAATTATCATAACAAAGTCAAATAAAATGGAGCTAAAGATATGAACTTTACCAGCATACAAAAGTATGGTCTTGAATAAGCCCTCTCAGTAGAAACTGAACAACGATACGCATTCCACCAGCTGGATTGCTTGAAAATGTCATATATATTGGGAGTAACCTCCTGAGGAACAAAAGGGTCGAAATCAAACTAAACCATAGAAAACCTAAATTGCAACGAATGAATACACAAAAAGCAACAAAACGGTATTAACTATTGAAACCTGGAAACAGATGACATCAGGGGAATGCAACTGAACAAGGTCCCCAATGGCTTTCATCCTCTTGTGCAACTCCAAGTCCTCCCTGAACCAAACATTGTAACTCATGATCTTCAATGAATTGAAACCTTTACCCGAGTCAACGTTCTCCGCCGCAGAAACAATCTCATCGTCACCAGTGAGGTCGATGGAGTCATCGTCGGAGGCTTTGGTCTTCACGTCTCGAGAGGACGCTGGCTCAGAATAATCGCAATCTGAAGCTTTCCTCTTGCAAGGTCGCAGCAGAGGGAAGAAAACGGAGCCAACAGACAAGTCGTTCTCAGCGTCGTTCAAATCGTCGACGTCGGTAAGAGAGAGAACGGGGCAGCGAGTGGCGCAAACTTCGCAAGCAGAGTTCTTGTAAGGGTTGAGGAAAGTGCATGCCTTGCAAGACCACTTTGGGGGCGACGAAGAAGAAGATGATGAAGGGTTGAGGAAGGAGGAAGAAGAAGGCTTTGATGACAAGCAGATTTGGCATTCCGATGTTTGCGAAGGAGGGTTCAGAAAGGTGCATTTTTGGCAGGACCAAGACATTGCAATGGGAATGGAACTGTGAAAAGCAGAAATTCGGGAGTGTTTGAAATTTCTAGGGTTTAAGAGAGGAGAGGGAACAGAGATTGACAACGACGATGAAGAAGAAGAAAGAAGCAGTAGCACTCGCCTCATTTCAAATTCACACTGCCAAACGACATATCGGATGGAATGTTCCACCCAAAACGGCACCTTCTACGAGGCCGTACGAGTCCCCGCTCCAATATAAAATAAAATAATAATCTAAATTGTTTAAACTAAACTTTTATAAAAAAATCAGCCTTATTCAAGTGAAAAGGTTCTTTTTTTTTGGTGAATTTTCTTTTAAATGTTACTTACTCTTCGTAATTCATATATTTGTACCTTATTACATTTTTATTAGCTATTACATGATAATTCGTATTTGCTGGAAGCACAAAAGGGATTAAACTCCCAGTTTTCTTACTAAGTATTGACCAAGAGAATTTTCTTGATTGATTCATCAAATTCTAAAGAACATGACAAATATATAGTCCACGTGCAAAAATGACAAATATATAACATTAAACCAATGGAGAAGGAAAAAGATAAAAACATCAGAAAAAGGGAATTAGTTGGAAGGAGGAGCACCTTTTCTTTTTTTAAACATAAAAGGTAAAACAAGCCCTTAATTTGAGCTTCCTTGTCGATGACCATGAAAAGAGTCTAAAATCATGAACAGAAACTCAATATTTAACGATGGGTCACATTGTGGATACATACACATTCTAGACAAATTAATTAACAAATATGATTTCAAGAAATACATGCGTTAATTACAACAACTCCACAAAATTATTCACCCTACTTTCTCAAAACAACGCTTCTAAGTCTAGACCTGCAGATCATCCACAATTATATTCATTTTCTCTTAATTATGATCTCATACCTTTACTCTTGAACAAATTCAAAATTCCAAAAAATGAGTTATTTGCACCTCATAAAATGACTAACAACAAAGTGGGGAAACATGCGACCAAGAAAATATGCAAAATGTTGCTAATAGCACTTATTTTGTTTCTGCTAAAGGTTGTGAACCTTAACTTGTTCCCTGCACCACTGCTTGATTGAGTAGAGTTCACTACATCCTTTGTTTTGTTGCTTACTTTTTTGCTGCATCACATCAAATGAGGAACCAAATTTAGGTGAAGCATGTTGTTAAAATAATAAAAGGTTGTTATGAATTATGAAAGAGGCATGATGACCAGAAAAACAAGAGCCCTAGCTAGGCAGACTTTGTTTCTTACCTTCCAGGGAATATACAGCTCCCGTGACCTGCAAAGGGATTCCCCACAAGAAAAAAATCAGATTAACCACAAATGTTAACTATTTTTTATACCTGGAGCGGAATGTACACAAGACAACAAAGAGAAAAATACACAAAATAGTGGAGCCCATGTTTGCTCTATACAGACAGATACAGAGAAAACTTTACTTGAGTACTTGGTGTATGTGAGTGTGCAAGCAATACAATACTGAATACTAATACTACTGTAAGAAACTGCACTGTAAAAACCATGGGAAACAAGAAAGTCATTTCTATGTGAAGAGGCAATCTAGAAACACGGCCCAGAATCTATGCAAATGTCAGGGAAAACAAGGTGCTCTCAGATGAATCCAACAAGGCCATGGATCATGGATTGGTTTGAAACAATGTCTCGGTTCTCTCAAATGCAATTTACCTACCAGTCCCCATTCCAACTTTTCACATAATAAAAGTATAACCAGCTCAAAGCACCTTTGCAATCAGTGGGTGCCACACTCAAATGCCTTTCATTTCAGGAATCATTACATTACCTCACCCCAAATTCTTATATTTAAATATTTTCCCCCATCTCCAATCATCATCAGTAAAGTTCCTTACAGCAGTCACGAGCCTTTTATTCTTCCTTAAACAGTTAATATTCTATATTACCACAAAGTAACCTAATTAGGCAAAACAAAGAAGACTTAAATCGCATCAAAAAGGGAACAAACTCCAATTTGGTGCCAATTAACAACACATTACGATTAAGGATCATTTTTCCAGAGTAATTGAATTGAACTAAACCTCTAAATTGAACAAAACAACACAGCATAATTAAAGTATTGGGATCTTACTGGGATCTGTGGTAGTGATCATAGCAACTCCTTTGAAGTCACAAGACCCAGCAGCCTTCCCTTCCTTCTGGTAATAGCTATCAAACGCATAGGAAGCGTGGCTCTTCACACTATTAGGCTGATAACAGCTCTCACCGGGCTGAATCTCAGAGCAATTAGCCCGGCCCGGGCCGCAAGCCCAATCAAGCGCAGTCTGCAAAGTCTTGGTATCAAAACCATCCATGGCAATGCAGTATGTCTGGTTGGTAGTATCATTGGCAAGAAAAGTCCCAATCCCAGAAACATGAAGCAGATAAGCAGGAGTGGTGTTGCCATAGAAGAGACCCCAATTGGCCTCAGAAACAGGGGAAGCCCTCAAGTCCTCACTGAAAAGCTCGTAGATGTAGACACTCGAAGTGGTCTCAGGATGCAAAGGGGTTCCACCGCGGTCAAAAACATGCCTAATCAAGTTCGAATTGTAAGTGTCAGCATTGTCCTTGGTAGCATAAGGCTCCTTGGAATCACCCTTAGAAGGCCACCCTGTTTCCGTGACAAGAACCACAACATCGGTGACATTGAGGTTCTTCATTGAGAAATACGCAGCATCGACCATGGCATCGAGGACATTGGTGTAGTGAAGCAGAGTATTGGGGTCAACCATTTCTTTAGCAGGGGTCAAAGGCTTGAAAAGGGCATTGTCGAGAGGAACCACACCCTTGTTCTGCATGAAGACGTAGTAAGGGTAAAGGTTCATCATCAAGGGGGAGCCAGTTTTGGAGAGGAACTGAAGCAGAGGGAGGATAACAGAGGAGAGGCTCTGGTTGAAGAAAGCCTGAGAAGGAGGGAAAGGGTCGAGGATGATGGAGGCGGCATGAGGGGTAGAAATCTTGATCTGCTGGTGAAGGTTTGAGGCGACGAGGGCGTTGTAGAGGGACTCAATGGCGGGGATGATGAGAGGGGCGGAGGAGGGCACGGTGGTTAGGACCTCGTCGCCCACGGAGATGGCGGTGATGAGTGTCTCCGGAAAGAAAGCGACGACGTTTCGGTCGATCCATGAGGCGGCGGTTGTGTTGGAGGAACCGATGGCGAGGAGCTGGTTGTTTGGTACGCTGATGATGACACGAATCTTTGTGCGAGATAGAGCTTTGAGGATGTCGGGATTTGCATCGTAGATTCTGATGTGTGTTATCTTCTGAAGCTGAAGGAACGCTACGAGGTCGGAAGGTGATAGCAAGTTCGACACGTCCGTTCCAATGTTCACCCCAACATATGGACTCCTGTCTTCTCCGCTCTGGTTTTGCTCTGCTGAAAAACATAAATTAAAAAAAAAAAAAAAAAAAAAAAAAGAGTTAATTGGGTGTGGGAGTGAAGTAAGAATAAGTAAGTGAAGGAGGAGAGTTATTTTTGGTAAAGTTGATGGTTACCTTGTGAGGAAGTGGGTAGTTGAGGGGAGAGGAGAAGGAGAAGGAGGAGGAAGATGTGAATGAGCTTAGAGTTTGCCATGGAGGGGTGTTAACTTTACTTGCTCATCCCCTGCTAATGCTGCTTCTGCTACAGATCCTTGCATTATCTGATGGGAATGATTTTATTTGAGTGTTTTGTAGTTTGGTTGGTTTGAAATGAAATGGGGAAGAGGGAGAGAATATTAATAATGTAGGGTAGGTGGACTTTTCTTTCTTTCTTTCTACTGAACAGAGCAAGAAGCTCTCAGTCACCTCACAGGGATGAGATTTTAAGAATGAATAATAATGAAGATAGAGAGATCTATCATTTATGCATCTATGAGCGTATGTATGTATCTAGCAACTAACAAGTGCCAACTGTGATGGGATGGGATGGGATGGGATGAGAATTCTATTCACTTCACTTGTTGAGTGACTGAGTGAGTGAGTGTTCTCTATTCTTGTGCTGTGCTGTGCTCCTCAAGATTCTTCTATGCTCTAACACATTTTTCATCTTGCTTGTGAATTCTCTATATTAGCCTTTCTCAAGAACCCCACAGTGTAAACACAGAAATACTTTTTATTTTTAAAAATTGAAAAATATAAATGTAATAAATGAAATTTATCTTTCAATTTGAATTTTGAAATTATTTGTCTTTATTTGTTTTCTTTTCTCTGATTAAGAGCAACGTAAAAGTGGTGGCAGCATAGAATTTAACTACTGCACAAGTTAAAAAGAAAAAAAAAACTAATAATATCTGAAATAGTATTCAGAATATATTAATACTTTGTACCTAAGAATAATACTACATTACAATTAAGTACTAATTTATTAATCAACCTGTCCTGCTTTTTGCTACAGTGGAAAGGAAAGTTGGAGCTCCATCATTAGTAATATATCCATCCATCCTAACCCTTTTTTTGTTAAGACGAATCTAAGAAAGGAAAAGGAAAGTAAACAAAACAAAAACCATCTCACGGGCTTGGATTTGGGAAAGGGGCTTGACTTTCTTGGTCAGAGTTTAGGCATTTGCGCAAAAAAGAATAAAAATATTAGAAATACTGTCGGACTCGACTCAACTTTGGACTGTAAAATAGTATTTCCCACATGGTAAAAGTATAGAGTACATACATGATAAGAATTGTAGGGCAGTGACAGGAAAACCGAACTATGATTAAGTCAAGAATTATGATTAAACCAAAAGCTCTCAATTAGATGGGGAGCGCATATGCTTTCATTCCATGTGTGTGCTTAATTCTCTACATGGATATGCAGTTTATTTTGTTGTGACAAAATGTAGTTTCTTTACCTTTTGGCCTTTCAGGATATATTTTTTCAAATGAACAGTATATTATTTACCAAAAGTTAAAAGTTCTCATACATAAAATCTGCTTTTCTTTTCATACCAATTATCAATAGGTCTTTGATAGATAAAGCTGAAGTTTTGTTAAGTATATATTATATATTGATCTAGTAGGTGTGAGGATACAGAACAAGAAAATTATAAAAAGTGGCTTTGTTACCTGCTACTTACTTATTTTGAACATGTGAGGACCAAGCTCTGTCAGCAATAAAACAAGAAAGGTTCAGAAGAGAACCAATTAAAGTGGAAATTGTTAATTAATTACTATATATATATACATATACTATATAGTATGAGGTAGCTAGCAAGGAATGGTCATGAGTTTCATGAGCACATAATGGAAAGACATATACTGAACCAGTGTGACAGAATCACGTGTTCTCGCCCCCTAACAAATACAATACAATACTATACAGTCACTAGCACCATATATCCAATCAGCCCCTCACCATTGTCAAATCTATGAATACCATTTAGTTGCGTTATCTGATCTGATGCGAATACTGTACAAGGTAATCTTAATCATAATCATAATTATAATTGCAATAATTAGTTAAAGAATGATAATCATGATGTTTTCTTAAATAAGCGACTTTGAATCAACAGAGAAGAAAAGCTATGACATTGAAATGTCTCATCCCGTCTCACAAGCTGGCCAATTCAAGTTCTCCCAAGCGTATGAAAAATTTTAAGAATAGACCTTTAACTTTAAAACAGGGCAAAACCCATAATAATGGTTATTTGGCTTAATATCAATAAACTACAATTTTGCTGTTGAACTCAAAACATTCATGAGCTGTACTTCTGGTAAATTAAGGAAAATGAAATTATGCTTTTAATATAATAAGAAACGGGGTTGGGTTGAGTAAAATGGGAATCCTAGGAGGCGAAAGATCAAGTGGATTGATTCCTCCTGCAACAAATAAATAAAAGTATAAAACCATAACACCCTTGTTAATGGTAAATGTAAGTCGTAATGGTACTAATGTAGATTCTTTTTCCCCTTTTTCTATAGCTGGGTCCCATGACTAACATAAGATGCCAAAACATTGGTCATTTTGATAATCTGCATTATTAGTTTATTGTCCCCTCTAGCGTAGCTAATAGCTATCTTACTTGACTTGACTAACTTGCATCAGTGGCATCACAAGGCCAATCCAGTAACATGGATCTGTTGAGGATATATGCAGCAGATACATGTCTTAGTAGGGGAAAGTAATGGCAGCAAGTGTTTTGATTGGGAAAATTGATCAGAACCGCCGTGCAACTTCCTGATACAGCAATTGTGTGTGGATACTTGTAGTTCTGACACTACACTGCCTCCATCTTTGATTATGAATGGCTGAAATGTGATATCTAAGTCTTTTTGTTTTCTGGAAGGACAAGAGAGGGTAGGACAGTAAAACGGTTATATTCAGGCAAAACTTTTTGCGGAGGGAGGCCTGTTTTTGGAGTTACAAACTAAAACTTTAGATAGCCAACAAATCAAAATAGGCAAAACCAGTTTAGCCCATTCCATGCCTAGGCATGTTGTACTGCAGGTAACTAAAACCAGGTTCTAAAATCAGATTCAAACCAACTTGGGTTGGTCAAGTGGTTAGCTCACTTGTCCGCTTAAGCAAGGGTCGGGGGTTCGATCCCCGCCTTGTGTATGCAGCAACCCATTGGCCAGCGGCAAACCCTTAAATGGAGCTCAGATCCGCAACGGATTAGTCCTTGACCTTCTGGGCTGGGGAAACCGTGGGAAACAAAAAAAAAAAACCAGATTCAAACCTTTCGGCATGCCAAATTTATTGAAATTTCTAAAGTATTGGATGCTTCTACTTGTTATCTAATATCTATTTCCTAACCAATCTCGATGGCAAGTTTCAGTATATCATGTAATGATAAGTTAAAGTAATCCTAAAGTAGGTAGGAGTACAAATCTTGGGATACAAGCTGAAAATGATCATGGAGAAAACATATATATTAGCATCCAAAATGGAAAAATGATACAAGTTTCTACCTATAAATCACTATATCTAGAAAAAAGGGGGGTAATCAACTACGTAACTACAGAATGACTACTACAGCCATACTTTTGGCTTTTGAGAAAGATTGTCTAAATATCTGAAACTACTCAAAGATACCACTCTCTAAAGCTGAGGATCTTATTCTGTTAAACTGAATCAAGAGTCAAAACTTCCGATCCCTCCTCCAATGAATAATTACCAGAATCTGTGAATGAATGCTGCCCGTTCTGCACCAAAAGATCTTGAGCATATATATAATCACAGTTGAATTGCAACCCAATCAATTATGATTCAAGAATTTCTTGATAATCATCATCGCAGAGCATTCACAAATGCCATCAACGAATCGACATCTCTTTGTTCCGAGGGATACTTTACTGGCCGAGATGAATACTTAGGGAAGAATAGTATTGTGGGGAAGCTTCCCAACTGCAGTTCACGCTTTGCAAATTCTTTCTGATCTTCATCTGCTCTAAATTTTCCAACCTTAATGCCTGACCCTGCTAATTTCTCTGCCAAATCTACATAAGATTCCTCCATAGCCTGATGCAATTAAGAATAAACATCTCCTTAGACAACAACTAAGGTGAAGCTAAAGTAGCCAAAGCGAAAATAACCTTAACAGGATAGTGGAGATAAGGAAATTTTGTTTACCTGGCAGAATGGGCACCATGGCGCATAAAGCACAACGAGCCATGGGTCTTTCCGGTTCTCCAATTTCACCAGATTCTCAATTCCACTCCTGCTCAAGCTAACCACATTTTGGCTGTTGAAAATGTCAGCAACAGTGGCAGTGCCAACACCATTCCCATTGGCGTTAAGATGAGCAGTATCTTCCTGCTTCAAATTCCCTTTGTGTAAACCACACTCCTTAGCTTTGGCATCCTCCCACCACCACCTCCCTTCCCTTTCATGCTGTCCAGGTAAAACCGCCCTTGTGCACGGCTCACAACCAATGGAAATATACCCTTGTGAATGCAATGAATTAATAGGCACATTCATGGTCCTGAGGAAGTTCCATATATCATTACCTTTGACATTTGCAACCGGGTTCCACTTTACCAGGCTACCGATTCCACCATCCAATCCCTCAAAGACAGGGTCAACCTGAACAACAGGTATTTCAGACCTAGTACCAGGTGACTGGTCTTTTCTCTGCCCAGTTATCCATGCTCTAAGGCCCTTGAGGGCCCTCCTTAGTGGCCTCACCTTCCTCACTCGGCAGCACTCTTGATGCCCATCCTCATAGAATGAGAAGAGCCCCTTGCTTCTCACTAATGCCTGAACCTCAACAGCATCAGGGAACATGTACTCAATGCGGATTCCATAATGCTTCTCAACAGCATCAAAGAATCTATAAGTTTCAGGGTTGAGTCTCCCAGTGTCAAGACTGAACACCCTGAAGGGTCTACCCGTCAAGCGTGCATACTCAATTAAAGCAACATCTTCAGCACCACTGCAAAGGCAAAGTCACTCATCAGAATCAAGATAGCAAAATCAGCAGATATAAAACCTAGCCACAACATAAATCCAAAAACTCATTACTTAGGCATGAAGCACAATTATACAGCCAGTTAAGGCCATTTAGAATATGCAATTGTAAAAAGTTGAATTCCACGTTACCAGCTTCAAACAATACAGTTTACTTTGAAAATACAACTAACGCATATCTTCAGGAATAAGGACTTATGGGTTACATATTGAAGCTCCAAAAAGAATTCTTCAATGCAGATATTCAATTATGATATAACAAATTATTCAAATATGTGATGTACCTGAAGGCAATAGCAATATCGTTGCCAAATTTCTGGAGGGCTTTATCCATAATTTGAAGAGGGGAAGCATTTTCAAGTTCTAAGGCTAATCGTTCATAATCCTCCACTTGTTCTGTCTCAGTAACCTCTGCAAAATTCAGAACACAAAATAAAAATCCATCATCAAGCTCGCTTCAATAATAGAAACAAGTAAAAAACAATGAAACAAATTGGGTACCAGAAGCAACGGTAGTTGCAGCGTGAGGGAGAAGCGAGTCGTGGCGTTGAGGTTCAGCGTTGAGAGGCTTCACCAAGCTTCGTCTCTGAGACAAATTAACAACTCCACTTGGGATGGGCCTCTCCCAAATCCTAACGGAACCAATTTGCGGAGCTGAAAATATAAAAATTCACACTTTAAAACCCAGGAAACAAAAACGACCGAAAAAAGAGAAATTAAGAGTTAATTAGGAAAGGATGATTATTATTAATTACCTTTGGGGTCGGATCGTGGAAAGCAAGAAGTTGATATGGCAGTAGAAGAAGAAGAAGTAAGAGAGAGGGCCATGATTAGCGAGCGAATGTAAATAATAATTTGTTGTTATGTAAATGTTAATTCAGTTTTGTGAAATTGTGTTCTCAGAATTGATCGTCCCCTTCCTTAAATTAAACCACAGGCACAGAGCTTTTGGGTACGATACCGGCTACTAAATCTATTTATACTTATAGCTGAATAAAAAATAAAATAAAAAAACCACGGTAGAAATACGGGGCGGCTTTCCAGGTTCATTGAACCTGGACGGATTTTTGGCATCACGAATTCTTGATGCTTACGTGGCATGCGCCCATTGGATGGTAGGACATCCTTCCCTCCCCAGCCTCGTCCTCATGCCTTTCGTCAGGGAGCGTTAACCACCACATGTTTTATTTTACCACCCGCCGGATATTCCTTTCCTCGATTCTTCGTTCTTTCTCTCCCTTTTTTTATTCTTTTGGGCTGAAAAACGATGGCCCAACGCCAACCAGCCCAGCTATACAGTGAGCCAACAAATAATGGTCCAAACGAAATTCGGCCCAAAAATGAAAATATAAAAAAAATGTTGCTTGTAGGAAATTTGCTGATTGGGCCAATGGTTGCAGCTTAATTGATTTAGGCTTTTACGGCTCTAGATTCACATGGAAAGGCCCCATCTTTAATGGTTTAGATAGAGTCTTTAAGAGGCTTGATAGAGCTTTTTGCAACTCTCTTTGGCGAACCAATTTCCCTGAAGCTACAGTTAGAGTTCTGCCCCGCATAAGCTCCGATCACCATCCCATCCTGCTCAGAACAAATAATCCTCAATTGACAGGGAATAGACCATTTCGCTTTGAAGCTATGTGGCTTGACCATCCTAATTTCAAAGATTTCTTGCAAAGCAATTGGAAAGATGGGCAGATGTGTCAGACTCAACTTGATACCCTTTGTCCAAAGCTTAGAGAATGGAACAAGGATGTATTTGGGCATATTTTCAAAAAGAAAAACAGAATCATCAATAGGATTGAAGGAATCCAAAAGGCTCAAAATTATGGTAGAAATCCTTATCTGTATCGACTAGAAAAGGAGCTTCACATGGAACTTGCTGAAATCCTAAAACAGGAAGAGATACATTGGTTCCAAAAATCTAGAGATCAATTCCTTCTGGACGGAGATCGTAATACAAGGTACTACCATACTAAAACCATCATTAGAAGAAGGAGAAATAAGGTTGAGATGTTGAGGGATGATAGAGGTATATGGATGGATAATGAGGATAATATTCAGAGCTTTGCGATTGATTTCTTCAAGAGACTATTCATGGAGGAATGTTGGGACTTTGACCCTATCGTAACTGAACATTCGTGTGCCCCTATTCTGGAAATGTATTTCAATGATATGTACAGAACCCCGCAGGCGGATGAGATCCACAGAGCTATCAAAGATATTGGATCCTACAAAGCGCCAGGAAGTGATGGTTTTCCTTCCATTTTCTTCAAAGCCAACTGGAATATTGTCGGATCTAGTCTTGTCCAACAAATTCAGATGCTTTGGCAGAACCCGTCCATGATCAGACTTATTAACCAAACTCTCCTGGCTCTCGTTCCAAAGGTTAAGACTCCTGAATTCATCACCCAATTTAGACCTATCGCCCTTTGTAATGTCACTTATAAGTGTATCTCTAAGATACTTGTGGACCGTATAAAACCGTTTCTAGAGGACCGTATAGCTCCCAACCAATCTAGCTTTATCCCTGGGAGGAACATTCAGGACAACATCATAATTGCCAAGGAACTCTCCCACTCCATGAAGAAAATAAAAGGAAAAAAAGGGTATATGGCAATCAAAATTGATTTGGAGAAAGCTTATGATAGGGTTAGATGGCCTTTTATTGAAGATACCATTAAGGAATTTGGCTTACCAGAACAACTCAAAACTTTAATTATGTCATGTGTTACAACGCTCTCCTATAATGTTCTTTGGAATGGTAGCAGAACTGAATTTTTTTCCCCCTCAAGGGGTATTAGGCAAGGTGATCCCATCTCACCCTATCTGTTCGTAATGACCATGAATAAGCTTTCAATGATGATTGATGATAGAAGCAAAAAGAAGGAGTGGAAACCTATAACGGTGGGAAGAAACGGGCCGAGCGTCTCACATCTTCTTTTCGCCGATGATCTCCTACTTTTTCTTGAAGCATCCAAAGAGCAAGCTATCATGATGAAGAAATGCCTTGACAAATTCTGCGCTACATCTGGTCACAAAATCAATGTGAATAAAACAAACATCTTCTTCTCCAACAATGTCTGTAATAGAATTAGAGCTGAGGTGAAAAGTGTTTGCGGATTTCAGGAGATGGGATCGCTGGGCAAATATCTTGGTGCAATGTTTTCAAATAGAGAAAAACAAAAAGGTAATTATGCTGAAATCATTAAGAGGGCCAAAGAGAAATTAGCTGGATGGAAGAAACATTGCCTATCTCTAGCGGGAAGGATGACCTTGGCCAAGTCAGCAATAGAACCTGTGTTAAACCATCATATGCAACACTGCAAGATTCCAGCAGGGGTATGCAATGAGATTGAAAAGATTCAAAGAAACTTTATTTGGGGAGACACGCAAGAGAAGAAGAAAATTCATTATGTGGGATGGAACACCATCTGTCAACCGAGAGGAAATGGAGGTCTAGGATTTAGGCATCTCCAGCTCATGAACAAGGCTTTCTTGGGTAAAATTGTGTGGAAGCTTATTACTGAACCAGATTCTCTTTGGAAAAAAATTTTAATGGCAAAATATAGCAGGAGGATGGTCTCAACAGAAGAGGTGGAAAGCAAAAAAGGAGATTCAGGATTATGGAAAGAGCTGGCTGGAATGTGGAATTGGATTAAAGGTAAGTGCCAAGTCAACTTGGGGGATGGCCAACTCACAAATTTCTGGCATGATAGATGGATTGAGCACGACTTGAAATTAATTGATCATGAGGAGATGGCAGACCATTACCAATCTAGTGAGTTGAAGATTAAGGATCTTATTGATGAAGATAGAAATTGGAACATTTCTCTGTTGCAGAATCTTGTTCCAGAGAATATATTAAGGAAAATTCTTGCTATTCCCCCTCCGAGAATTGAAGATGGCCCTGATACTCTCGTGTGGGGACCGTCTATGGATGGGAACTACTCAGTCAAAACTGCATATTAGAGCTTAACACATGATAATGGCAGAGATGAGAAAGTTTGGCAAAGTATTTGGAATTGGAACGGTCCCCGAAGAATGCAAATCCACATCTGGCTTAGTACTCATAATAGACTACTGACGGGAGAAAGGAAATTCAAAATGCTAGGTTCTGACCCGATCTGTCGCTTATGCAACAATGAAATTGAAACTACACTTCACTGCCTCAGAGATTGTAGAGAGGCCACTCGTATTTGGATTCGGCTCATCCGAGCTGGCTCCATAATAGAGTTCTTCAATAAGCCTCTGAAAGAATGGATAGAGTTTAATCTGAACAATGAAATTGGCTTGGATTTAGAGATATGCTGGAAGGACATTTTTTTTGTTACCTGTGAAGCACTCTGGAGATGGAGAAATAAAGAAGTACATGAAATAGGCTATTACAGACCTACGAATGGACATCTTTCGATCCTCCATTCGGTTTCTGAAATAAGGAAGGCAAGGGAATACAGAGTGAAGAGCTCCATTCAAACCAAAACTCTGAAACTCATTTGTTGGAAACCCCCTCCACTGGGATATCTCAAATTGAACACTGATGGAGCGGTTACCAGAAACCCCAACTCTGCTGCTTGTGGGGGTATTATTAGAAATGCATGAGGAGATTTCTTAGCTGCATTTGCCCACAATATTGGTCATTGTACCCTTTACCTAGCGGAGCTTTGGGGAATCCTCAGCGGGCTTCAATTGGCAAAAGAAAAAGGTTACACTAATGTAATTGTGGAAGCTGATTCAAGAAGTGTGATTGAGGTTCTGAATTGTAACAAAGAAAGAAAATTAAAGCAGAGAAGATTACTTTCTAGAATCTGGGAGCTGAAACAAGAGGTGGGAATTGTTGCTTTCACCCACACTCACAGGGAAGGAAATAGAGCAGCAGACTGGATCTCAAAAAAAGCCATGGAGCTGAGCTTGGGATATCACCGATGGAATGTACCTCACTGTGACCTTAGGAAGATCTTGCTGGATGATGTTTCAGGGGCCTCAATACCCCGCATAGTCCTCTTGTAATTTGTTTTTCCTTCTTGGGCCTAGGCCCCGCATTAATCATCAAAAAAAAAATCTTATCCATATCGAGCAAAAGCATGTCATGTTGTGTTTTCACATGTACAAAAGGAAGAACGAACTAGTGTGTGTGGACAAAGGACAATGATTCCCTGATACTTTATTGCGTAGTACATGAAAACGACAAATCATGGATAGCCACATGTTTCTTGCACTAGTACAATGAAAATGTGAAGATAATATTAATATTAATATTAATATTAATATTAATATTACTCCTATAGTGTTTTGGACCGTAGCTAGCAACAAAGAAGCACATTTTTCCTTTGGACAGTGGTAAGCTCAGTCAGTAGCTGCTTCACTCTCATCACTGGTTAGGTTCTTCACTTCACTTGGTTTGGACCGTTTTTGCTTTCTAAAACCTGGTTGAATGATGCTGCATTTTTTCATAGTAATAATTGATTTTGTGCTAATAAGTGGTCGAGCGAGGGGGATAATTAAATAGATTCTGGGTTGTGCAGCAGAGCAGTAGAATCCAGCATGGCTGACTTGCTGGAATGGCCAAAGCAAGACAAGCGCCGCTTGCTTCATGCCGTCTACCGTGTTGGTGATCTTGATCGCACCATCAAGTAGCATTCTTTTCTATTATGTGATATCTGTGTTCAATCAGATTAGATGCTTAAACTTTCTTGTCTTCTCAGGTTCTATACTGAATGTTTTGGAATGAAGCTCCTGAGGAAAAGGGATGTTCCGGAGGAGAAATACGCCAATGCTTTTCTCGGATTTGGCCCTGAAGATTCTCATTTTGTTGTGGAATTGACCTATAGTGTGTTTCTTGTATTTGCCTTCATGGATAGTGATTCTGACTCTGATTACTTTGCTAATTAAAGGTGTGATTTTTATTGTCAGATTATGGAGTGACCTCATATGACATTGGAGATGGCTTTGGACATTTTGCAATTGCAACTCAAGATGTAAGCCAAAGTGACTCTTTTTCTTATTATTTACTGTGATGTGAAGAGAATGAATGAACCTTATATGTGATGTGTTGATCAATACTCTTATATAATAATAATATTTAGATTTATAAATTGGTTGAACACATCCGGGGCAAGGGTGGAAACATTATAAGGGAGCCTGGTCCAGTTCAGGGAGGGACAGTAGTCATTGCCTTTGTCAATGATCCTGATGGTTACCGTTTTGGTCTCATCCAAAGACCTACAATCCATGACCCCTTTTGTCAGATAATGTTTCGTGTTGGTGATTTGGACCGCTCTATTAAGTTTTATGAAAAGGTATCACTCAAATGCCCTTTTTTTTCTTTTTTTGTTTTTTGTTTTTTTGTATCTTTTGCTGTTGTCTTCAGGCGAGTAACTTGAGAAAAATGCCCTCATATACATGCTTGATTTGAGAATTAGCTAGGAAGAATACAAGGAAATGAATTTGATCTAAGTTTTGATTCAAATATTATTTATTAGACAACATGTACTACTATATTATGATCTTATGGGATCATATTGGCGCAGGCATTGGGCTTGAAGTTGTTGAGGAAGGTTGACAAGCCTGAGAACAAGGTGAGCCTTCTTCTTGAATTGACATCTGCTTCATGTCTAAGCAACTAAAAGTCTAGTTATGGTGCATTTGCATGTGTTATGTCTTACAGTATACTGCAGCTATTCTTGGATATGGAGAGGAGCAAGAGACAACTGTTTTGGAGTTGGTATACAACTATGGTGTCACTGAATACTCTAAGGGTAATGCTTATGCACAGGTTAGTTATAACAGGTTACTTGAAAAAGTTTAAACTGGCTTCTGCACTTCTCTAGTTATCTGAATTATAGCATTCATTCACATATGACAGATTGCTATTGGTACTGATGATGTATACAAGAGCGCTGAGGCTGTTAAAATTGTTACACAAGAGCTCGGAGGGAATATTACTCGCCCACCAGGCCCAATTCCTGGCCTTAACACCAAAATTACTTCTTTCTTAGACCCAGATGGCTGGAAAACTGTAAGTTCTTTTTTCTCTAGCTTCTTCCTTATCTTGATAATAAAGTGTGTACTGTTTCATTCTGTACAATCTGCTTTGTCATAGAGAGAGATTTGTGGCTCATATTTGTTCCTCTTTATTGTGCTGAATTTGCTGCCATTTCAAACAAGTAGGTTTTAATATTATTAAGTTGGAATGATTTTTGCAGGTCTTGGTTGACAATGAAGATTTCCTGAAGGAACTGAGCTGAAGTGAAGAGCGAGCTTTACACCAAAAAAGATGCGGTGCTTTCCTATGAATAAGTTGTCTAGCATTGATCGGTGACCATTATGTGTGTTGATCAGTCAGTGTATTAAGTCTTTAATATGCTTGCTTTTTTTATGTATGTGACTCTGTTTACCGTCTCAAAAGAACTGTTGTTTGCATCCTTTCTATCAATTATATGATGGTATCTCTTATTCACTCACTCTAGTTGAAACAGAGAAAATCTTGGGGCGGCTTGGCTATTCATTTATTTATCATAACTCAACGAAGTCAATATTAATACTAATATAAAGGGATCTAAAATCTATATGAAAAAAGAGGGATATATAAACAACTGTGTTCAGGAGTATGCTGTTTAAAGGTAACAAACTTTTTTTTTAATGCCTAAATCATCTGCAGATGAAACAAAATAAGGAAATGGCGATGCCTGGACCAGCATTCACCCCCACTATTCTGTTAAAAGCATCGGTACTCCAAAGCATCTATCTCCTTAGGAGATGAAAGAATTTTGAAAGAGGTGAAAGGGAGGGGACATGCTCTTGATATGGATATGGACTGTTGCCGCTTATGCCAACATCACTACAATGTACAGCATGTGGACTGTTGCTCCTAGAAGAGGAGGCTTTTGAATTCTATGAAACTGTATCCATCGGATAACAACCAAGAACTCGAAGAAATCTCGCAAATTCCTGAAATGTAAAAAAGTATAAAACAAAAACTGAAAGATGTTACCAACAACTTTGAGTTAACATTTGAAAACTACCTTTAAAGAGTCCTAAACATGGTTACAGTCACCACAGAAAATACGTCAGTTTAACACCTTTTGACTAAGCACAGTGGGGAATAGAAGTTTTGTAATTATTCACAGATGTGGTGTAGCAGAGCAATGGGAATGTTTAACAATGTAGCGTGCAAAATGTATTGGTGCAACCTTGTCAAACTGAGATGAATCCTAATATAACAAAAACAGAGCCTATAGATGCAGCTTTCCTAGCAACATTGTAGGTCAAGCAAGTAGAAAAAGTAATAATCAACAACCAATAGCTGATCTGTGGTTGTGAATATAAGGCCCGAAAGAAAATGAACAGCACAAACATATTTTATTCTACACATCACTCATTAAGGATATCTCACCTACTTTAATTCCCTAGTTGGATAGGAGTGCCACAACAGAGCACTAACTCGCTCTTTGGCATTTGCAGATTAAAAAAGTCAAATCCATCAATTGATATACTCCTATCTAACTAGATAGTGATAGTTAGTTGGTATATAATGATCACTAACTTCTAATCATTTTCCTTAACTACTGAAGGATGTCATTGATTTCTTTTATCTTTTCTCTCAGTTACTATCAACCAAATTAGTGATTCTTGTTAGCTAATCAAATTCAAATACAATTTATAAATACTATATAACTTGACTGATTATTCATACATCAATAACTGAAAAAAAATATACATACTAAAATATTAAATCAAGTGTGCAGGCATTGAGAAATTTTATAGATTTTGAAAAGAAGATTGACTTTAAAACATATGACTTTATCAACACGGAAAATAATTTGAGTTGTTGAGATAACAGGCCCACCTGCAAATGTCCTAAGGCATATTGGGCACGAGGATCTGCCATCGAAGCTTCAAAATCAATGTAGAAGAGGTAGTCAAAGTACCTGTGACAAGGAACTATCATGCCTAAGTCATAGTTTCACAACAGAATTCCATACAAATACCAGAATGAAGAGACCGTAACCATAAGGAAATATGCTTTTCAGAATAAAATTACTCACTTGGCACTCCCTTCATTTGAATCATCAACAACCCTAAGTGGACGCTGCTTCAGTGGGCGACTCTCTATCTGAATTTGCACTGAAGAAATAAGAGCAATGAATGTGTTCTAATTTAAACGATTCAACCTCAGTTACTACACCTCACCTTTGACAAGTTAATATTTCTCATAGCAAACACTGCCAATGCTTTGAAAAGTACACCAGGACCTTCTTCTAAACTGAACACAATGCTAGTCTGGGAGAAAAGTCATGAATTCATCAGTAAATTCATAAATAAACAACTAAGAGTAAATAAATCAATAGATTTACCTTGTGGGGTCTGTCAGTCCCTGGAATTATAGGATCTCTTGCAAGGATCAAGAAACGAGTAATATTTACATCATCATCCTATCAAGACGGCAAATCAGCAACTGAATCAGCTCAACTTTAATCTTCACTTAACCATTAACAAATATATGTATCTCCTTTTTTGTGGTTACAACAAAACATGATTTACAATCAAATATTAAAATGGAGAAATAAGTGGTCAGTGACAAATTGCTTAAAAAGTTCCTCAATTAATAATGTAATCATAGAGAAATTTTTTAATATTAAAATTTTAAGAAGACAACTGATTGGCACAAATGAGGTTTCCTTTTCATCAAGACGTCTTCCAAAACAAGAAAGAAGCTTCGCTGGAATGTTAAAAAAGAAAGGAGGAAGGGGCAAATGTAACAAGTAATTTTCACTCTAGCAGCTAAATCATCCAAAATAAACATGAGCAAGTCTAACCTGAATTCTTTCTCCAAGAATGTCAAGGCCATATATTTTTGCAGCTCGAGAACTTGCAATAGCACCAGTGTCTCTTGCACAATCTGAGGCCACTGTCTGTCCACAAGATCCTATTTGTTAGGACATGCTACACTATAACCTGATCAATGCTTACTTTCAGCAAACTACAGAAGTTTCGAAATATACCTGAGCAGCAGCAGCAGTATCATGTGCACCAATTTTAACAACTCCTAAATCACTAAGCAACATCTCGCATTGTGCTAGAGCCTGCATGCAAGAAATAAAAATATTCTAACAATTAATAAATTCAAATATTTAAGGCTAGGTATTTTGTTTGTTGCCAACAGGCAAGGGAAAAAATAGAAAAGAACTATATGTAACAGCCAACCTGAGGATGGCTCACAACATTTTTGAGCTCCTCCTTTCTCACACCAGGTAATCCTAAGAGGCAGTGGTTGACTTGCAATTGCACCTCCCCAACAATGTGTAGCCTATGGCGAAGAAGTAGGTCATAGTTACGGTGAATGCTTCCACCAACAGAATTTTCAATGGGTAGAACAGCTTTATCCACTAACCACAATTCAACTGCCTGCAGAAAAGAGTACAAAAAATTATAAGCTAATGCATTCAAATGGAGAGAGAGAGAGAGGATATAACAAAACAAGTAATGGAACCTTGAATGCAGCTTCAAATTCATCACATGGCACAGTCTCACATTTTGGATATGCTTTCAAAGCTGCATCCTCACTATATGCTCCCGGAAGGCCCTGTATGAAGCAGTTATCTAGTAACCATAGGAAATAATGCCATGGGTAATTTATTTGAAAAGAAACAACTAATAATCATACCTGATAAGCCACGCGCACCTTTGATCCATCTTTTGGAGAAGAAGATATGTCGATTGCTGTTAACGGCTCTGCAATTAAAGAAGTCACATCCCTATGCTAAAAGGTAGAGTAAAGTGGGAAAGGAGATTAAATCACTTACTGCAAACATATAAACATAAGTTGCATCCAACCCAAAACCACACATTATATGGAAAAAGAAAACATTTTCAGTACTGATCTGAGTCAATATTTTAGAGTGTCACCCTTTGTCTATTATTTATGCGTCACCAAAATGACACTAGATGCAACGGCCATGGTAAGACAATAAGAAACTTTGGCATTCTAAGGCACATTTAGTCTACCCCTTTTTCACATATCTTTCAATCACAAAATTAATACTAACATCACAAATCTTTCTATTTTCAGGTTTTCATCTCCATGTCCAACTATGATAAGGGGAAGGGGGTAGAATATGACACCATCTACTCTACCTATCTTAAATGATCCACAACAATTTCCACTAAGAATACATTCAAATAGAAGAAACTAGCTCAGCCACACAATTATTTGTGAAAAAAAAAAAAAACAAGACATTCTTCACAGATTTATCACCCCAATTGACCCAAATGCCGATTCAAGAAGTAGCAGCCGAACAAAAATACAATTTTTTATCACAATTATAACTCAATTGTAGCACAGCAATACCAGAAGAAGAATTCTCCTAATGCTCTAAAAAAAAATTCATAGTGGGGGAAATAAAGACTCACTAGGAAGCAGGTTAACATCCTTATGAAACCCCTTAGAGAGATTTTTGTGAACCTCATCGTCAGCAGCACCAGAAGACTCAACCAAAGGGGCAGTTGGCTTCTCATCTTCAACAGGAGTCAAAGCTCTCTGAGCTGCAACAGCACCCAAACTGCAACATTCCCAGTTGCGGCATTTCTCATTCTCATATCTCAGATTGCCAATCTGCCCACAATTTGCAACACCCAATTGAGGAGGAGGAGGAGCTCTGGAAGAACAGCCCCAGATGGATGCACCCTTCAGAGCCATCAAATTCAAGAAGCGAGAAACTTAGCAGTAGCGTCAGGGGAGAGAGAGAGACCCATCAGAATCAGAGTGATTGTTGGGGGTTGGTGAGTTTTGGTGATTCACAGCATGACATTGTGAAGATGATGATGGTTGGCGCCGGAGGACCCCACAGGAAATGATGACCCACCCAGTAAAGTGTAGTAGTATGCGTATGTATGTATGTATGTATTTATGTATATGAACTGCTGTTTGAATTGGAAGTGAAGTTTTGGGAATTGAAAGGAATTAGAGAAACAGAACAGAGCAGAGCAGAGAAGAATTTCAGAAAGAAAGGAAGAGGTAGGTGAGCAGAATGGTGGCCACCTACACGTTTATTCTCTTCTCTAGGATGGATTGTTTGTTTGTTTGTATTTCTAACTTAACTTGTAATTCTAAAACACACACACACTCTCTCTAACCGACCAACTTTTTCTTTTCCTTTTCTAATATATAATTCCATTCCAATGTATCGTGAGACACATTATTACATTACAACAAAATATTACCCATAGATATGGACTTTTTATTTATTCATGTACACGCCGGAAACTTTTGTTTACCCTGCTCGTTATTTATTATTATTATTATTATTTCTCCTAATAAAAATCCAATTTTGCTATCATAAAACAAAATATGTTTTGCCGAGTTGATTTGTCACGTTGAAGGATAATAATATCATGCGTCTAACTTGATTATTATTTAGATTAAAATAATAATGTGACTGAGCTAGAGGCAAAATAACATTATTCAGCATAATTATATTTGTTTGGTTTAATATTATATTGTAACACGTTTTACATTAACGATATATAGAAATTAGATTCCAACAAAAGATACAAACAATAACTGCACATGGTAGGGTAGGATCCTGGATTTGGTGCTGGGCTGGGCTGGGCTGCGAGGGAATGATGTGATGTGAGGATGATGAACATACAAGGCGCCACTGAACGCGCTTTCCTGTTTTGCACTTCGGGTTTTCTAACAGCCTGCTTAGCTTCCCTCTCTACCTATCTATCTACATATAATAAAACTCGCTACTTTTCTTTTTTCTGTATCATTTTTGGTAAAGAGTAAAGACGATCGTTAGTAGCAGTGATAAAGTTTATTTTTTCATTCCCCCCTCCTATTGGAATAAACAGTGAAAATAACATAATTATTAATGTTTGAAACCAGCATCTATCTAGACCATTTTGAATGTTGAACAAATGAAAACTGTCTTTGTATTCTATATTTTATAATAATAATAATCATCATGTTGGTTGCTTTGACTCTCTTAAGCTTCTTCTTTCACCTGCAAAGGAGCAAGTTAAGGATGCGCAAATACCTACCAGGTTTCACCAACTACTCATTCTCTCGTCAAAACCAATTACTTGGGATATTATTTCTCCATGTATCGATAAAAACCATGACCATTTTAAACAAAAAAAGAATCCTATATTTTGGTCAAATTTGAACATACCGTACGGTTTCTTTGTTATTGCAAATGAAACTAGTTACGTGTCCTCCATATCATTTTTTTATATCTGACAATAGTAAATTTTAAGTTCTCCTTCCTTTTTTTCTCATATGGCGTAAGGTATTTGACTTAGATTTATGTCGCGTAAGAAATTCAACCATGGTCATGATATAAATAATTTTAAATTGGCAGGGCAAAAAAAAAAAACACATTGCTCGGGTGAAATTAAAAAAGTGTGATTAAGTTCTAAACTCTGAGTTAACCAGAACATCATGGAAAATGAATACAAGGGAATGAAAAAGGTGTAACACTCATTTCTGCAGCTTTCGTTTTGTGGTGGTAGTGGTAGGTGACCGAAGAATCATCTTACAAAACAAAATTGAGAAAAAATAAAAATAAAAAACACATCCTTATTAGTGGGAACTTTCCCTTAATTAATCATTATAAAGGCTAAAGAATACTAATGATAAAATGTTATTATATCCTGTAACTAGGGGAGGCGTGGTAGGGATTGATTCGTTGCCCGCTTCAGAAAATGTGCGACAGGCCACAACTGCTAAGCACTAACTCTCAAAAATTAAAATGTTTGATTCTGACTTTGTTGAGATTATCTTTTTGTTTGTTTTGCTTAAGTCAAGATCCTATGATCTGTCTTAGAAAGTTAGCCAAAAACTGGTCTGAATGTTAGTTAGTTATCTCTTTTATGCTCATCTTTGGCTGATAACTTTTGTTTGTTGGATTATTACTAGTCTTGCCTTCATGGTGGTCAATCTCAACCTTTTTTCTACTTAATTTAATCAATATATCATTGTCACTTCCATTTGGAAGGAAAATCAATCACCCACTTATGTTTGGTTAGAACCTTCCCTTATCCCAAGGAGAATAAAATTATTAAACATCTAAATGTATATATTGCATTAGAACATCCATTTTTTGGAACATTAGATATGATAATATAATAAAAATAAGTGAGACCATAATCATATTTAATAATTAAGTAAATGTTCAGATGAAATACTCACTTTTGGACATTACAACATCAATATTCTCGGGAAGAAAAAAAAAAGTATGCATATCTATTAGAAAGGGAATGCTCATCGCAAATTCGCAATGGAATTATTATTATTATTATTATTATTTTGGTTATATCGCAATGGAATTATTTATTGAATGCTGAATTCTCCAGTCAAACCAAACACATTCTCTTAGTTTTTTTGGTTACAACCAAACACATTATTTTGTTACAAACTGAAACTGGCCTTGTACATGGCTGATGAACTATTCATAATTTGATTGGGCCTGTTGTTATGAGAAGCTCTCTTTTGTTTGTAAGGCCCTCATTTGTATTACCAAAAAAAGGGCCCTCCTTTCGACGTGATCTGATCTCCTTCCTCACTGTGTCAGAGCACCTAAAAACTTATTTTCATTTTCTTAACTTAGTTAACCAAACCAAACCCAATGCTGAAATGAAAATCACCCCGCTTTCTACAGAAACTAAAATAGTAAAATCTACATAACAATCCTTCCACCTATAATTGTCCGTGCATGGTTCAAAATTAGACTTGCATTGTTTGATGAAGATATTTTATTCTAACTGTTTAACTTTTTCTGTAATAATATGGATAAAAATCCGCATGACAAACTCCTACACAACATTTTACAAATATGCTACTATATGCTTGTTATAAAAGACAGTGAAAAAAGAAATACATTAATAGCTAAAGGACTAATATAATGGATGAATTCATGAACTATACATACATGTGGTGAAAAAAGAGAAATAGTAAACTTTAGTCGTCCCATTGGGAACCAAGTCTGGTTCGATGTCATGATAATATAATGAACAGGATAAGGAGTGCGTATTCATTCATTTCATATCATATCATGTACAAGTTGTACTGTTTGTTTATTTATTAACACACAACACACTTATTTTATTTAGTTTAATGCTACTGGACAAGCACGTGTACGAGTATATATGTTGTACGATAAAGTCATAAATAAAGCCAGCCAGCCAAGGAAGCAGATCACAAGCGACAAATCCAAATCCAAATCCAAAGGGATACGCACATTAACATTCCATCTATTTGTATTTGTCTATCAAACAATGATTCATTTGTTTGTTTAATATAAAAAGATGACAAAGCAAACTCTGCAAGTGTAAAAGAGAATCCTTGTCAGGTTGAGGCTGAGGCTGAATAGTGCCTAAATCATAAGTCACAAGTCACAAGTCACAGCCACAGGGTGAGAAAAATAACAAAATATTCTTAATTATTTTTCATATACATGTTGTAAGTATTCTTAACTTAAATATCTGGAATTTAATTGCATAAACTCATGTATACCATACCTCTCGCATCAGCCATCCCTTGCACTACTTCAATTCACGTGGAAACCGGATTCTTTGCGTTACTTTCTAGAACTGCAGCAGAGAAGATGTGAGGTTACAGATATATAATTCAAAGATTATGTTTATTTTTAAAAACTTATAAAAAACTTTTATTTTCAATCTTACATTTTTTTACAGTTCACAATTAACTGACTGCTTTTGCATCAAATCCTCTCTGCATTTTCCAGCTCTCACCTTTGCGCCTTTATTTATTTAAGATCAGTTTTACTTATATGATCTGATTTAAATTACATATGATTATTTTAGAAAAAGTTATCTGTGTAACATTCTGGAAAGGGATGCAAGTTTGTTGAGGCAAAGCACAAGACAACATTCCTAGACGCTACAGATCAGAAACTACTGTGGTGCCTATTTTTATCATAAAAATAAATAAATGCCATGGAAAGCACAGCAGTGCAAATAAATATGATTTTAATTTTTTGATGGGGAGGATGAATCCCGTGGGCCATGTCAGATTGAGGTAGACACATTAATTAATTAGAGAAGCACGTTATGTGATTCATTCTCCTCGTAGAGTACTAATAAATAGCAATTAAGGTACATTCTGTACAATAATTGTGCAGTGGCAAAGGAGTAATAAACTTAAAAAAGTAGTACGTTAGGAAACTTGGGTAGGATGAAATGACAGAAAGAGGGTCGACCCGAGGATAAAGAAGTGGAACAGAGAATTGGTACGCACCTCATCCCATCCGGCAGCAGAGCAGTTACTGAGAGAGGAGAGCGTGTTTTTATTTTACGAAAAGCCGTGCCCCTCTCCCTCTCGCCATTCGTCCATTCAATTCCATCCAATCAATCCCAATGCCCAACTTGTGAGACCAAAGTACCCCTTTTCTCTCCTCCCATTTCCCATAACACAAACAACACTCGACGAAGAAGAAGTGTGTGCTCCTGATCTGCCAGCTGCTAATAGTTGCAATCGCGTGGGAGAGATGGCAAAGACCACCACTCCTACGGCGTCGTTTCCGGTGATCAAACCAGAAAATTACGCACACAGCCCCGTCCACTACGCCGTCGTTTTGGGCGACCACACCACACTCTCTAGAATCATTGCCTCCGTCCCTCGCCTCCCGGACCCTTCCCAAATCCACACCGAGTCTGATTCCCTCGCTCAGGAACGACTTGCTGACCAGATCGCCGCCCTCCTTGACCGCCGCGACGTCCCCAACCGTGAAACCCCTCTTCACCTCGCCGTTCGCCTCAACGACCTCTTTGCTGCGCGCGCCCTCGCCACCGCCGGCGCTGATGTCTCCCTTCAGAATTCCGCTGGATGGAACGCCCTCCAGGAAGCTCTCTGCCGCCGCTCCTCCGAGATAGCGCTCGTACTCCTCCGCCTCCACCACCGCAACGCCTGGTCCAAGTGGCGCCGCCGCCTCCCGCGAGTGATTGCTGTGCTCCGCCGCATGCGAGATTTCTACATGGAGATCTCGTTTCACTTCGAGAGCTCCGTGATTCCCTTCGTAGGCAAGATTGCCCCCTCTGACACTTACAAGATCTGGAAGCGCGACGGCAACCTCCGCGCCGACACCTCCCTAGCTGGTTTCGACGGTCTCAAGATCCAGCGCGCCGATCAGAGCTTCCTCTTCCTTGGAGACGGCGATCACACGCATGACGTGCCCTGCGGTTCGCTGCTGGTGCTCAACCGCGACGAACGCAAAATCTTTGACGCCTTCGAGAACGCCGGAGGACCGATGAGCGAGTCTGACGTTGCTGGATTCTGTGCTCAGACGAGCGTGTACCGTCCCGGCATGGACGTGACCAAGGCGGAGCTGGTAGGGAGAACGAATTGGAGGAGACAGGAGAAGACGGAGAGCGTGGGAGAGTGGAAGGCGAAGGTGTACGAAGTGCACAACGTGATATTCAGTTTCCGGTCGCGCAAAGTCGCCGGTGGAGAATCTGATGTGGCTGGGAGCGAGCAGGTGTTGCCGTTGGAGCTAGATGAAGACGATGATGGTTTTCTGGTGGCAGAGAATCCGAGCTTCGGGTTCCAAATGCCGGACAAGAGAAGACACAGCAGCTTCGTTAGGGAAGAGAGGGATTGGGTTCCCATGGGGAGGAAAAGCGTGGACCTACCGTCGATGGCTGCAGCGCCGCCGAGAAGATCATCAGCGAGCGTGAACGTGGCGGCGCCTCCGCAGACGAAGGAGAAGGAGTACGTGAGGAGTTTGCGGCCGTCGGTGTGGCTGACGGAGCAGTTTCCGTTGAAGACAGAGGAGCTGCTGCCGTTACTGGACATTCTTGCCAACAAGGTGAAAGCGGTGAGGAGGCTGAGGGAGTTGCTCACCACCAAGTTCCCACCGGGAACGTTCCCGGTAAAGGTAAGGGCATTACGGGGAAATGGCATGATTTTCTGGTCCAAATCAGATTCTGTTTTGTCTTTTTGTGATTCGTATTAAGTATTTATTATTTTCTTATTATTTGTTGGGTGGGTCTTTTGATGGTGTTGAACAACGGCTTGACTTGACATGACATGACATGACATGAGCACCGGGGGGAGGTAAGGGACTCTGAAATGAAATCACCACGACACCTGATTGTGATTTCAAAGAGAAGCCTTTTTGGGACCCTTAACAATGGTAGGGTGCTCTTGTCCCAAGTCAATGGCACTGGTCCCACCCCAAGTCCAAGTATGTGTGTTCTGTTTGTGGAAAATTCTTATACGTGAAGGCAGGGCAGGGGCCATATGTAAAATAGATTGACTCCAACAAACTAGCTAGCATAGCATCTCTTAATTTAATTGGATGAATGAATTGGTGGTTTGTTAATAATAATAGTAATATTGATTTGATTTGATTTGCAGGTGGCTATACCAGTGGTCCCTACGGTGAGGGTGGTGATTACGTTCACAAAGTTCGTGGAGCTGCAACCTGTGGATCAATTCTACACCCCCTTCTCTAGTCCTAGGCATTTGGTCAGCCCAGCCAGGGGGGCTGATGGGGATGAAGATACAAGAGATGATCAACACCATCCACCACCAGAAAGACGCAGGCCATCGTCGTCCTCCTCCTCTGTAGCATCCGCATGGCTGAGACGGAACAGTAGCCAATCGGGGAGTAAGCAGCAGCAACAACGATGTTCGTCTTCGTCGATGGCGTTGGATTCAGACCCATTTGCGATACCTGCTGGGTATACATGGACCAGCGTGGATGAGAAATCACGGAAACTCAAGAAATCCAAGTCTCTCAGAAAGTCCCATTCAAGTAACAAGCAGTAACCAACCAACCAACCCAAGCAGGCAATGTGCTGCCTAAGTAATAATTAGGTGCATTTAGTTAACGTCTGTCTAGTTGCGTCCATCACAATGTAGATATTATTAATTATTCCGTCTAATTTTGTTTAATTTCTGCAATCAGCTGGGGGGTCTGTTCATAGAATGAATGTGGTGGATTTGGCGGTAACTGCCAATCAGTGTAGCAAGTAGTAGTAGAGGGTACATCTCTACGCTTACAGTTTTTGTTCTGTCTGTTTTTTCAACTCTCGTCAATTATATACTTAGAAGATTCTTTTTTCTTCCAATGTATGGTGTCGTCGTCAACTCTGCATTATACTATATATATATTTGGCGTTTGGGGGAAAGCCAAAGGGCTAACATAACCTTGGCATGTGATGTGAGTGGCCCTAGCTAGCTAGTTGCCATTACTACAACTATGATTGCTTGCTGCTATCCTGCTTCTTCAAGCTCGATCGTCTCCAATCCAAATTTTCAAGTCCTGCTCCTGCCGGCTCACAATTGACCATTTGTACTTTGACAGTTCACTTAACTAACTGACTTGAGTGGTCGCGGCTACGTTGGAGCTCTCTTTTCTATAATGATTAGCTCATTGCAAGCATTTATACGCTTATGAAATAAACATTACTCCCTCCGTCCACTTTTAGTTGTCTTTCTAGGAAATTTATTTGTCAACTATTATTTGTCATTTTAGATTTTCAATGAAATATTTACAATCTTTTTCCAATTTTATCTATTTATACACTTTCTTTTTATCTCTTACAATTATTATTACACAAAAAAACCATAAGGATAATTTTGTCATTGTACATTTACTTCTATAAATTTTTTTGTGTTTTTATCACCTTCTAAGAAGTGTACAATACTCTAAAACGTCAATTAAAAGTGGACGGAGAGAGAGTAATTTATTTTTCAATGGATTTACTAAATTTATTTTTCAGTTTTTTGAAGGCACTACAAGTAATCATAGTAGTATTGACTTTGTTTTTTTTAATAGTCACTGAACTACACTACACACATCATCAACGTTAATTTAGATGATGCTACTAATGAACAAGGTAATGATAATGATAACCCCTTGGAACGTAGAGCTTGAGAAGAGGATTCATCGACATGAATTTCGTGGGCACAGCCATCCCTATTGGCCAGGGCAGCAAGAGAATGAAATAACGGAAACTGAGATATTAGTACTACTCCTTAAAGTAGGCCTCACATTGGTTGGCTGAACCTGAATGCCTAGCTCCCTTAATTTGATTGAATGTCAATTTTGAAATTAATTCTTGGAATCTAGCTGTTACCCACTCACACTGCAAGTAGTCCCCAAAATTCTCACCTCTTTAACTTAAACTGATCACTGTTACTATTAAAAGTCGATAATTAATTTTCTGAGCAGTGAACGTCTTTTCTTCTCCTGTTATCACTTTCCTTCCATTATTGATTACTGGATGGAGCACCCACCTCTAGCTCCATAACAATAATCCGAACTAAACCTTTTTTGTTGTTGGGCACTTTAAGTCTCCTTAACTAGCTTCATATTACTTTGTTGAACTCATTTGTTCATAGATGATTAGCATTTTGAATCAAACATTTAAATAATTAAATTATAGCTAAATTTACGTTTATAGTTCATGATTTGATTTATCAAGCACAAATATAGAACTTAAAATATTTTATTTTGAGGAGATTGAATTCAAAGGTCAAAAAATCAGAATGTGGCTCCGGAGGGAGCAGAGTGGGCAAAGGAGCAAAAGGCGTACATGGTCAAAGGAACACTGCCAGCAAAAAAGATTCATGTGTTAAGCCCAATGTTGCCCTCAACTATACATCTCTTGAATTTTTGAATTAATTAAAAAAAAAAAAAAAGACACTGCAACGTTTTTGTTCCTATGTCATTTCACTCTAAATAGCGCCCCAAGTGTAGCTTCATTATTGAAAAAAATTAAAACAATTATTATTATAAAATGGAGAGAATATTTATTTAAATGAGGGGCTCCAGCCTCCAGTCCAGTCTGCACCGACCCTTTACTTTAATTGTGTCCGCATACATAACATAATTTAGCCTCCTTAATTAATTACTACAACAGACATTTCACTGTGATGTTTAATCCTTTCCCCCTCTCTTTGGACAAGCTGCCCTTCCTTTTACTTTTTAAAGTTTTCTGATTTCAGCATTGCACCAGATCTTTAGATCCAATTAATTAAAGGCCTTTATTTGGTCCCCTCATCAACAATTTCAAGACATATATTTATTTTACTGCTATTCATTTACAACTTCCATTTTTATTGCACAAAATTTTTTGAGTTTGTTAACCAGTGTTCTGACAATATTGCTTAAGGATACTTGATATGAAAAAATTTAGTAAAACTTAAAATATTTAGGTGGGTCAATTATTTAGAAAATATAAAAAAAGTAGATTTTTTATATGAGTTTTTTTCTTTTTTATTATCTTATCCGGTGCTCTTAACAAAATTTTAATTATTTTTTTCATAGAAAGTTAAGGTTGAGGAGAAGCTCGTGTTAATCCAAAATTAAAGCACATCTCTACGTTTATAAAACTATTTAATAATTATTAATCACTAGAGAAATTATAATAATTGAAGATAAGTAGTGCTAATGAATGAGTGAAAGGTGGGATAGATAAGCTAATATGTCTCAAATGGAATACATGCACAAATTCTATTACTACTACTATTCAATTTGCCACGTATTTTCCTGCAGAAGAGTTTTCCTTCCGGATATGAAAGAATTCTTCCTGCAAACGTTACAGTAGGTTCCAAACTTGATTACAAAGACTATGAATAAAGGAAGTTGATACCAATGTTAGTCTAAAGATAATAGGACACTAATGTATGTTTATTTTACTAAAACTTTTTCTTAGTTTAATGAATTTATGTCCTTTTTCAATTTGCCACCAAAAGTATATATGGGAGATAAAAAAAAAAGTAATTGAGTGCTAGATGGGACTCCTTAACAGCTAAGTATATATCATCAGAGCCGGTGGCAAGGGTAAATCCATGCATTTATATAAAATGGATTAAGCTGATGGATGCCAACAATAATATTGTATTGCATGACAAGTACCTTTGGCCTTCTATGAGTGCGAGTGTGGCTCACTCACAAGTCACAACCATACCAAAGGCTGAATAACAAGCCTACAAGGACTTAGTGGGACAGCTAACTCACAATGCTTGCTAAAGTATATATGGATCCACTAATAATACTATATGGTAAGGTTCAGTATTATTTATTTATAATTAATTAAGTAGCTAGGCTTGAAAGATGCTGCACAATCACATAGCTTGCTTAACAAGATGGGAATGCTCCAATAGGTGAGTTGTCAAGTCCTATTGTTAAAAAGATAAAGATAAATTAGAGAAAAGATAAAGCAATATAAGGTGATAGATAGGCCATGCCATCTAACATGGCTTGGTTAGCCCTCTATATAGCTATAATTCGGTTCAGAACTCGTTCTGTCCTTTTTAACTCTTCCTTCAAGCTTCTCAATTCTTCTGCATATTCATTTCAAGGTACTCCTCATGTCTCAAAGCGTTTCTGTTTCAAGTTTTCAAAGCCACATATATATATACACTTGGCAAACAATTATAGATTTAAAAGTTTGCTGCATAGTTTAGTTATTATGGCATGGGGTCTCAGAATCTGTTATGTTATGTTATGATTCATAGGATTCATCTCCCTAGATTTGGTTCTACAGGGATTATTTATTGAGCCTTAGAATATAGGATAGGCTTAGCTTATGATTATTGTATGAAATATAACAAACTTTGATTGATATATATAGACTATAGGTATTAATTGTTTTTGTGATGGTGAAGGAAGCAGGATACATATATAGATGGCAAGTGAAGCACCAAGTTGGGCCGATCAATGGGGGGCTGGAGGTATTGGTGCCATGGATGATGATGCCGCTACGATCCAAAAAGATACCGCTAAGAACAAGAATTCAAGTGCTAAGGGTGGTTTCGGCAGCAAAGTCAAAGCAACTGCTTCAAATTGTGTCAAATGGATGAAAAGCCTATGCAAGAGAAAGAGGGCATCCGATAAATGACGACAGGAACTGACTACAATGGCAGATATCATCATATCATATCAATTTTTGTTTTTGTCTTTGTCTTCCAATCTTAATGAGTTGAGTGAGGCCTGCCTCAGGTGTATTCTAGTATGGCACATATTGATCGTTGCTTCTGAAGGAAGGCACTCTTTACCAATAGAATTAGTGGATCATGATCTACCTAGGACTGCGTGATTCATTGCTTTAGAGTAAAGACACCAAATCGGAATGGTAGGTCAGCGTTTTTTACTTAACAGTGCATGGTTTATGATGGGCTTAATAAAGTAATTTCAGGTAGAGAAATTGGAGATACTCTTTTTTTCTTACATCTGAAGTTTTCATTGGAAAACACGACAGTTAAGATGACGAGATTGTGTGAAAAATATATCAATCCAAGGTATTGTTAGCACAAAAAGGAACAAGTTCACAGTTAACAGACTAGACTAATAATTTTCCTGAATCCTAATAGATAGATTAGATTTTGAAGCCTCATTTGATAGGTCCATGAGTTGAACAAGAGCCAACTCTGAAAAGGATGTCACGTCTAATAATAACACATAATCACAGCACGAACCATTGACCTGAACAGGGTTCGAACACAATTTTTTGAATAATCTTATATCACAATTAGCTATTTTATCAAACTGCAATTCAGACCCATTATAAAGCGAAAAAGAGCCCAATTGTTAGATCATAAAAATTAAAGTCATCCACTGAAATTCATAATAGTACACATAATCCAAAGGAGAATATTATACAGGATAGGCATAAACTATTGACTGCGGATACTTTACATCTTGCAGCGGCTATTAATATTTACAAAGGTTATTATGAATTGTGCCTAATGGAATCCGAAGGTGTTCTCTCCACTGTAAGTCATGTAAAGAAAGCCATCATCATCCTTATTCTCCTCATAGATAGCAGACATCAGGGAAGCTGCAGCAACAAGAGTTTTGTTCATTTATTGATTAAGCAAAACAACAAGTGCAAACATGATAAGCATGAAATGAGCAGTGGCTACTTTATATTACCAGTTGGAGGTAGCGTGTTATTGATGAAAACGAATATAGCCTTCTCTGCACTGAGCTTAATCCTCTTACGGACAACATACACAAACTGACCAACTGTCAAATCAGCAGGGACAAGGTACCTGCGGCATCAGATCACAGCAAGAGTGATGAAACAACCAACCAAGAATGAATCACAACTTGATGCATTATTTATTTCAGCATATAACTAACTTGCTCAGTAAGTTGCAAGTGGCCAAATGAAATGACTTACTTCTTCTTATCAATGTCAGGGATGTCACTTCTTTCAGCTTTCTCCACAATCACCTGCATGGAATTGCGAATTGCCACAACATTTGAACAAGAGTGCTCCAACAAAATAATAAATTAAACAACCAAACAATATGTAAGAAAATCTTACAGGAATTCTATCAGGATACTTCTCTCTAATGCGGGCAGCTTCAGCCTGTCTTCTTTCTGACATGTAGAAGAAGCCCAGAAAGACCAAAATTCAAGAATGTAAAACATTGCAACGAAATATATTACATATTAAATGTCGAAAAGAAATGCTTATAGAATCGAGAAAACAATTGTCCTGTGGAAGAGATGAGCCATCTATGCTGACATAAAATGAAAAACAAATCGCGGCAGCACTATTCTATTCTATTGGAACAGAGAAGAAGCTAAAGAAAATTGATTCGAATCCTTTCAATTAGAAGATTAAATTTGCAGCAAATTTTATTTCTAAAACCCAAATTCGACCAATCAAAAGGCTTCCATTCCAATAGGAAGCTTTTAACTTTTAATCAAAACTAATGTAAGCGCAGCTCGACCAGCTCAGGGTTTCGCTGATAAATCTTGCTGCCGCTAAGACACAAAGTTTTCCAATGATGAAACACACAATTTTTGGAATCGATCACACAAACAGTAATTCTAAAATAAGAAAAAGAAGAAGAAAAATATAGTTTTTTTTTTTCTCAGAAAAGGAAAAAGTACCCAAGGGATGTTCGAGCTTGAAGGAGCTTTTGGCCATGCTGAAATTGGGATCGCGATCGGTCTCTGCAAAATTCAAACAGCGAAACATTAGAGCACCAAACATCGCACAGCCAAAAAAAAGGGAAAAAAAGAGAGAGAGAAGGAGGAAGAGATGGCGTGAGTGTGTAATCTTGAAAGAAAGAAATTAGCATACCGAACTCGAAAAGATGGACAATAGAGAAAATATGGGAGGGATAGAAAGAAAAGGAACGAGGTGAATCAATGGATCAATGAAATTCAGACGCAGAAGAGAAGAAATTGTTGTGTTTTTGAGTCGAACACGGAACAGAAGAGAAGAAGAGAAGAGAACAGAGCACAAGTACAGAAGAAAAGAACAACCTTTGCCTATAATAATTAATTAATTATTGTGATTTAATTATTATTAAATTACTTTATCTATCTAGTTTTGATCATCAAACGGATAGGATCGCGTCTCAGCCAAGTAAGCTTCGCTGTGTGTGGTTACGTGGCAGCATCCTGCGTGTTAAAAAAGCTTCCATCTTTTTCGGGTTTTTTTATTATTATATATCGGCGTTGCTGACTCAGCTGCTGTCAATGTTAGTATGCAAAGATAAACACAAGCCCAAAGAGAATACCTAAACATTTCTGGAAAACAAACTTCTCCTAAGGGGCCCAAAAAAACATCAAATAACAAAAAGAAACTATTATTTAAGAGCTTATCATAAAAAAGGTGATCAAGTTGAAGCATTTCTTTTTCAAGTTACATGTAAACATATATGAATATTTATACAATTTTAAAAGGACATACATGGTCCCTTGATGCTTATTTTTCACTTTCGCCCCCCCCCCCCCCCCCCTTCCCCTTCATAAAATCATAGCATACAATTCGAGATATAAATACATTGGCATCAAAATTATGTATTGTTGTGTTGTGACATGCAAGATGTTGTTTACATAATACTACTATTAGAGAAAAATAGAATAAAAAATATGTCAGATAACAAACTGTATGAGATCTCCTCATAAATATCTCAGAAGAAAAGAGAGATCGAGAAGGTGTGGGGGCCTTGAGTCTCGTGACCTCTCTATTTTAAAACTTGAGTAATAAAAAGGGGTTTGCCCTGTACTTATTACTATAGTTTCATCATTTGTTGGAAAACAAAAGTGCAACTTTTGTAAATAAGGAAGGATCTAATTGTAACGCATTATGAGTGTAGAATATTATATAGTGTTCTAATTATATACTGTCCTTATGTCATTTATGAAATGATTATTATTGTACTAGTTATTATTATAAAGTTTATTTCACCAATTTATTTATTATATTAAGTGATGAAGGTGTGGTGGCACTGGCGAGTCTATATGAATCAACAGAGAAGTCAGATAATTGCTGGTTGGCTCCCACTTTGCACTCATAAATTGGCAGCAGATTGAATCCCTTCCCTTGCCTTATTGCATCAAAAACATACATCTATGTTACTATGTATGTTTAATTGATTTGTTCGAACAATTGTCCAATACACATGGATCCATAAACACTTATAGTAAAAAAAGAAAAATCAACACTCAAAACTTGTTACAGTTATTATATACACATATAGCATTGTGTTTAATTTGTCTTTTTAATTAATTATTCGTTGAGGTCCACCTCTTGTACACAATGCATCAGTCTAGCCAGTACTGATGATGCTTCATTTGCTTAGGAAAGAACCAATTTACACCTAATAATAATCTGTGTATATACACCTCCCCAATTCTAGCATGTGTATGTTTATAGTATATGAATGAATGGGATGGTTAGTTAAATGAATTAATGAAATAAGTTGGGTTGATACATATGTACTATATGTATGTGTGTATATAGGAGTTGGTATCCACTAGCTAGCTAGGTAGATCCTTGTTTGGAGGCTCCAAAACCCAGAAGCCACTTGAAGGGCCACAGAGTGAGTCAGATCGTACGAGCAGGACCACAATGTCACTGCACAGTACTTACTGGTTGGTTGAATGAATTGGTGGTTTGGTGCCCATTATATTGTATTGCCTGCCAATTAGTATACCATACCATACCATACAGACTTGTTCTTCATTCTCAAATATATATTGTTCAGTTCACATGTCTGTCTCAGCTGTGTCTAAGTCTTTAACTAGACTCCTATCCTATCCTATCCTATATATCCTAGCTAGCTTGCTTTTCTAGACTCTTAGACTTCTTACCTACTTACTTAGTACTTCACAACATGGATAACTGTTCTGCAGTTACTAATGACCACCCTTCATCAAGTTCCGCTGCTGAAGAGGGTTCAAGCATGAAGAAGAGGATCCTGAAGGCGGCTAAGGAACAGAGGTCAAGGCTCTTTATACTAAAGAGGTGCATTATTATGCTACTGTGTTGGCAGAAGTACGAGCAGTAGTGATGATATGATACTGATATATATATATATATATATATATATATATCTGTGTGTGTGCTTGTGCTTGTGCTCACTGCTCACCCCCCTAGCTTGCTCTCTCTTTAGCAGGTAGATTCCATTAACCACACCAACCAACCCCACTATATTTATTTAAGGTAGCCTTAGTTCAAGCTTGTTAATCACAATGTATATTATGGTTTTACTCAGAGCCACAGGGAGTTACTGCTATGAGCTAGCTATTCATGGTATATGTATGCATGTATGTGTTACATTCCTTCAATATAATGACCAATTAATTTATTGTACCTCTGAAGAACCGTGATGTATGTCATTGTCTGCGGATGGATTCCTTAATTGAAAGGGGCTTTCAACTAACATTCATTAAAGAAGACACTACTAACTGGCTAGCCTAGTTCAGATTAATTAGTTAGTTAGTTAATTAATTAATACTGATTAATTAGTTGGATGGTATGTATGGATAGAATATATAATGAAGGGAATCAGTATGACTAGCTAGTTTGCAGGATTTGCACGTTACTGTGTGAAGAGACATTACTCAATTGAGGTTGTTTTCTAGTGCAAAAGAAGGTGAAAGAACAGACATTATCTCACATGAGGATAGGGACAGATCGTGGCTATTAAGTACAGAGGTGGCTTTTGATATATCTCTTACTATAGGCACTTTGGTCAAGAAATAAGGCCCTTTGCCCACTTTTCTGCTTACTTTGCCAGTCACAACATTGCATAAAGCTGCAATATATTCAGCTATGACGCTCCAACTTTTCCCTTCTTCCTTTCAGCAATGACATCCATCAATCATGTTCTGTTTTTTGCTTTTCAACTCCAAAATTTGATCTCTAATTTAATTTCTTTGTTGCTATCTAGCAGATTACTACTGCCTGTTGTTTCATTTCATTAATATGGAATGAATGAAATTACAGATACAAAGTGCACCACAATAAATTTGATCTCTAATTTCTTTTTTGCTTTTGTTTGTTCACTAAATTATAGCAGTTTCTTTCCATACTCTTGTTGGTCAAATAATATACATAAGATAGTAATTATCTATACTTCAATAAAAGAAAAAAAAAATAGTTGAAGAAGCAAAATTTGCTTATGATCTCATTCTACACTCTGTAAGCTAGCCTATTGTGCAGTTATAGTTGGCGACACAATAATAATATCAAAATGATTGTGTTAGTTCTAATTAACAAATCCTTTGATTTACAAAAAATCATGTATCTTTTCGGATCAGTGATAAATTCTAGCGGATCTTGTGGGTTGGCCCTATGTGTGTATGATTCCAACACTGCTTTTACTAATTTTCTCTTAGCAGTACTTTACTACTTTTACATTCAATTCTTATAAATATCTAAACATTTTATTCATAAAATAAGTGAACTCCATCATTTATGTCATTTTTTTCAGTTCAGTCTCTTTTCATCTTTTCTCTCACATATTTTGCATGAATAGACGTTATCTAAACATTTTCCTTCATCATTGTTTTCCTTTATAATAGTAGTGAGCAAGCAAATTAAATTATATCGGCAAACATGTTAATGTTATTTATTAGAAACGAGACCTTAGCTTATGCCAGACAAATGAAATTTGGTCATCATGACTAAGATGCATGCACGCATGCTGATGTGGGCATTAAAAAGACAGAAGAAAAAAAGGCATAAAATTTTGAGATTCATATATAGGAATGTTAGCTAGCAGCAGCCAGGAGCAAGTGAGAATCCAACCTCTTCCATATGATTTATATATGAATTTCTGCTTATTTATTTCCTCCTAAAGAAAGAAAGCATTAATTAATTAACTAATTAAGAACATAAAATGAATATGCACCATGCATGTGTATGGTTTCATAGCTAGTTTCCCGTGAGCTTCCCTTAATGGGTTTATACAGAAAGTGTATTTAATTTGTTCTTTAACTAACTCCACCACACGCGGAAGAAAGTAGTGCAATACTGTTTTACATTATTGATGAATTCAAACTAACTTTTTCCAAATAAATTTAATTTGGTTGAATAGAAAATCCGTGACATGAAACAAGATCAGACTCAATCAAACCTACTACAATCACAATTTCACACCAACCCACTGACTTATTTTGCAAAGAGGCTACTATTTGTTATGCAGATCCAGAAACTTACCCTATCTGTGAGCTTAATTATAAATAAGGTGATGCTAAATGTACAATAAAAAAATAGTCAAACTAGCCAATAAATAAGATTTTGGACCATAATTACTCAGCTCATTACAATCTCAATGATTATTTGGGCCAAAATCAAAACCAAAATAGGCCCATTAGCTATATTGGTTGGTTTCTCATGGTACATTTATCATTATTGTTATAAATATATTTAAATAAAACCAGGAAGCTAATTCATTATATATGTATATATGTGCCTTTCTCCAATCTCAAAATTTGAAGGGATATCACAGGACACACACACCATAGGCCAAACATATATATGCTACATTATATTCTTCACCACTCTTTGTTTAATTGAATTATTACTATTATTATTTTCTTCTTCAGAAAGTGCAGGAAAACATGATGGCTTGGCTCTCGATCACATGAGATATTGGTACGGTTCAATTAGAAGGCAGCGCTCTGTATTATCCAAAAGCTCTGTGTTATTTGATTGAGCCGTGCCAATATCACATGTACGCATGTAATTGATCTCGATCACTCCAGCAATCACAATTTCTTCGTCTTCCCTTAATCTTATTTATAACAATTAGTGTATATATATATATATATGTTCACCGCAAATTGGCATGCAAGTGTTTTTATTTATGTGGATTTTTCTCTTCTGCAGGGTATCTATCCATTGACCTTTTTCTTTCTTTTTAGTTTTTTTCTTGTCCCCGAGAGTGATTATCAAATTCTTGGAGGTAGAATACTGATGAATTTTGTTCAAACAGAATTAGACATTGTCCTACATACTTCATTTTTATCTGATGAGTCGTTATTATGTGATGTGACTCAGTAGATTACTCGGGGAAGATAGGACTAACTCATGCCCAATTGTCTTGGGCTTGATTGGCAGGGTCAAAAATAAACTATAATGTGAGGAATGTAATATAATATAATATAATATAATATACATGAGAGGTTAAAGAAGTGAAATAAATAATTTATTATGAGGTGTTAGACATGGCAGAGAACAAGAATAAAAAGGCCCTCCAGCCATTACTAAAAGAATGGGTTGGGTTGGTTTGGCTGTCACTTCTTCCAAAATGCAGAATGGCTCCCAAGAAGCAAGGCTTATTCTCGTGTTGAACCTTCTCCTCCTACTCTCACAATACGGCATTCGCCATTCACATGTTTGTCTTGCAGGTTTTTTTAATATAGTTGTACTTGTCGTGTTAAGCACATCAAAAAGTCGCGGTCCAAATCGCACCATCATCCTCCCCGCAACGCCGGTGAACTTCCTTTATCCTCTCAACAGACCTGCATATCCCACTGCATCTCCAATCAAATGAAGCGACACAGATGTTACCGGCCTGCGCCTTCCACTCACAATCTACATGAGGGCAGCATTACTACTCTTAGATAAAACTCAAAAGTCAGCTACAGATTGTATAAGAACATTCCAAGTGCAACGTTTTTCACTAGTTGGTCTCATATCAGATCAATGATGATAATACAGTTACACTATTTTTGTTAATTTTATAATAAAAATCAAAACAACATACCAGGGGGTGTACCACAACACATTCTCCTGTCATCAATATGATTCACGTCTAAACCAATAAACCAAGATCCCAATGAAACATCTTCATTAGCATATTTATGCAGCATATCCCTGGAATTAATAAAATCAGCCAGTTATCAAGCCATAAAAAAATTGCAGCATGCCAAATTAGTAAGTACACTTGTCAAATTATGTAAGCAGTGAAGGCCGTGTTAGTCCACCAAGATATTAGTATGCCCTTGTTCATTCCTAATTGGAATCTTGATCTCACTAACATCCAAGCAACCACTCCCACCATGTCCACTTTAACAGTTCTAAGCAAGGAAAACAAAACTTACTGATTCATTGATATATATGTTGCCAAATCTTGAGAAATGGCATATAGTTGTCCAGTAGCGTGACGAAAATACTTGTTTCCCACTTCACCAAACTTCCAGTATTCTGGTTCATGGTATCTTACTCCCCTGTGGTAAGATAGTTATACTAGGAAGCAGATTTCATTTAAAATAACTGAAAAATAAAATTGCAGCTTTTCTTACTTCTGGGCAAGGACAGGGCCAGATTTCATGCACCCAATATACGCCCGAGGTTTCATTCGGTGCATCCTCAGAGTCATTCCAAGTGTTGCTAAATTCACATGGACATCATCATCGACTTTGACATAAAATTCTGCATCCCACAAGGCAACGGCAGTTGAAAAGTAGGTCTTTGTCTTAGCAGATAGTTCCAGGTAGCCCTCAACGTGGTTCTGCATGATTATGGATGGATTTTGTTTCAATATAAATAAGATACTGGATTATACATTTAAATGAAAAAGGATGGGAGGGAAAGATCACCAGCCTCAAAAAGTCACCATAAAGCTTCTCCTCTGCTTCAATAGCTCTATCAAGAATGCCACCTGATGTAGAACTGCAGACAAAAGGTATTAATTGATTAATTCAACATCATAAGAAAATATGCACTAACTAACCGGATAGGACTAGAACATAGATATTGCCCCCAAGGTTTACTGATTTTATGCCATTGAGTTTGACGATAAACACTTATAGTTTCTTCATTTAAAGTGCTGTTCTGAAATTATATGCACATTACCAACCCATACAATACAAGCAATCGTCTAGAACATGAATTAACAGAATTGTATCAGAATAAGAGGAAAATAGTTATCAGTTTGAAATAAGTTCATGGAAGGCCATAAAACAGAGAGCAATTATATGAGACACAACTTATGGAATAATCATAAATTGTCAAGAGCCAAACAATGACAGAGAATAGCAAGAGAAATTTTGAAACTGACCTGTGACCAATTACAAATCGAATGACTAAGCCCTTTTCGTCCTCTAACTTCTTTCTATCCTCAGCTGAAACCATGGATCAGATACATGAGAGACATGGAATAACATAAATGAGTTATGAGAGAACTTTATGAAAGGGAAAACGAGAAAATGCTGAAATATCATTTAAACACCTTGTGGCATCCAAGTTGCACGAACAGAATCTCTTCGCCTTCTGCTACTAAAAGCTGTATTGATCCCTACAACCATGTAACATTTTTTCCTTGAAGTTGATTCGACTGTCTCTGTGTTTCCTGATAAAATGATAACCATTCAGCATAAAATCAGGAGCTACCAAAGCAAACTTAAATTCAGCTCCAAAGCAGATATTGTCTTACTCTGTTTCCTGCAATTCATGTATAGCAATAGGTTTAGCATCAAAGTTGTTTGATAGGCATATAAGTAAATCCACAGCAAATAGGTATTGGCTTGGCTTACTTGATGACATTTTGTGCATTTGAAACTTCCACTCGACTGTAATTGGAGTTAGGCTTTACAACCTTTGGACAAAGGCAAACCATTACAAAAATGGTCACAATCAAATTTAACTGAAGATATAGCTAAAATTCATAAGCCTGACATTAAAAGTAGAGAAATGTTTAATTTCAAAAGCCACAGTAAAATGTGTTACACTTACAACATTTAGATTACAACCCTCGGAGTTTAATTTTATCCTTTCAACCTCCCTAGAAGTCCTTGAGACTTCTTTATATTCAGGCATTGACCACATCCTGATGCGAAGTTGGTGGTTAGCATTACACATATACCATAATGATTTGCTCACATGAAATCTAACGTACTAATACTAAAAGATTAAAGTGAACAAAGGGGAAAAATGCAGGAGCAAAATCAAGGGAGATGAGCAGAAATCAATAATTTATTCTTTTTTCAATGTACAAATACTCAATAAATTGAAGATGACATATCATGCCACATTTTAAAAAAAAAAGGCTCTGTTCAATTAAGCCCACTCCAATGTCTTTATTTGGTAAAGAGCTTCATGATTTTCAGCAACAACATAAAAAGGAGAAAAGGGGGGATGAGGTAAAATTTCAGAGGAGAAGAAGCATGCAATGGATGAGAGAGAAATAAAATTAGTTGGATAATTTGGGCATTTAATGAAAGCAATCTTAGCACATATGGGAAAGGATTAAAGTGTCCCAATGAAGAATGAATACGTTCAGTTTATTGCACAAGCTCCAAACCAATGATAATATGAGAATATCCATACAGAACACAACAGAGAAAACACAACCGACAATAGTTCAGAGGAAATTAGCAGAACAGTGAGCAAATTCCCTAAAACATCCTTGAAATTAGGAAATAAAAAATGCAATTCCTTATTTTAAGGAAAATATGTCGAATTCCTAGCTAAAAATTAAAACTTGATGCCCAAATGTAGATACCCAGAAGCTCAAGTACCTATTGGAGAAGAACATTCCAGCACAGAAGCTTCCTATACAAAGGAAAAGAGCCCATTTCCTATGCAGGACACTCCTTGGACCCATTTCCACACCTCCACCCTTGCTCTTCATGCTCAACTTCTCTCCTTGCTTACCACACTATGATTAATACCCACAAAAACATAACACAACAAAATTCAGATAGGGAAAAAACACACACACAAACAGAGACAAGAAAGAAAAAAACAAACGCCAAAAATGGAAACTTTACAGGATGAGTGGCATGTAGTCCCTAACTGCTTCGTTTGGGGCAAGAGAGAAGAGCCCCAACAAACCCCTCTTTAATGTATGAATGTTACAGAACCGTCCTTTCTCATCAAACGCTTCTTCAACATTAAGGAAATTTTGGAGAAGTAACTTGTAACAGATAAAGGTAACAGTTAACAAGGAGTTCCAATCACGGTTTCTCAGATCTTGTTCTTATCTTGTCTTCCTTCTGTTCTGTTTTCACCTGAAAAGTCTGTTACATGTTTTCTTCAACAAATTTTCAGCTCAACTCAATTTAGTCCAACTGCGTTCAACTTTTATTTTTATTTTTAAGAATAAAACGAGAAAACAAAATCTCATTAATTATAAAAGAAAGGAAATAATATATTTCTGTTTGTATGCATTAGTAAATTACAGGTACTTGTAATTTGTCTAAAAAATGTGTCGGCTGGAAATGAATGTTGGTACTATTTATTTAGTGAATCCAGTTGGGGATGGGATCCCACCCACACGAGTCTTTTCATGAAAACTAAACATTCAATTAATTAAAACAGAGGTTATGTTAGGAGGAACGATTAATAATAGGTTTTAATTTGTTTTAGTTCTTGAAACTCCTAAATTTCTCTACTAACAGCAACCTTATGAAGCTTAAGTTACCATTTATTATTATGAGTTATCCCTTTCGCTCAATCTTCATTCTTCACACTACTATACTTCAAGTTTCAGTCTGCATAAGTATGTATTTGAAAACAATAAAAAAAAGGGATCATGTTGCTTTGAGAATGGCATAATTCAGGATGTGAATACCATCTTGATTAGTGTTTTGGCAGTGATTCGACTTCACGTGTCACCTTTGAAATCTTAATCTTCCTGTTATTATATTCTACTAATATATTTACAGACAATTTCGCAATTGGTTTGGCACGATTGTTTTTGTTACATCGGTTGATACTAATTGTAATGATTAAGCCCTATATTATTATTATTAAACAGCTCACTGCCAGTAGCCATTAATTAAAATGACTTTTTTACAATGGATTTTGGATCCTGTTTAAGCACAAGGAGACTTTTCACATCTATTCTACAACACTCTTTATATATCACAAACAATTAACGGAATTTAAAGATATAAAGCTCTTAGAAGGAACTTCAGAACTTATTTTATTTATTTGATGCTGACAAAAATGAACCATTTGAAGCTCATCTGTTAAGAACATGGCACCTCTCAGTTATTTCACCCACATGCAATCAAATCATGTCTAAGCTAACACTTACTACTTACTACTAAAGCTGTACAAAGGGGATGGAACTTATTTGAGCCTTCAATCTCATCTCATCTCATCTCAAGTCATGCCGACTTGCGTGCAGCATGATAAAGCTCCAGATAGTCAAGAGCAGGCCGGTTCCAAGACCAGTCTTGCTCCATCACCCTCTTGCATAAACTGTTGAACCAGTCGCGGCCCTCATACCATGCCGATATTGCCCTGAAAATATGGTCCATTTGACGACATTAATGTTGACAACTGCAAGTAATGTTGCTTTTCTCGAGTTCAGACATGCATGCCTGGCCATTACACAGCATAAATAAAACTCACCTGTTGAGAGCATAATCAACACCTCCAACATCAGCTCCATCAAAGTTAAATCCGTTTGGTTCAAGACCCTGTGCCTGTGCTCGATCCTTATCATGATCAACGTCAAATACTGTATCGTAAAGTCCTGCAAAACAATATATTGAGATTATAATTAACTGTACAAAAGCAAAGTGTTGACCACAACTTCGTTTCAAGTCGTTCATCTGGATATGATTGTTCTAAGTAAAGAAATAATTAGACTATCAGATGAACTATCAAGACCAAAAAGGAACCTGCATATCATATATAAAGGTTTACAGAGCCCACAATCCAACCCAAGAAAACTAACAAGACAAAAAATATTCCAGATGTAATGAAGACTTGGGATAGTGGTATGTCAAGAAGGCCATTTATTATTTGGTTGACTAAAAATAAAACATGCACAAACCTCCAGTTTTTCGAACAACAGGAATCGAACCATATCTCATTGCCGTGAGTTGAGTAAGACCACATGGCTCAAAAATTGAAGGAACTAGGATGAAATCAGCACCAGCATATATCTAGAACAAGAGATTTGAAACGAATCAACAATGCCCCACTAGGCCATACATAATAGACGTAAAATGTTACCAAAGATTTTCAGTTCCGCAATAAAATACCAAGTGTGATAGAGGCTCATCATATGAAAGACAGAATTTACAACGGTCATGATGAATAGATTGCAATTCATTGGCCAAATTCACAAAATCATTTTGGATACGAGGATCTGGAGCTGAACCAAGTAGTACAACCTGCATTAAAGTATTTCCACGGTTTTAGCATTGATGTAGGAAGCCAACAACAATAACAACAAGCCTTATCCTACTATATGGGTCGACTACAAGGATCAAACGATGCCATTAATGTAGGAAGCCAAATGAAAACAAAATTAAATTAAATTGCTTTGCTTTGAAATCAATCCTTCACTTATAATCAATTAAAAGGTCAGTCTAGTGTAGGAGGCTCCCACTTCTATGACATAAGGTGATATGGGTTGAACACAACACAACCTCACCATAGAAGCTTCAACTAACAGCATGTCAATGACAATTGTGAAATAAGTCAAATAACTACTTCTCTTTACAGCTTAAAATATAATGTAAGGCCTCAAGAATGATTTTTACTTTTTTCAACAAAAATAATACTATTTAAAAAAGTCAACAGTCTGTTAAAATGCAGGCAATAAACTTATATGGCAATGCCAGTGCACAATTAGATATCCAACATAAATAGAAAGACAACCTGCCCACCACGCTCTAGGGTACGCCATATGGCATGCTTGATAAGATGGATTCCTTTCTGATGAGTCAATCGGGAAATAACACCCAATAAGGGAATATCAGCTTTTCTCAAACCAAGCCTTTGTTGCAAGGCTTCCTTCGCAGCTCTTTTGCCATCAACAACATTTTCTGATGTGTATGACACCTGAAATAATGTAACTGGATAAGTGTAACTGGAGAGATTCTCATAAAGTAGAGTAGTGCTATAGACTCATTGCAGTTACTACTGAACTCAACTGCATACATTACTCCATCAACCCATCGAAGTTAATGGAGCCCCAGTTTAACTTTTTAATGTTAAATGGAACCACGTGTGCAGTTAGTAGTCAATTCTTGGTACTGCATACATTACTACATAAGAACGATAATGCAATAATCTTCACTTTAACTGTTTGTAATGTTGGAACATGGACAAATGTAGGATGGGACTAGTCAGTCAAATCTAATATACAACAACAGGTCTTATCTCACTAGATGAGTTCAACTACATTGATCAGTCTAATCTAATATAAACCAAATCGTTCATTCAGCAGCTGTGTTGCATTTACTTGGATTCGAGTATATATACAATATACATTAATATGACAACCTTTCAAAGATTTAAGATATGGGTATAAATGATTATGGAGAAATAGGCTATCAAGCACTCAGGTCAAGCAGTCATGGTGTTTTGGATTTAAGTTAGACCAAAAAAACAAAAAGACAATATATAACTGGGTATGCGTCTACTTACAGGAATGAACTTATCATTATATGGGTCCCATATGTCTGGGTCAATTCCATTTATAATACCATGGAACTTGTGAAGATGAGGAGCAACTGCAGGATTCCCAGCAACCTCCCTAGAATAAGTGGGGGATACCTGCCAATATAACACGGATGAGGAAAAATAGAATAATTTCAGAAAGAACAGAGAAACTATTGCAACTAAATGATACCAATTACTACCAATAATAAAAGTTATCATGACACTCTATACTGAATGCTACATGCAAGTAAAGCAAACCAGTACTTACAGTTGTAGCCTTGTCTGTGTATGCCATAGCTTTTCCAATGAAGTGGGCTCCAAACTCAAGGTTATGAATTGTAAAGACAACCCGTGCTTTGCTTAGACCGTAATGTGTATATTGTTCTTTAAATAGCCAAGCAACTGGTGCACTTGACCAATCGTGGCAGTGGATTATATCCTGCCAATTGATTAGAGCCAATTAAAATGCATCCTAGGAGACAACTAATTACATTTAAATATATATTTTTAACCAAAAAATTGACATATATATATTGCTAGACCTCAGGCAACATGCATACTTAGAATAATACTCCAACTCAACCCAAAAAAAATAATAGAACAAATGAATGATAGTTGGTAAAGCAGTTGTTCCTCATGAAATATGTCTGCTCATCATTTTATTTTTATGTATGGAAAGTTTTGGATACAATTACAAATATATACAAATACAGCCACTTTCCAAACTATTCTCTCTGTAACCAAACAGATAAATAATTTCATGCATATCACGTTTTTGGTCAAGTGAGATGAGAGAGGATGTTGACTCTGCAGTCAGCATCAACAAAAAAGGCACAGAGTTCAACTTTTACAACACAAAGGAAAATGAATCAGGAAAGTTACGTAAAATAACAGCTCAGTCCCTGTTAAAATGATATATCTTACCGGATGAAATCCATTTTGAAGTAGAAATTCAAGAGCAGCATTACAAAAAAAACCAAATCTCTCTGCATCATTCCGACAACCATATACACAGCCAGCATGGAAGAATCTGCAGAAAGAAAACATATATAATCTTGTAAAAGCATAGTTTGATTTAGGAAGCAGATGCTTTTTAAAAGTAAATGTAAAGCTTATCTCCATTTGGTTGGTAATGAATTAGAAAGTAATTTCACCCATACACACAGAAACAAAATAAATCACTATAGTTTACTCTGCTCTTATTCAAATCATTGAAAGTACAACTCACTTCAATTTCAATCATCAATATGCATAAAACTACCCATAGAACAAGAAAACATTTTTTAAAAAGAAACGAAACTACAAATTGTAAGAATTTCAGGGATGGAGAACTAAAACACTTACCCATTTTGAGGCTCCAGAAAGTAGACAGAGAGGCCTTCCACCTTTCCATGCCATACTTTTATTTCAGTCCCACCCCAGAAATAATTTTTGTGATAATCAAAATCTTTCACCTATATCAAAAGACATACATTACAGCTGTTACAGGAATAAATATAAATAAACCACCAACAATGTTTGGATTTATAATCAAATGTTAAGAGATCACCCAACAATAGCCATTTATAACTTTGTAAAGTGCCACTTATGCATATGCTCAACAGCTAACTGTCAAGAAACATGCTCAACAATAGCCATACACTTCCAAGAATGTCCCAATGAATCTCATAAAATTTGTTTTAACCCTCTGCTATCACCTAGTTTTATATTGAAACTTATGCTATATTGCTCTTTTAAGCAATCACTAGACATCAAGGTCTTTCAATATGACAAGCCATGAAACTCAAGAGGATAAACTTTGAATATCCAATGCTGAGTTAAGATGTAGCATAGGTGTCAGAGCAACAGCAAATAGCTTACATTGCTAAGGTTCAAACAGTCATACTTTGGAAGAACAATATCCACATTGTGATTTAAATCCTGAATAGCCCGGGATAGACTAGTAACAACATCACCAAGGCCTCCAACCTGCCCAAAGATATAGACAATCAGAATTAGAAAGCCACATTAAAATCACTCACATTTTTGGGTATGCGGAATTCTGATATACTTGAACTGTATTCCTGAGTCTGTCTACCATAAAAAGGAGTAATGCTCCATGTACTCCCAAAATACTTACTCCCAATTGTACTCCTTCCTTTTCTTTTCCTTTTTCTCCTCCTTCCCTTTCTCTTTTGTCTTTTTTTTTTTTTTGCATTGTTACTTTCTTCTTATTTTTTTATTCTTATGCTATTCTTTTTTCTTACTCGTATTCTTTATTTTTTTGCATTCAGGATTTTTATTCCTCTTATTATTCTTTTAAATTATTTTATCTTATTATATTTTCATAACTAATTTTATAATTTTTCCATTAAAATTATTTTTATAGAAATCTTTGATTATTTTTTTATAATCAAATTTATAATTTTTTTCATTAAAATTATTTTTTTATTTTCTAAAAAAATCTTTGATTATTTATTTTTATTTCATTTAAATTTCTTAATTCTCTTAAAAAAACATGAATGATTATTTCAATACACATATCAAGGAATTTCTTTGATCATCGTTGCATTAATAGTCATTCTCTAAATTTTAATGGTTATGATGATGAGACTGTTGAAGCACCAAATAACAAATTGCTCATAATATAATAAAAATTGGTCACACAATTTATATAAATTGCTCATTATTTTATAATTCAATTTTTATTTTATCACAATGTAACACAGTTTTACTTACAACATAGTTCACATATTAATAAATTATTACTCATATTATAATGCATGTTTGCTCATTATTTATTACAAGTTTGCATATAAATTTCACACAAATTGCTTACAATAACATATATGTTTACTTGCACTTTTTATATAACTTAATTCGTGATTGCTCACACATTTTACAAATGTTACTCACACTATATTATAAAAATTTGCTCACTTATTTTACATAATTTGCACACAAGTTTCAATCACAATCACAAATGTAATATATATGGATTACAATATAGAACAAATTGCTCACGAATATTGAGAAAATCAATTATAATTTAACATATTTTTTGCCCACACAGTATACATAAATTGCTCACAATATAAGTCATTTTTGCTCACATATTTCACATAAATTGTTTACAGTTTATTGCAAGTTTGCTCGTACATTTCACATAAGTTGCTCAATGTAACACACATGTTTACTCACACTTTTACATAATTTATTACAATATGATACATGTCTGCTCACACATTTTACAAATGTTGCTCACATTATAATGAAAATTTATTTATACATTTTACATAAGTTATAATAGGTATGAGTGTGTAGAAGAAATATTTAATGTAAATTTAATACAACTACAGAAATTTTCTCATCAGATTCTCTTTGTTTTGAGCCCGGTTGACCTACATTCTTCTTTACTGTCTCCACAACTTAAGACTACTGACATGTTTCTCTTCATTATTTCTTTGTTTTTTTTATTTTCTGCTTTTTATTTTTTAATGTATTGCTACTTTTTCCTTTGAACTCTCATTAACTATGTATGTTAGAAATAAAAATAACATGTCATCTCTAAAAAATTTAATATTTTAATGATTTATTTTACACTTTAAGTAGGATAATAAACATCTAATAATTAGAGTCATGGATTGGAGGTGTAGAAGCATTGCTACAATAATTGTGGAGGTTGTTGTTCTTCTGCTAATGGCTTCTTGTTCCACTTTAAGTTCTATAGTCAAGATATCACGTTATGATAGTCATCTCCCATTTAAACTTGAAATTCACTCTCTTTTTCCCCAATTGATTGTTTTGATATTTTCTTATTAATATTTTTATGAAGTGAAAAATGTTATAATGTTTTCTTTTTTGATTTTATAATTTTTATCAAGATGCCGTTATTATTTACAACACAGTATTAGAGTGTGCTGGAATATCAAAAGGATATGTGTTTTGACCCTATGCTTCTTATTGTTGTGGTGGTTGATGATGATTGTGGTGGTGGTGGAAGTGATGGAGGAGGTTTGGATGGTGGTGGAAGGAGTTGAGAAAGAGTAGGTGAGGCTGATGATGATGATGATGGTGATGGAAGAGGTTGAGGAATAGTAGGTGAGCCTAATAGTAGTGGAAAGACATATGCTTCTTAGGAGGAGAGAGAAGAGGAGTATGGTTTGAAAGAAAACAATGATGTTATTTATTTATTCAATAATACTAAGTGTATAATGAAAAATCAACCAATATAGCCAATGAGCCTATTGTGGCTTTGGTTTTGGCCCAAATAGTTATTGAGATTGTAATGGGCTGAGTAGTTATGGCCAAAAATCTCATTTATTGGCTGATTTGACTGATTTTTTATGGTACATTTAGTATCACTCTTATTTATTTTTTATTTGAAGAGGACCGAAGCCCAAAAAAAAGCATGACATGTTATTTATTATTACTTGTATATTATAACTGTCTGGGTTTTCTGGGCTGGGCTAGTATATGGAATTGCATTGGACTCCATATATATATTTGGAGTACATACGGAGTACTGTATAAATGGAGTACAGCGAGATTTATTGCATAAAAAGTCTTAAATGATAGTTTTTTTTTCTTCTTTTCCTGCATCAATAAACCATCAACGTCTAAAACTCTCAATAAAAATGCTAAAATATCATATAAAATTTCAAATTCCACTATTCCATTAGAGGGCTTGAGCTGGCATGTTGATTTCTTTGAATAAGGGATCGAAGAGCATAGCTCTTTAACAACAGCATTTTCCATCATGCACACAAGATAAATGATGAAGTTGCTTCAATGTAAATTCCAAAAATGTTCCACCCTTGACAGAAAAAAGAGAAGTCTACACAAAGATACGTAGATGAAATTGAGATAATCTATATGCAACAAGCTAACTTACCTTTGCAATTGGGGCCATCTCAACAGCAATATGGACGATATGCATAGGTGGTTCCTTCACAATACCACCAAAAACAGGTACGTGATAATCCATTCCATGTTTATTGTCGAAAATTCCACCATCTTCCCTCTCAGAAAATACGAAGTCCATCATGTATGCATCCAGTGGAACCCTAACTGCAGAAGCACAAAATCATAGAACTTATACAGCTATAAATGTATAAGGCTACAAATAAAGAAATCAATATTAGTATAAATGCTATTGTAATATCACATATTTTCATCAATTAGCAGACCTAAACTGTCAAGATATCATTAAAACTGTCCATATTTAAATGCTATTGTAATCTGATACAATATCCGTGAACATTGATTTTGAAATCTGAATACAAACAGTAAGTGATGCAGTTTCACATGAAAACATTTGATAAAAAGCAACCAGACAACATAAGAGAAATTGAAACCCTTGATATTGCTATTTAACAGATCACTCGGTTCAAATTATGTTTCAAATATAAACTAAGAAATGACTCACCAGAGGCTTTGAAATGAGTACTGTTCTCTGCAGGCAACATTCTCTGAGGTGGCAATGGACCATTTCGATGAGTCCAACGATTAAATGAGCATCTAAACCAAACCTCTGGCTTTCCATTCAGATTTGTGTTGGAAGGGTTGTAAAATACAGTTGCTGTGCTCCCTGCTTGAACATCAAGTGGCTCAGTGAAGACAATATGCTTTTGAGAAAGTAAAAATCGTTTCAAAGTTCTTTCCTTCGTTTCAGCTTTCATACGTGCTGTTTTTTCAGCCTGCAACAAGACAAAATTCAGATATACAAGATGAGTAGCTCTAATAGATGTCAATCTTTTTTCATTCCAAAAGAATGGAATAAGAATGCTCATATCTGCCAATCAATATTTAAATTATCAGCCAGACCAAAGTCAACTACGTGAACTTCATACTCTGTACTGGATAAAGTAAACTACATGACAAGTAAATATGGGCTGACTTTCTTTTTCATATATTTATACTGGAAGAAACATGAGCAGAAACTATTTTATTCATGGCAGTGAGGTATGCTAGACAGAGCCTCATCCGGAACTTAAAGTCATTTCATGTAAAGACTAACCTTGGCACGGATTGCTTTCTCTCTCAACCTCCTCTCCTCCTGGAATTTTTCATATATCAACTGCTCTTCCCCAGCCCAATACTCTTCGTCAGGTACTGTCTTTGTGACAATAGCATGGAAATCTTTACGATGATTGTTATCATACACAATTGCATTGCGAGGCGGACCATCAGCGAAGACCCAATCCAGGACAAAGGCTTGGTCAGGCACAACAACTGCATCAAATGAAAGATGATTGCAGAAGTTGCTTCTTAACCTCAAGATAAGTTATAAATAAAAAGCTCAAGATTCCAATTGTTGTTTGGGGGGGGGGGGGGGGGGGGGTGTTTTTACAGTAAGTGATCTAGACCTGTTTAGTATTAAAGGTTGATATGGTGATTCTATACCTAGATCTAGAAGTGAAACATTTAATTCCTCACAAAAGAAATTTGTATCTCTCTCTTTTGGCAACTTGTCAGCCAAAGTGTACCAACAAAGGAGACACCGAAAGCAATGAGTTAGAAATACTGATGCAACTTTTGAAGTTCAAAATTTTGAAGCAGATGTTACATCATAGTAAGTGGTTTTTCTTTTCTATACCCTATAAAAGATTAATTTCAATGAAATGAATTAATGAACTAAAAAATAAGCAAAAGAAGATGTAAATCAGCATACCATCAGCATACCACCAATCACCATCTTTTGCATTAGATTTGAGAAGCTTTTCAACAATTGATAATCCATCCTTCCAATTGTTATGCCCTCCATGTATCCATACTTCATTAGCATGTGTGAGAGGCCCTGAGCTTTTGTTATAAAATAATCTGACCAAGTCCTTGCCTTTAAATTCACTAGGTTCTATATACCAAACATTGTCAACGGATTTTACAGCATTTTTCATCAATTGCTGCAATATTTCTCTCCTTCTTGCTGTCTCCGCCCTAGCCAGCAACCTGTCCTCTTCTTTTGCAATTCTCTCTGCTTCTATTCGCCTCTGCTCTTCTTCTTGTCTTTCCCTTTCAGCTTTCTTCTGGGCTAGCTTTTCTAATTCTTTACGTTTTTCCTCAAGTAAGAAATCTTCAAATGCATAGGCATCCATTCCACCATCAACAGGTATGGAGAAATCCTTTTTGTCATTATTGTCATAGACATTTTGCCCATTGAAGAAAACAAAGTCCACTTTATAGGCTTCACTTGGAACATGCACCTGGCAAGACCACCAATCACCATTCAAATTTGTTTTATTTAACCTAATGGTAAAAGATTTCCACCTCCAATCATTAAATGCCCCCATGATCAGAACATCTGGCTCATTGTTTAGAGTTGAAAGACTCCTATTAAGGAACACTTGTATATCTTGATCAGGTTTGACCACAGGAGGGTAAACAAAGAGCTTGTTCCCTGATGCAATGTTTTCCTCTGCAATCCTCTCTATTTCCTGCTTTCGTAAATTTGCTTCCAGCTCTAACTTCAACAGCCTTGAAGCTTCCTCGTTTATGCTATCATTATTATCAGCATTTGTTTCTGTGATGGTTTCCCCATCTACTTCACCAACAAAGCCACTATTTGGTTCTTTAATGGTTCCACCAATTTCTGCATAGCCTGATGGTTTCACCTCTGAATCTGGATCTTTAACATTCCCAACAACCCGGTTGTAGGAAGTGTTTAAAACATCCTCCTCATCAATTATAGAAACTTTTCCATATTTCCCACCTTGATTGCTTTGAGCAACACCCAATGTCTCACGTAACAAGGATAACTCATCAGACTCCCCATTAACTTCACCATCAACCACCTCAATTTGTTTTGCCTGAGAATATTCAACAGCACCCTCTTCCTCAGCATCAGAATTCACATCAAGTGTTTTCTTATTGTCCCCTGACACCTCACTGATAGTTGGGGTGATTGTATCTCCCTTAATTCCAGTGCTTTTTTTATCCCTCTTCTGGTTACTTGTCCCAATAGGCGATTTAGGGGCAAAACCCTTGGAACCAGAGCCCTTGGGCCTTGCAGTTGACACCTTCTTCTGTCTCCTACGCGAAAAATCTACCAAAAGATAAAGGCCAATTACAGAAAAGAAAGAAACAAAATTATAAAGCAGCAATAGCAGTGATAACAAACCTGCACTAGCGTTGATGCAACAAGAAACACAACCTGCCTTTAACTCACGTCGCCATGGTGAAGACTGAAACCAAAACATAAACGTTAAATCAGACATATTACGCAATTGCATGAGATCTGAAAACTATAATTGAACAACCTCAGAAGAGAGGTAGTTGTATGAGTCAACAGAGTATAGCACAAAAAGATAACCATTAACCAACTTCAACCCAAAGCAGAACTTGATAATTATAGTCTATTACTGGCATAAAACTGGAATTAAACCAAAACAGAAACAAATTAAACAGACAAAAAAAAAAAAAACTCATGATTAATAAGAGCATAAAATCACAAGGTTTCTTCATAAACAAAAACCAAATAACAAGGTTTCAGAGTTAAAGAGGATAGGGAAGTAGGAATGGATGAATGAGAAGAGTAAGTAACTAGTAATTGGTGAGAGTGGCCAGTTGAATTAGGTACTCGGTGATGAGGGAAGAACAACCCAGCACCAAATGGCTTCAGCTGCAAACAGCTTCTTCTTCCTCTATCGCTAAACACCGTCGTTTTGCAGTGCACTTGCAGCTGCAGAGACATCTCCATGGCTTCCAATAATTGTTCCTTCTTTCTCTGTTTCGCGACTTGAACGCTACTATGTGGAAGGAAGAGCAATCATTCTCCCTTTGAATCTGTGCAACAAAATTAATCTTCCCAAAATTTAAAAAACAATTATACTAGTAATATATTACTATAATAATGATAAAATAAATGTTTATATAATGTGATGTGATATTATAATATAATAATACTAAGAATTAAGAAATGAAATGTACTTGTACTATGTGCCACTGCTTGCAAGTTGCAGCTACTAATAACGGCGGAGAAGGGTCTAGCATCTCAGCCATACGTCGATTATTTTACTCTGTATCTAAGCTGCACCGTGTTGGCTTTCGCGAAGCAGGACAATCGTTTATTTCTTTGTGGATACAGAGTATGATGGGATTGAACGGTGGATGATGATCTTTATGATTGGAGGTTACTGTGGGTTTAGGAACATTGTAGAGCTACCAGAGACATTGGTTCCTGATTTGAAATGTCCAGTTGTTAATGGAAGAAAGCAACGGTGAGAATCAACTAGGATTCGCATCATCAAATGGGGACATGACACGTGGACACAATCTTCGTCGGAGGTTTATGCCAAACCCACACAGTCACTAATTCTACATTGCATCATTAATTTAATTCATTGAGAATATCATTACGACTTTAAGCCGTTTGGATTAGATTAGAACAAAAGTGATGGGCTGTCTTTCTCTCTGAATGTGTTTGTTTGCGGCGACAATAAATATAGATATAAAAATAGGAGCAAATGCTAGAGGCACAAAAAAAAAACAGTCAACACAGACAACAAATTGTGCACAATGTATATAACATAAATTGCACAACGAATATTACATGTTGTGCACAACATATATAACATGTTGCAAAGAAAGATAATGTTGCAATATGTGATATATGTTGTGCACAATAAATGATATACGTTGTGCACTACATATAATATATGTTGTGCATTTTATATTATATATATTGTGCACAATTTATTGCCTGTTTTGACTGGTTTTTTATTGTACCCTATAAATAGTGATATTGTCTTTGTCTTTGTGTTATTTATTTGGTGAGGAGACATGGAACACATGACACACAAGAGAGGTCCACTAATAACTTTTTAATTTTTCTTCATTAGCACACATGGGACTCTAAGCGAGGACATAGGATTTGCTATGACACGATTAATTAAAGTTTAATGAAATATTCTTTTACTTGTGTCCCTTATATTTTTTTAAATGTCATCCACGTACCCCTTTTATTACATTTATCCTAATTCATCATTTTCTCTACTTTAGTTGTAGCTGTTTATCACCATTATTTTGATCTATAGATATGTCATATAATTTAAGAAAAACACTTATTATCTTGACCACTGTCATATTATATAATTAAAATTGCTTGTGCATGTATGTTAAACGGATTAAGATGAAATTAAGAAAGCAATGAGATTTCTTCGTGTAATAAAAATAGTGTATGATATCAGCATGTATTAATCAAAAGTCTTTTACTTCGCAAGTAGGTCAATTCCACTCAAACTAATTTTGATAGAATACTCTCCCATATAATGGATCATTGCTGTAGCAGTCAAGAGATTAGTCAGTAGACCTATTCTATTGGATATGCATGATGGCTGTTTAAAAACAAACTCGAATTGATTTTAGATTTAGTGATAAATAATTCTATAAGTGTAAAAGAATTTTATATGGTGAATATATATAAATCATAAATTATATGATTTGAGAAATAATGTAAGAGATAGAATATTAGTATTTATTTAATAATGGAGGGAGGAGGAGTTATGAAAGGGGAAGAGAGGCACGTGGGATAAGACACGATTGATGACTATGTATAGTTGCCCTAGATTTGGTGCCCGGCCGCGCCGCGCCTCTCAAACGTCGCATTCATTCATTCATTCATTCTCATCGCCACTCCAAGTACGGAATGGAACGTTGCCTCCCGCCACCAAGTTCCCCCCATTATTATATATATATATATATATCCTGGATGATCTCCACAATTCTATTCTCCATCCATCCACTATATACATCACACCAGTGCTCTAATCTTCATTGTTCTCTCCCTCTCTCTCTCTCTCATATATCATTATATCATGACCATGATGAAGAGCAGCAGCAAGGTCGCCATCGCATCTTCCTCCTCCTCCTCATCATCATCACCAAGCCCAAACAGGATGAAGAAGAAGAGTAACGATGAGCAAGCATCGCCATCGCCATCGCCATCACCGTCACCATCACCATTGAAGTATCTGAAACCAGGAGCACTAGCGAAACTGAGGGACACCAAAATCAGTACTACCAATCGCACTCGTAGACGCGCTTCTCTTTCGAAGCTCTTATTACAACTACCCATAACCATACAACAGCAACAGCACCAGCAGACCCCGCCGCAGCAAGAGAACGGCCTCCCTTGCTTTGTCTCCTCCACCACTCACCCTCCTTCCCTTCACAGGAAGAAACTCTTCGCCGTTACTCCTTTCTTTACCCAATAATTCATTCATTAATTCAAACCCATACATACATACATACATACATCAGATCGCTACTACTTAATTTATTCATTCATTCCAGCCGATCCCTATTATTATGTAACCCTATCAATTAATAAGATATAAAATTTACATGTACTTCTATTTTCTTCATTTTTTTTATTTTCTCCGACATATATGACAGTAAATTATTATTATTATTATTATTAATTAATGCTGCTGGTGCATGCAGCAGTAATGTTGTTGTAAGTTCTGATGAATTATTTATTATTAATTAGCGGTATGGCCTCTTTGTTTAATTAATTTGTTCTATGCGGATCTTGGCTCTATCTTCAATATTCATGTAGTATAGATCGATATCCATCGATGTGCACGTGTCATAACGATGTATCTATACATAACACGCATCATCATTCATGAGATAGTAATTACGTGACCACCCAACACGCCCAAGGATGTGTCGTCGTCTGTGTTGAAGATCCTCTTAGGTTAGGTTTTTTCAATTTCTTTAGTTTACTCAATATCTATCTATCAGGACAGGACAGGAGGGATCTAGAATCAATCACACATGATATATACTATCATTGATTTGGTATTTAATGCAAATGCACAAGCTAACTTTATTTAGCTGCCTTCAATTCAATACATACATACACCATCTGTTGCTTGTGCGGTCAACAAGAATTCGCATATTTTGTTGATTGCGCATTCAAATACATCCAATCTAAATACTTAATTATAATAATAAAATTATTTTGATCGATTTGATACTTTTACACTGTCAAAACATCAAATTAAATTCATTGAGTAATAGTGTAAATTTTTTTAAAACATTTAATCGATAATATATTGTTACATTTGTCAGTAGACTACTTAAAAAGTGTAGTGCAGTGTATATTACAAAACCAGGACTAATACCCTGTATAATCATCCTCTTCTTCAGTTCTTTTGATTCTTCATCATACATACCGTACTTGCAGAAAAGGTTTATCAATGTATTTATACGTTACACATTTTGCAGGTTCTGTTCTCATATATTATCGATTTATCTTGATAATGATCACTATTAGCACCCATAAACTTTTTGTCAGCATTTCTTCAGGAATTAATGACTTATGGTATCTTTCTTTTTTGTTTTGGTCTGTTCTAGCAAAAAAATCTTCATACTTAATTGATGCGAGTGCTGCAAGAACTTCTTGGCACATATTGATTTTTCTTGGGCCAAAAGTTTCAATTATTCATTTGGGCCAGAAGCCAATCTTCAAGAAACGACCCGAGCCCAATAGAAATTTGTTAACTGCCCCATCATCTTCATCTTCTTCTTCTTCTTCTTGCTGTCAGAGGTTTTTGGTGGGGGTTTACAGTTACACACGCACGGCTGCAATAGCAAGAACCATGGAATTCGAGAAGAGAAAAGCAGCAACAGTATCCTCGCTGAGCTCAACGGAGCCCGACAAATCTCCGAAAGGCACATTGGACACTCCCATAATCCCTCTCATCGACGCCATCAACACCAACCCTTCCTACTTCACTACGAGCTCCTGCTCCGGTCGAATCTCCATCCTCTCCCAGCCCCTTCTTCCAAACGACGCCGTTTCCACCCTTCCCAAGAAGAAAGCCAGAGGCGGCACATGGCTCTTCGTTTCCCATGACCCTGCCCATCCCGACTCAGTCCTCCCCCTCCTCTTCCCCTCCTCCCACTCCGACTCGACTCAGTTCCCACCCGTCCTCTCCGAACTCGTCTTCAGATTCGAGCCCCTCATCATCGCCGTCGAATGCAGGGATCTTTCATCAGCCCAGTCCTTGGTGTCGCTCGCCATATCATGCGGTTTCAGGGAGTCTGGCATCACAAATGCCAACAAGCGTGTGATCGTTGCGATTCGGTGCTCAATCCGGATGGAGGTGCCGTTGGGGGACACGCGGAAGATCATGGTCAGCCCTGAGTACGTTCGGTATCTTGTTCAAGTCGCAAACGACAAGATGGAAGCTAATAGGAAGAGGACTGAGAGGTTCCTTGAAGTGTTGCAGCATTCCAATGGCTTCGCAGGATCCGTGGTGGGGGTTAACAGCGATCATTTTTCACCTAAGGGGCCATCCAGTGCTTCTGTGAATGGATTGGGACTTGCTTGTGATAATTTCGAAGTTGAGGATGAATCTCATAGAGGAAACGAGAATGGAGACACCTATTCAGGTACTTCAATCGATTAGAATATTATAAAGCCATTCACACTTGTGAATTTGATAAGAATATTATGTTACTACTTGCTTATTATGTCTGCATGATGATGGTTTGTTGCAGCACGGTTATAGATGTATGACTATAGGAATTAATATTACATGATTTCTTTGTTGGTGATTGCAATCTGCTGTACTGATACATATTGATATGTATCTGATTGCAGGACATGTTTCCATTTATTATCAATCAAACGTCTGAATCTTTGAATGGTTGGCAGGGTCTGTGGGGTCTCCTTGTTCTAGTCTCTCAATTGCCCATATTGAAATTTTTGATGAACCAGTGGAGAAGCTTTTCCTTTGGGGACATTCGGCTTGTACACTAGATAATGGTAACAACACAAAAGTTGTTGTATTTGGTGGTTTTGGAGGCATGGGGAGGCATGCAAGAAGGGATGATTTGTTGCTTCTTGATCCAGATTCTGGTGATCTTGAAACAATCAACACTTCCGGCACTCTGTCTCCATCTCCACGCCTAGGCCATACAGCTTCCTTGGTTGGAGATTGTATGTTTGTGATAGGTGGTCGGACTGGTCCTGATAAAATTCTGAGTGACGTATTGATCCTTGATACGGTTAAGAATTGTTGGAAGCTACAGCAATGTGGTGGCAGTGTCTTTCCTCCTAGGTAATGCTTTATTGCATTCTTCTGTTGTAATTTCACCAGTTCAAATGAAAGTCACTTATCAAGCAACTGTGTTGTTGGAGAGAAAAAAGTTTGGTATAAATTATTAACACATCTTTCTGTAGCGTATATGTTATGGCAACCTTATATTTTTAATTAATGTGCATAAATTCTTACAACTTATTAAATATATTGTAGCTCTATCATGAGGTGTTTGCTGTATGTAGCTTGATGTGGTATCACTAGCTTCAGAGTATAAGTTTAATTGTTTCGTGTTTGTTAGGCATCGTCATGCTGCGGCTGTCATTGGTTCAAACATTTATGTATTTGGCGGGCTTGATAATGATATTATCTTTTCCTCCTTTTATGTTCTTGATACAAAAAAATTACATTGGAAAGAAATACCAGTTTCTGGGGAGTGGCCATGTGCACGCCACTCTCATGCAATGGTGGCATCTGATTCCCTGATTTTTATATTTGGTGGATACAATGGTGGGAAAGCTCTTGGGGATTTGTATAGCTTCAATGTTCTGAAGGGTGAATGGAAGAAGGAAAAGACTGCGGGAAGGAATCCACATGCTAGGTTCTCTCACTCAATTTTTGTCTACAAAAATTTTCTTGGAGTTCTTGGTGGTTGCCCAGTCAGACAGCACTGTCAAGAGTTGGCTTTACTTGATTTGAAGCTTCGTCTATGGAAGCATGTTACCCTTAATTCTGTTGGCAAAGACTTATTTGTGCGTAGTACGGTTAATGTTGTTGGTGACAATCTCGTTATAGTTGGTGGTGGTGCATCATGCTATGCTTTTGGAACCAAGTTCAGTGAGCCAGCAAAAGTCAACTTGCTCCATGTTACGCATTCACATGATGATAATCTTTTACCTGTCAATAATCAAAATCAAAACAAGCATAAGATTGACCAGCATGAAGGGATGACCAAGAATATGATTGAAAACTCTCAAGGACCACAACTTGAACATTCACAAAACATATCTGAAGATGAAAATTTCTACTTTAATAGCACTGTACCTCGCTTGAATGATCAAAGCCAGAAGATTGCATCACATTACGTTCTGCAACTAGAAAAGAAATATGCAAAATTAGGGAAGGATATGTTGAAGAAATTTGGATGGTTAGACTTAGGGAGGAAGGCATACTCTGAAGAGGGTGGAATACATATCTGTTTTCCTATTCTAAAAGAGTTTTTTACTGTATTCCATGAAAGAAATCATCGGTCAGTTGATGCAAAACCACCTAATCAACATGGATACTTGTTAAATGAGTTGTCTAGTTCTGAAGCATTGACTCTTCTTCATGAATATGGTGCAATCATGCTGGCAGATGAAGTTGCTGAAGTAAGAAAAACTGCAAAGTCTCCTTTGAAAGTGATGACTGAAGCTGTAACCTCTTTGATTGAGCATAAAGGCCTACCAACATGGCTTCTAGAGGAACTTCCAACAAGGTGCATTTAAATTGCTTCTATAGTGTCTGCTTGCATCTTCATGCTTATCTTCATGCATTTAAGATTTTCACTTTTTCATGGGTTCCCTTTAATGTTGACTGTTTTATTTAGTGATCTTTTATGCCTTCTAGGTGGGATCGGCTTGGAGATATTGTTATACTTCCAACTACTTCTTTCAAGGATTCCATGTGGAACTCCATTGCAGAAGAACTTTGGCCCATTGTTGCCAAATCACTTAAGGCTCATCGTCTTGCTCGCCAAGTAATAACACATTCATGAGTAACACATAAATTTATCTTCTTCCTTTTCCTGCCTGGATTTCATCATACCAATTCATCATTTCTACACTCGTGATCTTATGTCTAAAAAGGATCTTGTTGACGTAGCATGCTTAATATGAAATATGTTCATTTACAACACAAGTTTTCTGGTGTTTATAGGGCCCAATTGCTGCAAATGGTACTAGAGATAGCACATTGAAGATTCTTGTTGGAGATAATGGATGGGTCAGTCATCGAGAAAATGGAATACTTTATGGTTTTGATGCTACGAAGTGCATGTTCTCATGGGGTAATCTATCTGAGAAGCTCCGGATGGCAAGGTTGAATTGTAAAGATGAGGTTATAGTAGATCTGTTCGCAGGCATTGGATACTTTGTGCTGCCTTTTCTTGCCAGGTATTCTGCTGTTTCTACAGGCAGGGCTGTGCCTTGTTCCTAATCTCTAGTTGTATTCCCCTGTCTTAAAAGTTATGGGTATTTGTGCGACGAAAATACTATTTATAGCCTTCTGATGTTTTTTTTTCTAATATTTGGTGATACATTCACACTATTCTCTATTTATTCATATTGTTTTGGCATGATCTCAAGCAGTGCCCAGGCAAAACTTGTATATGCTTGTGAGTGGAATCCCCATGCCATAGAAGCTCTCAAACATAATCTACAAGCAAACTCTGTGGCTGACCGCTGTATTGTACTTGAGGGAGATAATCGAATATTGGCTCCCCAGGTATAGTGTGTAACTGTGTATTTATTCAAACATATACTGTATATGCCCACACTTGGTTAATTTGAACAATCCAATCTTTAGCAAGGAGAAATTTGATCTATCAATTTTATTAAAAAGAAAAATGGATCCAACAAATCAGCTGGCCATTCCCTTGGTCTTGTGTTAAAGGAGAAAGAGTGTGAGAACGTCCTGTGACAGTCATAAGCACAATCCATCTGAAGATCATCATGTTAGGCTGGCAATAGATAAACCTTCCCATCGATTCTTTGCACCAATCGATATATGTAAAAGGAAACAACGTAATATGTTGATTTTTCATTTACAGAATGTGGCTGACAGAGTCTGTCTTGGTCTCCTTCCATCTAGTGAGTGTAGCTGGGTCACGGCTGTGAGGGCTTTAAGGTAAGTAAATCTTTTTCTTTTTCAAATTAAGTTCTGGGCCACTGCTTTTGTATAACAAGTTTTGTTCTTTGTCCCGGAATGAACATTGCAGGAGAGAGGGTGGAATATTACATGTCCATGGGAATACGAAGGACTCAGAGGAGTGCGAGTGGACTGATCATGTATCAAAGTCTATAGAAGAAATTGCTACATCTCAAGGTATCGTCTTTTCTTTCTATCTATCTATCTAACAAACATCAGATGACTTTGACCTTGTCCGTCCTACTGCAACTATGAATGTAGATATAAAGGTTGCATTTGTTTTCTCTGACTCTGGGGTCAGAGTCACAGAGTTAGAGAAAAAGTGACTTCGTAACTGTATGATTTTAGTGTCACAATTAGAGAGACGAAGTCACTTTGATCCAGTGAACAAATTTTCCAGATTTTTGTCCACTCCAAAAGTGGAGTCACAGAGTCACTGGCTGGTGGACATAGAGTCAGATAATGGTTTAATAATTTTTTATTACAACTATGTCCTTATTCATTTTTTAAAAGTCCAATCTCATCCTTTCCAATCCTAATCACCATTTGTGTTATCAAAATGAATATAAATATAATATAGGACACTAATAACTCTGACTCTATGTATTTACCGAACAGAAAATAGAGTCAATGTGACATTGTGTCAATGATCCCAGTGACAGTGATCCTGATGATTCCACTTATTCTGTAACTGGTGTCAGTAAAAACAAATGCAATCTAATAGTTTCAGGAATAATAATCATCGATTTTGCACAGGCTATTGTTGGGAGGTTTGTATAGAGCATGTTGAGAGGGTGAAATGGTATGGTCCACACATTCGTCACGTGGTTGCAGATGTAAGATGCAGACAGAGCCAAAGATAGGGAGCCAATCCACTGGAATTTGAGGGTAAAACTTGGCTTCTTCATGCAATGCAATGCAAGTAAATGGCAAATGTAAGTTAATGTGAGTTCTGGATTTCAGAGAATCCTGTTCAACCATTGCACACATACGGAAGAGGAGGTGGTGGTGGAGGACAGGGTGATAATCATTATTGAAGCTTGATAGATAGATTATGACAGGTCATTGGGGAACATGTCTCTCTCATTCTCAAGTGTTACGGTTACCGTAGTACATTGTAATTTGTAATTTGTTCGTGTTGTAACAACTCCAACTCCAACTCCTCACGTCACGATTGCGAATTCGTTAGCACGCTAGGATTGTTTGTTTCCCTGTCTTTTTTTAGCTCGACGTTGCTCAATCTAGAATTTGAGCTCATCTTGTCTTCTGGCTTTTTGCCTTCATTGAGATGAGTGTGTCATGTGTGTCCATTGCCCACTCCACTCTTTCGAGTGATGCATGCATGCACAAATTCGGGGCCTCTTTAATGAATAACATATATAACCCTCTAGAGCAAGCTTGTCTTGCATTTTTCTTTGAAACTAGAATGTGGAGGAGAAGTCAAATTACTTTGAGGAGTGAGAGAGACAGAGACGTTGAAATATCAAATATCAGAGGGGCAGAGTGTACGAGACACTAGATAAATACCATCGGAATCAACCAAGGCCTAGCACAAGTGGTAGTGGTTTGGGTTGCTTAAACATTTAGTTCTGGGTTCGATCCCTGGATGGTGTGTATGCAGAAAGGATCTTGGGCAGCCGTCCCATCCTTGAGGTGCACGCACAAACCGGCAAGGGATTAGTCATTAGAACCGCTTCGGTAGATACCCGGAAAAAAAAAAAAATACCACCGGAATCCAAGTGCCCCCACACGTGGATGTCTCCATAGTCCATAGATGCGACTTCCTTGATGATGACGACACCACTCATGTCATGTCATCATGCCCTCTCTCTCTCACACTCTTTACTGTACTGTCGGTGGTCACACTGGTCCAGCCACCAAGCTTATTATATTTCGTTTTTCTGACATTTCTTGATTAAGTTACTCCATTTCATGATTAAATCAACCAAGGTGGGCATTATTATTATTACATTTCGTTTTGGTTACATTAGAGGGAAGGGAAAAATTATAATAATCACATGAAACAGAGACTGAACAATTTACAATAATGACTACACCCATTGCATATCTTTAATATTGCTTTTTCGTAATCACATAAAATATTACACAAGTAGTTAATCTATACAAATAAATAAATGAAATCATGGCATGAGCACACTTTCATTTTTAGATGGTTGATGTGTGTACATTTCTCACTAGTTGCATTTGTCCACCGCCCCATAGATATTGGCACAAAAGCAATAAGCAAGTCAAATTTACATTTATGTTTCAAAATACACTATTATTTAGATTCAATTTTTATTCAAATATGAGTCATCTGTCAAACCTATAAGTTGTTATCCATTTATTGCTTCTACCGCCAATAGTCTATAATTGGAGTCATTGTCACCAATAATACTAAGTTATTAAATAAATTTAATCAAGCCAGGCCAAAAGAAATCACCTCATACCCCACCTGGAAAGTGAAATGTGCACAAGCAGGCCTCTTTTGTTCATCTGAAGCTTTTCATATTCACAGCACTTAGCTGGTCTAGGTTTTATTTCTGTTAATTGAAACAACCCTTTGTTTTAATACTTCTTCCAAAAACAAAACAATGCAAACAATTACTCGCACAATAGCTTAAACTAGGGACAAGCCATATATGGTAAACTTTTTTTTTTCTTGGTGGATATCTGGTATACTTTTCTAACAGTAGAGGACAAAAAGTTAATAAATAATTTATTTTTATGCATATATAATTGTTTGAATTGCATATATATATATATATATATATATATGAATGATATTCAATTGTTATTATATCCTCCACACATTTGGACGTTGCAATATTAATAGCTTGTGTTGCGTGTGGCGTTGCCAATTTGCCATATGCTACGTCTCAGGAGCTGCCCAGCATGCATCCACCCGTATGTACATGCAAATTATTGTTATTATTATTCAGTTTAGTCTTCTTTGCAGGCTGAATAATTGACGAATATTTATATTCACTCCATTTTATGCAATCACTTATAAGCCACGAGTGATGCTAGGAGCATGTAATTGTAAACATTTCATGATATATAGTCTTCTTCCCTATGATCATCTTGGTTTAATTGTTGAAACTAACCACCGCAAAAAGAAAAGGAAGCATTTACACTAAATTGACATCCTTAGCTTATCCCCCAGTTACTCTAATGAGTACCACATGACATGAGTGAGTTAAAATGATAAAATAATAGTAAATGTCAACGGCGTAGCGTGTAATTGTATATGCATGTCTATACTTTGAAAATGAATGTGTTGCATATAATAACAATAAGGGTTATAATAATAAGATTATACCCTTCAAATTATGAACTTACATTATTTTTTACATATAGTAAAAGTTGAAGTCTATATATATCTTAAAATATGATATTTATCTATTTTTTACAAATACTTAAAAAAAATACTATAGACATAAAATTTTGAAATAATATGATTTTTTCATATATACTAAAACTTGAAGACTATATACTTTAAAATATGAGATTTCTCTATTTTTTAGATACACAATAAAAAAAATATAGCTTTTATTTTTATAGTCTTTACTTTTATAGTGTTTCTAAAAAAATTGTGAAATCTCACTTTTTAAAGTCTATAGCCTTCAATTTCTACTAAGTTCTAAAATTTAAGAAATTCAATATTTTAAAGAATATAGGGTCTTTACTTTTATAGTATTTTTTGAAAAATAGTGAAATCTCACTTTTAAAGTCTATAGCCTTCAGTTTTTACTAAGTCTTAAAAATTTCGTAATTCAATATTTTAAAGACGGTAATCTTCACTTTTATAGTAATTTTAGAAAAATAGTGAAATCTCACTTTTTAAAGTCTATAGCCTTCAATTTCTACCAAATTTCAAAAATTATGAAATTCAATGTTTTAAAGACTATAGCATTTACTTTTATAGTGTTTTTAGAAAAAAAGTGAAATCTCACTTTTTAAAACCTATAGCCTTCAATTTCTAGTAAGTTTTAAAAATTTTATAATTCAACATTTTAAAGCCTAGTCTTCACTTAATTATTTTAGAAAAATAGTGAACTATCACTTTTAAAGCATATAGCCTTCAATTTTTATCAAGTTTCAAAAATTATGAAATTCAATATTTTAAAGACTAATTAAAGTGTTTACTTTTATAGTGTTTCCAGAAAAAATGTGAAATCTCAGTTTTTAAAGTCTATAGGCTTCAATTTCTACCATTTTATAAAATTTAAGTAATTCAATATTTTAAAGACTATAGTCTTCACTTTTATAGTGTTTTTAGAAAAATAGTGAAATATCACTTTTTAAAGCTAATAGCCTTCAATTTCTACTAAGTTCTTAAATTTAAGAAATTCAATATTTTAAAGACTATAGTCTTTACTTTTATAGTGTTTTTTAAAAAATAGTGAAATCTCACTTTTAAAGCCTATAGCCTTCCATTTCTACTAAGCTTTAAAAATTTTGTAATTTAATATTTTAAAGGTTATAGTCTTCACTTTTATAGTAATTTTAGAAAAATAGTGAAATCTCATACTTTTTAAAGCCTATAGCCTTCAATTTCTACCAAGTTTCAAAAATTATGAAATTCAATGTTTTAAAGACTATAGTCTTTACTTTTGTAATGTTTTTAGAAAAATAGAGAAATCTCACTTTTTAAAACCTATAGCCTTCAATTTCTAGTAAGTTTTAAAAATTTATATTTTTCAACATTTTAAAGCCCAATCTTCACTTTTATAGTAATTTTAGAAAAATAGTGAAATATAACTTTTTAAAACCTATAGCCTTCAATTTTTATCAAGTTTAAAAAATCATGAAATTCAATATTTTAAAGACTAAAGTCTTTACTTCTGTAGTGATTCTAAAAAAATTGTGAAATCTCAGTTTTTAAATTCTATAGCCTTCAATTTTTACTAATTTAAAAAATGTAAGTAATTAAATATTTTAAAGGTCATAGTCTTCACTTTTATAGTGTTTTTAGAAAAATAGTGAAATATCACTTTTTAAAGCCTATAACCGTCAATTTCTACTAAGTTTTTAAATTTAAGAAATTCAATATTTTAAAGACTATAGTCCTTAGTTTTAAAGTGTTTTTTGCAAAATAGTGAAATCTCACTTTTAAAGCCTATATCATTCAGTATCTACTAAGTCTTAAAAATTTGGTAATTTAATATTTTAAAGTCTATAGTCTTTACTTTAATAGTAATTTTAGAAAAATAGTGAAATATCACTTTTTAAAGCCTATAGCCTTCAATTTCTACCAAGTTTCAAAAATTATGAAATTCAATGTTTTAAAGACTATAGTCTTTACTTTTATATTGTTTTTAGAAAAATAGTGAAATCTTACTTTTTAAAGCATATTGTCTTCAATTTCTTGTAAGCTTTAAAAATTTTATAATTCAACATTTTAAAGTCTAGTCTACACTTTTATAGTAATTTTAGAAAAATAGTGAAATATCACTTTTTAAAACCTATAGCCTTCAATTTTTATCAAGTTTCAAAACTTATGAAATTCAATATTTTAAAGACTAAATCTTATTTTATAGTGTTCTGGAAAATAGTGAAATCTCAGTTTTTAAAGTCTATAGGCTTCAATTTCTACGAATTTATAAAATTTAAGTAAATCAATATTTTTAAGGCTATAGTCTTCACTTTTATAGTGTTTTTAGAAAAATAGTGAAATCTCACTTTTTAAAGCCTATAGCCTTCAATTTCTAGTAAGTTTTAAAATTTTTGTAATTCAACATTTTAAAAGCTATAGACTTCACTTTTATAGTAATTTTAGAAAATAGTGAAATCTCACTTTTTAAAACTTATGGCCTTCAATTTCTACTAAGTTTTAAAAAAAATTAATTCAATATTTTAAAGGCTATATAGTCTTACTTTTATAGTAATTTTAGAAAAATAGTGAAATCTCACTTTTTAAAGTCTATAACCTTCAATTTTTATCAAGTTTCAAAACTTATGAAATTCAATATTTTAAAGACTAAAGTCTTTACTTTTATAGTGTTTCTGGAAAAATAGTGAAATCTTAGTTTTTAAAGTCTATAGGGTTCAATTTCTACATATTTATAAAATTTAAGTAATTCAATATTTTAAAGGCTATAGTCTTCACATTTATAGTGTTTTTAGAAAAATAGTGAAATTTCACTTTTTAAAGTTTATAGCCTTCAATTTCTACTAAATTCTTAAATTTAAGAAATTCAATATTTTAAAGACTATAATCTATACTTTTATAGTGTTTTTAGAAAAATAGTGAAATCTCACTTTTTAAAGCCTATAGCCTTCAATTTTTACTAAGTTCTTAAATTTAAAAATTAATATTTTAAAGACTATGGTCTTTACTTTTATAGTGTTTTTAGAAAATAGTGAAAACTCACTTTTTAAATCTTATAGCCTTTAATTTATACTAAGTTCTAAAATTTAAGAAATTCAATATTAAAAAGACTATAGTCTTTAATTTTATAGTATTTTTTGAAAAATAGTGAAATCTCACTTTTTAAAGCCTATAGCCTTCAGAGTTTACTAAGTTTTAAAAATTATGTAATTCATTATTTTAAAGGTTATACCCCTCACTTTTATGGTAATATTAGAAAATTAATGAAATCTCACTTTTTAAAGCCTATAGCCTTCAATTTCTACTAAGTTTTAAAAAAATTTTAATTCAATATTTTAAAGGCTATAGTCTTCACTTTTATAGTAATTTTAGAAAAATAGTGAAATCTCACTTTTTAAAGCCTATAGCCTTCAATTTTTATCAAGTTTTGAAAATTATTAAATTCAATATTTTAAAGACTAAAGTCTTTACTTTTATAGTGTATCTGGAAAAATACTGAAATCTCAATTTTTAAAGTATATTAGCTTCAATTTCTACTAGTTTATAAAATTTAAGTAATTCAATATTTTAAAGGCTATAGTCTTCACTTTTATAGTGTTTTTAGAAAAATAGTGAAATCTCAATTTTTAAAGCTTATAGCCTTCAATTTCTACTAAGTTCTTAAATTTAAGAAATTCAATATTTTAAAGGCTATATTTTTCACTTTTGTAGTAATTTTAGAAAAATAGTGAAATCTCACTTTTTAAAGGTTATAGCCTTCAATTTCTACCAAGTTTCAAAAATTATGAAATTCAATATTTTAAAGACTATTGTCTTTATTTTTATAGTGTTTTTAGAAAAATAGTGAAATCTCACATTATAAAGCCTATAGCCTTCAATTTCTAGTAAGTTTTAAAAATTTTATAATTCAACATTTTAACAGCTAGTCTTCACTTTTATAATAATTTTAGAAAAGTTGTGAAATCTCAATTTTTAAAGCCTATAGCCTTCAATTTTTATCAAATTTCAAAAATTATGAAATTCAATATTTGAAAGACTAAATTCTTTACTTTTATAGTGTTTGTAGAAAAATTATGAAATCTCTGTTTTTAAAGTATATAGGCTTCAATTTCTACTAATTTAAAAAATTTAAGTAATTCAATATTTTAAAGGTTATAGTCTTCATTTTTGTAGTGTTTTTAGAAAAATAGTGAAATATCACTTTTTAAATAGCCTTCAATTTCTACTAATTTCTAAAACTTAAGAAATTCAATATTTTAAAAACTATAGTCTTTACTTTTATAGTGTTTTTTGAAAAATAGTGAAATATCACTTTTTAAAGCCTATAGCCTTCAGTTTCTACTAAGTTTTAAAAATTTTGTAATTCAATATTTTAAAGGCTATAGTCTTCACTTTTATTAAAATTTTAGAAAAATAGTGAAATATCACTTTTTAAAGCCTATAGCATTCAATTTCTACCAAGTTTAAAAAATTATTAAATTCAATATTTTAAAGACTATACTCTTCACTTTTATAGTAATTTTAGAAAAATAGTGAAATCTCATTTTTTAAAGCTTATAGCCTTCAATTTTTATCAAGTTTCAAAATTTATGAAATTCAATATTTTAAAGACTAAAGTCTTTACTTTTATAGTTTTTCTGGAAAAATAGTGAAATCTTAGTTTTTAAAGTATATGTGCTTCAACTTCTACTAGTTTATAAAATTTAAGTAATTCAATATTTTAAAGGCTATAGTCTTCACTTTTATAGTGCTTTTTAGAAAAATAGTGAAATCTCACTTTTTAAAGCCTATAACCTTCAATTTCTACTAAGTTCTTAAATTTAAGAAATTCAATATTTTAAATACTATAGTCTTTACTTTTATAGGGTTTTTAGAAAAATAGTAAAATCTCACTTTTTAAAGCTTATAGCCTTCAACTTCTACTAAGTTTTAAAAATTATGTAATTCAATATTTTAAAGAATATATTCTTTACTTTTATAGTATTTCTAAAAAAAATAGTGAAATCTCAGTTTTTAAAATCTATAGGCTTCAATTTCTACTAATTTATAAAATTTAAGTAATTTAATATTTTAAAGGCTATAATCTTCAATTTTATAGTGTTTTTAGAAAAATAGTGAAATATCACTTTTTAAAACTTGTAGCCTTTAATTTCTACTAAGTTCTAAAATTTAAGAAATTCAATATTTTAAAGACTATAGTATTTACTTTTATAGTGTTTTTTGAAAAATAGTGAAATCTCACTTTTTAAAGCCTATAACCTTTAGTTTCTACTAAGTTTTAAAAATTTTGTAATTCAATATTGTAAAGGCTATAATCTTAACTTTTATAGTAATTTTAGAAAAATAGTGAAATATCACTTTTTAAAGCCTATAGCATTCAATTTCTACCAAGTTTAAAAAGTTATGAAATTCAATATTTTAAAGACTATAGTCTTTATTTTTATAGAGTTTTTAGAAAAATAGTGAAATCTCAGTTTTTAAAGTATATTGGATTCAATTTCTTCTAATTTATAAAATTTAAGTAATTCAATATTTTAAAGGTAATAGTATTCACTTTTATAGTGTTTTTAGAAAAATAGTGAAATCTCACTTTTTAAAGCCTATAGACTTCAATTTCTACTAAGTTCTTAATTTTAAGAAATTCAATATTTTAAAGACTATATTCTTTACTTTTATAGTATTTCTAAAAAAATAGTAAAATCAAAGTTTTTAAAGTCTATAGATAGGCTTCAATTTCTACTAATTTATAAAATTTAAGTAATTCAATATTTTAAAGGCTATAATCTTCACTTTTATAGTGTTTTTAGAAAAATATTGAAATTCCACTTTTTAAAGGCTATAGCCTTCAATTTCTACTAAGTTCTTAAATTGAAGAAATTCAATATTTTAAAGACTATTGTCTTTACTTTTATAGTATTTTTAGAAAAATAGTGAAATCTCACTTTTTAAAGTCTATAGCCTTCAATTTCTAGTAAGTTTTATAATTTTGATCATTCAACATTTTAAAAGCTATAGTCTCCAATTTGTAGTATATCTACAAAAATCATGTAATTTCATAGTTTAAAGTTTGTAGTCTTTGTTTTAAAGTGTTTCTAGAAAATTAAAAAATCTCAAAGTTTAAAGCCTATAATCTTCAATTTGTAATATATATAAAAAAAAATTGTAATTTCATAATTTTATAATACTAATACTAGTACTATTGGACTCTTCCCTTTTATTTTCAAAGAAATCGTTCACGCTTGTATAATGATGTAATTTATGGGTGGGTGATGATCATGATTTATGAGAGTGGGAAATGAATAATAGAATCGATCGAAGTAGACAAAGACACTCACACTCACACTCTACCAAGCCAAGCCACGTAAAATATACAGCTAACGTTGCTTTGCTATGTTGTCACACTTTGACAAGTAACAACAACTTCCCCAATTTGTCATCCTAATCAGTATAGAAATAACCATCTTGGATCATTCATTCATTCACCATTCATAACTCTCAACCGTCTTCAACATTTCCCGTAATTGCTTCTACCCCACCAAATTTAATCCTTTTTTTTTTCATTTATTTTTCGATACTAGTAAAGTAACCTTGGGGCCACCGATAGTAACAGTTAAATTAAGAAAAATATTCTTTTAACATAAAAAATAATATAGCAATTTGAACATCTTACTTACTATTATATAAGAGTAATGATATTGGTACATGCCAAATGGTATGTATAGCATATATATGTTTGGATCTAAGAATGGAAAAAAGAAGTGTAAGTGGTGAAGTGATGTCACATTAAAATTCAAAGGTGATGAAATGAGTGGAGAATGTCATTATTGATTATATAATGTGAAATGAATGCATCATCCACCGTTAGATATCTAAATAAAATTAAATGCGGCTTGTGCTATGATGATTGTGAGCGTTTGATCAAGATCAGAAGCATCAAATTCATAACTCAAGTTTGATTAGTTGAAGTACTATTTAACCAACAAAATTACAAAACCCCAAAAATTCATTAAAGGTCCCTTAGGTATATTTTATTTCATTAGGACATGAATCATGGGGCTATTGTTATTTAAGAAGTAGCAGAGAGAGCAGTGGAAGTAGGTCAGTGACCTTTAGTGAGTGGAGAGGAGAGTGAGGAAAAGAAAGAATGGCTCCCAAAGCTTTGATCTTTTTGGGTTTGCTATCCATCTGTTCAGCATTATTGTGGCAGAGTCACTCTGCTTTTGCAGAGGAAGAGCAAGGGCAAGATGGTGCTGGCCTTGTTATGAACTTTTACAAGGAGACATGTCCTCAGGCTGAAGACATCATCAAAGAGCAGGTCAAGCTTCTGTACAAGCGCCACAAGAACACTGCTTTTTCATGGCTCAGGAACATTTTCCATGATTGTGCTGTGCAGGTATAGTATACTATACTATAGTATTAGCCACTACATATATTATATACCACTGCTTTTAATTTCCATTTAATTAATTTGTGTTGTGTTCTTAGACTTTGTTTAATGTGATGATGTTGTGAATGAGAGCAGAGCTGTGATGCTTCACTGCTGTTGGACTCGACAAGGAGGACCTTGTCGGAGAAGGAGACAGACAGGAGCTTTGGGCTGAGGAACTTCAGATACATTGAGACCATCAAGGAAGCTGTGGAGAGGGAGTGTCCTGGTGTTGTTTCCTGTGCTGATATCCTTGTCCTTTCCGCCAGAGATGGCATTGTTGCGGTACTCTGATTTCGTTGCTAGATAGATAGAGCTCTTATTATGTGCCTATATATATATATATGTGTGTGTGTATGTATATCCATGTCTGGGTCTAAGCACAGGATCTGTTTGCAGCTAGGAGGACCTCACATCCCTCTGAAGACAGGGAGAAGGGATGGGAGAAGGAGCAGAGCAGATGTGGTGGAGGAGTACCTACCAGACCACAATGAGTCCATTTCTGCTGTTCTTGACAAGTTCGGTGCCATCGGAATTGACACCCCCGGCGTCGTTGCTTTGCTTGGTACTCTACTCTACTATACTATACACTAAACACTCGATCCATAGCTCTCTGTTATTTTTTTATTCCACTTTTGGTACATAAAAAATGGTAGATCTACTCTTAAAAAAGCATGTGTGAGATTTCTCATACACTCACTCACTCACGGACTCATCCATCATTATATATCCTGATTAAAAATAGGAACAAAAGAAAAAGCTGGTTCATTCTCATAATAGTGTGCCACATACCTCTTTTTATGAATACAAAAGGAAAAAAAGAATTTCTCGTACACTCACGGACTCATCCATCATAATGGCCATGGTTCAGAAAAAAAGGACATGCACATGGGCGCATGAAGGCTGACACATAATAAATAAATATACAAATGGCCCACATGAGTCATCTAACATGCATACACATACATACATACATACATACATGATTAGCATTGTGGCTTATTAATGAAATCTTAATTAATTATGTTTAATTATATTATATACATAGGAGCACACAGTGTTGGGAGAACACACTGTGTGAAGTTGGTGCACCGGCTATACCCAGAGGTAGACCCAGCACTGAACCCAGAGCATGTGCCCCACATGCTGAAGAAGTGCCCTGATGCGATCCCAGACCCAAAGGCAGTGCAGTATGTTAGAAACGACCGCGGGACTCCAATGATTCTCGACAACAACTACTACAGGAACATCCTCGACAACAAGGGCCTCCTCATCGTTGATCACCAGCTGGCCACTGACAAGAGGACAAAGCCCTATGTCAAGAAGATGGCCAAGAGCCAGGACTATTTCTTCAACCACTTCTCCAGAGCCATCACCATTCTCTCTGAGAACAACCCTCTCACCGGCACCAAGGGTGAGATCAGAAAGCAGTGCAACCTTGCCAACAAGCACCACGACGAGCCTTGATCAATGCATGTAGAAAGTAGAAATAAGCTCATCAGGTGGTATGATCCCCTATATATGTTTAGATGGTGGTGTGGAGCAGAGCAGAGCAGGGCAGGGGAGGACTTAATTAAATTAGTTATTATGCTTTGGTTTGAATCTTGTGATGATATGATGTTGTTTTTCTTTTCTTATTGAATAAGGGATAGTGCTGAGTAGGTAGGCAATGTTAAAGGTGTATGTCATCATGTTAATTAATTAATGTATGCATGTGAAGGCTGTTGTGGATGGTATGTATGTATGTATGTGATGGTGCATGGATGTATGGCAGTGATCATAATTTGCTATCATATGATATGATATGATATGAGGCTTTGTTCTTTTATTAACCGCAAATTATAACAATGCATAGTCAGCATTGTGGATAAGGACGAATTTAAAGACCGAGAAGCAAAAGAAAAAGGCAACAAGATTCTTCTCAAGATATATAAAATGGAACAAGTTGCTCACAAATGCATCAGAACCAATGCCTTGAAATTAGCCTACGAAAAAAGGGCACCAGATTTTGAAATTAATCTGATAATTTTCATCTGATCTGACGGATTAATTAGCAAGCGGCTTAAGCAAAGAGTAGTAGGTAGGTAGGATTGATTATGGAGTAAATAATTGCTAGTGGATATGAAAAGGGGGTCTAGGTTCTAGACAACACGTGGCCCATAGGACAAGAGTGTGTGGACCAAACCAATGGTTTGAGTAAAGAATCTTCCTACACACAACAGAGAGAGAGAGAGCGGTACTACTCTTGTATTCATTTCATGGAGAGTGACATGAGCGATAATGTGCAAGACAAGAAAAGAGAGAGAGAAAATGCCAAAAAAAGATCAGATCAGCAAGGTTCAGCTGGCATGTTCCCATCAATGGCCTTCCATGTTTTCGCTCCAAAAACTGCAACAATTTCCGAATTGGAATATGTTCAAGGGTAAAGAGCTCTCTCACTTGTATGGCTCTATACTCTAAGATTAACTACTTAGATTAGATAGCATCATCTGATATAATATGAAACTCGATTGAGAAATACTTCTTTGGTACAAAATAAAATTGACGAATAATATGAACCAGCTTTTGATCCATTACCATCCCTTTATATCTGATTTCTCTTTAATGAAAAAACAATATTACATCACACAAAAATCAAAATGCATTCATGCTGAATAGCTTGTTTTATGTTCAGAACTAAATAGCTTTGTTCAACAGGGTGAAAATGGTTTGAGATGACAAAACAGTACATTTGAATAAAATGGGTGCGGCCCAAAATGTTAATGGCCCAATACAACTTATTGGCCCATATTTATAGAATATAGGGCAAAAGCCTACAGCAAGAAGCTTTCATAGCTCAGTTGGTTAGAGCACCCGTTTAGTAAGCGGGAGGTCTTGAGTTCGACTCTCAATGGAAGCAATTTCTTTGAGAAACTTTTTACCAACTATCTCTATGGAGAAATGGAGTCAGTCCAGTAAATTTCTGTGTCTCAGTCCTAAGTGTTCCATGCTAGGGCCCTATTCATCCTGTTTTTGTTTGATAAAACTTTCAAAGTACTCTCTATCAATTGCAATGCAAAGCATCAACATTTGATTTGTCAGAAATAGAGCAGGATTTTCATTTATAACCCACAAGGAAATGATACAAAAATTCCAAGTACATCATATATATTCCATGATCAGACATTTAAGTTTGAGTAGCAAGCTGCATATAAAAGCTACCTGTGAGTGATTATCATATTCCAAGTACATCATTTGTGGCTTGTTTGTCATTGCTTTTTCTCGGTGCCTCCTGAACTGCTGCTATCAGAGTGGCTGTCACTATCTTGTGGGGCTGCTATATCATTCTTTCCACTGCCTTCTAACAACTTTGGCAAGGAGGAACTGCATGTGGGGTGATTAGTGTGGTAAGGCTGTGTATGGAATGACATGTAACTTGCAGCAGAAGGAAAAGAGTGGTATCCATATGTGGAAGGATGATAGGGTCCATGAAGAAATGCATTTGGGGGAGGCCAATACATCACAGGTACAAAAGTACTTGCTGCCTGTGGTGGTGGAACCATGCCATATGAACCATGGTGGACATTAGAACAAGGAGGAGCAAGAGCTTCATTTGGCATGTGAGAAGTATCTTTGGAAATTTGAGAGGGCATGGAATGGAATGCTGCCATTGCATATGTATGAGGAGGAGTGGAGTAACCAGTTAGACCAAATTGAGTAGCAGGTGCTGAATTTATTGGTGTGGATTGTTGACATGGGGTCTTCTGAGACTTGGTGATGGCATTACTTTGCTTTCTCCCCCTGGATTTTGCAGGATGTGTCTTTTTAGTTAAACTCTGAGGATTCTGAGTACCCTGTTAGATCATGACAAAATGATGACCAGTTTGGCACCAAAAAGAAAAAAGAAAGTGTCACATTTAGATTGAACCAAAGCTGTTCTATATATATGTTACATACAATGTATGACAACTATAATTGGAGTTTTCTTACATTGTCAGATGAAATTGGATGTGGAAGAAACAACTCCTCTCCTTCTGCATCCTCATCAGTCCTGTGATAGAAACTAACTTGTTAGATGAAGAAAGACTCTTACTATAGTATTCACTAGCTTCAAACATAATAGCATGACAATAATTTGATAAACCTGTAATATTTCTGAAGCAGGTCTAAGCTCCGGTATTTGGTTTCTCTCTGAACTAGATCATCAGGAAATCCTGCCATAAACAGAAGTGTGATGCCCAATGCCTTGAAGAAAAAGCTTCCACTTCGAATATGAAACAGCATTGCCATTCGGCACATAAGCGGCCCAAATGACTTCAGTTTGTTTCTTCCCATCCGCTGCCTCACATATCTGTGATATTCAATCCAGAAAGATATTACTCCATTCTGAAGTCTAAAACTCAAGATGAGAGTTTCTTTTCATTCAGACCAAAACTTACTCATTTTGAGGAAGATTCCTAGTCCTTCCACCATACTTAATGCACAAGAACAAGCATGATGGACAACTAGAATCAGATGGACGCATGGCTTTTTCTTCTTCAAGTATCTGGACAGGACATAATACCGGGTTTTGTCGATTCGGATAAAAAACTTTCCTCCTAACACCGGGATTCTCATATAAAACGTGTTCCTGCACAGAATTAAAAAGAACAACCATTGCAGTTATAGATTATAAACATTTGTTCCCAAATTTAAGAGTTAAAAGTTAAAGTTTGCAAGGTCAATCATATACCCCAGGGCTTGTAGGAGACACATATGGCTCTCCTTTCTTCAAAATGCTAAAATGGTTGAAGCTTAACTCGTGCATATCTTCACAGCCATGTCTTATGCCAAGGGATGCAAAAACTATGATTTTCCTCATAGTGTGGGACTGAGCATTGTTTTGTAGAAGGGCTTCAGACTCAATTATCCTTTTAACTTCTTTTGGGCAAAAAGCAACCTTCAGAGGCTTCCTATTCTGTGTTTTATGTATAGATCCTGAAGAAGGGACTTCAAACGGTGCCGTCTCGGATAGTGGATCAAGTATGTAACTTGTCTTTTGATCTTCTTGTTTCACAATAGCAGCCCGATCATCTCCATGGTCAGAAAACCTTTCCATGCATGCTACATTTGATCTCTCATGATCAATATGCTCAGCAGGGTAGCCTTTGTGTGCATTAAAGGTTTCAGTTATGCCATCAATTTCATCATCACTATCTGTTTCTTTGAAATCTGCAACAGATTCAGAGTCTTTAAATCTTTCTTGGTACAATGTTTGGCCATCATCCATGCTCATCCAATTAATCAAGCGATTTGCTAAACTAATCTCCTTAGGAACAATGCCTTCAGCATCAGGCTTGTTCTGGGAAACCATTTGACCTTTCACAGTATTCTTTTTCTCTTCTTCATCAGCCACCTGTTCTATCTTCTGCCTTTTGAATTTCTTTAGGGTTCTTGCAACTGCATGCTGATGATTTGCCTGACATCAAGGAGTCATTTTCATCAACAAATCTTAGTAATGATTGCTTCAAATATATGAATTACAAATATTCAGACCATTCGATAGCTTATCATAGTGCCTGAATCTATAGCAACTGCAAGACTTCGGTTTTTGCAAATAAACATTGGAAATAAAAGTATCAAGGAATAATTTAACATAAAGAATCATCCACTTATCCTGTCCTGTTTGTAGCCATAACTGCCTCATAGTATCTAATGGGCTTAACTAACAAACTAAGTGATCCACTAATTAATTGGATCGTAACAGAGTTTAAGCAATGGTAGTTAGATTTTGCCATGTAATATGCATAGGAGATAGATGCATAAGCTTACATGCTGGATCATATAATTCTAAACCATAAATAGTATGTAAGCAGAAGTAGAGATGAAAAAGTAATCGTACTTGAGTTTCCATGTTTCTTTCTCTTATCTGTGCTTCGAGCATTGATATTCTCTCCATGAGGTCCTTATTCCTCTGCCTTTCCCTTTCTAACTCGGCTGAAATCTCAGCAACAACATTGGCATTATCTCCCTTCACTTCTTGTTCTATAACACACAATGCTGAGGCATTGACCAAGGTAGCACATGATTGAAGTTCCACCATTGGAAGTCGAACGGACTATTTATCTGAAAATCTTTGGTTGTGGACTCAAAATTTCATAAGATGAGATATATACTCTTTAATCAAACATTCAATTAAATGTTTCCAATAACAAAATCTTCACTTGACCGAATAGCTGTAAAGAACTAATACGATAGGTAATAAGAGTTAGTTGTTGACTCAACTTGGCATGAAAAATGGGTCATTTGAATGTCAAAAAAACACTGGAAAACAGAAAAGTGCAGTGTGAGGTGAAGGCAACAAGTCAAACAGCAGAAATGCTAACTTAACTTTGATGATATTGAGAAGAGACTAAGGCATTAATGGAAAGAAACGTACCGTGATTCTCAAATGCCAGGCAATATAGGAAGAGATCTTTATGGTGTTGAGGTTTGATTGATTGATGCATATCATTCGGAATTTTATAAGACAAAAAGAAACAGAGAAGAGAAGGGCGGGAGGTGAGGCAAGGCATGCATTAGCAATAGCATTAACCACGTGCGATTCTCTCTCTCTCTTTTCATTGTATTCCGGGCCACACTTTTGCTCTTAGCTTCAGATTGTAGAAAAAGAGGTTGCTTTTTCATGTGTATTATGTTTCTACAAACTCCCTCAAAAATTAAATTCAACAGGTGGTTCTTTTTCAGATTTCTTCAAAGTTGTTTTTATTAATTATTTGTTTTGGACTTCTTGGTTCAAAATTAATCAAAGGGCACTACAACAAGTCACATGATAGAATAAATGGCACTCATATGGGAGCGGACACACCTTTGGCACTTGTTAATACCAACAGTGATAATTAACCAAACCAACCATTGCTTGCATTGTCTTGTTGTTTAACAGCATCATAGGAGTATCCGAGGCACGCTTCACACATATTATTATTGTAAGTCTACAACCATATTGGAAACTATTTTGATTGCCATTAATTAATAATAATTATAAGATACAAAAACATATCCAAAGCAAGTTTTTATTTATTATGATTTGTAGAAAGGAGGAGATGAATAAGGTTTCTGTCTTGATCAGAGAGTTTATGAAACGCCTTTTCCCAAATATAGATATAAAGAAAGGGTGTGCACACGTGCATATACATACTATACTATACTTGGTGGGATGCATAAACACAAAAGACAGTATAAAAAAACAAGCTCACGTGGATTAGTAACCTAAATGGCTGTCCTAATACAATTGATGTCAGGGGAATATGAAGATAAAACCTTGGATACCTTGTAACTAGTATTAAACTAACCTCATCTTTGCTCAGGCATTGCATTGCATTACTCTTTTCACAACAATCAGAGTGCTCTTTGATTATTCTTAGGCATTGTTGCCTGCCAGTTTATTTAAACGTGGAATCTCGAACCCACATTGTGTTCTAAGGTTATTAAGGGATATTTATATTATTAAAATAAAATAAAAAACTCTTGTGATTATCTTGATTCACTGCATTTCATGTTTCTAAGCAAAACTGCTGCATTTTCCTGTCTCAAGTTCATTAGCTTTTGTATTGGATGGTACTTAATAAACTCTCACCACATATCAATTGCCTATTTAGGTTTATTGGCTTTTTGAAAAGCCATCCTAAATATCGATTTAGAAAGAATCAGGCTTATTTGTATTTTGATTCATGAGATGAGGATGAATCAAGATTATAGCTCATGATTAGTTTTTCATTAAGATTAAGAATGAAATCATAATCGAGGAGTAGATTGGTAAGTGTTAAGGAAATCATTAAGATTAGATTGTTATGGTTTAAAACATAACAAATTAAATTAAGAAGAACTTGAGAAAAAAAGTATAGATGACCAAATTACTACTCATTTTGCCGAAAATTTAAGCTTGCATATAAGTTAAGGAAATCATTTCCCTCCCCTGAATGCTCATTTCTCTTCATATGATAGCATAGTTAAGTTAACATTCTAATATGAAAATTCAGGCTTCAATCTGCATGACACTCAAAATGTGACACCAGGAAATAACATGTACACAGAAGTACAACAGAACAACACTTCAAGCAATCCATCCTTAGCATACAGGCACAATACCAACCTTGTATGAAGATGGGGAGTGGGAAGAACTTCAAAGAAATCACCAACCCATGACGTGCACGGTTACACTCTCTATGCAACAACACTTCTTGCCGAACCAATCGGTGTCCCTGATGAATCATCCGAGCTTGTAAACTAGACTGCATTGAATCGATTTAGAGCAGTGGTTGTCCCTGTTGTGGCATTCCACTTCTCATCATTGCACAGAACTCCTCATAGTTTATTCTCCCGTCCTGTTAGTTTAAGTAAGAATCATTAGTAACAATATCAATATTCTGCAATAGATCAGTTTCCGTTAATAAATTAGAGGCAACTTACATTATCTGCATCCACCTCAGATATTATTTCTTTTATTGTTGCTTCATCACCCATTCCATGCTGAGTCATGGCACTCTCCAATTCATCTCTAGTAATATACCTGTCCATGAATTTAAAGCAGCCAAGTTGTTATTCTCAGCAATAATTTTTATTATCACAACAAGTTCAGCTATTATTGAACTCTTCATACAGTTGATTAGTAATTCACTTCTTAAATCAATCAACTAAGTATGCCCCTGAATTGATTAATTCAAAAATAAATCTAATTCCAGAACAAAAATTGTTTGAAATCAATTGCAATATGGGTAACATTAAGTTTCCAGTCCTGCACTCACCCACTGTTATCCTTATCAAAATACTGGAATGCTTTGTAAAGGTGTTCATCCCGTTCAAGTCTGTGCCTATGCATTGTAGCTGAGATGAATTCAATATAGTCAATTGACCCATTCCCGTCAACATCAGCCTGAAAAAATATCATAGATAAGTACAAGAATGCTTGCTGAAGATGAGATATGAAAGAGAGACACATGTCCAACAAGTCAAGTTCTTGGCAGGGTTGTAGGTTCTTTCACTACTTACAGCTTCCATGAGTTGCTTCACTTCAGACTCTGACAGTCGCGATCCAATTCGAGCCAAGCCTGTCTTCAGTTCTTCATAGGTGATGGTGCCACTGTTGTCGGTGTCCATATTTGCAAACATTGCTTTGAGACCTTTAATCTCTTCTTCTGACAGAGTTTCAGCAATCACCTAAAGAAAATTTCTACTAGCATTAGCAATCAAAGATAATTCAATGAAGAAACAAGCAGAATCTTGTAACATAAAATTGATGATGCTAAAATTTCCAAGGGCTTATGGAACAGGCATTATTAACTAGCTAGTTTCAAGTGAAATCACCGGATGCTCGTATAGAATATCGAACAAACAAGAGTACTTGCAAAATAGGCCCAGGTTGACAACTGCAATCAAAAGAGAAATTGGGTCTCCTCAACAATCTTAAGGACCATACCTTCAATGCAAGCTTCTTGAGCTTATTCATTGCCCTGAATTGTTTCATTCTAGACAGAACTGCACTATCAATTGGTTTATCAGATGCCTCTCCACCTTCTCTCATCCAAGGGTGTTCTAACCAAAAAGGTTATCAAACATAGTTAGGTTAGAGAAGTTCAATTTAAAAGTTAGAGAAAACAGTGCCAATGCAAATGAATGATGATATATTTTGTAGTTGATTATAATCAATTAGAGACAGACTACTTGATAAAAGATTGAAGTTACTTGAGCCAAAATTGAAACAGTTGTGAAATACCAAGGACTTGAGCAGAAGTGATACGCTTCTTTGGATCCTGTGTCAACATCTTCCTGACTAGATCTTTAGCACTGTCTGATATTGATGGCCATGGATCACTTACAAAGTCAATCTCACCTTCCAATATGGCATTGAATATTCCCTTTTCAGTTTCTGCAGAAGAACATATTCTTAGTCTCTTACTTACACCATTGTACATTGAAGAGTTAGTTTGTAATTTGTATATGTAAATAAGAAACTAAGCCATAAAGTGCCAAACTAGAATTTGGCCTTACCATCCCAAAAAGGTGGAACTCCACTCAGGAGAATATACAATATGATGCCAGCACTCCAAATATCTATTTCCTTGCCATAACTACGGCGCAATACCTCAGGAGCAACATAGTAAGCACTGCCCACCATATCACGGTAAACCTTCCCTGAAACGAAAATTCAATAGAATATGCACTTCAATACTATCAATGTACTAAACCCCATAAGTGCAGACCTTAAGCTTATACCTTCTTCGATGAAGACAGAGAGTCCAAAATCAGTTGCTTTGAGAGTTGCTCCTTCATCCTTGCTCGAAAGCAAGAAATTCTCAGGCTTCAGATCCCTGTGCATTACCCCCATAAAGTGGCAAATGTGCACAACATTCACAGCGGCTCTGCAAATTGATGCAGCTGCTCTCTCAGAATAGTGACCCTCCGCAATGATTCGATCGAATAGCTCCCCGCCAGCACAGAGTTCCATGACAAGGTGCACCGAGTACCTGTCCTCAAAAGCACCCTTGAATTCCACAATGTTGGGTTGCCCAGACAAATGCTGCATGATCTGAATCTCCCTCTTCATATCTTCCCTGTCAGCTTTGGACACGAGCTTCCTCTTCAAGATGGATTTGCACGCATAACTCTGCCCACTGGAATTCTCAGTGCAGAGATAAGTAATCCCAAATTGCCCTCTGCCCAATTCTTTTCCCAAAGTATAGTACTTCTTGATATCTTCAAAGGGTTTTCCCAGAATGGTGGTTGGATCAGCCTTTTTCTCTGCCCTCACATTCTGAGGAGGAGATGGTTTTGGTTGGGTCCCGATTGGAGCCTGTGACTGTGGCTTGGGTGCTGATGAATGAACATGCGCAGCAGAAGGTGGCTGAACAGTGTTGTACCTTTGATGGGTTTCAACAGAAGAGCCAGTGTCGTTTGATGATCCATGACCAAAAAGTTCTTGCCTTTGTTTCTTCTGCTTGCTACCGTTACACCCCATTCTCTTGTCGATTACAAGGATAGTAAGAGAAAAGATGAAAACAGAGAATTTGGGAGTTCAATTTTGAACAAGAAGGATGAGAAAATCAAATCCCAGATCAAGTAGCTAGCAAAGCCCACACTGTTTCTGTGGGTAGGGAAGATAGTGTTCTGCAAGATGAAACATGTACTCTGATTAAATAAATAAATAAATAAATAAAAGGTAGTGCAAGATTTCAGGGAAATAATTTTATTTTATTTTTTTAAGTTGATTACAGATCATTCTGGCTATTTTTCACTGCAGCTGTTTGAACTTTGAGACATTTCATTTAATTAATTAATATATAACTATATAGTGAAATTCAAATTTGTCTCCATTGAGTTCTACACAATAATAATTAGTTCTACACATGTTAATTAGTATATTCTTTTTTTCTAGTAATTGAGTGTATAAATGTCAACTTTTTAAGTCCACAAAATGGTTAAGCTGTAAAGTGTACTGTACCAATTCACGATTAAGTAATAGACTAAGCTTAGCACTATCGCTAGCTACTAATTCCTCAGTGCCTACTAGTTACGACTTACGAAAGACGCATATTTCGTTTATTTTTGGATATAGTCTTAAAATATGATTTAGGTACAATTTTCATTAAATTTTTGCCCAAATTATTTCGAAATATCTAACAAAATTGGACAAAAACTCAAATATATATATACACGTCAATTCTTAGTGAAAACGAAAAAGAAACACAGGGAGAAGTGGGAAAATATCTGTCGACAAAAGGACACCACAAATGTTAAATAATACCCAAAGATTTCGGCCAATAATATTCATATATCAATAATAGCAGTATTATTAAATATTAATATATGATGATATGATGATGCGGCTACTGGTCATAGGTCATCATTTTTATTGTTCTGGTAAGCAAGAGGGCCAAAGACCCTATAGGTCATCATTTATTTGGGTCAAAGTACGTCATTTTATATAGCTTATGGACTCTTCCAAATTTTTACAATTTTGGGCTAAAGTTGGGCCTAACAATTCTAAATCTGGCCCTAACTTTTGTTCTAGTTGTCCAAAAGCACATGACTTTCATTTATTGATCAAAGCCAGATTAAAAAGAATGAATAAAAGTTCATCAAAAAAAAAAAAGGAATGAATAAAAAATTTGTTGACAAAAAATGAAGTACAAATATAATCAGTTATTGATAACCAAAAAAGAAAAAATAGAACATTCAACAATTTATTGAATTGCATGGTTTCTTAAGTATCACTAAGCATGACTACAAGTTTGAAACCCTTGAGAAATTACGATTGAAATTATCAAGGCACTTCATTTCTTTTTTAAAAAAAAATTAATTTTTTTACATTTTTATCCGATCAAAATCTTTCAATTGTATGATATTTGAAGTAGAGGAAGAGAGAAAACATAATCATAGCTGCCGTGGCAACGCATGATTACATAACTGTGTAAAAAAATTATACGGATGAAAATTAAATTCTTAAAAAAATAGTACTATAAAATAAAAATTATAGGCTTAAAAATATTAGATCACATGACTTTTTCACAACATATAGTAGAAATTGAAGGTTATATACTTTAAAATGTGATATTTCACAATTTTTTTAATATACTATAAAATAAAGACTATAGCCTTTAAAATATTAAATCACATAGATTTTTCACGTATAATAGAAATTATAGACTATATATTTTAAAATGTGAGAATGAACAATTTTTTTAGTTGTATTATAAAATAAAGACTATAGACTTTAAACTATTGAATCACATGACATTCTCACACATAGTAGAAATTAAAGGTTATATATATACTTTAAAATATGAGATTTCACAATTTTTTGGAATATGCTACAAAATAAAGGCTATTGCCTTTAAAATATTGAATCATATGAATTTTTCACATATATTAGAAATTGAACGTTATATACTTTAAAATGTGAAATTTCACAATTTTTTGGTTGTATTATAAAATAAAGGCTTTAGGCTTTAAAATATTGACTCACATGACTTTTTCCTATAAAGTAGAAATTGAATGTTATATACTTTAAAATGTGAGATTTCACAACTTTTTTTTATTACACTATAAAATAAAGACTATAGCTTTTAAAATATTGAATCACATATATTTTTTACATATAGTAGAAATTGAAAATTATATATTTTAAAATGTGAGATTTCACAATTTTTTGGTTGTACTATAAAATATAGACTTAAGCTTTAAAATATTGAATCACATGACTTTTTCATATATAGTAGAAATCGAAGCTTATATACTTTAAAATGTGAGATTTCACAATTTTGTTTGATACACTATAAATTAAAGACTATAGATTTTAAAATATTGAATTACATAGATTTTTCACGTATAGTAGAAATTGAAGACTATATACTTTAAAATGTGAGGATACGCTATAAAATAAAAGATATAGTCTTTAAAATATTGAATCAAATAGATTTTTCATCTAAAATATAAATTAAAAATTATATACTTAATTTAAAAAATGAGATTACACATTTTTTTATTTTACTGATATTTATATAGAAGAAGTAGTGTCGCGCGTTTTCCACTTATCATTGTCATTTTTCAGCGTACGTTAATATCAGTAAAAACAGTAACTGTTGCTTGTACACAAAATTTCAACCATGGAATTTACCAAGTTAATCTATTTTATTTTATAAAATAATAATAAGGCAAAGAATCGATTCGAAGTTATGTTGCGTTTTTCTTTTTCTTTGTTGATGTGAATTATTTCCTTTAATTAATCTTGATATTTGCAAAGGCGTGTTGTTTACTAATGAATTTGTAATTAAAAAAAAAAAAAGGAAACGCATGATAATGATATTGCGTATATAATAATTATTAGAACATCGTACTATATATTATATTGACAACATGAAAATTTTGGTTCAAGTACAAAGTGAAGAAGTACAGCCATAAGAAGGAAAAGTACTTAAAATTATATCAAAGTTGGCATGCATCAGATATGGAGTTTGCAAGGTGATTCTTCTTGCTAAAGCACATACTTCACTTTTCTGATAATAAATTAATAATCTAATAACATTCGGATGAATAATAATTAATAGAGTTTAAATTTGATACACGTAAAACACTGTCATCCAATCAAAATATTTTATTTGTATAATTTTTTTAAGTAGTAAGAGAGATAACACAAAACCAAAGTTGATATGACGGTACATATTAGACAATTGTGTAAAAAAAATGTATAAAAAATTAAATACTAATTAATAATCTAAAAAAAAAAAAAGAATAATCTATTTGTTCCATTGGTCAAAGAGTTAATAAGTGCTTATCTGAATAGAAGAATAACTCATGATTGTGATATAGATTTTCAAGTGAATGGCAAAAATTATTATTATTATTATATATGATATATCTAGCTAGAAATCCATATATAAAATCGATCTCAATCAAACTTTGGCAGTGGCACCAAGATCGATGGGTGAGAATGGAAAGGCAAAGCAATGGTCCAAAACCTACAAGAGTTGTGAGCCCAACATATAGGAGTTGCGTCATTTTCATGCAAATAACAGGGTGCAACCATATTGGCCTGTCTGTCATTCAGTACTCTCTAATATATGTTACGTTGCTAACTCACCATCTTAGCTTGGACCCTAGTTAACATGCATGTATCAATCCCGTGCCACCATCCATCACTTTTCCATTTAAACCATTTCGTTTTCTTCTCTCACTCGGTGACACCCTATGTTTTTGTCCACAGATTTTTTAATTTTGACAAAGGATTTTGGACTTAAATGTGTTTATGGGAAGATTCCTCAATATGATAAGGTGTTAGTTTAAAAAATTAAAATAAATATATATAAACTTATTAGCCTGAAAGTGACACTGATAAGGGTAAAACCATCATGAAGTTTGTTTAATTTGTGAGTGAAAACAACCGAGTGATGAATTTAACCCCCAAGTGAAGTGATATTATTAATTCATATAAACAAGAACATTGTTATATCTACAATAAAAAATTAGTCAAAACAGTCAATATATTATGCATAATATATATAATATAATATGCACAACGTATATCACATGTTATGCACATCATATATCACATATTGTGCATAACATATATCACATGTTGTAAAAAAAAGATAATATTATAACATATGATATATATTGTGGATAACATGTAATATATAATACGATTAAATATGTGTATGCAAAGTAAATAAAAATAATTGGCTGATGAACACATGAATATATAGTGATAGGTAGGTACTTTGAAGGCGAAAGAGAGTACATGCATTTTGCATGGAAACAACCACGAGTCAACTAAATATTAGCAGTTACTTGCTTTTAAGCTACGTTTACTTGGGTTGGCTCGATCGGTATCTTTAACTTCCCCGGCTCATTCAGCCTTCAATTATTTCCAATTAAACTTAAAAGTGAAAACTGAAAAAAGATAGATGGTCCTGGTGCCCGGGTGGAGGGAGTGGCGCCGTGAGTTTGAGCCTCTGATTCAGAAAATAAATAAAAATTAGGCCATTGTTTCAAATAGTGGTGCGTGGGGTGGAAGTGTAAGAATGAATTTATGTGATTCTCATGATTTGCATAACAACCAACCAACCAAAGTAGCGATCAAACACTTTATTGTTATACTAGGCACTAGCTAGCTACTCCATCCATCATCTTGCGTTGAACTACGATACTAGTACCGTATGTACTCCTCTTCTTCACGCTCCTCTCGTTCGTTCTCAACCAACATTCAAACTCTATTTAATAGCCATAAACCACACCAACTAGCCAGATGTATGTGGATCAATCACACTACTTTACTTTCTGTTTGTTTGGATTTAATTGCGAGCGATCCAAAACACAGGTGGCGGACTACAAATTTATCTATCCAAAAGCAGGAACAGGATGATAGCGAGTGAGTGAGTGATTCCGTCCCTTCTCAGTTTTCAATTTCATCATCATGATCATAAATAAATTATAAATGATGGCAACTGGAGTACAATTTTTATCCAGATTCATCATCGATCGGGATTACAGTGCTCGATCTTCTTAGTCCTAGCTACATCTCGCTGCTCAGGCTCAGTCACTGGCCAGTCATCGCCCAGAAACAAAACTCACGCATCCAATTTTAACAACATAGAAAAAGAATCTAAATCTAAATATTTTTTCATTTTTAGGTTTTGTTTGTTTTTCCCCCAAAATTTTGAAATTAACCACCATCTTCAAATCTGATTAATATATAACGGTACTATCAATTCACAAACAGCGCCAACCAGCAACCACCTGAACCGGGGTGGTTCATCCGTAGAAGCCGGTCTGGCTCCAAACGGCGTCGCGGACACGCCGCATGTCACGGCCCTTCAAAGTGCGACCCACACCCTCGAAAACAGAGTTTGCCGCCATCTTGCGGCTGCGCGCCAAGTACTCGTGCGGCGGAACCATCTCCGACTCCCCGTTATTGTCGTCGTCGAAACCGTCGTCCATCTCGTGCAGCGATTCCACCGATTCCACCCGGAGTATCTTGCTCCAGTCCGGCACGTTCACCGGCGCCGACGCCGCCACGTGGTTGCGCCCCCGCGGCGACGAAACGGCGTCGTGTTGCGCACGGTACTGGTGCACGATCCTCGACGACGACGACGTAGCGGCATTACTCCCACCCGCGGGATCGTCGAAGGCCAGGGATAGCCCTCCGACGTGGCGGTGGTGATGGCGGTGGTGGTGGTCCTCCCTGCTGCGCCGGGAGGCCGCGCGTGGCTCCCACTCGCTAGATGAGACAGTGACGTGGCGGTCACGGTCATCCGTGGTGGACCAGACGTCCTCTTCCCGGAGCTCCGACGATTCGGATGCGGCGGAGGAGGTCTGGGCGTAGGATGGTCCGAGGAAGCGGTCGCTTCGGGCGGAAGTGAGTTTGCGGCCCTTGGCCATGTGACGGGGGATGGAGAGGAGGGAAGCGAAGCCAAACCAGGTGGCCAAGATGCGGTGGCAGCACCCTTACCCCTTGGAACCTGGCTTGGTTTTGGCATAAGCTTTGTGCTCGCTGCTTCATCTCTATTTATAGCGTTTTCTTTTCTCGAATTTCATTTGAATTTGAGTTTCGCCTCCATTTTCTCTGCATTTCCTCTCCTATGTCAAAATGTAATGTCTGTATATATGTACTCGCAATAACTATGGTCAAAAGCAAACACTAATTAATTAATTAATTAAATGCCTTTTTTCTTTTCAACAAATTAAATGCTCGTCGCCTATAGTGAATTGGTAGTATATCCGAAGGATTATTTGTAATTTGACAAAAGAAAAAAAAAGCTAATTTTAAATTTATTGTTGATGTTAACATTTACGTAGCATCTTATCTTTTGACTTGATGACAATATTTCTCTTAAACTCTGCTCTTTAGAGAATAAAATAAAGTTAGTAGCCAGTTATAATTTTCTTATGCAAGGATAGAGCTATCGTGTAATTTTGACGATATAAGTGTAATTGTTGGGAATTAATATAACAATAGTATTACATTACATGTATATCAATATATAGATTCATTAACCATCCATCAATCATATTATGCTATTTTGGGCCACCATTTTAAATAAAAACAAAAAAACTTACACATATCTCTCAACCGCCAATTAAAATAATATCTGATGGATACTTGATGGATAAAAATCTGATGTACGTGTATCATTTCTCATTAATATAATATGTGATGTGGTGTTCAAGCTCAACAGCGCGCGTGAGACCCCACAGTCGGATCTTATTGGATGGAGGGAAATGGGAATATGGGCACTCCGGCAAGTGATGACGTGTCTGTGCTTCTTCAATTTATCAAGCTTCCATTTTCGTCGTTGGTCGCCATAATTGCCATCTGGCCAAGGGAATTGACATCTGGAGCTTCGCCTTCGTTCATTATTTGAATAATAGAAAACAATAATTAAGTTTGTTTTAGTGGCTGTGCTACGTACAACATATATCCATCCATGTGCTCTCCACTGTAATATCACTTATTTCATAACTAATTAACAAACAGCAGATTACTTAAAATATTAATTATTTGTAAGTGGATTACAATCTCTAAAACCATTCATTATAGTCAACTACTTATACTCCCTGTATTTCAAACTGAGAAATTATACCATTCATAATGCTTGTCCATATAAAATTGCTAGCAGAATTGGTCGTCGAGCGAGGAGGTAAATATTTCAGCTTCTCATATTCCAACAAGTAAAAACTTTTACCAAATAAAAATAACATTGAAGTGACAGGTGGCCAGAACCAAAACTGAATTCATTTTTTGTTTTTCAGATACTAAAAATATAGTTAAACCAAAATTTAAGTTGATAATATCAATATTACTATTCAATATCTACTAGCTAGTGTAAACGGAGTACGTAGGTGAAATGCATCGAAGCAAGCAAGATCCTAGGTTCCACGTGGTTACTGGCGTGTTAACTATCATGTTCTGCAACCTCTTGCAACCCACCACGTGTAAGATTCCTACTCAAGTAGGCCGTGGATGCTGTCTCCATCCACGCCACGCCAGCACAGCACACAACAATAATTCTGAATAATGACTCCAAATTGAAGCATAATTGATGGTTTAGGGAGGTTGCAGGCTATGCTTAGAGCTAAACTAATCCACTTTAGTTTAAGTGCCACTAGTTTAATTAACACAAATAATGGGAATGGTGTGTGTACACAAACAAAAGCAGAGCTTCATAACACTCCTCCATCCATTTTCCAATGCCCAAATTCAGATATAGATAGATGGATAGCCACATTGAGCGGTCTACAATTCGGTCTCGGTCCGTGTGGGACCCACCTTGGTGGGACTGTCCTATTCATTCTGAAGTGAAAGCCATACAACAACAACATTATTATCAACTCCTCCATTTTATATTCTATAAAAATTTAAAAAGTATTTCCCAATCAATAGGCCCACGACGGGCCTACGGCCCAGGCCCAGTACATATTATCTCAGAAAAATCAAAACTTTACCCAAATGGCCAACAATGACGATGGTGGTTACGGATGTGCGACTTCTGGCGTTGCTTTCCAGTTCCACAGTCATCAATTCAAGGTCACTGAACTGTGACTATAACTGCCATTTTTGAATGTATTATTGTGAGTTATATCAAATTCTGTTGGGCCTTAGATTGTGAAGGATGGGCAGTGGGTGGGTCACAGGCTCAAGTTTCACCGTGACTCACATCACACGTACAGCAAGTCAAGGACCCCACAAGAAATGGTTGGATTGGCAGGGCTGGGCCCTTGGTTCGGGTCTGGCTCGAAACAGACCCATCAGACCAGTGCAACCAAACCAGAGCATCCTATGCTGTCATTTCCGGTCTCCAATATATATATGGCTATGATCATTGATCACAAATCTAATCTAATCTGTACTTGGTTTGGTAAAGTCACAAAACCACTTTGCATATATCTGTTAATGTTGCTTGCTTGCTCACAAGAGTGGGTATGTAACTGGGCCTTAGAGGTAGAGGTAGTAAATTGGAAATTATTAGGCACTGGCGGCTCATGAATTAATCATGATATATGGATGGGATGACCCATTTTGGTAAAATAAATCCCAAACCTTAGGAAAGCACAAGCACAGCAAGCGCTGCTTGTTGCTTAGCCAAACGACATACACAACTAAATTTGCAAGTGGAATATAATAATATATGGTTCATAAGCAAGACAGTACCCTAAACTTGTCCCACTATCTATTATCTATCTCAACTTTTATATTAACATAGACACTCCAGAAACTGCCACTTCTAGTGTTTAGCTGTCTCAGTCACTGCTAAATCACAATGTTATTATTATTAGACCAATCCACATACACTACCTTTTTATTACTTTTAATTTTCAGATTCAGAATCAGAATCCGACCAATTATATATATATATGCAGACAGACACCTAGTAGTCTGTGATTAATATATAAATGAGGGGAATGAAAATGTATGTATGTGCACCACAACCGAATATATATATAAAGGGCTAAATAATAAATTTGCATGTGATATATAACATGATGATGGTTTGGAGATGAGTTGGAAATACTACTTGTTAATGGACAAATTTCGATTAGATGTACATGGAATTATTAGGCACTAAATTATTATATATATATATATATATATATATATATATATATATATATATATATATATATATATATATATGTGATAGGCTATATTTAATGGAAGGAATAATTGGATCAGGACCAGCTTGAGCTAGCTAGCAATGATTGTACTGAAAGGGAAAAGGCCGGCCTAGTGTGTATCCATCTTGATTATTGATTAGGTTAACCATCTTGTTCTAGCATTGGGGTGCGTATCCTGTGTCTGTGTCTCTGTGTGTGTGTGTGCGCGCGCATAGTAGCGATAGTACCATATATAGCTTCAGAGGAGGGACAGTATCTTCACGATACCCTTGTCGGCTCCTCACCAAAATTGAATCACGATTCCTTTGTCTCATTTTCATTTCATTTTATTTGCTATTATACTTCTCAATAAACACAAACCATCCAACTATCGATGGCGGTCCACGTTCTTCCATAAAATAAAATGAGGAGCACATGCCTCTAAAGTGCACACAAAGCAAATCCCCTACACGGTGGGTATTATATCCACACTTGCGATGTTCTATCTCTGAGTTACGTTTGGAAGTGACTCTTTTCCTAATTCTGTATGTATGCTTAATTAATTCATTAATTTCACTCTACGCACGTATATCTAGTATGTAACAACTAGTATACTCTTAATTTTATATCATATGTATATATTTTACCTTCACTGGCTTCAAATTTCTTCACCTGTATCTAAACTAATTAAAGGCTGCATAAGCTTAATTAATTTGACTAGTAACGAGGTTTTCTTCTTAACTAATTTGTTCCTTCAATCTAATTTGACAGCAGATATACATTTCTATATATAGACCTATATAATTAATGAATTGCACATATGATGAGGTTTATTTACCTTTCAATAATTAATACATAGCTTGAACCAGATAGAAATTAAACGTACGAAACTTGTATGCTTGATATATCGTACATCCATCTCCATCATATATGTATATCATATATATATATATATCATCACTCTTTGAATCTCTGGATTCTATATATATTATGTGATATGTTGAATTTGGATGCTTATATCCAATAATCGACGTGCAAGATTCCAGAAGGCACCCTCTCATCATGTCTTTGATATCACAACTCACAACTAAAAATATATTGGCTATGTTCCCATCAAATGAGTGAGTCCTAACCAATGGAGTCCACCACTAACACATAGTATTGCATAAATCGTGATATGTTTTAAGCTACATAATCAAAAATCATATTTTAAAGGATATAGCTTTTAATTTATACTCTATGTAAAAAAATCAAATAATTTTATATTTTAAAATCTATAGTTTTTATTATATAGTGTTTTTAAAAAAATTAAAAAATCTCATATTTTAAAAGAAAATGTCATGTAAGTGCTTCATCAACCTCAAACATGAACATGAACAAGAACAGAGTGCTCTGTTCCAGAAAAAGCAGAGAGAGAAGTTGGAATTAATTTCAGGAACGATTATGCTACTACTTCAAAATTCATTCAAACTTTGAACTATGTGATTGCAGGTTACTCCTTTCCAATTAGCTGTACAACGAATGATTAGGAATTATTTATGCTATGCTATGCTAAAATTTGATATATACAATTAGAATAATAATAAAAATAGAAACAAGGAAAATCAGGTTACCTAGCTACTACTTTTCCACCGGATCGTTTAGTCCATTCATAAAATAAATGGAGAAAACAGCTAGCAGTGTATCAGCATTTTTCTGTTTGTTTCTAAAATCAGTTTGTGTTTAAGTGTGTAACACATAGGAGTTGAGAATAATCTAACTAAGAGATGTATGTTCAATCATGCATAAAATTTATCAGATATATACGCACTAGAAAATATTATTGGATTCTACTGGCCATGTTCTATTATATTTGCTTATAATTAAGTGGATGAAATTAATTAAGAGAAATTATTAGGTGTACAAGAGCAAAAGAATTTTTTAACTTAAATCGATCTGTTCATTGATTTTCCAACAAGAAATTAAGACATACTATTGTTGTGCACTTTTATTAGTAAATGGTTAAGCAATGAAATGGGGGAGAAAACAGAGAAGGAAGGAAAAGAGAAATGTAAAGTGTTTTTCCAAGCTTATATATATTAGAATTAGAATAATTGGGTACTGGATCTCCACATTTTGGTGTTTCACAAAGTTAAGTCTATTCTTGTTAGCAAACAATATATCTACGGTCCTCACATGGAAATTCAAAGGAGGCTTACTAAAGTTCCCAAATGGCAGGGCAGGCTAACGTTTTATTTTTATTGACCTGAATAGATTCTTCGATCTTATCCAACCATATTGGAGAGTGAAAAGAAATAAGAACTAGAAAAAATTAAGATAGTCTTATAACATTGTGCTCTTCACCTTCTGCAAAACTTATCGCTGTTTGATTGATTTTTATTTTTTGAATGAAGACTTTAGGATAGGCCCTTGAACTTGAAGTTGAATAACTTCCTACCTGGCAGTTCAGCACGCACGTGTGCTGCGAATTTACGCTTGACCGATCCTAGTATGCGTCTTAATTATTATTAGTCTTAAGTCTGCATGCGTACAAATCAAGTCTTGTCTAATTTGGTTCTCTCATATCATAATAAAAATAACATGAGGGAAACGTGCCCATGTTGTTTCTAATGACCACAATTTTATATATATATTGGATGCAGCTTCAATTCTACGCACGTTTTCGTTTCCATCAATAAAAATTACTAAAATTGTGTGTTATGTTATATACAGATATTCGTATATTGAACGGACGAATTCTCCAGAATGCGGTCAAAATTGATAACCGCTAGCTGCTAAAGAGGAAAAGATCGAATTCTTGAATTGGATAGCGTAAAAATGCATGTCCAGAAAATTGTTTCGTAGCACAGATTCACACTACTTAGCTGATTTATTTTTGTGATGGATCGGTATAAAAGATTAATTGTTGTTCGCGTGTGAAGGGATGTGTTATTTGGATTAAGAAGAAGATTGGCATTAATTTGAATTTGACAGAGGCAAGCAAAGGGTGAATGACATAGCAAATGATTTGATAGAATCAATAGTCAATACATTAATTAGAGCCGTATAAGAAAAAATAATAACTAAAAAAAGAAAAAAAAGGAAGAAAAGAAAAAAAAACAACGACAATATAGTAAAGTATGATTCATTATTACTGTGTGATGCTTATCCACAAAAGGTGACATGATGCATGCTCTCATTGGGGTCGTCCGCCAATCATTGTTAGCCAAATGTCATATGTCCATCTGAAAGGTCAAGCATTCATCTGTATATTTTATTATTATTATTATTATTATTTATGTAAGTTTCTATGAGGAATATTCCAACCGTCAAAATTGTCTACCTACCTGCAATATCTCTTCAAGCTCTGAAAATAGTATCTCAAATGTATGTATGTCTACGTAGTTCAATAATTCAAATGTTAATTAATTAATTAATTTAAGGAATCACTGAATTTTCCAGTTCCCGCATTGGAATACCGGAGTCAGTTTGGCTTATTTGAGCTTTGTTATTAAAATTTATGTATTAGTAACTTTCATCGTGTAAATAGATTCTTAATTAATTTTCTAGATGCGTGGAGCACTTTTATACGTTGATATTTTTTATTTTTTTTATAAACATGGCATGCGAGAATTCTTTCTTTCTTTTTTTTTTTCCCTTAAAATGTCGATGCATATATAAGATCCATGCATCAGCAAAGTTGAATTTAAACTCGATAATTCCTTTTCTGTGGGCTTCAAATATATATATCCATCGCTGCATGTTTCTCTTCGTTTGATCCTAAAATTTAATTTTCTTAATTATGATTACGTATGAATCTTACACCAAAACTTATTAGTGCTCTTCTTTGTTCTAACTAATACTTCAAATTTTCAAATTAACTATAAATAATAAGTATTATTAATCCTTATCAAAGATCCAGCTGTGGTATGAAACAATACAACACATTATCTCTCTTCTTCATCACCGTTATTCTCGCCGTAATGATCACTCTCGTAACTAAATTTGTTAAACAGCTTTGAATAATTTAAGAACAAACAGCGATCAAGTGCAAGAACTAACCCGTCACTGCATTTCAAGTTTTCACGGTTTGCCAATAATTAATTAATTATTAATAATAGTATTGGATCAAATATTTATATATATAAATCAATGAACATTGCTATATATACAATGAAAAAATAGACAAAACAGTCCGTATATGTTATACACAACAAATATTATATAATGTATATTTTTTTTTCGATTGATAACAAATGAACATCCAAAACAGACGGGACGATCACGAGAACAAGCATCATAAAAGAACACTCAAACACATAAGTCAAACCAAACAAACACATATATATGTTACGTGTTATAAAGAAATGTGATGTTGCAAAATAATGTTATATATGTTATGCACAATATATTATATGATTTGCATAATATGTAATATACATTATGCATATTGCATATTATATGTTGTGTATAGTTTATTGGCTATGTTGATTGATTTTTAATTATGCTAAAAGATTTTTCCTAAATTAAATGAATCAATCCTTGTCATGGATGAAAAAAAGGAAAGAGATGTGATACAAAATCGGATTATTGTGCCTTAGCTAGCTTGGGTACATTGTATATAATTAATCCAAGGAAAGACATACACACAAGTGGTTTTCAAAACAATCATCTTAGCGGTTAAACTGAACAAAAATCACACATGTTTATATCTATTTAAGAGCATATAATAAAAAAGAGCCAAACTCTCTCAATATGACATAGTATTATCTGACGTGCATAACATATATTATATGATGTAAACATTATATATCACATGTTATAAAAAAATATATAATGTTGCAATATGTGTTATACATTTTGCACAACATATCATACATTATGTGCATAATATATAATATATGTTGTACATATTGCATATTATATATTGTGCATAGTCTATCGATCATTTTAGCTAGTTTTTAATTATTCACCAAAATTTTTCGTATAATTAATTAATCAAAATAAATGAGATCCATGGGTAAGAGAGACAAATTAATTAAATTAAATGAACAAATATCCCAATAGTCCAAGATTCCTAAGGGCCTAGGAATGTTCACACTCATCATCACTACTAAAAGGTAGATAGTGCAGCATCTCTCACCCTTGCTTCAATATTTAAATTTATTAATTGATTTCATCACATACACACACAATCAATCAATCAAAGAAGATGGTGATGATAGGAGGAAATCAAATAAACCTGGTCCTACACGGAATGTGTGTATGTAGATGCACCCTAAAATGAGATTTGGTCAACAAATTGAATAAAATAAAATAAAATCAAATGAAGCAAGCTAGCCTAGCCCCTTCATTCCATTCCATTCTATTCTTCGGAGGCGCGGCTGCCATGCACATATCATATGATATGAGATGAGAGACTCGTTCCAGAGGTAGCACAAATGAGCCAGCCACCTTCGTGCGCTAATTATTAATTAATTAATATAGAATTAATAAAATTATGACTGAATTGGCAATTAACCAATTAAATTAGAGTCAAACTTTCCATAATCCATTTCTCTTACTTACATCACCCTCTCCCCTCTCATCTTCTGATCGATCTGCCCTATGTATATAAATATAAGGTAGTATCAAAACTTTTCACTTCAAAAATCTCTCATTAATTCCGTCACAAACATCATCGTCATATATCATCCTAAGCGAGCGAGTTAAATAATAAATACACATTACATACATAAGCAAGCAGAGATATTCATCATTACATTTATTAATTAATTATATATATATATATCCTAAGAGTTGAAGATAAGTTTAAGCAAGCAAGCCAGTTAATTAGGCAGCCATTTCAGTTCGTCCCGTGCATTAATTGTTCATCAATTCTCTGCAACAAAGCATATATTTATACATATATATTATGGGAAACGACTGTTGTAGGGCTGCACCATCGTCAATGGAATGGGGCGGCGAGAATTGGGATTATTTGAAATCAAATAATGATGACAATAATAATAAGACAAAGAAGATGAAGAAGAAGATGATGAGAGCATCAAACAAGGTGTTTAATGAGGAGGAGGGTCACACAAGTAGTCTGAGTGTGGGGAAGGCACAGAAGGATTCCAATATTAATATTGGGATTGGGGGGACGGCGACGACGGTGAAGATAAGGATTTCAAAGAAAGAGCTGAAGGAGTTGCTTGGTGGTGGTGAATCTACTACTAGCACTAGTGGAATCATACTACTAGAGGAGAAGCAGAAGCAGCAGCAGCGAGTAATTGGGCGACGAGCATCTGCAGAACAAGTCCTTCTTCGATTGCTAAAGGAGGCCAGCACCAGCACAGATCATCATCATCATCACACACCCTGGAAGCCCGTCCTTGACACTATTCCTGAGGTTAACTAACTAACTCATCTACATATCGATCCTAAAAAAACAATCAAGTTATTTTCACATTCAGAACTCAGGAGTATTATGCAAGCTGGAGGATGTTCCATTCATTATTATTTGTGCCTATCATAGCTAATGCTCACACATAATTAATTAATGGATGTCCCAATATATATCATGCATCTATCCATCCATCTATCGTAGAATAGTGGCGCTCAAGAGCACTTCTCATCTATCTCTCTTCTAGTATACATACATACATATTTCAGATAGATAGTTTCTCTCTTTCTTTCTTCTTCATTTTTCTACTTAATTAGCTTGTACAAAATATACTCTGCATTTTTTGGGAACGTCATTGTGTATATTTATTTACTCTGCTGCTTTCATGTAATCAATTAAGATAGAGGTTTTGGAAAAGTAATTGTGTATATTTATTTATTAATTGGTTCTGCCCGCCAGTGATGTGAATTTTATCCATTTTTTATGATTCAATCCGTTATATATATACTATACTATATATCAAGTTATAATAAATTTACAAGCTAGACTATATAGCAGTACATATACTACTCCTCTTCTCCTTCCTGAGATCATATATATATATATATAATTAAAAGAGACCATATCAAAGATGTTTCGTGCACTATACATACTGCTATTCATGAATCACGACACCAACATACCTTTCGATGTTTTCAGAAGCACCTAGCTTCTATTTGGAAGGAGGAGCTAGCGAGGAGGATAGATATTATATTATATATAATGACCACCCCTTCCTTTAATTTATTGATTGTTTCTTTTTCATTTAAAGTACAAATAAATACATTCTCTTCCTTTGTGTTTGTGGTGATCAAGGACAAGATCAAATCATATATCCATCTATCTATCCTTCCTTGTTAATTTGGCTCAATTACCAGCTGAGTCAACTTCACTAGTAAAAAGTAAAAACAAAAATAATATGGAACGAGCTAGCGATTATGTATTGGACCATAGATTCCACAAAAAGTTCTTACTTCTCAGGAATATATACATACAATCATGTGGGCCATTCTTTTGCTTTGCCTTTTCAGTCTCACTCCATTTTTATTAAGAGCCAGAAACATAAGTATCAATAGTTATAGCAAACGGGTAACCTTTTTTTTTCGTTGGAATGGGTCTATCTAACTAATATTTACTTCTTGTTGGTATGAATTATCTAAGTTAACTTGCTTAGAATCGAAAATAAAAAGCAACAAGTTGATTACCTCAGGAACAAAGTCAACTGATAAGTTAATACATCCTATCCCACCGTCACAATTATCAAATACAACTGGATTGCATTGCCTTAGTCAACTGATAAGGAATTGGATGAAAAATACTAACATGACAATGATGCATACATTCATTCATTCCTGCAAGCATTTGCATTTACCAATGAGCTTCTCTGTTGTTCTGTTCAGTTCAGTCCAGTTCATGGATGTATATATATATATAACCCTACAAAACATCAATGAATCCAAATTATATATACTTCCCACGCACACAGCAACTACATGTAAAGAACCACTGTGATGAGACTATATACCCTTGATCCTTTCTGCTGAACCTCAAAGTCACTTAATTAAGATTCAACATCTATCAACTTTAGTCAAGTCAACAGGATAGGTTGGTATGGATCCGATTGTGGATATCTTCTTTTAAAATGGGGGCAATTTGCGCAGGATGTAGAGGACTAAAGCTGATGGTAGGGCCTCATCCAGTCCAGCTGTATTTTGAAAATTGCGAGATGCCAAGAAACCAAAACTCTGGTGGCAATCAAATCCAAAACAGGACCATCAAGAGATTCATCTAAATTCAGTGCAGATACAAAACCGGACCCTGCATGTATAGTGCCATACTGTTTTAAGAAGAGACTACATTTACGGCACAAATAATTGCATGACGATGCAAATGTAAAAACTCATTCTTTCCCATCATTCGCTCGCTTCTGCAGTAAATCACCATTCAAATTTTACGAAGGAAAGCTAGACACCACAAAGACAGATCAAGAAAAGGACATGCAACTTACAAGAGATTAGATAAAATCAAGAATATGAAATCAAACTAATCAAAAATTTTAAGCAGAAACTAAGATAAAGCAATCAAATTTAATTTATAGACTCGAAACTAACTATACCTATTGCTTCTCATCAAGGATGCTTGTGCGTTCCAACCAAAATGCTGATCCAATTATATCACAGTGTTCTACAATGACCCTTCCGAAACTTTCAGTGGACTTTCCATTTTGCTGATGGATGAGACAACTGTCTACCCTGTCCCAGAAAACAGAGGATCCTTGTCGGAAAATGGCTGGTAATTTATTGTAATCAATAGCCAACTCTTCAATTTTCTTCTGCAACTGAGCACCCTTCAAGCTTTGTTGGGCTTCCCTTTTGCTTTTTCCAGATGCAACAAGCTTCCAGAAACACGAGTTGTACTGATTGTTGATGTGGCAATCCACTTGTCTCCATGAAAGATAGTCTCTTAGAATCTCTGTTGATGGATAGCACACTGCTCGTCCATCGAAAGAGGGAGGGTACTTCAACTCACTCTGTGGAAAGAAATCTTTCCATTTCATCACATAAGTGGATGTGAAGAATGACACAATAGCAGAAACGATTTTACTAGATCTTCTTTGAAAAAGATCAGTGGTTTTCTTGAGAATAAAGCTATATTCATCACTAACCCCATAGGCAAAGACTATATCCCGAGGAAACTCTTCTAACACAGCCACCGCACAAACATTCATCAAGTTAAGGGCTCTCTCATCATTTGGCTTCACAAATTCATGTATCTCTGAGAATCTGTGGAAGTGGCATCCATCTAGTCGAACAACAATCCACGTAGATGGCATCAACTTGCTATCAAATTCAAAGGACCTCACATATTCTGGTTTCACATTGTCAATCTCTTCGGCAAAACCACCAAGCTCTTTCAAAAGAACAGTCTGGTCATTCCAAAATCTTCTACCTGCTATCTTCTTCGAACGCACTGTAATTATCTTCCTTCTTTGCCTTTTAATGGGAGCACCATTCTCCGCGTACTTCACAATATCATCCACCACTGTCTTTAAAACACAGGACCCTTGTCGGAATATGGGCTCCAATGTATTGTAGTTGACACTAAACTCATCAAATAGAAGATTGTTCAGGTTGCATTTCTCAGCACCCTTTAGGAAATCGTGTGCTTCACTCTCAGTCATTCCACGCTTGACAAGGCGCCAAAAGCATTGATCATACTGATTATTCACATGACAGATATTTTGCCTCCACAGAAGATAGGCTTGAAGGACTTCGATGGATGCGCAACTTGTGACATGCCCATGGAAGGAAGGATGATACTGCAGTTCCTGCTGTGGGAAGTAATCACTCCATTTTGTCACAAATACAGATGCGAAGAAAGAAGAAATAATAGATAGCACTTTGCTGGCACGTCTTTCGTAGAACTTGGAGGTCTTCTTGAAAATAAAAGTGTACTCATTACTGAACCCATATGCAAGAACAATATCTGCGTACTCTTCAAGAACCGCAACAGCACAAGAGTTCATCAAATTCAAGGCCTTTTCATCGTAAGGCTTTTGAAGGTGGTGGATTCGAGCAAACTTGGAGAAGTTAAGGCCATTGATTCGAACAAGGATGAAGTTGGGAAACATGACCTCGTCCTCAAGTTCAAAAGACTTGACATACTCATATTTGCTATTTGCCATTTTCTTCGATTATTATCAGATAATGCTAATAAGAATCTTATTCCTAGAGCGTACCGTAGAGATTTAGGTTGTAGTCTACACTATACGTCTGAACTAAAAATAGAGAGAGAGAAATCAGAAAATCAAAGAAGAACACGAATTGCAGGGTGGACGGCGAGTAGGAAGAGGAACTAACCAACCCAATAGAAGAGGACAGTGAAGCTTCTGCTCGGTGCTGTGGTGGTGGAGGGCGGCGGCAGCGGGAGAGGAGCTTGTAGCACCGCCGCGTAAAGAGAAGTGTTGCGTGAGGATTTGGTGTGGGAATCGCAAAACGAGGGTTTCTGTGGGGGTATTTTTGGATAAACAGAAAATATATAAGGGTACGCTGGGTATTATGTGTTGTTCAAACGAAGCAGCTTAGAGCAGAGAGGGAGAGAGTGTAAGAAAGAGTGATCCTCCTCCTAATCCTAAAACTAAATTTTATTAAATCCAAACAAACCCTTCGCATATAATATAATCTATACTACTTATTTATAAGAGAATATTCAAAAAGTTAGTTATTTTTTGTCTCTCAAAATAGATTAAATAAAAATTAAGCAAAATTAATAAAATTTAAAAGTAACTACTGTAAATTTTATTATTCAAATTTTCTCTCTTTCTATTCATGTTTTATACTAATATTTTAATAAATTAAAATAAAATTTAAAAAAATTTAATTAATTTTAACAGTATTATTTTATAAAAAATTTATCAATAAAATTAAGTTAAATAATATTATTTTATAAAATATTCATAAAAAATAAAAAAAACTACTTAACAATCTTGAGTCGTTAGTAATAATAATGTAAAATAATAATAATAATAACTCTTTCTTCAGCTTCGTTTCTTTTCATTGCTCCTTCCGTTTGAGAAAGAAATCTCACATCCAAAATTTAATTTAATTAATCTAGATCATTAAGCTAGGTTGCGTTATTAGAGTGAGAGAGAGAGAGAGAGCTACCCCAGAATTTTCAGGCAATAAACGCATCAAATCATAGCTTTCGTGGTTCGTTCATTCTTCCATCACCATCCGCCTCGGAATCCATCCGTGAGTTTTTTCTTTTTGCTTTTTGCGTTTACGTAACAATAAAAATACCAATCTTTTACAACTCCCCTTTTTATCGAGTTATGTGATGGTAGAAGTGGAATGTGATTTTCTCTCTTGTAAAGTTTGTTCCTCGTAAGTTAGGGTTTGATCCCAGCTGGGACCGCTGGTCCTGGATTGGTGCTGTTCTCAGTGCAGCTTCCAAAGACACCATGTCATATTTCTTCTTTTCTTATTTATTTAATATTTCTAGAATAAATATTAATCCTTGATGCCTAAAATCTACCTTTTTTTTAAATAAATAAATAAATTCTTTTTGTGGTTTTTGAAGTTTCTTTGAATCTAAAGGCTCACATTGAAATTGCAGCATAAGGGGTGATTCTGCATGCATGATTTCTGTTGTTCTGTTTTCATCTTTCTTTTTACTGGTGTGTTTGTGGTTGTGCACTTATCCTTTGTCGTTGCTTCTTGTTTAATCTACCCAAGATCGATGTTGCTTCTTTACTCGTAAATATTGCTTCACTCTCATTCTCTCATCTGTGCAATTGACCATCATAAATTGTGCCACCTACATTTGAAGTCTGATTAAGAGGTATAATGTTTGCACATTGTTACTGTTTGTGTTCTAAAATTTATGATTTTCAGAGAGGTTTTTCTAGAGAATTTTCACTACCCGTCACTGTGGAAGATGAACCCACAGAATCAAGCCCCAGGCACTCCATCAACTGTTCCAATGAAACGGAAACGTGGCCGACCACGCAAAGATGAAAGTGCTGTTAGAGGGGATAACACTCCTGTAACTGTAATGCCTGTTCCTGACAATGTTTTCAATTCCAACCAAGCGCCAGGCTCAACCAACAATCATGGCGATGAAATGGTGGGTAAGGTGGTCACTGGTGTCATTGAAGGGACTTTTAGTGCTGGATATCTTCTTAATGTTAAGGTGGCAGACAGTGATGCTCATTTGAGAGGCCTTGTATTCCTACCAGGCAAAGTTGCCCCGGTTACAGCAGAAAATGATGTGGCTCCTCATGCTAAAATGATCCAAAGGAAAGCCATTCCAATTCCGGTTCTTAACCCACAGACTGCGGCACATGGTTCCGTTTCCACTTCAGCACAATGCAGCAGGCCAGAGTTGCTGGTGCCTAATTCTGAACAGCAAGCGTTACCGACTGCGATACATTCTGGCACCTCAGGTTCAATTGAGAATCAGCCTGCGTCTACTATGTTACCTGTGACTGGCTTGCCAAAGAACGAAACTTCTATACCCAGTGGAGGAATTCCTCATGGAATATTGGAACCTGGGCATGGGAATCACTCTGCCTCAATCGTGTCAGAGTTGGATCGTGACAAAACTGTTAGCCAACGAGGTGAAACATTGCACGGGTTTGATACCTCCACACAGGTGAAAGAATCCACTGCTGATGGAGGAGCAGCAAAAGGTTCAGAGCCAGCATTTCAACCTATCAGCCTAGCTCCAACAACCGAAAACACGAATAAGGAGCTCAGAACTGGAGAGCAGGATGCCCCTCCTGTGCTTAAGCTGAATGAGCCGATTCATGAGGGAACAAATACATCAAATATTGAACTCAACCAAATCCCTGTATCTTCTGAACCTGAATCCATGCCATCTGAACAGGTTAATAAACCTGTTGACTACTTTGCAGAGAAACAGATCTCGCCAAAAATTGATGGACTAGAAGATACCAAGACAAAGCTTGCCACCGAGACATTGAACAAAGTAGACTCCTCAGACTTGAATGGAAAACCAAATACTAGTCTTGAAGTGGGATCAAACCATGTACTTGAGACCAGCCATCCAGAATCCATGCTTTCTGAACAGATTAGTAAATCTGTTTCTTGTGAGTCCAAGTTTCCATCTGAAGGATGTACTTTCCAGGAGAGAACTGATCCTCAGGGTGGTGGATCTTTTAATGCCGCTTGTAAGGTAGATGTCAAACAACCTACTGAATCATTAGTTAATACAGTGGAATCTGAAAACCAGACTTTGAACCACTCTGCATGAGAAGCTTACATGGAAAGGATGGAGAAGGTAGGCCTGAGGATAATAAGACAGTAATTTAATCATCTAATTTGACAATGTTATTTGGAATCGAGTAGATTTTCTGATTTATAGCTTAAAGCCTTCTTGGTGGGATTTTGTTTTCTTTTTTGCTTTTATGGTCCTTGACTCCTTGCTCTACTCTTGTTTTGCTGTTAACTCTTCGAATAAATGACTTTTCTTTTCAATAATCTTTGGTTCTCCGGAGGATAAGCTCTGTATGTCTATTTTCTTTATACTTTTTTACCTGTGATATCAGGATACATGGCAATCTTGGTTATATGAATGTGAATTCTATAAACAATTTGGTAGATGTTTATAGTAGTTTACTTGTAAACTGTAGCAGATAAGAATCTATATAAATTGCCTTCCAAATTTATGCCGTACCAAGAGTTGTGATATATATACATATATGGTGTACATATTACATGATTTAATAATGGAGAATAAAAGTTCATGTGTTGAAGTGTGATCATATGAAAATTTATTGGTGGTAAAATAGGTGAATAAGATATGTAAAAGATAATATTATTGTTTTAAATTCAGAAGCTGGTTTAAGACATAATTGCCTTTATAAAGATGTCAACATGTTTGATAAAACACCTTTCAAAATTTGATTTTATGATTTCAATAAGAAAAAATTCATTAAACCGCAAACATGAATTATTTTCCTAAACAACTTTCGGATTTAAATTAGTGTAAGATTAGAATTTGTATTCTAACCATGAGAAATACGAAGAGGAATGTTAACGGGAGTTGAATTCGCCTGAGGGATCAAACTCAAACAAGATTTTGGCATTGATACCGAAGGTTCGTTCATGCTAAAATAAATCCAAGTTTTTTTTATAGATAAACCAGGCATGTAGTGTAATAAACTTGTTCCATTCTCATGTTTAAATTAGATGCAGATCAAGAGCATTAAACTGCCGAACACAAATGATAAGGTAAAACGCGATATTTGATTTTGAAGTCTGCCCTGTGCAGAGGACCTTTGTTACGCACATGTGCACGAACAAGATACCAAATGTAAAATCCATCAAATATATAAAAACATAAAGTACTCTGCAAACATTTTCTCATGGATACAAAATAAGGTTTGCATAAAATATAAAAGTCAATAGCAATCATAAGAAACTAACCGAGAAAACCCAAAAAGAGCGATGATGGTTTTCCACGGGACAGAGAAACAGGGGAAAATAAGTATCATAGGATTACACAAGATAGATAGGGACAGGGGACAGGGGACAGGGGAGAGGGGCACTTCTCAGCTGTATCCCATTTGCTGCTGTTGCTGAGGAGGTTGGTAGTTTGCATAGCCAGGATAGCTGCCATACATGTTGGGGTCCTGTCCAGCGGGAGCATAACCATAGTTTTCATAGCCCTGACCATATCCATAATACCCACCACCACTGCTGCCACTCCACTGGTTTTGATCTGCTTGAGTATGTTTGTTTGAAGGACTTCGTCCCCATGAAAGCCGAACATTTTGTCCACCTAAGTGTGTTCCATTTAAAACCCGCATTGCCTCTTCCGCACAACTCCTGATGCATGAAAAATCATGGCACAGTCAGAGCTCTGTTATATGGGATAACCAATTTGACACTACAATAGTCAAATATCAAAATACCTATCTGCAAACTGGACAAAACCACATCTCTTGCCAGCTGGAATCTTAACATGAACTAACTCTCCATACTGCCCAAAAACTTGCCTCAGATGATCATCCGTAACATTAGCATCCAAATTGCCAACAAATATCTGCAATAAAAAAAAACAAGTCAGAAACATGCAGAAAGCAGTGTAGTTTCTATATTGCAAAGAAGTACGCACAGTTGTATTATTTGGATCATTCTCGTTCTGTGCCCCTTGAGGATTCTGATATGAAGCTGCATTTTCAAAGTACAAGTAAAAAGATGAACAACATAAACAAAGGGTAAGAAACAATTAATGGAAAAAGACAACCCAGAAGAAAAATATGTCAAGTACTTCAGTAATAATGAATAGCACAAATTCCTTATTTGAGGCACAACTTTATATCATAATGTTTATATTAAAAAGTTTGAATATCGTAATTTTAGATCCCAACAACTCATTGAAAGCAAACATATATACAGAGAATTTTCAGAAGCAACAAGATGACAAGTGTATTGCATGCACAACAAAACCTGCATACAGGAAAAGTTGGAACACCTTGATAGAAACAAAACCATAAACACTACAGAAACCCAAGGACCAATGGAACATATTGATAAACAGAAAATTGAGCAGCAAATAAATGGCCAAATGCTTACATAGCCCATATATCTTCAAATACAAGATAAGTATACACAAACAGAAATGAAACAAATAAAAAATAAAGCTTGCATTCAGATATTCTAGTGAAGAATTCAACAACAAATAATCATACATTGCAACGGCTGATTACTTGGCAATGTTGGGACGTGAAAATATAGTTTGGTTGGGGGGAATCCTCAAGGATTCCCGGGAATATTTCATGGGAAAGTCTGGTTCCCATGTTTGGTTCATTTTTAATTAAAATATTCCCGGGAAAGTTGCATTCCCGGGAAACCAACTTTCCCACATTTTTAATCCCACCTCCCCCATGGGAATCATAGATTCCCATCCCATGGGAATGTTTTGAAGAGGGTAAAAAGACTATATTACCCCTACTATAATTTGTTATTTCCAAAATTATCCTTATTCAATATCCATAAAAATAATAATAATAATAAATATAATAATAATATTTTATTTTTCTTTTATTTTAATTTTAATTTTCATTTTAATTTAATTTTAATTTTTTATTTATTTTAATTTTAAATTTCATTTTTATTTTCATTTTAATATAACTTTATTACTTTGATTTTTAATTTGGTGCATACTTTTTATATACATTTATTGTTAATTTTTGCTTTCATTGTTAGGGGTATTTAAGGAAAAATAAAAATATTCCCAGGAATGTTAGTGTGAACCAAACACAAGAATGATTCATTCCTGGGAAAGTTATATAAGATTCCTGGAAATTTAATTTACGAACCAAACACTGGAACACTTCATTCCTGGGAAAGTGATTCCCGGGAATGAGATTCCCTGGAATGTGCACATTCCCGGGAAAAAAGTTATCCGCGAACCAAACGCACCATAATATAATGACTGAGCTGTTAAATGACTGCAAAGGCTAAAGAAAAATCACAATCATTTGTCAACTTAAGGACATCCGACAGAGTAAACTGAGCACTAAGCAATATAAAGTAAATAAAAACCCCTATTGCATTGCATTGTGCTGAGAAATTGAAAAAGGACAGAATGGGGACAACACCTAAGCCTTACAAAAGTAAAAACACAAGATAACACAAACCGAAACCAGAAAGCAGAATGAAGTCTCTAAAAAAATAAGGCAATAAATGCTGGCACCTGACAATGTCTTCTTAATCATGGACCAGTGACCAGAAAGTTAAATAAATAGGCAAAAGATAGAAGAAAAAGAAATTGTAAACAGTAAACAAGGTCTGCTTTAGAGTAAGGAAAAGCTACAGAAGAAATCCAAAGATGTAGTTCTTCCAGTAAGCTAAAAGGAATAAAAGTAGTTGAGCGAAGAATAAGATTGGTGGACTGAAAATAAAACTAATAAGAACTGTAGCGCAATGTAATTGGGCTAAGAACTCAACCAACGAAATGAAATGAGAAGGAAAAATAAAGTAGGCAGAAAAGAAAATGCCACGGAAAATAACCGGCGAGACATAAACGTATAACTGACCTACACAAGGCCATGCACTAAAATGGTAACCATTTCGGCTGAAATCAGTTCCAGGCTCCGGGATGACAGAGCCTCTTGACACCCTGCTTCGACACAACAGAGTTCTATAAGATTTTATTATTCTATGTCATTTATTTAGCCGAAACTTTTTAAAGGAAATTGCAGGAAGAAAGGACTTTGCACTGCATATCTTCAAGTGCGTAACTGAAAAGAATCAAAAAGCTAGCGTATAGGACAAAAAATACAAACAATAACTAGATGCCTAAAGCATTAAATCCAACTGGTACGGCTAACGACCTAAACCTAGACATCAGAAGGAAAACAGATAAAATTTGTCCATATGCGGACAATCCAAATGGCCATAACACAACAACTATGAGAGAGACAAACCTTTTGATTGGGTGGTAGGGTTTTTGTTAGAGGCTGGTCCAATCCGCATGGGTCTAGTAGAACAAAGAACCCCTTGCATTTCGGTCATAGCTCTAACTTGCTCACTCTCATCTCCAAACCTAACAAAACCATAACCCTTTGCACGCCCGGTGAGCCTGTCAATCACAACTTTGGCTCCCTTAACTGTGGAGTACCTAGCCCTAAATGTCTCCTGCAGGTGATAGTCCGTAACATCTGCAGCCAAGTCTCCAACAAAGATAGTGTAATCTGGAGAATCATCATGGCGCTTCTCACCCGCACCAAAGGTTGCCCAGTTCAATCTGAAGTTCTGCCCTCCATTTGGCATAATGGTGCCATTGTACGTTTGCAGTATTCTCTCAGCAGCAGCACGATTTGTAAACTCAATAAAGCCATAACCCTCTGATTGACTAGTTTGCTTATTCCTGATGACCTTAACAGATGCAATCTGCAAGCAAATAATGAACTTGCATCAGTAACAAAAACAAATGACCTTGAATAACCCATCTGAAAAAACACGCGGTTCAAACAAGCAAAGCAAATCATGTAATGAAACCCCACAAGATGGAAATCAGAAAACCCCAGATTCATAAAAAAGAATTACCGAGCACGACAACAGAAACAACAAATCTGCATCTAGAAAACCTAGAATTTACGTCAAAATAATCCTGTATATCCACGTTTGTATTCACATAAATCTCTAAATAAACAAAAAGAAAATAAAAATAAATAGTTTCAAATAAAATTCCAGCTAAATAAAAAAACGCAAAGAAAATTCGAGTTAAATAAATATTATTCAAAGCAGGAGAAAGAAAAGAAAAGCGTCGACTTTTAGGGCGATTTAAAAATCCATAGAAAATAGAAGAAAACAAAACGAGTGAGAGAGATATGATAACCTCGCCGGTATGAGCGAAGCAGGTGTAGAGGTAGTTCTCGTCCATCCAGTACTGCAAATCGCCGATCCATAGGGTACGGACCTCGTCGGCGCTGGCGGGCTGAGCGGGCTGCTGATGGGCCACCGCCTGAGGCGGAGGCTGGGCCGATGGGGCCCACATGTGTGGAGGCTGGGGCTGGGGCGGCATCATCATGTAGGGCTGCTGCTGGTGCTGGTGTTGCTGTTGCTGCTGCTGGTATTGCTGGTTGGGCTGTTGGGCCATGCTTGGAGGAGCCATGCCAGGTCCAGGCTGCATCATCTTCTTCCTCTTCTTGGATGGATGAAAGAACGAATGAATCTGATATTTCGAGAGAGAGAGAGAAAGAGGAATGGGGGAAAGGGAAGAGTGAGAGGTGCGGTGTGTGGATTATAAAGAGTGGTTGAGACTCAAACCCTAACCGTGACGTGTGTGTGTGGCTCTCTTTCTGCTTTCTATCTTACCCCTTCAATCTTTTCTTCCTTGAAAATTCTATTTTGTTAATTATGGAATTAAATCTTTTATTATCAGGAAACCATTGTAACTACCGCTTCATCATAAAGGAAATATTGTATACGAATATTTCTTTACGATTTATAACAAGGAAAAAAATCAACAGAACATTATTTAAAAAATCATTATAAATGTGATCAAAATAAAATAATTTCTTTGAGCATAGATATTTTTGTATTGATTTATCTAATCAGATATTTTTTATTTATAAGATTTTTAAATAATAGATGATCTAGTCATATATTTTAACTGATAAATAACAACATACAATTTTATCTGTTCGTAAAATTTTCTAGCACAAACCGTACTTGAAAGTATTTTTTAAAAAAATAGGGTCTATTAAAAAATAAATTGCAAATTTTCCTATTCTATATTGTATTATGTTAATAATTAAATTGATTGTTTTTTAGTTACAAAGCATTGACAAAAATCATTGCACCACTGAATCGCTTGATTCTACAAATCAAATCTTTAGTAGTTAACACATGTTCAGGCTAAATAAAAGCAACAAAAAGTGTAACATCCCATTATACACAACCAATTAATTAATCATGAACCCTATCAAACATGAACAAAGCTCATTCATTCCTAAATCCACGAGATGAGGAAAACAAAACTATGTTAATGAAAGCCAACAAACACGCTTGACTCCATGCAATGGCATTCAGAAAACAGAGACAGAAACATGATCACGCCCCCGTGTTATCAGCTTGAGAATTTCAGCAGCTTCCTTCAACCTTCTCTCTCTGTTATCTCTAACAATTGAACTACCACCTCTAACATTTCTGCATTCCACATAACAATCATTATATATATATATATATATATATATACCAAAAGCAAGCAATTAACTTAACACACGATATTTCAATGAGCCAACTAATTATAATAACCTTTTCTCGTAAATTCCCTTCCTTGTAAGCTCCTTAACAAGGCTGTCCAGTCGTTTGAGGAGGGCAGGGGTCTTGAGCATCGCTTGAACTCCTGTACGAGTTGAACATATCTTCTTCAGAAGCTCAGAAGCAATGAAGTAACCCTCCTCCTTATTCCTGTCAGCAAGTTTCAAAAGTTTCAATTTCTAAGGATAGACAACAACCCTAAAACAACTTTACACAGGTAGTAACTTCTGCGAGTTGAACCACCTTAGCAACTCAAAGACAATTATCTGTACGGAATTGCGGCTTTGGATCAGAACTTCAAGCAGATGAGGGTAGCGAGCAAGATTTCGGAGAGTCGACAAGGCATGCTTTAGAACCTCTTGTTCAGGTATGCTCCTGCTGACAGATCTAATAAGCCCCAGCAAGGTGTCGATAGCACCTGCAGCAACGAGTTCTTCACAACATTTCTTAGAATGCCCTGTTGCCACATCTGTGAAAAGAACAACGACAAATATATAAATGAAACGACAATGAAAGAGAACAAGGCCACTTTGTCGAGACTGATCACGTGTTATTTGTTTAGCTAGACAGTGACGTGAAACAATAATGCAAAAAGTTAAACGGCGGTACAGGAACTAGTGACTTCTATGTCTATGTTATTCTCTTAATTTGTGGAAGAAAACAACAGTTGGACAAAACCTTCCACACACGTGCAAACCTCGAATTAGATCACATATGTGGAAAAATAAAAGTGAAAGCAACAAATCCAAATGAAGTAATGTAGGTATAGTTCTCAGTTCTGACCCAATGTAGAACAAGTATGAAGGATGTCGCTAAGGCTTTTCATATTAAGAAGCTCTGAAAGCGCAGCCAAGAGTCTATTTATGAGACGCTTGCTATCATCCACATTTCTGGCAGACTCCTTCATCCTCAACCGCAAATCCAACAGCTGTTCTTTTGATTCTTTACGTGCAAGGTAACCTTTCCAGTGGGACTACACAACAAATGAAAAAAAGACACGGAATATTAACAAATAGGAACAGAATAATTGAATACGGTTGACTCAAACTATAAAAATTTAAGATATTGATTGTACTTGGATGAGAGCAATATTGTGCCTATGAGCATTGGCCTTTCGCCTTGCTATCCACCCACGGGTACAAGACTGAATAGTAATGGCAGACTTGGTCATCAATTTTTGTAACAAGAGACGCTTCCACCACCGTTGCAATTTCACAACCGAAAACAAGAACAGTTTCAGTTGAAGACTGCAGCGCCCAACTGGCCATGAAATAGAACCAACAGGAATGGCAGCACGCCGCCGAGTACAGCCTGCATCACCACACAGCGAGATAATAGTATAGTAAGAAAATGTAGAGCAAGAACTAGATCAAACACAAACTGATTACCTAAAAGCCGATTTCGAGTTATATATCCCCTAATAAATCGCTGAATCTCCACCGCAGCGTCTTCCTGGAAAACCCAAGACACTTCAGTAAAAGCAAACCAAAGATACGCATCTAACATAAAGGATTGGATTGATTTAACGGCGTAGAATAGCATACTTGGATGACAAGAACATGGTGTCTGTTGAGGGTGGCCTTTCGCCTGGCTATCCACCCACGAGCACAGGACTGGATGATGGTGGCCGAGTTATTCCTCAATTGAAGTAACAAGAGACCCTTCCACCACTGTTGCAATTTCACAACTGATTGCAGCAATAGTTCCAGTTGAAAACTACGACAACCAACTGGTCTTGCCATGCAACTAACAGGAATCACTGCACGTAGCTGAGAAGCACCACCTACATCACAAAACATGGGGTAATAGTATGGTAAGAAAATGTTAAACCTACAAGATGCAATTAAGAGTGTACACACAAACTCTAATAAAACGTGAATTATTAATAACCTAAAAGGCGATTCCGAGATAAATGCCCCCTGATAAAACGCTGGATCTCCAAAGCAGCATGTTTCTGACGATTGAGAGCCTTTTGGCACGCCATGCTTCGAATGATGCATTGAATCCGTACTACAGCATCTCTTTGGAACAAGAAATCCCGTTTCACTAGCCAACCTCGGCAATGTCTCTGGAATCATTCAACCAAAGTAGAAAATCATACAGTATTCTACTACTCCATAAATCGCAAGACATTCAGAAAAGCCACGCAAGAACAAGAAATGATAATATCAATTTCACAGAAAAACCAACACTTACTTGAACTTCGACAATGTGATTCCTTCGTGCACAAGCTTCCTTCCGTGCAATCCATCCACGTAAGAATGCTTGAATGACAGTAACGGCTCTTGATTCAATTTTGAGGCGTTGAAAAGCCTTTCCACATTTCCAAATTCGAAAATAAGATTGAACTTTTATGGCAGCTTCAATCTGATTTACAAATCTTTTCCTTAACAACCACCTACGAAAATTACTTTGAATCTTTGTTGCAAGAAAATGCTGCTTCTGAGAAGTATACTTGCAGCATATGAACTTCCTCCAAGCAAGCTGAATTCTAACGGCTGCATTTGTCTGAAGATCAAACATAGCATTCTCTTTGGCTAAAATTAAAGCATTCTCTTTCTGATCGAGATGATGAATATATCTCGATCGTGCCATCCAACAACGGACACATTTCTGAATAGTAGTGGCAGCACTTTCTGGATCTGAAGTCATAAGAGAAGGACTTGTACTACAAACTTGCTTACGCCTCCTGTAGTCCCAACTCCTCACTGCTTGCTGGATAAGCCTCACTGACCTCTTCAACTTCAAAAAAGAATGCCTATGAACAAAAAGCATGGCATCCCTTCTATACGTCATAGAATGCTCCAACGTTTCTGTATGATTGAACAAGCATGAAAAGTCAATAAGTAATGGTCCGAAGTTATCATAAATGTTTGACTCCAGCTGAATGCTAATGCTGATAAACTATATACCGCATGAAAAGTCGTAGTCTTGAATGGTTGTGAATATTGCGCAGACTGGAACCTGCCTCACTTTCAGCCAAGCTCTGAAAACAGTTTGCAACAACATAACAGCACTTACCATCCTCTGAAACTTGCGACGTGCAACAAATCCTCTGATATGTGATTGTATTGTTGTTGCAGCATTTTCTGAAAACATTGAACATACACCAGTTGTCAATAAGAAAACAAAGAATACAAATGAAGCAAGAAGGTAGTTACCCTTTCTAGCGTTAATGCCGCATTCAGTGGCTCTGGATGTCTGCAAATCAGAGAAAGCTGGTTTCGTGATACCGTTTCGTTCAGCCATATCCTGCCACCAAGCCTGGATGACCTTGAATTTTCTGGCAGCATCTATCTTAATAATCACAAGATTTTGATCAAAGATTCAAATATTGAAGAAAAAACAAAAATACAAATGACAACCATCAACAACTAAAAGTTCACACAGATATGGAGCCAACAAGAAAGAAACCTTCATTGCTGTGTAGATCTGAAGCATCTGGCTTTTGTACTGATTCAGAACTTGAAAGGCACGGTGCCATCCTCAAATGTCTACGTAAAGGACTTTGGCAGTCATAGCCTAGGAGCTTATGGAAATTTAAGTGATCCTGGAATGGAAGAAGAAAAGAAAGAGGAAGATATTACCTGATAGTTGACACAAATTCCGGAAGATGACAATATCAAGGAGGTGACCACAATCTTTGTTTCACTTACCACATTTTTCTGGACAAATAGTTGGCTTGCAAGGAAAACCAACAATATCACCACACTTCTATCACTGCAAGCGCCATTATATTGAAGTAGCTCACTTATTTGAAGCACCTGTATAATAATATTCACAAGTTGCATCATACCAATACCAATATATTAGTGCATATTGAGACACCAAAATTATCCTAAGAGTGTAAGATACACAAAATCAAATGTTGACCCTCAGGAAAGGAAGTTCCAATTGCAACTTTAATTAGTAATAAGAATCAGTGACAAGTGTCACAGAAATGTAGAATTTGACAGAAAACAGTGTTCATATTAATGTCAGATATGTTGGATATCACCAGGTTATGACGAAAATTCCAGCTTGCACATTTACATAAACTAGGGAATATACCTCTGGAAAATTCCCCAGTAACGTAGTCAGCTTCTGGGATAATATAAAATTGTACAGTGCATCTGAATATTCATCAACCGACATTATTGACGCCTTGCCACTCCTCTTATTAATGTCCTGTAAAAATCATAAAAAATATCAGTTTAATTAGTAAGAAATTATCATCAAGGTTCAGCAGCAACGAAAAGAAGTTTAATACCTTCAATGAACAGCAATCATGAAGTTCCTTCTGGAAGTAAAAATCAAGCAGGCACCAGATGGCTTTGCCATCAACGAGGGAATGAAAATTGTCAATTCTGCAAGCATAATTTCCACAAACACCCTGCACAAAGGAATTGAAGAGGTTAATTTGCAGATAACAAAATGAAATATATATTTTTTTTCAGCTGTATACCACCATCTCACAACGTGTAGCAGACCTAGTCAGAGAAACTACAAAAGCATACACCTAACCAGAAAAAAATTGTATCTACGTATATCCACTAGCAAAAATAACAGTTACACATTACACAAGGAGAGAAAGATTTGAAAAATTTGCCATCCCTTTCTGTAATAAAATCAGCCCTTAGCAGTTCTCATATCATACTCTAAAAGTTATTAGTATTGGAGTGAATTATGCATGTGTATTTGGAAGTTATGCAAAATGAATTAGATAGATGCAGGATTCTCATTGTTGTTGGTTTCTGAAGGGTAGATGAAAGTATCCAATGACTGTACCTGAATCCAGTTCAAAAGCAAATCCAGAGAACTAGTTGCACTGTTTATGAGATCCTGTAAGATGAAACAACAATCAAAGCTCAAGCACAATGAAAGATGATCTTACAGAAAACTAAAGCAAATTAAAAGAAGTACAGATATATAACAAATTCAAAACATAAAACTAATACCATGCCGAGTCCACGAATTTTAGAAATTCCCCTCACTAAACTTGTTTTGTCAACCAAAAGTGGTAGCTGTAGGTACAATGAAATAAGAAATTACATTGCTGTCCAGGTTAGAATTCAACAGTAAACATAACCAAATGCAATACTATTACAGAAAAAGAATCAGGTAAAAATAGAGCTGTCACCTGCAAATGAACGAACATATTCCAAAGCAAGGAAAGTGTCAGTTCTTTATCTCCACTAACAATATCATCTGCCACAATCATCATGTCATCTTCGTCAAGTAGGGGCACACCAGCTTGTCTGAGGTATTGCAGGGCAAGACCACAATTTGCCAAATTTTTCTTAGGAGAATCTGAGGGAACTACAATTTTCTGTCCACACAATGATGATGCGTCACTATTCATAACCAATTGCACAATCCAGAAAGTAGTAGCATCGGAAGTGTGAAATATGCTGATATCATTTTCAACTTATATAGAGAAATGTATATATAATATACATAACAACTAACCATCAGGATAGAAGGATTATGCTGCAAGAGCTGAATAGCTCTACACAGTTTTAATCCGTCTTGGAGATCACCAAATAAATCTATGACCCTGAAATCATATTCAACAAGAGGACCCTGCAGAAACGCAAAAATGTTAAATAAAACACCATGAAACATATCTTGAACTTGATACAATGACCTTAATCACAAGAATAATTTCTAGGAACCCTAGTATAGTAGACATAAAAATGAAATATCTGCTGCTATCATAAAATGTACCAAAATATGGTAATGGGGAACATTACACTCAAGTAAATGAGCATAGCATACAGAAGGAATAGCTCACCTGTTGATGAGATACTTTGTAGCCTAAAATCACCAAATGTGCTAGAAGATTTCCTTCTCCATGCATTACATCAGATGATAGAAATTCTAATTTCAAACCAAAAAAAGAGAAAAGTCAATCTACAAAATAGATTCATCATTACAAAAATATCAACAAAGGAGTCCAACTGAAGCATCAAGGAGGACTTGCCATGAATCAATTGACTACTTGATTTAATCCAGGACTCAGCTTTGAACAATAAAGGCGAACCACCATCTAATCCATCAATACCATACTCAAGCGGGAGGCAACTTTGACATTTAGCTTTATCCAGGATGAGCACAAGTAATAAAATTCTCTTCAAAATGACCTTCCCCAAACTCTCATAATAACCTGCCCTATACACCCCTTCAACCATCTTGTTATAGGAAAACGCTTTTGCTAGACCCTCATGTGAAAAAAACAGCTTGTCAATGACCATTTTAAGAAATATAACATCTTGGTCAGAGTCAGAACCTTCATTTGCCACCAGTGAGTCGCCACCGAAAATTATAAATAACCCAATTCGGAGCCAAGTTGGATTGTAACACATAAGGATTCTTGTGGCCTTATCCTTCAACCCAACATCCGTTACTATGGGGCAGTGTGCCTTCAAATTTAGCCTTCCTTCGTCAATTGTCTGAGATACAAAAGCAGAGGAAATTGGCACAAAATTCAATGCATAATCGGTCAAAGCCTACTTGATTTGACACTCCATCAATTATCCCACTAAGTGTGCATTGATTAGCTTATTTGGAGTTCAAAGCAAGTTATCATCAAAAACATTGAAAACTAATTCATTATTTTCCTAAAACGGCCTATTACCGAACATGCTATTTGTCTCCAATGGAAGAGAAGACAAACCTTAGTGACTTGACCCATGGTTTCAAAGATCTCCTTGCAACTGCCAAGGCTCAGATAAACCTTCATTCGCTGCTTTAAATCCTCGAATCCGCAAACATCCTTCAGTGAGTCCCTCAAGTACGAGTACACGGAACTCGGCAAATCCGCAGCAGCATTATTATTCTCCTTACCAGTGCGATACCCATCCCTCGACCACGTCTTCCTCTGCCGCTTCGGAGTTCGCCAGGCTGAGTCAACCCCCACCGAAATCCCTGGTCCATTATCCCTCTTCCCCTTGGCAGCCGGATTCGCCGAACCTCCATCTCCGACTGGGACGCCGGCGATGGACAAGTCGCAGCCGCATGAAGCTGGATTCTGGAGGAGGAAGTTGAGCCATACGGTGATGGACTTAGCTAGGGATTTGAGGGACTGCTCCTTCTTGATTTGGGCATTTCTGGAGGACTGAGACTGCTCAAGTTGGAAGGCTTTGAGCTTCCTGGCGGCTGCAGCTGCTGGCTTCTTGGGAGGAGGGGCGAGGGAGGGACGGCGGCGGAAGGCGGAGGAGGAGGAGGAAGAGCGTGGGGTTTGCTTGGAGGCAGTGAAGAATTGAGTGGAGGGAGATTGCGCTGTGGTGTTGGGGTTGAGGGAGGGGCGTCTGGGAGTTCTGAGATTGGAGATGTCCCTGAGGAGTGAGGAAGAAGAGGATGGGCGAGGGAAGGGAGATGGAGAAGGCGGTTCGTCGCCGTCCATTGTCGGAAACTGGAGCAACACGGAGGAAAGAGGGGATTCGCTGTTGGTAACTTTGTTTGTAATAGAGATTTGAATTTGAAATGGTGAAGCTGAGAGCGGGTAAATGCTCGTCGAGGAGCATCGAGTATTTGGGCTTCCAAATTTTTGGTTAAAAAGTGGGCTTATTTTATTGTTATATTACTATATGGGCTAAAGAGGATTACTTTACTTTAATCCTTGACTCGTGGTTAACCAACATCAATTAATTTCTCGTGCTTTGGGAAATGGATAAATATTTGTACATACTTTTACTACTATCAGATTTGGTATATGGTATTCACTCTAACACCTTAATTTTTAATTTTTAATTTTCATTTTTAGATTTAGAAATATGTACAATGTTTATGTAATTTCATATACACAAATAACATTACTCTTTCAAATATGCAAAAAAAAAAAAATTGAATTTCAATTTCTTATATATAGCACATAAATATTTTACATTGGGTTCAAATTTTCACCTACTTACTAATTTTGCAGATGCATATGGAAATTGCTCAATGCCATAAAATCTTAATCAGACTTTTCACTTCAGGTCTCAACATTTTACAGTAAAACACAAATAGCGTGTAGTGTAATATGGAAGGAAAAAATGGTAGCATCACTGCAAGTTGTTCGTTTGGCCTGAAACACTACAACAGTACAACATTCATTGATTCATTCAGTTCAGTTCAGACTAATGAAAGGGGTATGCTATTGGTACATACATTTTGAGCATACACTCATTCAAATGTTGACAAAATTGATAACTTTGTTGGCAAGTTGTCAACAAATTCATCAAATTTGCCAACATTTGAATGAGTGTATGCTCAAAATATATGTACTAGTAGCATTTCTGCTAAATGAATGAAAAGGTCACTTAAGCTATTTTCGGCACTTACAAAACTTGAATCCAAAATTATAGTTCCCCACGCCACGCAGCAACACAACCGTTGCTGAATGCCAAATGAATAGAATGCAAAATGAAGTCAATGGATAGGGTGATATTGGGCTGATATCCTCTTGGGCGGCAATACTCGCAGGATATAGAGCACCAATGCTGATGGCAGAACCTCAACCACCTGTTGTTTTTTGAAAGAAAGAAAAAAAAACATCATTTGTGAACTGAATTCTAATCAAGCATAGCCTTGTGGGTGGAAACCAACAATATTAATAAGGGATATATATATATACACACACATACCAAGTAGTAGATCAAGTTCAAAATAGGATGGTTGAAAACATCAAGGGATGCATCTGAGTCAAATGCAGATAGACAACTCTGCATGTATATCGTATCAAAATTGCGATATAGTTTAAGAAGCTATACAATACATATATACTGCTTGAGCAACAACCTTAAGCTCTAGAAAACAATGTTAATAAAGACACAAGTTACCATAACACATCTTATGAGAAAACAGGTGAAACAGATAGCTGTGACAGATCCAACCTGCAATATATAACAAATAGAGCCCATATTACTAAATTACAACAGATAAGTTTCTTTTCAATATCAGGTTGTTATACGTCTGGAACGGAACAGAACAGAACAGAACACAACATGATTTGCACAAAAACATATTAATACAATCAAATAGACACACAGAAAAGAAAAATGCTCATACCTCATTAAGTTTCTTCCTTCTCCCTTTAGATTCAATTGGGAAATGCCTCAGCATGAAAAACAATCTAGAAACATTTAATGTGGTAATCCAGCCAAATCAACATAGCCGCCCAGATAGATGACCATGAATTACAAGTGAAGTGAGCAAATGAAATTGAAGTTGCAGACCATATTAGCAATAGACAAAATGCAGAAGGCTCACCTTCCTCCATATAGCAAGAAGCCCGATGCAGCCATAAATGACACAACTGAAGAAAAGAAAAGAGAATTTCATTTAAGAAAATGTCTCTGCATATGGCAATTTTGTTATTGCAGGGGTATGTATGTGTATATGTAAACCAATCTTTCAAAGAACAAAGAGAAGTAACCTGCAATAAATATCTTTCCAATGAACTTCACAACACTGTTGTCATCTATCCCTAGGTATATCCATATACAAACCTGAAGCCAAATGGTCAGAACTTGAGTGATATTGATGTAAGCTATATATAAAAGAAAGGTACTGGTATAAAGCTGTGTGAATCAGAATAGAATGAGATAGAGAGATAGATAGAGATACCTGGATAAAATACAAGGCAGCATTGATCGAAATATAAGCTATCCTAAGGTTATGAGTTGGTAAACTCCTTGCCTGATGATAGATTTCAGCCCAAAAGAGGACTAACAATGTATATGTTGAGAAAAACACTAGTCCAGGCAGATCCAATAGCACCAAAACCAATACCTGATAATTGCAGGAAGGAACACTATACAAAATTAGCCATAGGAATAGTAGCATTTATTTTAGTCAAATATACATAGTTAGTATATCTTAATTAATTGTGAGGTGCACTTGGAAAACAGATAATCAATTAACCTGAGGGCGCAAAAGAAAAACTAGTTTATGCAATCCAAAGACCAGTGCTCGTACTGCATTGCGGAAAGGCCCGAAAGAAAATGAAAAGAGAGTAAAATAGTGAAGTAGTAGTAAAATATATATAGATAGATAAATAGAGAATTGATGGACCTCCGTTGATAAGGAAGTTCATGAGATGAAAAATCTTTTGTGTAGTCCAACGATACTCAGGCACTCTCAGCTCGATTCTTATCAATTGAATCTGCATATCATCATCATCATCAATGCATTTAATATAATAATCCTTTTGGGCTCAGACAGCATTGGAAGGAGAAGAAAGGGTACGAACGAGAGCGATGATGGAGAGGAGAGCATAAGCAGCGCAGAGCGAGTAGAACACAGCGTCCTGCAGCCAGCGAGAGGCAGAGGCAGAGGCAGTTGAGGAGTGGTAAATTTGGTGCAACCACGTTAACCACCACTGCATTTTGGGAATGGCAACCACCAAGGATGAAGAAGAAGATGCAGCACCACCAGACTCCATTATTGTTATTATTATTATTTATTTTGCTACGATCCGTCCATTCTTGAGCTTTAATTTCTTTTACTACTCCACCAAACAGTCTACTATACTACCAGACATGAGAGAGTATGAGATGAGGAGAGAGGGGAGGGAGTTTCTTCATATTAACCTGCGGGCCTTCTACTACTACTGTCTTTTCGTGCGCCAGCTAGCTCATGTATTCTGAATGATATAATCTAATCTAATCATATCATGGATGCAAATATTGACTTCACTCATTTTCTCTCTCGTCTCGTCTCGTCTCGTATCTAGCAAGCAGGTGTGCCGAGTGGACTGGAGGTTGTTGACTCATCAGCCTGCCTGCCTGATTCCCTTTTCATTATTGATACCTCTCTTCTCTTCTTTTTTTCCCCTTTTTAAATGCAAAAATATCACAATTTAGATTAGTTAATCTATTTATCACATTTAGTTTATGAGTTAAATTTCAATTTACGATCACATATAAAATAATTGGGTGATGCTAAATGAACAATACAAAACCAGCCTAACCAGCCAATAAATGAGATTTTGGGCTATAATTATTCAGCACATTACAATTTCAATGATTATTTGGGCCAAAACCAAAGCAAAAATAGGCTCATTGGCTGTATGGGCTGGTTTTTCATGGTTCACTTAGCATTATTGAAAAAATTTTACATATACATTTAATTATGGATTGACATATTAATAAAATTTTTTAATTCAACTGCTTATTAACTAAAAGTCATAAAAATTAATGAATATAAATGACATCATAATTAAACTCTTAGTTTATTTATTAAATAAAGAATAAATAACTTTTTTCTTTTAATTAGTATTTTCAATATCAATTTCTTCCAACAATGTAACAAAAAAAATGATGTAGATTTTTTTTTTTGGTGAGTAAATGATGTATATTTAATAATGTTGTTAAATTTTTATTAACAAATATAACAAAGTTTTCACCAACACCATATGGCTTATTATTGTAAAACCGTTTTCACATTTAAATAATGAAAGACTTACCACTGCATTAACATCAAGTGGATCCGTGGCGCAATGGTAGCGCGTCTGACTCCAGATCAGAAGGTTGCGTGTTCGATTCACGTCGGGTTCAATTCCCAATACCCCAATTTTTTTTTCTTTACTTCACCAAGGCTGTTTAGATAAAACCAAAGAATTTCCTTCGTCCAAGGAAGGCGCTCACGTGCGCTAATTCATTGCATTCATCACATACATCAGGTGATATATATAAACAAGCACATTTATGTATAATTCATTGCATAACAGAGTAGTACATTGAGGCATCGTGATGTTTCTTGTGAAAATTATTATCAGAAGATGTCTGCTATTGTTAAACTGTATCCTCTCCATTTTCCAAGGATATCATTGATAGTAAGCGCACAAAATCACTAATAAAAAAAGAAAGAAACACCTCCATCAACATTTGACCAAAATCGAAGAGTACAAAAAAGTGTTTGGTTTTCTTCTGATGAACATTTGTCAGTGTCACATCCTTATCCTAGGAGCAAATCTTTGAAAACATACTCTGTCCATTATGTTTCACCAATCCATAATTCACTTTGCAACGAGTCCTTGTTCATGCTCGTGCCCCATCCCTCATCCCTCCTCCGGGTGCTGGACTGCTCAAAATTCTATTTCGGTACGCGCCAGCCATTGAAACATAGCTCAAGGGAACCTCAACTAGACAGACTTTGACAGTATTGCAGGTCTCCGAAAATACTGTGCTCCGTATGCTGCAGTAGATGCAACTGTTGTTGAAGCTACCAAATAGCTGCACCACAAAATGGGTCCGAGTTAAACATCTACTAAGACATGGTATTAAATGGCAAAAGAAACAAATAAAAATCTAGCCATTATACCTCAAATAAGTAATGTATAATTGAGTTTCTTGGGTTCCAAACTCGGGTTGAAGCAGAGCTGCAGCAACTAGTACTAACTGGAGCACTGTATTCACCTGATAACAATTGTATTCCTCCTCAGAAGCAGGATAGACAAAAGGATATCCATAGAACGTTTAGGGTTTTCATTTTCTAAGTGTTTTATGTTTGCATATAGGGTCACCCCATGAAAAGGTGATAGTGTGATACAACTAGTATACATGAGTTAGTCGCCTTGCACAGTATAATAAACCTCAACATCCATCAAGCTTACCTTGCTTATAAAGAGTGGTTCAACCTTTTGGCGGCCAGTCCCATCAAGGTTAAAGAAATCAAACCAGCTTTTCCACTGACAGATGCACAAAAAATGAAGATTTCATCTTAAATAATTACACAACACTCGAACAAAATGGAAAAAACTTGAGGCCATTTTGTTCTTACCTTCCAACCCAAGCTACTTGCTCTTAGAAATACAGCACCGCCAACAAGGAAGACATCTCGTAACACAACGAGACCAACAACTCCAGCTTCAAAAATTATAAACAAAAATGGATAGTTCAACACCACATACATGGAATACAAGTATACAACGTAATATGTCTTTCCGGGAAATATAAATGCTTTATAGCGCAACAATAAGACAGTGAAGGCAAACTAATTACAACAATACAAAAGAACAATCACAATATATTATCTGGTCATACATTGTAGCTAGGCAAAGAACAGGGGCTTCTATGGCAAATTAATAAATATCAGATAACAAAAAATGAGTACGCCAAAATGAGGATTTGATTCACCCTAATAATCTTCCTTTTGTTTCTCATTCTTGATTAATCCTCATTAGTCATTACACAGAAAATGCCCAAGTAAAGGTACACAAAGTAAAGGCACCAGTAGTCTAGATTGAAGATAGAACCACTTACGATGCAGTAAATCATTGTGCACCATAGCAAGAGCAACACAACCAATAAGCACCTGCATCACGAATAGAAAACAATCAGCCAAACGAAAACACAACCCATCAACCTCAACTAGCCTATGATACAGAACTAGTATGGGATTAGAGGCACTAATTAACTATGATACCTTGTCAGCAAGAGGATCAAGATAGGAACCCACTACAGAATCGATCTTCATCTTCCTAGCCACATACCCATCAAGCTATAATCAATTAAACACCAGACATCAGAAGATAAAAACAAAAACATAAAACATGCTTATATATAAACAGACATATCTTATTTACAACACTTTAACACCAAAAAAAGTTAGTTTTTCATACCCAATCAGTCCCACCAGATATAGCCAACCCTACCATTGCCGAAGTATACATCTCATTCGTGATCATCCTACACAAAAAATTCTCAATCAAACCACGACCACGTTTTTTTTCAATAAAAAAAAAAAAAAGAAAGAACTTTTTCAAAAAAGAAAATGTAGTTACCATCCAAGAAAAGGACCGGAAACTAATCGGGAAAATGAGATGAAATTGGGAACGTTGACGAAGCTATCGAAGAGACCGTTCACGGAGGAGCGACTCGGGTTGGGATCTTGGTCAACCCGATCCAACAAATGGAGAGGCAACTGGTTGGTTCTGCGGCGGAGCAAATTGAAGGCGTGGACTTTGGGAAAACCGACGGCTTTTGCGGTTCCTTGAATGTAGAGAGGGGTGGCGGACTGAGAGAGCTTCCATGGCGGCCAAGTGAGGAAGAGAGGGCAAGGACGCCGCTGAAACCGAAACGGAGTGACCAATCTGAATCTGACAGATGGCGACCGAAAGAGTGGGTTGTTACTGTTGTGGTGCGGTGCGTACAGTGGCCAAAATGGGATTGTGGTTGTTGAGGTTAGAAAAGTTCGTGCTTTTGTTTTGGTGTTGGTGTTGTCGACGAGAATTGATTTCAGGGATCTGAAGAAAACCATTATTGAAACATTCTTTTTCTTTTTTCTCTTTTTCTTTCTTTCTTTTGGAGCGGTGGAGATGGGACAGAAAGAAATTGGGGGGTTTTGGGTTTTAGAGTGTGAAGGAAGAAGAGCAACGTTACGTGCGTTTTCAGGATTGGAACAAATACTATACAATGTCCGAGGTTGCTGTGTTGATGTTCAAAGCGACACGTTCTCTTTCTTCTTCGGCGTTGAATTTCTGACTTTCGAGATGAACGGCTTGTCGTTTACACTGCACGTACTCAAAGGATTTCAGAAAACGCAGAGTCGTTTGGGCACGGTTTTGATAAGGGCGAAGGGAAATAATAATGGATAAGGATTGGAAAATATTTTATACTCTTTCTCTATTTGCACCAAATTTTCTTTAGGAAAAGGGGTTAAGGTGTATTTTATCATTTTAAAGGGCTTTTGGAATTATCAATTTAAAAATAGAGCCATTTGGAATCCATAGTCAATTGGAGGCAGATTCTAGAAGTGCACAAAAACTAGAGAAAAAGACATAGGTGAATTCATCAGCAATTTATGTTTTGATTTCATTTAACCTATAAAATCCTCATGTTCAAATCCAAGAATGTTACAAGTATGTTAATTAAGATGAATGAACTCTTCTGCCTGAACCTTTCGTTGGCAAATACAAAATGGATCACAAAATCTGTAAGATACATATATTAAAGCATGGCATTTGTTCACTATCTTCTCATATGCTATCATCCTTTGTCTTGTTGGCTCAATGAGCTGCATTGATTCAAATCTGCTCATTCAAGCAATAGACTAATCTGAATGCTGGCAAAGGCATCAGAAACAGAAGACCTGGCAGAGAAATTGAAATCAGAATGAACCCCAAGATGAAAAGAAAATTCCCCAATCTGGCAACACAACGGTGAAAAATAACAAGAATGTGGTGCAGGTTTTGGTCACTTAGAGCTGAAAGTTGTTGATGTCATTATTCTTGAGGATCCTGTAGCTGTAACCAGAAGTCTTGATCATTTGATTGCTTTCTGCTACTTCAGCAACAGAACATATTTTAGGGAGATAACCATCCCTGCTTCTTCGCTTCTTCCTCTTCCCTGTCATTAGCATGACCCAGAAACTAGGCTTGGAGATGGAATAGCCTCTGCTAGAAGCCATGTCCACAGAGTGTGGCTGAGTCTTGTGTGAAGTAGTCCCTCGTTTGTCTAACTCAATCTTGGTGAAGTAATCAATTTCCTTCTTGACTAGAGACCCAATAGTGCCTCTTGTACCTATAGCAACTGGAGCAGGAGCCCCCATTCTATCTGGGAATTTATCGTGCATCATTAATTAAACTGGAGTCATGGAAGAAGGTGGCTTCTAGATGAAGGTATTTGTTGTGGCCATGGTTCTATATTTAGATTTCAATATGGCGCATCACCTTTTGATCTTTACTAAACAGTTGATAATAAAGTGCTTTATGAAAAGCATGAACTTCAATGATTGAATTGAAACTTTAAAAAGTGAAAATGAACATAAAATTCTTCCGGTGTCTGCAATAAAAACTTGCTTATTTTCCGGGCATCACACTTACAGCCTTTGACTTCTTGGACTACAATTAAGAACTATTGGTGAAATTATTGATCATTGTACCGAAAATTATCCTATCCACAATTGCTATATTGACAGACTTAACATGCGCTCAAGTCAAACTCAACATTTCACTCTTTATTCGATGTCGGGTCTAGGTTAACTTCCACCAGTCATGCCATGGGTAAAGGAAAGGAAAGGAGAAAAGGTTGATCTTTCATATTCATTCTCTTGTTTGTTTGCTTTTTTGGTACACTACACTGCAGGAGTCTTGCTGTCTGTCTGTCTCGTTGATATATATCATGATAGTCCCGTCCCTCTAGTTAGAGATTCTTTTACAAATTATTATTGTCTTTTATCCAATGATATGTTTTTACATGTGTGATTATGTACCATAATTGTGAATTCTTAGTTTTCATTATCTTCACCTAATGACACTAGGAAAACCCATACAACTGCTTATTCTCCAGTTTTATTTGTGTGGACACCTTTACTTCTTGTATTTTTCTAATATCATTTACCATCAATTTGGCCTAGGATTAAGAAAAGACAATTTTCTTTTTTATGTAAAAAAAAATTAAGGTGCAAATTTGGTCAGTTCCTGATTAGTGCATCTGATCCCTCCCAGCACTGGAAATACGATACAAATGATGCGAAACCTTTCTATAAATAATACTAATAGTAATGAGGTTATTAAAGTCATGTAGGAACAGGAAATAAAATAAAATAATACGAAGGGCTGTCCTACTCAACTGACAGTGCAAATCTATACAAGCTTCAAAATTGGATGTCGAGTGTGATTCTACAAGAACATTATCTAGAACTAGAACAACAGTGTCTGTTGTTTCCATCTTTTTTTCTTCCCTCTAGGCTCTATCTCACTCTATACAGTATATCCTATTCCTATGTTTTTGTATTTATTATTAATCACTAGTATAATTATTGGTGTAAAGTAAGTAATTAGTGTGTGGTGGGGAAATGGCAGACGTACCCCAATCTTCGACGTGAGACAAGAGCACGTTTCAAAGCAACAGTGACACTAGCACCCTCCCTGAACAATGAATCATACAACTGACGGATAAACTGTGAGAGTTCCTCTTCATCATCGTCCCAAATAGATGAAGTGCAGCGTTCCCCATTCTTCTCAGCGTCACTTTCTTCTTCCCAGTCGCTGACTGGACTGCTAGGTGAGGCCTCATCATCATCCTCTCCAATTTCAAACTTCCCATTTTCCATTTCCATCGCATTTAACTCTCTGGAACCATCAGAGGTCAACTTTGACTCTGGGGGTTCACTTGAAGGGCATATAACAGCTTTGGCACCGCAGTCCAGAAACGCCTTAATAAGAGCAGGAGTCAGTCCATACGTCCCTGTGCATATTATGATCCTATCTCTCCAAGCTCCAACCTAGGTAGTTTATTCAAGGCAACAGTAAAAGTACAAGAACATAAGTGAGTAGGAACAATTCATTCTATGTTTCATATTTCTGCGTCAGATGATGAAAGTGGACACTGGGACTGAGTAAATCTAGATGGACAATAAGAAGATCAAAGGGGGAGCAAAGCACATACCATCCTTCGTACATCGTCAGGTGATAAGTACATAGAAGGGACAGTCCTACGAAACACATATGAACCAATTTCTCGATCATCTTCCATAACCTACATAGAATAGAAGATATCTAAACTCAAGCATCTAATAGATGTGCCGCCAACTAGTTTGATTTCAAAAAGATACAAAGTAGCATAAGGAGGAGGAGGAGGAGGAGGAGGAGATATACTAGGTATTGACGGCCTAGATAACGATGGACAATGCCTCCAATGTGGAAATAAGGTTTAAAGGCAACAAGATCAGAAATCGTGGGTATACTGGCCAGCAGAGATGCTCCCTTTCTGCGATGATTCCTCATTGTTGACAACAAACTGAATTTAACACTTCGTAGAAACTTCTCCGCAGACTCTCCAGGTTCAGCAACCACAAATACTTCACTATGCCAACTAAATAAAAGACCAGCAACATTATGCTTCCATCTATATAGCCTATAGTGAAAAAAGAACAGGCAACAATGAATAGAAACTCATTAAACATAGTAACAAATACCTCACTATTAAGCCATTTGAGTCATTTTGAAGAGCCAAATGGATAACACCCGTTTGTGGTGAATTCAGCAACTTCTCATGCAGTGATCTAACAGGCAAAGGTAGCTGTCTATGGCCTCGAGGAGACATTGGAGGCGATGCAGCTGTTTTTCCCAATTGGCCATCTAAACTTAAAAGTGGGACCAAATCAATTCGTCCAATCCTTTGACCAATATCAGGACTATACACACGTGGGCTTGAAGGGAAGCCTCCTGTGAACAGAGGAGATGCAAGTGGAGTTGGAAATGTTGATGGAACTGTCTTTACAGTCTCAGACAAACCCTGCACAATGGATAATCTTATTCCACTGCGTGTACAGAATGACTCAAGTGCCCGGGCATGATGCATCACTCTTCCGGAATCTGGATTGTGTTTAGCTTCAAGAAGTAGTACATTACGCCTCCACCCTAAAGTGGGGTCACTAGCACCTGATAAAACATAATAAAAAGGTTTTCAACTTTAAAAGGGATCAATCAAAGTCAAATTTTACATTATAGACAACACACAAGCCATACCCTCATTTGACTCCATTGTTTTGGATGATTTAGATCTCAAATTTTCAGACCACTTCTCTTCATGCTGGAAAGGAAGAAGCAATCGCTCACAGGCATTTTCAAAAGCCTGATAATTCTTCTGTATATATTCTTCAACTGCAGATTCCAACTTCAGCCAGTTAGTTGGATCTGTCTCGTCAAGTTCCATATCACAACGTTCATCAACTGCAACAAATACCACAAGAGATCACTTTTAGAGGATTGAAGTCACTTTCCAAAAATAGCTACTCCCAGAAGGTTCTCTATCAAATAAGGAAAAGAAAGGATGCTAAAACTGAAGCAGAATAGCGAATTGCCAAAAATTGATTGTAATAAAATTTGAAGAAAGATTTTTCCAGTACAGCACTCTGAAGCCCATGACACAAGCATAGTACCTGGATTGAAACGAAAGTACTGCATCTCAGGAAGCATAGGTAGCAAAGAATTTAAAGCTTCCTCAACCCGGTCAACAGAGCATGCACTCTCAATCAAAACCTGCCCCGTATCCAGATACCGCCAACCACCTTTTCTCATCTATAACAGCATAAATGTTTGACAATAAAATATTAGTAACTTCAGTTTAAACTATAATGTTGACAGAACTAACATCAATATTACTAATCACATTCTTCAAAATCTTCATGCTGACAGAACTAAAGAAGCGTGACATTAGAATAACCGTAAAAGCCCTAGATCTTCTTTTCCAAGTACAGAATGAATTGCAGAACCAAAACAGAGAAAAGTAATTACCCTTGTTCGAACAGAACCACATCCTACTGAAACCAGACAGTCAATTTTTGTGTCAGGCCACAGAAGTTGTGCTTCTCTTATGGCAAAAATTGTAGGATTGTTTGCCACTATTGCACCATCTTGAAAGCGGTTGAAATCTTAAGGCATGTTCCAGGGAAAAGACATAAGTGTCAAAAACAATACAGTAAAGGAAGCAACTAGAGCTTTAATACAACCAACTTGATGTGAACAATATAGCAGAGCAGTCAGTACCATCTGAATAATCATCAAGATAATAAGGTGCAGCAGATGAAGCTCTGATAGCCTGCCATACTTGATGCTTACAACTTCCAATGAATGCACTGCGATTATAGCCAACTTGTGAATCTGTAGGTGATCCTAATACAGTGATCCCTGAACTTTCTGATGTTGCTAGAGTCACCTCTGGTGTACCAGAAGGGTACTGCATTTTAAATAGTAAAAGTAAAGAGAGAGAAGGCAATAGAATTAAAGAATAAAAGAAGTCATACATTAAAAACCACAACAGTATCTAGTCCAATAGCCACTATAAACACCAATAAAAAATATTACCCACGTACCTGATAATTGCGAAATATGAAGGGCTGTGCTGGCATCATGCTCACCAAGGTTGAGACAACAAAAACTTTGGGCACATTTTTCACAGCAGAATCTATCATTAGATCCCCATCCTCATCTGCACAAATTTCCTTCAATAGCCTCTCAAACTGATCTGCACTGTGCTGCAGGACAATAAGTCATAATTCTCCTTTTAGGGCATATAAATAAACAGATGATAGAAATAGCTGTCTAAACTATAAATAACAGCTTCAGAGTTCAGAGAAAAGAATGCATTCTGCACTCTGTGTTCAAACGTTAAATATATTCCACAACATAAACTTTAGGAGATAGCCTTGTAAAACACACACACATATTTAAAGGATATTAAGTGATAAAAAACTATAAAACTAATTTGCCAATACAACACAGGACAGGAAAGATGTGGTGCATACTTTTGATCCATGAACAACAACTCTAAACCTCTGTGATGAACTCTTATAAAGTTGATCTAACTTTTCTCTCCAAGTTGCAGCTTCGTTGTCCCTAGGAACAGGCTCAGCAAAAACAAGCTTCCCTGATGAAGAATGTCATCAAATCAGTTTATCTAGAATTGCAGGGCAAATAAACAGCAAAAATAGTGCATGTGATTCTTAAGAAACACCCTCACCAAGATTTTTGTATATATCTTCACACTTTTCCAAAGTCATTAACTTAATACCAAGGGCAACAGCTAGCATTCCACCCGTTGATGTGCCACATATTAAATCAAACAACTCATGTATTTGCTTTCCTGTACCCTTTTCAATTTCCTTTAGCATTTGCACAGTTGCTAGGCCTTTCATTCCACCTCCATCCATTGAGAGTATGCGAAGTCCTTGCTTTGCCACTTGTCTCCCTCTTATTGCACGCCTCAGATTTTCATTTTCACCTGCAAGAGTAAAAAAAAAAATGAAGAAGCCCATTTAGTAATCAGGATAAAACACCCTCAAAACATAGATAAATTCCATATCCAGAACAAACCAAGAATTGCCAAAGCACGAGCTGCAGCTTTATGAACATGTGGTTCAGTTGCAACAGCCAGGTGCAAGAGGAGTTCCCGCAAACTTTCAGAAGTAACAAGTATACGGCGATTTTCCTGACAGAAAGCCAAATTCCCAACAGCTAACAGGGCTAGCCTTTGTACCTACGGAAATATAGACCTTAAAATTAAGGAAACATGCACTACCCAATCAATTAAACAACTAACTATGAAAAGAAACTAACTTGCCTCTGGATCTTTATGGGCACATAAAATTTTCAATGATTTCAATACATCCTTGGTCAACATTTTCTCAGCCACAGCATCAGATGTAAAACCCAACTTGACCACAACTTGCAATACAGATATTAACGCTTCCCGGCCTGCAGCTTTTAGAGCTATTCCAATTGGTTGCATGATATCTGCTTTTATTAGCTGCAATGCAATGGAATCATCAGAGGCAAGGGCTGATAAAGCAGAGCAGGCTTGTTCGACCTGTAGAATAATAAGAATGATACCAGTCAGTCACTGAAGGCAACAGAATAAATTTAAGAAACTTCTGATGTCTAAACCCATTAAAACCTACCACATGGCAGTTTTCACTGCTTATCATGCTTATAAGCTGCCGCACTGCATTCTCATCTTTACCCACAAACACTCTATTTGCTTTGTCTTGCATTATCTTTCCTAGTGAAGATGCTAGTAACGGGTGATGACATGAAGAAAAACGAAATATAAGAGAGAAGGCAGCACTGAGCTTATGCCTAGATGCAACAAAATATGAACTGTTTTCTATCTGCAATGACCAGAAAGAAGTATGTTTGACTAAATATGTAACATGTTTTTAAAAGAATAATGATATTAGTCTTCTTAGTTTGAGAGATTGCTACCTCTATTTGCACATTCACTGATCTCAAATTTTCATCTGCCACAATCCTAATATTTGCAAGAGTAAGGTGGCGAAGTTTGTGGAGGGGCAAAATTTCAGGAAGAAACTCGAGAGGATTTCCAAATAGCCTAAGAACCCTCAACTCAGCCATAGCCCTGCCATATGCCAAACAATAAGACCAGAACATTACATGGAACCTATACTAATTTATACGAGATTATCTGATAAAAAAACCTGAAATCAAGAAGAGGTCGAACAAGCTTGTTGTATTCCAATGACAACTCTACCAACTCCACACACTGTCTCAGTTCCACTGCTCAAAAAACTAAATGAAATCAGATATATGAGCATATTTTTTTCAAGAAACATTCATCTTTGGACCTCACTTACTTCAGGAAATGTCCACTCAAGTTTACTCAGCAGTCGGTACACTTTTAGGTAAAAGCTACAAGTCAATTACTATCCTTACATGGTAATAATTCAGAAAATTAAAAGCTTACCTGGTACAGAGACAAGCATGTTGCTGTCTACGCTGAGAACTTGTAAGCTTCTAAGGTTACCAAGCTCAGGTGGCAAAACAATCAGTTTGTTGTTATCAAGATAAAGTTTCTCAAGTTGTGGAAATTGAGTAAGCTCCACAGGGAATACCTGTACATGACTATACAGTTTAAAACAATCCCTCATCCAACTTAATTTATGTCTGATTTTCAATTAAAATATAAAATTCCAGGCGCTTGCTGAGCATCAGGGAAGATTTTTTTAAGAAAATAGGTCAAGCAAAACATAATTGCACAATTTGAATATTTCTTTCACATCTTACTGTGAAAAAATTGCAGAGAAGCAAAAAACAAAACTACCTTCAAATTTGGAAATCTTATGTATGTACTAGGCTTACAAAATTCACATGCCAGAAATTAATAGCGCCATAAATTTGAAAGCAATTAAACATGCACAGATTGGAACTAATAGCTTCAAATCGTCACACAAGAAAAAACACAAACCGAAGTTAACACAAAATAAACAGAGCAACAATGTCGCAAGAATATGATCATCAAAACCAAGGACTTCCATTAACAAAAGAAAAAAAGGAAAAATGACAAAAGAGTAAAAACTAACCGTCAAGCCACAGCCGGAAATAGTGAGCATCGCAAGACTCTTCCAATGGTCACCATAACCGGTAATGGCGTCGCCTGTTGGCGACGGCAGTGGCGATGAAGGAGGAGAAGAAGAAGAAGCAGTCATATCGGAGCGCAACAGGCGTATCAAAACCCCGGTGCCGTCGCTCTGCTGGCCGGAGCCAACAGCCTTGGCAACCGTAATGGCCCTGAGAGGCTCCCTCCGCTTCACAACCTTCATATCCAAATCGACATTGCCATCATCATCATCTTCTCGAGGCCTCAGTTCGAGCATCACAGTGTCCTGCGGCATCGGCAGGGCCACCATGAGGCGCGACTGAAGCTTGAGCGCGGCCTGATCCTCGTCCTCGGTCCCCGACCAATCCAATTCAATGCGGAACCCTAGCTCCTGATCCTGCGATGCATTTGAGGAAGAGGAGGACGATGAAGACGACGAAGAGGACGAGGAATGTGAAGAGGTTGAGGTGCGGGCGAGATTCTCCGGCGGATCATCGGTGCCATAGCTGAGAGTGAGGTGGAAAATCTCCGAGAGCCTCTTCCATCCCAATCCCCAAGACATTGGTGCTGTTACAATCCTGATCGCAGATTCAGGATTCAGTTATACTCATCGGAATCGGTTAACGAACGAATGGATAGACTAAATCCAAATGCGAGCAATGCAGAATGCTGAAATTGCTTATTGATCAATCCAAGGAAACAATAATCTCAGAATAAATACCGCACAGACTGAGACACTCATGCACAGAAGGAGATTGTTCAGTTTGTGTTTGTGAAAAAGTAACCAAGTTTGAAGTGGCAATGCTCAATTGAAAATCTTTTGGTTTCAAGTCACCGTGTTCGGTATTTATTTTTAAACTGCGATATTTTAGAACCTTGATATGCACGCTACTAAAATGTTGAAATTTAGGTAACGCATTTTATTTTTTATTTTTTGGTAACAAGGTAACGCATTTTAGATTGGGTTTGGACGAGTACGTTCGAAGCAACAAGCCCATGGCCGGCTATTTTCACACGTATATGGTTAAATAATTTTAAAAATGTCAAAAAAATAATAATCTTAAAAATATGTAATATTTAGTGTATTTTATATCATTATCTCTATTAATATTATCTCTTTTATCTAATTTTATATTTAAAATTCTCTCTTATAGCGGGTATTAAAGAAAATAATTATTAATATTGTTTAAAATTTTTAAATGGACAAATATTAGTAGAAATATAAAAGAAGTTTAATTTTGACACATAGATAATGTAAATGTATTTATATTATCATTCAATCAAAATACTCTATTTCTATAATTTTTTAGATGGTGAGAAATAGAAAATATAATCATGACTTACATGACAACACATGATTAACATGACAACACATGATTGGATGACTTTATAAAGAAGTTATATAATAGAAAAATTAAATTCATATAAAAAATAAAAGAAATAGACACTCAATAGAGAATGGAAGTAGTATTTATTCACACGGCAAACGAAGACGACTTTGACCATCACTGTGTAATGAATGCATTCATTCTTCCACCAAAGACAAGTTGTCCTATGATATTGACAACAAAAAGCACCAGCACACTACACTACTCGATCACATTAGCCTTAACTCATCAAACACTCAAGTCAAGACCAAAAACTAAACTTATCAAATGCTTTTTCTCAAGTGAACAATCGTGATCAGCAAAATATTAGTTTTGATTTAACATCTCGGCTTGCCCATCCGAATAAATTTGAGGCATGATGCTAAGTACTAACCCTAGCTATTGGTCGTGTCCATCATTGTTGCAATAATGGTCTAACTCATAAATGTCCTATGACCTAAATTACATTACATATCATTCCGTTTGGATGGAATTGTAATTACAGTTCCAGATTCTTGGCTGCAAAATTAAAAGTTTCTCTCAAATCTTCCTTTACTGCACTATCTGCAAATATGAACTCAATTGCATTCTTTGATAGCTCAAACATTTCCTTCCTTCCAAGTCCTACATATATAACAGTCAAACCAACAAGTCAGCAACGGTTACTCTCTGGAATCAATTACACTGGCTGCAATAGTTAAGGGAAACCTACCCAATGAAGAAGCTGCAATTTTGTATTCGTTGGAGAGACTGGTAGAGAAAACACCTGAGTCATCTGTACACAGGACTAAAGGATGTTTTGCATTATACAAATCAACTGCATCAACAAGAGCATCATGTTAGAAGGATAGTAGCATTGAAAATTTGAAAAATAAGCACAAGAACCTACCAAAATGGTGAGCATCTATCGACGGAACGGATAATGTCCTTATGTTTGATGTTAAACAAATTTCAACCTGGAAATGATGAAGACACAATTAATGAAAGCATTCAAACTTAGCAACAATCCAAGTCCTAATGAAATGCTTTAATAAAAATAAAATATCATAGGGTTTCACTCACTCCATATCAGATCAGTCTTCAGACTTCACATTTGACAGAAATTTTTTCAAAGTATGCTATGCATAGCATTTTGATTGAATGATTATCACAATACTGCCACTATTTTTATTTTATCACTAATATGAAGGATTTGGAAAGTCTAACCGGAATGTTAGCCAACTTCAGCTTTCTCCAGTGATCTTCCTCAAAGAAACAAGCATGTCCAATTCTCTGGGGATGAAAGTTAAGCATATCATCTATCTCCTTTGGATTAGGTACCTAAAAGCACCGAGTCATAAAAACATGCCAGTCAGGGAAACCCCACTAGTAACACTGTAACAGGTTCAGGAAAATATTAACTTGCCTCTCCACAATGAAGAGTTACATAAAGGCCTTGTTCACGAGCAAATTTCAATGCGGGCAAGTATGTAATCCTACAAAAGATTACAAAAGAGACTTTGGGCTAAAGCATTGTTTTTTAAAAATCAAAATAAATTACTATGCTAGAGTCCTATGTTGAGGTTTTTATACCATTCGCCAACATTTGGATTCCCTGAGAGGTCAATTCCAACCACCCCAAAATGCCTCATTTCCAGAGCAAGCATGACCTGGAGCAAAGAATTGGAATGTTCAAGTGCAGCGACCAACAGACATAAGTTTGCTGAAATTACTTAGCTTACAGTTTCCAAAGCCGCTTCTGTTGTCTCCCTACGATCAATGCTCAAGAGAAGCCTCACAAAGATTTTTCTTCTACTACTTCCATTACATTTATCATTTGTGGCTGCAGGCACATGATTCGAAAAACTTCTAGGCTCCTCACTGCAAGGAATGAACGCCACATCAACTGAACTGACAGCTCTTAGACCTTTCAGTACAGCTTCAACGTAGGAGCGTTTGCTCATTCCCAGCAAATCATTTTTCTGCTCAAAATCAAGCAAACCTTTCCTTTGTCAAATAAACGGAAAAAACAGTACAGTCCAAATCAAGAACTGAGCTCCTTTAATTACCTTTGGAGTGGTTCTCAATTCCAGATAGACCACGTTTTCAGATGCAAAATCTTCAACAACCTGCATTTAGAACTTGCTTCCCTAAATACAAAGCCAATGAATTTGAAATAATGAAATTTAGAATTTTAGATAGTAAGCACCAAGCTTTATCAAACATACTTCTTTTGCAATTCTTGTCACAGTCATGTGATCGGTCGTAAGAATGTGAATTACATCAAACAGCTTGAATACCTCAGTCAATGAACGATCATCTGTATTCACAATAATCAGAACTAGCATCAACACTAACATTTAAAACACGATAATGGTAAGCATGGAACACAAAAAGTTAGCTCAATAAACAAATTAACAGCCAGAGAATTAGGGCCTGCTGGGCAGTCCCTTTAATTGTTGTTAAAAATAATCTGAAAAATTAGAAGTCAGAAAGAATCCTTCAAATTGCGGAAGATTTTCTTATTGTGATGAACTATCCATCTTTCTCTGCTAAGGAAATTGAACAGCTCCTCATAGCACGAAGCATGTAACAATGGAAGAATCCACTGAATCCAGCGTCAAAATGAATATCGAACTCAACAAGAGTACAGGTGTATGAATTGAAAGGCGACAAAATAAAGAAAAGAGAAAGGGGCAATGGGACATACTTTTGAGGATAACATGCTCGACTTGGGAGAAATCTATGAGACCCTTGACCCCCAAAGCTCTAGCGAGTTCTCTGTGCAAGAAATAGAAAATGTCAGTAAAATCTGAGAGGAGGGTGTGCGTGCGTAGTGGAAACTGGTTGAAAGAGAAAAGGGGAGTGAGTGAGTGAGCGAGCGTTACAGGAGGGTGGAGTCTCTGATGGATCCATTGAGGTGAGCATGAAGTTCAAGCTTTGGCATTGAAACCCACCACTCCTCCATATCCGATTCTGCTCTTCCTCTTCTGCTTTGCTATGCTATGCTATGCTATGATATGATATGCTCTGTTGCTGAGAAGACTCTTCCTTGTTTGTTGATGGATGGATTGGATATGACAGTGACCACTGACTCAACTCACCAATGTCAATGTGTTTCTTTCTTTCTTTGTTTTCTTATTTTTTGTTTGTGGGATCACATACATCACCAACACCAACACACGGAGGGACAACACAACACAAACTTTTTGCCCCAAAAGTTACAAACACACGCTGTATATGCTACACATAATTAACATCTTATTTATCCTCTCTTATCTTTTCCTTTTTGCACCCTTAGATAGTGTTTGGAAGAAGGTATAAGAGCACATTTTTTTTAATTTCCCACAGTATCCAGAGCTTAGTACCGACTAATCCGTCATCCCAAATCGCGTACTGGAAATGGTAGGTGAGGCTTCCAGCGAAGATTTTTTCCATCTACAAGATCCAAACCTGAGACCTTACTTAAAGAATAATAAGTCGCTTACGACTTGTGTCAATCCCCGTTGGTATACAAGACCACATTTAATTCTATGAAAATCTTTATAATCACATATTTTAATTTAAAATAGTTTAAAATTATATTAAGATTTAGAATGTATAATAATAAAGATTTATAAATTACCGTATTAAATGTCCTCCAAAATCATGCAAAACTCGTTCAAAAAAATTTTGTAGTCTATACATGTAAATCAACTATCTACAATTATTTGGCATTTAAGAAAATAATAATAAAATAATATGTTAAAAATTAGGCACCCTAAAATGTCATTCATTTGCATCCTAAAATGCCGAAAGCAGAGGGTGCTTAAGGACTCTAAGAGGGATCACTCATTGACAAGGTGGAAATCCAAGTCTAGAAATCCAAGTCTTGCTTGCACTTTCAGATTCCTTTTTCTTTTTTGTTTCTCTTCCCCTCTAGTAATTGTTTTGAGTTTGTTTACTAATGTTCTCAGTAGCAAGTGTGAATGTGTGTTGTTTTCACCTTGTTTGGATCACAGAGAACAAATGCACTTGTCAATTTTAGCTAACCTTTGCTTTAAAAATGAAAACAAATTATGAGCTGTCATGTGAATTACACAAGAGTTATTTTATCTAAATATCAAAATTTAATACCTTTCTGATATAAACTGTATACTCTATCTATCTCAATCAATGTATATGCATATTTATTAACTAACAAAATTAGTATATGGAGTCTACCTGTCTCATCTCCACTCTTGCCTTCAAGACAATCCAACTTTTTTCCATTGAAAACTGGATGTGTACAAAACTACAGAGCATAAGGAATCATTCCCCAGCATTCATGCACCCAATTGGCAAAATCCCTGGGGCTGAACAGAACTCATTAGAATATTCGTTAAACTGATTAGACACAAACAACTTCCAAGGACTAAATTGTCATTTAACACTTGTGCTTCTCATAGCACTATATTGTTGTAATAAGCACAAACCAAATTGGTGGATGCAATTGAATTTGGATAACGTGGCCCAATCCTCCAATACACTAACCAAATCTTCACTCACTCCAACACACTACACACACAGAGGTCGTTACCCTCAACTTCCATGTGTAGGACATTTAGTTATACACACACAAGAAAAGAACTTCATTGACAACTGAAATTTCCAATCTTATCCCTCCCCGGTGACCGGAAAATGGCAGCCTGTGCAGGCGGCCAGATGTCGGTGTCCTCAGTGGTCCAGCTACGTGGACCAACAGGGTTAAGCTGTAGGAAGTGGAAGGTTGTGAAGTTCAGTAATGGTGAAGTCATGGGGCGTAAGCTGAGGCTAACACAGCTTGAGAAACATCATGGTGGTGGCAGTGGTTGCACTAAGAATGTTGGGAAACATATATGCATGTCTCTCACTGCTGATGTGACCACTGAATCCAAGGTTTACCTGAATACTTTTGCTTCTCTTCCTCTTTGGCACCATGCCTCAAAACAATATCTTAGTATAGTATACAAAGAAAAGATATGAGAGTTGAAACATGTCAATCAATAAAATTTGTATTAGAATAATCTTGATGAGATATAAACAGATAAGAAGAAATTTAGTGCAGTAGATAGGCTGAATGTTCAAACCAAGTTCTATTACCAAGGAGTCCTTATTTTAATTCTTATTCTGATTGTCATTTTAATCATGGGCTCATTTCGTCGGATGAAAATCTAATGCATACATATATGACTGGTTCATGTATGGGGTGGTGCAGTTAAGAGACCTAGATGTTCAAAAAAAGGACGCAAGGACAGTTGTGGCAGTTATTCTAGGAGGAGGCGCTGGAACCCGTCTCTTCCCTCTTACAAAGCGCAGAGCCAAACCTGCTGTGAGTTTCTATTACCATTCTCTTTATTTGCTATGAACTTACTTAGTGGTGCCTACATACATTGTTGCTACTTGTAAACTTTTTGCAGTCAATGAGTGATGTTATGCAGCTTCATATGTATAATATATGAATTTAGCATCTTCTGTGATGAGGGCAGGTTCCTATTGGAGGTGCTTACAGGCTGATTGATGTGCCAATGAGCAACTGCATCAACAGTGGTATCAACAAGGTGTACATTCTCACCCAGTTTAACTCAGCTTCACTCAACAGACACATTGCCCGTGCTTACAATTCTGGCAGTGGAGTCACCTTTGGAGATGGCTATGTCGAGGTATCTACCGAGTTCCATCTTTTAATTGCTTGCACTCTAGTCTTAGCCATCTTGTGTCTTGTGTGACCGCGCACGTATGGATCTTTAGACATTAGATTAATTAATGAAGAGCTATAATCATACTGAAAATTGTCTAAGAGTGTGTGCTCATTTCAGGTTCTTGCTGCCACTCAAACTCCAGGGGAGGCAGGTAAACGGTGGTTTCAGGGTACTGCTGATGCTGTGAGGCAGTTCCACTGGCTCTTTGAGGTATAAAAGCTATAGCAATCAGAGAAACTACCTTTCTTTCCTCATCACAGCAAAAGGATGTTGTAGAATATGCTTTTTCATGTTGTAGGATCCCAGAAGTAAGGATATTGAGGATGTATTGATCCTCTCTGGGGATCACCTCTACCGAATGGACTATATGGACTTTGTTCAAGTAAGCCACCATGTCATCCAATCAATAGTCTTTTTTTTTTCCCTCTTTCAATTCTGTGGATGCATTGGAAACATTGACTCTCAGATGTTTTGATTCATCTTCATATCCAGAATCATCGCGAGAGTGGTGCAGATATCACTCTTTCTTGTCTGCCAATGGATGACAGGTAGGTTGCTTGCTTGCCCCACAGTAGATATCACTCTTTCTTTATCATATGTTAGTGTTTGAAACTCTGCTCTTCATATATGACAGTCGTGCCTCAGATTTTGGTCTAATGAAGATAGACGATAAAGGAAGGATTCTTTCATTCAGCGAAAAGCCCAAAGGAGAAGACCTGAAAGCAATGGTAACAAAATTTTTGTCATACTTGTATTCTAACTTCTAACACAGTAGTAGGAGCTTCAACAATTTGGTTTACTACTAACACTGGTTCACAATTCAGCAAGTAGATACAACCGTTCTGGGCCTATCAAAGGAGGAGGCTCAGAAGAAACCATACATTGCTTCTATGGGAGTGTACGTATTCAAGAAGGAGATACTTCTGAATTTGTTAAGGTACTGATAATTGTCAGCAACATGTGATGTGAGGCTTTCACATTATCACTTCATCTATCAATGTATTATTCTTCAAATACAGAAGCATGCACTGAAAATGAATTGATCCATCCTTTTTCAAAGCTTGTTTGCTAAATGCTACAAATCTTATTTAACTTAGATGGCGGTTTCCAACTGCAAATGACTTTGGATCAGAGGTCATTCCTGCCTCAGCTAGAGAATTCTACATGAAGGTATGATGACTAGCATACAAGTGTACAAAGGAATTAATTTTAAGGCTTTCCAGAAGAAGTGAAAGTGGAAACATGCCTTTGGATCTAGCAGAAAGTTGATCTTCACATATTATGAATATTTATAGCAAAGATTTGCATGCAGGCTTATCTCTTCAATGATTACTGGGAGGACATAGGGACCATCAGATCATTCTTTGAGGCAAATCTAGCCCTCACTGCACATGTGAGTGTCAAATTTAACATTCTTATTGAGCTTTAATATCAGGAATATATCTGGTTCATTCCTAACTAGTGGAAGGATGTCCTGCATGTAAACCTAAGAACCATTAAACTTCAAGCTTTGAAAACTCAACTACAATCACATTATTTTTACCTTTTGGTTTAGTTTCAAAGAACAGTTTCCCTGTTCTGTGATGAAATGTATACCTTGACTAGAAAATCTTGTGTACTTTTCAGCCACCCAGGTTTAGCTTTTATGATGCAGCAAAACCAATGTATACATCAAGGAGAAACTTGCCACCATCCAAGATTGACAACAGCAAGGTCAGTATCTGTCTTCAAACTCACTCTTCGACGTTTATTCGCTTGCTGATGTGTGAGCTTAATTTATACAACCAAAACCAGAAATCTACATAATACATATATTTGTTCTTTTGCAGATTGTTGATTCAATCATATCACATGGAAGCTTCGTGGATAGTTCCTTCATTGAGCACAGTGTAGTTGGAATCAGATCCAGAATAAACTCAAATGTTCACTTAAAGGTTGGGTGCACCAATTCCAGTCACAGGAGATGGCAATGCATATTTTTACTAGAATTACCATAGATACCTGATTTATCAGTTGTGTAGCAAACATAAACATTCGAAAAGTTTTGTTCAGTAGAAATATAATACATACTCTTAAGTAGAATATAAATTCAGATATATTACTTCCTAGTTTATCTCATCCAGCTTACTTGTTTGAGCCACATTTCTGTGCAGGATACAGTGATGCTTGGTGCAGATTTCTACGAAACCGATGCAGAAGTTGCAGCACTGATAGCTGAGGGAAGAGTTCCAATAGGAATAGGAGAAAATACAAAAATCAAGTGCAGACTGCAACTCTCACTCTGTTAATTAACCATTACTTTCTCTTACTATAGTTTCTCACTTCTTGTCACATATCTGCAGAGACTGCATTATTGACAAAAATGCTAGAATCGGAAAGAATGTTGTGATTGCAAATTCAGAGGTAAGTTCATACATCTACCAGTTGATGTAAAAACTCCCTTAATTTGGAGTTATGATACATCGATATTCTTACTACCATAATTTATGTGTATGATTTTCACTCTGTAAAATCAGCAAATCATTGTTCTTCTATGATGAAATTTTCTTTTGAATGAACTGCAGGGCATACAAGAGGCTGATCGATCTTCAGAAGGGTTTTACATCCGTTCTGGTGTAACTGTTGTATTGAAAAACTCAGTAATTGAGGATGGAACTGTCATATGACAAATGCAGTAATTCATTCACCCAGCATTTGCCTTGATCCATTTTGCCATGGATTTTAGGATGGGAATCTTGTGGTTTTATAATGTCAAAAGAATAAACTAAAAAAGCATCAAATGTCAATGTGTTGTCCCAATGTACAGAGATATATTCATATGTCATGCGTCTTATATTTCTAAATGAAGACTATAGAGCATGTTTGGATCTAATAATTTCTTTGGCAATAATCTTTTCTTTGAATATATAATACTTTAAACACACAGATAATCTATCATATTCAAGGTTTAGTGAATAAGTTCTTCACAGCTAAACATCAATTCATTTTCATATTTCTGAAGAACAAACCGCTCTGCTGGAACTATAATGCTAGTAACAGTACACTTCATGTCAGAAAAGGGTTTCCTGCATGTCCTCCCTGCTCGGTGAAGATAATCTATGGCAGTCTTTGGCAAATCAAAGTTGTAAATGTGAGACATTTCAGGAAGGTCAACTCCTCTAGCAGCTATATCTGTTGCTACAAGGAGATAACCACCTCCTTTTCTAACCTCCTGAATCAAAGAGACAGCAAACAGTTGTTACAATCCTTTTTTTTTCATTTCACCAATGCCCTTTACTCACAATAAACATATTTTAAGCTACCATTCTTAAACAAGCATGCTTATGGCATAAGGTAATACAATTCCACAAAACTCACATTAAATCTAGGAAGCTTGTGGCCAAGGATACTAGAACATTGCAGGTACCAAAATAAAATTTCAAATATCAATCCACTGAATGGAACTTACCAGCAGTGAAACTGCTCGGGAGTTGAAATTCATGTCATCCTCGAGAAGGACGATATCTAAAGGCCCTTTGTATGATGCCTTCAGAAAGTCAATGAGAATGGATGTCGAGGGAGCATCTCCAGCCTTTTTGGATTTCTCAGACTGCATGACATGATGCACAAGCACAACAAGCATTAAATGTGGAAATATTGGCTAATAATTTGAAAGGGTATCAACTATCCCGTAATAATTAACACAAACAACCAATAGTAATCCATTAGAGAAGAAGGGAGGAGATAACAGCAAGAAAGATGTTATCAGAATTCAGCATACCTGCTCACCAACAAATATAATGCCAGACTCAGGTGCATCAGATTGTATCAAAGATAACAGGCTTTGCAATTTCCTTTTGGTATTGCATATCTGATGATCGAAATAGCATTGGATATTTAGTATTAGCAATTCTATATACATCTTTTCAAAGCCAAAGAAAGGCAAGTAAATAGGCTAGCAATTTATTGGAAACATGCATGGATACATTTCAAAAAATAGAAATACATTAAGTTTTTTTTAATACTCAATACTTCTTACTATAAATCTATGACACAAGCGAGATGGCATGGGCTCCACTGGACTGACATGAATATGGATCACATCACTCTGGAAAACAAAAAAAGAATAACATCCAGAAATCAGACTGAGTGAACTTTTAAGGTACCTCGAAGACAATCAAATAATCAGATCAACGGACCTTAGTCCATTTCTGCTGCACACAGTCATGGAGAAATCGTCTGTGCTGTGGTATAGATGCACTGGCAAAAACTGTCTGACGGTTATTGCAGGATGAATATGATGTCAAAAGCTTTCGAAGAGAGCTGACTTGCTTTGAAGAATTGAAAATGAAGTCAACCTGATCAGAGGAAAAAGAATAGAAACTTCAATGTCCAAAACCATACCCAGCTAAACACTTGCAAAACAAAAACAGTGCAGTCGTATCTACTTTCACAGAGATACAAAATCAATCTGGAAATCTGCTTTCTCGCGACAGTTCAACTACTAAAAAGTGCACAAAGACTAGCTGGTTTAAGTTGTAAAGAACAAAGCTTCTACCTCATCAACTATCAGCACCCGCACAGATTCAAGCATGAAAGTTTGTCTTTCAAGCATTTGGCACAAACTGCCTACTGTTGCGATCACTATTGTTGGAGGCTCTGCCTAAAATTTGAGAAAGTTAAACAACTCTGAATGGTATACTTTAGTCTTGAGTAAAAAGTTGCAGCAGCATTAGTAACAATTGGTTAGTCATCAAATCTATTTGTTTAAAAGACAGACAATAATACACAATATAATAAGATCCATTGAAGAAAAAGATGAATGGTTTCTACCTTTAACCAACTCTTGTGTCTTCTTAATGTTCCTCCATCTAACAGAGCCATGATGGTACATGATTTCTGATCCCCCTCGACTCCAGTTGGCTTTGCTGCCAACACCCTAGCAACTTTAGTTACCTTGTCAATGAAATTTTGCGCACTCGGTAATTAGATCTTTCCCAGGGGATTCCCCCCTGGTTTTTTGCATTGAAGATAATCATCATGTCACTATAAATGCTATAACTCATCAGCATTCTTACTTGGATGCCAAGTTCACGGGTGGGCACCAAAACTATTGCTTGCACAGAAGATTTTGCAGAGTTGATGATGGAATAGATTAAAAGTAGGTATGTAAGTGTCTTCCCAGAACCTGTCTACATAATAAATAAAATAAGGTCACAGATCCACCACTGTTGTTGCAGGAATAAGGAAGCAGGACAACAATCATAGGAGATACATACAAAGTTATAAAAGCAACTGCATCGAATTGCAATTTGTACATTCATAGGTATAGTAGTACTACAGAGAAGACAATAGAGAATAAATTTGATTCATACTGAAAGGGGCAGATTAACCTGAGCATGAAGTATACAGTCACGCCCGGAAAAGAGATAAGGCAATGCCTTCCTCTGGACATCTGTAGGCATGACATATCCAATCTCTTCCATCCTGAAGCACATTACAGTTGAGAGAGTGTGAAAAAAATGCTAAACTATCAATTTGTTTCGGAAACAACCAATAATAAAGAACAAACTTTTAGAGTGGTGAACAAAAAAGGTAAGATTTTGGAAGCTGCCTTTGCAAAACATGGCTGGGAACATGAGGTTGGCACAATTCTCTCAAAGTGGGAGCGTAGTTGAAAGCAATATCATCATCATCAGCTTGCTGGGTTATGGGAGAATGTTTGGTAAGTGTTTGTGGGGTTCTGAAGTTTGAGAGAGTGCATTGAGGAGGGGAGAATCGTTTAAAGTTATGTGAAGGAGGGAGATAGCAAGATAGAGTTGGGTTCTGAGAGGAACAAGGGACACGCAAATTTGAGAGAGGCGAGGCCGAAAGAGTGAAAGTGTGAGCGTCCATGGAACAAGCATGAGGATGACGATGAAGAAGATCCTCTCTGTTTCCAACAACTCAACGCACGATATGTTTTTTTTTTGGAGTCAAATAGAGATTTACTTGGGCCGACTTATGGGTACCTTTGTCTGTTCTCTTCATTTTGGGCTTCGCCCATGAAATGATCCAAAGGACCAAACACACAATTATTATTCCAAAAAATCAACAAAAGCAAAAGAGAAGACAATGATTTGGGGTTAGCACAGTGTCTAAAAGTTAAAACACAAAGGGTCAATATAAGTGAGCTAAGCCCGCCAAGATTTATTAAATTTATATTTCATGAAAAATTCGCGTGTGATCCTATTTATTAAATCTTATTTTTAATGAATTGACATTTGACAATCCAAATGTAAATGCTAATAATAAAAAAAATAACTATTTATGTTGAGTGCAAAATGCGAAAAAATAAATGATTAAATATTAGTAAATCAATAAAAAAAAAAGAGGAGGTTTGATTGGATCGAAATCAAAAAAAGCGGCTGACTCGGAACTTTGGTGCGTGTTCTATTCATAGTTCATACCTTAACCTCACTCTCTCTAGGGCTCTTGAATTCTTCTTCTTCTTCTTCTTCTTCATCACCCCAACCATAGTCTCATCCAGCTCCGCACCTACCTACCTGTCCATGGCAACTTTCACAACCTCTTCATCCTCTTCCCCTCCTCCGTCACTGTCACTGTCACTGTCACACATTCCGCCCATTTCAGCTCCTTCTTCTTCTGCCGCATTCGACGACTGCTCTGAGGACGTTTGCAGCATTTGTCTCGAGCCCTTCACCACTCATGACCCTGCCACTGTATGATCCTTTTTGATTAATCTCCCAGACATACATTACATCGTTCTGTTCTATTTTTAGTTTGTGCACCTGGGCTTGTGGGAAAATTCAATTTTTAATGGATGAACACACCATTCCCTGGCCTTGTCTGCTCTGGCGTTTTTCAATTCTCAATGTCGTAGTTGTTTTGCTGCAGTACTGTTGTTAATGTGTATTGGTTTTGGTCTGATTCTTAATAGTGTCCCGTCTTATTGGGTTATTCATCGCGATCATGGTTGTGTGTTCCAATTTCTGATTGACATGTTTCTTTTTCAACTCCAGATTACCAGTTGCAAACATGATTATCATCTGCATTGTATTATTGAATGGTAAGCCTACTCTCTCTCTCTCTCTCTCTCTCTATATATATATATATATATATCATGTTTGGCCTTTCAGGACTTTTTTAAGACTTGGAAATTGATGGGATTTTTTTCCTTACATATTTTTTTAATACTTCTCTTTAGGTCACAGAGAAGCAAGGAGTGCCCAATATGTTGGCAGTTACTTAGCTTGTAAGACCCTAACAAGTATTTATCTGTTTCTCTTGCCCCCGCCTGAATGTTTTATGCATTCCTTTTGATTTGTACTTTGTAGTTATAACTGTTTATCAATCACCTATCTATTTTTAGCCAGGAGCTTCTAGCTGCAGTGGAGCCTGAAAAACGCTTAAGATCAAGAAATGTATCTTCATCTACATTCACTAATTCTCGTAGCCCCCTTGATCGCCGTATTGATGATCAAGTGAGTGATAATATTCATCTGCTTTGTCTTGTTAACATTTATTTTTCTGTGTTGATTTCATGGTAGGAAAATTATTTTGTGGCAGGATGATTCTAGTTCAGATGACTCTGATTATTATGAACCACTAATGCAGCACCGGCACCTAGTTGCTGCTACTAGTAGAGCCCGTTATGTTCACATACGGGAAAGGCAGAGATATTCTGGAGCAGGTCCATCAGAGGCTTTTGTTTCTAACTCCTATTTGTCTGCTTCTGGGAAACAACGAACACTCACAACTTCACCATCTTCAACTTCTGCTTTTTCTCCTGTTGATTCGGTTGCAAGAAATACTATCTCTGAGAGTAATGCCCCTCCCAAACCAAGGTATATAAAGCAATGAATTAGTTATTCAGCAAGAAGCTTATGCTGTTCCTAGAATATTCACTCATTAATTTCTCTTGATGTTTAATGTTCTCTATAGCCGGCCACCACTTGAGAGAGCTAGGAAACTAAACACTTCTGAGATGCCGTCCTTCCCTGAGTCCATCAAATCCAAGATTTCTGCTGCTTCAGCCAGGTAAACATGTCTCTGCAATTTGTGTGTGCTCCTATAAGAATCCCATTGGTACTTATATATATATATATAAATATTATCGGTAACAGATACAAGGAATCAATCTCTAAAAGTACGCGGGGTCTCAAAGAGAAGTTAATTGCACGCAATGCCTCAGTGAAGGAGCTGAGTAAAGGTGTTCAGCGTGAGATGAATGCAGGCGTTGCTGGTGTTGCACGCATGATTAAACGCCTTGATCTGACCTCAAAACGGTCTAATTCAGGCATCCCCATGAAAGGGAAATCTGTTCAAGATAATAACGTTATTGGGCAGTCTCCTACGGAAGAAAACAGTGCAGTTTTCGTTTGTCATGTTAGTTCAGACAGTCCCGCACTGGTTTCTACTACGGTTGCTGGTGAAGCTGGAATTCCCCCTCCTTCAAATGTCCAGGTTATTACTACATCTTACCCTTATTTATATGTTAACTGATGCTGTCATTACAATAAATAAATACAGAAAGTGTTTTAGCTTTATGTTTGCAATTAGTTGACAAAGTTGCAGTTTGAAAAATCGAATGCCCTTGGCCTAATTTTAAAATGAGATTGTGGTTATATCATAGGTGGCTAATTCTCATTCTTTATTTTCTTCATTTTAGAGTACACATGATGCTGTGAAGACATAAGTTCGGTTGATCAGGGAGAAGCCTGCAATGGAATGCAAGAGACGACCTGCTATAACCAATGTACCAGTTGGTATGCGTCCTGCATTTGATCAATAATATTTATAGGAATTCTAATTATCGTTTAGAGATCCAGCGCTTTCTTCTGTTTCTATCATATATATATTATTATAAACATCATAGATTCTTATCCATGTTTATCGCTTTTCTAAAGCCTTTTAGATTCTCATAATTGAATTCTTGTCTTCTTGATCTTAATAAAATAGTAGAGTTTCTCTGCTTTACTGCATCCAAGGTTAACTAATTTGAACCATAATATTAACCTATGTTGTGGAAGAAGATAAAGGACTATAAAGAAAAAACCAGCACACACAAATTTTATTCAATCAAACTGCATTTTAAAAATACATCCAAACAAGTTCAGGGCTCATTCCATAGTGCTGCTTATTCTTGAGGTGTAACCGATTTAATAGCAGACAGTATTAAGCATTGACGATCATTCCACCTGCAAAGAATCCCACAATCTTGTTATAAGCATGATTCAACAACTGTCAAAACACAAAAGACAAGAAGAAGCCAAGGCACGCACCATTTGGATGGAGAACTTGGCCTGTAAAATAGGAAGAGTCCTGAGGGCATGCCAAGAACAAATAACACGGTGCAATCTCTGAAGGCTGAGCTGCTCGATTCATCGGCACCTCTGACCCCAAGTTCTGGATCATCTCTGCAGGCATGGATGCTGGTTGTATTGGCGTCCAAACTGGACCAGGAGCCACAGCATTCACCCGAATTCCCTTGTCAACCAACATCTGAGCAAGGCCTCTAGTGAAGGCCACAATGGCTCCTTTTGTTGCTGTATAGTCCAGAGCTTGTGGGTTCCCTTTGTAGGCATTAACTGAAGTTGAGTTGATGATAGAACTCCCTTCCTTCATGTGCTTCAGAGCATGCCTACACACAAAGCAAGAAAGCCTTTTAGGATCAGGAATTTTGTTAGTCTTAGTAAATTCCATTTTGGATTTTTCCATACTATTACCTGACCAAGTAGAACTGTGAAAACATATTGGTCTTAAAGACTCTTTCAAGCTGATCTTCTGTGATATCCTCTACTGAATTTGTCAAGTGCTGCTCTGCTGCATTGTTCACCAGAACATCGATGCGTCCATATTCCTTCACAACATGATCAACCACCTGCTTACAGTTCTCATCAAATCCAATATCTGCAGCTATTGCCAAAGGATCTTGTGCATCACTTGTCTTAGCTTCTAGCAGCATCTTTAGAGTGTCATCCTTGTCCCTGTCCTCGTGGCCCTTCACGTATGTAAAGGCCACCGTAGCACCCTCTTTTGCAAAACACAAGCACACTGCTCTGCCTATCCCAGAGTCACCTCCTGTCACCAAAGCCACCTTTCCCTGTATAGTATATATGACCAAACCATAATAAGCCATATTAACATCAAATTTAGAGATTCTATATATGAATGAGAAACATCATGCATGATGAACAATGGTGCCTACCCGGAGCTTATTGGCGGGCTTGTAATCAGGACTTATGGTTTGTGGGATTGGATCCATCACATGCTCTTTCCCCGGCTGAGTTTCCTGGCTCTGAGGTGGGAACTTAGGCTCATTGCTGGCCATTTTTTTTGCAGAATCAGGAACAGTATGGAAACTGTGTTGCTGGAAGCAGAGTGTATGGTGTGAGGATATATAGAGGATTCTGAGTTAGAACTAACTACGTGTTGTTATGATGAGAAGAGGTGTGTATTGTAGAGATGAGTAATGTCCCCAAGGGAGGAATGGAAGCCAAGTCGAATGTGATGGAGTGCCACGCGTAAATGGATGCTTGCCAACGTGTCATTTGTGGGGCACTGGTCTTCTTGGCCAAGCGGTGGAATCCAGCAACATGTGTGTGTGTGTGTGTGATCAAGAGTGACAAGGATGAGCTTAGTAGAAGAATACTAGAATTGTAGTACAGGGATACATCAAGAGGAGTGCTTATCATAAGTAATATAATGACGGACAACAGGCTTCAAAGTACACAATAAATGAATAAAATACCTAAGTTATGGAGCACAAAACATGGAGCTGATATGCTGCACTCTACTTCTTTGCCTCCAGGAAAAAAGGGGGTTATAGACATTGACTAGTGACAACTGAGGGAATAATGTGTGCACACTGATAGAAAGCACAACACATCACGTCAGAGTAGAGATTGGATGAAAAGTTTATGGTGTAAAAAGTTATATTGAATATCACAGTATAAATGAAAAACTAAATCAAAGTTTATCACAGGTTGTCATAATTACAGAGGATGAATAGTAAAACCATTTTATCCTTCATCCTCCTCCACCCTCCACTTTTTTTCTTCTTTTTTCATTTCATGTAGTGTGTGTATATATATCATTCCGCTAGTTTGCTAAAATGGATATAAAGGAAAACAAAAGATTCACTTTAGTGATAATGTCCAAAAGAGAAAAGGCTCTGGAGGCGTATTTGCCCCCTCTGGTCGCTGATCATGTGGACCCTCATCTATTTATTTATTAGTAGCAAAGATGACCAAATTGGGTTTATGGAAAGGACACAATTGCATGTACGAGGACTTGGCTGATATTATTGTTAGGTGTTATGACTTATCCTCTCATTGGAATTGGACCCCTCTAATTGGAAAAGTAAGTTCATGAATGAAAGTAACATCTTCTTATACCACCAGTATCAGAAATGAATCCCGAAAGTATCTGAGCTCTGTTATTGGAAAAACTTGTCTGGCTTTCATTAGATATATAGGATAGTAGGAATAAAAAAAATAAGATGTTTTTTATGAAAATAGGATAAAAAAATTTATGGTTTAGGTTAGAAAATTTATTTATTTTTTATATTTCTGAAAAATAGAGATAGATGATACACAAAATTAAGTAGATGCGACATAAGCTATTATCTTTATATCGATATTAATTTGATATAAAGACTTTATATCTTTTTTTGTCTTTATCTCTATTGTCTCTATATTTTCTCTCTAGTCATATATTGTACATCATAACAAAATGCATGATTGAAGTGATCCACGAAAGAACTTACCCTGAAGAAATTCTTAGTTAAATCTATTTTTAGTAGTTTTTCTTTCTCCTTCTCTTTTTGTTGAAAAGATGTCTGAAATGAATAAATGGGTGAGGTTGGCTTATGTAATAATGGTTGGATTTTTATTAGCTAGAAACATTGATTTCTTTTAATGAGAAAGGCAAATTGCAAAAACAGAGTATTCAATATGATGGTATTGCTAACTGTATCAGTCCACAAAGTGTTACTTTTCGATTAATAGGCATCGCTCTAATTAAAAAGAAAGAAAAAAAAAAACAATACTACATCGCTTTGATGGGATATATGAACAGAAAAAAGGAAAAATATCATGAGTTTTCTTTCCTCAAGGATGTCAGCTTTAAAAACATTTCCAAAATTTCTTATATTTATAAGATAAAAGGAGAAAAAAGATAGATACATCATGATGAGATTCCATCCCAATCATATCAAAGGATTCTTTTTTTAAAAAAAATAATGGTTCAATATAACAGGGCATTCTTATTACAGCACAAACCTTGCCGTTGAGGCTAGAGTAGGCCGAGAATAATTGATTGGCAATTTATTTTTGGGAAAAAGAAAAAGGATAGACAATTTATTTTCATTATTAAAGGCAAATAGCCAAATCCCAAAGGTTATGCCAGCAATCATGTTCACCGGTCACCGCTCTGCCAATAATGCTGATAGAATCATGTTGATGATGAACACCAACTATGTGTATCTGACTCATTATGTCTCTCTTGCTGACCCGTGACCTTTTTTCCTTTTTTGCTTCTCTTCTGCATAAACAAATTGCTCATACCTATCTTTTTATACTCATTATTAATTATGTGTCTATTTGTTTTTAATCTGTTTTCTTTCATAGAAATTTGAAATTAGTAAAAGAGTGTTAAACTAGGGTTCAGGGTTTAGAGTTGAGACAGACTCAAATTTTTACTGACTAATTAAATTCTACTCAGAAGTTACTAATTTTATCTTTTGACGTTGAGCCTCTATATATTGATTGATGATTTGTTCATCTCTAAGGGTAGTGATAAGTTATTTGAGGATATGGTCCAAGTAAAAGTGCAAAAAGTGGAAGGATTTTAGAAACAGGTGAAAACTGATAAATATCTTGCCATAATGTATGGTTGAACTGAAATGATGCATATCTTTCAATTTCCATCGTACCAAACACACATGGGCTGTACAAATGAAGCGGATACATGTGTAAGAAAGCAAGAATCAAATATGGAAGAAATAGAGAGAATCAAAAACAAGGATATATTATATGAAAACTTATCAAACCAGATAACAATTATTCACCCCTTGTCTACATGGTGAAGGGTTACAAGACCTTGGGTAAACCTTCCTATAGCAGACTGATGAGTAAGTATATATAACATTCCTATGTACATATTGACCGTAGAATCATCACCTAAACTACTAAATAATTAGACCAATAGATAACTAATTCTGGCAAAGTAATTAATCAGTAGAAATTTCTCATAATTATACAGCTCTGCAGTATAATTCTGGATATTTGCAAATTGGAGGTAATACTGCATACATCTACCTCCTTAGTCTTGTGCACTTGGCAACCCTTTTTCTTACATCTCTGCTGTTGGATGTGAATAGTACATGTCCTCAGCCATTTCTCTGTTTGAGGGAATTTGTGATAGGGACCTGAGAAACCATTCTTGTGTCTTGAGACTGCCTTTGATGTTTTGCATATGAAGATGATCTTCCTTTCCTGTACCTCCTTCTTGGCTGTGTGGATTGGGGAATAAACACCCCTGTTCCTTTGCTCTGTCTTGCCAAGGTCTGCTCATAGATGAAAGCAGGATGTGGAGGCGGATGGATTGCTCCAGAGAAAGTCTGAGAAAAGTCGTTGAAGCTAAGATATTAGTCAAGAGTTAAGGCCATATATATTGGATGAAACATCTTTTCAATATCCTTATCCTATGATTGGAATAGAATAGAAGAGTGGATATATATATATATATATATCCATATGTGTGATGTGTAAGCAGTTAAAGGCCAAACCTGAAGAGATTCTGGGCGACAACAAGCAAGAGGGTCTTCATCTTCATCCATAATTAGGAGAGAGATTTGCTTGTTCAAGTCAGCAAAGAAAAGATCATCTTCAAGTTCAACAGCAACCTCCATATCTGTGTTTAATTAATCAACCTATAAATATGGTGAGTTGAAGTGTTTTCTCTAGTCTCTAATATAACTCACTCTATCTTTCTATCTAGTTCCAACTGTGTGTGTGTGTGTGCCCCTCTCTGTTTTCTTTTTATGCCCCAAACTCAGGGGATTTTATTTATTTATATAGGGGGGGAAAGGGGTCAAGTTAGTATGGGGTGAGTTGAAATGTATGAGATTGGCATGTGAGTTGGTGGGGCCATGGTCACAGTTGGCCAATCTGTACTAATAAGACCCACCCCACCCCACTAGAACAGAAATAGAATGATGGAAGTGAATTTGTGATGATATTATCCAGTTGAGAGGAGAGGAGAGGAACCAGCCGGCAATAACCCATGTCCAGATATCTAATCTAATCTAGGATAGATCATAGATGTAGATTCAATCAATCCCTCCCCTTAGCTTACTTGGTTGTGGATAGTCCTATCTATCTCTGTCCACTTCTCTCCCTAAAAACAGCATGTTATGGCTCCTTTCCTTTGCTTTGCTCGCATGTGTGACATTGAATTTTGTCCCAAATGTCCTTATCTGCTTTGTATCTTCTGGCGGTTGCTCATGGTTAAGATTTAACCAGCGAGACAAATCTTATGTGTAACGGCCACTGGATTTTCATGTTGAACAACTTGCAGTGGGCCCCACCTGGAAGTATTTGGAACCTTTTCGGAGCAGATACATTTTGTACTCTCACAACACAACTTGCTTAGCCTTACAGTTACAGTCTCATTTGAGTGAGTGAGTGAGTCCATGCATTGTAATGTCGGCTCTTCATTTTCTTCTCTCAATTGCATTGCAGCATCTAGTGATTTTCAGCCTAGCTATTTTTTAACTTTTGACTATTCCTTAATTCATATGTTTGTTTGAGGCACATGCAATTTACAGAGAGCATGTGATATATCTATCAATCTTGATGGGGATGGATTATTGTATCAAAAGAAATATTCACCCTTAAATTTTAATCATGGAAACTTAGATATTGTAAATTTGTCCAAAAGGTACAAAAGCCTAATAGTTTAATTTTGTCTTAAGCGTCTATTTAAGTGCGTGATTCCATTCCATTCGATGGCTCTTTATTTTTGCCTCGTATACACATGAGTAAATAGTAAGTGCCTGGTAGCAGAATCTTCAAAGGTATCAATCATTCATCGCCACAAAATGATACTCACATGTGCGCACTTAATTCTCTCTCAAGCACAGATAGATTCAATTGAAAATCCATCACTATCAAGATAGATAGATAATATTCAGCAAGCATTTTAGAGAGAGAGAGAGACGGAAAATGGGCAGTGGGAAACACTAACTGTGCTGTCTGTGCTCCATCAATCCTAATTAAGCGCATATGATATGATATGACAAGATGGAATTGCCGATAAATCGTGGCCTTTCGGCAACAATTCCGCAGCACTGGAAATAGTAGCACACGTGTTGCAAATAGTTATGATGGATGGACTACAGATATATATATATATATATATATATATGATATATGTATAGCAAATAAATAGTACGTGAGTGAGTATAACAGAACTTGAAACCATTACACACATCTTTGACAGCAGATTTTGATTGGAATGCTTTTATAGTAATGTGTCTCAACACAAAGAAATTGCTTACACAGAAGAAACTGGTATGGTAGTAGTTAAGTTTCAAACTCAAGAATGCGATAACAGCTATTGCATGCTATGCTATGCTATATATTTATGGTGAAAAATAATCGTTTGTTCTCTTTTGAATGATGAACAGAAAAATCAGTCTTAGGAAAAACACAACTTCTGATAGAAGTATGTTTGAGTCTCCACAAGAAATATCTTTCTTTATTGGTATTAACCAAATAACCGTGTTTACAATGAGAATCATTCTCTATTGACAAACCCAACTATTGGGCATACATAACAACTTCCGTCAACTAATAACATGCAGTTTGCTAATTGATCATACAAAAAAAAACTCCATCCGGATTGCTCTTTTCTCAGCAGCCAAATGCTGCTGATAATCGCACATGAGAATCCCCATTGTGTCATTTTCCAAGCAACAAAGAAGCACTGATCCTGTCATGTCTGTGAATCGCGCATAAAGAGATTGCCTCAGCTTCTTCTGGTTGAACCTGTTAGTAAATGAAAATCATCAGTTTCAGAAGCAGCAAGGCTGGAGAGTCATTTGAATCAGCAATGGAAGGCAAGAGAATATATTTCCCTTGTCTTTCCTCAATAAATTTGTTGAACATCCAAACAAGAGAGTGGCATGTTTTGTTTTTTATACTGCTCTCTTAGCTTCTCCCTTCCATTCCATTATAATGTCATTCCCTTCCATTATTTATAAAAAGCCCTAATCATTATCTAAACCGTTTATAAAGTTATTTTGATGACGAAACATCCAATGTATACACTTATAAATCTTTGGGGATTACTAATCTGAAAACCTAAGAAGAGTTAATTGAGAGACATAATGCTTAGATTAGGAAACAAACGGCATGTTTTCCCAGACACTTGGCAGATATATCAAGTTCTGCAGCACTTACCATTCCTTTGGGCGTGCCATTTCTCAATACTTCCATACCAAGTCCACTGGAAACATAGTCCTGCAATACGAAGTATTCCTGCAGCAACAACCTCAACAAATGCCATCAAGAATGACCTTTGAGGGGATAAACCAGCAGTAGCTAGGGACAGAGCGAGTCCCTCAAGATTGCAAGCGACGATAAAATTTCCAGATTTGATGCCATCAATAGCTTTCTGAGCAACATCCTCAGGTTTCATTGCACCAGAGGAGGCAGCAATGATTTTGGTCAGCTCTGGTTTCCTCCTGTTTTCTGTAAAACCAGCCTTTTCAGTTTGGGCATCCACTTTGATTACAGCAGAATGACAACATGCAAAATTCATTCTACAAACCTACAACTCATTAACAAGTGATACCCAAAATAAGCTCAAGCATTCAATTAAGTACCTTCTACGAAACCAGGAGTATCAGTGTCTGGAGGGAATATGAGAGAGACATGAATGTTATCAGCTATAACCTCATGCTGCAACGCTTCAGCTAAACCACGGAGGCCAAACTTACTTGCTGAATAAGCCACATAACCATAAATCCCCACCTAAAAATAGAAACAAACCCCACATGAAATCAGCTAATGATATGATAATTTATTTAGTGTGTTGATTTTGAACTCCAAATTTGATCCAACTAACTTATAATGATGACTGGTTTTCAAAGATTGATCCAGGAAGAACTGAAAATTTATTACTTTCTATAAGAATCCCTTTCAGAGCAACTAGTAAACAATAAACATAAATCACTTTTCTTCCGATATCAATTCTATCCGAATCAATCATATTCATTATCAATTCAGTTCTACAAATGCAAAACCAAACAATGCAATAAGACCCTACATCAACATCAAAATCATAATCAAACAAACACTGTCAATAATCACAATTAGGGAAAAAAAAAATTGAGAGGGAGTGGAGGTGTACCTGACCAGCTTGTGAGGAGACAAAAGCAATGGAAGCGGGTTGTTGGGGGTTGGTCCTGTTCTTCATGGAAGGCAAAGCAGCCTTGATCAGGTTGAAGCTTCCCATGAGATTGACGTCCATGGTGAACTTGATCTCACTCAGTTCCTGCTTCTCCAGCTCAAGCGCCACGTACACGCCGTGGTTCAGCAGCAGCACGTCGATGGGGCCCGCCTTGTCCACCGCTTTCTTAACCGCCTCGTAGTCACGCACGTCCGCCGCGAACGTCGCCACGTCAACGCCGGTGGCCAGCCGGACGGAGTTCCGGGCCTCTTCCAGCTTGTCGGGGGACCGGGCCAGGATGGAAACCCGAGCCCCCTCCGCTGCAGCCCGGTGGGCCAGGGCCAGCCCGATGCCGCTGGATCCTCCGGTGATGAACACGTGGCGGTTCTTGATTGGGATCTTGACGGGGTGAGGCCGCACTATGAAGTACAGGAAGACGAGAAGAGCCAGGGGAGGGAACACCAGGAAGAGGACGACGTAGGGTTCCGCCATTGATTAACGAGTTACGCGTTGTGACTCAGTTAGGTAACTCAGCTGTGATTGCGTGCTTCGAAAAGGCTTAACCTTTTCTTTGATTTGGAACAGGGGAGGATCTCTCGTATGGTTGATTCTTGCACGTGTACACTTTGTACGGTGGCTAAATTTTTAACTAACTCAAATTTTAACAAAAATCAATTTTTCAATTGCAGCATAAAATACTAAATAGTGGTAGTATTGGGAGGAAGAGCAAGCAAACAAACACGAATCAGTATCTAATAATAGTACTTGTGTTCCATCTAATGGCCAAAAAGAATTCACTGATGTGAATTCCAAGATCCATTTTTTCCTTTACTAATCTTAATTTGTATCGAAACTGCCTTCACAATACGAATTACAAAACAACCAAAAAATTGATAATTACACTTTGTCATCTCATCTTAATAATAACATTAACAGGACATATGACCAAAAGAAAGAATCTATTGGCAGTTGATTTGTAATCCAAAACTGTGCTGTGCATGTCATGTCCCCTAAGAAATAGGACTTCTTCTCTTATGAAGACAGAGAATTCCCCAATCGCAGCATAACTTGTCTGCTGTGAGTCATCATCTTCTTATGTATTATGTTATACTCTGCAGTATTTCTAGAAAAGAATTGGTTTGTATATATAATTATATATATATTAATTCTCTGTGTATTGGATTGGATTTCTGAGTAGATCATCCATCCTCATGATTCAAAGTGCCATATATATCACATGTTCCATTTATGAGAAGCTTGGTGTTTGAGCAAGAGTGCATAAAGCAGCTCATTCCATGTATCAGGGACACCAGGTAGACACCAATGACTGCAATCTTGGCGATGGGAAGGCGCAGGGCCCACAACAGGACCCAGATAATATATTGATGAATGCCCATCTTTTCTCTGACCTGTCATCTCTGTTACATTCAATACCTTTAGCTTCATTCTTTCAGATGTACTTGTCTGAGCTGATGATAATACTGCATTGGCTATCCTGAATTTTGACCAGTTGTCTTTTGGCACCAATGAAGAGCCAACCTCTGGTAGTGTTTCCAAATGACAGCTACCACCACTTCTCCAATCACCACCTCTGTCAAACACATATCACAACCCAATTTAGTAGTTTTTCAAGACTATTGTGTAAGCCATATCCAAATCTATCTTTATCAATGCATAAATAATAATTCCATTCATGGAAACAAACCTGAAATGCACGGGGGCTAGAGTGCGAAAGAAGACCTGCGTCTTGCCAGGATTTACTGTATCTTGAACCCACTTCAACACTGTCTCAATAGACCTCTTGTATGCATCTTCTACATGCATTTCCATCTTAACTTCCATACCTTCTTGAAAATAGCAACCCCTGAACAAATATCAAAAAAATCTTTAATACTTTCTCCGGGTAAAAGATGATACATAAATTTCTCAGATGAAGAGTGATGGAAACATCCAAAACTAACTTTATAAGTTGGCATTAGTACCATCCATCCTGTTTGAACATTTTTCTAGTTCCTATGAATGTTTTGACATTTTAAAGCTACCATATCCTAGTGGCAGGACAAGTTTAAGCAATAACAATATAGGGAAAGATTTAATTACCCTCTGATGGTTTTCTCATAATTCCACCAGTGCCCTGTGTTAAGAACCAGGATATCTGCATCTTTCCACTTGTCAGAGTTCCAATCCATTTTATCCACTTTAAGGGTTGTCTTGATCTTCTTTCCAGCAGCACCGGTAGGAGGCCGGCTCTGCAATACAAGAAATGGAGCTCTATAGTATTCCACAGTGAAATTAAAATCCCTGAACTTGAACACCAAGAACCCCTTGTGCTTTGTAATTGGGCTGCCATTCACTTCATAGATTGATTCCTTGTTTGGAACCCCAGAAGACAGCATGCATAAGAGTGATTCCCATTGGTTTCTCCCGATTGAGTCACCAGCAAAGACTAGCCTTTTGTTTCTCAGTTTTTCCAGCATCATTGTTGCATTGAATCTGTTTTTATTGATGATGAACCAAATGATTTAGTTCACTTCATTCATTCACTTGTGTTGAAGAAGGAAGGTTGCTTCTTTTTCCAATTGGAGGAAAAAGACAAACTAATAAAATATTGCAAATAATGTGGAACAGGAAAACAAAAGGACATATATTCACTGCACCAAAACAGGATGATGGCACTTAATTATTGATTTTCATCCACCCGTAGCTAATTGCATAAGAAATTGAACAATTTGTCATTCTTATCAATATAACCACCCAAAAAATACTACTAATTTAGTTTATGTGTGAAAATTGCAAAGATAGTGTTGTCAAGCTGTCATATCACAGAGTTACATATCCCAATAGCTGAGAATTACTACAACAACCAACAATGATTCTGAGACAACGGATACCAATTGTATCCTGACCGTTGGGTCGCTGTCAGTGTCAATAGTAAAGACGCAGGATATGAATTGTTAAGACAAATCCAATATTTTATTATTATTATTATTATTTTCATCATCATCCTTTCCTTCATTCAAATCAAAAACAACCGTAAAAAGTAAAAACACTCCTTTTGCTGGCAGCATGACACTGATGATTTCGTTCCTTAAAAATTTAAATGAAATTATTAGACCAACATTTGAATTCACCATCATCATAATTATTTTCTCAGTAGGAAGCAACGAAAAACATGATCAACGTGAAAGTGCTAAGGAGAGAACAATCAACATAAATCAAAATGGGTACCTGGGCAAGTTGCAACCTTTGGGTTGCCATCTCCACTTGGTGTAAAATGAATCGCGTCGTCCATTCTCAGAACATCGAAATCCTTCATCCAGAAAGCTGCAACCTTTGGAACTATACAAGGGATAACTCTCATCCCAAACCCAATTCCCATCAAACAAATCACACTCACTACCGTCTTCTCCGAGAAATTCAACTCTTCGTTCCCCAGAAGACCCTGTATTCATCCGCAACCAATTGAACCTCTTGGGATCATCCAAGGGCCCAAATCTAGCAGCCAAATCTCTGTTATCCAAATAGAAGAAGCAGCAAATCACAAAGGCAGTGACAACAACAAAACCAATAACACCCACAGATGATTCGAACAACTTAAACCGCTTAGTAGTCCTTCTTAAAGAAGCAAACACTGGCATGGCTTCAACCTCTTGCTGCGAATGCGATGGACTCACAGGAGAAGAAGACATTTAAGTTTCCCAAAACCAAAAAAGCAGCAATTTTTTTTAATTTTAGAATATGGGTATTACTATAACGGTCGCAGTGGTGAGCGCTAATAACGAGAGACACAGAAAAACGAAAAATTGTAAGCAGAGGAGGAGGGTGGCATGCAAATAAGTAAGAATGCAACTATGTCCCACCACCACCACGAATGAACAGAAGCATCCTGAGTGCTCTGTTATGTTCGCCTTTGCTTGGTAGGTCAGTTTTGTAAATAGATACAATCAATGAAAGGCCAAAAAGAAAGAAAGGTGTAGAGGAAGCAAAGGAGCATTGGCACACTGGGTTTGGTGAAGTACTTATTGTATTGATTAACACAAACAGGAACGGTGTGTGAACGTGGGGTGAGTCCTCAACTCCACTGAACTGATTGGAGAATATTTATTGACGCAAGATGGAAGAAATGAGAAAGGAGTAAACTGTAGAGGACACGTGTCCTGATTTGGTTTGAAGAGTGTGTGGTTCTTATTTGACCCACACGCACTGAAAATGTACAACGCTGTTCATTATTGGCTGCATTCTGTCTAACGTCGTTAAACACCGACACTGTAGCTCTGTAGAATACTCCTATGTTGTAGATTCAGGTTAGTGTTGGATTGGATTGGACAAGTTAAGTGGTGCCCGCCTACGATATTATTTATTAACAATAAATAATTTTCCATATTTCTATACTCATCCTACTTAATGCAACGGTATGGGTGCTTTAATATCTTTAGCAAGAATGAACTAATGAGTAAAATAGAACTTTTCTTTTTTTGGTTGAGAGTAAAATACTAGAATTTTTGTCAAAATCGAAGATTTCTTAAATTAGATTTTATAGATAAATGGGCCTTCAGTCTCCAATCTACCATATAAAGATGGGCCCAGGCTAGCTTCGGCCTGCCTCTCACTAAACATGCACTACGGCTATTCTTAATGGACCAAACTACTACCCGTTCCCTATCCTACTACAAACAGCCCAACCCATAACCCAAAACCCTCCGAAGAAAAACTGTGGGCAAACATAATTTTGTCTCAAGTTTCACTTGATTTTCTTCTATGTTAATTTGTATTGAGCTGAAATTTTAATATGCTTATCACCCACCCGGATTTATTTGCATTATGTTCCTTCCTTTCCGAATCAAAATGAAAAACAAATTTCTTGTCTCGCTGACATAAATAATATAACCTTGAGCTTGGGTCATTGAAGAACAGAGATTATTAGATTGAAAAGCGTAACAAGTGTACATAGATAGAAAGAGAGAATAATAATGACCTTATCTAATGAACAAGGTTACATACACCTCTTCTCTTTGTAGTTGTACTTGTACAGTTGTACTAGCCCATCCCCAGTTATCCCTCCCTCATCAAGGTCACATTTAATGTAATATACATGGCCCCTCCCCTCCCCTCCCCTCCCCTCATAATACTACTACACATACATACATACATAAACCCATTGCTCCTCTTCGATCATCTACTCTGTTGCCGCCAGAACTGCTGGGCCTTCCACCTGCAATCTCACAATCAGTACAAAATGAATTGGCAGTTAGACTCCAGCTAGACAATGAGTGCATTATTTAGTGTTTGATTTGACATTTCTTGTTACCTTGAAGGTTGCGCCCCAGATTTCCTCTTCATTAGCAGGCACAGCAGTAATCTTGTTCTTAGGATTCTCATAACACCTCAACCCTCCAACTGCTGTGGAGTAGAAGCATCCTGTCCGATCATTATATATATATAGAACAACAATGAGAGGGAAAGTCACTTACAACATAACATACATACATACATATATATATATATATATAGCAGGCAGGCAGGCAGGCCGGGCAGGGTACCTTGAGGGAAAGAAGCAAGAGACTTGCCACAAGCAGATCTAAGGAGTTCAGCATCATCGGCAAATGCAACATAGCCATCAGCTGTAATTCCCCAATAGAGAGGCGTCTTAGCAACTTGATCAGAGGCCACAAAGAGGGTGGAAGTGGACTTGTCATAAACTATGAACCCAAAGCTGCCACTCAGATGCCCAACTACACGGTTCGCAGGGTAGGGTGCACGGTCACGTAACGCTTTGTAAGCCTCAATCATCAAAAGAACTTCATTCGCAGACTTGCCCAGTCCATATTGTTGTCTCAAGCTCCCCAAATTGTCAAGTGCTCCCTCAAACAGGCAGAACACTTCATCCTTCACAGCAAATGATCTGCCATTTTTCCCCCACTCCATCCATCAGTTTTCTTTTGCATATTATTAATTAACCAAGAGACATCAAATTAATTAATACAAAAAAATCATATTTTTAAGTCCTAAATTGGATGTCCCAAAGAAGACATCCACTTCTTCGCCCCCTTGTATGTAGGTCGTGATCCGATTGAAACAGAATGTCAAAATATCATCACCCAAGGTTTTCATAATCAAATCAAATAGTATTATTCTGGAAAATTAATCTTTAGAAAAATTTAAAAAATAAAATAAAATCAGCAATACCACACCACACAATGCAAATCAGGCTAATCCATGTGGAGCCGCAAATCAAGCTAAGGACACAGAAAGCAAGACAGTCAACAGTCAAGACTGTGATGACTGACAGACTGATGGGATACAGGATCAACAGCCACACCAACCGTCCGATCCACACCCTTATACCATTTCCAAAGTACTCAGATATTTCTTTCCTTTTTTTTCTGTTGGTGTTCTGTTTTAATTTTACACATTCATTCATTTAATGTTTGAGAGTGAGCAGAAAGCCACAAACAATAAATTTGGTGAATCTTAACTAGTAGAAGTAGTAGTAACAAGGAGGATCTGACATACGATGTCGCATAGGCAGGTAAGTGTGATTAGTGATAAGTGAGATCACTAATTTGAGTTTACCTGGGTTGCCAGGGCGACTCGTTGTGATGGGTATACGCCAGCTGCACATCATCTCCGATCTGCAGCGACACCGCCGATGCGTTTCTCTCAACGAACCGCTTCACCAGCGCCGCCGCCGTGCTCTTCGGCGAGGGAGTTCGGCTCCCGGCGGCCACCAGCTCATCCGGCGGTGACACTATTGAACTGCTGAACACTCCCAACATCTTTTAATTAATTAAAATCTGTCACTGTAGAGACTACAAAACAAACACAACCGTGGCAAGCAATGGGGAAAGGGAATGAGAATGGGAGAGGAAGTTGGAGTGTGGCTTTCTTTATATAGAGCGGAGAGGACGAGGAGGTCTTTTTCCTCATTTATTTATTTATTTATTTATTTATTCATTCATTTCATTTATTTACTCACTGCTTGGGAGAACAAATTGGAAAATTTAAAGAGTATCTGCTATCTACACACACTCTAATTTTGAGGAATTGGGACATGTGGCGCGTAGGACCCACATGCGGCGATGATTTTTTTGCCAGACAACAACATGGATGGAATGGGCCCCACCGGCTTTTTTAGAAGAATCATCATTAGTAGCAGTATTATTTAGCACCTCTCATTCTGAGGCTCGGAACGAACGACGGACCAATCGCTCTCCTCCGGAATCATCCACAGTGTCTTGCGGTGGATGCACCCTGCCCTGCCCCTGCTTCCCACTTGCCACCACTCTAACCATAAGTTTCTCTTTTTGCTCCGATTTCACCTGCAACTTTTATCACTAGGATCCTGTATACCACAATATTCTGTTAAAGCCACAGACTGGAAGGGATCCCATATACCATAATATTCGATACTTTCTCTGACAGAATTATTTATTATCATGCCAATTTGGTTGGATTGAACATACATATATATGCATTTTCATGTATATATATTTCATAGGTTGTAAACTTGGTAACATTTCTATGTATCAATGTATGTGTAGTAAGCACTGCATAATGGCAACAGAGTGTCTCTTGTTTTGAACATTGGGTCTTGCATAGAGGTGAATTCTTTAATCATCTAATTAAAGTTTTGATTTGTAATGATATGTATGACCAGTGTTAAATGACTAAAAGTTTACTCATTGAGAAGAATTTTCAGGATTAGTTACTATATATTGCATGTATATCAGTAATTTTTTTTTATTCTACGGAAAAGGAGAAAAACAGAATTAATGCCTTACGTACTAACCTATATTGAATGAACTGACATTTTTATTTTAGATTTGTATTAAATTATACAAACTTAGGCCATTATTTAATATGATTTTAATTTTATATACTAACATATATCTACGTGCTAATATATTGGTTGGACGGTACGGTTGATTTTTTCATTACGAGAAAATTAAACTCATCCTATATTACATATTTTTTTTCCGCAAACAGTAATTTAACTATATATATATATATATATATGTATATGTATATTAAGCCTAAAATTTATTCTCCTCAGTTTTCTTGCAGGGTTATAATAAGGTATTAACAACCAAAACCGTGGGTGGATATTTGGATTTCTATGGGTAGTCAGAAACTTGAACATTAATTACAAGGAGAACCTGATGCTTGTGGGTTCTTAGATACAAACAAAAGTTTTTTGTCTGTTCTGCGGAGCCCACAAATTTATTATGCTTGTCCTAGTTTTAGGAATAATTTTAATTGATAATATACAGAGTAAACCCCAAAATTGGTCCGTGACAATTTTCGCGCCGTCCCTAACAATTAGAAATACCCTACTCAGTCTCTCACAATGTCAAACCTCGGACACGTTAAGGTCCTAGACGAATTCCGTAACGTTTGTCATACGTGTCAGTCCAGAACAGTACACTCGTGCTGACTTGGTCATTTAATGCTTGAAACGACGTCGTTTCGTTAGAAATAATTAACATTAAACATGTTTTTTTTTGTTGGATTTGAGTCACAGATCACCCCATCCTTAGCAGTAAAAGATGTTTAATGTTAATTATTTCTAACGAAACGACGTCGTTTCAAGTATTAAACGGCTAAGTCAGCACGGGTGCACTGTGCTGGACTGAAACGTAGGACAAACGTTACGGAATCCGTCTAGGGACCTTAGCATGTCCGAGGTTTGACATTGTGAGGGACTGAGTAGGGTATTTTTAATTGTTAGGGACCAACTTGTCCGACGCGAAAATTGTCGGGGACCCGTTTGGGGATTTACTCTAATATATATTTGAGAAAGATCATTTACACGCTCTTATTTTTATTAGAAAAATAATGAAAATTTGATTTTATTTATTGAAAAATATGTTTTGTTTTGGTCTAAATATTTTTTAAATAAGTTGGTTTTAACTTCTATTTCTATTGTCATTAGATTGCTCACAGCAAGTGTTGAACTTGTTATATAAAGGTTAATAGTTTGTTTGGTTAGCTTGATGTGTGGCTTTCCAATATAATATTTGGACTTCCCAATGCACTTTTGTGAGAAGGTAGAAATTGTGAAAAATTGATTTTAGTGGTGGAAACAAACACTATAAGTCATTCAATTAATGACTATGGATGTAATAATTAAAATTAAATATTTTTTAAATATTTCAGTCAAAATCAAACAATTTTTTTATCTTCTAATATTAAAAACCAAAATTCATCAATTTGTAAACAAAATTATATTTATGTTTTTTTTTTTACTAATATTTGAGATATCTGATTCATCAATAAAATTTAAGGAGGATTTCAATAGTTCTTGTTATTGAAAAATGCTAAATATACATACTATTTTAACTCTCCACCTATTTTTCATCATATTCAAATGTTTACAATTTTTATGAAAAGTTATTTCTGTAAGAAAATAATGTAGGAGATCTTTGAAATGCATGCAAGCTAAGGAAACAGAAAAGGAAGAGGAAGATTATGACACTTACGCATTCTCAAAAATAGTTGGAGATCTATATATCTATCTGGAATTTTCATGTATGTATGTATGAAGTGTTTTGGGTGATTGTTACGCAGTTTGCTCTGATAGATTAAGTAAGTTGTTTCCTAAGATATTTTCTGGCAGATAGCGCTTGTTTTGATTGAGACCGTTTTATTTTACTCCAATTGCATTGTCTTGTTAAAAATTGAATTATTATATATAGTAGTTGATTTTATAGTATTATTCTTAAGCTATTTGCTTGGATAGTTGGACTTGGATGCACATTAATTTGGTTTTTTTTAAATTAAAAAAAAAAAACTAATTTTCATCGTTGTTTCTTTATGATGACTTTCCTTAAATTATAAAATCAATGAATTGTTAAGAAATCTAAAGACAATGGGTGAAGTGAATGAGTCTCAAGTTTGGTTTGAATATTTTATTTATGTACCCCCTCAGCTGGGCAAGGATGAAATTAGCATATACTAATACAGATGGATTATGATTTATGATGCACACATGCGATGGAGTAGATTATTTGGTGTATCCAGTCATAGCGAAACATGCATGGGGAGAGTCTAGTATGGTAGCGCGTTGATGAAGGGTCTACAATCTTGACGGCGGAGGAGTAACGTGCATTGTGAACGACGTGGTTGAGTGAACCATAGCAAAATTGTGGGTCGTGTGAAGATAAAGTAAGATCAATAATGTTGTTTCAATTAAAAAAGTAAGAAACTGACGTGGAAGTGATTCTTTTAGGATAAACACAACTTGAGAATTCTTCCTTCCTTTCTCCGGTGACGCCCATAGTTTTTCGAATATGGCCCACGGATTGAAGCATAAGGACGACGGAGTTAAGTATTATATTGAGTATTTACTCAGTCACATACACAGGCTTATATGTATGTACAAGTAATAATAATGTGATGTGTTCTTTATTCGCTATTTTGCTTAATTCATCTGTTCATCATACGGATGGAAATACCACAATTACTCAAATAAAATTGCATAAATAATCTTTTATTTTCTCTACTGTGGTTTATACATATAGATTTTCAAAAATAGCATAAATTTTCAAAAATCACTAATTTTTTTTATCAGTTTGCAGCTACTGATCTGATAGAGGATATGCCACAAAAGTTCCATACTAATTTAAACTAAGAATTTTGTAGTTACAAAAAAGAAATAAAAAGAAAAACAATGGTCTCTTAATTGAACTAGATGTGACTGACTGGTGAGACATCAATAATTCACATATAGCGCATTTATATGTACAGGACTCTACAATATGTGATATGTACAGTGATGAGGCTCGTCACGGATAGTCATAGTATGTAGTGCTTATATGATTGAGGAATGAAAAATGAAAAAAATAAAGTAAGAAACGATTATTTTGGTTGGTGGTGGGATAATGACAAAATTATGTGAATAATTCCTACGGTTTCACCAAACCAAATGGCTTTCTTTCCGCAACCACAACCACTGATCGATCTTAGCTCATAAACAAGCGAAAGCCCATTGGAGAGTTTCTATTTGTTTTTATATATGTTGAAGCAGATGAGTCACAGCCACACATATGTATCTATCTATATATCTATTTCATTATTTGTTGCAATTCCATTGACCTCGGATCCATCACTCATTATAACATCCATCCATCAAAATCAACGAGCACAGTCTATATATGGTGGGGCATCATGCACCCACCACACTTCACAATATTCACATCAGAACCACCATATGCATACATCACAATAAATTATAAACACAAATGAATAATAATTATTCTATATTAAAAAAAACCCCATATTCAGTGGAAGAGCAAATAATGCTGACAGCCAGCAATGTAATGAATCAATATTATTTTTTCTTTCCTTCTTTTTTGAATTTTTTAGACAGACTCGATCGAGACACATATATCGATCGATGTAGCAATACCAAATTTCAATGAAGCATAGTATGAACAACGTAACTCCGCACCATACTATTACTATTATCTTAACACACTGATATATTAGAATCGCTAGCGGAACGATCGAAAATGTGATCATTTAATTAAACAGTATAAGTAGCTATTATTCCCATCCCTCTTAAATGGGCTTCCTATATATAAATAAGAATTGATTAAATTGCATCACTGTGAAAGCCACAGAATTTAGTAGCTAGGTTAGCCTTTCTTTGTTCATGAGCGGTGCAAATAATCTTAATTAATTAATTATTTGTTTTTTTCGATTAATGGAGAAAACTGAAAGTGAGAAGTGAAAATATTGCAGAGTGGATGGGACCCAAATTTGGGATTATTTGTTGGTTGCATTCCTTCCGCAGTCCATAGGAAAAAGCAAGACATAAAAAAAAAATCAGCTAAAACAGTTAATAAATATAAATTTGGGTCACAATCATCCCGCCTATTAAAAATATATTTATAATTAAAAATATTATTTAGATTATAAAATATTAAATAAATTTTATTAACTGTTTTGATTAAAAAATATTATTCCCCAATTATTTGTGCGAAAAAAAAAAATCTTGAAGCTGTCCTCAGGCTTCAGAAACTTGTGGTTGTTTCTTTTCCATTTTTCCGTGTCTGTCTGGTGAGAAAAACAAACCATATATAATTTCTGTTTCTCTCATTATTTTGCTTGGTAGATGCAAAGTGGGCCTTATCATGAAAATATTTAATTTGAATTAAAAATAAGCTTGCATTACATTATGTAGCTAGATAGATACATCTAGTATTTAATTTCTTTTTCTTTGTTGACTGGAATCTTGTGTTGTTCCTTGCTGGATTCCACTGGATTCAATTGCTCTCAAACCCTTCACTTTGATCATATAGACCACGTCAAGCTTCATTTACAATTACTAAGTTGAGATTTCATCGCGTCCATGATGACCTATGCAGGAACTGGTCATCTTGTTTTTTTTAACTTAGCATTGATATATTGACATTAATAAAATAAATATTTATGTTTATAAATATTATTTAAATTTAATATTTAAAAGTAAAATAAATAATATATAAATGAAGTTTTTATAAAAATAAAATATAATAAATTAGATGTATGTTAGAGAAAGCTAATTAGTTTATTTGTGTTTAGTTAGTTTTCTTTTTATTCTTGAGTTTATTATTTCTGTTGCTTGCTTTGGGCCTTTATATAATAAGGTCCTTCTCTTCGTATTGCTTGGTACCTTTAATGAAGTAATAATAATTTTCATTTCTCAGCTTCTTTATTTCTGGGCCAAGCCTGTTAACACAGGTCTTGACCTTTACTAGCATTAGGGTTAGTTTCTCTCTTTTCACTCTTCCGTTTCTTCTTCATCTCTGCTGTGCTTCCTTTCTTTCTTTCTTTATAAATCCTAAAGTTTTTCCTTACATGGTATCTCCGCCGATCGATCCAAATGGCTTCGTCCGATTCAAATTTTACTCCCAAATCTTTCGCTGCTGCCATCTCCAACAAGTTGGAAGATGATAACTTTCTTGCGTGGAAAAGGTTGGTGCTTACCACTCTCAAAGGCCAACTTCTTGAATGTGACATGCATGTACTCTCAAATACTTGCAACTAATTGCGTATGTTTAATACGATAATTCTTTTCATGTCTTCCAAATGTGAAGCGTAATTTGCCAGTAATTGAAGCCGTCGTATTCAATGATGAATTAATTAGTATGTTGATATATAAAGTGCATATATAGGAGTATCGAATATGAGTAATCTTTTTATCTAATTTTGAGTTGGGAAAATAATTAAATAAAATCATTTGTGAAATTTGTATGCTGGTTGAAATACTAAATTCTCATTATTGATTGTTTTAATTAATTTCTACTCCAAGGTGGAATATCCGTCTAATTTCCTAACTTGGAGGTTCAATCTCATTAATTAAATAATGTCCTCGTTGACGCACTCAGCAACAAGGAAATCCTACACTTTCTTGATAGTATATTATTAATTAATGACCATTGACCCATATATATATATATATATAATGCTTGACATTGTGGAGTTGATCGAGCTTCCTAAAGTACACTTTTGCCTTGCCCTCATGTTTATGAGAGACAAAAATCATGGCGATGAAAAAAGTATTTGATCTAATTAAAGAAAGAAAAAATTATCATTCTAATTATGCCTCCTAAGACTAAGACCATCCTCAAAAAATCGCAAAAAGCCATTATTGCTTCTTTGGCCATTCAAGCAAACCAATCTTCCAGAATTTAGTGAAACATGTGATTCCCTTCACTCCTCGTTCTTGTTCCATCATGAACTAAAATACAAAAATAAATAAGAATATACTAGAATCTCTAACAAATATTTTAGCAGAGTTTCATGTTTTTTTCCTGTAAAGTTAAAGATTGTTCTTTTGGATCTGATGAAGTGTATGAAATTTGTATCCACTTGTTTTATCTCTTGCTCCTCTCTCCCCTTTTCTTTTTGGCAAAGAATCGCATACTCCACAAAAGAAAAGCAATCCTAATCCAACAAGAGGAAGGGTGAAAATAATATATAGTCCACTAATTGTATAAAAGCCCAGCCCAGAAACTGGTTCATTAGCCCAGACCAATTATCAAATCCCATACCATTCACAAAAATACAGTCATATAACTAAGGAGGTGTTGGTTGAGGTCAAACCATACATACACTGTAACAGTTGTGCAGCACTGATCATTTGAGTACTGATCCCATCATCCTTGTTTTAAATATCTAGTGTGTCAAAATATAATTTTTCTATCTTTCATACTGCTTCAACAACAGGTCTTCGTCTGGTGAAGCATATCCTGCCGATTTTGTAGGAGCTTCCCTTATTCTTATGTAATTTTCATACAGCTAGCTATACTATGTCGTTTCTTCCTTCCTTTTTGTTTTCCAATAGGGCCAAGTGACGTGTACACCTGTACTGTACTGTGCTGAGATCAATTATTGAATCGTATATATTTTCATAGTCATAGTTCATCTGATAATAAATGAAAACAAAAACGAATTTATGTGTGCCACATCTTTTTTCTCTTTGCCCTACATAATGGATATGCCTTTCCTCGAATTTATGAGGTGCTCTTCTTATCGCACACCCAAACAAAAAAGAGGGAAAACGAATCAATTGGGCATTATCTTCCTCCTACTCTGCTAATTAAGGGAAAACAAGAACTATTCCAATATATCAGAATCACTGGCCTCAGATATCATACATATAGATGGAGAGAGGAAGTAGAAAATAAAGGACATTCAAAATTGATTTCAATTCATCGAGTTCTCCTCAAGAGCTCTATATTTTATCAAGCTCTTTCAAGGTGTAGTACAACACTCAATTGGATAACAGTGCAGTGAATAAAGTTAAGTTCTTACAAAATTGATAGACTCCATAACTAAATACATAGTATATAAACCAGCAAAGAGATTAATTAGTATTATTTATACTGAAGCTGATTGTGCTGGCATGGAACCGAAGTTGAAAGCAGAGCAGTGAGTATTCTTGGTCAAGAGGGAAGAGCTGAATCCTACCATGGAAGTAGATAAATCAAACTGCACTATAACATCCTCCAATTGATATGCCCCTATCACAATTGGGTTTCTCAGGTTCAAACCCCCATCCATGAATCCCAAACACATCACCTCTTTGCTCACACGCACCATCGAGTTCCTTCCATATACGCTCCACTTCACCATCTCACTCTGCATCACCAACTCAATAATCGGAACATTTGGCCCCACTCGTGACCCACCGATTCCTCTGGAGCTATAGCAAACCTCAAAGGGTGCCACAGAAGCCACCCTAGTCATGTTCATAGACGCAGCAGCATCCTCAAAAGCTGTCTTGAAAACAGAGTAGATGGAGCTCTGCAAGGTGGTGTAAGGTACAATCGAACTCAACTGAGTCTGAAATCCACCGCTTCCCTCTTGGTCTTGGGACTCTGATGATGAAGCAGCAGCATCCAATTCAAGAGACAGTCGCTTGCCATTGATTTTGATGGAACTCACGTTGATGAAGTATTCATTGGAGGGGTTTATCTGGTTTTGGCTAGTAAGAAGGGGTGTGAAAGTTAAAGATCTGAGAGTTTCAGCCACTGGTGGAGATTCAAAGGCCATGGTCCCGAACAGGACAACCCCATTTGAAGATGAGAGGCAAAGAGTGAGCTTTCTGTGTGTGCTGAAGGAATCAAACACCTGTGATGTGAGTGAAGTACGAGACCTACCGAGACCAAGCATGCCCTTAGCCCCACTTGCTAAGCCATCCAAGAGAGGGGTTGGTGAACATGTGAAGCGAACTGGGTGGTGAATGGTTTCAGAGAAGTCCTCAAAAGATGATGATGATTGGAGGGCCATGAGGTCTTCAACAAGCTCACCTTCGGTGGCGATTGCTCCAGTGATGGTGTTCTGTGGGAAAACTTGACATGGCTGGTACTGGTCCTGATCCGCAGGGCTAGAGATGAACGAATTAGAGGTCCCAACTTGATGGGTTTTTGCTGTGAGGCACTGGATGGAGCGGTGAGGTGTGGTGAGTGCAGAGGAAGATGGAACGGTTCTGGAAGCGCAGTGGAGCCAGAGGAAGGGGCCTCCAAGATCAAGGACAAGCTTTGTGGGTACAAGAGGGGTGCCATAGGAAAGGGTGGCCAAGTACTGCATGGTGGGGAGGTCTTTTTCGACCGGGAGTATGAAAGATTCTGCTGGTGACTGGGCATGGGAGAGCTTTGCAGAAAGGCAAAGAGAGTAGTAGAAGAAGAACAACAACAACAGAGGAAAGGAATTAGCCATAGTTGCAGAATTCAGAAACAAATAGAAAAAAAAGGAAGAAAGTAATAGGGACTGATTAATTTTGCAGTGTCCGAAGGATTTATAAATAAATAATTAATGAAAGGAAGGTCAGGTTGCTGCTGTGAATCGCCGCGGCTTGCTGAGAATGTGGTTCTTGCAAAGTCTCAAATGCCTGATACTTAGAGAAGAAGATATCACCATTCACTCACTCACCCATCCATCCATCCCAAGTGCTCTCGCTCGCTCTTATCTTTTTCTTTTCTCAGTGTGTGGACGTGGAGCTAAGGAAGGTGCCATCTCTGTCACTATCCTATAATGTACGGCAAAGATTTTTATTTGTTTATAATTGGCCACACCTGACTTTTTAGAGAAATTATTAGGTGCATCAAGGAAGAGATTTTTTTCTCTACATTATTTATTGCATTATACATAAGCTATTTTATCCCTTTATTGGAAACTTAATCCCCCTCTCCTCATTATAATTGACCTTTTGGATTATGTGTTATAGGTGCAGAGAAAAAAATCTTTTGCTCTTGGAACATCTAATAATTTTTCGCCTTTCTATTCACGGCTTCGCATTTCGCCACGCTTTTCGTGTGTGCCTGTACTGTCGCTCTAGTGTTTTTTATGTTGGAATCTACGGTGTATAATTACTTTATATGCATGGCAACATCATAATCATAATATAAATATGGTTATAGTAATTAAAAAACAACAACAAAGAAAAACACAGTGAAGTGTGAAAAAAGCCAAGCATGAATTATAGTATGCAGTGTGGTGAGTAGGAGTGAGTGATGCTGCTCCATCTTTGAACGCAACAACCAAAATGAAGGAAAAACAGAGACAGTAGTAGTGGTTAATGAATTGAAGGAGAAAGGAATTAAGGTACACTCGAGCAGATAGAAAGGAGAGAACAACTCCTCCTGTCTTAACATAGTTAGTTAGTAAGTGCATGTGATGTGAATCACCCGAATCTTGTATTTTATAATAATAATAGTTATATAGGCCCTTTAGGCATTTGTAGAACTTATAATCTATACTATATATAAAAGGATTGTAAAAAATAATACTTTTTTTTTTTTTCATACTCATTTGGATAATTATTTTTTGAATTTAAAACTAAAATTAAAAAATACAAAAATAAAATAAATATAAAAAGTAAATCACCTTTATTTCTATGCATATATTATTTTATTTTTCTTCATCTCTATAAAAAAAATTTTAAAAATGAATAATATAATTCGACAAAAAATAAAATGCGGCTTGGCGGGCACGAAGTGCCGCTAGTAATTATAAAATGGATATCCTTAAATTGATAAGGACAGTACATAGGCCATTCAGGCAACAAATAGTAAAGTTATATTGCAAATGGATATTTCTTTAAGTAATTGGGCCTTCTTTACCAAAAATGAGATAATAGGGCCTTTCTTGGAGGAAATAAAAGGATATTTGGTCCTTTTTGGTGAGCAAATTAATAGTAACCATAAAAACTTTGGCAACCACCAACAAAAAAGTGCAACTATTCTGCTTCTGTGCGAAGAGCCATAACTAACTATTCTGCAGGTGAGAGTTACATATTCGTAAGCTGTTTTCAATTACAATCACTGCTATTAGGTTAATCTCTCTCTCTCTCATTGTTGATTTGTTTGTGCTTCATTCACGTCGATCTTGTTCGCATCAGTTTCCGCATTTAAGTATGCGCATTAAATAATATATACTTATTGTGTATTTTCGGAAAAATCAAAATGCCGGTATTACCTTCTTCGAGGCATCGTTCAATATTATTTTCAATTTTCTGCAATGAGATGTCATCGGACTTGTTCTGTCTTTTGTAGATGTTGTAACACATTTGATGATTAGGGTTCTCACGGAATTGAGGGCGATTCTAGTACATTGTATGTGCTGTGCATAAGTTTCTTCTTCTACGATGTTCCTTGTAGATACATAGATTGAGTAGTTAATTGTGTTGAGGAACGGTTATTTTGTTTTATGAGTATTTAATTTAATTTGATTGGCAGCAATCCCATTCCTGTGTTTGAAATTGAAAGGGGAATAAAGAAACCCAAGATCAGGAGAATGGCAACCTCGTCAACTGTAGATCAGTATGATGAATCCATGAAGAAACAAGTGGCATCTCTTCTGCGGGTTATGTGTTTGGTTAAATCCTTCAAAGAAGATAATACTCCTTGCAAAATTGACGAGGTAGTATAATAGCATGTGTGTGATTATTGTAGCTCCGTACTAATTACCGCCTAATCAATATCGATTTAGGTTTTCATTCAGTTTATTCTATTGATGAATGTTCTGCAACAATCTTGCATTATACAGGGACTCTTTTTGGGTTCAGTTGGCACTGCAACTAACAAGGATGCCTTGAAAAGCTTGAATATTACCCACATTTTGACCGTTGCCGGCAAACTGCCACCTGCACATCCTGGGGATTTCATATACAAAACTATACAAGGTATGGCAGTTGCCCATTTTCATAGGATGAAAGAAATGCCCTTTGCTTCAGATCTCGTCTTGGTCTTTAGTTTCACCATATATGTGATGCAGTGATTTTTCTGATTGAGTTTTTGATGGGCTTAGTTGAGAAATAAGGGGACCTTTTGATTCTTTTTAGTTATCAAAAGGGGCTTCATGTCTTGTTAAATTCACTACAACAAGGCTCCATTTCAAGCATTTACTTTGTGCACTTTAGGATAGCAGTTTTTAAGAAGAGCTTCTAGTACTGCACTCATACTAAAATATGTTTTACTTCAAAATTGAGGCAGTTATTGACAAAGAAGATGTCAACATAAAACAATACTTTGATGAGTGTTTTGATTTTATTGATGAAGCCAAAAGGCATGGAAGAGGAGGTGTTTTGGTTCATTGTTTTGCTGGAAAATCAAGGAGGTAAACTTCTCTTCCTCTGTCTCCTTTTAAGTTATAAGTTATATGATAATTTAATTTCTCGTCAAACCTATTGTAATGAACTTTTGAGTAAGCACCGTTATATAATATATGTGTGATACTGTGTGGACTTAGAAGGTACGACAGTTGAGCAGTTGAGCTAAATGTAAATTGTTTCACATTTAAAACTGCAAGTCTTGCATTGTTTCCGCACTGCATGAATTTCATGTCAGCCTTTCACGCTTTACATTACTAATGTTCATTTTGGATCTTTTGTAAAAAAAATCTTAGTGCTTCGTATTGTTCATTTGATTCTTTCCCTCTTCATTTGACTGGGGAAAATGGATAATAATTCTTTCCCCCTTCAAGTGTGACTGTTGTTGTTGCATATTTGATGAAGACTCGCAGAATGAGCTTTTCTGAAGCTCTGGAACATGTAAAGAGCATACGACCAATGGCAGCTCCGAATCCTGGTTTCATTCGTCAGCTGGAAGACTTTGAAAACTCACTTCAAGGTACCTGTCATTTCCGCTACTCTTTACTTACGAATATGCACTCTTGTATCTGTAAAGTTATTTTTTTATTGCTTTAATAAAAAAAAAGTGTTTCCATAGAGAAATAATGTTTGTGCAAGAAAAAGTGTTCTTAGAGAAGACTATAACGAATGGAGATAATATTTAGTGTAAATATTATATTTAGTCCCTCAAGAGTAATTTTGAGGACAATTTAGTCACTCAAGATTTGAAAGTGACAAAATAGTCCTTCAAGATTAATTTTATAGGACAGTTTAAATGAGAATTTAGTCTCTCTGTTAAGTTTCTGTTAATTGAGTTGCAGTGATGTGTATGACACATTGTATGATATACCACCTAAGTTACGTCGTGTTTGTAACTCAGTTAATATAAACTTAACAGAAGGACTAAATTGTCACTTAAAATATCCTATAAAATTAATCTTGAAGGACTATTTTGTCACTTTCAAATCATGAGGGACTAAATTGTCCTCGAAATTAATCATGAAGGACTAAATAGGGTATTCACTCTAATATTTATTAATTTTTTCAATGTTATAAATAGAAAGAGTTACGTAAAGAAAAGTGTCATGAAGATAAAAAATGTTACGTAGAGAAATAGTGTTACGTAGAGAAAGAGTGTTACATAGAAAAAGAGTGTTATGAACAGAAACAATGTTACATAGAGAAAAAATGTTAAGAAAATAAAGAGTGTTACTTGAAAAAAGAGTGTTATGAAGAGAAAGAGATTACATAGACACCAAAAAGTAAGCAACTTTTTAGAAATTTTTCTTCATATAAGTAATAATAGATAATACAACTAAGAAAATTATGAAATTTCACAATTTAAAGTATATTTACTTCAATTTTTACTACATGTGAAAATCTCATGAGTCAATATATCAAGGTTATAGTCTTTATTTTATAATACAACCAATAAAATTGCAAAATCTCACAATTTAAATTATATAACCTTCAATTTCTAGTATATGTGAAAAACTCGTGTGATTCAATATTTTAAAGTCTATAATCTTTATTTTATAAGAACCAAAAAAATTGTGAAATCTCATATTCTAAAGTATATAGTCTTCAATTTCTACTACATGTGAAAAATTCATGTGATTCAATATTTTGAAGGTTATAGTCTTTATTTAATAATACAATAAAGAAAATTATAAAATCTCATAATTTAAAGTATATAGTCTTCACTTTATTTTGTTTGTGAAAAATTCATGTGATTCAACATTTTAAAGTCTATAGTCTTTATTTTTTAAGACAACAAAAAAAATTGTGAAATCTAACAATTTAAAGTATATAGCATTCAATTTCTAATATATAGAAAAATTTCATGTGATTCAATATTTTAAAGTCTAAAGTCTTTATTTTACAGTGCAACAAAAAAATTGTAAAATTTCACATTTTGAACTATATAACCTTCAATTTCTACTATATGTTAAAAATTCATGTGATTCAATATTTTAACGTCTATAATCTTTATTTTATAAGACAACAAAAAAAATTGTGAAATCTCACATTCTAAAGTATATAACCTTCAATTTCTATTATACGTGAAAATTTAATGTGATTTAATATTTTAAAGGCTATAATCTTTATTTTATAACACAACCAAGAAAATTGTGAAATCTCACAATTTAAAGTATATAGACTTCAATTTCTACTATATGTGAAAAATCATGTGATTCAATATTTTAAAGTCTAAAGCGTTTATTTTATAACACAACCAAGAAAATTGTGAAATCTCCAAATTTAAAATATATAGACTTCAAGTTCTATTATGTGAAAAATCATGTGATTCAATATTTTAAAGTCTATAGTCTTTATTTTATAAGACAATAAAAAAATTGTGAAATCTCACATTTTAAAGTATAAAGTCTTTAATTTCTAATATATAGAAAAATTTCATGTGATTCAATATTTTAAAGCCTATAATCTTTAGTTTATAACACAACCAATGACATTGTGAAATCTCACGTTTTGAAGTATATAGCATTCCATTTCTACTATATGTTAAAAATTCACGTGATTCAATATTTTAAAAACTATAGTTTTTATTTAAGAATACAATAAAGAAAATTGTGAAATCACACAATTTATAGTATATAGTCTTCAATTTCTATTATATGTGAAAAATTCATGTGATTCAATATTTTAAAGTCTATAGTTTTTATTTAATAAGACACAACTAAAGAAATTGTGAAATCTCACATTTTAAAGTATATAGCCTTCAATTTCTACAATATTTTAAAAATTCATGTCATTTTATATTTTAAAGTCTATAGTCTTTATTTTATAAGACAACCTATAAAATTGTGAAATCTCGCATTTAAATAAAGTATATAGTCTTTTATTTCTACTCTATAGAAAAATTTCGTATGATTCAATATTTTAAAGTCTCTAGTCTTTATTTTATAAGACAATAAAAAAATTTGTAAACTTTCAAAATTTGAAGTATATAGCCTTCAATTTCTACTATGTGTGAAAAATTCATGTGATTCAATACTTCAAAGTTTATAATTTTTATTTTATAATACAATAATAAAAATTGTGAACTCTCACAATTTAAAGTATATAGCCTTCAATTTCTACTATATGTAGAAAATTCATGTGATTCAATATTTAAAGTCTATAGATTTTATTTTATAAGACACAACCAAAAAAATTGTGAAAACTCACGTTTTAAAATATATAACCTTCAATTTCTACCATATTTGAAAAATTCATATTATTCAATATTTTAAAGTCTATAATTTTTATTTTATAAGACAACCTAAAATTATGAAATCTCGCATTTAAATTATATAGCCTTCAATTTTTTCTATATAAAAAAATTTCATATGTTTCAGTATTTTAAAGGCTATAGTCTTTATTTTATATACAACCAATGTTTTTTGAAATCTCACATTTTGCAGTATATAGCCTTCAATTTCTACTATATATAAAAAATGAGTCTTGCTAGATGTACAACATAGAATACTTACAATGTATAAAACAACATATAATGCGGAAATCATGCACCAGGATTGAAAAGCGCGCGTTTTGTATACTCACTCTCACGGTCGCGCGCGTGTAAAGTACACGCGTAAGTGAACACATTCTAACACATAAAATGAACACATATTTCAATAGCAAATGAACACATTTGATTATCAGAAATGAACATATTTATTCATTATAATGAATACTTTTAAGTAGAAAAAAATGAACACATTTACTTAAAAAAGCATCTCAAGCTCATTAATCTTATCTCTTTGCATTATATTATGTTTTTAATTAGTTAAGGTGTATGCATGTGTTCATTTGCATTGTATTATGTGTTCAGTTACAATATAAATATGTGTTCACTTTGTATTGTACTATGTGTTCAGTTGCAGTATATTTATGTATGTGTTCACTTTGCATTATATTATGTGTTCAGTTATAATATAAGTATGTGTTCATATTACATTGTATTATGTGTTCAATTGCAGTATATATGTATATGTGTGTGTTCATTGTTTCATATATTATGTGTTCATTGTGACTTAACTTTAATATATATGTATTCAGTTGCTAATAAATAATTTTATGACCGAAGTATTACCTGATGTGTTCATTTTAGGTTGTCATATGTGTTCATTTAATTTTATACAATGTGTTCGTTGTGCAGAATTAGTTCTAATCTGAAAAAAAAATGTTCTTATTTGAAACTAAAACAACCTGAAATAAACAAAGATTGAGTTGTATGATGAAAAGAAATCAAGAATCTCATTAGATATCACAAGAATCATTGTTAAAAATGAATTTAGTTGATGAACATATGAAATCTAATTCTTCTTCATCATACTTATGTCATGGTTATACAAGCAAGTTGCAGAGAAGAGTTACAAAAAATAAAAAAAGTTTTCTAAAAGTAAAATGAAACAAAAACAAGAATCATACAAGAAAAAAAGAGTGGGTATCTTGATTGAGAGAAGAAGAAGAAAAAGAAGAAGTAGAAGAGAAAGAAGAAGAAGAGGAAGAAGAAGAAGAAGGATGCAGAAGGAAAAAAACTGGAAAAAATAAAGAGAAGAAAATATTGCAACGGGAAGTGAATAGCATCGCGTGGGTTTGATTTGCATTAATTCCGTATATGTGACCACTTATACGTTGTAAATTACGTTGTTAGTACACAGTGTTGTACAACTAGAATTTCCGTATGAAAAATCATGTGATTCAATGTTTTAAAGTCTATAGTCTTTATTTTATAAGACATTCAAAAAAATTGTGAAATTTCACATTTTAAAGTATAAAGCCTTTAATTTCTAATATATAAAAAAATTTGATGTGATTCAATATTTTAAAGCCTATAGTCTTTAATTTATAATGCAACAAAAAAATTGTGAAATCTTATATTTTGAAATATATAGCATTCAATTTCTACTCTAGCTGAAAATAAGATATTTATATGATACCGCATTCTATTGTTATTGTCTCCTTATGTTGACACTTCTCTTCCATTTTCCTCACCGTAATGGACTTTGCATTTTAATTGTTCTCCATATACTGAATTATGCACTGAATTATGCAGTTTCAAATTGAAAGTGGGTTGTGTGAACATGGAATTGATTTAATCTCATGTGTTTTTGGAAGATTCGAAGTTTGTAGAACAAGATTGGTGATTACACAAGGTAGTTGTAGAGCAGATATTTACTGTAAATTATGGCAATCACGTATACACATTGCAACCTGAGTTGAATGCTGGTTGCAACTGCAATTTAGTGCCATTTAGAAGAAAGATTAATTATGGCTACAAATGTTGATTCTAATCTCCATATTTGTGTTCCGTTTTCTTTTTTTCTTTTTACTTTGTGCTTACGGGAGAAGAAAAAGTAAGCACTTTTTAGGCGATTTTTAGTTTATGTTCAAAGGGTGCACCTGAAAATATTTGAGTTTTTATACTGGATAGCACAAAATGATAACAAATAATAGTGACAAAAAAAATAGAGAGATGCAAGAATTTCCTTTTCTTTTTTCTGGTCAAACAAGAAAATATCTTATAAAAGAACATCAAAAGGAAGAGGTACAGAAAGTAAACTTTGGACCAAAGAACAGCTTAAGGCTTTCCAGAACCTGACATCCTATATTTTTGGTTATGATCCTTTTTTTGTGGTCCATTTTAGGTTTATGGGTCCGGAACCACATCTAGGTATCTACGTTCAACAAAGTTTTAGGCTTGGGTCCGCATCTAGGCCTCATACAATTCACAACCAGCTGTATAATTTATTTATTCAACACTAATGTGTAGTGCAGTGGACCACAGCAAAGACAAAAACAAAAAGCACTGATGTTGTGACTAAATATAAATTTTGTTGCGAAAAAATAATTTATGTATTAGTACAAATTTTAAAATAAGTAATGATGACAAAGTAAATTAATTAAGTACTTGTTGGATGAAAACGAAGGTTTTTATTTTATTATTATTATTATGTGCAATATACGTTCCCCGTTGTAGTTAATTAATTAAACTTGGCGTACATTACCTACATGTAGTTTTGACGTTGAGTATCGTTTATTTTTTGTTCGTGATGCTGTATCTTTCATGTTCCAACATATTGTCCCAAATCTTGTCTTAATCCTCTAAAATCATTGGAAAAGAGTGTGTCCTTTTCTTCTTCTACTATTTTGGTTGAATCAAACCCCATGTGGTTGTGCCTATCACTTTTGCTTTATCCGTGGGAAATGTTTCCTACTTCAAATAGTTCACTAATATTAGTAGTATCACCGGAAGAACCATGTAAACAACGATTTAATTAGTTTCGATCAACGTGTAGATTTTTTTATATTTTATTGAGCAGAAGAAAATATAGTAGTAATAGCTTGTTTAATTCCTAGACTTGAAACATACACTTTCGCTTTTCTGTTGATGTAATAATTAAGGACTCTATTCAAGAAAAGAACCGCGAGGGATTCACTGAGTCGATAAAGAACAAAAAGTGGAGCCGAAAGTCAAAGCTAGCTGCCAAGGTAGCCCCATTATTTGATTGCCATTATTATATAATGAATGAATGAATGAAACGCACTCTCATATGATAATACTACTCATATAGTATCGTTTTCCATGTTCTTATGCTAGTACTAGTATTTCCCTACAACACCCACTATCATTCTTCTCTAATAAATTATTATTACTGCTCTACTCTGTATGGAGGACCCATCTTTTGGTTGGAAAATGGACACATCCATCCATCCATCCATCCATCTGATTCCTCACTCTAATGTAATTGATGAACTCTCTCTGACCACTAACCACTCTTCATTTCTTTTCTAAGCTAGCAGTAGTTTCAATTAGTACTACATATATACTACCCCCCTCATCAGCTCCCTATCTTTTTCCATATGCTCACATGTGATTTAATATTAGCTACTATTATTGTGCATAATCATTGGATTGGGTTGCTTAGGCATTGGTTCATGTAAAATAAAGGAAAAATGAAAAAAAAAAAAAGAAAGAACTCAGTCTATTGAAGATCTTTTTAAAGGTCAACAAAGTGCAACGGTGATAGAGATCTGCAGCAATAGCAACCTTGGATTTCTAAACACTTTTTGAATAATAAAGCACTTTTAGTACAATATATATAGAACTGCACAGTCACGCCCAGAGATACCGTGGATATACAATTTTAAGTAACAAATATGCACAGCAGTTTTGTTTGTTGTTTGCTGAAATGTGTAAAATTTTGATTGTACCTAAATGAAAATCATTTGATGTGAAGACAACAGTTCGAGTCTAGTATTTGATTAAGACAACAAAGTGCAAATTAAAGTTCATTACTTATTCGAAATTGCACTCACTTTATTTCAAACTAAACTCGCCTGTGAGGTCGTGGGACCCGCTAAGCATACTTTTGATTTTGAGCTGAGAATTGGTGTTTGAATTTCTATAAATTACTGCTGCTCAATTACGTGATTAGCCACTCCATTATAGTACATGTGTGTTACCCAATGTCATTGTCGTAGGTAAATTAGGGAGTACGTACAAGGTAGGATTAGGACCAATGTCATTGATTACTTTTATTTCTTGCAAGTAAGTATAATCAAGTAATACCCCTAGTACATTTAATAATCAGCACGAATAAGCAAGTCGATTAGTACTGATGGGATGGGTCCAATGAACTGAAGTTTGATTCCATTATTCTTATCTGCCTGATTGCGGTTGTGCCGTCAGCAATTTAACAAGCTAATAATTAAGTTTGTAGTATGCATTATTGATTTCATTAATTTGTACTCCAGTAGCAATACTATTATTTTCCATACTAGTAGTAAAAACTGTATGTATAGAAATATTAATCCAAAAATAAATAAAGTATAGAAGTAGTACTTTAGAAGCGTTTGACTAATAAACGGAGGAGACAATGGAGAGAGAAATCAGGGGAAAAGGACGCAGAAGATAGGAAATGAAATGAAATGGTGATTGAGGGAAATAATGCAATTGCAAAGCAACCTAACCTAACCACTGACTGACTCCATTTACTGACATAAAACGACCTTTCATTCCTTTAAACACACACACCCAGCAAACCTCCACCGTCCTTTGCGCGCGTGTTCTCATCAACCCCCTTCTTGCAATCACCAAAATTATATCATATCAGATTAAAAATACTCCAACTATTGCCACGTGTACGCACACAAAACGACGAAGACATTATCTCTATCAATGGACCGCTCGTACGGAACTATTCCCTTCTGGGCCTGGGCCTTGTAATAATGAAGCATAGGCGTCTGTGTTCCTCTCAGGTGGGACCTACCTACTTAAAGAACATTCAACTCCTTACCTTCCTGATTTAATTATTTAAATTATTTTAAAAAATGATGTTATCATTTAATTATTTTGAGAGATATTTTATTTTTGACGTTAACTTTGAGCTACTTAAAAGAAGAAAATGAAAAGAGAAAAGGATTGAAAAGCGTGTAGGTAGTAGGGAGGGATCTGAGGAGGTTGGAGGCTAATGTACTTGTTCCGCGGAGGGGAGAATATATATCTTTCCTATTTTCTTTCAAAAAAAATATCACCATAAAATATTAATGAAAACTGTGTCAATGTATTATGCATAATATATATAATATAAAATATATAATATATATCATATAAGGTAAAACAATCAATGTATTATGTACAATATATATAATATAAAATGTATAATATATATTATATGTAGTGCATAATATATATTATCTATTATGGATAATATATATTAAATGTTATAACATCATCTTTCTTTTCAATATATCATATATATTATGTACATCATGTGATATATGATATGCACAATATATAATATCTGTTATGCAATTTTATATTATATATAATTTATTAATTATTTTGACTGATATTTTACTGTATATAAGAAAGCTCTTTTTATAAGTATATTATAGCTACCTTCTTCGTGAGAAAAAGAGAAGAGAATGCATGTGGGATGCATCTATCTATCTAGCTCGCATCATGTTTCCGAAATATATAGTACAATTACTATTACCATCACCATCATATACATATGACCATAGCGTTCTAAACCCTATCTAGTATCTACCTCTCCCTAACTTCAACTATATATATTCCCTCCCTCCCATTCCCATACACGCCCTCATCTTTTGGAGAAGGCCATTCCACCAATCCCGTTTAACTATGACCATTTTCATACCAAAGATATTGCATTATGAAATCAAATATATATTAAGTTATTATTGATTTTTTCATTGTTCTATCCTTTTTATTAAGAAAATAAAATAAGATAGATAAAAGTGCATGGAGCAAATGTAATTTATTTTATTTATAACTAGAGAACAGAACATAAGGTACATATAATATATGTATGTTATGATGCAAGATAAGATTCTTTTATATCAGTGATCTCTCTTGGCTTCAAGCTAAGTGTCTAGGAGACAAGAAGTCAGAATAATAACTTGAAAAAAAAGAAGCTTATACTCCTATATATATCCAATTCAGCGTCAAGGAGAGCATGTGACCTATGAGTTTGACCTTATATCAAAGGGATGGAGAGGATGAAGCTTGAGATGAAAAGTAATCTTTAATTGATGCTCTATTATTGTCAACATTTTTCAAGAATTACATCATTAATATCAGAAGCTGAGAACTCCTTTATTAGAACAACCCGAAAAAAAAAATTAATAACAATAAGAACTCCTTTTGGCTCTAACCTAAAAATAGTATATTGTATGTATGTCTATAGTATGATAATTGGTCCGTAATGATATTTAAGAAGTCTGGGTTAAATTAATTAAATAAACAAAGCCAATGAATTTAAAATGCATAACGTACAAGAAAAGAGAAATTAAAATATTAGTATTTGATTATGTTTTGGCTAAAGTAATACTACTACTATATGAAAGAGACACTAATGAACTCACATACGACATACATATAATGTCGTCATTATTAATTATTTACACTCATAATTAATGATCAACATGATCAAATTCCTGCTTAGTTTTCAGTGATGAACCATTTTGCCCGGTGATTAAACAACGAACTTGAGAATTATCCCTCACTATATACTACTACTAGCATATAGTATTCAATTCATTCATTAATCATAATGGTTTTGGTTACTTAATTAGAAATATATAAGAAATATGATCAATGAATTCAGGGTCTATGTCTTCCTACTACAACATGCATCTTGATTGGAGTCCGGACCTATCCTATCCACCCAACTACATACCACAAAATTCCATTCCATTCAATTCTATATATATACACAACCACAAACACATCTTTCATGATACAAGGCTGCACCTTAAAACACTAGAAATTTTTTTTCTCTGCACAATTCATTACATAACACATAATTTAAAAAATAAATTATAGTACGTATGAAGAGAAGAGGTTATTAAGTTTTAAATAAAAGAATATAATAGTTGATGTGTTAAAATATAAATGATATAAATAAAAAAAATTTACTCTTATTGCACCTAATAATTTCTTGTGAATGCACCTATTATTATTAATTATTACTGTATTATTATTCATCCAATAAATAAAAATTACATGAGTATTTTTTTTTCTCGTGGCGTGTGCTGGCAACTCTTATCCCATAGAATTGTCTTAAGGTGTAATTATGATATAGTTGATCAATCTAATAATAGCAATTATGTAGCACGTTACTTAGAGATTAGTTTATAGTATTAATTTTGGTCAACAAGTACGTAATATTTTAGTGTTTTTGTGTTACCTATGAAAGTGAAGATTCCCCTCATCTCTAAGACCCGTGAAATTGTACCTAGTAATTATAAAACTTGATCTTTAGTACTCCTTAAGCCAGAAAATGACTGTTGAGTGCATACAGAAGAAAATTACATTTGAAGTAGAAATTGAAGGATATATATTTTAAAATGAGAGATTTTAGAATATTTTGGTTGCATTATAAAATAAATTCTATATGCTTTAAAATATTGAATCACATGAAAATTTTCATATATAGTATAAATTGTTGGCTATATGCTTTAAAATGTTAGACTTCACAATTTTTTGGTTGTCTTATTATAAAATATACTATAGACTTCAAAATATCGAATTTCATGAATTTTACACATATAGTGAAAATTGAAGGCTATAGAATTTAAAATGTGATATTTTGAAATTTTGTTGGTTGTTTTGTAAAATAAAGACTATAGACTTTAAAATATTGAATCATATGAATTTTTTACAAATAGTAGAAATTGAAGGCTATATACTTTAAATTGTGAGGTTTCACAATTTTTTAGTTGTCTTATAAAATAAAGACTATAGGCTTTAAAATATTGAATAACATGAAATTTTTCTATATATTAGAAATTGATAGCTATATATTTTAAAGTGTGAGATTTCATAATTTTTTTGTTGCCTTATAAAATAAAGACTATATACTTTAAAATATTGAATGACATGAATTTTTCACATAGAGTAGAAATTGAAGACTGTATACTTTAAATTGTCATATTTCACAATTTTCTTTGTTGTAATATAAAATAAAGACTATAGCCTTTAAAATATTGAATCACATGAATTTTTCATATATAGTAGAATTTAGAGGCTATATACTTCAAAATAATAAGAGATTTCACAATTTTTTGGTTGCATTATAAAATAAAGACTATAGGCTTTAAAATATTGAATCACATGAAATTTTCTATATATTAGAAATTGAAGGCTATATACTTTAAATTGTGAGATTTAACAATTTTTTTGTTATCTTATAAAATAAAGACTATAGAGTTTAATATATTGAATCACGTGAATTTTTCACATACAAAAGAATTGAAAACTATATACTTTATATTGTGAGATTTCATAATTTTCTTTGTTGTATTATAAAATAAAGACAATAATCTTTAAAATATTGAATCACATGAATTTTTCACATGTAGTAGAAATTGAAGGCAATATACATCAAAATAAGAGATTTCACAATTTTTTGGTTGCTTTATAAAATAAAGACTATATATATGCTTTAAATTATTGAATCAAATGAAATTTTTCTATATATTAGAAATTGAAGGCTATATACTTTAAATTGTGAGATTTCACAATTTTTTTTGTTGTCTTATAAAATAAAGACTATAGACTTTAAAATATTGAATCACGTGAATTTTTCACAGACAGAAAAAATTGAAGACTATATACTTAAAATTATGAGATTTCATAATTTTCTTTGTTGTATTATTAAATAAAGACTGTAACCTTTAAGATATTGAATCATATGAATTTTTCACATATAGTAGAAATTGAAGGCTATATAATTTAAATTGTGAGATTTCATAATTTTTTGATTGTCTTATAAAATAAATACTATAGAATTTTAAATATTGAATGATATGAATTTTTCACATACAGTAGAAATTGAAAACTATATACTTTAAATTGATATTTTATAATTTTCTTTGTTATAATATAAAATAAAGAATTGTAATATAAAATAAAGAATTGTAATATAAAATAAAGATTATCACCTTTAAAAATAATAATTATTATTATTGTAGAGTGGGTCTGGATCTTTCTCTGCTGGCCAACCGTCATTAGCCACATACATACATATGAATGAATGTTTGGATTGCTGGGAGTAGTAACTCCATAAAATTTGATGGAGACAGCAAATTAAAGAGCATATATCAAGCACTGTTCCTCTATCGTCCCAGCATCGCGGCTCGGCTATACATGCCATACGCATGACAAAAGAATAATATAAGACATCCTAGATGCATCCACTAACTATAAAATGTCAAGTCTTGAAAATCTTGTTTATCTCCTCTCTACTGATTTATTTATTTATTTATAGTCAAAACTCCAAACTTCAATTCAGTCTTGTCTCTTTTCTCTTTTACTATTTCGTCTTTTCTCTCTGTTTTGAATTCTTTCTTACTACAGGTAGCTAGCTAGTTGAAAAAGGTGCAATATTGTCATAATTTCTCCCACTCACCTCTTGTTTTTAGGTGAATATTGTTGTCCTAATCAGCAATGCCAAAAACTGCGTAATTATTATGGTTGTTTGGTCCAACCATGTGAATTTCAGCTCTTTTGACGCCAGGATATTTTTTCCGCCTTGTCAACTGGAAGTTGACAACCGACCTTTAATTTGTTCCGAGCTCTGATCTCCTGTGATACTTGAAAAGGACTCAAATGCTGAAGTCAGCTTCGAATTATGAAGCGAGTACAAGATAGTATGTATAGTATAAAGAGTATGTTTAAGTGTGAAAAACGTAATTGAGAAAACAACTTAGCTTTCTGTTTATAGGTCTCAAGCAATTTTTCTTAATTAATTATCATTAAACCACTTTGAATGTATATATTCTTCGAGTATGACAATTAAATATTGATTATTGATCCACTTTAAATCCTCATGTTAATATGTTGTTAAGGTGGGCCGAGATTGAATGTAGACCTAGTTCTAAACCCAGTCCACTATAGATAAAATTTTAATTTTATTATTTTAACAAAAGATCTTAGGACAAAAGAATAGGGACAAGAGAATATTTATTTAATTCACTCTTCACACTGATGGTTCATGACTGCAGTTACATCTTTAAACTTCAAAATTCATTATTGCGCCTATGTCATAACGCGTTTTTTAATTCTTACTCATCTCTTTTTGACGCCGTTCTTTGTCGGTCTCAGTAATGTTTCATATTTTTTTCACACTTGATCGCTTATTTATTTTCCAAGCAACACTTGATGGCAGTTACAATCAGCCAAAAAAGCAAAAAGTTCTATAACAGTTTTTATAAACAAAATATAACACGGTACATTTTTTTTTTTAAAAAAAAACAAAACTCTCAAACATTGAAAAAAGTTACAAAAGTAATAAAACTTGATATCTAAATTGGATTTAATTTAGATCCAAAGTCAATGTAATGATGGTATTTTGTTTTGCTGTTACGAGATGAACAATGGTATTCAGTACAATAGGCAATAGCATTGTTAGGAAGACGGAGAAATAGTAGTGGCCACCAATAAAAAGGAAAGATATAATTAATATTAAGGTGAGAAAAAGAAAATGATATCGAGGACGGAGAGGAGATAGATGGCAATATGGCATAGCCATAGTAAGTAAGGTAAACCGATACGTTTGAAAAGAGAAGGGCCCACTTGAAAGGATCGGTTCGGTTGTGGTCAAAACTAAAAGGGCCCCAATAAAAGTAAGGAAAAGTGCTGCAAAACTGCACAAAACATGAACATCTGCAATATTTTCCCATGATTAAACTTCCTTGTCCCTCACCTATACACAATACAATAATACCATATCACACTCCCCTCTAATTTTGCCTTCAAATTAAGAGAAATCAAATTAAACCACCGTACATACAAAGCTACACGTTAAAACGAAAGTCTATTTTTCATTTTTCACTATGCACACATACTACCTATTTTTACGCCATTAAAATTTTAATATCACAATTGAGTTATCCTCCTAAGTTATGCGTGAGCGTGCTTCTCGATTATACGTTCAAGTAGGATAAACTCTCCAATCTCAATTCTCATGTCATGATTTTAAAAACTGATAAGTAGAAATACTTGAAAAATGTGCAATAGTATGATGTAGTAGAAAGTGAAGGGCAAATTAGGAAAAAGAAAAAATGTAGGTGTGAACGTGAGTGATGAATAAGCAACAAAACAAGAAAAGAGGGAGAGAGTGGGATGAAATTGTTGTTAGGTTAGTGTAACAGTATAGTATAGTGCAGTGCGCCTCTTGTACAGATACGTCCAAACACTGCCTGCCTGCCTGCCCACTACATGTATATGGATGGTAACTCAAATCCTTATCCCCATCCCCATGCTCCCTCGCTCATTTACCATGTGACTCCATCTTCGTCCGCAACTGCAACCACTAGTCAAAATCCAAACCAGAGACTAGGATCAAACCGAACCTGCTGTCTGGATCCATCTTAATCCTGACCCAAACAAACACAAGTTAAATACTGGATTGGATCCCGAGCGAGGTGGCTAGCAAGGAACGACTTATATATTGAATAATGCTGTGATCCGTGGCAGACAGCACAAGTTGACGCGCGTAAGCACACCACACTGATCTAATCTGATCGGATCTGAGCCGAGAGACACCCAGATCCTATAAATCTACCGCAATACATACAAGCACAGTATAGTAGGTATAGGGATCCATAAGCACATACAGATACAGGTGCACCCCTTATCTATTATTATTATTAATATTAATATTAATATTATTACTATGATGAGAGTAGTCCACTACTCACTCCATCCAACGTTGTGGCACTTGAATTGAATGTGCTTGCTGAGCCTGCAGCTACACACTAGTATTAGGTGCCACTGACTTATAGTAGTAGTAGAGTAGATGATCATAATAGTGATGAGGTGGGAGAGTGAGAGTGAGAGTGAGAGTGAGAGCGAGAGAGATATGGGGTATTCAATTATTCATCACTATTTTGGGCAAATGGTAATTGAGTTTGTGTGAGAGAGTGGAACCCACATCAATCAGGCTGGCTGGCTGGCAATGCCATGATCAGATGAGATGAGATTAGAGAATCACATACACAGTACTATCTTCTAGTCAGTCTCTGATTAGATGGATGGATGGGATGACCCCATCATCATCTTCATCATAATGTGACATATCCCATCCATCGTCCAACCACATGATCATTATCATCATGAATCAGGGTGAAGGTGGGCCCATCAATTCTTTTTTTATATATTATTAATATTATTTGAATTTGGCCCTTTTACTTTACTTTGTGACTGTGTTGAGTTGAAAAGACTGAGCGCTTGCCAAATATAAGAAGGTGATGGCAAAGTGTCAACGCCGTTAGATTATATATATATCGAAATATAAAAAAGTAGTTAACTTGTCTCTGTCAACAAAACCCCTTCTACGCCTATTATTACCTCTTCTTCTTGCTTACGCTTCCTCTACACTACACTACACGCACAGCATATGCATATGCATATGCATATGATATGGGATGACCAATGCAATGCAATGCAATGCTGCTTCTTACTTACTTACACACTCACTACTCGAGTGTTTTCAATGTACGCAACACCCTAACCCACCCCCTACTACCCTAATGAGATTGCAAAATGTGTGAATTAAATAAATAAAATGATGGTATATTGCTACAAATTAATACCATGTGATAGTTAGTACTTAGTACAGTAGCCAGCCAAACTCATGTGTGGTTTAAGATGGCAAGATGGACAGTAGGCTTTAAGTGCCCAAGATGATTTGGGGGGAGAATGATTCCAGCCGTGGGAATGAAATGAAACTCATACTACAATACAACACAACTGCGGAGGAATATTATGATATCATCAACTTTCAACAGTCAACCCCATCCATCCATCCCCATGTGGGATTATTGATATAATAAGGCTATGCACCTAGGCTAGTATCCCCCCATTTGCACCATCATTAAGAATGCAATTAGCTGCAAAAAATTGGTTTGTGCCTGTGCGGTAACTGTATTATCATTACCCAAAAATAATTTCATTATAATAAATAAAATAAATGAAATGAACATTCACGAGAGAGAGAGAGAGGATTCGGTGTCTTTGTCTACCACAATTGAGGATGGCCATCATATCATATCATGAATGCTGTGGCCCACCACCCAACTCAATCAGAAAACAGGCTTAATATGAGTATATACTATCACTGTTTTTAGTGTGTCTCGCATCACACACTCACATCCATGATTTCTTCCCCCCACCATTCTCCCCTCGATTCACAAGGGAGAGCGATAAAATAAGAATACATAATCACATGTTCAAAAGTGCTATAACTAAAATATATTCAACTAATCTAATGTCCAATAATATTTGTCCTACATAAAAAATACATCTCATTAATATCCAACTTGTGTTATGCATAGTATAAAATATGTACTATATGTATAACACACGTTAGATGCTAATTAGATATATTTATGATGTCCAATCAAGATTATTGCATATTTAAAGGTCGTAAAAGCTAAGCTAATTAAGCAGCAGAGATTTACATACTAGAATAGTACACAGATGCAATTTAGAAGTGAGAAAAGGAGAGATATAGGGGGAATTTTGTTCACCCCCTTGTTCTCTCTACTTCTTACCTTGTGAGAATTTTATTTGTTTGCAACATATATAAACATATTTATATAGATATAGACATATCACATGGGGAGAGATGAAGGCCCACCACCACATCCCGAAATACAACTCATACTATACCCTCCCCCAAAAACTTATAATAATAATAGTAATAGTAATAGTAGTAGAAGTAATAATATTATAAAATCTATAAACTACTGCCCTATGGTAATTAATTATAACACCCCTCCCCCTAAATTTAACATAGGATGAAAAGGGATAAAGGAAAAATAAAAAGAAAACTAAAAATGAAAACTCATCATCATCAGATTTTTTCGATTGTGTAATAGTGCATAAAATTAGGGAAATGGCGGCAGCGAGGAATGGAATGGAAGGATCACATAACAGAGCAGCTAGAAGTATTCTCATCACTGAAGAAGTGGGTATAGGGATCAGGAGGAGGGTAAGTGTAAGGAGGGTACATGTAATTGACAGCAGGGGGAGGCCTTGCATACATCATCGGCTGGAATCTCTCGTTCCCCATTCCCATTGCTCTCTGCTGGTTCATCATCGCTGCCATGTACTGCTGCTGTTGGTAAGGGTTTCCGCCCATCGCATCACCAGGGCCACCGCCACCTTGGAAGTACCCGCCGCCGCCGCCTCCTCCTGCAGGGAGGCCTTGAACTGCCGGCATGTTACCCATCTGCTGGTGGTTCATAGGCATGTGGATGGGCATGTTCCCCATGGGCCCCGCATTGGCCCTACCCATAGCAGGTTGACCACCTCCACCCATGTTCATGGCTTGTTGAACCCCACCACCACCACCGCCTCCGCCTCCCATTGGATTTCCCTTTTTACCCCCGTTCCCGTTGTTACCATTCACGTTTCCCCCACCGTTATTTCCATTTTTACCCTGTGGTGCTCCACCGCCATTTTTGCCTCCGTTGTTTTTGTTACCCCCTCCGTGATTCTGACCGTTACCACCGCCACCTCCACCATTCTTTCCTCCATTATTGCCCTGCGCTTGAACCGGAACAGGAACAGGTCCACCGCCACCAACACCTCCCATCTTCCCGTTACCACCGCCATTCCCACCTCCATTAGGACCACCTTTCTGAGCATTCATGAGCAGAGGATGGTTCCCATTCAACATCATGGGAGCGCCATTTCCCATGGGAGGGGCCTTCATCTTGTTCATAGGAGGAAGCTCGTCCATTTCATCATCGAACTCGTCATCATAGTCTTCATCATCGTCATCAAATTCATCTAACTCATCATCTGTGAAGTCATCTTCAGGCATGTCGAACTTGACGGCCTTGGCGTTGGGATTCTGAGGGGGTAACTTCATGTCCTTAAATTGAGGCAGCTTCAGATCTTGTAACCCTTTCATCTGCTGAAGTTGTTGAAGCTGCTGTTGCAGCTGCTGATGTTGCTGAAGCTGCTGCTGTAGCTGTTGCTGTTGCTGTAACTGTTGCAATTGCTGAGGATTAGGTCCTGGTTGACCACCACCGCCCTTGGGCTGGTTGTTTCCTCCTCCACCCTTTTGGTTTTGACCTTTGTTGTTGCCGTTATTGTTGTTTCCTCCACCTTTGCCGCTGTCGATTTGCATTTTCTTTAACTGGTTTGCGAGATTATTATGATTGTTGTTGTTATTGTTGTTTGGTTTTGGTGCACCCCAGAGCTCTGCATGTTTCCCTGATTTTGCAAGCTTCTTGATGAGAACGTTGGGGTCCACATTCCCTGAAACAACCACCTTCCCCTGTTCTGCATCTATCTCGGTAGTAAACACCCCTGTTTCAATTCAATCACCAGAAAAAGACCTCAGATTCAACATATGCTTGGCAAGGTGAGATTTCTTTTTTTCTTCTTAGTTTCTCTTCTCTCCTCAATGTTATGATAAATGGAAAGCACAACCTTTTTCTTTTCTTTCGAATAATAAATGTGAATCATAACAGGGTAAACATCATGATATTTTGTTTGGCAGCACAAGAACGTACCGTCAATTTTCTGAAGGATCTTCTTCACTTTGTGCTTGCACCCATCACAGTGTATGTTCACTTTCAGGACGCATTTCTGCATGGACAAGCAATCCAACAATCCCAAACAGAGTAAAGAGATGTTTCATAGTGAAATGAAAAATAAGGGACCAAAATTTCTCATTATATCAGAAAATGTACAAAACACAAGGCAAATAAACCACACCAATTAGGAAGTACAGGGTTTCTAATAACTGTTCAAATGATAAAGGCATAAGTTGCTGAAGCGAAACACAGAGGATGGTTGATGACAGTACCTGTATCTTCAAAAATTCTTCTTTACTCATCTTTTACAACACCAAAGAAACCCAAGGTTTCAACTTGTAACAATGAAGAATAATACAGGGGGAAAAAGAAGTGATAGATCTGAGAAACAGAGAAAGGAAATAAGAGGGAGAAATAAAAACAGAGCAAACAGAAGAAGAAAAACAAGAAATGGGTCTAAGGTCTCCGAGCAGAGACAGAGCCTAAACGGCAAGAGAGGGAGGGGGGTGATTCAAAGTCGGTGGAGAGTCATTGGGAGAAGAAGAAGAAGGGACAGGAGAGAAAAGTGATTCCAAGAGTTAGCACAATGTTTGGTGCCTGTATTTATCTACGGAGGGAAGTATAGTCAGTGATTGTAAGTTGTAACTTGTGAGAATTTAACCGCGGCCATGTGGGGCGTTTGGCTTGGCCAAGAATCTACCTCTAGCCCAGTTTTGCTTCTCTCTTTTGTCTTGGCTTGGCTTGAAGACTGTGAGGTGTGGTGGGGATGCTCAAAAATCATAAATGGCAGTGACGAGATGAAAGAGAATGTGAGTGAGTGTATCTGATGTGAGATTTCTTTTCTTATGGAGTACTACTAGTACTACTAATTTACTAAACATCATTTTTCTGTAACGAAATACTAAAATATTAATATGAATAATAATAATAATAATAATTAATTGTGTCAGTTTTTTCAATTAATAATGGGGAGCTACTAGGGTATTAGGGCAGTGGCTGGGTTGTAATATTGCCTTTTCTAGGGCTGGTTTTTGGTACATTTGCACCTCCCCTAATCTCTCCCGAGTCTACCACTGAAATTATACTATTAGAGTATACTTTTTCTCTATTCTCATCAGTGTGACTTTAGCATACCAAGAAATCTAGCTGAATCCCCCACGAAATATTTTTTCATTTCCGAGCGAGCTCCTTTCCTGTCCTACCATCATTTCTTTCTCTCTCTCTTACACCATGATGTAAAAATGGTCCCCAAGCCAAGTGTTACACTTAAGTCAGAGGTTATTCTTCAATCCACAAGAATAATGACACTCTTTGGAAATGAAAACTAAATTTTATTGATTCAACTTGATACTACAGTTATAGTAGTAGAAATAGAATACTAGAGTAGTACTAATATTTTATTTGTGGGTCAATACTCAATTCCATTATTTAATCTTCCACCTAACAAAAACTCTTGGATCTATTTTTAGCAAAGAACAGAAATGCATTGCAGAAAAGGGGAGAAAAGAGCTGCCTCATTCAAAACAATGTCACACCCATTTTTAAATAACTTGTTTTGCGTATTATTCTTTCACGTTTGTTGGATAGGCCAAAGAAAGATAGATAGATAGATAGATGACTTGTAGATTAGTAATTGAGATGCACATGATCCTGTACAATTTTATAATTTCTCAAAAAAATTACTATATCCCAGTAGTATGAATGTAAAACGTGTTTTTTTCTTTTTTGCGCATTCATAATCCATCTTTGAAAGTGAAACCATTAACACGGTAATATATTATTCGATGGCGTATATATATGTTAGTTCATTTGCCTTGTAATATATATTTAATTTCATCTTTTTAACTATTGAAGGATACAGATTCATGTATGTTACGTTATTGCTTGTTACTCTACGATTTGACACTTTCCGAACTAACATGATACATGAGCGTTTGTACAGTACCGATTGACATCGTTATCATAACACTACGTAGACACTTGTAATCAAAATCAATCAATTCCCTTTTAAACCATCATTAAATATGATAAATACATAATGCACTAACTCTGGTCATCAAAGGTAGTTCCGCATTTACTACCATCATTATCAATTGCACTATATGCAATTCTATCTACCATCCATCATTAACTGCGTTTTTATTAGCCTCTTATTCACCTAAATTCAATTTACTTTAATTTATTAGATATTAAAAGGATTGACTTAAATTAATTTTAACATAACATTTAAAATAATTTGAGTTTGTAAGAGTTAATGTAAGATGCAAAACAAGAACTGATATTTCTAGCTTTAGTTAAAGTCAATTTTTTATTTTTGTCCAAGTTTATCACATCTTCCCATTAAAAAAATCAAACTTAATGAAAACACTTATTTCTGAATACATCAATTTAGTTCAATTCAACGAAATTGTCATTATACAAATTAAACGAATACTTAGTGCGTGGTTTATATCGCTAATAGCAAAGCGCGTTTCAATAAGCTTTTTTTTCTTCAAAAAGAAAAAAGAAGTCAAACCTACGTTGAATTAAACGAATTTTTCGTATGAAGTGAATTCCCTTGAATAGGTACAGATACATGTTTTGTGTCCTTTTTGGTAGTTACACTATCATACAATAAGAATACATGCATGGATATGGTTGATATGTGAAGCTTATATTAAAAAGTGAGGAGAAAAAAATTAGTAATAAGGGGAACAGATAACGTAACGTATCAACAAATGATGCCAAACTTGAATATTACTATTCAATACTTGACAATAATTCCGTGGATCATGACAACATTTGTATACATTATAATTTCATGACATTTCGTATGAAATTATTATCTATTGTCGAGAATAAAAATACGAAATAAATTGTTACATTTATTAGTATGGAGAAAAAAGAAAGAAAAGCATAATGTACTGTGGCAGAAGAATTCCTTGTTAAAAGCGTTTGAATGAATAATGCAGTTTGAACTCCGTTGTCAACACATGATGGAAACATACATTCCGTGTAAGAAGAGATTTGCAAACTTTAGGATCTAAAGAAAAGGATGGCCTAAGACTTAGGGAAGACAGTTACAAATGTTATTCAACAAGCTAAGCTAGGATGATCAAAATCAAATCAAATAACACATGATCGAGAAAAAGTAAAAACGGTCGCATATGGAACTGCCACAAGTTATGGCTCTTCTTTTACTTTGTGTGTGAAATCAAAATTGAGTTGTTGCTGCTCTGCTCACATTTTTTAGACTTTCAAAAAGTAAACATAGATTAGATTAGTATAGCTAGGTCATGTTTGGAAGGAATAATTAACTGATTAAATCATATGCATATGCACTACTACTACTACTAACTTTAACAGCAATTAGGTGAAATAAAGTAACCCCAAATAAAACTAGCCATAGCATCCTGATGATGATGAATCACGTTCCTATGGATGGTTTCTTGTTTTTTTCTTCATTTTGTTCCCTTTAATCTTTTTTCTCCAAGCAACTACTTGTGCTATTTCCCATTCTTAAAAGTCTAAACCATGATCAAGGACCTTGTTCTTCTTGCTTTTGTCCCTTTTGGACATTATGTCACTTTTCCCCTCAAAGGTTATGTATTTGAATTGTGGCGACAAAGTAACCAAAGCAAATTGTTTATTTATTTAGTTTATTGACCTTAGTCTAAAGAAAGAGACATCAGAATTAAATTTTTGACAAGGAATGGGCCTTTTTTCACGAGTGCCAGTTGTGTATAGTGTCACTAATAAGGCAGTAATATTTCGGCTGTATCCACTAGTCCACTTTGGCTCCAAGCACTTAATTAGTACATGAATTTTAAAGGCTTCTCTTTGGGTTTGGTGGATCTATATATTGTGCACATTTTCTGACCTCAAACACCACCAAATCCAATTTACCCGAAAGAATTAAAGATTATAAAAAAGGAATAGAAGAACTTCGGTGCATATGATTGTGACAGGCATAGTTATGGTATAATGGATTTTATATAAGTGAAGGAATGATGGGTAATTTATTTGTATGAGTTTACTAGGCCCATCTATATATGGGAAATGATTTTTACACATTCTGTCACAAAAGGTTCCGTTGGGGAATGACTTGGGCAGCCATGCAAAAGAATTGCTATTTATGTCTAAGGCTTCACATGAGCAACCACATGGTCCTTGAGCAATGGCATTGATTGCTGAGAGAGATGAGATGATATGATTTTGCAAAATGAGAGGAAATAAGGAAGGAGAGTATTTATTGAGCCTCACCTAGAAGAGTACAGTTGTAGTTGCATCTCACACATGGCCTCTCTTTTCTATTTCTGAATAGCTTTAGAGATTTTAGATTTTAGTAATATTGGAATAGGAATTAAAGTTTTTTCTTTTTTAATTTTTTTATTGTTGTACTATTCAATTTGAATCCCTTTGTACTACTTACTTGGAAGTTAGAACAGATCATTCATGCACATCTTTAATAATTACCATCATTCCAAACTGTTAAAAACATTGCAAGAAAGTAAAGGTCTAAAGGTTACTCTGCCCTGCAATTGAAGGACACATGAGTACCTAGCTAGATGCCTCCGTTTTCTTTTGTCTGTATATTCACACATGAGTACCTTGGTTTGGTTTGGTTAACTTTCTGCTTCTTTGTTCGTAAAAGCTAGAAAAAGTTACTAGAAGAGAAGAATATTGAGTCGGTGTCTTGAAGTTGATATTGTAGGGATGAGATTTGATCAACTTTGTATGGTATGGTATGGTATGGGTTGGTACCTTACCCTGTTGATTGGTTTTTAACTTTTTCTCTTTTGTTGGACCAAAAGAAAAAGGTCAAGAACTCGTCCTGTATTTGTTTGTTATAAAGTGTTGGTACAGGTTTAATATAATTTTGGCTCTAGTGAGGACTAACATCTTGTAAAATTACTGTGTACATCTTTACTGAAACAACCTGCTTAACTTGGCCAATCCTTATTTTGAGGAAGAGTTATGATATGTCATCCTATTAATTATTCTTTTGCAAATCTTGTTAAATTTTAAATGGAGTAAAAATTAGTAGTAATAAAACCTGGAATTCATGCTTGATTTTCATTTTTCTTCTTGTTTGTCTTTAGTAGTTAGTTAGTACTGCAGCTACCAAAGCGTTAATTGTCATGGCTCTGACTGTTCTATTGGTTATAGGAACTAGTACTACTTTCCAAAATGTACTGTACTATCATGAAAAATAAATGTTTGTGTTATTTGCTGCTCCTACTTTTTTTCCTGTCAAATATTTTTGTTTGTGAGAGAGAGAGCTTGCATAAATCAAATCGTGAACTGCTTTGATTTGACCCCCCACGTATGATGAACATAAAGAAAGAGCAGGACAAGAACTCTCAACACTGCAATATACTACTATTTATCAGATTAATAAATTAAACCTTTGATCATTTTCAAACATAAATAATACTACGCTAGAGTAGGGATGAAGTTTCATCCTCATCTATAACTATAATACAATTCATTTCATACACAAGGCTTTGTAGCAACCAACAAACCAGGTTTTCTATACAAGCGAGAAACAGGAACTACATATGGAAGGGCAAACATACATCAACTGTACAATATAGATACTTGAGAGTAGTAACACTCAATGACGTGAATGAAAACCACATATTATGATATCTAATTTCCTTTTGATCGCATTACATCTGAACTATGAACAGATTATTGATTGCGATTTACAAATAAGACAGAGAACTATTTATCACCTGACTGCAGAGATGACACAAAGGAAGAAATATGTATCTGTTGAAAAGGAAGGAGTTTGAAGGAAACATCATGCCATTCAACTCCACATTGGGTGGACTAGAAAGATGTCATTATTGGTCACCGTTGTTTATCTTGATCTCTATAAGTTCCTCAATAGGTTGGCGGCATATAGGGCATTTGTTTGATTGAAACCGCAATGCTTGGGCACACTCGTTGCACATGCACTGGAAAATACAACAGATTTAAGGTGAGATTAATCAAAGTAGTAAAATGAACATATTGTAAAATGATAAACACAATGATGACTGTGTGGATGGATCTCTACCAAACAATTAGAGCTGGCATATGACATGTGGATGATCAGATGGTAATTAGAGAATTCGCAACTCTGAAACCATATCGAAGGTTGGTAGCAGGGGAGGAAGAATGAAAAACTTGACATAATATTAACAATGACCTTGATTTTCTACAATAAATCTGTTTCAGATGGAAATGATGGTAAGAACCATCACCACCCCTTGTTATATCATACATCATGTCCAATACATGTACTAAGACCTTAAGATGTATTGCTATTTGCTTCCATGAAACAAAGCATCAGAATTATATATAACTAACTAGGTTTGACATGAGAATTGAGATCATACCATATGTCGGCAAGGTAAGACAGCAGTGTCCTTTGGTTCAGTCATGCATATTACACACTCCTTGCCAGGATCATTATCATCAAAATCTTCTTCTGTTGAGCCTCCTATTCCGTACAACTCTCTCAACTCATAACGAACTTCATCGATCCACAGAATCTGCCTAACTACTTTCACCTGGAAAGCACCACTGCCATTGCTTTTCTCCAATACAGCCTGAGTTATTTGCATGTGAGGGTGTGCACCTATCATGGAACCACCGGGAGTTTCATCTGCTGAAGGAGTTCTCAAACTTGTCTCAGCACATATTACAAGGGGGAATATGTCTTCTGTAGGTGAGGGCTTTGAAAGGTCATCCAACTCGAAGAAACCAAGGTCAATGCCTGTTCCTGAAGGCTGACGGAATTTCTGGCCAACACCTTTCTGAAAGGGGAATGTGATTGGCTCAAACGCTTCGGGAAATAGTGGAACAAATCTACATTTTTCTTCTTCTTTGGCCAGGTAGAAGATAGTAATGCTGCAAATTACAGACAAAAGGAAAATGAAGTTAGACAGATGAAAATATTAAATCATACACATTTGATATCCATTAAAGTCTCAAACATTCTCTTCTCAGACAAACATTTCAACGCATATGCAGATAAAACTGCTCAAGTATTACTTTTGGCACTTTAAGATAAAACTGTTCTTAATCAAAACATAGGCAGCACAAAAAGTGTAACTGTGAATGTTGCTCCATTGGGTTCTTCACATCCATGATGATCCACATACATAAGTAAATTCAGGTTTGAGCATCAACAATGAAAAATTTAAAATATAATGACTCCTCAATCAATGTTAACTAAAAAAAAGTATTTTACCTGTTCCTAGTGTATCCAGCCAATAATAATATCCACAATTTATACTCATTTACTTCACCTAAGCTGCTTAATCAAGCTAAATTGTCACAATTACCCTAGCATGAGCTATAATGAAAAAAACGCGTTACATCAACAATGGTTCAAGATACTTTTGTTCGAGTTCAAGCAAAGACAAAAATCACAGAGAAAAGTAGGTATTGATGGTTAACAGATCTATATCGAACTCCATAATTTAAGAAACATTTGGGGGAAGATTAGAGGCCTAACGAATGAGTCAATCCAAATCAATTGTTCCAAAAAGAGAGCTTTATACCTGCCGTCGAAGAGGGCATCGAAAACGAAAGAAACCAAGTGGTGATCAGGGTTATGCTCATCAACCTCAAGGCGCAGAGTATCCTTGTGCAAGTTGACGTCATTCCTTATCTTCTTGGTGGTTTGGTGCTCAACACAGGGCGGTGGCGTTGCGGCGGCAGGACCAGCTTGGCCTTGTGGGCAAACACTAACAGTAGAAACAGGGTTCCACATAGAAGAAGCAGAAGCACCCTGATTTGCATAGAAAGGGTGGTAGTGAAGGCGACCCACCATGGGAGCGTTGATGTTGGAGTTTGCGTACCCATTTGAGTAATAGAAGGAATGGGTCTGAGGATGAGGATGAGGAGGAGGTGGTGGTGGGCCCACATAGCCACCGGTGGAAAAGTAACCTTGCGGCGGTGGATGAGGCTCTGCAGAAGAAGAGTAATAGTAATGTGGTGGTGGCAGATGTGGATGTGAGTAAATGCTTCTTCTTCTTCTGTTACTGTTACTCGGAGAATTTCCCATTTTTGTTGTACTTGTGCTGTTCTGGGGGGAAGTAGAGCAAGAAAGAAGGACAAAGATTGTAGGGGAGAATAAATGATTCTTTCTTTCTTAGAAATTGCCAAGCATCACATTCTTCTTTCCTTAACCCCAATTCCTACCAATTTCTATTCTTTTATTTATTTATTTGTTGGCTACTTGTTTATTGGATGCATATACTAGGTGCTATTATCAATATTGTTTACCATAATTACTCAGTTATTGTTTAACAGTAGTATGTTATTTGACTTTATGAGTAATTAGTTAGTACTACTAATCATGGCTTCATTGATTAACATCATGTCATTTTCTTTTTCGGTGCGTAACATCACATGATGTTTTGTGGACTGAGTTTATTCTTTTTTATTTGCGGAATTCATTTATGCAACTCATTTTAATTGATTTAACACTATATATATATATAAATATAGTAACAGACAAGTAGAATTCTATGGAGTTAAAAGCAGCTACTTCCATACAATTTCCTTTAGGGTGTGTTTGTGAGTTTGGGTTTTGGAGGAAAGGGAAGGGGAGGAAAAGACTTTGAGGGATTTGATTGTGTTTGTGAGTTGCATTTATGAGGAGGAGAGGTGTTTGAGAGATTTTTAAAACTCTCCAAAACCCTCCAAATTCCTCATTTTCAAGTTCCCCCAATGTGGGGAATTTTAAAACTCACAGACAAAGAGATGTTATCTCCTCTAAGTTCCTCTCTTCTCTCCCCCTATTTTTACCTCCAACACCTTCCCCTTCCCTCCCCTCCAAACTCCCAAACAAAGCCTTAGTGATTTTATTAGAGATACACATAGGCTAGGTGCTCACACTCCTCATTCTTCATTTGTATCAAGTATGAAGCTGGGTCAACTTCTTCCCAATGCTTTTAATTTATCTAGGAATTGATGATCATTTGCATGAAGATGCAGACATATGAGGTCCATTTTCTTTTTATGACATAGGTATATGATGAAACATTTGGATTGCAAAATAACACCTATTAAGTAACAGCAAAACAGTAAATAATGGTGTTGTAACATAAAAAACACATCAAGTGTGTGCACTGTAGGAAGAACATTCTTGTGCTTTCAGCACACTAATTAAGGACATCATGATCATGGACCATTGCATTCTGCACTTTTCTGGTTTACATTACATTCTGCAATTAATAGCACAAAGTAAAGGAAAAAGAGAAAAACAGACAAAATAAAGCCAGATAGATTGAAATCAAATCAAAATCCAAGAAACAAAAATGTCACTTCCAACTCATCACAAACAATTGAACAAACTTTAGAGATACATATGGAGAAAAATTCAAATTCGGCATAAATCAGGCCTTGCTCTCTTGCGAACGGATACACAACCTTTCTGATGGTCCCTGAAGATTCTGATCTCAGAAGAGTCCTTCAGATCCTCAAGACTAATATACTGCTGCTTAACCATCCTTAAGGAATCAGATCCTGTGTCATGGATCCAAATATAAGGGTGGTTAGTTTCATCATGGAAATACAACAAGTTCTTCAAGCTGCTACCACCATTGCCACTCTTACTTGGCATACATGCCTTATATATGCTTTTACACTTCACTCTCTTAGAAGACCCTGGCTTCAATCTGTAAATCTTCTTCACTGTTGATCCCACCCTTATTTGCAGCTCCACCGGCTTATCGCTGAGGTTCCATATCCTTGTCCCCAATCCGGAGCCTTGAGTGCGGTCGCGACAGCTATCAAAGCAACCACCAAGTGATACAAGTCTAAAACCTTGCAATTTCCTCATCAGGGACTTTACCTGCTTCTTGTTCTTGGTCATCAGTTTCCAAGAAGTATATATATGTTTTTGTACTATAGAAAGTTCACTATGTTATGTACATAGATAACCCACACAAAAATTATGCTCTTTTTTGTAATAATGTTGAGTTCTTTGGGGTACAAGGCCTTATGGTTTTTCTTGTGGCTCCCCAAGAACCAGAATGTGTAGAGCTCTCTCACTTTAGATACTCACATGAACAAGAACATTGTTTAGCCCTTCCATCAAGGAATTGGTAGGGTCCCTTAAACCCCAAGATTCAGCAATCATCAGAAAGAAGGAAAAGTGATCTTGTAGCGGCAAAATATATAAAGTTGCTAAGGGATGGCTTTTTTACTTTGTTTATGTGGGAATGAAAGAGAGAGAGTATTGCATTCAAAGATTCATGATGAGGTATCATGTGATATGATGTTGCCTTTGCCTCACCTTTATCATGCGCAGTTGCTTTTGATTCAATCCAAGAATAACTCACCTTGCTCAACTTTATCAAGAACAAGGAAGACTTTCCCTTTCTATCTATTTGGTGTGTTGTGCTTTCCATAGAGCGCTTAACTTTTTCTGATAAGAATTCAAAATGCCAACTGTCAAGGGTTCCAACGCAGCATGTTAAGTGGAAAGAGAATAGAAATCATTCAGAGTGAAAAATAATGACAAACAAGAATGTACTATACACTTTCTGCTGCTAGAGATGCAATAACCTTATCTTGATTGTATGATTAGCCATTTATGTCAAGACCTACATTTCTAACGTTGAAACTGTACAAATCATTGACACAATGAGGAAATAATTTACACACAGAATATACTTCTCATGATTGCATTCAGTGTACTATTCAGCAAGCATGATCGATCCCTATCCTATCCTATGAGAGATTGATTGAGATCTGTTGAATCTGGCAATGATGTAGCAGTGTCCTCTATATCTTCTTCACATTCAGCCAAGGCATTATCAAAGCTGACTTGGCAACTTTATTAACACAGCATCAGAACCACTGCACATAACATAACCCAAAATCTGTTTATGCAAGACCTTATGTTCTCTATTTATGTAGGGAAACAAACAATAATGTAGCTTACCAGATATTACTAGGCTAAAAAAGATGACAGCCTGCATCCAAAACAGAGAGAAACACATGTTGAAAGTGAAAACAAGGCTAATAACATGGCCTTAATTAGGATAGCATCATATCTTACCCAATGAGTCTTTGAGAATTCACCCCAACCATTTGTCATCACATCAGATATATCTTTGAGGGTGGTTCCAACATATACAAGTGCCACTGTTATTGGCTGCAACAGTAACAAGTAACATTAATTATGACCACCTAGACATTGGTTTGCAGCACATCTGGATACAGAGATGGACATTTTTATGACACATGTATGTTTTCAATCAAAACCCATCAGGACAACATATTTGAAATAGAGTGCAACAAAGTGACTACAAGTAGAAGAAAACCAATGAGGGCTCAACAATTTTGATTTTGAATATTGTAAAGAAAGAAAACAAGTTTATTGCAAGAGTAAGGCTCCAATAAACAATTGATCAAGGGTGAAGAAGATACCATCATTCCTAACCAGGAAGCCAGCATGTATTCCCCTAATGGAACAGGAGTCACAGAGAGGAGGTAATTTAGCATGTTAAATGGTAGTAATGGAGCAAGCCGAAGCAGCAATACAATCTGTAGAAGACAAGCGAGGAAATTCAAGAAAAGAGTAAGATATTCGGTTGACAAAATGTAAAAAAAGTAATAATAAAAAAAAGAAATGCCAAGTCACTAAGCAATGATCTATCACCATATAATAGTCTCAAGCAAGAATTAGTAGTTTCCAAGAAACAAGCCATTCTCAATAAATAGGATGGACATCTTTCCAGTCTGATCCACAAAAAAAAATATTAATTAATGAGTCTATAAACCTTAAAGCCAGATCTTTGCATTGCTATTGCCACATATCTAAACTTTGGATAATCCTTCAACCTAGGAACAACAAGTGAGATCCCAACCTGCAGAAGTGGACAAACACGTGAATGAAAATAACCTCAAAGCAAACAGAGAACTATAATGTAAAGAAAAACATTTGGACCAATATGCAACCAAGTGGAAGGCTGAGGAAATGAAGAAAGAGAAACAGAGAAAGTGCATCTTCCACTAATCAAGAAAAGCTAACTTGTTACTTGTTTGATTTGACAAAAGACTAATAAATGTAAAACTAGAAAACTTACTGTTCTCCCAAGAAGAAATGCAGCTCCAGCACCAATAGTTGCACCAATAGAGTCAGCAACAAAGCCTACAGTAAGCCCAAAAAGATAGCCACCACCAAGCTGAACATGGAGTATTGGTATTATCAAGTAAGGTGACTGAACATACAATTTTATTTCTAATGTCAGGGTATCGGAGATTCTTACAGTAAGTACAGAAGCTGGAACAGCCAAGACAGTCAAAGGAATGTAAGCAACTGCCCTGAAAATCACCAAACAAACATGACTTCATAAATCCACCAACCGAAGATAGTCAGTCACCAAAGGAAGAGCACAAATTCAAATTGACTTACAGAGCAAGTGGACCCCATGGCCCAAGATCACGGTCAACCCATGTCAAGAAATCCTTCAGAATCTGTGGATAGAGCAAAAAGGAGGAAAATTTCAAAAATTCTCTGTAGTCAAACGTTGTTAACTGTAATGAAAGAGGAACATCATAAAAGTGGCATTGCTGTTTGTATGCCAAGCATGAACAGAACAAGGGGAAGGGGATTCCCATATGTAAACAATTTTTCAGAGACGATGAAAACATAATCTTTAATTTCCACTGACACTTGTGCTATTATTACAAGACTGAATATTGTACACAGTTTGCTTACATATTATTATTATTTGTTAGTTGAAATTCTTGTATTAGAATTCGTCTTGATCAAAGAGGATCATCAAATTCGGGGTATAGATGACAAATACATGAAACAAGAAGAAACATCCTCAGATAAATCTGTGTGGCAATGAGATAAATGAATAAAAAGGAACCTTTTCAACAGGAGGAGTAAAACAAGCAGTGACAATAGCTGCAATAAGGAGAACCACAACAGTGATGCTGACAACATAGGCCCACCTGAAACCCATTCTCCAACTTGGTTGCTTCCAACCCTTTAGATCAATCCCACGATGATTTTAAGTTTATCAAATCAAAATAATTCAGATTCTCTTCTAAACAAACTCACAATTCTTCATCATTTCATTTCCTCAACTAAAAATCTCTATCTTAATTGAAGTTAGGAAAAAATATGACGTTATGGTAAGTAATTGGAACTTATTTACATTTTTAACTTAGCTTTTACGCCTGTTTTAAACCACCGTCCACTTGTTTTGATTAAGATTCTTTTTATAGTAGTTCACCACCGTTTAATATTTTCAGAAGAATGATTAATGATACAAAATCTTTTGTTTCGCTAAATAACAAGAAAAGGAAAAAAAAATTAACCAAAATATTCAGTGTACTAGTATAAAGTTACTTTTTAAATACTCTTTTTTTTTTTTGTTGCCCATGGTGTCCGGAGCTTTACCCCGACTAATCCGTCGTCCCGGGTCGCGTACTTGGGAATGACAGGTGAGGCTCCCAGCAAAGATTTTTTTCATCCACAAGACTCAAACCCGAGACTTTGCTTAAGAGACAACAAGCCACTTACCACTTGTGTCAATCCTTATTGATTTTTAAATACTCATTTTAATCCTTTGTTTTTGTCAAAATCTTATACAAAGCCCAAGTACGGGCTTAGCTTAATTATTAGGCCTAGCTTTCATCAAAGGCAAACGCATAGGCCCAAGATTTGGGAGGAAGAAACTTGAAGGAAACCGGAAGGAGGCACAACCCTTAGAATAAAAAAAAAAAAGGAGGCACAACCCTTTTAAGTTAGTACTGATAGTGAATCCATGACACGCTTGCCATAGCCTATATATATATATATATTGCAAGTTGCAGCAGCTTAGATTTTAAGCCCTCGGGAACAAAAGAGAGATGTGAAAAGTAAGTAATAGCCTTTGATCTATGATATTGATTATCAATAGTACAGTGTATTTTAAAGAGAGTAAAATCCGTTTCTAATCTACAAGTGGAACAATCTATTTCTCTTGTATACATAATAGTCTAACGTTAAACTAAACAAATCTATGAGTAATAAAGAATGACAAGCCTAATTTTACATAAACAGCAAGAATCCAAACATGGTGGAAGCTACTACTACCTTAACTATCTTCATCCAATCACCAGCTTTAGTTTGAAAATTCTAACCTGTATGTGCAATACTACATAGGATATATATGAGAAGAACATAGGTGTAAAAGTTCAGCTCATCACTTTGCACATAGTGCATTGAGAAGAACATGTGCTAACATGAGGTCCACAAAATATTGATGCCCAATTTGGCCATCTCTCCACTTCATCTTTGCAGGAGCCCTTCCATAGTGAACTCCGTCGTTGCACCGGTTATCGAAATGCCATGGAAATGTCATATCAAAGTTATCAATCACACCAGATACAACCCCAGCTTGCTTCAATTTCTCCAACAACACACCATTGAACACCTCCATCTTGTTAGGATTAAATGCCAATGATCTTGCATATCCACCCGTTGCAACCGTGTTCCGGTAAAAGACTTTAGGCCATGCCAACCCCCTTTGCTTCACCTCCTTCATAACATCTGCCCAGAAAGATGCTGCATAGTCTGCTCCAACAGAAAATGCTCTTACCGTTCGCCAGTGTACCCCATCATGCAAGCCAGAGTTCATGATCACAGTGTCTGGGATAGTATCTTCTGAGAAGTATTTCTTCAACAAATTTTGAAACCCTTCATCTCTAAGAGAATCCAATCCCAGATAGTTCTGCGTTTCATTCCAATGTCCATTGAAGATGCTTGTGATCCTAACTGTTTGAGATGGATCTCTTGGGTTTGAGAAGTTCATGTCAAACCTTCTCGGAACAGAATGTATTTCAGGCAAATTCAAAATGAAATTCAGCATGTTACGTATTGTGTCAACATGATTTGAATCACCCCAGAAGAAAATCCAACGATCCTTCAAGCAATTCCAAGCAGACTCAGCTGAATACATCTTGAATGAGCAGTGTGCTGAGTACACCCAACCATTACTCTCTAAAGTTCCCAATGAACCATCACACCATGGAGCTTTGCAAGGATAATCCGGCGCTAGGCATCGATACCTACCATCATTCCCTATGAAGCAGTCATCATTCTTGCCATGTCTTGTCCACCTTCCACACCAAACATCCCGGCCAAAATCAGAAGCTTTGCAAGTTTTCAGTTCTGGTAATTGAACACTGCTCTTGTAGAACCTGATTGCTAAATTACGAAGCACTCTATCATGAACAAATCTCCATGGTGTGAACTTGAGGCCTTCAAAGTGTCTATAAAGCAGGATTACAGTGAGGTTGTAAACCCCATCAAAATCTGGATGAACTTGCAGTGAAATAGAGTAAGAGCCATTATTGAAATCCTTCACCAAAGGCCTGGATTTCCATGATTCACCTGAAAGATCAGCCTCAAAGTAATCCCCACCAACACAGTGAGGCCTCCCTGAATCATCCAATGCCTGAAAGCCAAATTCATGAACATCACCAGCAGATAGCTCTATCACTTTTCCACCATCCAAACCAGGAATTGTGATCTCAACAGTCTTGGAATCCTTACAAGGTTCACCACCATGAGCTGACCATCTAGCTAGAAGATGTGAAGTCAGATTGGGCTCAAGTTCAGTTGAAACCCAACTAGAACTAACAGGATCCTGGGAACCTAAGTGTGTTTTTTGATCCAAACTATGTGGAGAAACAACAAAAGGTGAACTTTGATGAGAATATTGAGAGGAATTAGGAGAATGAGGCCTTACAGAAAGATAATCTTGGCGAAGCCTCCAAGCTTGAATGAGATTCTTGACAGTGCAGCCATCAATGCTCCAAACAACCACCATTCCAACAAAAACCAAAACTGTAAGCAATCCTACACGCCACTGAAGTATTGGAATGGACCACACAGCCCCTTGATTCGCCTGAGGCGAAATCACTACCACCTTTTCAGGCATCACAAGCTTCCAAAAAAAACACCACCCCACACTCACAACAGCAACAAACAAACCCCCAATCTAAGCCACACTATCAAAAGATGCTAATACAATAACCCGGAACCAAAGCCAGCACCCAATACAACAAAAGTTGCTATTTTTTTACAACAACACTCCAAAAGAGTGTCTTAAAAGCACAAATGTCCACTTTCTCGAAGGAAAAACAAACTATAAAAAACGATACTTTTATGGAAGAAAGAGAAAAACAAGCCGTGGGGTTTACTCAGAAGGTAGATTTCAATGTAGTGTGAGTGATAGTTGAAGAAGCATTAGGTTAAGGGTTGCAGGGTCACCATGCAGCTTGCTAGAATGTTCTTAAGTGGTGGCAATGAGTGAGTCTGAGAGAAAATGGGAAAAATAACTTTAGCAGATTTGAGAAAATTTTCATTGATTGAAGAAGTCCAAGAAGAAGGTATCAGCATCAAAGTCTCTTGCTAAACCTTTTCTTTTCTTTCTTCTTTTTTTTTTCGGTTCTGCAAGGTTTGATCTGCTTACAGCTGTGGATTTTTGCCTTTTTCCTGTTTCCAACTAAAGCTGTCTTGGGACGCTTGTGTTTGTGATGTGTTTTTTTAATGTTTATTTATTCTTAAAATTAATTTAAAAATAAAAACTCCGCCAGACACTTGACACTGTGGTGTGTGATTGTGGCTTCAAATGACTCCTGTCGTGTCGTCATGTTCATGTTCATGGTCATGGATGTTGAAGTTGAATTCATTCAACATTAACAAATGCATAATCTAAGGAATCACTGCCGTTTACCAACATTTTCTTCATCCATTCCCATATGGCAGATTATAGTAAGTAAACTCATGAATAAGGATACAAATTTGTAAAACTACAAAATTAATTAATTACAACAATAGTGGTAACTAATTGTAGTTTGATGCTTATAATGTGTTAATGATACAAGATGGTGATGTGCTTAGTTTTTGAGAAAAGTAGGGAATCCAAGAGCGCTGAAGATTAGATTTACAACTAATTTTGATTATTCGGTTAGCCAGCCAACCAAATCACATTACATAAATCAGAAGAATGTGGCTTCAATCACCGCACCACCGACACACAACACAAGCATCCATAACAGGATTGGAACTCCTGCTCCTAGAAGCAGCTGTCCCTGTTATTATAAAATAATAATAGATTTTTTTAATATGAAAATGATTTTAATATCTCATTTAGATATATTAATGTAGACATAATTTTTTTATTAATTTTATCTAGAACATATTTATTATAACTCTTCTGTATACTAAAGAACATAAATGTTCTTTCTTTATTGGTATCCCAAGGTTCCCTCCCTCCGGCCTCCCCATTAGAAATTTTTCTTAAGAATTTTGAAATTGGAAAATATATTTTAAAAGGCTTAATGATATACTAAAACAAATTAAAATAAAGAAGTGGGGGAGTGACGGTGGCATTCTGGATCATAATGATTTGGGCTGAAGAGGAATCGTGAATGGGAATGTGAGTACCCTAATCAGCCACGTGATATGTCCCACGAGACGAGTAGCCTCACTCATTCATTCATTTATGCATCATCGCTTGGTAGAGGGCAGAAACAGCTGGCGATGCCATGGTGGTGGCTGGCTGTGAAACGACACGTGACGGCACTCCGACAATGTGGTTGTTGGTTTGTTGTTTCTTTGCTGTCATCATGAATGTTGGTTTTAGTTTTCAAACGGATAAGGTTGCTATCAATACACTTTACTCCCTTAAACCAATAGAACCTGTGCATTTTATTCTTGGAATTCTATACTTTCATTCACAGTGGATGAAAGAAAGGTTAACAGAAAGTATCAATTTACACGGTTAAGAAATACATTTTTAAAAGTAAGAGTGAGTTGCGGATGGAGTAATTCATAATCATAAGGGTGAAAAATCCTTTATTTTTTATTGGCAATATTATTTCTTTCACTCCTTAACAGATACCTCTAACAAAACTCAACAATTAATTGTTCCACTTTCGGATAATTTGTTCTGTGGTGCTCAGCTGGTACCAACCATAACAAATCGTTTAGGAGTTAGGACCTTCATGACATGACAGCTGCTTTTTTCTAAAGCTCACATCACAAACGACTGTTGCATTGGTTAATTTCCTTCCATGATCGCAAGAAGAACTTTGTCATTATCATGCCAATATTGTAGTGCAGATATGCAGGAATCTAACTACATGTCTCCATCACAGAATCTCATTAAGCAGGACAGACCCTATCTCCGGGGGAGAGAAGATTCTCAAATGCAAGATGCTAAGAATCAATTGAATTGGCTAAAATGTTGCAAAAATTGTTTGTGGAATAATGAAGTAATTTAAAAGACGGATACAAAAATATATATATTAACATCTATTATATTGACAAAAAAAATATATGGCTGCAACTGATTCAACCAGACCTCCTCCAGAGAAAAAAGAAAAAAATGAAAGGTTAACCAGACTGATGAAAGAAACCAAAACTAGAATAACAACAAAAGGCAACAGTGAAGGTAGTTAACAGCACCTATATTAATTCCATGGATCGTCCCAGCCCTTGGGTCCTTCTCTTTTTAAGAAGTCAATGATAGCTTGGACAGTTTCTTCAACTCTGTTCGAGAGAGAGTGGTTTCCATATTCGATTTCTACTTTCTCTGCACCCCCCATTGCTCTGCATAGCCTGCATGTTTCCAAAATATAAATCGTGACGAAATGAGCAATAATCTCACGTGTCTCACTCATCTCATCTCAACTTGCAGTTATTGCATATGTTAGTTAGACCAGATAAGAGTAGAAACTTTACCGCTCAACCAGTGCTTTCTTATCGACATAATCTGGCACATATTCATCAGCCATTGAAAATATGACCTGCCAAAAACAAGGCATACCAACATGACGACTATAAGAGCCCTTCAAGATCTTATAAGCGCCCACACCAAGAGAACAATGATTGAGGTTCACACAGATATATGTTCATGGCTCACCTGGCAATGTGTGCTAGACATGTGCCCAAGTCTCATCCTCAATTGATCATCACTCAGGTCAGAACTGAACAAGTCATCATCACCATTATATGCACAGAGGGAGTGATACCTGCAAAAGTAAGGGAGCAATAGCATCAAACAACAAAGACCCAACCATTGTGGACAGCACATAGAACATGAATCATGCATATAGAATCAACGCAGTTAGATTGCCCTATATTTTGATGTCAAGGCTAGCCTTATTCTAGGGTTTGCACTGCTACAGTAGTTTTTGTAAAACTCACCTGTAGGCAGTTATTGGGGCACAAGGATCAGCTTCCCTTGGCATTAACTCTGAGCCTCGGTCTTCGCTTATCATTTTAGCTGCCAAGTCAATCAAAGAAGCTGTCTCAGGGAGTGTAGCTCGATATTCCCTATCACTGACTGGTGCCTGAACAATTTAATAAGAATAGAAAACCAAGCTTTCAGAGAGAGAACAAATGATATGGAAAAGCCATTATATATTTCCATTGCCCAGGCACAATATTCACTCTTTTTATTGTTGGGTAACACTATAATCCCAAATTTCAGACTCAGACGTTAAGATTTAAAATCATTAAGGTCCTAGAAAAGTGTAGCAAGTACATTAGTGGGAGAACTTGAACCACATGTAAATCCATGAGTGAGAAAGCAGTACGAACAATGAGAGTATAAATCACCATGAATTGTTCCCTATTTATATGAATATTTGGGCCGGGTCTCATGTTAAAAGCAAGCCTTTGAAGATTAATGCTTTCAATAATAAAAGGCTGTTCATCTAAGACTGTAAGTTCTGATTAATATTTTACAGAAGATAAGCAGGTGAAAGAAACGTCTAATAGGAGTTCAGCACTAATCTGCTCTCAACAAGTGAGTACCTGCAGGATGGCAGCACGAACAGCACGGGAGCAAGCAAAATTTGTTCGCATGTAATGCACAATGTCCTAGATAGCATGCCCATCGAGAAGAGAAGTTAACTTTGCGTGCTCAACAAATGTTAGACAAGAAGAAAAGTGAAAGTAAAGCATGGATCATGGATCATCATAAGAAAGTAAGTAATAACCTGACAACCAGTACTATGCCCAAGTAACACCACACCTTCTGAATCTTCTTTGTTGATTAGATAGTTAATCAGCTGATCCACCTCCTTAGCATCCTACAACAAGGATTCAACAAGCAATTGCAAGCTTAAGGGTCATGATAATTAAACTCACCAACTAGAATGGAAATATTAACATTGCAATCTTCAGCTAAAACTAAGAACAAAAGCACAATACCATAGAAAATATTAAGAATGAAACTTCAGAATATAGGTCTTTAATGGCCAGATTAAAAGAATTCTGTCATCTGAATGTTAGTGACATTATTTGGGACCTCACTCAGTTTTTTCAAGATAACTAAATAGGAACTTTGAGCTCATAATAAGTAAAATTAATAACCATAAATCTGTTCACAGAATTTGTTGTAGTACTTTACAGTGACAGGCACAGCAACACCAACACCAGGAATTAAAATTTAATTGCTTACTTGTTGCAAGCTGGTAGTGCCATATCCACTATAAGAAGATGACATAAGAAATTGAACTAGTGACCAGTTTTCACGGTCCAGAGCAACTGCCAAAGGTTCCAAATATCTGCAGCAAAATAAAGAAAAAAAGATGATGTCAGATATAAAATCTTCTAAGAAACTCTAGGAGATGAAAAACAAATTGCTTTGAAGAAATTCTACAATATAAAAAACATACGAAGTGGCAAGAAAACCATCAGTTAATCCACCAATAAAAATGACTTGCCGTCTGTAATCACCAGTCTTAAATGCAACCTGCAAATAAAGAATATACCCTGAGGAAGGCTATAGCCTATGAAAAAGAAAAGGACAACACATATAATAACGAAGAAGAAGAATGTAACGATAGAGTCTGAGTTACAGGCTTACAACCTCCGCGAGATAAAAATAATAACACAAGATAAATCAATTTCCACAATATTATTCAAAAGAATTCTAAAATTACCAAAGAAGAATAAGTGAATAACTGATTTAAATTATGAATTACGTTGTTCAAAAGAAAGAAAGCAACAGAAAGGAAATTATGTCTCCCTACTAGAAGGTGCAGCCTAAGCAAGGTTTGCTAACTACTCCATGAATGAATAAGAGTCCTTAACTAACATAAACTAACTACGCTATCTCCCAATCTAAACATGCTCCAGTCACCTATGCGTTTAGTTTTCCTTTTAATAATTATGAGTTGCTCACACGCAATTTCGAGTGGAGTGGTGGTTAGACCAAACCTTCTACAGTTATGCATTTAATCACTCAAATCAAACAGTCCCTAGAATTGCATTGGAGTGCCTTTTGCAGGGGAACACTGCACCAGGTGCTTCTGTAGCCTGGATTTGGAAATGACTCGAGCTGGAACCACAATGACAAGAACGCAGCAAACACACCAACTGGAAAATTCAGATTACCTAGAGCTAGAAGGTCGGATGATTGCAGATCAAATAAAGCAGATCGGAAGCTAAAACTAAAATTAAAATTCAGAGAAAGAAGGTGAAGCGGACCTGAATAGGATTGGGACCGTACTTGAAGAGGACCCCTCGGAACTGATTTTTGCGGGGGAGGGGGAGGGGGAAGGGAGAGTCAACGGAGGAGTTGGTGGACATTTTGAAAGTGGTGGACCTATCGGAACGACCGGCTCGGACGATTCCAGAGAACCAAGAAGTGGTGGAGGAAGAGGACAAAGCAGCAGAAGAAGCAGCAATAGAAGGAGGATTCATTCCAGCAAAGCGAGTGGAGTCTACAATGATATACCCATGTGATGTGATGGTGGATCTTCCGGTTACCGGTTACTGTGAGTGAGTGAGAGAGAGTGGTAGAAGAAGAAGAAGTATCAGCGATTGATTGCTATGAGTGTGGAGGAGGAGCCAATCCAAGAAGGACTTGGGCTGCCATCACAACTGACTCGACTCGACTCAACTCAACTCAACTATCATCGCCTTTCACCAGCCCATGGTTAAGGGATGGGCGTGTGTCATCACCGCCTCACCCTTCCGCGCGTCTACCCAATTCATTCTTACGGAATATGCTCAAATATCATTTCTTTATTTCTTTATTTATTATTATTGTTTCGCTGTCCTGTCTTCATAGAACATTGCTAGAAAGGCCTGGGCCCTGGGCTCTCTACAATATGGAACCCAATAGCACTCTCTCAATTTGGGCCTTGCCTCTCTCTGTGTTCAATTCTTATTGCAATAACTTGTTTCAACTTTAGATTGGGTATCACGGACCGAATCTCTTCCTGCTTTCATTAGTACAAGCCCACTATTTAATGACTTTGTTACAATAATGTTGGATTATTAATCTATAATGTTGGATCACACAAACTAAAATAATAATAATATTCTGTCACTGACTGTGATCTAAATTAAAATTAGCTTTATACTAGTGTATAATAGAGAATTGATTGCTGCTTTCCAGTACTTGAGAAGACACAAAGATGATTTTGAGCTAGTTTAGTTTCCTTGCTACTATGTATCAATGTGTTAACTAACCTCTAAAAGCATGCATGGATAGTATATAATACAAACCTCATCTCATCATAAAAAAAAAAAAGTTTTTCTTCAAATTAATCGTTTTCTAAAACATTATGATTTTATAATACAATGCAACCAAAGAGGTACTATAAAAGGCCATTATTCTCTCCGTTTTATATATATATATATATCAGATAAATGTGAGTGAAGTTACTGAGTGACATACATTAATTAATTAATTAATAATCAAATTTAGACAAATTACCCCTCCAATGTATTCCTTAGCTAGTACACACGCATGCACAATGGTGATAACGACGAAGTTTTGAATTTATGATGTCATTTTATCCAAAGTTACATATATATATATATATCCACCGGCAGCCCATATGGTGCATTCTAATTTGACCCTCTTTTCCCTCGCTCCTTTAATTTGTCGTCAATCCAATAATTAATCTGCTTATCGTCCTACCTCTGATCAAAATCTAGAAATGTCTTAATCAATCGACTTTGATATTTAATCATTACATTGATGCCGGCTTTGGTATGTATGGATCCCGGCCTCTAAAAGAAAGACTGAATAATTGGGATTAGACAGTTCTGCATTTATATAATTAATTAGGAGACGACGAAACGTAGGAAGCACCAATACTTACACATGATCCCCTCATCACAACATAACAGGGACAAGTTTTGTCTCAAAACTGAAGAAATAGCAACATGATTTATATATGCTAGCTAGATGTGCATAATGTGGGAGACTAACCCAACATGTTAGAAAACCACGCGTGCACATGCAGGTGCAGGCCAAAGAATATGTGAGAGCCGCATATCAGAGCATAGAGCAGGCCTATTTATGTTTGTATAGGATTTATCATGGATTCATGTATGTCAACAACACCATGCATGGAAGGAAATCTAGCTCACTCCCTCGCTCTATTATTTATTCTCAATTTTATTATTTCAACTTAATTTACTGTACTACCTAGCTAGCTACTCTATAAAACAAACTTTCTAAATTCTAAATCCTCACACGGTCCTGGTGAAGCTAAGGTTAAATTAATTATATAATATAATGCATATCAACCATTTCAATAAAATTATATATGTGTAACTATAAGTTAGTGTTACACCATTCAATATTTTTTTAATAAAAACTATTGTTGGATTCAAAGCTCACGTACGTTATATAGGTTAATTTAAATTTATTTGATCGATATAATTCTTATATACATCAAAATCAATACAAAACATGTTTATTAAATTACATATTGCATTAATTATATCATTCTCAATAATATTCACTCTATATGGAATTCGTTATAAATGATATGTATGACAATCTAATTTGAGATCATAATAATTGGTTAGAATTTGCCTCAAACCCTTTATAACTTTTAGAATTAAATTAGAATGTCATATTTCTTGTGAAAAATATGAAGCTAAGTCAAGGATATATAAGTCTTTCTCACATATATAATCATCCGTTAAACTACATATACAACAAAAAAACACATTCAATCTCATATTCAATATATAAAAGTATGATTTGTGGACTCTGTAGTCACTAACACGAATAGCATCCTTCTCCGCTCATCCATAAAAGCTAATTAATCCTTTCTAGTTACTTTAATTTGGTTATTAATAATAGAAGCATCGGAAACCTGACTATACAAATACATACAAATCAGATATACAAAAACAAGAAGTGAAGTACTATTTTCAGTATTTGATATGCGCACTTAACGTTGAATTATATGCTAATCATCCTCCTTGACTAACGTTGAATTTCAATTCTATGGGTGGATTCTGTGGTAATGTGCTAATAATAATAAGTGAATAAAGCAGGAAGGAATCAAGAACCAAAAAAGAAAAGATCGATGGACACACACAATTGATGGTGGTGGCAGGTATTACTTAGGCACCTCCAAATTACTTTAGGTATATATGACTTTAACTTTCATACAAAAATAATCAAAAATAATAATTTGCATATTGCTCATCATCACACTGTACATATATATATACACATATACATATATGGTTAGGTTTTGTTTGTTGATATATACAATACTTCACATACAGACATCTCCATATTAAAATTCATTCTAGCTACCATGTTTGTCTGTTGACTAGGGTCAATAAAATAAAATCAAACTACTGCATTCTATATCAATATTGTATAAATGTCATATATATATATATATTTCTAATAAAACAACCAAAATTCGCACATCTTTGCCTCTATTTAGGTTCAAATGGGCCAGCTTCAACTGATATTCTTTCTTATTATAAATTATATGTATGTAAATACATGTTCTTATATGTATTCCTAATTATTTTAAGATAATGCTTCCCCCGTCTCAAAGAAGCTAAGCTATATACATATGCCCTGCAGGTGGAAGAAGATAGGGCTTAGCTTGAAGAAGAAAACTATTTATACATATAATATATAATACCTTATCAACTCTACATTTATATTGGTTTCAAGAAAAAAATATATTTTAATATTTATTATCTTATATTTCGTATAAACATTTATTTTAACATCATCAATTTTTATACTAATTTCATTTAAACATTTTTTATATTAATCATTTATCTTTAAATTTAAATAAATATCTGTGAATATTCATTTTTTAAAAGTCAAAGTAGCACTAGTTAATAATTTTAAAATAAGTTCATGAACATAAAGTTGTGTTTGAACATTAAGTTGATACATAAGTAGGAACGCTTAAAAAAAATTAAAACAATGTTGGCCTTGTAGTAATGGTCATCTATCTATCATTGTCTACATCGTAAATCATGGTTTCTCACAATGATAGATGTCTATCTAGTTAATTAAAAACTAGAGACATAAAATATTTACATTAAAAATACCCCAAAAAGGCACAGCACAATCTGCTGCAACTTGTATAGCCTGCAATGATGATAAATTAAAAATAAAAAGTAATAAATATAGATTACTAACAATAAATTAAAGAGAAATAATAAATTAATAATTCTCCATATACACTAGAAATACTTACTCTCTCATGTACTTCAATCCATACTTACATACATGGATAAGTAATTAACTAATTAACTAATTAAGTATTCTTGTTTTTTTTTTTCTTCTTCTTCTTCTCATTTTCTATTTTTTAGTGGGAGTAAACCCAATATATATATTGTTGGAGTACAAGGAGTGATGCTCATAATAAAAAGTGAGCGTATATATGTATGTATTAACTAACAGTAATGGATGAATGACTTGTTTGTTTGTTTGGCTCAACACGTCGTAAATGACATTGTGAAACCCTTAGACAAATTAAGAGAGAAGCCATTCATTGCTCAATCCAAGTTCTAACAGACAGATCTATCCTGTATATATATATATTCCTTATTTCCTTAGCACATATATACATGACCAGTTAAGGCGTTGACAACTACATGTATACATATAAACAATACAAATCAAACATTAGAAGATTCGTTTAAATGGTCAGAGTCTATAATAATTATTTTTTTGTTCTTCTATTTTAATAGACAACCAGCCAGGCAATAAAAAGTCAAGAATCTGCTCATCGTAACCTTGCATCCGAAATATATATATCCTGTTCCCACTGAGTTGTGTTATATATTATTCTGTATGGTTAAACCAGGTTGGTTCTGCAACTATATATTTGTGTGTGTACTATATATGATTAGTTTTTATTCTTTTTCATCCCATCAGCACCTCAGCACCTGTGATCAATTCCTTTAAGGTAAGTAGGAGTCCATATATATATATATATATATATATATATGCAATTGTGGCCACAAAACAATTATTGTGGTGGCCTCCAAAACCACATTATTTATATTGTTACTGCAATTTAAACCATTAGCTCATCCTCTAACAAGGGTCTAATTATTAGACTACTTCTTGCTACACAAACTTTCTTCTTCGTATCCACAAGAGAAATTATTAGTTGTACAAAGAGCAAGAGACTTTTTAATTTGTATCATTCATTACATGACACGTAATTCAAAAGGTCAACTATAATAAAAATTAAAGAGGTTTAATTTTAAATAAGGGAATAAAATAATTAATGTGTCATGTAATATGAATGATACGGAAAAAAAAATCGTTTATTCTTTGTGCACCTAATAACTTTTCGTATACATATTGCCAATTGATCGATTAAACAATGGACTAAATATTTGTAAAGAATCAATCTAAATCTATCAATTGTAGTACTGCTTCGGTGCATGTGTGAGTATTTTATATGTATGTATAATGTATGTATAGTATAACATAAAACAGAGGCGCAAATGGAAGCTGCTAAAATGGAACTCTAGCTAGGACGAATGCACTGAACAATTGTGGGGTCGAAAGAAGGAAAGTGGCTCAAATATACATCAAACTCTTCAATAATCTATGCATTAATTTTGAATATGCCCTCTTAAAAAGTCATTCATTATTATATCATCATCATAATATAATGGGTTTTTGCACGGGTTCATACTTTTGTGGTTATCATATCTAAATAAATCAAACTTTGGCCAGATTGATGAAATCCCATTATTTGACTTTATAATTGCCCACCATTGCCTTTCTTTCAACACACCGCTTTGCTTTATTTTGCCTTTGCGCTGAGGATTGATCCCTAGCTAGCTAGCTAGACCCAAGCAGATATATATAGTAACCATATATATATTAGTATATATATTGGGCATCAAAAGTTCTAAGTCCAAATCACCATAATACTCTTTGACTAGGTGGATTTTTTTCTTGGTGACATACGATATATATCCAAAAAAAATCTAAAAATCAAATTCAATATTACTACAAGTCTACAATAGAGTGAAAAACCAACTAAACCTGTTAAAATGCATGTTGTTGCCTTTGACTTCATTTTAATTAGTGACGATACTATAAATTGTAGTGCAATATTGTTATCACATGGAAATTAAAATAATTTTTGGACATCCATTTACATGAATACATCCAAAATATATATATGATAAAAATGATTAAGAGAAAATTATTTAAAAGAAAATAAAATAATAAAATATATGAATGTTTAAAAATATGATATGTACAAATAGCATTACTACTCGGAATTACTAGATATATTTGTATATTATGTGCAAATTAGAGAGTAAATAAATTATCTACATAGTCTTGATAAGAGTTTGACTAAGCCTTTTCAATTTCCATAAGCTAGTTTTTTATTAGTTAATTTAGACCTACTATTATAAGATGGTATCAGAATATATAATGTCATTCACATTGTTATTGGGCCACTCCTACATCCATAGACGTCCACTACGTACTGTTGCAAACTTTTTTCTGGATGCTGAGAGTGGTGTGTTATTAGAGACTCACATTGCTGCTGGAGAATTAAATCAACATATATAATTTTATATTTTTAGAGTTGGACAATATTTAATCCTCTCACGAGGTGGAGGTAAATGCCATATCTAATGTTTTCTATGGAATTGGACTACATATATATGCCCCCTCACGTGAATTAAGTGCATGAAGTTATGATGAAAAGGAAGAAAGAGACGGTAAAAAAATAATGAGCATATTAACAAACCTTTAAAGAAATTTAAATGATAAATTTAGCCTTGAAAGATTCACATGTTTTGATTCACGTTTTATAAAAATATTTTCAAAAATATCAAACTTTCTTATATTTTCATTCTTGTTTCCTATTAATTTCTAGTAAGATTCTTCTCATGAGAATATTTAAATGAATATTAAATGTCATTAATATCCACACTATAATTCATTCACAAGAATATATGTATTTAAAAAAATACGTAATATTCTCGTAAATGTGAACCAAACACATCAACAGTTCATTCATAAAAAAGTTTAACAAAATTTCTAGGAGTTCAAGATAAAAATTAAACACATTAATGTTTCATTCCTAAAAAATATTTTTTATATTCTCAAAAATACTTTAGAGAGAAAGCATAGTTAATGTTATGAGTGATGCTAAATGTACAATAAAAAATCAGTCAAATCAGTCAATAAATGAGATTTTGGGTTATATATAATTATTTAGTCAATTATAATTTCAATAATTATTTGGGTAAAAATCAAAGTCAAAATAGTTCATTGTACACTTAGCATTATTGCTAATGTTATATTTATATTTCACGCCTCCAATAAAATTTAGGAGTAATGATTAGTTTGTGGCGTGAATTGTCTAGTATTTGAATATTCATAGCAATAATAATATAGCTTTGGTGTAGCCATAATAAAGATGTTAAATTTATGGTGTGCCTTGTGCCTTTTATCTCTTCTCACTATATATTAGTGCGACTACCATTTCGAATTTCAAATACAAGAAAAGCAACTTTACTCACTCACAGAACCCCACCGTCAGTCCAAAACATACATAAAACAAATAACTCTTTTTTTATATATAGGGCAATATAAAGTGGAGTGAATATGGGTACATCTTTTACCCAATTCTTTTTGTATTTGCATAATTTTTTCTAGAATTATGTTGATCTATATACAAATCCCAATATCATTTTTTTTTATTTAAATACGTACATTTATCCTAAACTCTATAAATTTCAAAGATATATCAGTATCTTATAGTAATTAATGACTATAAATAAATCATATATCGTTAAGTCAATAATTAAATTATAATCGAATAATTACTTAGGGTACTTGTACCCTCTAAGTAGAAACATTTAAATAAATATATAATAACATCGATTCTCACTATGCCTTTGGCACAATATATAAATTGTTTAATTTATAACAAGTTGGTACCAGTTGATAATGTAAATTATTCTGCTTCTAATGATTATTATTAGCATGGTATCATGACTGATTCACTCAATTATATTGAGTGCTTTGGACTCGTGATATAATACTACATGATGATGTTGATTTCTGATAGTTTTTAAAAGCAATTTAAAGGAGATTAATTGCTGACAAGTGTATTTAAGAAGAACATGCACAACCTTTAATTTGTCGCTTTTAATTTGTTTTCCATTTTTTAGTGTAATTAGAGTACATTTAAATGCAATAGTCCATACTCATACTTACTAAGTGCTCCATTATATGCAGGAAATTAAAAGATATTCATGCAATTTGACAATATATATATCAGTAAGCGTATCTATATATTAAAAAAAAAGTTCAAAGTTGTGCACTTAAAGTTTTTAATTTAAGAAAGGAAAATTTATAAACTTTTTAATTGGTCCTACACTTTAAATAAAAACCTACTATTTTTTTTTCAATACAAAATTTACATCCTTAGGCACTCTTTTAAAAAATTCTATAAAAATGTGTACAACTACGTAATTACTCATATAATTAGGTCTTAATTACAATTTTTATTCCAATTTTCTTTTTTATATATGAACCAGTGACACTAAGATCATTTTAACCTATAATTAAATTTCACGCAAAGTAGCTAATTAAACTCTTCATAACTAGTCCATTATACGTTTTATAATAATCCATATTATATCATAGTTATATCATATAGGCAAGCAAATAATTGTATGATTAATCAGGATACTAATGTACTAATGTACATAAGATTTTTAAATATATAGAGTTACTGAGTAAAATATTTTTATTAATTTGGTAATGCATAATTAGATATCATCCTATCTAATAATATTTTTTTAACACTAATAATATATTAATTCAAATTTTGAGTTTTTGCTAGCAAATGCTCCTAAGAATACTAAAAATAATAAAAATTTAAAGAATTTAATATATTTTAGTGGATCTCTTATATAAAAATTACAAAAATATGTCTTAGTAAGATACATATATTTTTTTTTAATTATCTTAACAAGTGATGTAATGATATTTATTACAAAACTCTTAAATATATATTTATGTCAAAGTATCCAATGTCGGATAATGTGATTGGTCTCTTTGCATACTTTAGGGGGTTAGGCCCAATAGAGGAAGTAATAATATGTTCAATATAAAATTATTAAGAAATTTCTTAAATACTTTATAGTAAAAAAGATAGCAATATAACTTACAAAATTCAAATGTCACAAAAAATGAAGAGACAAAAGTAAGTTGGAAGAGACTTACAATCGTTTCTCCCTCCTAAATTTTTTGAAATTATTAAGCTAAACACATAAACTAGTAGGTCTCGCGTGGCCTAGAGAAAATGTTGGATATCTTCATATCGAAAGGCCAAAACTAACGAAGTACCGAAGTCACCTTAATTATATTAATTTCCCTTCACCTAACTCTTTCTTAACATAGGACAGAACAATAATGCACGCTTGCATTGGATGCTTCGACCGAAGCTGGGAAGCAATACACGTGGAAACTTATGGATAATTCAATACTGCATTTTACTAACATCACTCGGAAAAAGTGTCACCTCGATCTTATAAAATTTGGGTTGATAAAGTGGTAAGTTCATAGGTATACAATTATCATTATTATGGTATTAAGTACATATAATTTGAGTAGTAACTTCTTATTGTTGCTGTAAATTCATTTTTGTTGGTTCCGCCGGCATGTCCCTAAATTGGAGTTTGGGTTTAGCTTTCTGCTTTGTTTTGGTAATTCAAACACCCAAGTTGGATACACACCGAACACCTAGATAAAATAGAGGGAAAAATATGAAGGGAGAATAACGGAAGAATAAAGTAATAAAATGTGGATCCTATATATTTAGGAAAGGATTATTTGAGTGTTTCCGAGTTAGAGGTGTTTAAATAATATTATTTTACTTTTTTTAGGGGTTGTTTTAAATGAAACTTATTAAGATAATAAATAAAATATATATATATATATATCTTAGAATGTAGTGAATAAATTTTGATGTAATAAATTTGAATGTAGTGAATAAAATATAGACTCTATTCAATTTAATAGTACGATCTTTCTCTATTTTTGTCCCCTCAAATTGAAAAGAATGATATGAAGTTAAATTGCTACTAGCTTTTTATAATTAAACTATCCATATTACTAATATTATTATAATTTCAGCTCAAGAGTGCTGTATGAATAAAATGTTTATAATTATACAACAATTTGGCTCCATTTAATTGATAGATTGAACTAATGAAATCCGCTATTTACAATTAAGGACTAAAAATTGTCCTTGAAAAGGGCCTCAATTGCTCAACATTTTTCCGAAATTAAAGAGCGATCAAAATGAAGTTTTTACAAGACTTATGATGTCAATAAAGTTAATTATACTTGATCAATATATGCTATTAGATGAATTCAATCATATGGGTATGTCACATCTAAAGATTTAGGTTCATTCCTCCTCAATACAAACAGAGAACAGATGCCGTCAAAGTACGGAGCTCCATAACAAGAGATAAGCGTACGAATCTAAATATTACCTTTTGGCGTACCCGAATTATAATATAAGAAATCTGAGATCCAATTGAGATTAAAGCATCAACAATCTTTTTAATCACTAAGAGATAAGTAGTTAATGAACCTGACTTCCTTGTGCTACTCAGCTTGTTCTTCAAGTGCCTCTCCATGGCACGAATTTGCGAAGCAAAAATTTGTTCCTGCTTCTTCCAAATTTGATATGAAAAATCATAACCTACTATAGGTGTTGTAAACGAGGAGCTAATTTTGAAGCAAGTTACTAAGATTTGATGTGCGCATCTTGCCTATTCCAGATATTGTATTCTGGAGTTAGCACATTGTTTCGATCAAGTTTTTTAGGAATATCTTTACCAGAGAAAATCTTTCAAGATTATAACCTTTAATAGTAGCTTTAACTTGTTGTTTCTATGAAAAGAAATTTTCTTCATCCAGCTCAATTAACACTAGATTTGAGAATCGAACTAGTACTTCTGTTGAAGAGTTCTCTATAGTTATAATCGAATCAGGGATAGCCATAACTAAGAACCTAGAGTTCTGACACCATGTAAGATATCATAAACTTACTTAGAATAAGGATGAAGAAGAAGAAGAGAAAAAGAGACCAGAGAGAATCATGACTTAAAAATTATCATTATGAATGAATAAATTGAATTATAATATTAATCTAGGCTGAACTCATTTATATATCAATATATCTAATAACAAATTATTACAATATAACCATCTTCGAACAACGGTTAATATAGAATATAGCTAACTTTTAATCACTACTCTTTTTTTAAAAGAGAGGCAAAAAAAAAAAAATAGCCAACACAGTCAACAAATTGTGCACAACGTATAAAACATAAATTGCAAAACGAATATTACATGTTGTGCACACCATATAGCACATGATGTGCACAACATATATAACATGTTGCAAAGAAAGATGATGTTGCAATATGTGATGTATGTTGTGCACAATAAATGATATACGTTGTGCACTACATATAATATATGTTGTGCATTTTATATTATATATGTTGTGCACAATTTGTTGACTGTTTTAGCTGATTTTTTATTGTGCCTCGTGTATTTCCCATTTTAAAATTAAACAAACAAAAAAGTAATATACAGACAAAAGTATAACCATATAAGCCATTTAACCGATTTTAAAATAACATGTGATAGAGATAAGGGTGAGTTTTGATAACAAATTTATTATTTTTTTTACTTTTTATAAGTTGTAAGTTATTATATGGATACTTGGATTAAGGGCAAAACATTTTTTTTAACTTTTTATAAGTTATAAGTTATTGTATGAATGTTTTGATTAATTTTTATGTAACTTTTAAAAAGTTATTTTAAGTGCTTCTTGAAAAAATTAAAATATTTAACTTCTTCAAAAAAACTTTTGCACAACTTTCTAAAAACTACCACTATAAACCAAAATAATCACTTATATTATTTTACTTTCAAACACAAAATAATTTTTTAAAAAGTTACTTACTATTAAAGTTCTTATTAAAAAGTTCTTTATGTATAAGGACATAATTAAGCTCTTTATTCAAATTGACTCGAACCTTTATGGTGATAGCTTAATTAGTTGCAGTACATTTTATTCCTGATTCTTATGAAATTCAAGTGGAATTCATTTACTGTTGTATTTAATTTAATGTTTTTATACTTTTACCGGTTTTTTTTGTTTTGTTTTTGGATTCATATACTTTTACGGTATTACCATCCTTATTAGTCCAATCCGAGAAGAATATTGGAAAAACAACATGTTGGTGGGGCATTTGACCCAATGCATACAAGTCGCTCGCTGGTATGTATAAATAGGTAGCAGGGGGTAAGTAACTAAGTATGCATTGGCAAAGGAGAAAAGAAAGATAGTCACAAATCTTGCTCCTAATCATCGCTCAATTATTAATTTGCTGCAACAACCACCTACTCAAACCCAACTTCTTTTATTTCCTTAGCTTGTTCCTTTTCTTTCAACACCGCCCACCAATTCTACACAAAAATCATCATCATACATACATAAACTCTTATGTCCCTCGCTCTCTTCTTAAATTAATTTACTTACTAGCTCCATCCATCCATCTATCCATCTCTCAATTAATATTGAGTCTCCCATCCCATCAGTTTATATATAGCGAGCTAGAACAGTAGTATAATTATATTTGCAATCGCAATCTACATACATCTCGCCGCGCATTTGACGTTAATTAGCTAGCTAGAGGTACGTATATCTATATGTATGTATACGCATATGAATAAATACGGTGTGGTCCAGGGAATTTTTTTATATATATGTAGAGTATTGTAAAATTTTATTTACCTCTAATTTGTCAGCACTACTTAATTTTATTAATTACATGGATAGATATGGTTGTCTGTCCCCTGCTTTAAAATCAAATCTGTATGTATGTTATGGTGGTCTCATGGTGGAAGGGAACCGAAAACTCTTTTAATTTGTTGCAACTTGGTTCATTCTCCATACAGCATATAGCATATACAAATGGCATTGCTAGCTAATTAGCTTGCAGATTAAGCTCATTAATCCCTTTAATTTGCTAGATTCTCCATCCCCAATTTGTTTTTTGTATTTGCAATAAAGTAATATGCATATGAGCTGGTTTGCTAGCGCAATTGTTAACACAGCACCAATATAAAATGTTTGGTCAACTCATTGGCTGCAGGTTTCAGTTAGTTGGAGAGGAATAGAAAAGAAAATGAGCATCATTTCGGTATCAGCTGGATGCAAGTCCCTAGTGATGAACCTGCAACCGGCACTCAGCATGGAGTCGTCCTTCTTCCGCCGCCACCACCGCAAGGACAAGGTGGTTGTAATCATGGGAGCCACCGGCACGGGGAAGTCGAAGCTGGCCATAGACGTGGCCGCGCATTTCCCACCAGCGGAGGTTGTCAACTCGGACAAAATGCAAGTGTACAAAGGCCTGGACATCACCACCAACAAGGTCACGGAGGAGGAGTGTCGCGGGGTCCCACACCACCTGCTCGGAACAATCGACCCCAACGCTAATTTCAGCGCAACTGACTTCTGCCACCACGCAACGCAGGCCGTGGATTCCATCGTGGAGAGGGACGGGCTACCCATCATTGCTGGAGGGTCCAACTCCTTCATCGACGCTTTGGTCAATCACCACGCCGAGTTTCGGCTAAGGTACGCCTGCTGCTTCCTCTGGGTTGACGTGTCCCTCCCTGTTCTCCACTCCTCACTGTCGGCACGTGTTGACCGCATGATTGAGGCTGGGCAGCTGGATGAGGTTCGTGGATTCTTCGACCCTGCTTCTGCGGATTACTCGAGAGGGATTCGAAGGGCCATCGGCGTCCCTGAATTCGACGAGTTTCTGAGAGCAGAGGAGGTGGCCGATGAAGGGACCGGGAGGAGGCTCTTGGAGGCCGCCATTGCGAGGATCAAGGTCAACAACTGCGCGCTCGCCACCAAACAGATTCAGAAGATCCATCGCCTCCATGGGCTGTGGAAGAGGAGCATGCACCGCCTCGACGCCACCGAGGTCTTCTTGAGGGGTTCCAAGCAAGAGGCAGAGCAGGCTTGGGAGGATCACGTCTTTGCCAAGACCCGCAGGATCCTTAATCGGTTCCTTTATAATAATTATGATGAAGCCCATCATCATCACCATGTTGCTATTGTGTCTTCCCCTAAATCTGTGGTTGCGCCGCCCTCTCCGCCCCCGCCAGCCATGGCTGCGGCAACCCATTAGAGGTAGGAGCCGGAGGAAGGAGTATCTGATATAGAAACAAAAACAAAAAAAGAAAAGAAAAAAGAAACCGTCACCACTGACATGCCTCCGATGACTCTTCATCTTCATTTTATTTTATTTTATTTTATTTTATTTTATTTTATTTTTTCTCATCTTTTTGGTCATGTCATTGGTAGTAAGAGTTACTTATAGTTATTACTATATATTTTAAAAGAAAAAGAAAAGCTTTTGCTAAACTACTTGTTGACAGCTTATAATATAATATATATAAAAGATGTAATATATATGATATAACCAATATATATACTAAACTACTGTGAACCGTGAATTAAATATATTAATGGAGCTCAGCATGTTGCCTGCAATTTTTTTTTGGCTAATATACTAGTAATTTTATATATGTGTAATGCAACTGTTGCAAACTTGAACCGGTAATTTAAATTGCCTGCTTGTTGAAATTGGTCCATAAGATAAGAGTGATTCATTTAATACTAATTAGAAGTATTTTTTATTACACAAAAAGTATTAATGATTATCTAATTAGCAGTCAATTGACAAGTACAGTAGTTTCGATGTAATTGAGAGTTTCCCCCTAATTTAATTTAATGAGGAAGGAGTAAATAAGAGAAAGAATCCAAGTAGGAGTGAAATAAAGTTGAAGAGGCAATGATTATTGGACCAATCAATTACTATGCTAGTAGTGCAATTAAGAAGGGGTGCAGTTAAATTGTATGAATAAGAGGGCGTAAATTAACTAACTGGGTACACTTGGCGGCCGTACAGGTGAGAAGCAACATAGGGATCCAGTCCACCCGTGCGGCTGCAAGTGTGAAAGAGGAGGATCGGATATCTCATATCTCATATCTATCTCTGTCTCTGTGAACTTCACATTAATTCACATACTCACAGACATGTACAGTGTTCGCTTTTTATTCTTCGATTCTCCTTTTGATTTGATTTGACTTAACTTAAGCCAGCCTTGTTCCAGTTCTGAATCTTCCGTACTGATGATAGGGTGCGCTGCACCTGCATTATCAGTTACACATACACATACTCCATGATAATTAAATTGTGGGGCCGCTCCTATCCATCCATCTATGTTTCATCGCTCCTTTCCTTCATTTCTGATCAGGCTCAAGATGGCCTCCCCTCTCTAAGTAGCAAGAGCCGATCGAGAGTGTGACATTATATACATTATTATGCTCTTATTCCTTTAATTTCTAGCTAGCTAGCTAGCTTTGTGCCATCCTTTTTTTTCCTTCTAATATTGGATATATATGTTGATGAATTGAGTAATTGAGTGTATCTGTGCATGCTGCACTCTTCCTAGTATACTCACCATTTAAACTATGCTTCGTAATATGTTTAACATATTGTTGATGGTTGGAATAAACATCTTTGCTATTGATATAAGGAGATAATTCTGCCAATAGTTTTATATTGAACCCATTTTTTTACCGAATTCAAAATTGAGATTGGGTCAAAAAAATTTTAAAAACATGTCCGTTGGCTGAATTAGATGAAAAATTATTCATAAATGTTTAGGGCACAACAAAAAACCAGTCAAAACAGTCAATAAAGCCCATTTAACACTTTATGGCCCAAATAACACTTTTAATCATGAGTATATTTTTAATGGGCTTGGCGAATGTGACCCAAATTCCTATTTATTAGCTGTTTTGGCTTATTTTTTATTGTGTCTATAATAATACTCAAAATTATTTTACAAGAAAAATTATTGTTGTAATATTATTTGTATTAATGGATGGGACCAATTCATGAACTCGTGTGCAACCTTAATCACCGTTTACTCAAAGATTCCGCGGGTGAGAGAATATATATATATACACACATGATTGGAATTTACGTACGTACATAACGATTTGATATGGAAGGAATGGATAGATGAAAAGTTGCGGATGAAGAAGGACTGTGATGATCAATTATCTTTCATTTTTATACCAAATATGCATCTAAGGTAAAATTTATCTAAAAAGAATATATACAATGAACGTAGCCCTCCCTTTCTATTAAAAAAATTGACAATTGATTCTTCATGTTAAATCAACACTGTACTCATTAAATATTTTTAGAATATAACTATTTACATAATAAAAAATCAGTCAAAATTAACTAATATAGAGATTTTAAATCATAACACTTAGCTCTTAAAACTAACTTTTTAAAATGAGTTTTTTTATGAAAAAATTATCAAATTGACTCCGTGTCTGTTTTGATTATTTTTCAATTCATCATCTTAGTGAGTATTATTGATAATTTTATAGGAGCATCATGCTTTGTTCCAAGTAAAGCAAAACTAATGTATTAATTGCCCAATCTAGAAAATATATATTCTTATGCGAGGTGTTTATGGGGAATCTTGAAAAAAAAGACAAAAAGGGGTTGCAAAAATAGGTGGGGGCAATGCACTCTTTTATTTTGTCTTCTTTCTCCATCAAACCCACATGATTCCAACCAATTTATAACACACAGTTTGTTTTTATACCCCAACTCAACACCCAATATTTAAAAGGTTCAAGTGAACCCACCTCGTAGATTAAAATTTAAATAATACATCTTTAATTTGGGTTCTTTAATATCTCAGCCTTCCCTTCGATTTTTCACTAATTTCTTGTAGGAAATTAATCAATTTGTTTTATGACAAAAAGTTGCAGCCAAAATTATCAAAGAAAAAATGTTACTTATTACATATCTGTGAATTAACAATTGCAAGTATGGTCAAAATCACCTTTAGTAAAGAGAAGGGGCATAGTCTTGGCTTTGCATCCCACAATAAAAGGAAAGAGATAAAATTAAAGGAGTAGTGATTTTCCAATACACGCCGATCGATCGAGCATCTTAGTCCACATCAAACATATATACAGAGAATAAATCTAGCAAAGTTAATTTAATGAGTATCTATATTAATTATATATATAGCAGTACATATAGTATTTGCTCTTATCAGTTATGAAAGTGATTTATTGTGTATATGCATTCATCAGCATTATTATATTTGGCTAAGGATCATCTATATATTAATTAATAGATATATCGTTATCAATGTATATACAAGATTAATTACTAGAGCTGCTCTTGAATGACATTTGTTAACTCTAGAGCACACAACGTATAACTTAATAGTATATATTATCAATCTGTGGCATTGCTGCCAACGAGACGCAAAGGGCACCTCTAAGGATCTTTGTTTTTGGAGGATTGAAAGCAACATTAGCGAAATGCAATATATATATATATGAAATACTGTCCCTTTATATGGTTTCTCTAGCTAACCAAAATAACCCTCCTAAAGAGTCAACAAAAAAGTAAAAACATATTACAATTAACGACTAAACCGATTTTAACTCAAAATAAGTTTATGAGAATTTCTCAAATATTTTTGTACACTTAACAATTTAGAAACTTCAGATAAATATATATAGAAACAATCTTAGTGCACAATAAAAAAATTAGTCAAAATATTTAATAGATTGTGCACAACGTATATTACATATTATGCACACCATATATGAAATATTGTGCATAACATATAATCACATATTACAACATCATCTTTTTTTATGACATGTGATACATATTATGTATAATACATGATATATGTTGTGGATAATATGTAATATATATTGTGTACATTACAAAACACTTATTCTATATAAGAAATTGACTATTTTTTATTATACATATAACAATGTATACGATATAAACACAAAACTTTACTATAACTATTAGATTTTTGAGTGAGGAATAGAAACAGAAATATATGGAGTTTCTCCCTCGAATGTGAAATGTACATGGATGTAGCTAGTCCCCATCACCGCGCGCGTGTGGGAGTTGGGACTAATGAGAAGTGAGTGTATAAACATGAGGCCTCCTTTAATTTCAGTTCACCACTTTGGTTTCACTCACCTAAAATAAATAAAATTAATGCTAGCCGGAGATATTAGCTAGCTAGCTAGCAAGCCAACAGAAGAAACAAAACTAAGCTTTCTCAGAGAGGGAGCTAAGCTAGCTAGTGCATGAAATCATCACCATATACATCCACGCACCATTTACCACCGTTACGTTACGTTGTTGACTAGTCCTCCTCCTCTTTTGTCTTTACTCGATCACATCGCCTTCTATATATCTATCTAGGCAGTAGCACTGCTTCAAATCACAGTAGCTAGCTAGAACCATTATTACTTTCACGGTAGACGATAGAGGAGGGATCAAATGGTCCATAGTTAAAGATATATAATAATTGATGTATAGGCCATCCAGCTGTATGTGGAACACTCTCTATCAACCACTATATATATAGTCCTATTATATATATATATGATCTGAATGTTGTGTAATTATCGATCATTAGTTCATTACCATCATTTTATGCATGCATCATGTATATAAACATATACACATATGTTGCTGTACTGTACTAATGGACAATATCTACTGTTTCGCCTATTCACGGTACCTAAAATTATTTCATCTTACAAAATATATACATGTCATTAGCGATATGATGACATAAGCCAACTACACGTAATATTTATCAAAGCTAATTAACTAAGCTAGTGACAATTTGTCTCCACGGTCTCTCTTGCTTTGTTTTTTTCTTTTTCGCCTTTATTTAGTTGTGACATGATGAGAGTGATAGATAGAAATAGAATGCTTGTTTAAACATTTCTTTAAAGAGACTAGAACAATCAATTTCATAATAATATATGATTTTTAATTTGAGAAACAAATTACACTAATAACTAAGCATTAAAACTATATATATAGACAATCAAGGTATGAGTCAACAACAACCATTTTCAAGCTATTGTTAATGTGTAAGTGTAATTTTCAAACCACAGATAGATAGAGAGAGGCCCCAAGAAGCGATAGATCGACGGTGCCGTCATTTACTAACTTCTTGATGACAATAATTAATGCATATATACGACGATGATGATATATATACATACGTACGCACGTACTACGTACATACGTACACTACCCTACCCTACCCTTGCATGACCCTCTACCCACTGCCCACTACTATATCAATCATGAAGCCGCACGTGTGTGTGTGTGCGTGCTCTTCGAACAAATTAATAAAAAGGTGTGTGTGGTAGGAGCTGCCAATTTTTGTGTCTTAACTTACTCATCTGCCAGTTAAGTTGATTCCAAATTAAAGGTTTTTGTTTGCTAGCAAGCTATCCTCCGATCCATTGTACACGACTTCTAGTTCTACCCAATGCGAAGGTTCCCGTATGTTGTTCAAATAACTATTATCACTTTGCTAGTATAGTATTAGTATGGCCCCTTCATCACTTTGTCTGCTCGCAGCTCCTATTTTGTTTTTGGCCAAAGGTTAGTTAGTTTGTAGCATTCATTTCATTTCATTTAATTTGGTGATGGGTATATATATATATATATGTAAGTATATGTAAGTACGTATGCGTCCTTAGCATAGGAGAGGAGAGGAGTGTATGTGGATGGATGATGGGCGGTGATGATTATTTGTCCTATTCTAATTCTATGTGTCCACGTTATCTAATTCATTCATCACATCATTCACGTTCAACCAAGAAACGCGTGCCGAGCATCGCTAGCTGGCTGGCTGCCTGCCTCCAGATTCAACCAACACAAGAAGAGAGGCAAAGAAAACACGCTTTTGGAGGTTGCATTACCTTACCATTGGAATCTCTAACCAATCATATCACTCACTATTTTATACTACTAAACCTTATTATACTTACTTACATAGATTTGGTACTATATTTTGTTACGTCATTCTTTTTTCTCTCTCTACCAAAAATGTTTGACATGTTATCTTAGCTAGGAGAAAGTAGATCTATCTATTTTTATATATATTCCCATAGATGTCCTACGCTTAGATTCTTGCAATGATCATTTTGGATATTTATTGGATTTTCTTTGCAAATCTTGCGGGTCTATCTATCTATATATCAGATAATGGTCGTATCTCCCCATTCTTAGTGGCCTTAATAGCATCGCTTTGAGTTATAAATATATATAAAATTGAAAACGTGAAAACGTTGAAGGTGCAAGCTACTCATTGTTGATCAAAGTCTTTCCCTCCTATTATGTGCGTGCCTTGCTTTTCATAAGCCTAAGCAAATCTCTATATATCTTGTCAAGATAGATAGATAAGAATCTTTGAAAAACTTGGAAAGGAGATACGTACACATTATTACATTCCTCTTACAAAACTCTTATCACATACATTATTATGTTGTGGATGGGATTTTGTGAATCTTTGTCATGCTCATGCTATAATAACTAAGTTTCCATATGATTGGAGAAACATTTCATTAGCTTCATTATTATTTTTGCTATCATTTCCAGCCGCGCATGTGAACCGATTAATTAAACAATTCTCAAAATGCTCAAATTTTTTAAAATGATAGATGGTGTATATATCAATACTAGGTAACACGAAATTACCTAGGGCTCATGAACGAACCTTGGCAAAATATGAAGGTGATTATTGAATAAAATAAAATATCTAGAATATCTGAATTGATATTAAATATACCATATCACTTTTTTGCAAGAGATTATAATTTTCTCCAACATATTTCTATTGGTTAATATAATTTGTTCAGAATTAGGAAAAGAGTATAAAAAAAGGAAAGTTTGGAGGGTCCATTAATCCTTCTTTTGGGCTATTTTACTACAAGCCCAAATATTGTGGTTGGTATTAGGCCCATAACCCGAAAGAAGAGTTTGTGTTTTTGTTTTTTTTCTTTTCTTATTCATATGATTTTTGGCAATGGGATGAGTGTGTGGAAACTGGAATGGCTCTGACTCTGAGTGCACCTCGCATTCCATGGCTTCGGCATCCCACAACCACAAAGCTTGGAATCTCAAAGCCAGTGACCGCTTTTTCAACGCCAACGGAATCTCCAAAGATTCCTTCTTCACTGTCGATTTCTGCTTCTCTACCATGGTTTTCCTGCAGAGCCAGCTTCAGCTCTTCCACCGAATACAATTCGTCTTCTTCAACCAAGATCATCATTAAAGGTAGTAACTTTTTCAGTCTAAAGCGCTTTAAATCTGTAATGGATGCCCCTCAATTTTGTCAAAATCCGCGTGACATAGGTTCGTGTGCAAATTAGATTGTTTTCCTTTGGATTTGATGAGAAGCTATAGACACATACTTGCCAAGTGAAATATAACATATGTCTTACTTAATGTTGAATAGATAGATGATGAGTCTTTGCTAAGGAATCCAATGCTATATGCTTGCATTTCATATCTTGGCCAGGCTAGGGATTTAAATTATCCTGGGCTGGGCAATGATGCCCTTTAGGTTAGTACTAACTAAGTATTATTTAAGTGGTGCACGAGAATTTTTAATTTTATAGATGTCACCTGTTGTCTAATAAGATTAGACAACGAGAAAATAATTGGACCAATTCCACTTTTTGTATCATCACAAATGATATGTGTAGTATAGTATATGGTGATAATTTGTTAGGCAATGCTACTCTTTTAATTGGCTTTCCATTTCCATTTTCAGTGATAAGCCCTTATACTGAAGTCTTCACTGTGGGCCAATGCAGGGCTTCCCCTTTCAACTACTGAAGGACGTTTGATGAAGGTGTTTTCAGTGTTTGGTGAAGTTACTCAAGGTAATGAGAAATCCATGTTGGGTGTTCGCATGCTAATTTTGGATGCATCCATATATATATATGCTTGTTACAAATGGAATTTCCAAGTTCTGAAAGTAAGTGTCTATGGAGTATGGACTTTGAATTCAATTTTAGTTTCTTCTATTGTATTGCAGTCAAGCTTCACATAGATAAAGAATCCGGGCAGTCTTTAGGATCTGCACATATTTGGTTTGTCAAGGAACAATCTGCGCAATTGGCTGTGAAAGAGATGAGTGGAAAGGTGTGCATAGCTTATATGAGCTTGAATCTCCAACTTTAAGATGTATACCATGATAAAAAGAGAAAAAATTGATGATATGGGAGCTGCTTTTGTGGTGCAGTTTTTTGATGGCAGGTTTATTCATGTTACAACTGCAAAGCCAGGATCATCTAGAAGTTGGAAGAAGGCAACACCCTACAAATTTTAATCGTATGAGCTCTGATCGGTTTCTATGGACCAAGCCTCATAAGCATATATGGGAGAGGTAGCTTAGTTGTGAATTTGTAGCACCATGGTAGTGTAATTGGTCTTGGGGTTTCTTTTTGGCAAAGAGCGGTTTTGTATTTCATGCATTGATATAAAACAAAAAGGAACTCTTTATTTTGGATGGTGAGACTTAGAGCACCCACAAAAAAGCTACATGAATGAGATTCAAGTAACCTCCCTGTTTACTCAAAAGAGATATTCTGTCCGAATTTTGCTATTCATTTTAGGACCTTGCATGACCAATGTATCTCAACCAGACCTATGCTAACCAGTTTAATTTGTCTGTCATTTTCTTTTAAAGTTTGTACTTTGTAGGTAATTAAACTGTTATTTTAGATGTAACCAACCAAAAAAAAAAGAACCCTCGATGGAGTAGAAATTTGATGGAGATTCCATATTTTGGAACTGTATCCTTGTCATTTCTGATTCTGAATGGTAACTGTAGTAGGGTCTTTCTGAACGCCTTTTGTTTATTGAGCCTTTTGGGCTAATGTACTCTCCTTATAATTGTAGATTCGACTTTTTGACATAACATTGTGCCATAAAAGGACCCCCAAAGGCATAACTTTGTACTACTAGCTATTGTAGGTATTGCGATGAAGTTAATACTTGCATGAGTTTTAATTTTGATGAATAACTTCTGATTACTCAATCTTTTATTTCTTATTCTTTATATCGAGCTGGATAAAACTGCAAAAAAAAAAAAAAAAAAGAACAATCCAGATTAATTAATGACATAAGAAGTTGAAAAATGAATTAAGACAAGGTAAGGTGCGAATAAATGATACTACGATATACTACTAGACTAAGTACCAATCCTGATCTGTCGTTTGCTTTCGTCACGAATCTTGATCCATAGACAGAAAGCCACCCAAAAGAACGGTCAAGATTGGCTCAAGTATGAAGCGAGTCGTGTTCACGTGCCACGTGGACACAAAGAGAGACCACGTGACCCAATTATTTTCCATGGCATAGGCTGCCTGGTACGATAGACCGTACCGTAGCATACGATTGTCGCCTTGTCGGAGGGAGCTCAGAGCCAACGAAGGAGTTGGAAGACGATCAGCAACAAGGCAACAACAACTAATAGAATCAAAACTGAGAAAGATGGTGAATGTGGTGAACGCGTTGATGTTGACTAGGATGTTGACTCGGGAGTACCCTGTGGCGGCGGTTGGGAACGAGATAGCGTTTGGATCGGTGTGGTGGTTCGTGTATGCGGGCATATCGTGTTTCCTTGTTCTCTTTGCGGGGATCATGTCCGGTCTCACCCTCGGTCTCATGTCTCTCGGCCTCGTCGACCTCGAGATTCTTCAGCGCAGTGGTTCTCCTTCCGAGAAGAAGCAAGCTGGTATGCTACCTTCTCCGATTGCCAAATCTCTTCTTTCTCACCTAATTCTCCCTTTTTTATTCTCTCTCTCCATTATGATTGCAGCGGTTATACTTCCCGTGGTTCAGAAACAGCACCAGCTTCTTGTCACTCTGCTTCTCTGTAATGCTGCCGCCATGGAGGTACTTGAATTGCTCTGCATTATTTTCACTCCTATGCTAAATTTGTATGTTTGTATCTGTAATTTTGTAAGAATTCAGTTGGTTTCTTGAACCAATTCTATGTTTTCACAAAGGAATGGATTATGGAGGTTAACTAACTCGGTGTGAAATTATCATGAGCCGTGATAATTGGATTTGCTTTCATTACGGACTCTGTTTTTTTCTATGTCAGAGGCTTTGCTGAGTGATTGACTGCATATGTATCTGACTAATAGTTACGGCACGATGTTGATAATTTTAGACTTGGCACTGATTGCTTAACCCTGCCTAACTTTTAAACAGCTGTTGGCTTTGAAACTTGCAATCTGCAGGCTCTTCCTATATACCTAGATAAGCTATTCAATCAGTTTGTTGCTATCATTCTCTCAGTGACTTTCGTTCTATTTTTCGGGGAGGTATGTGATTCTGCTATCTGTCGTGAATTCAATGGTTTAGCTTCAACATTTGAGCCTATTGAATATTAAGTTATAGTTTCAAAATATAAATAAAAGTTTTCATCTTTGATGGTTTCAGGTTATTCCACAAGCAATTTGTAGTAGATATGGTCTTGCTGTAGGTGCTAACTTTGTGTGGCTTGTGCGAATTTTGATGATAATATGCTATCCAGTTTCCTATCCAATTGGAAAGGTATATCTGAGGTTATTCCATTGTACTGTTTCGATAACCCATATAACCTAATTGAGGAGAGAACATTGAAATGAAAATTAACAGCATTTCGTCTCAAGATGTTTTCGTAAGACATCAATTTGCAAAAGTTAACCTTGTCATTCTCCTAACAGTTGTAGCTCTTTACTGATGAGAGCCTAGGGCTTCATTTTTTCTCATTAAATAATGGATTTTATTTTAATCATGAGAGCAAGGGTTTCTTTAATTTTTCTGAGTAAACTTTCTTCCAGGTTCTGGACTATCTATTGGGGCACAACGAGGCTTTATTTAGGCGAGCTCAGTTGAAAGCTCTTGTCTCAATTCACAGCCAGGAGGTATATATTGAAACTGTTGTTTCAATTAACAGAAAATGTCATGTCAAGATTGGTGAAGCCACCCAACTATCGAGTCTGTTTTCTATGTTTCAGTAGTAAATGTTGAATTTGCTTGTTTCAGGCTGGGAAAGGTGGTGAGCTTACACATGATGAGACAACAATTATCAGTGGAGCGCTTGATTTGACTGAAAAGGTAAGTGCTGCAGTTCTCCCACCACATTGAATACAACCTATTTATTAGTGTTTCGTCACATGGAAATCCCATGCAGTTGTCAATTTATGATATTCAATCTGAAAGTTCTTACCTATTTTTAGTTTTCATGCACATTGATTATGGTGGAAACTAGAAGCATGTGAAGGCTGGATGTACCTGTTAAATATCATGCTGTGTTCTGTTGACTTGAATAAGGCATATTTAATCGATCCTTTTTGCAGCTTGCTATACAAGTCGCCTATTCTTTTCTGCTTTTTAATTTTGTTGTTTAACAGACTGCTGAGGAGGCTATGACTCCTATCGAATCAACATTTTCTTTGGATGTTAATTCAAAATTGGACTGGTCAGTTTTCTTCATTCCATGCTTATTATTCTTTTGTAGGTGACTGAAAATTGTTCTGTAAATGGCTCTTCTTTGAATTCATTCACCTCCTCTTTATGAGTAATATTTCTTCTGAAGATATATTTTCCTGGAAAATATTTCTAAAGATAGTTCACAAAAGACTAGTAGGACTCAACATAGCTTGCACTTTAAGAGTAGAATTCTTATGATGCAGAGTGACTGTAAGTAATAATTCTTTTGTAATGTTGGCAATCTAAAATCAGGGAGGCAATGGGAAAAATTCTTGCTCGTGGGCACAGCAGGGTTCCTGTCTATTCTGGAAATCCAAGGAATATTATTGGTCTTCTACTTGTGAGTTTTTATCTTTCCACATTCTGACTTTATTTTCCCCCTTTTTGTTACTTCTTTGGTTTCTTTCTTCCTCACATCAATTCTTTTTATATTAGGTCAAAAGTCTACTAACTGTACGGCCAGAAACAGAGACCCCTGTCAGTGCTGTATCCATCCGGAGAATTCCACGGTTTGCTTGTCTTTATAAATTTATCATCATGTCCTTTTCTTTCATACTAGTGGCAAAAAATCCGTAGTTTGTGTAATGGTTTATGTATATGTACAGGGTTCCATCGGATATGCCTCTCTATGATATACTGAACGAGTTCCAAAAGGGCAGTAGTCATATGGCTGCTGTTGTTAAGGTTAAGGGAAAAGGCAAAGACACTCCACGAATAATTGATGAAGAGAATAATGAAGAAAACAAAAGTATTGATGGGGATTCACAGTTGACTACTCCATTACTACAGAAGAAGGATGATAAATCAGAAAGTGTTGTTGTTGATATTGACAAGTCTTCAAGGCCTCCTAGTGTTAATAAACTAACTAGCACGGCAAATGGCCCCTTCTCTTCAGAGAATATTGAAGATGGTGAAGTGATTGGTATTATCACTTTGGAAGATGTGTTTGAAGAACTTCTGCAAGTAAAGTTTTTCATCTGAGAAATGCTGTTCCTTGTCCCTCCAGTGTTTCTTCCTTTTTACCCTTTAAACTTACTATAATTGTTTCTTCGATGCAGGAAGAAATTGTTGATGAGACAGATGAATATGTTGACGTTCATAAGAGGTAATAGATTGCAAAATACAACATTTCAAGACTTAAGTTGCAGTGATGAATGAAGCTGCTGGAAATCCGGATTTTGATGTTATGTAAAATTTTGTTTTGCAGAATACGTGTGGCCGCAGCTGCAGCTGCTTCCTCAGTGGCACGAGCTCCATCAACCCGAAGGTTGACTAGCCAAAAAGGAGCAGTAAGTGATCGATCATTACACATTTCTTTGCTTTAGATATATCCGTTTCTTGTTAGCTAAATGAAGTCATTCTTTTGCTTTCTTCTCCAGCATGGATACTCATTATCTGTGTGTTTATGGTCTTGTTGTTAACCATCCAGGGAGGCCAAAGTAAGCCCGGGCAAACACCGAAGAAATCTGCAGAGGAGGATGGATTGAATTCTGGGAGGTAGCCAGAGAATTTTGTGTTAGCCCATCTGGACAAGGAACCATCAGTATGGAGTGGTTGCTTTTTTGTATCAGCAGTGATGGTGTATGTTGAGAAGAATGAAAAGCCCTGGAGAGTTTTTTAGTTATTTGATCCCGGTATTTATTATTTATTATACTTATTAGACAACTCTCCCTTTTGGAAGGGGAATAATATACGCATGTATTACTCTATCAGTTTTTTTTTTTATTATTATTATTAAAGTGGAAGTTTATTGAACTAATAATGCTGCATATTTATATGTACAAGAAATAAGTTACTTGTAAAATAGATGAAAGAGACTCAGCCACTTGTGTCTTGTGCTTGTGCCAATATATTTATTTGTTTGAAAAATTATGCTCAACGTAAAAAAGTTGCCAGAAGATTTGCCCGATTTACATAGCATTACAAGTTGTATTACCATGTTCCACTTCATGATCTTTTAATTTACTGGGAAGCATTTGTCAATCAGAAACTGACAGAAAATGATTGCAGAATTATCTCGGACTTTCTAGCATAGCTCTTTTTAAATCTTTTCCTGTGCAAGAATAAAAGATAATAATCGGGTTGTGAATTCTCTGTCAAGTAGTTGCTACGTTTTCTTGGATTGGACAAGTTTGAGTTTGATTTAGAAGATAATGGAATCATCAAAGTTTCATTTATTAATTAATATTATTGTTAGTATAGGCTAACATACATAGATAGCATCGGTGCCTCAGAGTCAGACACATGCAAATGTACATATCGATCATGTATAAAAATGCAGAGTCTCACTCTTAAGTCTCAATACTGAAACGCTGCATAAAGTAATTAAAACAATATACAGGGTTGTTAATAATTATTTCACCAAGACGCTTGTTTGCTTAGCCAGCTTATTATATTTGCTTTGCTTTACTATTTCTGTAAATTATGAATCTATTTATTTATTAGCTGGTGAAGAATTCGGAGTCTGCCTGTAATATTCAGTCAGAATAGAATAGAATCAAGGTAATTAAGTGATAAATATTGTAGTATTTGCCTCTATCAAGTAGTATTAAACTTGGCATCTAGGCCGGAACAGTATATGGAGTTCACATGACACAGCAAACCAACTGTCCCGTGCTAGACGTGGCTACTTTTTTAAGTCTTGCGTGTGTATTATCTATTGTATGTGTAATAGATCGAGAGAGCATGTTCAGTTCAGGGCTTCAAACTAAGCGATTTTTGTACATGATGATGATGATATGAGTAAAGAGTTTTGAATTCTAATTCTGACGCACACACTCACACAGAGGATTAAGCTAGGCATATGTTGACAATCATCATGCATAGCATAACACACATACATACAATAGTTGAATTAAGGAGAGAGCAGAAGAAGATTAAAATACAAACCCACTGGCTGCTGTACATGTTTTAATTTGTTTATAAACAACTTAACTCAAGAGCCATTCAATTCAGGGTTTCTTCCTCCACAGCTAATTAAACTGAGCAACTTTTGACATCATGCAGTCTGAATTCTTCCCCTTAAATATGATATGAGAGAAGAGTTGGTTAAATATCTAATTCAGTCGTCCCACTTAAGAAGATAAACGGTGCACCTCCATATGATATAAAATCGAGTTTTCTGCTCCCTCAAGTGCCTTGAGCATCGTTGCATTAACCGAGGCTTTGCAAATCTCTTTGACAATGATTGCCTTGCCATCATACACTCAGAGAGAGAAAGAATCCAGTATTATACTTGGTAGATCGAGTAGAGTGTATACTATGTATATATATATATAAGAATAGAATGGTTGATGAGAGCGCGTAGCAGGTGACATGGGATCGAAGATGACAAAGGAGTCAGTGTCAACTCAACAGGGTCTGCCATATCATCATGAAAATGACTAGCTACTTCAGAATGCCCCTATTCTATTCTATTCTATTCTATTCTCTTACTCTTCCTAGCTAAGCTAATTCCTATAGTACTCATTTAACATTCACCAAACAAGCGCATTTCTCCCTGAATTTCAGGTAGTTGCCTTTTAAGAATGGATTATTATCTTAATTATATTATTGTTTCAATTATGATCGATAAGCACCACCTATATATATTTTTTAATCATACATGATCCAGCTGTGGATCTCGTCCACAGCGATATATGTACAAACAATATATATGCTACACTTATTTTAATTTGCACCGCATAAGATATGTTGCACGAATGTAGGCTGAAGATCATATTATATATATATCTTCCACAGCACAAGGTTGTGATTATCAGCTTTTTAGCACATAATATATATATATCTAACACATCATGCACTGCTAGCTAGCTAGTAAGAAAATGAAAATCAAATTGTCCCGTATTTGCGATATATATATATATATATATATATGTTTGAGTAGTTTCTATTTGTTATAATTGTGAAGATCAACTCTAGAAGGACATTAATTTTTATTCACTTGTAGGAGTCCATTCTAAGAAGTAATTAACAGTATACTAGAATATGTTTATTCTCAGAGAGATGAGAGTGAGACAAAGGACAAACAGAGGAATTGCATAGAAAGACACGTTTGTTATAATATTTTTCAATTTGCATTTTCTGTTTTTCTTTTTCTTTTTTGAGACAACACAAACAACAGACAGAAAAACAAAGTTGTCCTGAGGAAGAATGGGGATTTTACAAATTGCATAATGGGTTCATAATTTAATATTAAGCCCCAAATTGCACTGCAAGTAAGGGCTTTACACACTTCAACATTATTGGTTAAAAAATGCTACTAATTAGTAAGTAAGTAAAAGTGATATATATTCTATTGGCTAATTAGGAGTGTTATACCAAATGATAAGCATAGAGATACACACTCTCATAATATATAGATTACCCCCTTGTTGCCTTACCATCCTCCTCCACTTGGCAAATCTCCTCCCCATCTCTAATTATATTGAATTGAAGCTAAACATATTGCTCTAATTCAGGCACAATTTCTTGAAGATAATAAATTGTGACCTGGCAGGGAGTTCCTAGCTAGCTAGTGTGTATGCATTGCATTGCATTGCCCCATATTAAGAAGGCTCCACTTGTACTTGAATTTCACATCAGTGTCACGTGCTCTCTCTCCCCAAATTCAACCAGACGTTTTGAGTTCAATCATGCCGGCCATTAGTGCATTGTCGCTTCCCCTGAAAACGATTAGCAAGTACAAAAACACCAGCCTTATCTTAAATAGTGCCTAAATAAAGCTCACATCATTATCCTATCAAGTGAGGCATTGTTTTTCTCACTCAACCTTTTGGGATATGACCACCAACTAATATAAACCAGAACTTCAACATCACCAATATCCCCACTTTCAGGAGATAATTATATTAATTTGATATACTCTGCTTTCAAATGGGTCAAGCATGTGACTACCAAGTTACGATCTTGTCAAATAATGTCTCACTGTTTAGGAAAAAAGAAGATTGGCAAGGAAACACCCCTAAATCTTATCTTTAAAGCAGAAAGTATCAATGATCAGATCTTTAGAATATAAAAATCAAACTTTAATGGACCTTGCTGTGGATTAGTCTACTACTGATGATAAAGCTACAAAAATGGGTCCTGCTCTTGGATAAATGGCCAAGATGAAATTAGAGTTACTTATAGAGGCCTAGCTAGCTAGAGTGAGAGGGTGACACACATAACAAAACATGTAAAGCGGTGTTTAAGGGGTGAAGATCCATCTGGGGACATGTAATATCAGATGTTGGAGTAGTTTAGTTGGGTTTTAGTGTGAAATGAATGAGAGAAAAGAAAAATTAAAGTTCAAGGCTGGTGGGGTGGGGGAGGGAGGCCAAACATTGTGGCTTCTATTTTGATACATTAAACATGCAATGATGGCAAAAAGTTAGTTGATCTGTGGTGTTCAGGATGTGACTAACTGAGCAACATTCCCTTTAGGGAAACATCACGCAAATGCGTTTTTCTGTGTGTCAGGAAAGAGTGCTGTGAGGCATCATATATATGTATGTATGTTAAAACAGAGCTAGCTTAGCTAGAAAAAGAAGAATTATATTATAGTAGAAGAGAAGATGATGACAGGTCACATAATAACTGAATCTTGAACATGAACGTACATGTAGAAGAAGGTGACAGGACAGGTCACAACTGAATCATAATTTAGCAGAGTCAAATTAATTGCATTGCATTGGTTAACTAACTCCTAAGGGACAAAGCAACAAACATCTTATATTCAACAAAAATACTATAGGTACATATCATATCATGTAGTATCCAGTTCATTTCCACCTCATAAAACAACTTTGATAAATTTTATTAGGTGAAAAAGAGGTTGATGATACTGTTATATGTTGTAATATACTTTAAATTTTAAAATGTGAAATTTCTCTATTTTTTTTAGAAATAATATAAAACAAAGACTATAGACTTTAAATTTTAAACTATTAAATTATATGTTTTTTTACAAATACTACAAATTGAACGTTACAGACTTTAAAATGTGAGATTTATCTATTTTTTCTAGAAACAATATAAAACAAAGACTATAGACTTTAAACTATGAAATTACACGTTTTTTTTACAAATAATACAAATTGAAGGCTACAGACTTTAAAATGTGAGATTTCTCCATTTTCTAGAAACACTATAAGACAAAGACTATAGACTTTAAAATATGAAATTACATGATTTTTTTACATATAGTAGAAATTGAGACTATATACTTTAAAATGTGAGATTTCTCTATTTTTCTATAAACATTATAAATCAAAGACTATAGACTTTAAAATATGAAATTACATGACTTTTTTTTTTTTTACATATAATAGAAATTGAAGGCTATACACTTTAAAATATGAGATTTCTCTATTTTTCTAAACACAATATAAAACAAAGACTATAGACTTTAAATTATAAAATTACATGACTTTTTTACATATAGTAGAAATTGAAGGCTATATAATTTAAAATGTAAGATTTCACCATTTTTCTATAAACATTATAAAACAAAGACTATAGACTTTAAACTATGAAATTACATTATTTTATTTTACATATACTAATGAAGGCTATAGACTTTAAAATATGAAATTTCATGCTTTTTTTTACATATAGTAGAAATTGAATGTTACATACTTTAAAATGTGAGATTTCTCTATTTTTCTAGAAACACTATAAAATAAAGACTATAGACTTTAAAATATGAAAATTACATGACTTTTTTAGATATAGTAGAAATTGAAGGTTATATGCTTTAAAATGTAAGATTTCTCTATTTTTCTAGACACATTATAAAACAAAGACGATAGACTTTATATTACGAAATTATATGATTTTTTTAGATATATTACAAATTGAAGGCTATAGACTTTAATATGTGAAATTTCTCTATTTTTCTAGAAACACTATAAAACAAAGACTATAAACTTTAAATTATAAAATTACATGATTTTTTTACATATATTACAAACTGAAGCATATATAATTTAAATTATGAAATTTCTCTATTATTCTAAAAACACTATAAAATTAAAGACTATAAAAATTTAAAATATGAAATTACATGATTTTTTACATATAGTAGAAATTGAAGGCTACATGCTTTAAAATGTGAAATTTCTCTACTTTTTTTCTAGACACACTATAAAACAAAGTCTATAGATTTTAAATTATGAAATTACATGATTTTTTTACATATAGTAGAAATTGAAGGCTATATACCTTAACATGTGAGATTTCTCTATTTTTCTAGAAACACTATAAAACAAAAACTATAGACTTTAAATTATAAAATTACATGATTTTTTTACATATACTACAAATTGAAGGCTAGAGACTTTAAAATGTTAGATTTCTCTATTTTTCTAGAAACACTATAAATCAAAGACTATAGACTTTAAAATATGAAATTACATAATTTTTTTACATATAGTAGAAATTGAAAGCTATATACTTTAAAATGTGATATTTTTCTATTTTTCTAGAAACACTATAAAACAAAGACTATAGACTTTAAATTATGAAATTACATGACTTTTTACATATAGTAGAAATTGAAGGTTATATAATTTAAAATGTGAAATTTTCCGATTTTTCTAGAAACACTATAAAATAAAGACTATAGACTTTAAAATATGAAATTACATGACTTTTTTACATATAATATAAATTGAAGGCTATATACTTTAAAATGTGAGATTTCTCTATTTTTTTAGACACAATATAAAACAAAGATTATAGACTTTAAATTATGAAATTACATGATTTTTTTACATATAGTACAAATTGAAGACTATATACTTTAAAATAATGTGAGATTTCTCTATTTTTCTAAAAATAATATGAAATAAAGACTATAAACTTTAGATTATGCAATTACATGATTTTTTTACATATAGTAGAAATTGAAGTTTACATACTTTAAAATATAAGATTTTTCTATTTTTTTATACGACTAACGAGTTGGTATGCACTTACGTGCCTATCAAGTTGCATTTTTTTAAAAAAAAAATTATTATAGTTAACAATATTATTTATTTTAATTGAGTTTGTAAAATTAATAATATTTAATACTTACATTAATTCTAATATCTAACATATTTAAAAATAAAGAGGAAATAAATGGAATGACAGAGGTAGTTATTATAAATGAGTCAAAGAAGAGAAATTATAATTATTTATTTATTTTTAATATTATTATTAGAGGAAAAAAGTAATTAACTTTTTTAACAATTCTTTTGATAAGTAATAATAGATATGTCAAATTTTAATTAGATGACAAAGTAATTTTTTTATAGTAATTAAATCCTAAAACTATAAAAAAAAAAAAAGGAGAAAGAAGGAAAACAAAGTTGCCATGTGTTTTTCCTCTTCTTAACAAAATGTAATGTAATAGGTACAAGTAAAAAAATTCCAGTGACAGCAAAAAGAGTAGAGAATCTTATACACCTGATGCAGATAATATTTGTTTTTTCCATTTCAAGATGGAGCAGAAAATAGTAAATTAGTTAATAACACTTAATGTAAATTCACTTTTTATCTATATGTTCATACTGTAAAATAACAACAAAGTTTTATGAAATTGTTATATTTTACCCCCATAGAAACTTTTTTCCCAGCGTTTTGTTTATATCGTCCATTTCCAAAAATAATTATTATCTTTTAAAATCAGACAACACTTACTATACAAATAAAATAAAAAAATAAAGTTTAGAAAAACCCAAATAATAACAATAATAATAATATTTCTCTAAGATGCGCCAGCAGCTCCTATTGGCCACCATTAGCACCGCCATCGCCACCATGTCCCCTCCTCCTCCTCCTCCACCACCTTCTTCTTCTTCTTCCTCCGCAATTTCGAACCCTAAACCCAAATCCACGGCCAGTTCCGGCGCGTGCAGCTGCAGGCATTCTCCCTCCGCTACCCTGGACCTCCTCATCCTCATCCTTGTGCTCTGCTCCGGCGCGTTCCTTCTCTCATCGTATTTCTCGTACATCTTCAACTCGCTGTCTCTCCTGCTAGCGCAATCGGCGCCTCATCTGGAAGAGCTTCCGATCTCGTGGCTGGTAGGGTTCCTGGCGTTCTTCGGGGCGTCGGTGGGGGCGGTGGAGTTCTGGTGCGGGGCGAGATCGAGGAAGTGCGAGGCACCGGGGTGCAAGGGGCTGAAGAAGGCGATGGAGTTCGATTTGCAGGTGCAGACGGAGGAGAACCTGAAGTGCGGGGGGTTGTCTGATGAGATAGACAGGCTGCCGTGGAAGGGTGGGAGGGAAGGGAACCCTGACTACGAGTGCCTCCGCTCTGAGCTCAGGAAGATGGCTCCCGCCAACGGACGCGCCGTCTTGCTCTTCCGAGCGCGTTGTGGCTGCCCCATTGCCAAGCTCGAAGGTTGGGGTCCCAAGAAAGGAAAGCGCCACAAGAAGTTAGTCTCTTTGTTCTTTTCTCTGCTTTTCCTCTTTCGATTCGATCAATTTCGGATTCGCTGTGTTATTTGTGGTCGCTCTCTCTGTGTTTGATTGCTGCATGTTTGTTTGTGTGTAGATAGGGAAGAGCTGTTTCGATGAATGGTTATGATTGGATTCTGTTTCTTTTTTTGCTTCATTTTTATTTCCTCTTATGTTGGTTTTAGGACATTGGTTAGGACTTCATTCATTAATTTGGATGAACCATCTTGAGGAGTAATTTTTCTTTTCTTGAGAGATGAAACGAAATGTGACATCTTCAGAACAATGTGTTTCTTTCTATGAGTGGTGTCGGTGGCGAAATGTTGCATTTGCCGTTGCTGCTGCTGCGGCATGTTCTGTGTTTCTGAGTTCTGATTGCATATCAAGTGCTGCATCAATACAATACACTTTTGTGCTTGATGTGTTTGGTATAGAACTATAGATTAAGGCTATCACCACACCAATACACGTTTGTTCTTGATGTGTTTGGTATAGATTAAGGCTATCACCACACCAATACACTTTGTGTATTATGTTGGAATTTGTTTTTCCATTAGTCGAGGTTTCCTTCCCTTCACCCGGTCCTTTCATTAAGTTTAGGTTAGCTTGGCATAGCATTGATACGTTGTATGTTACTACTAGGTTTAAGGTTCATCCACCCTTTGGAAAAATAATAAGTTCCTTATATTACTCTTCCCGTCGACTGTGCTGGCTGCTTGGCTTGGCCATTAGCTAACAACCACTTTTGAGCCTATACGTCTTTCCGCAGACTTTCATTGTTCTGAATTGGCTTAAAATAGTTTTCCTTCCGTCTATTTTATTTCTATGAGCCCTGGGAGAAATCTCTGTCAGTAAGTATATACAGCTTTCATCTTCAGGATTACCTGTGATTCTCTTTGATAGCTAGGAAAATTAGGCTTTATATACGTTTGGCCAATATAAGCTTTCTATCAGTCACCACTAGAAAATGTAATTTTCTAATACCTAATATTTCAACATTTCTTTGCGCTGCCGGTCTCTTCCCCCCAGGTCTGCGTTTGATTTTATGCCCTTCCTTTGAATTTAGGATGTCACTTAGTTTGACAGTCATCCGTAATGTGTTGATCTCAAGTTCTGAAAGTTTTAGTTTATTCTAAGCAGCTGCCAGCTGGTAATGAAGTGATAATCTAATTTTATCAAGTTGCATGTAATCTAGTTTTAGTAACTTCTGTAGGAATCTTGGGTAGCATACATTATGAGTGAAACTAGGGATGAATTAATGTTCTCTGTATCAGATAGCTATCAGCACCAGAAACTTTATGGGCATTGGACCTTTTTATGGGTTGCTTTCTTCCTTTTTGACTTATTTCGTCCTCATCAATTTCTTATGGTGTTGGATGGTGGTGCACCTTATTGCTGAATAATATGAGAGTCTTTGGAGTAAAGAAAACCCAGAACTCCAGTAAGGACTGTGTTTGAGATTTCTCATTTGACTTTTGAAATGAGCAATGCAGGGGTGTACCAAAAGTGTTATGTTATTTGATAACGTTGAGGGTTTTTGAAACAAGGGGTGGGCTTAGAATAGAATGACGTACTTTTGGTTCTAAGAGGAAGGGATATAATCTTTATCCTGGGTTCAAACAATTGCTACAATATGGCATTTGAATCTTTCTGGTGCATGTGTGAAAAACACAGTTAGCTACCTTTATATGAATGCCTTTAGGTCTGCATTCCCACTTCCATTGATCTAGGATATCCTATCTACCAGATTAGCACAACGTTCACAAATTTCTCATAAAATGGTGGCCCAGTGCTTTTTGTGATCTTCTTACCTGAATTGTTCTATCTTTTCGAGTGCATGTTGCTGTTAAATCTCTGGTATTGTCATACGATCTTCTAGGTTCTCTCATAAGCCATAACCTCCCTGATTAAGTTTCTGTTAACCTCACAAACTCCAGCATCAAGGGCATCACACATTCACATAGAAAAGGAAAACTACCCATGATCATGATTGACTTGTTTTCAGAAGTAAATTTGGTATCCATCTACTAGTTCAAATTTGTTGCAGCTAATGAATGTTCTATGACTTGAATGAATTTTACTGATGGTAGTTGTGAAATTATCATTTGGATGCTTCAGTAACACTATGGTTTTGATTATATGAACAGATCCCTACAGAATTCAACTCTCAATGGAAAAGGAGATAATCGCTGATTTACTGTGGTGTTTCCACCACCGGCATCTCATTTATATCATTACTCATTACCATCTCAATGTTCACAGTTTACTGGGAGACTTTTGATCAGAAACATTTTTTTAAGTGGAAAAAAGTTATAATCTGGTATTTTCAATCCTTCCTTATGTGTGAGCTATCTAGTCTAGGTAGATCTATCTATCTATCTATCTATCTATCTATCAACTTGGGAAGGATCATACAAAAATAACTGCAATAAATATTGGATTCATCGTTGACCCATTTCATTGTCCAAAAGTTGCTGATCCCATTCCTAAGCTTGTTCCCACCTACCTTGTTCTCTTCATTGTGGACTGGAAACTTCGTTGTCGTTTAAATTCTCATCAAATCAATTGAAAATGGAATAGTCGTTCAACAATGTTAGATTCTCATCAAACCAATTAAAACAATATGGTGCTCGTGTGTATTAGGCTGCGGCTTATAGGTCCTATCTGGGTTGCGTATTTCGACTTTATGCTGATATGATATCCCTTTGAAATCTGAATGTTTGTTTACTCCAATTTTGGTTAAAAATTACCCGTAGTAATTTGTTGACTTTGACTGCACAAAATTAAATGAAAATATGACATTCTGGAAACATAGCAAGTTTCTTTAGCAGCTTTTGACTTTCTGGTAGTTTTCTTCATCCTCTAGTAGTTTTCTTCGTCATAGTCCCACCAAAATTCGTCAATATCAAATTAAGTCATCTGCATGCATGCAGAATCTAAATGGCTTTACCGCTTTAGAATGAATAATGTGAGCAAAATCTGCACCCTAATAGAAGAGAAATATTAATTGAAAATTATTTCTTGCCAAATATTTTAATATTTCACTCACAATATATAGTGTGTGCACCTATTTGATGAGGTGTTGAAATACATTTTCCTTACTAGAACTCCCCCCTTAGAGAGAACATATATAGTTGGATCATCTAATAATTATTTTATATAAATATCATTGAACTATTTTACCTTTGACCTCTCAACTTTAATTTCCTTTTACTTGAACTCCCAACTAACATCTGAAGAAGCCTCTGTACGTTGCATTTATATATTGTTCTTGCGTTGAAACTTCTTTCATTCCTATGATACAATATACATATTTTTCAGTTTTAATTTGTGCCTTCCTATTTTTTAACCGCTTTTGACCCTTGGCCATGTAGGCATTTACTCACCCCTTTGCTCTCGAGTCTCGACTCGTATAACGCCGCGAGGCTCTTCACCTAAAACGCACTATATATAAACTTTATTTATTTGTATATATATATATATACATGTACATATTTAATTTCTAGTGAATTTTATACCACTCTCATGTAACGTCTTGAAGAATTTATTAATATTTAGTTTATACTAACCTTCACGCATGTGTAACAAATTAAATACTCTATATATAATTCTGTCGTTTATTTGAAGATCGGAATATTATAGAACAGATGCCAGTATAGTATAACAACACAGGATGGCGTAAAGAATTGCAAAAAAGCACATTATTGTAATTTTCACCAATCTGAACAAAATCAATTCAATAAACATCATCTTGTATCTTGCCAAAAATACACACAATCAAATAAAATAACCTTTCTTAAAAAAAATGACTATAGCCACACATGCACATTTTCCCTTCAGCCATCCACATTAATTGGCAGCTTAATTAATATAATTAAATTCCTAAAGAGGGTGGAACCCCACCCCACTAATATATCACTGTACACCTTCCTAACCACCACATAATTCAATCACAATTTTTCTTGTAAGAATTAATCACGAATTGAATATAATTTCTCTTTAATTAATCCACATCATCTATGCTGACTCTACCTTTCCATGTCACCAGTTGAAGAAGGAAAGAGTTTCCCCACATGAACAAAGCTCTTGGTAGTAGTAGAGTTGCCATTGTTGCCGACTAAACTCTTCTTCTTCTTCTGTGACTCAACATCATCATCATTTGATTGATCTTGATCTTCCTCAAACCCCAAAGAAAAATACTGCACCTTGTTATTGTCACCACCATAAACCTTGACCAAAGCCAAGTATAAAGAAACCCCAAAAATAGTAACCAAAATAAGGAACCAACTAAACTGAATATTGACAAGAGAAATAGCACGATGAAGAGCCTCATGGGTGGAGCATCTCACAACTTGGTGGCCCTCTTCATCATTGATGAAACAACCTTTTGGTATAAGGCCCGGTGTCCAAAGCATGTAGCCCATAATTATAAGCCACAAGCCTTGGAACGATATGCTCAGTGACCGAACAAAGCTCACCAAGAAGCTCTTTGGGAGCCCAATTCCCATGAGTGTGGTGGTGAGTGAAACAAGGATCACGAGCTGTAGGAGAAGGTGGTATTGTCCTTCTGGTCCCATGTGATCCGCAGAGTGAAGATGGAACAGAAGCAGCTGCTGCCCGAATGCTATAGCGGCTAGCAACTGTGCTAAGCCATGCTGTGCTTCTTGTTGCATCGTGTTGATGGCTCGGTCGATGACGATGGAGAATGCGGCATAGACGAAGAAGGTCATGGAGATCAAAGAGTGCTCGAAATTGTGGAGATGGTTTGATGGGATGGTTCCATCTGGGTCTAGGGGCTGGTGGCGGTCTGGGCCTATGAAGAGTTCCATGGCTATGGAGGCCGCTGAGCCTGCCATGATGAGGACAAGCTCTAGGTATTTGAACTTTGAAGCTGGGAACCATGGGAGGGTGGTGTAGGATTTCGGGTTTAGGGCGTGAAGTTTTATGTTGTTGAAGAGGTGCCATAACCCAATGAGCAAGAACCCAAAACCGGGTGCCACGTGTCCCACCAAAGTGCCCATTGTTATGTTATGCAACCAAGTGGGTGTGTAGATATGTGAGTTAATAATGATAAGGTGGTGAAGGTGGTTGTTTGTTTTTGGAATAGGAATTGGGAGGGAAAATTGTGTGTGTGTGTGTGTGTGTGTTGTGGTGATGAGGCAGAAAGATGGTGGTTTTTAAGAGGGAAAAAGTTGACGGGTATATTGCATCCAGAGAGTTCTATGGAAGGGTTTTTGTTTTTGAAGTCTAAGTTTATGTGCTTTTTCAAAATGACTTGAGGAACAAGCTAAGGCTTGTTATTATTTTTTGAGTATGACCAAATGAGCCTTGACGAATGAGATGAGGTGGCGCTGCCTTTCTAGAATACTATACCATCACGAACTTCTTGTGCTGCTGCTCCTCCAGCCAACTTCTTATCCTTTTTTATTACTAGTACACTAATTAATATATATATATATATTAATATGATAATGATATGATTGATCACGTATACAGCTGATTAAAGAAATAGCTTTCATGACTATTTATTGATCCTCCTATGTTTTTAAAATAAGGCAAAAACCCATGGAGTCAAAAGAATGCTTTATTTCCCCTCTAATTCAAAATGGTTGCGTGGAATGTATGTGCTGACCATTATTATAATTCTGTTTGGATACATTTAAATAATAATTTAAACGAACGAGATTTTTCACATTACAAGAACAGCTGATTTGATAATGACATGTGAATGTTAAGTTAATACTAGTGCTTTATGTTTGTATATATATCGAGAGAGCTGGAAATCTTATATATGGGACCATATGTAATGTGAATAGTCCGAGTGTGCCTCTTTTGTATCATCAAAGTTAACTTATGTGCGATTAGTGTTTATTTGCTTAATATTCCGCTTATCATTTTGATATTATTATTTAATAGTCATTAAAGAGATTGTGGCGTTGTTTTTACGAAGAAAGAACAAACAATAATAAAATGAAACTAGGAAGAAAATTCGAGGTTTTGGTACTTCTTGTTCCCTTTGTTGGACTTTTCAGTCTTCTAAGTAATTCAAAGGTTATGTTGTCAGATCTGACTTTTGTCCTTTTCATTGTATAATTATTATTTGCTTAATTAATCTTTTCTTAATAACAAATGCAATTTGAACTCCAACTGTAAACATAGAACGACTAGATAGGATAGAATGCCTTGAATTTGCTGATTATTTTAAGTTAATTTTTGTCTAATGCATGCCTGATACATTGACGATCCGTTATGACATAAGACATTACCTATTCCAATACTCAGCGTTTCACTTATATTTTTAATTAAAGAAAAAATTGATCCAAATTATTGCCAGTTAGCACATCTGAACCCTGTTACAGATGAAAGTCGAAGAACTGTGCGGGTTATTCTCTTTATTAAGGTACTGAACCATTTTAAATCGCGCTATGCGGAATCGATTAGACACGGCCACCATGTGCAATTTATACATCATATCAGACATGCATTCAAACATAATAAAGCAGATGTATATATATATATATACACAGTAGAAAGAAATTAAAGAAACCCAGGAACAACAAAAGGGGGAAAAGGATATTAGTGAGTGAAATTGTAGTATCATTCCCAACTGAACTTTACATTGTTACAGTTGACAGGAAGGGGAAAAAAGTCGCATTCAGTTCTTAATTACAGCAAAAAAATAAAAAAGAAGCGAAGGGCGTAGGAAGAGTTAAAAAAAACCTACCGGAGGAGAGTTATATAATATATCACCGTCGGGAATTTAGGATTTTGAGAAAGATTTTATGCAATCTGATACCGCGCTTGATCTGTTGTAGCTCAGCTTCGACGATTTCGTAAGTTGCCTTGATGCTTTGTAAAAGAGCCACCGTCAAATCGCGGTAATCGATGACAGAAAGGAGCATGGAGCTGACCGCCTTCAAGCCTTTGATGGCTCTGGAGGTGCAAGCGTCGATGTCGTCTAAGGCACGCTCGATGCTTGCCTTCATGAAGTATCGTTCCGAGATTAGCGACTTCCATGACTTGCAAACGCACCTCAACTGCAGCACGCACTTCGCCGGCATCCTCCGCATAATATCCAGGATCAGTTCCCCTGGTAACGCCATCATAATAGCCTCCCCCTCACGCGCTGCCTCCGATTTCGCCATCAACCGCCGTCTCCTGTGCCGCTGAACCCCCATACTCAGCAGCTCACTCGCTTTTAGGTCAGGTAGTAGGGTTCGGAGTTCCCTAGTTTGTTTGTTTGTTTGTTTTCGGATATTTTTTCTTTGTTTTGTTACACTGATTTCGGGCCAGTTTGTTATGAAGGGTGTAATCTCTCATTTTTGGGCTCCAAGCCCATTATTTTGTTGTTGCTGTCTGAGTTCTGGCCCATTAAGAAAAAACCATTGCTACAAAACACAGATACAAAATTTTCCATTTTCATTGGTGACGAACTTACATATGCAGTATGCACAACTTTTAATCTAATCTGATCGTGAAAATACTATAATGTAGAAAGCATATATGATGAGGCACAAAAGTGGGAGCGTGAGGATGATAGAGGAAAAAGAAAAAGAGAGAAAAGCTCAGTCAGATCAGATATGAGTGTGAAATAGGAGGTGTGCAGGTGCAGCAGCACTCATTGTAGGGACACCACCAGCAGCCAACAAGGGTAGAGCAAGTTGTTCCTCATTGCAAACGCATATCCGCCGCAACCATTCCATCAGATTTCTCGTCTCTGCTATGAACAGAGATGAACCATGATGGCAGAGTTTCTTTTATCAATAAGGTAGCTTTTTGTAACTGTCCCATGACACAAAAGATAGAGACTGAGAGGGACTAATCCTGTTTGGTTTATGAGACAGAGACAAAGATGGACAAAAATTTGTGTCTATGGACAAAAAAGACACAAAATTTGTGTCCACTGCAGAAGTGCAGAAGTGAAGGACTGAGATGGATTGAATTGGACTGATCATTTTAATGAAATTTTATGATTAATATATCCTCCTTCACTTAACATAATTCACATTATGTATATCCAAGATCATTTTTACATGTTTTTATATCATTTCCACTATTATCAAACACAATATAAAAATATTTTGTGTCCTGTCCACTGTTACCAAACATCATATAGAGACACAATCTCTTTGTGTCTCTGTCCATTTGTATCTCTATGTCTCAGTCTTCAATGACTTGGGACACGTACCAAACCCTACCTAACTGAACCAGCATCAGCCCTCCTCACAACCATACCAATGAAGCTCCAAGTGATGCTGCAAGCTTCACCCGAGTCATCGATGTGGCAAGAGAAACATGCCCATATTTCGTGCCATCTTTGCCTTTCCTCAACTTCTCCAACTGCTCCATTGGAAGACCACTGCATACAATTTCTCTCACACAGTGCATCAAGATGGAAATAATCTCTTCTGTCAAGCTCAAGACGACAACATCTCAAGATACATGATTCCGGGAGCGACAGGGCAGATTCCACCACATAAATGGGATTTGAATCCATGACCATAACTGATTTTTTTAAGGTACCTTCTCAAGTGAAGACAATTAAAGTTGTCTTTATTATGAAGGACCAATGAAAAATGATATATTTATGTAGTATATCACACATCCATTCATTTAGAGAACATTCTAATAAATCTCTCTTTCTTCTTCCTCCAACTCCAACCAATCCATTTACCACTCCTTCTCCTCCATAGTCTCACCTCCTTCCACATTTGCCACCAGTATCCTCACCCTCCTCCCATCCCACTTCTTCACCATCACCATTCACCACAACATCCAAATCCGACCTGCAACTTCATCCTTGCTATTGAAGTATATATGGAACATGTGTACTTCTACAATATAATGAGGAAGGGACAAAAGGAGACGGAACAATGAAGAAGCAGACCAAGATAACAAAAAAAATTGTTGAACTCATGAACAATGAATCACATAACACATTCACACACACAAATTAAAGCTACATACTAGCAACATTAAAATAAATTAATAGATTGAAAATTGAAAAACAGAGAACCAACAAAAGAGAAGGAAATTAAGGACCTCTGCAATTGAGGATGATATTTCATACACAAACATAACAAAATACAGAGCAAATTAAATCAAACAAATAAAAATAACTATGAAAAATAAATAAATACAAATTAATCAAAGCCAGATAGATCTGGGTGTTTGTTGTCAAATAATATTATATTACAATGATGGATGGGTGTGGATGATAGTTGGTGTTAGTGTTAGTGTTAGTTGGTGGGGTTGCTTCGGATAACATAACTCGAAGGCTAGTACCGTCGATGCCAGCAGAAAATTCCGTCAAGAGGTCTGGAAGATTAGAGCTAGATTTCTTCAGCGAAAGAAATCGCAGGGATGAAGTTGCAGGTCAGGGGAGGGGTTGACAAGAAATGGCGGTAGCCGGATATGGAGGTGGTGGTGACAGTGAGGAAGTGAGATGGGAGGAGGGTGAGGATGTTGGCAGCAAAGGGGGAAGGAGGTGAGGCTATCGAGGAGAAGGAGTGGTGGATATGTTGATTGGAGTTGAAAGAGGAAGAAGGAGAATTTGTTAGAATATTTTCTAAGTGGATGGATGTATAGTGTACTACATGATATAACATTTTTCATTGGCCCTTTAGCTTTAAGACAAAGTTAGGTGTCTTCATTTGAGAAGTCCCTTTTTTTTAAAGTTGACATTTGTCTTATTATTAATTTTTTTATTTATATCATGAATAAGTGCCATCAATTATTTATTACCATTATTATATTTATTGCGTTACGGCCAATAATAGATAATAAATTATAATAAATTTTACAAGCAATGTTATATATAAAAAATAAATAAAATAAAATTCATATACAAGTAAAAAGCAACATAGGGAAAAAATAGTGAATTATTGAAATTGTACTTGTCCATTTATTTATTTATTCCATCTCTGTACATTACTTTGCTATAAATACAATATATATAATACAGCATAGTAGTAGAAACCCAGCAAAGCATAGTGACCAGTGAGTGAGTGAAATTAGAGAGAGAGAGAGAGAGAGAAGGAGGAAAATGGCAGGTGCAGAGTGCTGCTCAAACCCACCAACCCTGAACCCCAACGGAGGAGAAGGTCACGTCGACAAGCTTGGTGGTCTCAATACCTATCTCACTGGCTCCCCTCACTCCAACCTCGCCGTTCTTCTCGTCTCCGATGTTTTTGGTACTGTATCTTCTCATTTCTCATTTTTGTTTTCTTTAATTTCTTGCTTCCTGTAACCGTTGACTTGGATTGGATTGTCATCTACCGTTATATCCATTTTTTTGCAATTGAGCTGCACGCATCTTAAGCAGCTCTCTCGTATTTCATTTGCTGATCAAATCAGCTGCTGTGGGTCTTTGACTTTGTCCGTCGCAATGGATTTAATTTGGGGTATATGCATGCTCTTTCTGTGTATTACTATTGATTGTGTAATTTGCCCCTGATTTTGTGGACTTTAGTGGACAAATTAATTCTTTTTGATCTTTACTTCCCAGTTCGCACAGATTTAAGACTTTGATTTTATGAAAATACAAATTTATGGCCTTAATATCTGTCTTATGCTTACGGTGGGTGGGTAGATAAAACTGTTTTTGACACTTGATTGTATATTATTCTGGATTTATTTTTTTATTTATGCTTTGGCTCATACCTCATAAGAGTGTGGTTTCAAATCTTGTTAACTGATGATGTGAGGATCCTTTTGTTGAAGCCATATACAATTTATCCCGAAATCCTCCAAAAGATTGAAGGTCTTTTCTGCCCTTCTAGTGTATAGCCCACCTAAACCTTTTTGTGCACACAAAAAAGTATGTATACGTATAAATATAATTTCTTGGCCGGCTTTAGTTTACAAAACTCTGTATTTTGAAGAGGACATGGGTCAAGTGGGTTATGTATTGAATTGATTATATTTCAAGTTATTGTCTCTAACCTATGTCTTCTTTTATATTCACATGGTCAATTTATCTTGCAGGATATGAAGCACCAAATTTAAGGTATGGCTAATTCTCATGTCTGTTTTCTATGTCTAGTTTATCTGTTGTGCAAGTTATTTTGGCTCCATTATGACCAACTAAAATTGATATACTTTGATCCAATTCATTACATATAGATTAATGATAATTAAGGTTGATCAAAATTGTACTCTTCTCTAAATTCTGATTGAATGCATTTGTCCTAATCAAATTAAGTTTGACATATAAGCATAATATAAAATCATGGTTCATGCAAGTAATGCTGTATAGTAGGCTGTGTAATCCCATGGTATGTAATACAGTAATACTAATACTGTTTGTTTTTGGTTGTTAAGGAAGCTTGCAGACAAGATTGCAGCTGCTGGTTATTATGTGGTTGTTCCTGACTTTTTCCATGGTGAACCCTTTAATCCTGAGGATCCTAACAGGCCTTTACTTGCTTGGATAAAGGATCATGGACAGGTTAGTTCTTATTCAACGATACTTGTTTGTTTTATACTGTTATATTTTCTGATGTTTGCCTTTTATTATATGAATAGGACAAAGGTTTTGAAGAAGCAAAACCCGTTGTTGAAGCCTTAAAAAGTAAAGGTGTTTCTGCTATTGGGGCTGTTGGATTTTGTTGGGGTGGTGAGTGCTTCTCATTGCACTTATCCAAAAACAACTGAGTTATTATTGAACTCACCATATTTTCTTCTTTCCCTCAGCTAAGGTCGTGGTTGATCTTGCGAAATCTAGACTTATCCAATCTGCTGTGCTTTTACACCCATCATTTGTCACTGTGGAAGACATCAAGGGTATGAACTCTCAATGTTTATATTTTTTCTTGGTTTGCATATTTTTTGTTTAGGGAATGTCTTGTAGCATCTTCTTCGGAGAAAAGACTAATAGTTATATTCAGCTTAATAAAACAAATATATATTTCATTATTTTCCAGTTACTCTGTAACTGAGCAATTGCCCTTCTTTGTTCTTCTTTATTGGGATAAAATACTAAAATTATATTGGCATCTAATTTGTGCCAATTACTGGTCTTATTTTCAGGTGTTGATGTTCCAATTGCTATACTTGGAGCTGAGATTGACCAAATTAGTCCTCCAGAGCTTATAAAACAGTTTGAAGAAGTACTAACTGCTAAACCTGGGGTCAGATTCTTTATACTCCTTTCTTTTTGTGGTTACCTACCATCTTTTTGCTAATATTGTTTTTTGTGGTAACTATGTATGTTAATTTCGTTTTCAATTACAAGATTCTATAATCAGTCTGGCCAGCATTTTCACATTTTGTTGATTGCTTCAATGTATATGTGGAAACAAAATAACCCTTTACACTTTACACATGGCGTAATATGTATTTAAGATATACTCTCATGAATCGAATTTTTTCTTTTGAGCAGGTTGAGAGTTTTGTGAAAGTGTATCCAAAAACCGTGCATGGTTGGACTGTGAGATACAACACTGAAGATCCAGAAGCTGTGAAGGCTGCAGACGAGGCCCATCAGGTCTCATTGGACTGGTTTGCTAAATATCTTAAGTGATAAAAAATCTTTTTTTTCCTTCTGAAGCACTTCTAAGTTGATTGTATCTTGAGGGTGTGCTAAAGAACTAAGGAGGAAGTGCCAAACCCTTACTCATTCCTCGCTCTTGATTGTAGTTTATTTACAAGAAAAAATGAATGAATTCTGTCCCCACCAAATAAAAAAGAGAGAAAATAAATTATGTGTTATTGCCAGTTGGAAACAGATCATATTGCTAGACTCTGCTCTCGGGGGTTTGAGTTGGTTGATTTGTAATTTGAGATCTTAGTTAACCTATCATTTTTTGTACTTCTATCTCATCTTTGAAAAGTTTTATTCTATATTTCACTCCAACAAAAAACACCCTAAACATCCTAAATAGAATTAACATTTTGAATGAGCTCCATAAAGTTTTTACAAGTATAACTTATTCACATAAAATTCAATCCCATACGTATGCTAAACCTGCCCTTAGTAGGAATAATTTGTTAAAATGAAATTTGTTTTCCCCCTCGTGTGGGACCTTGTTTCATGAATATGGAACGTATGAACAAGTGCCTGGAAAGAATATAAATGGGTGAATCGTGTCAGTTCATACACCACATGTCGTACCGAACGTAAGTGCTAACGCAAGCTTTACACTGAAAGTGGCATGGAACATGATACGATACTACTTAGTCTTGGATAGAATCGAATCTCGTATTCGCTTCTTGTCCTTTCTATCCATCCACCCCATCCCCTGTGTCCATTCAAATCCTCACACCTGTGCTTTGAGCTACAGAGAGTGAGTGAATTTTTTGCTATAAATAGGGAAGGCCAGTACCGACAGTGAGCGAATCTAGACCTGAAGTGAAGTGAAACTCAAAATAAAACAAAAATACTAAATAAATCATGTCAGGCCCAGAATGCTGCTCGAACCCACCGACCCTGAACCCCAGTGCTGGAGCTGGCCATGTCGACAAACTCGCTGGTCTCAATGCCTATCTTGCTGGCTCCCCTACCTCCAACCTCGCTGTTCTTCTTGTCTCCGACATTTTTGGTACTCCTTTTCTTCTTGGTTTCCTTCACTGCTCCTCTGTTCATTTAAGTCTGTATTTCATTGGCCTTCATGTTGCTGTTTATTTTGTTGTTCAGGGCGTCTCTGTTCCGAATACTTGTTTATTTTATTTGTATTTCTCCGGCTATTTTTGTTTTCTTATTTATGTTTTCTGTACGAGTGTGTGGTATTGTATACACATCATATTTTAATGGTTATTAATTTTATAATCTTCAACTTCACTCGCTTAATTTGTTTGTTCTGTCTTGCAGGATATGAAGCGCCGAATTTAAGGTATGGCTAATTGCTCATGGTTGTCTTGTTTGGTTTTCTGGCAGATCAATTTATCATCATCGCTTCGTTCTGTCCATTTTCAGGATGATCTATGTTGTACTTGAAAACGGAATATGTAGTAGTTGATTACATTATCAGGGTGTGTTTTTAAAGACCCAATCCGTCGAAGTGTTTTCACTTTTACAATCACAATTTGAGTAGTCATACATATAATAGCATATATTTGTAATGCTAAATGTAGTTTTCGCCTGCAAGTGCAAAGTAATACTCTTTTTTTATCTCTGTTCTTAAGGAACCTTGCAGACAAGGTTGCAGCTGCTGGGTACTATGTGGTTGTTCCAGACTACTTCAATGGTGATCCCTATGATTTCGACAATCCTAGCAGGCTGCCTTTAGACGTTTGGTTGAAAGATCATGGAACCGTTAGTTCTTATTTTATGACAAGTAGTTTCTTACGTTCTTTTAACTTTTTATGACAAGTAGTTCATATTATAAGAAATGTTAAGTTTTGTTAAAATGATTGTGGAAGAGGTATGAAGGGATTTAGATGTTAGTTTATGTAATATTATTATTACTAAAGCTCCTTGCCTCCTTGCCAATTATATATATTCTATATATTGAGTGTTAACCAGTCACTTGTATTGGTAGTTTGTCTGTGTAGATCAAATATATTGAATTTTCTCATATCAAATGTATAAAACTACGAGTTATTTGCAAAATATTACAATACAGCGTTGTCTGACTCTTTCATATTTTATCAATAGGACCAAGGATTTGAAGTTACAAAACCCATAATTGATAGTTTAAAAAGTAAAGGTGTTTCTGCTATCGGGGCTGCTGGATTTTGTTGGGGTGGTAAGTACTTCTCCTTGCACTAATTTGGTGTGCTTATTCAGCTCTTCTTATATGTCCTAATTGGTTTGATTTCTGGTTTAAACACAGCATCAGTACAAACTAAATTAGTTACCAAACTCACATAATGTGCCTTTATTTTCTTCTTTCCCTCAGCTAAGGTAGTGGTTGAGCTTTCGAAATGCAAACTTATTCAGAGTGCTGTGCTATTACATCCGTCATTTGTCTCTGTGGAGGACATCAAGGGTATGAATTTTCATTTGTCTTGAGAAAACTTCATCATATCTTCTGAGGATTTTCACATATACTAATTACTAAGTCAAATCTAAATCTGGATCTTTCAGGTGTTGATGTTCCAACTTGTATACTTGGAGCTGAGTTTGACAAAATGTCTCCTCCAGAGCTTCTAAAGCAGTTTGAACAAGTCCTAGCTGCTAAACCCGGGGTCAGATTTATTTTTGTTTTTCTTTTGAGTTTATCGACCATTATATTATATAATACCTTGATGGTGTGCTAGACTAGTCTAATATTAATTTGTGGTAACCGCACTTTTTTCCCCAATTACAAAATATTGCATTTTTTTATTCATGTATCTGTAGTTCCAGTATCTTGGGCAAAAATGTGTCCTGTAGTAATTAAGATAAAAGTGGTATTGCTGCTGTTATTGCAGGTTGATAGTTATGTGAAGATATTTCCAAAAGTGTCACATGGGTGGAGTCTGAGGTACAGCAAGGATGATGCAGAAGCTGTGAGGGCTGCTGAGGAGGCCCATCAGGATATGCTGGGATGGTTTGCTAAACATCTTAAATGAGAGAATTCATTATTCTCTCGACCACTTATATGTGGGAATTTATATTGTATCATTGAGGAATGAGCACTACTAAACTGGATTTGAAGTGCTGCTGCTACTCATTCATTCCACGTAGCTGTTGTAGTAAATTAAAAAGCAGATACAGAATATTGTATGTATTGTTGAAAATGCATCCATCATGTTGCTGTATAAATTGTCACCTATTTATCTTTCTATCTGTAATCAAATAAAAGTCCTTTTCTCACTCAAAGATTGTAATATGTCTCTCCATGCCTACATTTTCTTTTTTATTTTGTTTTTGGGGTCGGGAATATTGAGACTCTCTGTAAATGCCTTCAAGTGCGATTCAGATTAAGATCCTCATCAATTTCAACTTGGTTCCTTCTTGTGAGAAGCACTATTATTCCTTTGATGGTTCAAGAAGACCATTCCTATTTGAGAGTGGCATTTTATAACAGTCTTTTTTATTGGGGCTGTTTCAATTGTTCATTTCACTCATTACATCTCATTAGGCTATATGCTGGTTTATAAATCAATGTCCCTTCACATAAACTTGAATGTTTTATAAATTAATTTTTTACCTAACAGGAAGATGTAATTAGAAGTAGAACACTTGGAACCCGTATATAGCACAACAAAACTTCATAAACTTTTACTTGAAGAACCCATGCAAGCATTGATACTGAACAAAGCGAGATGGGTCCGAAACACTCAACTTTTGGATCTTAAAACATAACAATACTCTAATTTTACTAAGTTTGATTATTTTATACTTCCTTCCGTTTTTTATTTTTTTATGAAGACAAAAAGTTTCGAGTATATTTGGTTTCAGAAAACAAATTTTCATTCTTCCTCCTTTTATGAGCGAAATACTGAAATGTGGAAATAAACTGAAGATTGAATTTTATCATTTTCTTGAGACTCTTGTTTTTGGCTAGAAGGCTTTTTATTTTCAATTATAATTATTTTTTTCTAGCGAAGATTCAATTATTTAGGGAGTAATAAGCAAGCCCACTAGAAGAGAAGCTTTATAGGCCCAAAATTGAACACCATTGATAAGGCCCAACCATTAGGCTCCGATCCAAATTGCTCCTACTAAACCCTAAAGCTTCTTATTTGCGAATTGCCACAGCACTCTCCTCATTCCCTTTCTCTCTCTCTCTCTGTCTGTTCGAGTTTCTGCGGCTGCCGCACACCCACCTCTGCGAGGCTTCTCTCTTTGTTGGTAACACTCTCTCTCCCTTTTCCTTTCCTTTCCTTTCAATTTCAAGATCCTGCCTTCTCAGCGTTCTTAGTTGCGTTTGCGTTTGTTTCAGACCTTTCCATTATGTACGTTAATTATTTAATTTGATCTCAGTTATCTATGCTTAGTTAAACCTAATTGAACTGTTTTCTTTTTTATGTCAGCGATTATGGTGAGGGTTAGTGTGTTGAACGATGCTCTGAAGAGCATGTACAATGCTGAGAAGAGGGGGAAGCGCCAGGTCATGATTAGGCCTTCTTCCAAAGTCATTATCAAGTTCCTCTTGGTCATGCAGAAGCACGGTATATCTCCTTCCTTTCTGATTTGCCATGCCTTAATAATTGCCGTTGTATTGAGATTTGGCGCTTCTTGGTTGATGTAGGATACATTGGAGAGTTTGAGTATGTTGATGACCACAGGTCTGGCAAGATCGTCGTTGAATTGAACGGTAGGCTGAACAAGTGTGGTGTTATCAGTCCCCGTTTTGACGTCGGTGTCAAGGAGATTGAAGGTTGGACTGCTAGGCTTCTTCCCTCAAGACAGGTCAGAGATAACTTGCCTTTTTTTGCCTCCTTCTGCGACGTTCTGTTTAGGTTTCCCTTTATTCAATTGCGTGTTTCTTGAGGTCTTAGATCTGTACAGTGCCATGGACATATGTCTCAAAACTCAAATATGAGCTTGTTTCAGAATCATTGTGTCAACATTAATGAATTACTTCGAAGTAGTAATCTTTAATATGAAGGGTAGAATTATTTCTTACGAGTTCTGCTGTTTCTGTTAGTTTTCTGTTGGGACATTTTTGTGCAAGGGTTTAATCAACGCTCTTTTAAAGTGAATTTGTGTCTAAAGTTTGAGAAAGTAAGGGTGTTAACCCTCTACATCAATGAAATTCATTGTCATCTTATCAGCCGTTGAACCTCATTGGAAATTGGAATTGGTTACTAGGTGCACCAAGAGCAAGAAATTTATTTGCTCTGGACCACTTATGTTTTGACACAAACTATTTTATCCCCTTGTTTGAAACTTAACCCCCTCTCATTCCACTATAGTTGACCTTTTAGATTATGTGTCATGTAATGAATGGTGTAGAGCAAATGAATCTCTTGCTCTCTGTGCACCTAATAATTTTTCATTGGTTACCTGCTCCATTGAATGTATATATAGTTCCTCCTGTTATCCCCCTGACTTAGTTTACTGGTGTCATGCAGTTTGGGTATATTGTGTTGACAACCTCTGCTGGCATCATGGATCATGAAGAAGCAAGGAGAAAGAATGTTGGTGGTAAAGTCCTGGGGTTCTTCTACTAGCAACTTTTTGTCATTGAGGATTTCCCTGATTTCAATTTTGAGACTCACCTGTTTTTAATGGACGATGTGCTAGTTCCATGCTAATATCAAAGCGGGATATGTTTTGCAATGTGCACTTTGTTTGCTTTATCATTATTTTTTTTCTTCTTTTACGAAAATGTACTGCCAGATTTGTTTCATGTTTTTAGCCGTGAGAACTTCAAATAGATGGTGGGAGGAAGCATTATTAGTGGTATGGCTGGATTGGATTTTGAAATCAGTGACTTTTGGTTTTCAGAAGAAAAATATGTTTAAAAACAATCATTAACTATTTTCTGTCTCCAAATACTGTTCTTCTGCCAATTCAATAATGCTGATTATTTGAATTTCTAACCATCAAGGCTCTTCAATTTGGTATCAAATCCATCCCTCAGCAGCAAACAAAACATTCATAATTTGTTAAATTCAAATGTGCTTGCTGGACTGGAGGAACTTCTTTGTTTGTATTTTGGCTCTAGAAAACAAAACAACAAACAGATGAAACCAAATTATTAGGTTTGAAGTTTCATCTTTGAACACATTACTTTTTCCCCCTCGTGGCTATATTTTAAGGTTGGACATGTATCAATCTCTCCGGCGAGATAGGAACTAGAAAAAAGGATAGTATAGTTTTCATGGTGCACGGGACAGAAAGCGATTATTAGTGCTGGGCTGAAATAGGATGTACAAGTGTGTGGGTGTCATCATCAATAGAGGAAAAAATAGTGATACAACAACTTTCCTGTATGAAATTTGAACCGTTGTTATTGTGGGGACATCATCATAATGCTAGGCTGCATAACATAATGCAATTGCCAACCTTGAATAGCATAACTTAGAGAATGCGACGTTGAGTGATTGGTTTTTATCCATTCTATTATGAGATTTCAGATTCGCCTTGTTTGAGGACGATGAACCAAAACTAGACAAAATAATTGAAGCCTACAAGTTGATGACATTAATTTTGGTTTCAGAATTATAATAAATGAAGATCCAAATCGGAGAGGACCCATCCGGAGGTCATCTCTTTAGATAATATATAGTAAAGACTATCTTCTTTGTAATACTTAATTACATGATTTTTAAAACATAGTAGAAATTAAAGACTATAGATTTTAAAAAGTGAGATTTCACAATTCTTCTAGAAATATTATAAAAGTAAAGACAATAGTCTTTAAAATACTGAATTAAATAATTTTTTTAAACAAAAGAGAAATTGAAGTCTATAGACTTTAAAAAGTGAGATTTCAATATTTTTCTAAAAATATTTTAAAAGTAAAGATTATATTCTTTAAAATAGTGAAATACATATTTTTTTAAACAAAGTAGAAATTGAAGGCCATAGACTTTAAAAAGTGAGATTTCACTATTTTTCTAAAACACTATAAAAGTAAAGACTATAGTCTTTAAAATACTGAATTACATAATTTTTAAAAATTAATAAAAATTGAAGGCTATAAACTTTAAAAAATGAGATTTCACTATTTTTTTAGAAATACTATAAAAGTAAAGACTATAGTCTTTAAAATACTGAATTGCATAATTTTTAAAAATTAATAAAAATTGAAGGCTATAGACTTTAAAAAGTGAGATTTAACTATTTTTCTAGCGAGATTTCACTATTTTTCTAGTGAGATTTCACTATTTTTCAAGAAACCCTATAAAAGTAAATATTATAATCTTCAAAATATTGGATTACATGATTAATAAAAATTGAAGGCTATAGACTTTAAAAAGTGAGATTTCACTATTTTTCTAGAAACACTATAAATATAAAGACTATAGTCTTTAAAATACTTAATTACATAATTTTTTAAACAAAGTAGAAATTGAAGGCTATAGACTTTAAAAAGTTAGATTTCACTATTTTTCTAGAAACACTATAAATATAAAGACTATAGTCTTTAAAATACTTAATTACATAATTTTTTAAACAAAGTAGAAAATGAGAGCTATAGACTTTAAAAAGTGAGATTTCACCATTTTTCTAGAAACACTATAATAGTAAAGACTATAGTCTTTAAAATACTGAATTACATGATTTTTAAAAATTAGTAAAAATTGAAGGCTATATATTTTAAAAAGTGAGATTTCACTATTTTTCTAAAAATACTTTAAAAGTAAAGACTATAGTCTTTAAAATAGTGAATTACATAATTTTTTAAACAAAGTTGAAATTGAAGGCTATATGTTTTAAAAAGTGAGATTTCACTATTTTTCTAGAAACACTATAAAAGTAAAGACTATAGTCTTTAAAATACTTAATTACATAATTTTTTAAACAAAGTAGAAATTGAAGACTATAGACTTTAAAAAGTTAGATTTCACTATTTTTCTAGAAACACTATAAAAGTAAATACTATAGTCTTTAAAATACTAAATTTCATAATTTTTAAAACTTATAGTAGAAATTGAAGGCTATAGACTTTAAAAAGTGAGATTTCACAATTTTTTATAGAAACACTATAAAAGTATAGACTATAGTTTTTAAAATACTGAATTACATAATTTTTTAAACAATGTAGAAATTGAAGGCTATAGACTTTAAAAAATGAGATTTCATTATTTTTTTAGAAACACTATAAAAGTTAATGTGAGATTTCATAATTTTTTGGTTGTATTATAAAATAAAGACTATGGCCTTTAAAATATTGAATTACATGAAATTTTTCTGTATAGTAGACGACATTGAAGGCTACATATTTTAAATGCGAGATTTCACAATTTTATAGGTTGTCTTATAAAATAAAGACTGTAGACTTTAGAATATTGAATGACATGAATTTTTTAAATATGATAGAAATTGAAGGCTATATACTTTAAAATGTGATATTTCACAATTTTTTTGGTTGTGTCTTATAAAATAAAGATTATATGTCTTTCAAATATTGAATCATATGTATTTTTCACATAAAACAGAAATTGAAGGCTATATACTTTAAATTGTGAGATTTCACAATTTTTTTATTGTATTATAAAATAAATATTATAGTCTTTAAAATATTGAATCACATGAACTTTTCACATATATTAGAAATTGAAGGCGATATATTTCAAAATGTGAGATTTTACAATTTTATAGGTTGTCTTATAAAACAAAGACTATAGAATTTAAAATATTGAATGACATGAATTTTTCAAATATAGTAGAAATGGAAGGATATATCTTTTAATATATGCGTACTTGCGTATTATTAATAATAACTATTTATATTAGTTGCAAAAATAAAAAACTGATGATTGATGATGAAGCAGTGAATGAAACGCGTTAACTGAAGTATGTTAAAGACACGCACTGTGGTAGCATGACGCGTGTGACGATGTTATTGGGCCCTTCAGTACTCGTTTCGAGCTGCACTCTTTCTGTTATCAATCATCAACGAAGCGCGTGGAATATCGAGTTAAAGACTCATTCGGCCTATCTAATAATACAAGCTAAGCTAAGAGGTTGTTTGTTTACCATTTTCATTTTCTGTTTTCTCTGTTTTCAAAATTTTGTGAAGGAAATACTGAAAACAGAGAAAATAAGATTTTATTGTTTTCTCTATTTTCAGTATTTCTTTCACAAAATTTTGAAAACAGAGAAAATAGAAAATGAAAACGGTAATCAAATAGCCCCTAAGATTTTTCATTATTATTATTAACTCTAATATTAACATCTTATATTTCTTTTCTAATTATCTCCTCTGATTAGAAAGACAAGATTAAATACGTTGCCCCCGTACCTATACAAGAACTAGGTGTTGAATAAGCAGCAAGCACCGAATTCCAAATCCATGTGACGCACATGGCTTTTGGTTTTGAAATTAGTAAATACTCTGTATATTATATTATATACTACTAGTACTTGTTTAGTTGCTTGGCATTTGGCAATTGCATTCACTATTTTTAAACATTTCTTTCGCTCATCATAGCTTCCCTATCTTATCCAAACAATGAAACAAAGGTAATACTAGTACTAGTAAAATAAAATGAAACTCTTGTAACTTGTTCCCATTTTTTTTGAGACATGCATGCATTCTTGTCTCTATCCTATCTTTTACTAATCTAATATGTTATATTCTCTTTTTGCTTTGTACACCATCTCCTATCTGCCTCTCAATATAAGCTATCTAGAGGCATATTTTTAGTGATCTCAACATATTTATTTTTTTAGGATAATCTACCACTATAATGAATTCATTAGTATATATATATAGAGAGGCCTCCTAGAAAACACTAGATTGCACATGACAAAACACTGCTTTTCAAATTATTGAAGTCAGATATTTTGGTGGAGTTATCTTCACCGTATTAATAGTTTTCTCTTGTAAATAATATATTGTGTTACATGTTCCAAGACCAGACGATATTTATGAGCCGTCCTTTATTTGCTTTGCTATATCCTTTATTTTTCTTCATATTGAATGAATAGGATGATGGATAAGCACACAAAGAATAAAAGCATGATATATAAAGTTAAAATGAGTACTCCTTTTTGCTCTGCTCTATAGAAAGAAAATATGTACCTTTTACAACAATAAAGAGCGCACTTCACCATAGCCAAATTATTGTTTTTCCTTTCTTAAAAACTTCGATACTGTTTCATTGAGTTTAAGATACTTTAGCGTATGTATAGAAAAGTGATCATCCTATTACAAAAATGAAAAACTAAACCACCATATTGGACTCTCTTCAAAAATTTGTTTTTTTTTTTTACAAAAACTAAAATATTTTGTGATAACCACGACTTAGTACTGCCTTATCCAAGATCAGTTTTAAATTTTAATTACACACATAAAGGAAAAATAAGTAAAATCTTTATAAACACCCTTTTTGAGTGGTAAAAATGTCCTTTTAAGTTTTAACATAACATACCTGTCGCTTTAAAATCAGGTGAAGGATAATATGGTCCCAATAAAGTTGAGACCATTACATGGATTGTTAATTTTATTGTAAAACCGTCCCTCCTTCCCACACATGTATATTTTATTGAAATTGTTATTAAGTCCCCTAATTATTTTGTTATTTTACTAAAAAATCACAGACCACACATGCAATCCGCCTTCGCTTTTGCCTTCACCGTCTTCCTCCGCCGCCATCGCCGTTGCCGCCTGCTGCTCCTCGTCCTGTGGTGGCGGTGGTGGTGGTTGGTCATCGTCATCAGATTGTCGTGTGGTGAGGGATGAGCCTCATGGACGTGACAACAGACACTACGGAAAGTGAGCATGTAGTGGTCGCAGACGGTGCAGAGGAAGTGCCTTCTGGTCATGAAGATAGAAATTCAGACATTACAGCAACAATCTTCCAAAACTCAGGAAATCGGAATTCCAAGTAACCTTCTAAGAATAGTGCATATCCCTTTATCTTTTTCTCTATCTCTTTTTTTTTTTTCTTTTAAGTAACAATCAACAACCATTCTTGAACAATCTGAAAATCTTCAACCCTCAACTTTAGAAAGTGGTATCATGTATACAGACTAATTATAAATCCACATGTTCATGATGAAGCAATGTCACAAACACCTTATGTGCAACAAACCTTGAATAAGAGCCAATAATCTTCAAACACAACTTGCAACACTAAGCCAAATTAAGGACAGTAAACCAACCAGAAATAAAGTCTAATCAACCCTCAAGTCTTTGAGCAGCTTCCTTTTTTTTTTTTTATTGAACAAGAACAATTTTTTTTGAAGAAAAAGTTGAATCAATGAACAAAGAAAAGAACTCATAACCCATGATTCAATGCAAGAATCTTGCTGGAGATGAAAGAACCTGATTAGACGAGACGATGAACGTCGCGTCGGAGAAGAACCATGGCAACGAAGCACCACTGCGTCAACGAAACAGAGGCGCCGGAGTACGATCTCAACGCCGAAGATATAATGAAGATGATGAAATGTCGGTGACGCGGACAAGAACCCAACACGAACAAGAACCGACTGAACATTACTGGAGAAAAAGATTGAAACTTTGCAAGCGGTTCAATGGTCTTGGAGCTTTGATAATGGAGGTGGTAGGTACTGAAAACAGAGGAACCTTTAAAGAACACACTTCGATTCATGGTGCTGGATTTGGTCTTCTTGAAGATCCTTGGATTTATTTATATATATATTTTTTTTGTTGAATCCATGAAGGCACAAAACTTGGTCTCATTACCACATTGAGAATGGAACCTAGCATCTTGATTGCAACAAGAAAATAATATGACCAAGATTCCATCGGAAAAGTTTCCATTGCTTGCTAGGCTGAAGGGTGGGTTTGAAAAGTCACAACAATTGTGGCTGTTTACTGATTCTTGGAAGAACAAGGTTTACTGGAAATTGAGCTACTTGGCGTTAATAAGAAAAGAATGAAATATGGATTTAAGGAATTTTGAAAGAATCAGAAAAGAAGAAGATGAGTCATAAAGCTCAATACACACGGGAAGAAAATTAATTATGATCCAATGGCTCGCATGTGGCGGCGGAGGAAAACGGTGAAGGCAAAGGCGGATTACATACGTGGTCTGTGACTTTTAGTAAAATAATAAAATAACAAAATAATTGGGGGACTTAATAACAATTTCAATAAAATATACATGTGTGGGAAGGAAGGACGATTTTGCAATAAAATTAACAATCCATGTAATGGTCCCAACTCCCAACTTTATTGGGATCATATTATCCTCCCCTTAAAATCACACTTAATTTTCTAAATAATTCATTATTATAATTTCTCATTTTCGTTCCAGTCATGTTATTTTATGTGTCTCTCTCTGTTTCTGAACTCAACACCAAAGCCTTCTTCAACTTTAAGTACACGGTCTCTCTCTCTCTCTCTCTCTCTGATCTGAAAGTTTCATTTTTTCTTCATTCACAGTTTTCCATTTCGATCTCCAGAGTCTGCCTCTTCAACTTTCCCACTTTCTGAAGAAAACGAATATTTACTCTGCTTCGAAACCAAAGCATTCCCCTTTTCCTGTGCCTCAAATAACATTTATTTTATCCATTTTTAATTAATTCATCGCCTTTAGCAGCACTAGTGATTATTGCCACGTTAGATCCTGCAAATATTAGTTTTTTCCGCTGATTCTTAGCTGAACTGTTCACAACAATTGTTGCCGCAGCGTGATCTGTAACGTGGCCATTTCCAGCTGCATATGCATTTTGGTACTACCGCCAAATTGCTTTGCTTTATTTTGTCTTTCTTTCCATTTCCGACTTTCCCGATTTCATCATAGTTCTGTCGCATAGCTTATGTTCCTTTGTTTCAATCGCACTTGTCTTTTTTGGCCATCAAACTTTGCTGGGTCTGTTTCTTTATTGAGCCTTCTGTTCAAGTTTAGTGATCTAAATTTGAGTTACGATTTGAAGGGGTTTGTTGGATTTCCTCTTTTTTCGACGGGTTTTATGCTTGGTTTCCAAGATGCTGCCTGATCAGAGAAAAAAGGTAAAGTTTGTCCTTTGACATACTTGTAAACTTATGTTTAGAAGTGCGTTTATGTACCATTCTATGTATTGGATTGATGGTTGAAAAGAATGGATTCTCCTCGCTTTGTTATTTCTATGTATATATGATATGGATTGGATTTCTGCACTATGGATTGAATATATGTAACCTTGTTCTGTTCTCCTTCGTTGCAATAAATATGTTGCAGATCATTCGAATCACTTGTATGACTTTGGGTTTGCTTGGTATGTTCACAAAGGTTAACGTTTTGTATTTATGCAGTCCTCTGTAGATGTAGACTTCTTTACAGAATACGGTGAAGGGAGTAGATACAGAATAGAGGAAGTGATTGGTAAAGGAAGCTATGGTGTTGTTTGTTCTGCATATGATACGCACACTGGAGATAAGGTTGCAATAAAGAAAATAAATGACATATTTGAACATGTTTCTGATGCCACCCGCATTCTTCGTGAGATCAAGCTTCTTAGACTCTTGCGCCATCCAGATATCGTGGAGATCAAACACATTTTGTTACCTCCTTCTAGAAGGGAATTCAAAGATATTTATGTTGTTTTTGAACTCATGGAATCTGATTTACATCAGGTCATCAAAGCAAATGATGATTTGACTCCAGAGCATTACCAGTTTTTTCTCTATCAGCTTCTTCGAGGCTTGAAGTATATACACACAGGTTGCAAACTTACAATCGTTACATTATTTTTCGGGTTTTAGATTTCCTATTGTAGCAATTCATAGATAAGGTTTTATTGTGAAAATAGCTGCTGAATAATATGAACACTGGCTAATTTTAAACTGCTTGGACTGGCTTGTAGCAAATGTTTTTCACCGGGATCTAAAGCCAAAAAATATTTTAGCAAATGCTGACTGCAAATTGAAGATTTGCGACTTTGGTCTTGCCAGAGTGGCTTTCAATGATACACCCACAGCTATATTCTGGACGGTAAGAGTATATTAATTTTTCCCCTGAAAAAAATCACCTTAAACATATCCGTCCTTCTCAAGTCATAATGCTTCTGCCCATTTACTTACCATTCAGGATTATGTTGCAACAAGGTGGTATAGGGCTCCTGAGTTGTGCGGATCCTTTTTCTCCAAGGTGTAGTATCTATTATCACTTTCATCTTCAATTGTTGATCATTGATATTTATTTAGCCCTGCTTGGTATATTTTTCCTCAAACATGTATGACGGAAATCTCCTGGACTTCTGTATTTTTGTTTCATATACTTATATTGCATTGGAAGTGTTTGGTTGTATGCTCAGTGCTATTGCTTTTGTAGGCCACTCATGTCTATGAAATGAAGAGGGATAATATTTCTATACTTCATTTCTATGTTCTGTGTATTACTGATTTGCTATCCTGCATTTGGTCAATGTATGTGATTTTAAACTTTTTTTTCTCCTTTTCCCTTTCAGTATACACCAGCTATAGACATATGGAGCATTGGCTGCATTTTTGCTGAACTTTTAACTGGAAAACCTCTTTTCCCGGGGAAGAATGTTGTCCATCAGTTGGACCTCATGACTGATTTTCTTGGGACGCCATCTCATGAAGCCATAGCAAGGGTTTGTTGTTCAATTTGTCATCCTTTTAGTAATGATGTATGTCTTAAGATATTGTGTTCCATCGTTATATGTAATATAACCATGGTAGCATATTAACAGATAAGGAATGAGAAAGCTAGGAGATACTTGAGCAGCATGCGTAGGAAGAGGCCAGTTCCCTTTTCCCATAAGTTTCCTAATGTGGATCCCCTTGCCCTTCGATTGTTAGAAAGAATGCTGGCATTTGAACCAAAGGATCGACCTACTGCAGAGGAGGTTGAATTTCCATCCTTCTGCACTCCACTTTCCATGTCATATCTGGTTTTAACAAGGAGTATTTGGTATAATGTTGTTAGGCTCTAGCAGATCCATATTTCAAAGGCTTGGCCAAGGTTGAGAGAGAGCCTTCTGCTCAGCCAGTTACCAAGATGGAATTTGAATTTGAGAGACGCAGGATAACAAAGGAAGATGTGCGTGAACTTATATACCGAGAGATTTTGGAGTACCATCCAAAGATGTTAAAGGAACATCTAGAGGGAGAAGAACCGACAGGGTTCATGTATCCAAGGTATTGATGTCCAACGTATGCTTAATTTTTTCTGCTCTTGATCCTCAAACAACTAAAGCATTTCTTTTGATACTTGCTTAATGTAAATCGTTTTGAAACTTTACCTTGCTTATGTATTGCTGAAATGTATGTTCAACCGCAATTTCATGCTTTTATGGACTTGAAAATTTACAAGTCTAATTTATGTAGTAGGCCAAATCAGCTCTTGATTTTGTTTTCTCCTTTCTTTTTGCTATCACCTATTCTGAATAGTGCTGTTGACCACTTCAAGAAGCAATTTGCATATCTTGAGGAACATTATGGAAAAGGTGGAACTGTTGCTCCACCAGAGAGGCAACATGCATCATTACCCAGGTATCCTAATATTTGTTTATATTTCTGGAAAATGTGTCTTTCTTCTTTGGCCATCACTCCTTTCTCTCGTCAACACATACATTTATCTGCACTTGGATTTCCAGCCCTACTGATTTGAGGTTGTAAATGCAGGCCATGTGTATTGTATTCAGATAACACAAGACAGAATGTGGCTGAGGTTGCAGAAGTTCTCTCCAAGTGTAGTGTCAAAGAAGTTGAGAAGCCTGTCATAGATAGGAATGGTGTTATCCCTATGACCAGGCTTCCTTTACAAGCGCCTCAAAATATTCAAGGTGTGATGACTTCTTTTAGTATGCATTTTGCTTCTTCCCTATTGCTTCTCATATGTGCACAACAGGCATGATTTTCAAAGAGTGGTGGTGTACTCTTTGTTGAGTATATTTTAAACTTGCTTCATTATGCATTCCACTTGCATCAGGCATTGCTGCCCGGCCTGGAAAAGTAGTTGGTTCGATGTTGCATTACAACAACTGTGGGGTAGCAGTGAAAGCAGAGGCTGAGCAGCGGAGGATGGTTAGAAACCCAACTGTTTCAACTCAGTACGCTGCTGCAAGCGGCTCATATCCTAGAAGAAACCCAAGCTGCAAAAACGAGAGACCAGAAGACGGTGGGATTGAAGGTTCTAACGGGCTTCAACCAAAGCCTCAATACATGGCACGAAAAGTTGCTGCTGCTCAAGGTGGACCTGGAAGTCAATGGTATTAATTTTGTGCAGAATTTGCGGCCGACAACTACCTTGTGCCATGCGGCTGATACCTGGGTTCTAGTCCCAAACCAGACATGGCCCTGGATCATCATCTGAGTCGAATAGATTTGAGTGGCATAACCTTGATTACTATCAAACGGTGGGAGAGAGCCGAAGGGAAGGGAAGGACCGAAATCTCTGGCTAAAGTTTCATTGGATCTCACAATTTGCTGCTGCACCAATTTGAGTTTTGGAAGGGATGACACCACATTTGTGATTTTTCTTGATCTAAAGTTGTTCATTATTAAGAGGAGGACATGAAACATGAGATGAAGGCAGTGTAGTTGCTGCCTACAAATTTGTGCTGTTCTGTTCTGTTCTATTCTGCATAGTCATTAGTATTTGCTGTGAAATTTTGGGCACCATAGTTTCTTAAGCTACTTTCTTTCTCCTGTAATGTCTCATTACAAATTACGAAGTGTATCTTTGCTCTTAGGAACTGGATTCGGTCTTAAAAGCGAAGCGAACTGTCTCTGCCCATAAATCAATCTTTTTTTAAAAAAAAGAAAAAATCAGGTTTCACTTTTGTTAGGTTTGGCTGACTTACAAACTCACTTGACTTTATATTGAAGAACAAGTTATCCATGCGAGACATAGGATGATTTTTTCTTGGATCTGTTGCATTCTTTTTCTTGACAAATCTGGTACTTAGAAGTGTTGAATCATGTCCCTATCATATATAATTTTATGCACTGGATATATAAAAACAAGTTGTGCATATAGTTTATTAGTATTAGAATTAGCATAATTGTTGAGACTTGATATAAGATAACCCCTTGATTCTGTCTTAACACGCGGTTAGACACTTTCAATCTTGCAGACTACCAAAACCAGAATGTGAAGAGACTGGAGAGTCTAAGCTACGTTAGCTTAAGCTTGAGCGAGCTCTTTAGCTAATGACCTCCTGTTGCTTTTACGTGTATGCGTAAAATATGAAACTAAATTATTATTAAACTTATGGCATGCATTCGGTTCAAGGTCATGGTTTGGTACCCCATAAAGAAATTGTACATTATGGTCCTTATCTGCTACTATTTCCTCTCTTCCTTTCGTTTTCTTCTCTTAATTTGTTTTGCTATGTCACGCGTTAAACTGACCTTCTCAGAAAGTAAAAGAATAAACAAAGACTTTATGTGGTGGATATCTGAGTCAGGTCATAGATGGAGACACCAATGATTGAACTATCTCTGTCTCTCCATTTTCATTCGAGGAATAGAACTTTATATTGCTTCTACATATTATTGGACCGTAGGAAAGTTGGTCCTAGTCCCTAGACCCCAGTTAAATGTGATTGCTAAATTTGTAGTGGCCTTGGTGTTACAAGAGAATAAGAATGAAAGAATATTCCAACTTGTAATGTACAAAATGAGCAGCACGCACGCGTGAGCAATGTAATTAGCAAGAATCCACGGCCTTAAAAGCAACTTGTTTTTTTTTTTTAATTAAGGATTTTTGATTTAGTTAATTAGATCATAGTGATAATATGTTCGTGCACTCCACGGTATATGCTCCCCAGATATACTTGTGTGTTGTGTCCCGCAGCACAAATTAAGAGTCTGCCAATTGTTTTTAACAAAATTGCTACAGATTAGATTAGGGGAGGGAATTAAGCGCATTGCATTGGCATTTGTTGACAACTAAGCCCCACGAGTGGGATAGGGTCAAATGCTAATTTATTAAAGGATGGAATGTGAAGAAAACTGATATCAATTAGAATGTGTTTAGTAATAGGAAAACCATAATCACGCCTTGCTCTATATTGATTACATTATTAGGTGGCAAATGCAAGCTTCTTTTGTCATTAAATAAAGTCAATGCTTTTGAATTTAGATTTCGACGTCATCTTAGGTAGGATTTGAAGAAATGTAGAAATAAATGTGGACTAGTTCCAGCGCAGTTATTCCTCACCCCCCTGAAATTGTGAGTTGTGTGAATATTTATTTATTTATGGGATAATCACATAATTTGGAAGAGGACACGGAAAGGACTTGATAAATAAATAAATAAATATGCTTATGTATAAGTTATTAGGGACTAGAGGCAGGTAAATTGATTGAAACAAGAAACTTTCTGGAAAAAGAGAGGCGATAGTAGACAGAGAAGAGAAGGATGGAATGGAGCCAAAGCAAGTTAACCCTTTCACCAAGTAACTAGCCTAATGAAAATGATTGTCCAAAATTGGCAGAAAAAGAAGCTTAACGTTACTCTTTCTCCAATATGCCACAGCCACATAATATGCGTGCCCCCTAAGCTTGCCATTCTCATTCTTCTATATCTATCTATATATATATACATATATATATAACCCACCTTTCACCTCACCATTCTATTCAGCACTCAGATATTGCCTTCAAAACTTCATTAGATACGTATACTTAGTTTCGGTTTAACTCTCATTACCATGGATCATAGGCTTTCTTTGGAAGGAGATGGAAGCATTAATATACAGGTTGGTGAACTCCGAAGGATCAGCCAAACCGGCAGTGTAGGCGCCACAATGTTTGAGCCTCGTGGCCTTAGCAGTATCGAGAAGTTAGACAGTAGCAGCGTGAACTCTGTCTCCCCAACAGCCTCAGCAGTTCGAGCACCCGAAAAGAAGCTGACCCTCTTTGCTCTGCAGCTTGCAGTGCTTGAGAAAGCAGCAACTGGGTTGGGAACTCTCGGTTTCATCTGGGCAACCGTTGTCCTTCTTGGCGGTTTCGCCATTACCTTGGAAAAAACCGATTTCTGGTTCATCACCATCATACTTTTAGTGGAAGGGACTAGGCTTTTCAGCAGGAGCCATGAGCTTGAATGGCAGCACCAGGCCACATGGTCCATTACTGATTATGGAAGCAACAGTTTCAAGGTGCTGAGGTCCAGTTCAAACTTGTTCATTCAAACTATGAAGAGCCTTATCATCAGGCCAGTTGTTTCAGTCAAGAAACATAGGACAAACACAAATGAGGCTGACGAGGTGACTCCCCGGTACAGCGATTCCCCGATGACGCCAACCCGGATGTGGATCACCTCAGATGTTCCACTTCTACCATATGCTAAATGGGTTTTCCTTTCAAGGCATGTCAGCAGGCTTCTCTACTGGCTTCAGCTTATTTCTGCAACAGCTTGTGTTGTTCTCTCATTGATAAAGCTCATCAAGCATGATTACGTAGCGTTGGCAAAGGGAGACCCTGACAAGAGGAACCGCCAATCTGCTCTCAGCATCTTCTATGCCTTGGCTCTTGCAGAAGCTCTCTTGTTCCTGATGGAAAAAGCTTACTGGGAGTGGCAAGTTAGCTACTGCAAACTGTTGGAAGAGGTTAACAAGGAGTGTGAATTGGGGCCTTCAGGGATGGTATCCATTAAAAGGTTCTTTTATGATGCATATTCAAGATGTGTCAATGGAAGCATATTTGATGGCCTGAAGATGGACATGGTTGGTTTCTCTATGGACCTCTTAGCTTCAAACTCACCTGATGAGCAGCTCATTGGAGCTAGAATTCTCAGGCAATTTTCGATCAGCGAGCGGTTTTCTGATGATACCCTTCAGAAGATTGGAATTGACATATCCGTGGTGGAGAGACTGGTTGAGATGTTGAACTGGACAGATCACAAGGAGGAAGAAATTAGGCTTTCAGCTGCAGAGATTTTGTCGAAACTAGCAGGGAAGAAGCAGAACTCTCTCCGTATAGCCGGGATACCGGGAGCCATGGAATCCATTTCATCTCTTCTACAAACCAACAGGAACTTCATTCCTGCTGCTGATGAGATTGGGGAAAAGAAACTCATATTTGATCATCCGAATTACGGGTTCTGGACATTTAACCACTCGGGACTAGTCATACTGAAAAAACTTGCCCGTGATCATGACAACTGTGGAAAGATTGGAAACACAAGAGGCCTGCTACCGAAGATCATAGATTTCACACACGCTGAAGAGAGGTTGCTGAGGAATGAAAATGTCACTCCATCACAAATCCTAACGGTGAAGAGATCACTGCAGCTAGTGAAGATGCTGGCTAGCACAACAGGCACCACCGGGAAACATCTCCGCAGAGAGATTTCAGAGATAGTTTTCACTATCAGCAATATTAGAGATATTTTGAGGCATGGAGAGAAGCATCCCCTGCTGCAGAAACTGAGCATAGAGATTTTGACCAGTTTGGCATTGGAAGAGGAAGCAACGGAGAGGATTGGAGGTACGGGTGGAATGCTTAAAGAGTTGTTTAACATATTCTTCAAAGGAAGCATACCAGAAAACCATAAACATGTGAGGATCGTTGCTGGTGAAGCCCTAGCAATGCTGGCATTAGAAAGCAAGAGTAACTGTCATCGAATTTTGAAGTTGAGAGTACTGCAGAGGCTTGAAGAGGCATTGAAAGATTCATTGCTTCGGGTCAATGCAGCAAGAATTCTAAGAAATTTATGCACCTACAGTGGATCAGAATGCTTCAACCAGCTGAAGGGCATAACAGCTGCAGCACCCGTAGTAAGTTTTATGCTGCTATTATAGTATTCGGCCTTTAAAATTGTGTTTATATAGCAAGAAAAAATCACAGAGGAAAATCTTGATAAATTTTTAACCATTTCTTTTCTGATTCCAGCAGATACTTGAGGCAATCATGTCAGAAGAAAACAAGATTCAAGAAGTGATGGTTGGACTAGCAGCAAATGTTTTCAAGTATATGACTTCCTATGAATCAAGTCTTGCATTTGAAGAAGCTGGAATAACAGAGAGTGAACTCGCAAATAAATTGATTCAGATTCTAAAGAAACACCAGTGTCCCCCAACAAAGGTTCCTAGGATAAGGAGATTTGCAATAGAGCTAGCCATTTGGATGATGAAAGACAAAGCAGAGAACAGAAATACCTTCAAGGACCTGGGAATGGAGGAGGTGTTGGAGGGAGTATTGGAAACTACATCAGAGCTTGAAAGCTTTAATGTTTTCTCTGGGACTGTTGGGCTTAACAGGCACAACCTATCAATTCAATCACTGGTTGAGACAGCATTCAAATTACTGGAATATAGGGAAAATGATCACACATAGTACCCTAATTCAAAAAAAAAAAAGGTTATCCTCATGTTTTTATTAATTTAATTTTCAGACTCAGTGCTGTACATCTAATAAGTTATTAACATTTTTCCCTCTGGTGTAGCACATTGCTGAATCCAGTTAGGTACGGCTTGGTAATCCATGTGTATAAATGGGCCTTCCAGGCCCATTATGAAAAGACGGGCCCACATAGCCACATCCCAGTGGTAGATTGTCACGGTTCAATGTAAGATGGTTTGCCTTGTTGAACACGTCGGGTGCCGTGACAACTGTTCCACTTCCACGTACCTTCACATCAACCGCAGATGGATGAGAAAGAGAAACAGGCGCGCAGTTTATGAATATCTAATCTATGAACACGATATATGCACATACATATATTTCACGAGCACAACCACTGCATTGCATTGCATTGCATTACACGTATATTTTTCTTCAAGTACATACATGTTCATATGATTGGACCGGATTAGGCAGAGATGGGACACGGGAAGGTAGGACTGAAGAAGAGTGTGTCAGTAGTCTGTCCAGGTTTGAACAGTCAAAAGGTTATCTATCTATTTGTTCCTGCAACCAAAAAAGTGGATTCACCTGCGTTAATAACATTTGATTTGATATTAATAACATATGGGAATGAAAGATTAGAACTTCAGAAATCATTGATCATATGATATGTATGTCTACAGTGCGGTGGAAGATGATTGTTTCCTTCCCACCAAATAAACAGAACCAAACACTAAAATTCTCACTTACAGTCAAAGAATATTAGGTAATTGTTAAATGAGAATCTAAACATACTAAATTTACACACGACACGAGCAACCCTATTTCTTTTTGGTCAAGCATTTTACAAACTATGATTCTTTAATAGTTACAAAAACAATGTATAACCAACCGTGCAGATAAGCATATATCTTATCTGTTGTTACTGTTTTTGAAAAAATTAAAATCCCAACGACGCAAGCCATCCATGACATGGCCAGCCGGATTCTTAACCACGGTTACCGTGGCTTTTGTATTATGTGATACGTCAGTGTCTGATGAACTTTGTACACTAGCAGAACTATCACTACGCGCAGAACAACTTGCATTGCTTGATTCCGTGACGGATGAAGTGTCTGGTGGTGGCGGTGGCGGAGGCTGTGCTGCCCCTGATGAAAGACTTGGCTCAGAGATCAAATTTTGGGAATGGATCACTGAACTAGAATTTGACTCAGCTTTCGACGGTGTGCATTCTTCAGATGCAGTGGGAATGGTTTTAGATTCTGAATCTCTGGCTGTGCTGTGTTTGACAGAAGAGGATTCTGACTCGATGGGTCTAGAATTCTCCGGTAAGGAAGCGTGTGAATTGTCTTTATCCGATGGCCCTACCGAAGCAGTACCAGCATCATTGGTTGGTGGTGGTTTTGTCTCTGGATCTTTCACTTCCATGTCCTTCAGTGACTGGAGCACAGCTTCCATGAACATCTGAAAAGTATGGACAAGTCAAAACGTAAATAAAAAGCCAGGCATTCCTCTTTTGATTTGTCTGTCAAATTCATCACATTAACTCACTCTTTCCTCCTCCTCTGCGCTAGATGGAAAGCCTGCAAGGTCTTCAAGTGGATATTCCACGTACTGATCATCATCCAATGCAGTTGGAACTTGTGGACCGTAGGGATGACCATTGGATAGTTCAAAGCTAATCATTGATGAAGATGATGGGGAAAGATCACCCCATTTCTCCTCCTGATGTGCAGGAATATCATGCAAAATGTGAGACTTAAGTTTATTTCTAGTCACAAACATTTCTCTAATGCATGTGAACAAAGGATAAAAAACAGTAAAGGAGATACCTCATTATCACGATGTTCATCTTTTGGAGAAATATCAGACGGAACCTGAAAATATTCAAAAAGTTACTTCAAAAATCAAAAACTAAATCACGCCATCAAGAATTTTAAACAAAACTTCACAGAGATCAATCCACATATGGACTGGCCAATGGCCATGCAATAGCAGTTTACACTTTACAGGTATAGTACAAAGGAATTTAAGCAAATGACACAAAAACAATATCCTTGACTGTTTTCATTATGCACTTATTGACATTGAGCATTCATCTCATTTTGCTCGGCCAACTTGTTGCATGCTGTACAGACAATAAACTGAGCCAGCTAATACATACAAACCTCCATCCTACTCATTGGTCGTCTTGAACGGACTTGTTTAATAGCATCTATTGTACTGCTCGAGGATGGTTCTGCAACTCACAAGAAGAAACAACTAAGATTTGCACACAAAGATGTTCCCAAGTACAGATCCTCAATCTCATAGAATTACAATACAAAGGAAAAATATGCAGTTGAGACATACCTTTGTTTTTAGATGATGATTCATTGTTGTAGCCTAGTTCATGCACAGATCTCCAAACATCCTGAGCAAAACAGTCAATTTTTCAAAGATTTAAAGATGGAACACTACGATATGATAAGATGGAACCAATGAGATGCATTGCTGATTTTACCTTACCGAAGTAATCATTCACAGGGTCATAGAATGATTCCCCAACCTCATCCTCCGGAGGATGCAAAACATTGTGAAAAAAGATGTTTATGGAATCAAAATAAAACTGAGGACGTGGAGAATTGTGATCACCCTCAAATTTAATAATGTTTTTGTCCCCCTGCAAATCATAAGCAGCCAATTATTAAAGACCCAAATGGCAGGGCACAAAAAACATGCTGCAAGTTAAAACTAAGAGCAACAGGAAACCAAAATTGCATCCAGTCTAAGGCACTTTCAACATCTAGAAGGCATATTTTACAACTCCGGAAACATCAAGCATGCTCTGAAGGCCTATAATATGACAGGAAAACTTGATCTAACCCAACAGTAAGGAAGACGAGGTTTTGTGAAACAGCCTGTAACTAAAAAGGGAGAATTCTTACAGACATACTTACCATGTAAGCCTCAAATATACGATCTGAGTGATGGGGGTGTATGAAATCATCATCAATGGCATGCCCTAGTAGAGCAGGAACAAAACAAGATTTTGCCACCTGCAATGCCATCAGATAATGAATAGATAAGATGGAGGATGTAAAAACTGTATAAAACCAAAAGAAATAGTTTTATTTGTCTTTCTACAAAATTGTTAATAATATATTCATGAATTTGTTAGAAATAGCTTTATGAGTTGCTGAATAAATTATATAATAAACTTGGAGATTTATATGATTGATTGAGTAAATAGTACCTATATCCATTTCCAGCAAAATGAAAGCAAGACCAGTCATATAATTTCAAGTTCAAGCTAATAAAAAAAATGCTTGATCAAAGATGTAACATTTATTTCTAATATAATAATGAAAAAACAATGGGCTAAACCAAAAACCTCATCATTTGTTTTTGTCAAACCAATAGTTATTGCATATGACCAGGCAAGTAATAGTGATTTTCTTTCATTAAAAAACCTTCTAAACAAAAAGAAAAACAACCTTAATGGTATTCAGGTCTGATATGTCAAATTTTGCCTTCTTCTGGATTGCTCTTCGCATGTATTGGATTGCAAACTTCACCTGTAAGAAGAAAAATGGAACAAAATCAACATAGCAGTAATAAATTTTCATTTAACAATAGATAAAACAAATTTCGGACTGGATGGGCAGGGAAATTCGTTGGTATTGACATACCATCTCCCCCAATAAAATATTTTGCCATGACATTAGTTAGCACACATAGACGTTTTCTCATAACCTCATTGTTAAGAGCAATAAAATACTAAATGAGACTGCAGATTCAAAATCTTAGCTTGATTCACCAGGAAAAAAAAAAACATTATACTCACAGTGAACTTTGGCAGACGGACTTTATATGTATCTACAAGTTCCATCATTAAATCAACCAAATCAGAGAATGGACTGTCTAAAACCATCCCTGCAATTGAAGGATCCTCAGCTCCATACATAAGGCTGCAAAAAGTAACATAATTAATGGCACAAAGAAAATTAATATACACTAGCCAAAAAAATAAGTAAATGATAAGATCTCTTCTAAACCTCATTTTAAAGAAAAGCTCAAAGGAAGAAGTAATGATGAAAGCCTACCTAGTTACAGCTCCCATTGAACGGCCCCACAAGCCAATCAAAGAGACATTTCCATCATCACGCAGATAATTGACCACCGCCTTCAGATCATCCTTCTGAGAACAGCCAAGAATGTTAATAAACAAAAATCATTTCACAGTAAAGAATGATAACAAGGCAAGTGGCAGTAACATACTAACAAAAATGCAAACTACCAGCAGAGAATAAACTTAAACATCTCTAGTTCAAATGTGCTAGAAGAAATTTGTGAAAAAAGAAATAAGGACAAGTGTCCTACCTACAAGGTACAGAAATAAAAGTTCTAATTTAACTTGGACTAGTTGATAATATTTTGGATTGAACTTGCAAAAACAAAAATATGCAATTTCTTCCAAGTTATCTCCAGAGATATTTTACTGGTGTCAATTATGTCCAATGTGCACGGAAGATCACACAAAGAAGAAAAAGAATTTTGAACTTGTCACTTAGCCCTCCCATTTCATGCAATTCTCACTCACATTAACTCAGAATAATGACAATATGAAGCAGGAAAAGATTAAAACTCCCGACAAAAGAGTGGATAACTGACCCAGCAACAATACTATGTATTTCAATAATGATGAAGCTAGAATAAAAAGGCTACTGAGCAAGCACTTACTTCATTCCATCCCAGAGTGACATGCTCCCCTCCAGAAAGTCCAGACCCTGAGAAATCCAGAGCAAAAACTGTAATATTTGAAGGAAGTAAAATTATAGCAGCTTCGCTTGCATCAGCCCTGCATCCACTGTCATAAAGATAGCAGTCAGTATGACCATATGCAATTGAAAACTATGCAAAACTGAACCAACACTCACTCCCTAGCCAAGAAGCGCATAGCAGTTGCAGATATTAGATTTTCTGAGTTGAAGGTATCAATTGTTATTCAGAATTAATGTTTAAAGCTTCAGAAGTAAAATGCAGAAAACATGAATAGTTTCAACGGAGCATTCTCTAATGTCAAATTGCACATCCACATCAATTATATATATATATATATATATATATATATGTATATATATATCCCAACAGTCACCTGTTTCCATGGCAATATATTACACATGGCAGAGGCTTTCCTTCAGGACTGATTATAGGCATGTAATGACTGCATTGGAGAACATCACCTCGGCTATTTTTTATCTGCACAATATCAAATATTATATGACAAGCTGACCATGCAGGTTGCCAAATGAAGAAACAGAGTATGGTTTAATTAAAAAATGAATACTTATGATGTTGGAGGAGGAGATAGTGATCCAACGTTCAGAATAAAAAACCCATTAACAATGAACTATAAATTGAGATAAAAACAATCTTTGAATGCATTCTCACATAACCAAAGGTAAAAAACTTTACTACCATTCCTAATTCTACTTCTTAAAGCTTACCTCCACATCCTTCCGTTGATACCATTTCCCTTTCAGCATGAACTCTTGATCCAATAAATCACTTTTGGGGTCATATCCAGCTCTGCACCCAGTAATAGACAAAACCACAATATTAGCACAAAGAAAGAGTGCAGACATGCACATAACTCTTGAGAAGATTTTATTAAACACAATGTCTCCAAGAATAGCCAATATCCTACTCGAACACTGAATCATAAACCCAGTAGAAAAAGTTAAAAAGAAGAGCTATCACGATTAAGGATATGGTTGTTACCCATTATTACAGAAACTAAAGATCTCTTCTTTTAAAACTTAAAAGGGGCCAAGAAATTGAAAACTGGGCAAAAACAATCAATCAAGGACTAAGTTTCAGATGCTTGCTCAGAGGAGGAGGAAGAAATGTTATGCCTGCCTAAGAGTGTCAATATGGGTACCAAGTAAAGTAGGAGTTACATGATTCCAAGAGAGAAGCATAGAGTTTTGAATGACACAGAAGAAAGAATCAATAACATAAGGTAACAGTGTTTTAAGAGACTCTTTCTATTTAAAGGGGAGAAAGAAAATCACGAGACTAAAGAAGTTCCCCAGGGCAGCTTAGGAATAGATCTCAAATTTAAAACCAGCCAAACAGAATACAAAAGACGACTCGGGCAGATTGACAATTAAACTAAAAATTCAATTTCCCGCAGTTGAGTTGGGGCTGCAAAAAATTAAATATCAAAGACTTAAAATTGAATTCCATGCTATTCCAGCGGAACAAAACCATACATAAGCGGATACCCAATCTGGGAAATTTGAAGAATTAAAAGAGAATATTTGGATTCAAAAGGGTGTCTCAAAAGAGGGATGATGAGAGTAAGAGAAAGAGAAAATGATACCTCGGTGGCCGGATGATGAAGTTGACAAGCTGTTCCATGGATTCAAGGGATCAAGATTATGTTTTTCAGCTCTTCAGCAAATATGCCTTCAACACATACCAATAATATATTTGCAAAGGGGAAAGAACAATAAATTGATATTAAAAGAATTATTAAAAAAAAAAGTGGCTTAGAGAAGAGAGAGAAATGGAACAAGGGGGGGTTGATGACGGTTTTTTCAGACAAGAAGTAAAAGAAGAGAAAACACAGAGAGAGGGAGAGAGAGAGAGAGAATGGAGCGAGCGTCTTTTGTTTTTGTGGGTCTATCTGTCTCTGCCTTGTGCTGTGCTGTGCCTTCTTTTCTTGAAAATCTGAAAAGGCAATCTTGCACGTCATTTACAATAATTTTCTCCTTTTCACATTTTTTTTTTCTTTTCAAGTTTACTAACTAAGCAGCCATGGTAAATTAGCAGTAGTACTAATAAAAATGTAATAATAATAATAATAAAGTTATATTTTAAAGCGAGGAATAAAACCAAGTAGCCGATAATGAATCAAGTTTTAGGTGGTTGTTGCCAACGAAGCGGTGACGTCGCTGTGGCTCTTCCAAGTGGATAAAGGGGCGCCGCGGTGGCGCTGTTGACGCCGGAATGGACCGCTCTCCTCTCACACGTCGCCATCTTCACCTCATTTGCATTGCACGTGACCTGACAGTCACCTTTTTTTTTTGGTGGAAACGATACAAGCAAAGTTCAGACAGCACCGTACCTAATGGGCTTTCAAGTCCGGGCCTCAATTCATTCTTCTTTATTCCTTTTTCCTGTGTCCTACAGTCATTCATCAAATTTGTTTCCACAAGTTACATAACTATTCACAATATATACACCAAACACTGAACATGGATACCTTGTAATTGGTTCGAATATAAATAAAACTTCAAAGAGAGTTACCAAACTTAACTTGAAACTAAGAACATGTAGTGTAAAAATCTTTATAATTGATTATGACCTCTCTCATCACTACACTTCATGATGATGTTTCAGTGATACCTACCATTCAAAGATTTTATGTTTTTTTTTGTGATACCCACCACACAAGTTCCACTTGCATTTGCCATTTGGTTGACACCAGCAAGGCCAAATTATAAGTATTAATTAATGATGATAGACTATACTAGTACCAATTAACTGTTTCAGAACACACGTTGCCCTCAGTCAAATCATGGTAATTAATTATGATGTCCAATTTCATTAGCATAATTAATAAATAAATAAAGAAACAATGCAATAATGGGAGGTACCTCAATAATAGCGGGTAGGGCACCAATACCTTGTTGATAAGAGATCGATTTAGCTATAACATATGAATGATATTATTTATTTATTTATTCATTCAAAACTACTCGTGCAAACCTCATTGAAGACATCCTTTATTAATTCTCTTGTAGCAAAGGTTAAAAAGAAAATAAACAATAGATAATAATTGCTATTTATTTTATCCAGGCCGACTAAATATGCTAAAAATTTTGAGTATTAGATGGAGCGAGCAAGAGGAGATGGCATAATGAAAGAAAGCACTATAAGAAACAGGTTTGTCAGTTTGACCAGTAACTGTCATGGGAGCAGCTCCCAGCTTTTTCAGCATAAATGAATTGAAGAGTCTTTCCTTATGTCGGAATGAAATTTTAACCACAGATCAGATAAATTATGAAAATAGATAGGTGGTTTATCTATTATCTATTATAAAGTAGATGTTTTTATTTTGTGCCTTTTTGTTTGATCTAGACTGGAAGTTGCATGATCCCAGAAAAATAAAAAAGCACTTCTCCGATGTTGTAAATAGACAAATTAAGGTCCTTTTACATATTATATGCTGCTAATTTAATTATTTTGCTGATAGGGATATTATTATGAAAGTAAAATATATGAAGAAATTCCTTTCCCCTTGAAGAGGCAAACCAGAAAATGATCAAAGAATATGTAGAAGCCATTTCTTTGTATTCAAGAAAGTGCTTTTTAATGGTGACAGCAAAGAAGAACCATACCACTGGACTACCTTCTCAATAATATAATAAATAGGGAGAATAAGTGTTGGCTTCTTCTACTATGTATGTATGTATGAATATGTATATATGTCCACCTCGCTCCCAAACTGTGAGAAGAACAAAAACAGAGCAATAATAAGTACATTTGGTTGAATTAAGGGCCATGGCTTCTGGGGGACCTAAATCAGTAGCCTTCATCCTCTTGGCACTCAATCTTGTGTTGTACTTCATTGTGCTTGTGATTGCTTCATGGGCAGTGAATCATGGGATTCAAAGAGCACGCGAGACAGGTAATTTCAATTAATTAATTATGATGAGTTTCTACTCTAATCACGTAGTAACATTCAAACCAGTCACAGTTGAGACTACTAATTGAATTGAATTTGCAGCATCTGTTTTGTCAACTCCGGCTCGGTTGTTTCCAATATACTTCCCAATGGGAAACATGGCAACTGGTTTCTTCATAATATTCGCTCTAATCGCTGGTGTTGTGGGCTGCACCACCTCACTCACTGGATTGCACAACATTTTCCAGTGGAATCCTCCTAACTTATATGCAGCAGCCATCTCTTCATTCACAACTTGCGCACTCACTCTACTAGCCATGGGGTAATAATGCAAATCATTAACCCTTATCTATCTCTTTCTCCCATTAATTATATGTTTGCTTTCACTTTTGTAATCTATTAATTATTCATTTGTTCTATCCAATTTCTAATACAATCCATTTGATTGTGTTGAACTAAAGCTAGCTGTATATATGGTGCTAATGCTACTTCTTTTTTCCTGCAGATTTGCATGCAAGGAGATTGATCTTGGCTGGACAGACTCAAACCTGGTAAGTTTCTGCTACAATTTCCAATATATATATATATATATAGGAAACAAATAATGACCAACATGTTTAATTGAATGACTAATTAATCTGCTGTTAGTTGCTTAAACAAAAGGAAAGAAATGTTGTGTTACAATTTACAAGTTCATTTTTCTTATACTCCATATTCACTATTTTCTTTTTCTTTTGTCCCTTTTTTAATTTGACAGAGAACCTTAGAAACGATCACCATAATAGTAAGCGCAACCCAACTATTATGCACGGGTGTTATCCATGTTGGGGTTTCAGAGGTTATTTCACATGGTGAATACTGATGGTTCCCAGAGAGAATGATTTTTAAATTGAATATGTACACATTTCAGTTTCAGCTGGTGTCTTGTATGTTAATATTTGCTCATTCAGTCATTTGTAGTGAAAAATAAAAAAGCTTTCTCATTAAAAAGGGGCATTCCGAGAATCGAACTCGGGACCTCTCGCACCCAAAGCGAGAATCATACCACTAGACCAAATGCCCAGTTGGTGACTTGGTGGTGTTCATAATTTGATTCCCTTAATTCTGATTCAACTTTCATAAACATGTCTATCTCTCTATAATATAAAAAGGACATTAGTTTGACTGCGGAGTAAATGGGATCTTTACAAAAAAAGAAAAACCTTGTTTGAGCAAGTGATGAGTATATTCCAAATATCTTCAATACTTACAGTAACATTTGATGATTACTATAGTACAATTGTTTGTCTTGAATACAGATATGTTTTGGTGTATGCTTTTTCCACCCATTTAAATTACATAAACCTTATTATATCATAAACAAAGAGATAATAAAGGATGACAATTTTACAGGATTCTTCATTATCCAAATTGAACAATGTACTGAGATTAATTAGACATTTAGTAATAGTTGTATGCTTCTGTAAATTACAATTACTTAGATGGTTAAGGTAACCATGTAGGAAACATTGTCTTCAAAATCACCTCATTAGGACAGACAAAATAATAAACAACTATTAAACACTTTGTGCTACCAATCCTCAATAGTGGAAAGTTATATATTCCTTCATCGAGATGTTGATAGATTCAATATCATGTCACAATGTCCCTACTGGGCCTAGGCCTACTCACACATACTACCTTTTTCCATATAGAAATGCACCAAAATTTTTGGTCTAGCATGCTAGGTTCAGCTATTCTGCATTTCTAATGCACTAATTGGGAAAGTGATAACTTATCAAGTTAACATAAATGAATTAAGACCCTCAATTCGACAAGGAGCAAAGATTGATATATGGATTTCAAAGCATGTTGGTGCAGACAGAACTGCATTAACCTTGCATCTGGTACATGTTTATGATTGCCACAAATTGAAATTTGAATTTTTATTTGGATTTATTTATGTTCATATCATGCTAGCAAAGCAACAACATAAGGATGAGGGCTTAAAAAGTCAAGATCCCAGTACACGAGTGGAAGCAAACAAAACAAAACAAAGTGGAAGAATATACAGAGTAGTAGCATCACGATGAATTGAGATCAAGATTCTAAAGTGAATCTACATATACTACTAATTCTCACCAGCATATATGTCATAAAATCTACTCTGAATTCTGGAATTATTCTTGTGCGTTATATATGTTAGCATCATTCTTCATCCTGTGCTTGCTCATTGACATCAGGGAGGGAAAAGAGAGACTCTTCATACATAGCTATCCTCAGGTCGACATAAACTAGGTCATTGCCTTCATCATGTGCAAATGAGCGATGCTCTAGCAGTTCTCCATTGGCAGTGCATTTCAGCAATGTCGCATTTCCATCAACTCCAAAGATATCACCAGACTTGGTGGAGCACATTGGCATGAAGAGTTGGTTAGGAATGTCTTCCCAAGGCAAAACAATGGACTTGCTCCAAGAAGACTGCACTCCGTATTCTTTCATCACCCATATTTCAGTTGCATCCGTGCTTAGTGCCCATAGACTCAATGATCCTCCATAAACCCACAAATCCAAAGGGAAACCGAAGTTCACTACAAGATCCTCCGGCATAAGAATATCAGAAAAACTCCTTTGCACGAAATCGAAAGCAAAAATAACACGCATAGACATATCATTACGATAAACCAACCAATGAACAGCCCCATTCAAGAGTGACCCGACTCTGCCTCCAAAGAAATTGTTCATATAAGGCAATTGGGCATCCTCAATTGTGTTCCAAGAATTAGCCCTCACAGAAAAATACTCGAATTGAATTTCGTATTCAGCTGCCTTGTCATCTTTGCAAGATGATAGCACCACCAAATAGTCATCGGTTGATGGGTCGTACCCAAATCCATAGAGAGATGGGGAAAGATTATAAAGAGTGGAGGCAATAGGTGCCGGAGGTATTTCTCTGTGGTCACTGGTCGATGGGTTCCACAGGTAGAATTTTGAAGAGTCTCCCCACCAGTCGCAGAATAGAAGAAACCCTCTGCAGGAACCTATCATTTGAACATGATGAAAGGGTGCGGTAATCGAAAAACTAAGATTTATGTCCATAGAGGAAGAATCGTCATGAAGCGGTGCATCTAAGAGCAAAGATCGGCTTAGAGGGTAGGTAGATCTTAGGAGCATAATTCGTCTTCTAGCTTGCTCATAATGTGATTTGACAAAGTGAGGATCGGAGATGAGCGAGAGACATGACTTGGACACACTCTTGAAGCGTAGCAGAGACTTCAACGGCAAGTTCAACAAGATTTTAAGTAACAAGTCGCGGGGAAGAGACAGCAAGTTCTCCATCATTAATTACGCTACTTTCAATCAACAAGAGCAGATCAGATCAGAACGGAAAAAGAGCGAGGAAGATCTTGATTCTTGTGAAATGGGTGATTGAAAGTGGTGTGCTAGTGCTTCAGAGATAACTGACGCATGCAATTAATTATATGTGTGTTTAGTTAATTAGTTGTGTTAGTTAGCCGTTAAGTAGCTGAGTCAACATGGATAGGATATATAACTGACTTTCCCTCCATATTCTTCATATATAGCTTTTCAGAGAAGCCATCTATTCAAAATCAATTTATCTATGTATCGTGAATGATTATATCCAGAGCCGTGGAGAAGACACTTTGACCGATTAATTTGGACCAAAAAGTAAATATGATAATTTTAATTTTGTTTTTATTATTAAGTTTTAAATTAATGATATGATCATGATTGATGTTCAGCAACTTACACTATAACCATGATTGTGTGGTTGCATGTATGCTGTGGGTATCCATCACATTGCAGCCCAGGAAGGAAAACAGAGTACCCAATAATGATGCTATTAATTATTGTTGAGCACTGAATTTGAGCTGATGAGACTCACCATCTTCAATTCTTCGAGATGAATCCAGTCCTTAAAATTAATAAGCTAAGCTTCTTATCGAATGGATATATGTTGTATGGCCAACCTCGTTGCCACCCAAATAAATCTAGCTAGCTAATTAATGCCTTTAATTTGATTTGCATAAGCTAAGGATAAGTGCGTACATTATTGTTATTGCATAAAAGGGTAAGAATGTGTGTTATACATATAACACATATTCCATGTCATGTATAGCACACGTTGAATACTCGTTTGACGTATTTCTATTGTACGACTAGCATTATTGAATAAATAATGTGCTGATGCTCGTAACCATATATTTTATCTGAATGAAATTAAATGAAAAGTTTACTTAGGAGTTAATTACTGCTATTGCTTAACCTCATCTGGTCAAACTATGTACTTCTTCTCATTCCATAAGTAGCTACAAGATTATATATGCAGACTCATTTTTTAGAAAAAAAAAAAAAAAAAGGTTTGGTTCCTAAGGTAATTTCTTTTGGTAGTGGAGAATTCCTAAAAGCTCAAAGTTGTAAAGAAATTAATGAAGTGAATAATGGTAAGCTCAAAATAGTTTTATTGATATGAAAATTCATGTTGCTCAGCAAATATGAAAAACCGTGTTGCTCACATACATTTATTATTCTTCTACGTGATGTTCAGATAGACAAATGGTGAAGAGAGTGGACAACATTCAATAATTAGGGGAAAGCAGTTTATGTTTGACTGATGGATTAATTACTTCTTCACCGGAATCTCTCAAGCGTTTGAGATGGTCGATCAGGGCCGTCAAATTCTCATAGGATGACCCACCTTCTTGAACAGCCCCTTTAGCCTTGTTCCCCAAGTCTTGAGCGCGCCGTCTGATCTCGCCAGCTTCATCACCGCCGTCCATCAAGGTCCTCACGGCCTTCTCGATGCTCTCTCTCCCCACCAGCTTCTCCCTCACGCCGAGCCCATTATTGGTCCACTCCTCAGCGCCCACCTCCACGCCAATCCCACGCACCTCGCTTATCAGCTTCTCATTGTAGAACTGTTCTCCGTGCACCGGCCACGTGATCACCGGCACCCCAGCGCTAACGGCCTCAACGGTGGAGTTCCACCCGCAGTGCGTGAGAAACGCTCCCACAGCAGGGTGGCCCAGTACCAGGACCTGCGGGGCCCACCCTCTTACGATCATCCCCTTATTTTCCATCCTCTCCTCAAATCCCTTGGGGAGCCACTTGTCTTTCTCCTCCTCGCTCTCGTCCTCCTTCCCCTTCTTCTCCGGAACCACCCATATGAACCCACACCCCGATGCTTCCACCGCACAGGCTATCTCGTAAAGTTGCTTGTCCGGGAGCTGACACAGGCTCCCAAAGCATATGTACAGCACCGAGTTCTCAGGCTTTGAGTCGAGCCAGGTCATGCACTCGTGCACGCTCACCGCGCTCCTCTGCCCCCTCTCTGCTTTCTCTGCCTCTGTTCTCACGTGAAGAAGAGGTGCAGGGCCAAGATGCCAAACCTTGTGCCCCGTGGTTTGCTCGTAGTGTTGGATGTACTCTTCTCCGTCCAGCTCCGCGAAGTTGTTGATTATAAGGCCATGGCTTCTGGCCTGCACATCCAGTTTGGACTCTATCAATCCCTTCCAGAACGATGGGGGCTGTGCTCTCAGGGTGAGCCGGTGAGGAAGACCCTCGAGGACAAAGCAGGAGCAGGAGGAGGAAGCCTCTGCTTCTTGGGGGTGTAGAGGCTCCCTGATGGCGCAGATGGCGAAGAGGCAGAAGCCGTTGAAGGCCAGCCTTGGGATGCGAAGCCTGGTGGCCAAGTCTTCCACCCAGTCGAAGATGAAGTCAGCGATGATGCAATCGGGTGGGTGCTGCTCCACGAAGCGCTCCATGGGTTCGCGAAGCAGCACGATGCCCTTACTCACCTTGCCCATGTTGGCCACGTCGGAGATGGCGGAGAGGCTCTCCACGCCGTCGGGGAGGCCAACTTCCTGCGAAGGAAAGGGGATGGTGTGGACGTGGAAGTTTGGGTGTTGGGGGATGGAGTTGCGGATCATATTTGCGTTGCTTGGGGTCGTGATGATGGTCACGTGGTGGCCACGTGAGGCAAAGAGTCTGGCTATTTCGCAGTGGGGATTCATGTGGCCAGATGCGAGGTATGGGATGGAGTAGATTTTGAGTGGCTCCTCTTCATACGAGGAACCATCATCATGATCATGAGAAAGAGGGGCTTCCATTTTGGTGGTGGCTGGAGCTCGCACTAAGAGAGAAGAGAGAAGACTTGTGCCCCAATTTGGTGCTCTATGTGCTTAGCTTGATCCCTTCCTCTGTGTGCCACGCATTTCTTTATTTATTTATTTATAACAGTAAAAGAAATACTACTAAAACAAAGGGTTTTTTCACCCATAAAAAATAAAAAAATTCAATATCATCACATATATACATCTAGTATCAATATCTACACAGATATCCTGTTTTTGGTGTTTCTCTCTTATTTTCGTCCAGGGTGGGCGAAAATCACTTTATTTTCGCCCAGGGGCAAAAATAAAATGGGCGAAATGACTATTTTCACCCCCGGTGTATATAAAATAAACATCCGAGCATTTCAGAACTCATACACACACTCTTACACAATCCTACATCACATTATGGCAGAAAATAATTACTATCATTATTGAAAATTAATAATTTAAAAAATCTAATTTCAATAAAACTAATATTCTATTAAAAACTAAATTCTAATTACCAAAATTAAATTCAATAAATATTCTATTGAAAAAAAGTAATTACCTACAACAATAAAATCTAATTACATTACAACTTCGTTTTTGTAATTAGATTTTACCAAGGTTCTGAAAACCGGACCGAACATTAAGCCGGACGAGGGAGTGGTTCAGAGGTTTAGAGGTTTAACCGATTCGACCGAAGGTTCAACCAGATATAATAAAATACGTATAAAATATATATTTATCTATAAATATATACATATATAATGAATTATATGCTATAGAAAAATTAAAGTGCATGAAAAATATCAATAAAAATGGAAATTTATAGCATTTGATAAATTTAGAGGTTTAATAGTCCTTAATTTTAATAATTAAAGTGTATTATATATTAAATTTTATTATAAAATAGTTATTAAATTTTAAAAAATTAAAATCTTTATTTTTATATAAGTTGTAGGTAATTATTTTATTTTTAGATTTTACAGTTGTAGGTAATTTTTTTTTTCAATAGAATATTTATTGAATTTAGTTTTGGTAATTAGAATTTAGTTTTTAATAGAATATTAGTTTTATTGAAATTAGATTTGTTAAATTATTAATTTTCAATAATGATAGTAATTATTTTCTGCCATAATGTGATGTAGGATTGTGTAAGAGTGTGTGTATGAGTTCTGAAATGCTCGGATGTGTATTTTATAGACACCGGGGGGCGAAAATAGTCATTTCGCCCATTTTAACTCATTTTCGCCCACCCTGGGCGAAAATAAGAGAGAAACAAGGACATCTGTGTAGATATTGATACTAAATGTATATATGTGATGATATTGAATTTTTTTGTTTTTTATGGGTAAAAAAACCAAAACAAAGAGTCACGCCGTAGGTATATTTGACGGGAAATGATGGTTGTATAAAAGTAATATATATTATTACAATAATGTTAAATGGATAATGAAAAACCAGCCTATACAGGCCTATTTTAACTTTGATTTTGGTCCAAATAATTATTGAAATTGTAATGGGCTGAGTAATTATGGCCCAAAATCTCATTCATTGACTGGTTGGGCTGGTTTGTATTATTCATTTAGCATCACCCATATTATTAATAACACATATTACATATTTTAGTAATAATAAACATGTATGATGTATTTTTTATGTATTATTTCTTATTTTTCTCAATTAATTATATATATATATATATATACATATTTATAACACACGTGGTATAATTCTCAGATAATATTAATATTACGGATAATCCATCATGTTTATTGGACTTTTAACATGTGCATACACGTCCATTTAAATGCTTTGCTTGTATCTGTACGTGCACTGCTGCTCAATGATGAAAATTAATGTGTATACACATCTTTTAGCAGAGAGTTGGTCAATGTTTTTAATGACCTATTTAAGATTGCAGCTTCGGCAACTTGGCTGATGCACACAATCTGGTTATTAGGAGACGAAGAGAAATTAATTCGAATTCAACTTTCTTTTATTAAGATGCCACTTAATTCATTTGAATGAACTTTGCATTTCATTTAAGAATAAAGCATTTATCAACACCCAAAAACTGAAGTTCATGATTGAATTTTGCTCACTCAAAACGGTTGTCCGTCCGTTAATTTTTGCTCATAGAACTTTGGAGGGAGAGGCTCAACGAAGGAACCTAACTTCCTTTATTTGTTGTGGAAATAGCGGCACATGTGTGTGGATGGATTCATAATTCTCATACGAACAACATTGATACATATATAATAAAAAATTAGTCAAAATAATTAATAAATTATGAATAACATATATAATATAAAATATACAATAATGCTACGTGAACAACAAAAAATCAGTCAATATAAACAATAGACTCATTTTGGCTTTCGTTTGCGTCCAAATAATCATTAAAATTGTAATTAGTTGAGTAGTTGTGGCTCAAAATCTCATTTATTGACTGATTTTTTATTGTGCATTTAGCATCAATCGAATAAATATTATATGTTGTATATATTATATATCACATAATGTGTACAATATATATCAGATGTTGTAAAAAAAATACAATAATACTAAGTGAACAATGAAAAACCAGGCCATACAGCCAATGAGCTTATTTTGGCTTTAGTTTTGACCCAAATAATCATTGAGATTGTAATGGGTTGAGTAATTATGGCCCAAAATCTCATTTATTGGCTGGTTGCTGTTTTGTATTGTTTATTTAGCATCATCAAAAAAAAAAAATATCATACACATGTAATATACATTTCATAAATGTGCACCAATTATTTTACCTTCTACTACCGAAGCAATAGCCATACCTTCGTCGTCTAGTGCATGATAAATCTTTAAGATGTGAGAGTGACGAGTGAGTGCGTGGTAGGTGTGTAGAACAAATGGCAAACAAAACAAGGCCACACATATGCCGTCTTCACGCATTTTTGGACATGCACATCTAAATTCTGAGAAATGTTCAATGTGGAGATTATAAATTGAACCAAAATATAAATAATAAAAGTGATAAGAACTTATTTTGTGATTATGGTTTTTTTTTTTTTTGTAATCTTTTGTGATTATGGTTGGATATTGTAGTGGACTAGTATTATGAACTCGGTCAATAGTTCTGGAAGGTCGGTCATACAGAAACACACTTGACTGGAGAACTCGGCTAGTCGGCTTTGACTAGAACTCGGTGCGGCCTTAAAGGGGTCCTACTTCCGGATTCTCTGCCAACGTTACTATCTCCCAATTATGAATAGTAATGAGTAACGGTAACTCTTTATGACATTTATAAGACTTGATGTATAGGGAATCTACAGTTACAAGTAACACCTCTCTCTTATTAAGAGAGACCTATATAAAGGGGCTCCAGGCCCCCAGGTAGAAAAAAACTTATATTCTTGTCTCCATACTCATATTTTGCCTAGTACTAACTTGGGCGTCGGAGTCCCTTTTCAGGTACCACCCTAACCTGTGTCTGTGGAGCTCGGCGCTTGGAGGAGTAACTCGGTTCAGTCAACTCGGCGAAGTCGGAACCAACAACTCGGCGAGTCGGCCAATCAGTTAGCGAGGCAAGGACATTGGCGCCCACCGTGGGGCTCGGAGTAAAATCATTACCCCACCCCGCTTTTTTATCTCAAACAACCAAACCGAAGACATAGCTGGAGAAAATCCTACTTTGGCTGATCTGTTGTTAGCCGTACAAAAAATAGCTGAACAATCCACTCAAGTAATGGAAGATAATCAAAGACTAGCTGAGGAAATCAGATTGCTTCGTGAAGAGAGAGCTCACAAGGATCAAGATCATCATGAAGAACCTCATGAGAGAAGGCGTGAAGGGGTCTCAAAAGTTCAAACTGGCCCTTTCTCAACGGAACTAATGGAGGAGCCCTTGCCGCTTCACCTCAACCTTCCACCAACTCTGAAGCCATATGACGGAACTGGAGACCCTCATCGATTCATATCTAAGTACAAACATGCAATGTTTACTAACCATGCTTCTGATCGCATTTTATGCAGGGTTTTTCCCACATTCTTGGATGGAGTAGCCGAGGTGTGGTTCGCGTCGTTACCCCCGAAATTAATATACAATTTCGAGGAATTAACAACCGCTTTCACAACTCAATTTTCATCCTCTAAGATTTACACAAAGAATGATGAAGCTTTGGCAAAATTTCACCAAGGTGCGAATGAATCATTAAGAGAATATTTAACTCATTTTAGTGCTGAAGTTATGCAGATACCAGATCTGGATCCGGCCGTTGAGTTGTTCACTACAAAGGTCGGATTGAGACCTGGACCTTTCGCAAAAAGTATAGTAATCCAACGACCCAAAACTATGGCCGAATTTCGAGAACGTGCAGTCGGATACATCAATGCAGAAGAACTCGACAATAAGAGATACCACTCTCATCTCCTTGACGAGTAAAAGGTAGAAGATCAGGTTGACTAAGAAGGACTCTACTAAGTTCAATTCCAAAGAACGTAAAATGTGATATCACCCAAGCAAGACCTCAACATTGGTGAATTGATGCAAAATAATCTACTATGTTATAAATTTATAATAAGATCTATTGTTTTTCTTCTATAACACATTTCTCCTTCAACTATATCAATAATACATTATCAAGTGTTTATGTTAAGCAATCAGGTGTACAAATCGGCCATCAATGAACTCTAACCTCGGCATTTAGTTGACATGCAGGGGGCTTGTAAAAAATATTGAGCTCGGCCCAAGTCCTACTCGGCTCGGCATAAACTCGACCGACAAGTCGGTAATCAATAAACTTTAACCTCGACATTAAGCTGACATGCAGGGGGCTTGTAAAAAAATATTGAGCTCGGCCCAAGTCCTACTCGGCTCGGCATAAACTCGACGGACAAGTCGGTAATCAATAAACTTTAACCTCGACATTAAGCTGACATGCAGGGGGCTTGTAAAAAAATATTTAGCTCGGCCCAAGTCCTACTCGGCTAGGCATAAACTCGACCTCATGCTCGGTCGGATGAAAAGTAAAACGCTATGCCTACACTCGGCTAGCTTAAAAATAAACTCCGCTCTCACACTCGGTCGGATGAAAAGTAAAACGCTATGCCTACACTCGGCTAGCATAAAAATAAACTTCGCTCCCACACTCGGTCGGATGAAAAGAAAAACGTTATGCCTACACTCGGCTAGCATAAAAATAAACTTCGCTCCCACACTCGGTCGGATGAAAAGAAAAACGCTATGCCTACATTCGGCTAGCATAAAAATAAACTCTGCTCCCACACTCGGTCGGATGAAAAGAAAAACGCTATGCCTACACTCGGCTAACATAAAAATAAACTCCGCTCCCACACTCGGTCGGATGGAAAGAAAAACGTTATGCCTACACTCGGCTAGCTTAAAAATAAATAAACTCGGCTCCCCCAGTCGGCTGGATGAAAAACACTATGCCTACACTCGGCTAGCTTAAAAATAAACTCTGCACACATACTCGGTCGAGTGACAATCTTAAACGATACAACATAGTGCAAATAGCGGAGTACTCATCGTACCGTAACACGGACGAATAAAATTTAAATATTACGCATTACACAATCGACCTATTACACTTTGTACCATAAATCGGTCAGACACGCTCATGTAGAGCTTAGCTACATACCTCGCTATGCTCAGTCTGCAACTAAGCTCGGGGGCTGTGTAGTGGACTAGTATTATGAACTCGGCCAATAGTTCTGGAAGGTCGGTCATACAGAAACACACTTGACTGGAGAACTCGGCTAGTCGGCTTTGACTAGAACTCGGCGCGGCCTTAAAGGGGCCCTACTTCCGGATTCTCTGCCAACGTTACTATCTCTCAATTATGAATAGTAATGAGTAACGGTAACTCTTTATGACATTTATAAGACTTGATGTATAGGGAATCTACAGTTACAAGTAACACCTCTCTCTTATTAAGAGAGACCTATATAAAGGGGCTCCAGGCCCCTAGGTAGAAAAAAACTTATATTCTTGTCTCCATACTCATATTTTGCCTAGTACTAACTTGGGTATCAGAGTCTCTTTTCAGGTACCACCCCAACCTGTGTCTGTGGAGCTCGGCGCTTGGAGGAGTAACTCGGCTCAGTCAACTCGGCGAAGTCGGAACCAACAACTCGGCGAGTCGGCCAATCAGTTAGCGAGGCAAGAACAGATATCATGTTGATCCTCTAAGGAGTTAAGATTGGGCCGAGTTGAGATGTAAGCCGGTCTCTAAGCAATTATGAGGTCACTTAAAACAAGATTCAAGAGGTAACTACTGATCCAATCTAACTAGTATGAAACCAACTTAATAGTCCAAGAGTTACTTCTACTAAAATGAGAGTTAGGGTATTAATAAGATATTGGATTGCTATGAGCTAGGCCAACTTAGGTGTTGTTTGGTTTCCATTTTTATTTTCTGTTTTCTCTGGTTTCAAAATTTTGTGAAGGAAATACTGAAAACAGAGGAAACGTAATTTTAGGGTGTGATTGGTTTATTTTCTGTTTTCATTTTCTATTTTCATTTTTCAATGAAATAAAATCAAACATTTTCACTTATATTTTCTAATTACAATGAAAATGAAATTGAAAATAAGAAAATGTCAAATTCTTGTTTTCTATGTTTTCAGTCAAAAATGTGAAAATAGAAAATGAGTTGAATGAAAATATCATGACTATTACCCACTAGAACAAGTAAACAACCTCTATACCTATATAAAAATAGAAAATGAAAACAGAAAATGAAAATGGAAACCAATCAACACCTTATCTTCGCACCTAGGCATATAGAGATGAGAAAATAGAAAGAGTGAAGTCAAAAGGGTGGAATTAAGGCCACTTTTCTACACACAAAAATGGTATTTGGTTACTATTTTTGTCACTAGTTTAATTTCTTCTGAATGTGGTTCAAGTTTAAAAATCAAAGCATCTAGTATGTGTACATAGAGATAGAATTTTTCACTTACAGCAAACTTCACTTCACTGTTAGCTACGTTTTTAAAGTCAATATATTTAATGAAATAAATTCATGAATTATTAAATGTTACTAAATCATTATAGCCATTTTTTTTTTGGTTGATAAATGGGCAAATCATTATAGCTATAAACCTGAACTATGCACCCTTATTAATATTTTTTGGTCTGATCTAAATTATAATAAGATTGGGTGGCTCTGTTATTGAGCTTTGTTTTGTATCTTTGATTTTATGTTGTTGAATACCTGTATTCTCTTTACTTGTCTTAGTTAAACATTATATATTCCAAATTAAATGAATACGGTATGCATGTGTTTAATTTAATGACTCCGATATTACAACAATGTTTCCTTGTGATTAAATATTGGAGTAGTCTATTGTGGAAAGAATAGATACCCTAGTTAGCTAGCCTTTACGCTTGGATGCATGCATGTGTTGCTCAAATGTATATAAATTGAGAATTTGAGATGTTTGTTCATGTCTGCTATCTGAAGTTTGAAGGAAAATGTATTAGAATTTGTATGTATGTGTATGAATTGTGATGTGGCTACGTACAAACTCTTAAACATTAAAAATTGATATGGGTGGTGGAGTGAATGGTCTGCTACTAGTTATGTATGTGGATATGTGACAATTGAGGGAACCAATATAGTTGTAATGATGACCTAATTATGTTTAAGGGATTTATTCTCCCTTTTATAATTATTCTAACTCATCATCTATTATCGATTTGGTCCTCTTTTATATAATCAATGTAGGAGAAATTGAGATGGTACAATTACAAATGCAATAACAATAAGTATTTTATTACATTGTTTATTAAAAGTAATAAAATGCTATTTATACATCTAAAATTAAGCATCATACTTCAACATTCATTTTTCTATCAGTAATAATAAAACATATTTATTCGCTACATTACATACATACATACAATAGTTCAAAACACAATTAACTGTATCCATCCATTCACATCACAATATAATCATAAACATACATTTTTTTCACTTACCCAAAAAAAATATAATAATAAAACACAGTAAATTGAAAGGGTGAGACGATAAATGAGAGCATAAATTAGGAGTGAGAGTAAAAATATGGCAAACATGTAAGTAGGTGGGACATCTCCTCCAATATGTATAAGGTAAGTTACCCTCAGATTTGCATAGGACAAGACACCATAACAATCACATTACATGTGTTAAGATATCGTGGCAGTGGTGGAGAGGAATGTAGGAACAAGTGTATTAGTGGAGTGGTAGAACAACAAAAGTACGTATGGTGTAATTGACAAGTGAGTAAGTCTACACCTTGGATCAGGATAAACATAAAACTAAACACACAACACAACACAACACGTTGAAATCCCATAACTATGCATATTCAAGTAATTTCCTTGTCTCAATTGGAAGTACAAATTTAATTTAGACGTAAGAAGGTAAGCGTAGCTTTCTCGTTGCCTATACTACTCCATCCATAAGCTTGGAATCCCTCAACCGTTTAAGCTGATCAATCAGAGTCGTCAAATTCTGATAGGATGACCCACCTTCTTGAACAGCAGCTTTAGCCTTTATCCCAAACTCTTGAGCACGGCGTCTGATTTCTTGAGCTTCATCACCACCGTCCATCAACCTCCTCACGGCCCTCCCAATGCTCTCTCTCCCCACCAGCTTCTGCCTCTCCCCGAAGCCAATATTGGTCCACTCCTCAGCGCCCACCTCGACGCCAATCCCACGCACCTCACTTATGAGCTTCTCGTTGTAGAACTGCTCTCCGTGCACCGGCCACGTGATCATCGGGACCCCAGCACTCACGGCCTCCACCGTGGAGTTCCACCCGCAATGCGTCAGAAACGCACCCACCGCAGGGTGGCCCAGTATAAGAACCTGCGGGGCCCACCCTCTTATTATCATCCCCTTGTTATTCTCATCAAATCCCTTGGGCAGCCACTTCTCCCTCTCTTCCTCATCCTCACACTCCTTCCCCTTCTTCTCAGGAACCACCCACACGAACTCACATCCCGATTCTTCCAAGGCGCACGCTATCTCGTAAAGCTGATTGTCCGGGAACTGACACAGGCTCCCAAAGCATATGTACAGCACCGAGTTCTCAGGCTTTGAGTCGAGCCAGGTCATGCACTCGTGCACGCTCACCGCGCTCCTCTGCCCCCTCTCTGCTTTCTCTGCCTCTGTTCTCACGTGAAGAAGAGGTGCAGGGCCAAGATGCCAAGCCTTGTGGCCGCCTGTGGTTCTCTCGTAGTGTTGGATGTACTCTTCTCCGTCCAGCTCCGCAAAGCTGTTGACTATAAGCCCATGGCTTCTGGCCTCTACCTCCAGCATGGATTCAAGGAACCCCTTCATGTGAGCTGGTGGTGCTGCTTTCATGGTGAAACGGTGAGGAAGACCCTCGATGGCAAAGGGAGCGGCGGAAGCGTCATCGAGAGGGACAGGGTCTTGGGCCTTGAGGGAGTCGATGGCGCATATAGCGAAGAGGCAGAAGCCGTTGAAGGCTAGCCTTGGGATGCAGAGCTTGTTGGCCAAGTCTTCCACCCACGGGTAGAGGAAGTCGGCGACGATGCAATCGGGTGGGTGCTGCTCCACGAAGTGCTCGATGGGTTCGCGGAGGAGAGTGGTGGCGTGGTACACCTTGCCGAGGTTGTCCATGTCGGAGACGGCGGAGAGGCTCTCGACGCCGTCGGGGAGGCCTACTTCCTGAGAAGGGAAGTGGACGGTGTGGACGAGGAAGCTTGGGTGGTGGGGGATGGAATTGCGGATGATGTGGGCGTTGGAGGGGGTGGTGATGATGGTCACGTGGTGGCCACGTGATGAGAAGATTCTTGCTATATCACTGTGAGGGATCATGTGGCCGGCTGCTAGGTACGGGATAAAGTATATCTTGAGTGGCTCATCATCATGAGGGCCAGTAGCTGGAACAGCAGCCATTTCCGTGGGCGGGGCAAAACAAGATGCTTTTATTGCTTTCCCTTTTAACTCTCATACAAGGTCTATTTATAGCCAGTGGTCAAGCAAAATTATTAGGTAAATTAACATTTTTATTGCAATTTGCAACTGGAAAGTCATTTATAATCTCTTCGACAATAAATTTGTAATTTAGTTATCGTTTATTTGATTCCATGATGAGTTGTTACTACGTATATATGTGCGCAGAAGAGGGAAGAGGAAGCCTAAAAGGAGTAGTGTGGAGATATTACTAATTTTTGCAATAATTTCTCCCTATAAATTAGTATTATTGTTAAAATGATTTTTTTTTCTTATGAAAAATGTGTAGGTGGTATTCTAATGAAACAAGACCTACCGACAGACACGGTAAAGCCAGCAAAGTCAGAACAAAACAAAGACAACAGCATAAGTTTGAAGTGTTGTGTTAAACGCCCCAAATAAAGACAAATTTGAATAAGTGGAAAAAAAATAAAGAGCACCTAGTTTTTACAGTGCCGTGTGCTACGAAGCTAGAGTTCTGTTGATATATATAGAACTGTTACTGACCTAGTAGTTATAAAATAAGACCGCTATTATCAAGGCCCTATTGTTAAGAATAATGTCTTAATTAGTTAAAATTTTATAATGAGAAATAATGATGAGGATCATAGTCCCAGAAAAAAAACAAAGAAAGGATGCAGGTTCGCCAATTGGCGTTCAATAGTCACGTACGCGGTTTGGTTAAGCATATCCATCTTCCCTCCTCTCCTCTCCTCCACACACAATGTATGGTGCAATATATGAGCTTGGGCCCCTAGACTACTCATTCCATTAAGTAATGATTATGTTTAAAGAATTTGTGTTAATTCAATACATAGTATGTATGTAATGATGATTGACGAATTTGTGCAAGGGAGTAATCATGATGGTTGGTTAAAGAAGACGAATACTACCTCTGCTCATCTTATAATTACCCCCTTCCTTTCTATATTATTACAAATATGTCATGTATCAGTCATAATATATCATAATAATTAATAGTTTGTAAAGTAAGAAGGGATCGATATAATTTTTATAAGTTATAGGGGTTTGTGTGTAAGATTTTAAAAATAGAGGAAAGTTAGGTGTAGTTCATCAAACTTCAAGGAAAATAAGTGTAATTTATCCTATATTTTAATTAATCAATAATATTGGTCGTACAATATAAATACGTTCAGTTTGTATCTAATGTGTGCTATTCATATTACAGGATGTGTGTTATACATATATCACATATACGTATAATACACATCCTCTAACATGAATAGAACACGTTTGATACAAGTTGAATGAATTTTTATTGTACCGTCAGTATTTTAATTACTCTTAGTTCATTTTCATTCTCGTTTTGGTAAGCCAGTCATTTATTTATATTATTAACTACAACCACGTCTACACTTTGCAATCATGAAGCGAAGGATATCCGAAAATGCACTTATTATGCACATGCATCGTGCTGCTGTTATTAATTAATTAATCCTTCTGGTACTAATTAATTAGTGTTTTTGTGTTTGAGCTTGATACAACTTTCTGGTTCTTCTACTTGAGTTTTGCTGCTGATTTTTTGGATCTTATGAAAACAAATTGTGGTAAACAATTTGCATCTTTTATAACTGGTATATATATAATATATAGATTTGGCTTCAACTTCCATTGCAAAATCACGTTCAACAAAGACTTCCAAAATATACCATAGATCTCATGCATGATTATTCCTAGCTACTGAATCCTCGGGATTCAACTCCACCAATATTTTCAATAATACTTTATATAAATCGAAAATACATTTAACGAATATTAACGTGTATTATATATTATACATAATGTATGCTATATATAAGGTGTTATACTTATATCATATATTACGTATGACATATAATATATATTGAATATTTGATAGATATATTTTTAATGTACAACAAGCATTATCAATTTTTAATTACTCTCAATTCATTTTCATTTTCATTTTGGTAAGCTAGTCATTTATTAATAATATTAACTAAAACCACGTCTCCACTTTAATTTGCAATCATGAAGCAAAGGATATCCGAAAATGCACTTCTTTATTAAAATCCCAAATTAAAGTAGAATTTGTTTTTGTGTCTAATAACAAATACAGAAATTATTATTAGCTGCACTAAGAATTTTTTTTAAATTTTATACCATTTATTACATGACATATATATTAATTATTTTATTTTTTATTTAAAGTTTAATTTCTTCTCTTAAAATGAATGGTGCAGATTCTCTTGCTTCACTCGAGTGCACCTAATAATTTTTCTAATAAAAATAAGAGTGGTTCACACATAAAGACATCACAATATTTCTGTACGAGAAAGACATGATGTGTCAAAGATCAGTGGGTTGAAGGCTAGCAAAGTCTGACATTGTGTTAGATTGTTTGCAGAAGAAACAGTCGTACACTTGGTCTAATTAAAAGATAGTGGCAAGAATAGAATTACATTTATATCCCTAAAATGTTGTTGTAAATAAATTTGAGTAAACTCCCTATTTGGTTCTTAATAATTTTAGCAACGGTTAATCCTTAACAACCAAAAATACTCTAATAATTCAAAAGGTGTTAATAATAATTTTATTTTTAGACAATAACGTTGCTAGAGACACAACAAAAATCCAGCCAAAACAGCCAACAATAGAAAATTGGGCCTAAATCACTCAGCCCATTAGAAAAATACACATAGTTAATAATGTTATTTGGACCAAAAGTGCTAAAATGGGCTTTATTGGCTGTTTTGGCTGGAAAAATGTTATTCCCCAAGCATTTATATTTAGACAAATTGGTCTATAGCAATTTCATTGTTGAAAAAATTAGTCCATGATTTTTTAAATTATTTTATTTTTTATTATCTTCATTAACATATTCTAACTATAAAAATTCTTAAATCAAATATATATATATATATATATATATCTTCTATTTAAAAATTATCACTCTCTTTTTAATATATTTATTTTAGTATTTCTATAAATTTTGTTGTTAATAAAAAATTAATCTCTCACTTATTTAAATCTTCATATTTAATTTACATACATTAAACAACAACAAAAACAAAAACAACAACAACAATAATAATAATAATAATAACTCAAAAGTCAAATCTCTTATCTAAACATGTTTAAACTTGAAATTTAATCCAAACACACTAGCAGTAGCTGACCACATACCAAACCGTAGTTGCATTTACTAGTTCCTCCATCATAGTTAAAAAGTTCTCAGTACATTTTTAAATTTTGCAAAAAAATATTCGCAAAGCACATTAATATTTTAATTTGTTAACAAAATATATTAAAATAACTAAATTATTTTTCATTCTTGCAAATTAAACATGTTTTTAAAATAAATAAAAATAAAAATAAAGATATAATCTGTATAATATTATTAAATTTATATTAAAATACTACAATAATAATAATCAATATGGAATAGTTTTACCCCACAGTTGATTTGTTTATTTAAAATTACTTCTAATCACCTTAAAATTCACCTACAATCTTTAATTCTCTGCCTTCACTTCACCTGATTGACCCCACCTTCCACTTAATTATAAAAACTGAAACGTGTCTCAATTAGAAATTTATATATTACATGCTATGTATTATAGTATACAAATTAATTAAATATACAATTGTTAACGTTTTACTAAATAAAAATATTTAGAGAGTTAAACTAAAAATTAGAAGATATTACAATCATATGTGTATTTCAGAAGATATTTTAATAATGTATGTAATATATTTATATTTGATTAATTTGTTTTATAATTATTTAAAGGGTATTACAGTAATATACATATATTACCTTGTAATCTTTTTAATGTACCAAACAAGGTAATATGGATTATCAGTAATGTTATTTGTTTATATCAAACAAGGTAATGTGGATTACCGATAATTTAATTGGAGATAATCTATCAACAAGATAATTTAAATTACCGATAATCTTCCATAGTAATGATCAAACACCCCCTTAAATTCAAAAAATTATAATTGATTGATTAACTGATTTCAGTCATTAACTAATTTCAATCAATTATACAAAATATTATAATTGATTGATGATTAATTGATTTTGATCTTAAATTCAATTATGAATAGAAAGTTTTAGGAAATATTTTTTTATTTAATTGTGATTGTGAATTGTGGAATTGAAATTTATTACAAATGATCATATGATTCTTTTTAATTTATATAAAAAATTTATTTTTAAAAATAGAAATGATATGAGAATGACATATGACATTGACAAAGTAATTAATGCCTGAAGTTTATAAATATTATATGTATAAATATCAAAATTAAAGAATTATTAATTAGAATTCGCCAAATACAATTTTATGTCAAAAATCACGATAAATATATCTTACAAAAAAATTTGCTATAAATAAATTATTCATATGCTTAACAACTAATTAATATATATACAAAATGTTATAATTAATTGATGGTTAACAAATTTTGTTGGTAGATTCAAATATGGATAGAAAATTTTAGGATTTTCTTTTATTTAATTGTCCATTGTGAATGATGGAATTGACATTTATTAATATGATTGTGTGAAATTATCTTATTTCATAAAATTTTTTTTTTAAAGTAGAAATTATAAGAAAATGACATATAACAAATTAATAAAGTAATTAATATAGTAGATTTGTAAATTTTATATGTATAGATTATTATGTTCATAAATAGAATTTTTTTAAAATTAAAACAGTACTTACTATCCTATACGCCTTCAATCTCAGACATTGTTTAACAGTGGAGACCGTCTCTCTAAGAACCACCACGACCGAAACCACCCATAAGTTCTTGCTATACCAGTAAGCAATAAACAACCCTCGTGACAAAGCAATTTCGGGAACCTACAAACACTCCCTTCACAATAATAACAGCACCAGTAAGGGTAGTGTGGACAATGTCATATGAATGTACGGCAAAACAACTGCTAAAGCTGTTATTTGAAGTTCAATAACAAATTAAATCACAGCTTGACCAATTTGACTAAGAAGAGACGACAAAACAACAAATAGTAACCAGTTCTCACGTGTCACTATCCACACCATTCATTACTTGTCTGCACTGTACAGGAAAGTCATTCTGTCTCCACGGAAGAACGCACCTAAAAATAAATTGACAGTTAACCAAGGAGATTCGATCACTTGACTCACTTTAACAAATCAAATTAAATGGCGGCTTAGAAAGTCTCATACTTCTAAGGTGATGAATGAGATTGGTTAAATTCTGGTGGGATGAGCCTCCTTCCTCAACAGCACGTCTAGCCTTGTTCCCAAACTCTTGAGCGCGCCTTCTGATTTCGCGAGCTTCATCACCACCGTCCATCAACCTCCTCACAGCCTTCTCGATGGCCTCTCTCCCCACCAGCTTCTCCCTCTCCCCAAAGCCAATATCGCACCACTCATCAACACCCACGGCCACCCCGATCCCGCGCACATCGCATATCAGCCTCTCGTTGTAGAACTGATCGCTGTGCACCGGCCACGTAATCATGGGAAGGCCAGCGCAGAGGGCCTCAAGAGTGGAGTTCCAGCCGCAGTGCGTGAGGATTGCTCCCACCGCAGGGTGCTCAAGGATCACCAGCTGCGGGGCCCACCCTCTGATAATCATCCCCTTCTTCTCATCATCAAACCCCTTCGGCACCCACTTCTCATTCTCATTCTTCTCCTTCCCCTTCTTCTCCGGCACCACCCATATGAAGTCGCACCCTGACGCCTCCACCCCGCACGCTATCTCGTAAAGCTGCTTCTCCGGAAAATAGCAAACGGTTCCAAAGCTGATGTACACCACCGAGTTGGGTCTCTTGGTGCTGAGCCAACTCAGGCACTCTTGCGCGCTCACTACGCTCTTCTCGGGACCCCTCTCTGCTTTCTCCTGAGCGGTTCTGCGAGCAAGACAGGCAGGGCCGAGGTGCCAGACCTTGTGGCCCCCGGTGGTTCTCTCGTAGTGGTGCACATACTCCTCTCCCTCGAGCTCCACAAAGCTATTCACAATGAGGCCATGGCTTTTGACCTCTGCCTCCAGCAGGGGCTCTATGAATCCCCTCGCAAACAGGGGCGGTTTTGCATTCATGGTGATGCTGTGAGGAATGTCCGGAACTTCGAAGGGACCGGAAGGTTGGATGCGGTGTGACCTCACGGAGTCCATGGCGCAGATGGTGAACAGTGGGAAGCCGTTGAAAACGAAGAGGGGAATCCCTAGATTGTCGGCGATGTCATGCACCCAGGGGCAGAGGAAGTCCGCGATGATGAAGTCTGGCGGGTCACGCTCCATGAACCTCTGGATGGGTCCTTGTAGCAGTACGATGCCGTCGTAGATTTTGAAGGATGCTTCCAGGTTGGCGGTGGCAGACACGTTTTCGACGCCGGCGGGGAGGCCTACTCCTCGGAGGGGATTGAATGTCTGCACGCGGAAGTGCTGGTTGGAGTCGGAGTTGCTGCTGAGGAAGAGTTGGGCGTTGGAAGGAGTTGTGATGATGGTCACGTGCTCGCCACGTGAGGCAAAGTATCTTGCTATGTCGCCGGTGGGGATCATGTGGCCAGATGCTAAGTATGGGATGAAGTAGAGTTTCAGTGGCCTCCTGTCTTCTGCATTATCATGGCCTTCCATTGCAAGCAACAACTAACTCGTTCCTTTTGCCTATGCCCTACAATACAATCTATTTATTTATTTAATCAATGTCATGGTTCATTTATAGTTAAAACATTGATAGATTGAGTTTGAATAAGTCCAGAATAATGGATGAAAATGAAAGAGTTAAGAAAGAAAGAAAGAAAAAACGAAACGCCAATGAGCAGGCAGCTAGGCTTTCATCATTGGACCACCACCATATCGCTTGCATTATAGTAAGGTACGGTGGAGGAGTTTTCTCCTTCTCTTTATTTGGTGTAGTATCGATAACGACAAAATGTGGCGGCTTATGATCTGACTTCTCAGCATAATAGCCATACATAGGCTGACTTCTGGATACCATAGGGGGACGAAATTTTTTTTCTTCCAGATTTATCACTATTTCTATGTCTCTATCTGTCTCCATCTTTTTATCTTTCAATTGATGACCAAAAGGCAGCCATTAAATTAATATTTTGTTTTTGTTGGTTATGTATGGAATTTAGCTTAGGTAAAGTCTTGGTCTTCATCTAGCTACTTGTCTTACCTACAGCCATTGGTTTGTGATATGAATCTAATGCAAACTGCTTTGCTTTTATATTCGTTTTTTTTAATTAGATTTAAGATCGACTTGCTTGTTATAGACTTTAAACATGATTTTATCATAGTTTTGCAGCAACAATTATAATATCATAGTTATGGCTGCTTTAATTTCCAGCCTAACTTACCATTTTGGTGAAGTCTTGGTTCTAATATACTCTTTTTTTTTATATAATTAGGCTCATATTCAAATAAAAATACGTGAAAAAATTACAAAAAATTATAATAAATGCTTCAAAAATTCAAAAAACTCTAGCCTTCTTAAAAAATCTTCCAAGTCTAAATAAAAAAAAAATAAGAGTGTTAGAGAAAGATGAACAATAACAAGTGATACTCCTACTAAATTTATGTGCTAAATTAGTAGAAATAAATATACAATCATCATAAAATTAACTAATCCATATAGAGTATATATAGACCTGCAAATTTAAAGAATAGAATCTCTCGGGTGACTAAAAATTAACATTCAAAATTAACCAACAAGTTCAATTTAATTTTTACATAATGTTGTAATATTTATTGAGTTTGGTAATCCAATATGAATTTTGGTCTATAAACTCTATTTTAGCTGGTATGATACTCTAGCATTGTTGTTTAAATAATATTGTAAATGTAAAAAAGTTTCTTTACACACTAAATTATTTGAACCTTTACAAATTTCTTTCGATGCAATTAAGTTCGCACTCAACTATCTGAAATTAACTTCGTTCTCCATATCTATGATTAACAACATTGAACGATGAAATTTTGAAAGGAAGAAAAATACAACTGGAACATTTTGACTTAAAAATACCACATAGTTTGCAGTTTTACATGTTTATTTTTTTTTCACGAATGACATCCATACAATAAAAGTGGTATAATATTTATATAGCAATTATATTGTATAAATATTATACCAATAATGCTAAGTAGACAATGAAAAATCAGCTCATACAACTAATGAGTCTATTTTAGCTTTGATTTTGATCCAAATAATCATTGAGATTGTAATGGACTGAGTAATTATGGCCCAAAATCTCATTTATTGACTGATTAGGCTGATTTTATATTATTCATTTAGCATCACTCATATTATACAATTTTTATTGTACATATAACTTTTCTCATTTGTTTACCTCCAATGGTATTATAGTCCACACTTAATTCTTGACTATATATATATATATATATATCATATGCATCACATTAGTCAATGATGAGGTGGCTTAGAATGTCTAAGACGTTGAAGTTGATGAATGAGGGTGGTTAAGTTTGTATGGGATGAGCCACATTCCTCAACAGCTGCCCTTGCCTTGTTCCCAAACTCCTGAGCACGCCGTCTGCCATCCATCAGCCTTCTTATGGCCCTCTCTAGGCTGTGTCTCCCCAAAGCCAATGTCGGTCCACTCATGAGCACCCACCTCCACACCAATCCCACGCACGCAGCTCACATATGAGCAGGGTGGCCCAGTATCACCAACTGCGGGGCCCACCCTCTAATAATCATACCTTTACTCTTCTCCTCAAACCCCCTGGGGAGCCACTCCTCCTTCTCATTGTCCCCCTTCCCCTTCTTCTCCGGCACCACCCATATGAAGTCACACCCTGATGCCTCCACCCCGCAGGCTTATCCGCGAAATTGCAAACCGTTCCAAAGCTGATGTACACCACCGAGTTGGCTCGCTTCGAGTTGAGCCAACTCGCACACTCTTGCTCGCTCACCACGCTCGTCTGATCCGCCCTCTCATGAGCAGTTCTCCGAGCAAGAGAGGCAGGCCCAAGATGCCGTGCTCCTCTCGTAGTGTTCAAGGTACTCCTCTCCCTCGAGCTCCACAAAGTTGTTCACTATGAACCCGTTGCTCTTGAGCGCCGTCTCCAGGGACTGCTCGATGCACTCCCTGGATTGCTTGGGCGGTGCCGCCTTCATGGATATACGGTGAGGGAGCACCTGGGCGTTTGAGGGAGTGGTGATCACTGTCACGTGCTGGCCACGTGAGGCGAAGAGTCGTGCTATGTCGCATAGAGGGATTATGTGGCCTGATGCTAGGTATGGGATGAAGTAGATTTTCAGTGGGTCGTCATGATCATGAGGACTCTCCATTTTGATTTGGCTGCTCACAATACATACATCCATTATATAGTATGACGTTGTTGACATAAGAGAAAGTGGAGTTTGAACGAGTCAATTGATGTTTGTGTTACGAATTGTGATCATCGTTATGTGGTGGATATGAAAGTAACGGTATGTACAGCTTGATGCCTGCTCAAATTAAAGCTAAGACAAATGGAAACACCTTATGATTATTATTATTTTTTTGGTTAGAGACAAGTTTAATGTTTTTTTTGGTAAGGGGACAAGTTTAATGTTTGGTTACACACTTATAAAAAATGTATAGAATAGTAATACATGTAGAATCAAATATATGTATGCTAACATTGTGCAAACATAAACTATACATCATATTAGTACTTAAGACATTGGCAGATATTGGTCGTAAATTCTTGAAAAAGCTGATGGATCATATGAACAATTGAGTTTATATATTTTAGATAATAAAATTAATGGAACACTTTTTTGAAAAATGATATTTTAACCTTTACTACAGTATAATTCCTATAGATATTTAATTTTGTATACATAGGCTTAAACTTATTTCCCATACATCTTTACATAAACATCCTCTAAGAAGATGATGTCCAAATATCACACCTCCATATTAATTGCCGTAAGAATCTCGACACCAAATATGTACTGCCAAGTGGATGACAGTTTTTCATTGGCTCATATCGCCTGCATGCGCTTGGTGGCTTCCTTCTATAACTATAGGAATCAATAACGACAAAATATAAGCATTCTTGATAACTCAAAACAGAATCGTGGACCTCTGAATCTTCAACATACAACTCTTTGCAGGTGTGTGTGTTTTAATACTTTTTCTCCTCTTTATTTTTGGGATGCTGCAGGAATAAATGCTTTCCTTGTATTAAAGTGTAGCTTAATACAATTTTATTGATTTTAAACATAAAAGCAATAATCTTGGAGGCAAAAGCAAAACAAACCCATCAGACATCATAGAATGGGAAGCTCTTAACTCTAAAAACCTATGAAAATTCCAAAGTGATTTATTTATCTAAGAAAAGGAAGAAATTTAATATAAAATCTTTTGTACAAAATATTAGATTTTACAATATAATGCTATAATGAAGTTACCTTAAGAACTCATAGTTAATCTCAAACAATAATGCTAAGTGGATAATGAAAAACCAGCCCATACAGCCAATGAGCCTATTTTGGCTTTGATTTTGGCCCAAATAATCATTGAGATTGTAATGGGCTGAGTAATTATGACCCAAAATCTCATTTATTGGCTGGTTGGGCTGGTTTTGTATTGTTCATTTAGCATCATCCATCTTCTGAAATTATTTATTTCAGTTTCTCAAAGGTAAGTGTTATGCTTGAAGACTTCTTTAGAATTTTGGGTTAACACTTAACAGGACTTCTTGCCTTTGTTTCTTCACTCCTCCTTCAGTTAGTTTTGGGCCTCGTGCAGTTCATTTTGGGCTTCAGCTCTCTTTTTTATAAAAATATTTTAAAAAACATTATAATGAAAAACAAAAACAATTGCCTATAGCCCATAATCTAGTTCATGTGTTAAAAACAAAAATGTCTTCTAGTATTTATCTTTACAATATTTAATTGCAAGCTCACCAGCTAAATGGATCATTTATCAATTGAATATTTTAAGCAAACAATGACGGATCTAAATTTAATAAATTATACACTCAACAAAAAACTAATAAATTATAGCAACCAAAAAAATATAAATTGAATAAAATATGCCTTGGCTGAGAGCTGATTTGGTCGTAAGCTGGTTGTAAATTCTAGTACTGCAATTTTTTTTTTTTAAAAAAAGAAAGAAAAAAGGTGTAAGCAGGCAGCATAAGGACGAGAACGTGTGAAAAGTGAGAAGTAAAAGTAGCATAAAAATGGACAAATAAAATGAGTAGTAGAAGTGATATAGGGCGCATAAATAGGAGGAGGAAATTAGGACAAGAGAAGAGATTCATTAAGCTAACCTATATACTCATGAATTAAAGGGTGAGAGGTTGCATGAAGAAGCAGGAACTCCCCCAAAAAAAAGCCCACACGAGAGAATGCCTGCTGACCCAATCACCACCGTCCAACGCAGGGGGCCAACCACCCCACCCACCCTGGAGAAAAAGAAAAAATGATTAAAGAAAAAGAAAATGTTAATGGGCAATTATGGTATGGTATGGTATGGGCAGAGCACACGAGAGATTAGCTAGGTTTGTTACTAAGGCTGTGGGGATGGGATGGGATGGGTTAGGGGGGTGGCGTGTTGTGACCGCGGTGCACGTTAGCCCCCTACCCCCCCTCCCACCAAATCGGTGGTGCCCTCCTGGTCCTATCCACATCTCAAAATCAGCCGCACTCTCACACGCTCACGCTCGCGCTGGCGTACACGCACCTCCCTCGCTCGCTCCCTCCCACCACCCCTTTAATCACCACACCCACCCAATTATGTCACCAAACGCCACTTTCCCTTCCACCACCACCAAACCCTTTTCCCACCCTCTCTCCACTTCTTCTCTATCCCTTCTCTATCCTGCGCCGCCCCTCTCTCCTTAACCCTCATCCCTCTCCTCCTCTTCCTCTTCCTCTCCCTCTTCCTCTCCCATGGCTTCTCCCCCTTCTTCTTCTCCCCCTCCACAATCCACCCCTCCCCCAGATCCGCCATCTGCGGTCCCCCTCGCCCTTCCCGTCCCTCCTCCCACCACCGTTACCTCCTCCTCCCGCCGCCTCCCTCCGCCGTGCTGGTCCCCTGACGAAACCCTCGCCCTCATCGACGCCTACCGCGACAAATGGTACTCCCTCGGCCGCGGCAACCTCAAGGCCACCCACTGGCAGGAGGTGGCTGACGCCGTCGCCCAGCGCTGCCCCAACGCCTCCCCACCCAAGACCCCTGTGCAGTGCCGCCACAAGATGGAGAAGCTCCGCAAGCGCTACCGCACCGAGATCCAGCGCGCTAGGTCCCTCCCTGTGGCCAGATTCAACTCCTCATGGGTCCACTTCAAGCTCATGGACTCTATGGAGAAAGGTCCCTCTCCTGCGAAGCCTGAGAACAACGATTCCGACAGCCACGACGGCGATGGTGTAGGCGTTGACCGGGACGACGACGATGACGATCAGGATCTATACGAGGAGATCAAGAACGGCCACGGATCTAACACCAGGAGCCTCAACAAGTTGTACCGGAACGGTTTTGGCGGTCCTGCTGGCGGCGGTAACGGTGGCGGTGGAGGCGGCGGGTTTAGGATAAGGATTCCGACGGGGCTGAGCGTGGCGCAACCTGGATCCAAATTGTACGGAAAAGTTGGGAATCAGAAATTCAATAGCCCTAATTTGAATCAGAGCGGTGGGTCGAATTTCGCGACAAGGGTGTTGGGGAAGAGGGAGAGGGAAAGAGAGAGGGAGAGGGAGAGGGACCCAGTTGGGGAGGTTGTGTCGGCGATCAAGATGTTGGGAGATGGGTTCGTGAGGATGGAGCAGATGAAGATGGAGATGGCGAGGGAGATCGAGGCCATGAGGATGGAGATGGAGATGAAGCGCACTGAGATGATTCTCGAGTCACAGCAGCGAATCGTTGAGGCTTTCGCGAAGGCCGTTTCCGACAAGAAGAAGAAGGCAAAGAAGGTCCCTTCTCCTCAACAATCTTAGCCCCCCATCCCAAGCTTCTTGGGTTATTCTGTGACTCAGAGTGAGTGAGTTTGTATTGTGAGACACACACACACGCTCTTTCTCTAGTAAGTAACACAATATGTCAGTTCTGCTTTTTTCTGGTTTAGATTATGCCCTCTTTCTTTTTTGTCTCTTTTAATTTTAATTTACTTCTCTTCTGCCTCTTTTTTGTAATTTAAAGACAAGTCACCCGCGATCAGTTTTAGGTTGTTGAAATTATGGAATGATGAATCGTGAATGTAGCTTTAGAGATATTCATTTTGCTGCTCCTCCTGCTGCTTGTTTGCTTGCTTGCTTCGATTTAGTTTGTTAAATAAAATAAAATCTGAGGAGAGGGCAGAGTCTCTTGCTAACATGGGCTCTGTGATTTGCAAGGACTGACAAAATTAAGTAAAGCTGGCATACCATACCACTACCCTGTTTGTTTTGGTGTTTATGCACAGATTTACTTGATAATGAAAAACTCTCCTGGTTAATGGTTATGTATGTTGGGTTTGTATAGGAACTTTATTTAAACAAAAGCCATATTTTGAGTACGTATGTTATGTGGATTAAGAATATCAGGATTTTCATGTGCATATTCTCAAGTCATGTTCGTTTCCAGTGAATCTTTTTACAGAATTTCTGGTCTTATCTTTTGATCTCATCTTCGTTGCTGGACTTGGGATAATAGCTTTTTTCTAATTGCTTGATATGAAATGTTGATGTTGTTGTTGTTGCCCAAAGGACACAAAGGGAAGAATAAAAATCCTCAAGTGCATAAAAAATCATAGGCTACTGAATGATAATATATGTGCAATTAATTAACTAAAATGAAATTAGTTGGAAGTTAAAAGGAGGAATTGAAGGAGATGAGATGAGCGTATGCAAACGGATCTAACGCGCAACACATGACATGAGTTTGCTTTGGTTTGTTTTGTTATACTTGCAATGCAAAGCAGGTGTCTGCTTTTATCTAGTACTTGCTGCCATTGTACTTTCCCAACCGCAAGAACACTGTGTTCTATCTATGAATCCCTCCAACTCGTGGAGCACGGGGGTGGGTGAACTCGTGGAACACTGACTTTATGCGCATTAATCAAACTAATATAACATTAGCCGTACATGAAAATGAAGGCTACGTATAATAATCTTTATGCCTTTTCGGTTATTTTATCGATAAATTGATATTTGTTATTTTTTTTTCTTTTCCTTGGTTAAACACTAAACAAAATTGAAAACGGAAGTTGGAATCAAACACGAAAACGGGTATACCCGTCCAACTAATGAAACTTCAGTACCCAACACATTAATAACCTCGATGGTTCTAGAAAGCCTTTCAATATATATTTGAAAGATTTGTTTTTACATCAATAATCTAATCTAATCTAAGAGAAATGATATATAGATAAGCCACTTTGTAGGATCGGATATGACACCACTTTGTCAAAACCAGCTTAAGTTATTATGTTTTCCCTAGCTTCGACCTGTATAGCTTTAGGCCCTCCAATTTGTGTAGTCATGTTTTGGGCCTTCTAGAAGGTTAATGTGCATTAGAACTGGCCGCATTGGAGACGTAGTTAGCAGCCTATTTGAAGTTCCAAGAGCCACACATTCTGAAGCTTGACAAAAAATGTGAACATTTTCGGCACGGTTACACTTACACATAAAGGAAGTCGACATGAGCAACTATCAATAAAAAAAAGAAGAAAAAACACAAAAACTTGTTGTCATTAGTATGGCATAAAGTATCATAAGAATTAACCAAAAAAAAAAAAGTATCATAAGAAATATGATATTTTGACATCAAAGAAGGAAGGGGTGTGTGAAGTGATATTTTGACACTTTTCTTTGTGCATGTGAATTGATATATATGTCTTTCCTCACATAGTCACGTGTGTGAGATCCTTAATTATGGGTTCTCAAATGACTGTTTCAATATATTTTGTGTTTCATTTCTGCTAAGTGCTAACAAGTATATTATGAAGAATTGGTTAACAAGAGTACGCAATTATTAAATAAAAATATTATTTGAATAAAATATATAGGTGTATATATATAGTGAAATAGCCATCCATCATCCCCAGGACAGAAACTTAGCGATGTCTTACATGCATCTTGGATTTGGGTAGGGAACAGATGTAAGAAGTTCAAGTATTTGAACTTTTAGTGAGAAATATGTTTCCTAAGCGACAAGTAAGGGTTTTGAAACAATTGCTTGAAGTCAATGGACGACGACACTATACCGGATCTAAGGAACCATATTATTAGAGTTATGATGTTATTTATACAATTTATCATTCGTATTCCTTTCGATGAACACTTAATGTAATATTGAATGGGTGTGGATCTTATTTAAACATGAATTTTATAGTTACGTATTATTCAATAATAAATAAAATATTTATCAATATAGAAGTAAAAAAAAAAATTCGTGCAAACATTGATGATTGACCGGAGAGCTTGTCTATTCATCGTTAAGGTCTACCAACAGGATTGGAGCCAATAAAAATTAAATTAAACTATATACCTAACTTCAAATGAATAAGGTAGATATTTTCCCTAAGACGTATCAATGAATTAGTCAGTACCAAAATGGTCACTCAATAAAAGCATATAAAATGATATAATAGCAGTATGTTTTGGGGAATATGCCGTAATTGTTGGCAATGACATGCTTATCAATTTTATCGATGGATATATATATGTTTGAAACTATTGTCCTATTTCAGACTTGCTGTCTTCTCGTGTTGATGGAATATTTCATAGGTGCTATATATGATATTTTCTCTGGTCATGAACTAATTAATTAACAATCTAATCCAGCACTTTAATTTGACGATTGCATATATACTATATAGGGGCCTCCGTCACTCTGCATCTGATCTTCACGAGCAGTAGTATTGTATGATTGGAATTTGGAACTAATTAACTTCCTTGTGTTGTTCTTGTATATAATTAATACTATAGTATTAGCATTGTAAAGATACCCTGTTCCTTGCTTCAAAGATGACAAGAAAATTGTATGTTTGCTATTGGACACAAGTGCCAATTCTTCTTCTATCATTCTTTCATCTTCTTAGTTGATCACTCACTTATGTTGTCGTACATTGAAATGCTAAAGTGCCAAATAATATGTCATCAGTAATAATTTGATGTATATAAATACCTGATGAACTAGTTCAACTTAACTATTGTAATTTGTAAATGTAGGTAGCAAAGTTAGAGTGATTGGCATCAATGGGAGCCCTTAATAATAATAATAATAATCATAATTTAGAAGAAGAAGAAGAAGAAGAAGAAGCAGTGGTAGTGCCACTAAGGCTCCATTTCATTCCATACCCAGAACCTGGCCACATGATCCCCCTCTGCGACATTGCCAGGCTCTTCGCCTCCCATGGCCACCACGTCACCATCATCACCACCCCTTCCAACGCCCTCTCCCTCCACAACTCCTCCTCCCTCCACCTCCACACCGTCCCCTTCCCCTCCCGCCAGGTTGGCCTCCCCGAGGGCGTGGAGAATCTCTCCGCCGTCAACAACCTGGCCGACTCCACCAGAGTCCACGAAGCCACCATGCTGCTCCGCCGTCCCATCGAGCGCTTCATGGAGCGCAACCCTCCTGACTGCGTGGTAGCGGACTTCCTGTTCCCGTGGGTGCATGACGTGGCAACCAAGCTCCGAATCCCAAGGCTGGCCTTCAACGGCTTCTCCCTCTTCGCCGTCTGCGCCATGCACTCCATCATCACCAACAACCGCCACTTGGACGATGGTGATGGCGGTTCCGTCGTGGTTCGTGGGCTTCCTGACCAGGTGACCCTCAACGCAACACCTCCAAAGCTCTTAACCGATTTCATGGAGGCCCATCTGGAGACAGAGCTGAAGAGCTACGGACTGATCGTGAACAACTTCGCGGAGCTGGACGGCGAAGAGTACATCCAACACTACGAGAACACCACCGGCCACAAGGCTTGGCACCTTGGCCCTATCTCCCTTATCTACAGAACCCCCCAAGAGAAGGCCGACAGGGGGCACAAGAGCGTGGTGAGCGTGCACGACTGCCTCAGCTGGCTCAACTCGAAGCGAGTCAACTCGGTGGTGTACATATGCTTCGGGAGCATCTGCCATTTCTCGGATAAGCAGCTTTACGAGATGGCGTGCGGGGTGGAGGCATCCGGGTGTCATTTCATATGGGTGGTTCCTCAGAAGAAGGGGAGTGAGAGCGAGGAGCAGAAGGAGAAGTGGCTGCCCAAGGGATTTGATGAGAATAACAAGGGGATGATCATAAGAGGGTGGGCCCCCCAGGTTCTGATATTGGGCCACCCTGCGGTGGGTGCGTTTCTGACGCATTGCGGGTGGAACTCCACGGTGGAGGCCGTGAGTGCGGGGGTTCCCATGATCACGTGGCCGGTGCATGATGAGCAGTTCTACAACGAGAAGCTCATAAGTGAGGTGCGTGGGATTGGCGTCGAGGTGGGTGCGAGTGAGTGGTGCGACATTGGCTTTGTGGAGAGAGGCAAGCTGGTGGGGAGAGACAGCATTGAGAAGGCTGTCAGGAGGTTGATGGACGGTGGTGATGAAGCTCATCAAATCAGACGGCGTGCACGACAGCTTGCCAACAAGGCTAGAGCTTCTCTTCACAAAGGTGGCTCATCACACTCCAACTTCACTGCCCTCGTTCGTCACCTTCAGCGCTTAAGAGACTGCAACCCCATTTCATTGTACCATTAATTAATGGGTGATGATAAATAAATAATATACAACTAGTCTAACTAGTCAATAAATGAGATTTTGGGTCATAATTACTCAGCCCATTACAATCTCAATGATTATTTGGGCCAAAACCAAAGTCAAAATAGACCTATTGGATATATGAGCTGATTTTTCATTATCCACTTAGCATAATTTTATTTGAATTAGTTACCAGCAAGTCCTTACTTATCATGAGATCTTCTTACATGTGTGAGTTTAGTATTAGTTAAACTCAAACACTTTTTTATAATTTTATTGATAATTTTAAGTGCTTGTAAGAAAAACAAAGATATCTAGTTCTCTTGGTGTCATGCATTTTCTGATCTCTCATGAGATAATGTCAATAGAAAATGAATTGATTTTAATATCTAGAATTAAAAGGTTATTATTATTATCTTGACTCTTGAGTTTTCTTTTAATTTTTCTGGTCAAATTTTCGATTGGGCTTTTATTGGCCTATAAAAGCCCAAGCCTATATGAATAAAAGACAGACCGGTAAGAGAAAAAACAGAAAAACGCACGTTCACCGCTTACGTCCTCACCCAACTCAACCGCTTGCGCCACGCGAGACACAAAAGCACCGCTTTCTTTCTTTTTCCTTCTTTCCTTGTATCTGCCTGTTTCTCTCTGTGTCTGTGTCTGTGTTATTGCGTGAGATAGTGATTTGTCTGATTTGCATTTCCTATTGCACGAAGGAAAGGGAAAGGGAAGTGATATTCATTGGATCATGAGAGGCCACGATTGGATCAACACCTACCTCCCCGACGAATTAATGGTGGAGATCTTCGGCCACCTCCACTCAAAATCCGCCCGCGACGCCTGCTCCCTCGTGTGCCGCCGCTGGCACCGCCTCGAGCGCCTCTCCCGCACCTCCCTCCGCGTCGGAGCCTCCGCCTCTCCCGACCGCTTCCTCCACCTCCTCCCCTGGCGCTTCTCCAACCTCCGCAGCCTCCACATTGACGAGCGCCTCTCCCTTCCCCTCCCCCTCCATCCCCCACGGACGAGACGAAACAGTTCGTCTCTCAAGGTCCATTGTGTCGCCGACAAAACCGCCGCCGACGACGCCAATCTCGATTCCATCTGTTTGTCTGATGATGGCTTGGCTGCTCTCGGCGAAGGCTTCCCCAAACTTGACAGGTTGAGCCTGATCTGGTGTCCTAACATCTCCAGCTATGGTTTGAAATCCCTAGCTCACAAATGCACCTCTTTGAAAGCCTTGGACTTGCAGGTATGGTGGTATTATCAATGGCACAAAATGACGCATATCAGTATAGTCTCCATGCTCAGTGGCACAAATGAAATGGTGCATGTTTGTTTCTTTTTTTTTTTTTTTTTTCTGATTTCTGAGATTTTAATTTAGGGTTGTTACATTGGAGATCAAGGGCTGGCTGCTGTTGGACAGTGTTGCAAGCAACTTGAAGACTTGAACCTCCGTTTCTGTGAGGGCTTGAGCGATACGGGTTTGATTGAATTGGCTTTAGGTGTGGGGAAATCGTTGAAATCTCTTGGTGTGGCTGCTTGTGCCAAAATAACTGACATCTCAATGGAAGCGGTGGGATCACACTGCAGATCACTTGAGACCTTGTCGTTGGAATCTGATGTCATTTACAATCAAGGGGTGCTTGCTGTGACTCGAGGATGTCCCGATTTGAAAGTCCTAAAGCTGCAATGTAGTAATGTTACAGATGATGCTTTGAAAGCTGTAGGCACTAGTTGTCTGTCCCTGGAGTTATTGGCACTATATAGTTTTCAGAGATTTACTGATAAGTGAGCTGCTCTCCTCTAAATTGCTTGTTTTCTTCTTTTAATTATGCATTCTCCTAATAATGTCTTGCATTCAGGGGTTTGCGTGCTATTGCGAAAGGATGTAATAAGTTGAAGAATTTAACTTTGATTGACTGCTATTTCCTGAGCGACAAGAGTTTGGAAGCAATTGCTAAGGGCTGCAGGAAACTTACACATCTTGAAGTCAATGGATGCCACAACATTGGAGCCATGGGGCTAGAATCCATTGGGAAATCTTGCCAGTAAGTTTTCCTCTGGGAAAATTTGTGTATGAAAATGCAACTGATTCATATGTCTATATTGAATCGGGGAGTTTTTGTATTTAACTGTCTCTCTTTTGCACTTAACTCAATTCAACCTGTCATGCATTCTTCTTTCTGACCTGTCACCTGTCATCTGTATATGAATGTTAGCTTATGATACTGACATTATACCGGTGGATAGCACAAGTTAGAGAAGAGATTCTATTGTTACCATTGGTGTTTCACTAGTGATGTTAATGCCAGCTTTTGTTATGTACAGGCATCTCACTGAGTTAGCATTGCTTTACTCCCAAAAAATTGGTAATCTTGGCCTTCTTGAGATTGGACAGGGGTGTAAATTCTTGCAAGCTCTTCACTTGGTGGATTGCTCAAATATTGGAGATGAAGCCATGTGTGGTATAGCTAGAGGCTGCAGAAATTTAAAGAAACTTCATATTCTCCGTTGTTACGAGGTACTTAGCATTTGGGACTTCTATAGAATTTAAAAGCTGGCATGAATGACAATTGTCCCATTTGATTACAATTAATTGCACAAGTTAACGGATCCGTCTAGTCCTGTGCTGTCTCCTTCATTATAAATTTGAAGGCAGCATGCTACAACTTGTTATTTTCGCTCATTTAGCCTATTGAGGTTTGCCATGTTTAATTACTTTGTATTGATTCTATGTCTCTTGGCTGGATTATGATGTGGTCCAATTATGCACATGCCAACGAGTTCATTCACATATCAACAAGTTTACTTATTTTTTCCCCATAAGAGGAAATGAGGAATGTAGGAAAAATATTTGAGAAGCTAGCACTTGATAATGAATTTCAATGGTGGATGCATGCTATATACTGTGATATGTCATATATCTACAGTGTAACCTACCCTTTATGCTTGACTAATTAAATATTTAGCATACTGTCTTATATGTTTGTTTCTTGCTCTTTCTTCTATCCTTTCTTTCCCCTGTGATTAGATTGGGAACAAGGGAATCATTGCTATTGGTGAGCATTGCAAGTCACTAACTGATCTTAGCATTCGATTCTGTGATAGGTAAAACCTTTCTCACTGCTTATCATACATATTCCCTCTCCATTCTCCACATGCGTTGACTTTTTTGAGTCATTTTATTGTGTTGATAATTTTAGTACTTTTATCTTGTGTAATTTGTTCGTGCTGATATGAAAACCATGAAACATCATCGGTATTTTAGTGGAAAATGTCTATCTTTAGTTCTTAACCTCATTTGTAATCACTAGGGTTGGGGATGAGGCTCTTGTTGCAGTTGCGGAGGGTTGTTCCCTTCATCATCTGAATATTAGTGGTTGCAACCGAGTTGGAGATGCTGGAGTGACAGCCATTGCAAGGGGGTGCCCTCAACTCCGCTATTTAGACGTGAGTGTACTGCAGGTATGTGCTCATAATTATATCTGATATGTCCCTTCCCTGTTTGCTTATTTATTTCTTCAACTTTTCATTACATTTCTCATTCCTAATTGCAGAATTTGGGTGACATGGCAATGGCTGAGCTTGGAGAACACTGTCCCTTGCTTAAAGACATAGTGCTGTCACACTGCCGCCAGATTACTGATGTTGGTCTGGCACATCTTGTGAAAAGTTGCACCATGCTAGAGTCATGTCACATGGTTTATTGCCCTGGTATAACTTCAGCAGGAGTGGCCACTGTTGTTTCTAGCTGCCCGACTGTAAAGAAGGTCCTGGTTGAGAAGTGGAAAGTTAGCCAACGGACCAAACGACGGGCAGGCTCTATCATTGCTTACTTGTGTGTTGACCTTTAGACCCTTCCTTGCCTTAACTTTATTATATATCTGACCTTATTTTTATCTGTTAGTTAGTTAGTTATGTAAATAAAGCTGCTGGCAACTTTCAGCTGATATTTGCTACTATAAAAGATGAGGCAATATTAGGATTCATGGCTTCCTTGGAGGATGAAGTTTTTGGAGTATCAAGATAGAAGAACCCTGGGTTAGATAAATAAATGTTGTCCACAGTAGCATGGTTTGAGTTTGATAGACAGATATAACTAAAAAGAATATTTGTATGAGTTATGAGTTATGACCCTGACATTGATGTAAAAAAATTTTTTAGGCAAAATGGAAAGGTCTATTACTTTTAAAGCATCAAGTCTCCCGAGAGTGAGATGAAGAGATCTTGTTCTTTGCTTTAGTTTCAAGTGGAGATATGTGCATGGTTTCTGCAATATCTACCTATTCTATCGTTCTCTTGTTCATCCTCTCTCTCTCTGATACCCACTCATCTTCCATCCATACGCTGCAGTTTGTCTAATGACTTCACCTGAGCAGGCAGTGTTTTCTTTCTCGCAATAACGAAAAGGAAAATAGATTTCATACTCGCGGAGATTTTGACATTTATTCAATATTAATAAGGAGGATTTATATAGCAAGAAAAGAAATAATAAGTTGTTTGAAGCTAGTAACGTAAAAGATATATAAACAATTTTAACTATAATTGTTTTAAAATTCAGAACGTGCACATATTTTTTGGTAGATAGGAAAACATGTTTCATCTATATATATTAAAAATTAAAAATATGCTTTTTAATAATTAAGAAGTGAAACTCATATGATTGAGTAAATTAAAAGTGTTAGAGGATAGTTTGTTTTCTTTTTTCAACGAGAGTTTAATTTCTATTAAGTGAATTTTATATTAATCAATACAGTTTCACTAAATTGATAGACTATAGTATATTAGTATGGATAATTATTATTAATTACTCTCTATAATTTTTCTTTTGGAAAAATTAAATTGGTAAATAATAATAAATTTTTTAAAACGCTGCTTTCGTAAAAAAAATTACTTGCTTTCGTTCTCAGTATCACTGGGCTGTCCCTGTCTGCAACTGCAACCGCAACGGATGAGCGGAGCAGGAAGCATGGGCATGGCCGGTGGATGCAGCATCAGAGCTATCTGGATTCTCAACAACCTCGACGCCGTCGTCTTCTCCAGGTTTCAACTCCTATCACGCTCCCCGATTCGTCTATGTCACACGCACTTCGATTCAAAATTGAATTTGCAATTCTCATTCTCTTTTTCTTTCACCAGGAGATTTCCAGTTGTAGAGAAGCGTTGGCGAGCTGCTTGCAACTCCCACAGTGAGATTGACAGTGACACCGATCAGCTATTCTCTTCGTTACCCAACGATTCTGACCTAGCTGATGCTTTTCTCAACAGAAAGCATAGGTTTCTTCTGTTTTCCCCTGAATCTCACTTCTCTCTTTTTTCTTCTCAATGATTGTTCATGGTTACTATCATGCTTCTTGTGTAGGGAAGGATCTGCGCGAGGTTTTGGCATACGTAAGAGCCAGTCATCTCCGAGATCAGATTCCTGGGTGGATGATCCTATTACTCGTCATATCATTGGTCTTTACATTAGCAAAGAAGAGAAGGACCGTAACAATCTCCTGTGGCCTTTAATTTTGCACATAAAGGGCCTGTACAGTATACTTGTTCTGCCATTAGCTGAGCCTAGGCATTTAAAGGCGTATGCAAGATTGTGTAAAAGACCTGATTGTGGAACTGCTCTCGGTCTCGACGATGGTTTGTCTTCGCTCTTGCTGGAACTTCCATCAATAACAGGGTATGGTAAGTTACTTTACTTGCAAATGGAACTAACATTCACGAATTGTACCATACCAGAAGACTGTCACATACATACATATGCTTATCTCGGATTCCATCAATATTTTATGTATTTGTTTGATAGATTAACTCAGGCCTCCTTGATTTACTGGGTGACTAACCATAAAATGCAATTTTGGAAACGTAAGTTTGAAAAGTTACCTCATTTGGTAGATGTATGGCGATCGGAGCCCCAGCCTAGCTTGCAATTAGTAACAGTTGATCAAGTTATTATTTGGATTACGGAAATTCCAGTGGTATGCTTAAGGATTGTCATCTTTTTTACAGGGCTTTTATGGTAGCTCATGCTATTGGTGACATAATTACCGGTGACACAGTTGAACCTGAAGTGATTGTAAGTGCAGCTCCCTCTGTTGGAGGGCTGTTCGATTCGCTAACTGGTAGTATAGGCATCTCTTCCAGGGCAAAACCTGTAGCTCCATCAGTTGCTTCTTCTGCTCCTTCGAGTGCAGCTGTACCAGGATCTGTTACTGCAGATAGTCTAAAAGTTGGATCCAGACCTTTGGATAAAGATGCACTCAGAACATTTATTAGTTCAATGCCATTTGGTTGGTACTTTTTTTTATGGTATTTCTCATCTCATATGTTTGTAGTGTTTGTTCAAGATAACCTTGCACTTACCTATTGCTCGTAAATTTATTCTATCAATGTGTTTTTTTTGTATACAGGCACACCTTTGGACCTTAATTATTCCAATATTTTTACAATCAAGGCCAATGGCTTTACCACAGCAGATTTTCCTCCTGCTGACCAGAAGCAACCTGCTTGGAAGCCATATCTATTCAAAGGAAAACAGAGAGTACTGTTTACAATTCATGAAACTGTTCATGCTGCTCTGTACGATAGAGATGAGATTCCAGATGTTATATCAGTTTCTGGACAAATAAATTGTCGAGCTGATCTGGAAGGGTTGCCAGATGTGTCACTCCCCTTGGCAGGATTGAACACAGCAAACCTTGAGGTGTCATCATATCATCCTTGTGCTCAAGTTTCAGATCAAGGTTTGGATAAGCAGGGTGTGATGTTTTCTCCCCCATTAGGAAACTTTGTGTTGATGCGTTATCAGGCAACCTGTGGCCTTGGATCACCTGTAAGCGGATTCTATCAGTTGTCAATGGTTTCTGAGGATAAAGGTGCATTTCTATTCAAGTTGCGTCTAATGGAAGGTTACAAGGCTCCTTTGGCAATGGAGTTCTGTACTGTGACTATGCCCTTCCCTAGGAGGAGGATTGTATCTTTGGATGGGACTCCTTCTGTGGGAACAGTTTCAACTTCAGACCACTCTGTTGAATGGAAAATAGTGCCGAGTGGACGAGGACTTTCTGGAAAAAGTATTGAGGTGACTTTCCCTGGAACAGTTAAGTTTGCACCATGGAAAACCCAAAGGTTGTCTTCCTCCAGATCATCCTTTGGGATTGATGACGAAGATAGTGATAATGAGGCAGAAAATGCTGGCAACATGGTTAATGAAGAACATTTGATGGAGAAAATGAACAAGGATCTTCCTCCAGTTGATCTAGAGGAGCCATTTTGCTGGCAGGCATACAATTATGCTAAAGTACTTGCCAGCCCATTTTTATGTTATCTTTTTAAACTAAAATGTGGTTTCCTTCTTTTTTCATTTTGGGTTTAGATTGGTTTATGTTTTTCATAATTTTATCTTGTCATTATGTCATCATATTTTTGTGATGAAATTTTTGGGATTGGATAGATAACAGAAAAGAAAGAATATTTCCCTACTACTACTCTGAATGATTCTTATATATGGGTATTTTCTGGTTTTGGCAGGTATCCTTCAAGATTGTTGGGGCATCAGTATCTGGAATTGCAATTGATCCTAAATCTGTGAGTCTACACGTCTGCTTTGCCAATATTTAAGATCTATATGATTTTGTTTCAGTTTGGCAAGTGTATGCTAGTTTCAGCATAATGGATAGCTGATCTATGTTTCTTTCTCTTTTTGTTATTCAAACTTTATAGCCATTCTCCGTAGTATATTTGTATCATACAAATTGATCCACTTTTTTCCTTTGGTCTATCTAACTGATAATTTGCTTGTTTTGCAGGTGAGCATGTATCCAGCTGTCAAAGCACCCGTTGAGTTTTCATCTCAGGTATGTGTTTATAATCCTTGTTCGTGTAGGATGAGTGATTCTTATTTGAAGTAAAGCCAGTAGTTATGTCATAAGTCCAACAATTTTCTGCTTCTTCATAGATCCAATGCTATTTTTTCATTTATTATATATTGATTCTTGGTCATAACCAGGTTACTTCTGGGGATTATATATTGTGGAATACTCTTGGTAAGTGCCCACATGTTGCCACAGTAAAGATGAAAGTATGAATGGCCATTGGGGGATATATCTGAAAGGCGGGTAGATATTATCTGTTGGAAATGATGTTTGATTATTTTTTGCTGGTCAGACAACTATTCGCTGTTTTTGTATTAAAGGCACTTGGTATTGAATTTTTAATAGCCTCTATTAGTTGCTTCTAACTATTTAAGAAAGTAATGAACAGTTTTGAATTTTGAATTTATTTAGTACCCTAAAGTACCTGGTTAGGGTGCACTCCCTGGTGAATCTCACCTTAATGTTAGGGGTTTAAATTCTGGAATTGTTTGTCTCTTGTCTGTGAAGACTAAAACTGTACGTACTTAATCACCACTCTCGACAAAGATCGAAAGGAATAAAAAAAATGAATAAAACAATTGTTAAAATGTTTATTTACAAACTACAGTTGAATACGCCCAAAATTGGGTACAATTTAGCGAAAAGCTAAAGCCCTTAGGAGTTAGGACTTACCCAATCAAAGCAAAATAAACAACTAAAACTATTAACCCCAAACTAAAAAAGAAGGGCAAAATGCTAAGTTAGACAAGGAAAGGAAAAAAAAGCAATTTACAACCCCACTTTCTTGCCTACAAAGCTACATGCATGCATGCATGCTGTTAGAGGTGTTAGTCCCTTTCCCTCTCTGTTTCTTCATTCTTCGAAAATATGTCTAGACGACTGGTATAGATCGTAAGGAGCCCATAGATGATCGACGGTGCATGGCCTCCTTGAATCTAACCTCAACCATGGCTTACCCTTGCCACTCCAATGCAAGAGACTAATGGGTCCAGGGTGCAGGCTCCTGCATTTGCCTTCGAAGTTATCCCCACCCAACCCATGCTGGTTCCATCTATGGTCAACCGCTTTGATATTCCCTGCCAGAACCAACAAGAACGGCGGAAGTGACCCCAAATGATATATCCTCTTCTTCTGTTTCTGCACTGACATCCATTCCTCCACCTTCTGTGTGTACCCTTCCTTCCTCCATTTGTCCACATCCATCACCATCACCCCCGTGTTGAAGTAGCACGGGTTCCTCCCCCGAAACGTCTTCGACAAAACAGGGTCTGACCAGAACATGTCCGTGAAATACAGCGTGAAGTTTGCATGGCAATATTCTGGTGCAGCCACCACTTTTGCTTCCATGTTCACACCCCAAAGCTTAGCTATGTCATCGACCACAACCAGGTCTGAATCAAGATATATCACGCGGTGCACGTCCTCCGGAATGGTATCTGCAAGGTATATCCTCGCATAATTCAGAGGCTGGTCCAACGCCTGCCGAATGGACTTGGATATCTTGCCGCGAACCCTGTTGGAATCAAACGGAAAAACCTTCATGTTGAGGTAAGGGAAGGTTGCTCTGATGCTGGAGAATAGTTCAGGAGCATCATGCGCGGTGAGGAAGTAGAATGCGAGGTTCTCTGGACACGTAGAATGCTGCAGAATGGACAGCACTGCGGCCATGGTGCCACGGAGGTAGTTTGCATCGAGGGTCATGGACACATTGATGCGGTCGCCCTCGGTGGAGCCGCATTCGTGGCCATTGCGAAAAGCAGGGGCCTCCCGGAAGAGGGGGAGGTCCGGGGCAGGAAGGCGGACGAGGCCGAGGCGGATGGCAGGGATGGGGTGGAGGAGGATGAGGAGGGACAGGAGGCCAAGGAGTACTGCAGGGGAGGTGGAGCTCCAAGAGACCATCCTGTCTTTGACGAGGTTTATTGCTCTGTTTTTGTTGTCGTCAGGAGAATCTGGGTTTTGTAAAATATCAGAGAATATAGGAGATGATGATGATGTAGATTTTGGAGAGAGGAAAAACAAAATCTGATCAAGAGATGTCATTTTTGCAGTTGCAAATTCTGAGGATGGGAGAAACTCTCGCTTTGATTTTGTACTAATTTAGAAAATAAATCAAGCTTTCGTCATTGTTACGGCGGTAAGAAAAACACAACTGTCCGATAAAGTAGCTAATTGCTACTTGTCTCTTTTTTTTCTTTATTATTTTTATCGTTATTTACTTATTTAAATTTGCCCCTTTTTTCCCATCTTCTTTGTATATATAGCTTATAATATTAGACGAAATGGTGGCACGGCCGTTATTCACAACGATTATATGTCATATATGCTTTCATTCATGAAAACCATGCATGATGAAGAATAATGGCAGCTCAGAGATCAGGAAAAGAGAAACCAACATGACCTTCGTGTCATACATACATATACATGAACTGGTAGATATCCTATTCCTATATATCCATTTTGGACCAGATTCACATTCTCATCATACATCAAATATATTAAATGTGATCTACAGTTTAACTCATATACTAATAATAATGGAATAATAAAACAAAGCTATCATCATAAATCATACATAATAGTTGAAGATCTTAGATTTTTTATCTATCAGACCTGTACAATTTAAAGAAAGGATTCCAAGATATATATATATATATATATATATATATATATATATATATATATATATATATATATATATATAAATATATATCTGCGGCTAACTACTTGCTATTTTAGATTAGAGTTAATACTCAATTTAGTCCTCCACTTTGCACACGTGACTCAATTTGGTCCTCCACGTTAATTTGTGCTCAAAATAGTCCTCTACTTTGCATTCCGTAACTCAAGTTAGTCCTTCCGTCCATACTCCATCTTAACTCCATTACATGGCTGCTGAGGTGTCCGTTAAGTGCCACAGTGGCAGATGATGTGTACTCAGCAAAGTCAATAACTCAATTTGGTCCTCCACTTTACAATTATTGAATCAATTTGGTCCTCTTCACTTTTCTAAAACTATGACAACCAAAAGTTTTTCTTCATCCATTTTATTCTTCTTATTCTACTTTTTTATATATAAATATAAAAAAATTGTGAAACAATTGATTATCTCAACATTAATAATATTTTGAAATTGAAATAGTTTTTTATTTGAAATAATTTTTTAACCATAATAATAGCTTTTTATTTTTTTGAATAATCTAAAAATATAATGAAAAATAAAAAATAAGTTTAATAATATTATCTAATATTTTTTATATTTTTTAATATTTTACTAATATCTTATATACAATTAAAGCACCTTAAGCTTTATAAAAATATTCCATTAATTAAAATATTTGCATATAATTAAAAAATGTATAACCTAATATTATAAATTATATAACACACTTATACAATAAATAAATAAATTACATAACCTATATATAGTTAAAATATATAATTCTTTTAGTACATCTAAATATTGGTTACAATATATAAATATATTTTGTATTTAGGTTTAAAAATATATTCATTTATTTATTTTGTTTAAAAAAATGTTTAATTTTATCAAAAATATAATTATGAATAATATAATAAAATAATAAAAAGAACTAGCAACTTGACAATTAATAGAATAACATTGGATTAGTTACAAACAATTGCTTGATAATTAAGATAGAGGTATTCTTATGTTGCTCTTCGTGATTCAATGAATCGGAAAGAATGAGAGACATGTGAAATCAGTTTATTTTCTTTTGAAAAAATGACTTGGTTAATAAGTGAAAGAGTGATTATTTTTTAGAATGTGTGAGAAATTTTAAGGAAAAGAAAATTGCTCTAAAATTAAATAGTTTTTTTTATTTAGAATTTAAGAGACCAAAGCATAACCGATTTTTTTAATTCTCTTTATAGTATTGTAGAGATAAAAAATAAAAAACATTATTATATTTTTAAAATTATTTGAAATAAAAAAGTTTTCAATTTTAAAATATTATTAATATTGACAAAATCAATTTGTTTCATAATTTTAATATGTTTAATTACATACAAAAGAAGAAGAAAAAAATATTAAGAAAAAATGATGGTTGTCATAATTTTAGTAAAGTGAAGAGGACCAAATTGATTCAATAACACTAAAGTGGAGGACCAAAATGAGTTATTAACTTTGCTGAGTACACGTCATCTGCCACCATGACACTTAACGGACACCTCAGCAGCCATGTAACGAAGTTAAGATGTAATATGGACGGAAGGACTAACTTGAGTTACGGAATGCAAAGTGGAGAACTATTTTGAGCAAAAATTAAAGTGGAGGACCAAATTGATTCGCGTGTGCAAAGTTGAGGACCAAATTGAGTATTAACTCTTTAGATTATATTAGTTAAACCTCTCTACCAAAGTGGTGTAATTAATTACTCCACAACATATATCCATAATTAATTGTCTTCTCTCACTCTTTTTTCAAAGTTAAAAATCTGTAGTGGCGATATATATTCATTCTATGGAGGAAGAATTCTTGTCTCTTTTCTTCTTCAAAGAGTATATAATATAAAGAATGACTCAGTTATGCACTGCACTACACTATACATTATACAGTACACTACAGAGAGATAGCAGAGACAGGACACATGCATGCATGATCAGGAGGGCCACTTATATATGCACATTGCTAACTAACAAAGTTCGCACATTCTGTCACATTTGGTGTTTGGTGTTCCCTTTCCTGCCTGTCCCCCAATAACACTCCTTTATACGTGATATATATATATATATATATATTATTATTATGGATATGGATAGTTAGTTCTAAAACACTGATTTTGAATTTGAATTTTAATTTTAAGAAGAATATATATATATATATATGGATGATGTTAAATGTTGGTAAGGTTATCGAAATATAAGTGGAGATGTACAGGGGTTAGTCGAAAAGACAGGAAGATAGGCACAAGAGATCCACTGCCAACTCTTTTATCGTCTCCACAGTACTGTAAAAGCATCAACCTCAACCTTGTGAAGTGGGCAAGTAGCCTCCTCTTACATATGAAAATGAAATGCATACTTCTTCCTTCCCTCCTTCAAAACAAATAAATAAATAAATAACCATTAATTGCCACAACATTTGAATTGAATATCTTCTTTTCTATCCACTTACCATATAAATTAAAGCCTCTCACCTACAACCCTGCCTTTGTGGTGTGGTTTTATCTACCATGTCAGCGCCAGATCACACTCTTACATGGCCAATGCTTCATCTTGTGGTGCCACATCAGAGTCTATTACTTGTTATGCAAGTTGGAGATCGATGACATTGCTGCACTAAAAATAACAAGATCAAAAATTAGATTTTGAAGCCAGAGTATCCTATCTACAGGGGAATAACATTTTAGTAAAATCAGTAACGATAAATTGCGGAAGTAGAAGCATTTTCTTTTTTAGTAAGGATTAAAAATTTGGGAAATCTTAAAATATGGAGCTAGTAGATGAATTTGAGTGAAGACATGGGGGTTATAGTAGGTGAAAGAGGGCATGATTGGGTTGTGACTCTTCTGAGCTGCATACTTGTATTATACGGGAAAGTAAACCAATGAGAAGAAAAGAAGCTGACAAGAGAGAGAGAGAGAATGATGCTTGGGTGGAGGAGCAATCAAGAGAGATTCCGATTTTGCAAGAAAAATATAGACAAAGACAACAATGCATTTGTATTCAAAATGTGTGTGAGAGAAGGCAGTACTTTGGTTAAAGCACGAGAGGAATGATGTGGCGTGTATGGGATCGATGTGGGGATTTATCATATCATATGATACTATGATTGATTTGTATACATGTTTGTTATGCTCTCTCTCTCTCTCACACAACACACACTGTTTCTTTGTAAGTGTATGTTCCCAATCCAATCCATTCCATTATCTATCTGCATCTTTCGAGATAGATTTTAGCCGTATCATTGGCAGGGCTCGAGGAGGAGTCTCATTATTCCTTACTCCAAAGGAGCCACAATTATTTGGTCACCTTAGCTTGTGGTGTGGTGTGGTAAGGTCATGGACCAGCATATATATATATATATATATATTTATAATACTAATTGCCCTGTTTATTTGTTTTCTGCTATTTGTGGGGACTTACCCAATAAGAGCTTGGTAACTTCAAAAAGTTTACAAAATTGAATGTCTTGTTTTGCTTCAAATAAATCAGTCTTCAGCACACCTACTAGGAGGAATGATTCTTGTGGGAGCCATCTTTTGTAGTTCTAGATTACTACCACTGCTGCCCCTTAATTTCTTGATTAAAATATTTAATAAAAAAATCAATCCCATCCATCCAACTCAGTTTAGGATATGAAACCTCTTTATTTTATATCTGCATGGTTGATTTTCCAAAGATTTCCTTGATCATGTATGTTCATGCAATGATCATCATGATCCTAGCTACTTTCATCATAATTGTTATACATATCCTAGTCTCACAATCACTTAACACCTGGGGTACAGTGAACATAATAAAAATACAGAGGAGATGCAATGCATTATCGAAAACTCTGTTTTACCTATCACAAATCTGTTGGATTTCATTTTCCTCCAATAGCCTATACCACTAACTGCACGAGATTAAAGTCCTGTGTATATATTGTATACAGAAGGGAAAATTGAAGTCAATGAAAAAGAATGAGACGTATCAGACAGAGCCAGAGACCAATGAGAAGCTCTGCTCAAGAGCTAGCTGAGAAGAATATGCCTAGATAGAAAGATAAACATGAATGAAGCAGACAAGAAGGGAACACTTTCCGAATTTTGAGTTGCAGCACATAAATGGTGGGCTCCATGGGAAGCATTTTGCCAAATTTTGTGCGCATGATACAGTAGCACTTGTGTGATTGATGCATTGCATGCTCATTAGTGCTTAGTGCTGCAATACACACACTCATAAAAAAATGAAAGCATTCCTATATTATTATTACTACTACTAACCCATTTTGGTTTGTGCTTGTGAATAGAACCAATTCGGCACATGTGTATGTGTGTGTGTGTGTCACTCTGCGCGTGCTAGCAAGTATGGCGGCTTAAGCCCGCTTGCTTGTTACCAACTAATGCCACTGTCTTTGCTGCTAAGGGCATGGTGGGGACCACATGTCTCCAGAGTCTAATTAACACTTCAAACAAACATGGACCATTCTGTACCATGAAGCTGGAACACATGCTAGATGATGTCTAGCCCCAGTGGGCCCCACCCACGGTGCTTGTCTGGGGAGCCACATAGTGGGACCAATCATGGCTTTTTGGGGTTTGCATCTGTTATGATGATGTGGATGTGGATGTGGCATCCAGGTTAGAGCATTGGAAAGGTGAATGAACAATGCTTTACTCTTTTAGGATTAAGGTTGGTTTCAACTTTCAACTCTTTTAAACTTTTTACTCTCTTGTTTTTTTGAAAATATCCCTTTCTTTGTCTATTCAAATTGCTGCCTATGTTAATGTATATGTACACACTGCATTGCACACTAAACAATTAGTAAATTCCTAAGAGGCCTAAAAAAGATTTGGCTTGAGACTTTTTATGTGAGTAAAAAGCCAAAGGTGTGGTTGTTTGGTTGAGAATTGAGACAGGAGAGTTGTTTATTTGGTGCTTTTTAAGTAAAGATTTTGATTTGATTCAGCACAAGTATTGTGGTTGACCATATATATTATATATTGTTTTCTTTCATGATGTGATGTGATGGATATTACTCACAAAAGAGAGTGAGTGACTGTATATGCAAAAATTGTATGTTAGTGTATGTTTGGTTTGGTTTACCTTGCGTGTGAGAGAGAGAGAGTTTGGTGTGGTGGGTGCGCGTGCATAACAAAGAGGTGGATTGTGGTCATAATGGAGGCTGCCCTGCCCTGCCTGCCAGCCACATCCATAAAAATTATTCATGAAGCCATACTTTCTGCATCATTTCTACCTCTCAAAACTGCAAATATTTGATTCTAAACTCACAATTTTTCATCATTGCCCTTCCCCTCCAACCAATAGCCTTTTCTCTACTCCAAATTTTGTTTATTATTCAGTCCCCTTGTACTAGCTTTTTGTGTATTGTGTTTCTTTTGCTGTTGAGAAAATAAGTGCATAACTCTTTCCAACTGAGGGGAGGAGGAGGCTTCTGCAATATTGATTGTGCAGAATTATTGGCATACTCTTGAGAGTTCTCTTAAATTGGAAGTCAAGGAGACCAAATATAGTATATGAATATGATGAATAAGGTATATAGTTTTAGATGTGATGTAGGCTGAGACACCAAACTTCCCCTTAAAGACCATGATAGCACTAATTACCCCCTTTTACTACTTGTCACATTTCACATTTAATTAATTAATTAATTAATTAATGTACCCTTCCTTATCAAACTACTAGCTAGTTACACTTATGATCCAAATCAACTTAATTAATAATGTCCGACCAAATTGGAAGACTTACCTAGTTTAATTGAGGTTTCATCAGAAAATTTGAACAAAGCTTTGTTCAGCAGAAAAACATTAAAAATAACAAAGGGGTTAGATTCGGACGGATCTGATGCTGTCATAACACTGTCGCAAAAAATATTTAAAAAACTTGTAACTTATTGACAAAATGATAAATGTTATTTAATTGTTTTCTAACCTAAGCTTTTTCAAAACTAATCACTAGGATGACAAGGAGAATCCTCTTTAATTTTGATGCTGATCCGGTTTTAGAAAAATTAAACAAAAAAAAGTGTGCATGCATGCTTTGATAAATGCAGAAAACAAGTTGATAAAAATAGGTAAAATAATGATAATGCCACCTAGCTACATGAAATTGCATGAAGAATAAAAATGATGTGATTGCTTTTTCATTTTACGTACGGGGCCTCCCTCCTCATTCAAGGATGGATATTCTCATTATTTACATGCCACGCCTGATCGGTCCCTTTTGTTTTTATTCCTGCCACAGTTTTATTCTTCTTCTGCATAATAATAATATTAATAATTATTATTATTCTAACCCCAAATATGGATGACATTATATTATTCTTGGCACGTCAAGGTGTTTTTTTGGTTTAATTAACGCTTGCTCTCCTAGGGATAGACAATGTTGTCTCCATCAACTGAGGCGTTTTCATTTCACCTTTTTCCATTATGCAGTAGCCATTATCAGCATTAGAGTGTGCTCATTCCAAACAAACTCCCAAGTGATTGGTACTTTTTATTTCCAATATACATTTCAACTTTTTGGTTGCTATTTAACTAAGCTGTGCATTGTTTTTAACCTCTCCTTGCTAGTAATGTAGCTCTAATTAGAATGCTCTACTACTATTACTATTACTATTACTATTACCACTTACTATTACTCCATTACCTCTATAGAGCTAATAATTGTTGTCTCGCATAGCCACAATACAAACATCTTGTGATGGTTTATGATTATGTTTCTATTTTATTTGAACTATCATTGAGACAGTTACGTTTTGAATGCTGAATTTTGACCATGAACATGAACATTATCTATATCCTCAATTACTAGCTCTTAATTTGCACAGTGATTTTGAAAAGAAGTTTTTGATATGGTTTCAACACAATTATGTTCTGCATCAGTTCTACCATTAATTCTGGTCAGTCAAAATATATAGGCCCCTCCTCAATCTTCAAAGACTTGAAATTTTATTTATTTAAATATTTCAGTTTACCCTGGATTAAATTTGTAATGACAAGAAAGAGAACTGACTTGTCAGTTGATTCCCTCATAAACCACTAATGCTAGTTAATTAATAATAACACTAGACTACTGCTATATCATGAGCAAGTAAGTTGGAATGTAACTATCTGATGTGATGCTTCAATGCTTGCAAATCTTCAAATTATTTAATGGAATACAAAATCCATTAGGGAGGAAGAAAAGACATGTGAAACACTGGTGCTACGTATTACTATTGGAAGTTAGCCAGATCAGAAGTATAAACTAAAAAAAACAAAACAAAAAAGGGTCTAAAAGAGTGATGAAGGGGTGAGTGGAATAGGAAGTGGACAAAGGAGCAAAGGGTATTGATGAGCGTGGGCATAAATTCCGTTTCCTGTTGCTTTCCCTGATCTGATGGAAGAGAAGAGAAGAGAAGAGATTGCACTTAACAAATTGTTGCATATATCATCATCCTATTCACTTCATTATGCCTACAATCATGATTCTTGGTTCCATAACCCGCATGCTCTCTCCTAAACACACACACACCCACTCTCACTCCTCAACTCTCTCACACATACACACCTATAAATCCTATTGACCCCCCAATCCTTTCTTCCACCTCCACCTCAACAAATTCCAATCTATTCAACTCTGCTTTCCTCTGTTTCATCCTATCCTGCCCAACACCCAACACCCACACACTCATCATCCCAATGGCTGTCTCTGGATTTGAAGGGTTCGAGAAAAGGTTGGAGCTCCATTTCTTCGGCGACGATCCAGTCGCCTTCCAAATGGGTCTTAGGAAGCTTGGTTTTGAGACATTAGAACAGGTCCTAGAAGCTGTGCAATGCACAGTCGTGTCAGCTGTTGGCAACTCCTACTTTGATGCATATGTGTTATCAGAATCAAGCCTCTTTGTTTACCCAACAAAGATCATAATCAAGACATGCGGGACAACACAGCTCCTTAAGTTCATTCGCCCAATGGTCTTCTACGCTCACGATCTTGGCCTCACCCTATGCTCCTGCCGCTACACCAGAGGGAGCTTCATCTTCCCCAAATCACAGCCATTCCCTCACACCAGCTTCAAGGACGAAGTCGCATACTTGGAAGACACCATCCCTTCCAACCTCTGCTACAGAAAAGCCTCCATCATGCCCTCAAAATCTTCTTCCCATTCATGGCATGTTTTCACTGCCAACGATGGGTCAAACTCTCAAACACCTTATGCTCATGACAGTGACCTATTCACCATGGAGATATGCATGACCGAGCTCGATCCCATCCTCGCCCGCAAGTTCTTCAAAACAGGGGACTCTGCGGGGAAGGAGATGACAGAACTCACAGGGATTAATGAAATCAACCCACAAGCACTTGTATGCGATTTTGCGTTCGACCCATGCGGCTACTCGATGAATGGCATGGATGGGGATTGGTACTCCACCATTCATGTCACGCCAGAGGATGGCTTCAGCTATGCAAGCTTTGAATGCGTTGGCTCGGTTAACGAGGATATAGGGCACGTCTTGAGGAAGGTGGTTCAGATTTTCCGGCCAGGGACGATGTCGATATCGACGGCGTGCAGTGGATACAGCAACGAGGTGTGGATGAAGATGAAGAGTGCATTGGAGCCTATGGGATTGAAATGCAGGAGTTGTGTAATGGACCAGTTCCCTGCACCAGCAGATACTGTCGTCTTTCAAACGTTTACACCTCGCCGGAAAACTACTTGAATCAACCTGGCTATGACGTCACGGCGGCGACGGCCACGGCGGTGGAGGACGAAGATGATAGGTAGGAAGTTAGAGTTAGTTGAAAAGTTTAGCGGGGCAATGTAATGACGTGGCAAAATGTGATTGGTGGATACGAAAGATGAAGAATTTTGGATTGACTTTGGTTTAAAAAAAAAAAAAGTTAGGAGGAGTGGGATGAAAAAAATGGTAAAGCCTTAGAAGTTTTTTCTTTTATTTTATTTTTTTCTTTTTTGGGTCAAAATTGAGTTGTTAAAAATAATATGACATGTTATTAATTTTAAGATGAATGGAATGAGTCGTATTATTGATATTATTATCATCCACTAATCTCTAATTAATTAGGTAATCTAGCTATGATCTAAAGCAAGCGGTTAGGGAAAATATATACATAGCATCGAAAAGGTAGATACTGGCATTATGATGATGATAATGCACCCCACTTTGTTTGGCTCGTCACGCCTTAGATTTTTGATAATGTTAAAACTTAAAAGTGTTCTTAGCTTGTTTGAGTTTTTGAGTTGTTCATATTCAACTTCTCTTCTTTTTCTTCTCCTCCTTTGATTTTGCACTCTTCTTTTATGCTATGTTTTCATAATCAGTCAGATTATTAAATTACAAAACCATACCTTTCTATCTGGTTGTGGAAAATTTGTTTATATCTTTTAATCCTAATATATATAACTTTAATTCTTAAAATACGCATATAATGTCAAGTTTTATAAATTAAATTCATAGAAAAGAGAGGGGATCAAATAAATGCCATATCCAATTAATAAAATGAAGTCATGCGTATTAAGTAATAAAACAGAAGTTAATTATATATATTATGCATTCTTGCCAATTATAAGAACATTTTGGTGTTCTGGTTTTGGATGAATTTGAAGATCCATTTATTATATAGATAGTGTGGTGGTGGTACTGGTACATTTCGTGGATGTCATGAAGCTTAAAGTGCAGGTGGTCATAATTGGATTTGGATGAGTTAGAAGACAAGCAGATAAGATAAACCATAATTAATAATATATTAATATAATGTGCTCCAAAATCTGCTCTTTTTTTACAAAGTAGGAGATCGCCAACAAAGTACCAAAATTAGTATATGCATATTAGTAAAGGTTACTCTACTCAGCCAAAGGCTAAGCTGAAAGGCATAAATACAAGTCAATGAGTTGAAAGGCTTGCAATTTTTGTAAACAATGTAGTACTATATATTCTCATAATTATTAATAAAAAAAATATTGATTGATCAGCCAAACTAATTCAGCTGTTTTTTCTTTTATTGTCAACGGTTTTGAAACCAAAACCTAGCTACATACAAATAAGCTAAAAAATGATTTCAAAAAACAGTCGAATTTTAACTCTTTGAATCATAATATAAGTAGCTGAAATAATGAATCAAGAATATTTTGTTACAAGTAACATTGATTTAGTCCCTCAAGGATTTGTTCACATTTGTTTTGTCTTCGGGAAATTCACGTGCATATAATATATATATATATATATATATATATATATATGTATAATATGATATCATTTTTTTCCTTCTTTGATTGGACTGTCCATTTCTTTTTTAACTCCCATTCTTCCATAGGCCCATGTGAAGCTCTGTTTTTGGTTAAGGTCCAAGTCTTTAACCGAAAGAACTTCCTTCTGAATCCATCTATCTCGCACAAAAATAGTTCGTTGTTGCAAGTTGAATTTCAGTCACACTAATGATTGATTGATTTGCAAAACATATAAATAATTATACTTAATTTAATCGAATTTTTTTATTATTGTTCGTTATACGAGTCCAATTTAAATAATTTGGCTTGCAAATCTGAATACAAATTATTGTATTAGTTTTTATTTTCATGTTTGGTGTATTTTGAATCATAAAAAAAAGGAAATGAATTTATTTTTAAATTAATTATATTGTTTGGAATATAAAGATAAAAGCAAATGCTGAATTGATTTATAATTCTTATACAATTAATAATTATGTATTTTTAAATTCTACAATTTTTTAGAGAATTTTCGATAAAAATAATTTAGAATTTAATTTAATTTATTTTGTTTCTTTTTATTTCTATATGTTTTAATCATTCCACACACACATGCTAGATTTTAATGCTTATATATATATATAACCTATACCCCCATTACAATGAGGCATTATATTAGGCATCCTTGCGTTTCTTGTTCAGTATAATTATGGTTCATTTTGCATATATATAAATTAAATGATGATTATATGAGAGTGGTTATTTACTCTCATGTTTATTTGTGTAGGTATGTAATAAGATGTCATTATTATCTCCTTTTAGTATCATGAATTATAAATACATGCCTAAGTTTTTGGTGAACCCTAAATATCTATAGTTAAAAGTAATGACTAATATAGTTTATAGGTGTTAGTAGTAATTGAATTTCTAACTAGATTGTTAACTAAATTATTTGGTTAACATACATATACCTGGTCAACCAAGTATGAATCAAATATCAATTTCATTCTCTTCTTTGTTGAGTTCTATTAACATATAACATCATAAGCTCTATTAATATATACATGGCGAATACTCCCGTTGATCCTTGATTTCTCGCTCCAGTTGATCAACCTGGACTTGTTCTCGTTTCTCAACCTCTCACTGAGGATAATTATCATTCATGGAGTCGCACCATGCGTATGGCTCTGAATGGGAAAAGAAAATTCGGATTCCTCAGTGGATCAACGATATTGTGAGTTCTTGGATCTTGAACTCTATTTCGAAAGAGATCATTGCTTCTCTTGTTTACGCCGATTCAACGGCGAAGTTATGGTATGATCTACGTGAACGTTTTCAACATGTCAAAAAGTTGGACAACTTTCGCTCCTGACTTTTGAGCGCAAGAGATGCATTTGGGAGCTATTAAGAGTAGCTTTTCAGAATCAGTTTTGTCTTTCTCAAAATGAAAATGCATAAATGACCCTCATTTACACAATTTCTTTTAATATTATGTCTATTATGATCATTTTATATCTTGATAGTCACTTCTACACTATTTTACCAAACTTTAATGATGATTTCAGCTTATTAAGAACAATTTTTGTACTATTTTACCGAACAATACTATTATGACTTTTTAAGAACAATTTTTCGAGAATTCAGGAGCTCAACAACTTTTCAAGAGCCATAACTTTACCAAATCCAGTCTTAGAATTCTAGCTATCACTAGAGATTATGCAATCATAATGAAAATGCTATGACTTAACCCTTAGGCACTCTAGGTTAACTTTAAGAAATCGATTAATATAGGTAGAGACATAATTCATGATGATCTTGAAAAAGAATCAAATTATAATAGTGATCATGATTGTCATATAAACAAAATAATAATAGAGTAACATAAATGTTAACAAAGAGAGACATTGTATATTAGCTAGAATTACAATAGACTTTCACTATTTTTTTTCATTGGTTTTTATTTAGTTTTGAGTTTACGTTTTAATTCTAAACAAATTTTACACTTGAATTCTTTTTATTTGATCATTATGGCAGCGTTTGTTTCAAAGTTTATAAAATATAGTACATAAATATATATACAAGATAATATAATACAATAAATTTTGTGTATTTTATTTTGTATTTATTTTAGTATGTATAAAACAATAAGAATGCTTCTTGTACACCAAAATGCTACCACCATCAGCCACCTATAATAAATGCATATGGTTTGTCACTAATATTTTTGTGGGTCTCACCTTAAAAAGTTGTTGATGACTGAAAGTGGCTAAAAAATAGTGTACATGTAGCATTGTTGATAAAACAATTTTGTACCTACATTTTCTGTATTATTTTTTATTTTTATTTTAGAGGACAATATATCTAATTTATAGTAAAATTTAAATCACTGTTGGATTAAAACACTACCCAACCTCAACCCAACTCCTATCAGTTCCAAGTCGAAGAAGGAGTGTCCGTAGGAGGCATATTAAAGGATGAGGGAGGCACAGCGAGAGATGCTTCGGGGAAGACATCCACAAATAAGACTATAAGATGTGGACATGCTTGATATAAGAAAGTGTGTTAGAAAGAGAAGAGAGCTTGAGAATGTTTGGATAAGTGTTAGAAGAGAACAATGAAGAAAGTGAGTCTTTTGGAAGAAGAGTAATTTGAGTCTTTAAGGTTGCGTTTGGTTATGGAGACGGAGACAGTGGACGAAGTACAAATTTATTGTATCATGTTTGGTTTGCGGGGACGGAGATAATTTTCTAAAATTGTCTCTGTCTCTGTCCGTATTTTCTGTATCTCCATATAGGTGGGACGCAAAGACGGAGACAGGGGACGTAAACATTTTTACAATAATACCCTTATTTGGTGGTGGTTCAAAGGTGGTCCGACGGTGTCCGGGCAGTGACCGGCAGCGGTTCGCGGTGGCCGACGGCAGTCCGGCAGTGGCCAACAGTGGTCCGACGGTGGTCATTGGTGGTTTGGTGAGGGTCAATAATGTCATTTTATTTTTATGTTCATTGTCTCCATCCATATAAACAAACATGATACTAAGACGCTTATTTTTTCTGTATTGTCTTTGTCTCTCCGTCTCCATCTCCGTCCATTCTTGAATCCCAACGCAACTTAAGGGTGATAAGAATAATGTTGTCGCCTTGTTGAAAATGAAAATGATAAAGTGTGAAAATATGAAAATAAAGTAAGGGTACAAATGTGGAGGATACTAATTTAATTAAAATTTTTATATTTGTATCTTTATTTTGTATACCTACAATAAATATGGATATAAAATATACTAAAAATTTATAGAAATACAATATCTATTGTTCATGTCTATTAAGAATGAACATGTTATAATCTATATTGTATTGTATGTCTTGTATAGCTCATATAATCACGGTTGTGAGATCAATACGAAATTTAAAAAACTTTTTTATTATTTTTCTTGGTAGATACTTTATTTTATTATTTGAGTAATAGAGTATATTTTCATGAAAATTCGTATTATTATTATTATTTTATTTATTCGATTTATTTTTATTTATTGGTAAACATTTTTATTTTTATTAGAGAGGAAGAGAGACAGACCTTGAATGCATAAAGCCTCCAAGCTCTCAGGCCTCATCTCAGCACAAATAAAATAAAAGACAAAAAAAAAAGGTGTGGATTTTCTTTCTTATTCTCCGATTTTCCAAGATCGATCGTACCTCTGATTTTTCTAAAAAAATTGCTCCAATCGGGTACGTATCGATCGTCTAATACTGATTGTAACTCAGGTTTTTGGGATCTTCTTATGCGTTTCAGTGGCTCCGTTTGCTATGATATGATAATCTTTGAAAACCTTTTGCTCTCATCGAATTTGTGATCTGTGGTTGTTTTAGGAGTGTTGATATCTATTGAAATTCATTTGGGTGTTTTCAATTTCCCTTTTTTTTGTCAATCGGGTGTGCTTTTTCCGCCGAGAATACTGCATATGTGTTTCTGGGGTAGTTGATTGATCCATAATCGATTCTTTTGTTGTTTTCATTTATCTGAACCTTTCTGAAAGTTGGAAATCACAGATTGTAATACTGAAATCCACAGGTGATTATTTTCAGTGTTTAATTGCATTCAGATATGCAATGCCTTGTATAATCCAGTCTTAGTTATATTACTTATTCCATTCATTTTGATGAACAATGTTATACAATTTCTATTGAATTTTTCTCATCAGTGGTGTTTTTCATATCATTTGTCCATCAATGGAACTTGATATTGGAATAAATTAATAATGGGTGCCTCTGAGATTCTCGATATAACTTGACAAGTTTGTTCATTGGTTTTATCTTTTCATTTTTCCTCTTTTTTGTTTTTTCCTTCTTGTTTTGTTTGCAGCTAAATATGGTTTCATTGGTTGCCAGCAGTAGCAGTCAAATGTCTCCTTCAGTTTCTGTCCAAGAAAAAGGTAGTAGAAATAAGAGAAAGTTCAGAGCTGATCCTCCTTTAGGGGAGCCAACTAAGATCATTCCTTCACCTCAACATGAGTGCCTCAGTTATGAATTCTCTGCTGAGAAATTTGAAATAACCCCTGGTCATGGGCATGCTGCAGTGTGTGACCTGTGTAGCATTGGCCCAGATCATTCTGACGGTTTGAAGCTTGACCTTGGATTATACAGTCCTGGAAGTTCATCTGAGGTTGGGCCTAGTCATCCTAAGGAAGAACTCGAGGCAGATGAATTCAATGATGCTGACTGGAATGATCTCACAGAATCCCAATTGGAGGAACTTGTCCTGAGCAACTTGGACACTATTTTCAAAAGTGCAATTAAAAAAATTGTTGCATTGGGCTATAACGAAGATGTTGCAACTAAGGCCATCTTAAGGTCTGGCATCTGTTATGGATGTAAAGATACCGAGTCTAATATAGTTAATAATGCTATAGCGTTTCTTAGAAATGGCCAAGAGATTGATCCTTCGCGAGAGCACTATTTTGAAGATTTAGTGCAGCTTGAGAAGTATATCTTAGCTGAATTGGTTTGTGTACTCCGAGAAGTTAGGCCATTCTTCAGCATTGGTGATGCTATGTGGTGCTTGTTAATTTGTGACATGAATGTGTCACATGCTTGTGCAATGGATGGTGACCCTTTAACTTTAGGTGGTAATGGAGCCATTGATGGTTGTTCATCTAGCCAAACAGAGCCACCATCAAAAGCAGAAATCAAAGTTCCTGACTTAAGTCTTCCAAATCCTGCTAAGTCAGGTTCTCACAATTCTCAACCTAAGAAACCCTTTGTGGCAGCCCAGAACAACTTAAAGAATTCTCATATTCTTGGTGGTGGACTCTCAGAGAATGGGGGTGCCATTTTTGGATCCAATTTTGTTGATAAAGCATTTACTGCTGCCGTAACATCTCAATCTCCCTCGGTGGAGGAAAAGTTGGGGAGTGCTAGAAAGTTCCATTCTGGTAGCACCAAGAGGGACTACATTCTTAGACAGAAATCATTTCATGTGGAAAAAAGTTATAGGACTTATGGGTCTAAAGGGTCTTCAAGAGGGGGGAAGCTGAGTAGCTTTAGTAGTTTAATCTTGGATAAAAAACTTAAATCTGTGTCAGACTCTTCTACCATAAATTTAAAGAGTGCATCCTTACAAATAAGTAAGGCAATGGGGGTTGATGTGACTCAAGACAATCTTAATGCTAGTTTCTCATCCAATGCTGGACCATCTATTATCCCCACTGCATATAGCGTGGATTCTGCCACTGATGCCATCTCTAAATCAACCAATACTTCATATTCAGTACATGCAGCAAATACTTTACCTGCATTCAGTAGCCCAGCTTCATTATCGACCACTGATACTGATCTCTCTCTTTCATTGTCTTCAAAAATCAAGTCTTCTACAGCACCTATTTGCAGCAATTATGAGACACCTAGCAGTAGTCATGTGGGGATACCATCTGACAAGTCTCTGGGGCAGTGGGTACCCCATGATAGAAAGGATGAGATGATTTTGAAGCTTGTTCCAAGGGTTCGTGAGCTGCGAAATCAGCTTCAAGAGTGGACAGAGTGGGCAAATCAGAAGGTTATGCAGGCTGCCCGTCGGCTGAGTAAGGATAAAGCTGAGCTTAAGACACTAAGGCAAGAGAAGGAAGAAGTTGAGCGTCTTAAGAAAGAGAAGCAATCTCTGGAGGAAAACACCATGAAGAAGCTTTCTGAGATGGAAAATGCCTTATGTAAAGCTAGTGGGCAGGTAGAACGGGCTAATGCTGCTGTCCGGAAGCTTGAGGTTGAGAATGCTGCATTGAGGAGAGAGATGGAGGCTGCTAAGCTGCGTGCTGCAGAAACTGCAGCAAGCTGTCAGGAGGTCTCTAGGAGGGAAAAGAAAACCCAAATGAAGTTTCAGTCATGGGAGAAGCAGAAATCCTTTTTTCAGGAAGAGCTAGTGGTTGAAAAACGTAAACTAGCTCAGCTACTGCAGGAATTAGAGCAATCTAAAGTGCAACAGGAGCAAGCTGAGGTATGTCATTTTAATCTTATTCAAACTTTTTCCTCATTTTTTCAGACATCGCCTGGTATCTATGCTGATATAGGATAGCTCAGGTAGTATTTTGGTATAACGGTTTCTTCAATATACAGCCTAATTTCTTAAGAAGTATGAAGTTTATGATTAGTGAGTTCTATGGTATCAAAAATCCTCCACTCATTTTTATTCTCAGACTAAAAATAATAAGTGGAATGGCTTGTGCTGTTGCTAGTATTTGATATCCATTTCTATGCATGGCTTGACTATTATTATGTTCCCGTGTAGAATGGGTGGGTACTCTGCATGTATATTAAATTATATGGGTCTGAAATGAATTTCACACTTGTCACAGCATTACATATCAAGGTAATATCTGCTTTTCTCTTTTAAAAAAGTGAAGAACTGAGAACTGCCCCCAAGGTATCAGTGTTCATTTGATGATCTATGTTAGCAGAGAAACAGACACGACTTTACAATGACTACGTAATGTTTTGGTGTTTCCTTGCATCTTGTTTGTTTTGTTTTCCTTTGGAGATTCTACACACCTTGTAATTGCAACTCTCATCCTTGTAAGATTAAAGAAAATATGCATGACAATATAGTTATACTCAAGTGAAACATGATCAAACAGCTTGGTAATCATGAAGCGATTCCACAAATGCAAAATGAGTTTTTGTTACTGGGTATGTTCTCATTGCAAAGGGGAAATATTACAGGCTAGATGGCAGCAGGAAGCAAAGGCAAAAGAAGAACTTCTGCTGCAGGCCAGTTCTATCAGAAAAGAAAGAGAACAAATTGAGGAGTCAGCAAAATCCAAGGAGGATACGGTCAAACTGAAAGCTGAGAGGAATCTTCTCAAGTACAGAGATGATATCCATAATCTCGAAAAGGAGATTGCACAGCTGAGGCTGAAGACTGACTCTTCGAAAATCGCTGCTCTGAGGATGGGCATTGATGGAAGCTATGGCAGCAGCAGGTTTGTCAACAAAATGAAAAGTGGCGCCACTCTAGGGGATCCTCGGACTTTCATCTCAGAGCTCGTCAGCGACTACACAGTTACAGGAGGGGGCGTGAAACGAGAACGCGAATGTGTGATGTGCCTCTCGGAGGAGATGTCTGTTGTGTTCCTGCCATGTGCCCATCAGGTTGTTTGCACAACATGCAATGAGCTCCATGAGAAGCAAGGTATGCAAGATTGTCCTTCTTGCAGGAGCCCCATACAGCGGCGCATTGCTGTGCGCTATGCGCGTACTTAATTTTAAGTTATCTTATCATATATACATACATACTTGAGTGAGTTAAAGCTTTTTGAATAATGTCTATTGGACTCAGAATGAATAAAGCATTCTAATCATATGCATATCAAGAGCTGTGATACATCAGAACTGCTTTCAATACTAAAGTTGATTCTTCGTTGGTTCTATCTTTTTCTTGTGCTGTTCGCAAGTTCTTTTTATCTTCACTAGATTGTGTAATATATGATGCTCAGCTCCTCATGATTGATCATAATTTGCTGAATGTTGATGATGAATTCTTACCAATCGACTTCAATCTTTATGACCAATAAGCACATCCTCCACTTTAAGGAAGAACATAGATGATCAACCACAATGTGCCATCCAACATTTTTGTCTACATGGCCTTCATGATTCAAGCAACAATCATAAAATGTGGACTTCAAGATCACGATTATGCATTTCACAGAATTTGTGTGTGGGGATTGTGCCCCACCATGCAACGTCAATAATTAAGTAGCACAAGCATTTTTCTCTTCAGTGATAGAATTTTTCAAATTCAATATTATATAGGTTTATTTTTCTTTTTACGTATAAAAAGGTTACGAAAAAAGAGATAGTAAGTCTATATATCAAAGATATCAAGAAGTATTTTCTATACCTATCTAGATTATAATAAGCACAAATTCTTGGGGTACAACAAAAAATCAGTCAAAACAGTCAACAAAGCTCATTTAATATTTTATGGCCTAAATAACACTTTTAATTATGAGTATATTTTTAATGGGCTGAGTGATTGTGGCCCAAATTCCTATTTATTGACTGTTTTGGCTGGTTTTTTGTTGTGCCTCTAGCAATGCTTTATAATAAGTGTCTATTTTAGAAATCAATAATACTATATGCACAATGAAAAACTAGCCAATGTAGACAATGGACTCATTTTGGCTTTGATTTGGGCCCAAATAATCATTGAAATTGTAATGGACTGAGTAATTGTGGCCCATAATCGCATTTATTGGCTGGTTGAGTTGATTTTTCATGGTGCATTTAGCATTACTCTTTAGAAATTGTTTTTTTCCAAAATAACTGTTTATGATATTAATTTTTTCTTTCTACTAGTATTCCTAATAAATTTATTTCATTTACTTACCCATTTATTTAAAAAACATGTTAGATAAAATTAAATAAAAATATTTTAGTACATTTATATAAGATTAACATAAATTAAGATAACTTTAATTATTCTTTTAATACTCATGAATATTTATAACAGAAAACTTATTTTAGTACGGAGGGAGTAATAGATTTTTGTTAACTGTCATGAACGTGAAGAAAATTAATAAAATACTAATAGATAAAAACATTTTTGTGTGAATAAAAATAATTCAAAAGATAAGATTTTTAATTTTGTGTCTTCAGTCTTAGCAACGTGGCATCCTTTAGTTGGACCCAAAGTATATTCAGTCCATTTGAGCTTCATGGCTCCTCAAATACCTTTTCTCTCTTTACCCGAAAAAAAAAACATTTTGTTCATCATGATTGGAGAATTTTTTTAGGTTTTCTTTTTTGGTGTCATTTATCATTTTTAATAAGAATGATCTTTTTTGCTTCTCATAATTCTTCATCAGACCGAATCAATATAATTTATTTAAATATTATAAAATAAATATACTATATCATTTTTAATGTATTTATATAAATGTAGATAAATAGATGTGGGTGGAAATATTTGTAAAAAAAATCAAATTAGTAGATATCTATCTAGAAGGTTCTTTAGGGAAAATTATGAAGTGATGTGATAAATGTACTCAGCCACATCGGATTCACTTTTTTTTTTTTCAAAAATGAAATTACACCTATGACTAACATAAACTTATTAAGTATCTTTAACAATTTTGTATTTACATATTTTCGAAAACTAATATTCTAGAATCCTTTTATTATTATTATTATATTTTGTGGTGTTAAAGTTTTCATAAAGAAAAAGAAGTGAGGGAAGAAGGCAGCCAGAAAGGGACAAGGTGTACATTGATTTGTGTGCCACAAACTCCTATCCTGCTGCATAGGGACAAAGGGCAATACTTAATATTTATTATTATTCAGAAAAAATCTAAATTCTAAAGGCTTCCACACTCTACACTACATAATACTCCTAAGTTAATAGCAAGTCAAAGTTAGTTTAATTTGAAGACGACTTAGCGCCATAACCGTAATTTGGTCCACTCATTTCTCATCATAGCCACTTAAGACTTGCCATTTCTCTACTTTACTTTTGAAATACACTATAAAATACTAAATAAAACGCAGAGAAAACAGAGGGAAAAACAAAACAAATTACAATATTTCCATTTTGAGAAGCTGCTCTTTATATTGGCTATTCGGTTCCCCTTTCTATATATCTTCTTCAGGTACGTGGTTTTGATTTCATTTCATTTCATTTGCTTGCTAGTATATTTTGATTGAATATAATAATCACTACTATATGATGTGCAGCTATCTCTTCGTCTCAATTTTATTCGGATCGATCAAGAAGGAAAACATATATTCCTTGCTCTGGGTTTATTGAATGCAGAGATGAATTGAATTTTGCAGTTATTACTTACTTTAAGAAACGAAGCATATTATAAAAGGGTTAAAGTTTATGCGTATTGCATAATAATCTTCTTCTTCTTTATTTTGGGCCGGGTGGGGAAGACATAATAAATAAAGATCGATGTAATTGAGCTTCTTGTTTTTTTTTCCTTTCTGCTCATATGAATAAGCTAAGAGAATATCTGATCCTGATTCATGATTGATATTATAATTGTACTAACTACTGCATTAACTAAAGAGAAATCCCTTTCAGTAGTATTTATTGAATCAGGTTGATTGATTAATTGATGTGTGAAGGAAGAAGGTAAAGAGAGATCAGATCAGATCAGATCAGATCAGAGATGTGTTCCGTAGCCATAGGAAAAGGCATACTGATAAGGAGCGCACCATCAAGGAATGCGCACAGCGATGTTGTTGCTGCAGTGGAACACTTGTCCACGAAACTCCAGTGGCAGTTACGCCTTCGATCATCAAACTCCTCATGGAAATTAGCAGCAGCACCGGATTGGAATAGGAGGAGGCGATCGCATCACAATCCAAATCCAAATCCAAATCCAATACGTGGCCAAGCTATCCTCACCCCAGCAACACCACCCACCACCAAAAAGGTACACCTACCGTATTACCATGCCATCCCTACTGTAATTAACTCATAATCAATGCCTATTATAGAATACAATAATATTGTTGCAGTAATTATTATTATGTGATACTAATAATTAACACAAAACAATAATGTACGGAAAGTGACCTCTCAATACCGAACCTATATATAGTAATGTGTTCTAACACGCTACCACTTCTCCTCAATTATTTTTTGATCCACATACACTTCTCCTCAATTATAAGTAGTTATTTTGTTTTTAAGCAATTTTATTTCATAACAAACGGCTACATTTATTTACTTAGCAGGAAAATAATTATAGTTTTTTTTTATGATGGAAAAATAACCATAGTTTACAAGTATTGATATTATATAAGTACAATTTAAATAAATGTACCTGATTGGGAGATGGTATGGGATGGCCAAACTCGGGCCGGGTTAATGTTTTGGAATGGGTGGGGCGTGGGCATAAGGTTCTTTCTTTCTGGACCACAAAAACAAAATGCCCAGGGACTCCATAGCTGACGTGAGGCCCAGATATTACAAAAACGAAGGAGATGACCTGTGACACGTGTCTTCCCTCACTAGATATATAAATATTATTATTATTGAGAAAAAAATTAGATACATATATTATTTTTATATAAATATTGGACTATAAAATTTAATTCAAATAGAAATTAGATGACAAAACTTCAGCGATGATAATGATATGAAAAATGCTTTATGAACACTTGAATCTGCCACCGACCATCACCAAAAAATTTATTTAAAAAATAAAAAAATTCAATTGAATAAATAAAAAAATTCAAAGAAATAACTTAATAATAATTAAAAATTCACTAAATAATTAAATAAATTCATTATAAGTATGATGAGAATGAAAAAATAGTATAAAAATACATTATTTTTCTCCTAAAAATAACATTTTTTATCATTAAAATAACACACATTGATACTAAAAATGGACAAAATACATTATTTTTATCGATTTGTAGTTGTTATTAAATTAATTTCTTTATTATTTGATTGAATTTTTTTGATTATTTGATTGAGTTTTTTTGGTGGTGGCTAATTGATTGTAGTGGTGTAGATGTAGCATTACCGTAATGATATACTACCGATTACAATTCGAATTAAATCGGGAAAGTTTAGTTATGTTTAGTTTATCAACTTGCACTAAGCCATTTTTTTGGTTTTGTTTTCACTTGATAATCAAACAAAGTTTTAAGAATGTTAGCTAGATCACATTTAAAAAGACAAATTATATAGTCACCATCCTTTCAAACTTTTTCAGACATTAGTGCTAATAAGTATATGTGAAAGGAGTTGCAACTATGATTTACCAAAGCATTATCGATTTAACATTTGTTTTTCTGAAGAAGCTGACTCTGGTGTGCTCTTTTCGTTTTAACAGCGGGTATTCACTTTTGGGAAAGGTAGAAGTGATGGAAACAAGGCCATGAAGTCCTTGGTAAGTAATGACTAGTATGGAAACTCACACTGAATACTCAGTCGCCATGTTCTTGGTCTTACTTCTCATTCTGTCATAATAGTACAAGTTAGGCGAATATATATCGTGTTATATATCTTTATTGAAGTGATGAAAAAGTGCATGTGTGTGTGTGTGAACTGTGAAATACATATATGTATATAGTTGGGAGGAAAGGGGGCGAACCTGGCAGAAATGGCAAGCATTGGGTTATCAGTGCCTCCTGGACTAACCATATCTACAGAAGCATGCCAAGAGTATCAGCTCAATGGCAAGGAGCTACCTGATGGCCTCTGGGATGAGATTCTTGAAGGCCTCCGTTTCGCTGAGACTGAAATGGGAGCTTCTCTTGGGGATCCTTCCAAGCCTCTCCTTCTCTCCGTCCGCTCTGGTGCTGCGGTAATCTCATTTATTTATATTAATGATTTCATTCTTATAGCTTAGATAGGGTGTGCTCTGCTTAATTTGGCCTATTATTTGCTGGAGTCTAATATTGATTAAACATGCGTGTTTATGGCAATGCAAGATTTCCATGCCTGGAATGATGGACACAGTTCTCAACCTTGGACTCAATGATGAAGTGGTTGCTGGGTTGGCTACAAAAAGTGGAGAGCGCTTCGCTTATGACTCATATAGACGTTTCTTAGACATGTTTGGAGATGTTGTAAGTGGTTCTTTTACATCAGATTGATTTCTTTTCTAGTATCATTGTCTAAAGTGGAAAGGTAACACCGCGTTCTTCTATTATTTCTTAGTGCTAACTGTTCTTGTGTTATGTTTAGGTGATGGACATTCCGCACTCGTTGTTTGAGGAGAAGTTAGAAAACCTAAAGAGTATAAAAGGTGCTAAACTTGACACGGATCTATCAGCATCTGATCTCAGAGATCTGGTTGAGCAGTACAAGAATGTCTACCTCGAAGCTAAGGGAGAAAAGTTTCCCTCAGGTGCTGAATGCATTGCAAATAACTTGTGCACTTTTTTTTTTCCATACATTCTCATGATCCTGGCCTTCTAATTAATCCACCACTCACATCATCAAGTTGCTTATTAGAAAAGTTATATGAGTTCATCTTAGTTTTTGCTTTTTACTAATTGCAGATCCAAAGAAGCAGCTCGAGTTAGCAATTAAAGCTGTTTTTAATTCTTGGGATAGTCCAAGGGCTATCAAGTACAGGAGCATTAATCAAATAACTGGCCTAAAGGGAACTGCAGTAAACATTCAATCCATGGTGTTTGGAAACATGGGGCCTACTTCAGGAACTGGAGTACTGTTCACTAGAAATCCAAGCACTGGGGAAAAGAAACTTTATGGAGAGTTTCTGATTAATGCTCAGGTCACATATGATATGATACACTAGTTTATTATGTAACTTTCATCAGTTTCATGCCCTTATATATGTCCTAGTGTATTGAGGTTAGCAAATACTTTTGGTGTTGATGTTTCTGAGTTGAGATTATTTCTTTTTTTTCATTTCTTTTTGATAGGGAGAGGATGTTGTTGCTGGAATCAGGACACCGGAAGATTTGGAGATCATGAAAAATTGCATGCCAGAAGCATACAAGGAACTTGTGGAGAACTGTGAAATCCTTGAGAAACATTACAAGGATATGATGGTAAAACTTAAGTCTCCATAGATTCTTAACTTTTCCTTTTTATATTGTTCATATAGGTTTTCGGATGATGTTTATTGTTTGTTTGCCTTTCCTACTTCAATTTGATTGGATTGGACATTATTGAACTGCAGGATATTGAGTTCACTGTTCAAGAAAATAGATTGTGGATGTTGCAATGCCGAAGTGGAAAACGTACAGGTAAAGGTGCAGTCAAAATAGCTGTGGATATGGTTAATGAGGGGCTTGTCAATATTCGTTCTGCAATCAAGATGGTAGAGCCACAGCATCTTGATCAGCTTCTCCATCCGCAGGTGTGTACTTTGTTGAAATTACTAATTACCATTACCTATGTGTGGTGTGCCCTTAACTTCCCCATATATATAAGGGATTGACTGCTTTGAGTTTACTTTGTTAGTTTGAGGATCCATCTGCATACAAGGAGAGAGTGATCGCCGCTGGCTTGCCTGCATCCCCTGGAGCTGCAGTAGGGCAGATTGTGTTCACTGCTGAAGATGCTGAAGCATGGCATGCACAAGGAAAAAGTGTCATCTTGGTATTCATTTCCCTTTGTTCTCAACTCTAAATCATTCATTCATTCTTGTTATCTCAGGTGAGTATAAGTGTATAACACACAATTGATGTCAGCTAATCCACTCTTGCATTGTTAAAGGTGAGGACAGAGACAAGTCCGGAGGATGTTGGGGGTATGCATGCAGCTGCTGGAATCTTGACAGCTAGAGGTGGCATGACATCTCATGCTGCTGTTGTTGCCCGTGGATGGGGAAAGTGTTGTGTGTCCGGATGCTCTGATGTCCATGTAAATTACGCTGAAAAGGTTGGATTTAGGCAGCAGACATTAAGACATACATACATATTTATAGTAATAAATGACCACCAATGCTGTTGGTAATTTGGTATAATCTCAATTGATAATGCAGGTGGCTGTAGTTGGGGATAAGGTGATTGCAGAAGGAGAATGGATATCGCTGAATGGATCCACAGGTGAGGTGATACTAGGAAAGCAGCCACTTTCTCCTCCGGCTCTGAGTGATGATTTAGAAACCTTCATGTCTTGGGCTGATGAAATAAGGCGTCTCAAGGTTGGTGCATATGCTTTATCTGCTGCACAAGTTGAGTTGAATCTTAAAATTAGATTCTGGTTTTCTGGAAAATCCTTTCATACGGTTGATTTCTATCAGGTAATGGCGAATGCTGACACACCTGAGGATGCACTAACAGCTAGACAAAATGGTGCCCAAGGGATTGGACTATGCAGGACAGAGCACATGGTAATGAAAAGTGTGCATATAAATATTGCTCTTTTTATATATAGTCTAGATATGTCGAAAGAATGTTTTTGTTTCCTTGAAGTTTGTTGGACTGGAATGACCATAACTAACAGAGCCATTGTCTTATAGTTAGGAGGTATAAGATTTTGTCCTAATTGTTTGGCACATTTCAGTTTTTTGCTTCGGACGAGAGGATAAAGGCTGTGAGAAAGATGATAATGGCAGTTACAGAGGAACAGAGGAAAGCCGCACTTGACCTGTTGCTACCTTTTCAAAGATCAGATTTCGAGGGGATTTTCCGTGCAATGGATGGTCTCCCTGTTACAATTCGGCTGTTAGATCCTCCACTTCATGAGTTCCTTCCAGAAGGTGACTTGGAACAGATTGTCGGCGAGCTAACTTCCGAGACAGGCATGAAGGAAGAAGAAATCTACTCTAGGATTGAAAAACTATCAGAAGTGAATCCCATGCTTGGTTTCCGAGGCTGCAGGTTTGCATGCCCTTCTTCTTGTTAGGCTTCTTGCTTGTGTTTGCTTAATTATACACTCACAAATCTAACTATTGAAATCCATCCTTTGAACAGGCTGGGAATATCATACCCAGAACTGACTCAGATGCAGGCCCGTGCAGTGTTTCAGGCTGCTGTTTCAGTCAGTAACCACGGTATTCAAGTTCTTCCTGAGATAATGGTTCCACTTATCGGTACACCTCAGGCATGATCTCTTTTTCTTCCTTATTTCTTTCCCTTTTTTTTGTTTATTCTTCAGCTTGGTTTTTGTGGAAACTTCCATTAACATCTCATTTTTTGAGATTGAGAAAAGGGCTTGTGTTCTTTTTCCTTAACCATTTTCTGCTACCTTAGCTTCTCTTATCCTGGGGAAGAAGCCCTTGTGAGTTGATAAAAGTTATAAGCTTGAGTTTTTTTTTTTTTTTTTTGCTCGCAGGAGTTGAAGCATCAAGTGAGTTTGATAAGGAATGTTGCTGAGGAAGTGTTCTCTGAGATGGGTTCCTCTTTAAGCTATAAGGTTGGAACCATGATTGAAGTTCCAAGAGCTGCGCTAGTTGCTGATGAGGTAAAGCTTATATTTTAATGTCTTAACTCGAAGAATCCCATTTAAATTCTATAGAATGTGGTCCTAGAAAGATACAACTATTAAAAAGGATCATTTTGTTATCTTCTAGTAATTTACACTCTCTGATTTTTATGATTCATTTGTGTAGATTGCAAACGAAGCCGAGTTCTTTTCATTTGGAACCAATGACCTTACCCAAATGACATTTGGATACAGTAGAGATGATGTAGGCAAATTCCTTCCAATATACCTATCAAAAGGCATTCTGCAGAGTGATCCATTTGAGGTGAGTTGCATAACCTAAAGTTCATCTGCTCATTGAAGATATATTATGGATGGCTGCTAAATTAAAACCATTGACAATAATATCAGGTACTTGACCAGAAAGGTGTGGGTCAACTCATCAAGATTTGTACAGAAAAGGGTCGTGCAGCAAGACCAAACTTAAAGGTAAGACTAGGACTAGGAGTAAATTACTAGTAACAGAAATTTGAACTAACACATTGTGTTATTGCATAATGTTAAAACATCTTCCAATGCATTATACTCTATTGTCTATTGAGGTACTTCAGCAATTAACTTTTTGAGTTGGTTTTGTCAGGTTGGAATATGTGGAGAACATGGTGGAGAGCCTTCTTCAGTTGCATTCTTTGCTCAAATTGGTCTTGACTATGTCTCATGTTCTCCTTTCAGGTCAGATTTTCAGTTCTAAATCATATGAACATAAGATATTTTTATTTTAAACCGTCAAAACTGAAAATCTAAGGACTCTTTTGCAGGGTCCCAATTGCTAGGCTCGCAGCTGCACAAGTTGCAGTTTGAAAGTGTTATTTGGTGGAAGAGAGGGTTGATTGCCATACTTTTAGGGCATGATTCTAAAACTGTAAATAATTGTTGTTTATATATATATATATGTCAATGTACATCACAAATGGATGTTTATATGAAGAGGTCAGATAAAGAAGGCCACTAACATAATTATAGAAGTGAAAGAAAAAGAAAAATATTTTTAAATAAAGAAAAAAAAGAGAGAAAAAGGCATTGTGTACAAAAGATTCTTACAACAATGCTCTCTCTTATAATTTGATTGCAGAATGTATCTTCATGTATTTGGTGTATATTGTATAAGACACTAGTTTTGACATATAGCCATATCTTGTCATATAAAATAGAAATATAATAAGAGTGATTCTGTAAAATTCTTGTACATGTTGTACTGTGTATCTCAATCATAATAAAATCTCTGAGAAATTCTTCTCTGTATCTTCATCTTTCTCTCTCTGAATAATTGATCATGTGTTTCGCTAAAGAGCTTCTCGTATTGGCTTGTGATACACAGTAAACCAAGAAGAGAAGAAGGAGGCACCATATTTTTTTATAGATTACCCTTTTTTATTATAAAATTTCATTGTTATAGATTACCCTTTTTTATTTTTTTTATAAAATTCTAAAATCAACAAAAATAAAATAAAATAAACTGACACTTGTACAAACTACAAAGCAAATAGAAAAGAAATCGAAAACCTAATTTCAATTTTCAACATTGTACTCTCGAAGTCCACCCTTTTCCGCAAAACCCAAAACCCTCCCGCAGCAGTAAGATCCTGGAAGTTCCTATCGAGAACGAGAATGGGGTTTGAGAGCTACGTGGTGGTGCACAACATAGCGAAAAGGCACAACGTTGGGACGCTTGCTCGGAGCGCCACCGCATTTGGGGTGTCGGAGCTGATCCTAGTCGGCCGTCGAGATTTCAATTCATTCGGCAGTCACGGCTCCTCCTCCCACGTCCGCTTTCGCCACTTCCACTCCCTCCACGATGCTCGTAACTTCCTCAAAGTAAAGCTCCCTACTTTCTCTTTCAATCTCCCATTTGATCTTACCCCTTACTTTGCTTTGAATATAACTATGTTTTTTTTTTCATAAGAACCAAAATCAAAATTGTTTTTTTTAAGAGGATGAATTGGGTCCAGTGATTGATTTTGTAGGAGAAAGACTGCGATATTTGTGGGGTGGAGATCACTGATGATGCCATGCCAGTGAATCAGCATCCTTTCAAGAAAAGCACGGCTTTCCTACTCGGCAACGAGGTTTTTTTTATATTTATTTATTTTATTGAACTTTTTTTATATAATTATTCCTTTTGAACTTTATGAAGAATGAAAATCACATTGGAAATTTTTATGGCATGAACTTGGGGTAGCTAAAATTGCTGTTTTTACGGCTTTGTGTGTTCTGCTTAGTGATTTCTCCAAAACTCATTCTTTTTAGGGAACAGGCCTTTCTTCTAAGGAATGTGAGATATGTGACTTCTTCGTTTATATCCCGCAATATGGAGGTGGCACTGCTTCATTGAATGTTACTGTTGCTGCTTCAATTATACTGCATCATTTTGGAGGTATTCTATTCTATCCATTAAATTTTCTTATGTTAGTTACATGTTGAAATTTGTGTAATTGTTAACTATTAGGTATGCATTTTTGTTTGTTTAAAAGCTTTCTTTCTTTGCTCCTTAAAATGGTTATACATCTTAACATCTGTTTCTTTGTTACCATTGATCTGCCACAAATCAAATTCCGATGGATTTACTTCTTTGAAATTGGAAGTGGGATTTTATTCAACATAAATTAAACCATAGTTGTTCAAAGTTTAAACCATCATTGGTGCAAATCTTAATAATTTCCTTAAGATATAACTGCATCTGTATACATCCTGTGCCTTTGTTGTGTATGCTTCTGGTTGGCCGTGTTAAGCTTTTGGAAAATTGTGCTACTCCATTTTTATAGATGGCTCATTCGATCTCTAAACAGTTTCTTCTGGCAGCAAAGTATATAAAAGTTTGCACACATTGAGCGACCCAATCAAATAAATTACCCAACTGCATGCTTTTTCTTGATCTAACTCATATGCACTAACTATACTATTAGTTCAAACTACTTTGTACTTCCCAAAATACTGTTTCTGAACCATAGTTTTCATCAGTTTGGGCAGGTTTTACAGAGAGATCTCGTGATGGAAATAAATTTGTTGTGGCTGAGAGGCCTGTAAAGCAGGGTCCACGAAATTACTGCACTGAATCAGAAGATGCTATCATCGAAGAGCGTAAAGCCAGAAGAGAAAATGCTGCCAATGGTTTCTTTGATGAGAACGGGAACAGCAATTCATCTTCAAACCTCCTCGATGCATTATTTGTTGATAGCTGATTATTACTTAGGGACAGTAAGATTGATGGTCTAAAATGCTTCTGTTGTGGCAGAACAGAACCGAACCGAACGCAACCGGCACTTCATTGAAAGCTGGATCGTGAAAACTGATACCTTGAAAGATGGCTTGATATATGCAAATCTTTGAAAGAATAGAAAAGCCATTATTAACTGGGGAAGGTTCCTACAGCATTAGGGGCTGGTGATTTTCTGGTGTGTTTGCTTCAACTGCCATTGGTGACAGGACAATATTTGAAGTTGTTGAAAGCACATTTGATTTGCATTGATTGACTAAACTTGAGACCGCTTGGCATTTGTTTTACTAATGCTAAATCAAAATTTTGTGAGCTTCCATATGGTTTTTATTTTGACCTGATCTATGCCTGCTTTACTATTCACTTGTTCTGTGCAATGGTTCTAACAATTGAACCAATCATAATGAAAAATAAATTTACCCCGTGAAGGAAGTAAAAATTGAGAAAAAACTGTTGACATAAAATCTATTAGTATAATTCGTGTCGAATCTTTTGCACCAAATAATTATTGCAAATAGAACTTCTCGAACATAGTAAAACCTCTGAGTGCCTAAAATAATTTACAAGAAACGGGAATGAGCAGACCAAATTCATCCACTTGCACTTGATCCATGCTCATGTAAAATATTGAATGTTTGAAATCCCCAGCAAAGGCTTGCAGCTTATGCTCGTGAAAATTTGGTTATCAAGATTAACTTCTTTGTAAATTTACGCACTACAGTTGTGATTGCAACATATAATTAATTGTCATGTTCAATTTGAGAATTAATCCTCATCACTCAACAAAAGCATTAACAAAATTGGTAGCAATGTATTAGTCCCACATCGAGGAAAGTTGGCCGAGCCTGGCATGATGCCCAAATATTAAATCACAAGAACTCTGATAAGCTTAGCCATGTAGCCATGAGGTGAGCACAGAGCGAACTATTCTTTCGCCTTTTACTAAAGAATACCGTGTGCTCATTCATACCATGGTATAACCTAATTTTTTCAAGGTCTCTTTTCTTTAGAAATGTGGCCCTAAAAATTCAGTTATTAAAGCTTGTAATGACGTGAAATTCTCTATAATCATACAATAAATATTCCTATAATCATATAAGATAGTTAATGTTTTTTTCAGGCATTCTCTACAATAGCAATAGTCGCAACTGCAACTGCATCTATAATCGTAGTTTAATTAAAATCCTAGCAAAAATAAGCTATGTATCAACATCAACAAGGTTACTCTGCCAAACCCAAACACACAGACAACCCTAGTTTCATGGCGAATATATATATATATATATATTGATTAATTAAACAGGAGCAGCAGCAGCATTGGATTTAGGGGAGGCATCATTGGAATCAGTAGTCAAATGGTAGCCAATTCCATGGCGGGTGTTAGGGAAGACCATGAAGACCCCACCAGCCAGCATCCCAATTACCAGCGGCAACGCCTGCACCATGGCCTTCTGATCACTCGACTCAAAACCAGGATAGAAGCACTGCACCGTGTTGTTGTCAAGTAGCCCCAACACCATGAACACCACCAGAGCCAAAGCCGCATGCACGAAATCCCCAAACTTGAGCCTGTACCCCGACAGGTCAACCCTGCCGGGGTTTTCAGGAGGAGGAGGCCATAGCCCCTTGCTTGTTACGATGCCGTAACGGCGTCTGTTGGTGGTGGTGTCAGTGTAACTGTCGGTGAAGGAGGAGAACATGCAGCAGAAGGCGCACACGACGAGGAGAATGGCGGTTACGAGTTTGTTGGTTGTGGCGCAATTGCCGCTGTTTGTGAAGATGGGACTCAGGAATTGGAACATGAACACTGTTCCCGTTGGGAGAAGTTTTATGAGGCTTCCAACTGCTGAGAAACCCGCCATGCTAGATGAGTTTGTGCTTGTGCTTGTGGTGACTTTATTGCAATTGCACGTGAAGAAGCTTACAAATGCAATAATGTTGTATTGTATGTTCTCGTGCTTATTTGTGGTGCATGCGTATTTCATTCATTCATTTTATAGATGCGCAAATCAATCAAATTGAACAGACACAGAGACCGTGGGAGGCACTTCATTGCTTCTACGGAATAATATAATTAACCTTAGTTTGCCTCCTTGCCTTTTATTAATAATTAAATTCTAATGGATCATTACAAATACTCGGACGACTGATGATCTCTCTAACTTGTTAATTAACTAATTACATATTACAGTCAAATAGTAATATGTAAAATTATATTGATATAGGGAGGGAGGATACATTTTCGCTTTTTTTTTATTATGCCAAATAGCTAATAAAGGATTACGCACGTAATAAAAGACCTACAAGAAATAAAGAGCACAGCTATTGGCTACGTAGTTACAATATACATACATTAGAGTTTTTGTTTCTTTCTTAACCGTTTGTGTTGAAAGCTGTGTGGCGTAATAATATTTATTTATAGTAAGTGAAAAAGAAAACATTGCTCGTGCAATCAAAAGGTATTTAGAAACCATCCAACTATAGGGATTCTCATTATATATATATATATATACATCCGGTGTACGATGATGTTATTTGCCCATGCTGACTTGCTGATGGCCAGAATATATGCATGCATCTGCATGGTCGTATATATATATATATTATACTTATGTATGCAATAATATTCTCGTATAATATAAATACGTCCAACTAGTATCCAACGAATGCTATATAATAAGACGTAATGTGTGCTGTATGTATAGCACACGTACGTATAACACACATTACGTCTTATTGTATAGCACATGTTGGATACTAGTTGGACGTATTTTCGTTGTACGACTAGCATTATTGTTGTTATGAATGACACATACATTTAACAGTTTTGGAAATAGAAGGAGCTAGCTTTAAGTATTACGTAAAAGACTATAGTCACATTTATGTTATAATTAATGTGAGTATGTGACTATTCAAACAACGGTTATATGTATTATAAATCATATTGTCTTGAATATATTAAAAATCCTAAGCAGCCTTAATTAGTTTGTTAACAAGAAATTAGCAGTACTTATTATATACATATATATTTTTTACTAGGTACTTTTATATATATAATTTGACTTCAAACAATTGTGATTAAAAAGATAGTTGCATTAATAAATTCATTCTTTAACTTACAATATATTAAATAGAAGCAGCCTTTGAATGTCTTCCTTCCTTTTGTGCTAGCTTGCTGATTGGGTTCATACAATTTCTCACTTTATATCTAATTTTGTCTCTATTACTCAAAATAGTTTAAAACAAACTCTTATGATTAATATTAAGAAATGAGTGAGAGCGAGTAACTCAACCCAAAACCAACTCAATTATATATTAAACGTTGTTCAAGACTTATATAAAGGCTATACAGACTTTATCTTTAGACAATATGGGCTCTAATAATTAACAACCTATAGAGTTTATAAGATGTTTGAACTTTGAACAATATAAAATATGAATCCCTAATTGTTTAATTTGTTTATGATAAACTTATATCAGTGGAAACAAATTAAAAAGGAATAAAATGATTAAAAATACAGTTACATCTAAAAGATAATAAGTTGAATTTTCTCATAATATTTTAAATAGAGAAAATATATTTTACATTCATTATTTCATAATTCATATAAATATCTAATCTATTATCTTTAATTTTTATAAATTTTATATGTTGGATCATCATTCACATATATTTTTGTTATTCTCCTTCATTGAATAATATGATATTCATACATAAGAATGCTCTTTTGAATATTCTAATAATATTTTTAATACTCAAGACTCTCCAAAAATAGCACTTCAGCTAACCATTACAACCAACAACCCACACCACCACATATAGGAGTAATAATGTTTAGAGAAGTCAAATGAGACTCAAGCGGACTTGGACAGTTGGACTAGCCGTCCTAGAAATAGTACATTGTAAACGTTGACTTTACCATACAGCAGCCAGTCCCCTTAATTAGCCACGGCACTTAAATGCAATAATACTTGACTATATAACATAAATACGTCTTATTTATATCTACATATTTTATAATATGATAGCACACATTGAATATAAGTTGGACGTGCATCATGGACTTTAATGTGGTTGTGGATTTTCAATTGCCAGAAGAAAAAAATTTATAATAACCTATTCATATAAATGTTTTTATATAATTATTAAATTAAATATTTTTCATTTATTTGAATTTTAAATATTATATTTAATTTATATTTTCTAAAATTATATATATTTGTTAATATTACGGTTAATAAACTCAAAAATCTAAAAAAACCCATTTTCATGTGACATAATTATAAATTTGTAAGAAATTAAGAATATTCCGGTCTTCCGAAAACATCAAACGTATAAAGGGAATATTAGAATATTTATTTGACTATCTTATTGTGGTCAAAGATTCATGTTGTTGAGGCTGATCAAATTTTAAAAATTATACTGTTAAATTCACATGTGCATATATATAGGTAGATTAACATGGTTTTTACTAGAGATTTCAATATTACAGTCTTGGCTAATTAACACTTTAGCTAGATTGTCAGGTTCAAACATTAACTATTATATGTAACTGCATTAGAACTTGAAAGAAATAAATTTAGTAGCCAATCCTATTTTAAATTTTAACTTTTCTTTATTATTCTGTATCCTTTTTAAAGATGGACTTATCTTTACTCTTATGATTGGACAACCTGATTAAGTATAGATTTGGAAGAAATGATTAAATTTAGTAGCCCAATCCTATTTCTCTTCAATTTTATTGTTTATTATTCTGCATCTTTTTTCAAGATGGGTTTATCGATCTTTACTGTTATGAATGACAACTTAATTAAATCTAAACTTGTAGCCTTTATTATATTTTAAAGCGGTTATATTCTTGCACGATATACTGGAATAAAAGCTGAAGAAAGTTTTAAGAAATCTGCTCAAATATATATATATAATCTCCCTAATTAAGTTTAACCATTACCTTCCAAGGAAGGGTAGATGATACATAGATGGAGATCGAGGTAGAAAATTTACATCATAGCAGAAATCATTCACTTCACATGCATCCAACACACACCAAACCAATACACTTTCCGGATTTTTACACACACAACAACCCCTAATTCATTTCATCACTCGTATTTTTTAGCTTCTTCTTCCTTCTTTTTGAAACCTTATTTATTTTCCCCTTTCTAAACTGAGATTAGAACCTAATTATTTAATTTAACCCTTGAGCAGAGCAAACCAAACAATCCCACACATGGTTTGGTTCAAACTTGATACACTCACTACGTACAACTTACTCCAAACATTTCAGACCCGTCCTTCTGTTTAAAAAAATCACAGTTGGATCAGGACTCGGAAACCGAGAGGGCAAGTAACGGAGACAGAGACGAGAGAAAAGGACAATTTATGCAGAGGAGGAGGAGAAACATCACAGGGTCGAAACCCGATCCACAAACCCGGAACTTCAACCCGCCTACGTGCTATTCGAGCCGGAGCAAACGCCTTAAGTTTTGTGTGGCGGAGTCGTCAACCACCGCCGCCGCCTGCTTCTTCGTAAAAAAAGACGGCAGGGGGAGCGCGCTTGGCGACGGAGACACTGCGAACGCCGATCCGGCGTACACGTCGCACCTCATGGCCGTAGCCGCCACTGAATCCAGCGACTGTCCCCGTCGGAGAATCGTTACCTTCTCCATCGTGACGCCGCTGCTCCTCGCAATCCTGGAATCATCGGCGCTCACTCTCGTCAACACGGGCGCTGCCTCCGCCACCACCGGCTGGGCAGCGACAACCCATTTCCTCTTATCGGGTTGGGTAACGGGCTTCCGGGAAGATCTGGAGCTCGCCACATGATGATTGCTGTGATAATAATAATTATAATTGTTGTTGCCGTAACTTCTCCGCCGGGAACACGAAGCCGGAGGAACCCTAATCCGTTCAATCAAACAATCCTGAGGCCGCAAAATCTCCGTGGACATGGTGAGTTCTTAATCAAAATTAAATCCTCAAAAATTAGATAAAAAAGCTCCTAAAAGAAAAACCGTAGAGAAATAAGAGCTGGAGAGAAAGGTATATAGGAGCGCTTGAAATTAATTTCTTAACTTTCGTTGGTGTTAGTGTTTGTTATTGTTTTTGTTGCAGTTCCGGCCGCGTCAAAATAAGATGAAAAGGGAAGAGGAGGTTGATTGAGTCAGAAAAAAAAAGGGAATCCTTTTGTGTATAGAGGTTGTGAATAATAATATTGGTGATGATAGTGAAGTTGGGAGGGGAAATGGGCAAGTTGGGAATGATATATAGAAGAAGAGGAAGGAGACAAAGGTGTTGCACCGACCTTAGCAATGACGCGTCACGATAGACATTAGAGACAGATGAGAAGAGAGAGAAAGAGAAAGTTCTGACTGAGTAACGGACAGGTGTAAGTAAGGTTTTACCAGACTGGGTCTTCTGTTCAGGGTGGTGAGGTGAGGTGGGGCCCATTCCGAGCCATGCTTATCGTAACGGTGACTGTTTTTTCTTGCTTCCTTCGAGGCCTATGGAACCATTTGCCTTTTTTGGTTCGGTAACGGGGTCTAGTTAGTTGTCGTCTTTCGCACCAATTATTATTTTGGGTAGGGCCATATTGACGTTGCCAAATGCCAAGTAATAATAATGCTAATAATAATTTGGCAGCTTTTGCTTTTCTATTTTGTGACACCTGCGCAAGGTTATACTATGAGAGTGCTGGTACTAGGTAACAGATTTATCAAACACAAAACAAGGTTTAATTTGTTATATTTATGTGAGGGCCGTTTAGTTCGCGAATGATTTTTTTCCCGGGAATTTGCACATTCCTGGGAATCCTATTCTCGGGAATCACTCTCCCAGGAATGAAGCGTTCTGGTGTTTGGTTTGTTCGGGAATTTTATTGAACTTTCTCGGGAATGAATCATATCATGTGTTTGGTTCACAATGACATTCCTGTGAATGTTTGTAAATTTTATAAATATACCCATAATGATAGAAAGAGAAATGTTTGAGGTAGTTAGATTAATGGTGGGTAAAAAAGTAAAATAACACCCCCTAAACATTTCCATAGGATGGGAATGTGAGATTCCCATGAGGGAGTTGAGTTTCAAATTGTGAGAATGTGGGATGACTGGGAATGCAATATTTCCGAAAATGTTGATTCAAAAAATTGAACCAAATATGAGAATATGAGTTTCTCATAGAACATTCCCGGAAATCTTGAAACATTCACCTAACCAAAGCAACGTGAAGGTAAGTTCAAGTAATTTAAAATCATAATTGAAACTTGAAAGCACTGTGTAGATATAATGCATATTAAATGAACCTACAGGATAACGTACGCAATAATTTTGTATCTCACATCACATGGCATTGTTCTTGCGAATTATGAAGCTCGGATATTTCGTATCTCGTTCCTGGCCACCCATTTGTTCCCTAACTTATGATCACTCTCCACTAACACTGTTTTTCTATTCGCTAATCATTTAATAATATTCCATAAAATCAAAGGCAATCTTACTTTTCGAAGGATAAACAAAATAAAAATATGTTTAATTAATATTCAATATGTGCTACACATATTATGTAATAAGTATCATATATATAGCAAATATAAGTATAATAACATATATTACATATTATGTATAGTAAATGTTAGCTACTAGTTGAACATATTTATATTATATTGAGGGTATTCTCAATTGAAAAAATACTTATTGTTTATTATGAGAAGGGTTGAAATGGACATTATATTTTTCCTTATTTATGTGCGTATCGTGTTTATTACTATGTGCGAATCAAAGGATTCAGCACACATATATCTCATTGTGCTCAGATTTTACTCAAGCATGCATTTCATTGACAGAAACATTTTCGCTACCTTGAATCTTGACACTTATCTTTTTTTAATATACATAAATAAATTGTCCTACCCTATTAAACACGCCATACTTAGACTTTTGAAATACAAGTTTATTCACAAATGAATGAAAGCCGATAAACAAGTGAAACTAATTATTATATGCCGTTCATGATAATGATACAATAGTAGAAGACTAAAGTTTTGCACATCCATCGTGGCTCGTGCAAATGCATCTCAATTTGGGAAAATTTTGTCCCTATGACCGTAATTCCTTGTCTACTTGAGTATTAATTTGACCATACTTCTTCCTCTTAAACCAATCACACAAAAGTACCTAAAAGATTGTGTAGCTTAACATTGGGCCCTCCACAAAAAGCCCACCCCAAATGAAGAAGTCTGCTGTGCTAACGCCCTAATCCAATAACCAACTTGGTTGGTCAAGTGATTAGCTCACTTGTCCGCTTAAGTAAGGGTCGGAAGTTTGGTCCCATATGTAGCAATCCATTGACCATCGGGCTAGGAATACCGTTGGTCCAGTAAAAAAATGCCTAATCCAATGATAGAAGCACAAAGTCCGACAAAAAACAAAAACAGAAGCACAAAGAAAAGAGTGAAGATGTAGGAAAAATAAAAAGAAAAATGCGATTTTGTAAAAATAAATAATAGTGAGTCAAAGTCAAGCGACAGAACAGAAGTTATTGTCCCTTCTTCTTCAATGTCCTATCCTATTCTTTCAAATTTGGCATCAAACTAGTACTAAATTAGACAACACTTTCCGTCTTCTTTTTTTTAAAATTTTAATTTTTAATAGAAAAAAGGGCAGCGCAATAATAATAATAATTAATTAGAATATATTTAAAAAATAGGAGGAGAAGAGAGAGAGAGAGACAATAAAGAAAGAAAAAGAAAAGAAGCAATAGGCGATGGCGGGGGAATCGGGAAGCTCGAAGAAGTTCGATCTTCCCGATGAGGTGGTGGAAGTGCTGCCGTCGGATCCCTTCGAGCAGCTCGATGTGGCCCGCAAGATCACTTCCATTGCTCTCTCGACACGTGTCAACTCCCTCGAATCAGAGGCGTCAGATCTACGCGCCAAGATCGCCGAGAAGGACAGCCTCATCGCTGACCTTCAATCGCAGCTGGAGTCCCTCGACGCCTCACTCTCCCAAGCCGCCGATAAGCTCCTCCTCGCCGACCAAGACAGGGTCCCCAACCACTCCCTCCTACCCGCTTCCACTCGCCCGAACTAAACCAGCCAACTCTAACCCTCTTCTTTCCTTTTGTTTCCACAGGAGAGGTTGCTGAAGGAGAATGCTTCGCTTTCCAATACCGTTAGAAAGCTCACTCGAGATGTCTCCAAGGTCTGTCATTTTCTGAGTTTAATTAACACTATGAAAATGACACTGAAACAAGGAATTGCAATTTTATTGTTAGGGTAGCGCGTGGTCTGTTTTATTATGGTGTTACTACTTGGACTAATGCGCTCTTCGTGTAAATTCATGCAGTTGGAGGGTTTCAGAAGGACGCTTATGCAATCACTTAAAGACGATGAAGATAATTCTGTGAGTTACTATGATTATTAATAGTATTTTATTATGTGACTGTGAGGAGTATCATCGTAATGGGTTTATATCATGTCTTGCTGAAGTATACTTATTATGATGATGTCTGAATTGGCTGGTGTTTGACATAGGGTGGAGATCCAGACATTGTTGCTAAAATACAGAGTCAATCAAGTTGGACTTCCACTTCGCAGTTTGGAGGTACTTTCTACTGTCATATTCTGTCCACCTATGCATGACTGTTCATGATTGGTGCCTGTATGTAAATGTCTTTCTCTTTAACTAAAGAAAGTAAATACTGCTTGCTAGATGGAAAGGGCACTGATTAAAGCCAATTTAGGTTGTGTTTGGGAGAAAGCTAGAGGGAAAGGGAGTTAACTGGAGGGAAACTTTTCTCTTTTTAGTAACCTTTCCCCTTTATTGCCCTTCCTCAGTTCCTTTCCGCCTCTTCAAACCTGATCCTAAATATTGAGCCTTTTAAGCTGAAATTTTCTCATTTTGGATTTTGAGAAGTTCCCATTTTACTGCAGATGATGATGCATCACGGCCACCGTCTAGATCTTCAATGCGGAGCTATACTTCTGATTTGGGAAATTCTTTTGCTGAGGATCATGAATCTGATGGTATGTGCTATATCATCTATAAGGGAATGAGTAGGCATACATTTATTTTTGCATCACCAGATTTTGTTCTCACAAAGCTGAAAATTGAACTAGTATGATTTTTCATTTGTATCCTGACATTTCTTGCATTTCTCTTATATTTCCAATATTGTAGTCCTACGACCTCGAGTATCACATAGTCTTATCTTAGCATCCCAAAGTAGCACCCCTCGGATTACTCCTCCTATTTCCCCTCCTACTCTGTCTGCATCGGTATCCCCTACAAGAACATCTAAACCTGGGTCTCCAAGGCGACACTCTATTTCCTTTTCAACCTCAAGAGGCATGTATGATGATAGATCATCAGTTTTTTCCACGATGCCCTCAATTCAGGGTTCAGTATTGAGCTCTGAAACTGGATCCCAAACTGGTGAGTTACTCCAACTCCTCTGTCACTGCATTTGTGCTGGCACATTGTTTTCATTTTGTCACTCTGTAATGGAATACCTTCATGGATCTTGCATGAGGTATGAAGAAAGAGATGATATGTTTACCAGTTTCTATATCATTATTTGGGTGTCACAGGAAGACCACGGGTGGATGGGAAGGAGTTCTTTCGCCAGGTCAGGTAAGAACCCCTTTATTTGATCTGTTTGAAAATTATGGAGACTAAGTTTTAAAAAAACTCGAAGTTCTGCTAGTGGATCCATCTTGTTTAGTTTCTCAATCAAAACAGCGTCGTTTTGCATTGTGTTGCAAAACATATCTGAATTAGAGGTGCTAGTTAATGGTTCATAATTTTGTCAAATTAAATCGATTATGTCATCTTTTAACAACACTTCAACCTTGTAGCACAATGTTGAACTTCTGTGCTTGATGTTTGGGTCCTCCTCTGTTTTTATCAGGAACCGTTTGTCTTACGAGCAGTTTGGTGCATTTTTGGCAAATGTTAAGGAACTGAATTCCCATAAACAAACAAAAGAGGTAATCCTCACTGCCTTGTTTGTTCCATATCTCATACTTCCCCAGATCTTCCCCTGCTGTTTTTTTCTTTTCCTGTTCTTTGGTCCTGATTAATTGACACCTGTTACTGTAAAATTGCAGGAGACACTACAGAAAGCAGATGAAATTTTTGGGCCTGAAAATAAGGACCTCTATGCTATATTTGAGGGATTGATTACTCGCAATCTCAATTGACATTGTGACTAGCTGAAGTTCTTACTCTGAGTTTGTTAGAACCTCGTCTCCAGTGTATGATACCTGTTAAATGTTGTGTAATAAAATAATTCTTTGAACATGAAAGCCTGTAAATTTCAAGTGACGATTGACACTTCTTGATAGGACAAGGGGATGGCCATTGGTTCCCTTGTAGTAGAGATGCATACCCCCCCTTTTTTTTGTTTTCATCCCATGCTAAGCATGGTGTAATTTATCTTCCTCTCATTGAAAATGATACTTGTAATGTACAATGGTTCGGATGAATTCTTTACCTTTGAAAAGTGAAATCTATGACTGATTTGTGAAAATGTAGTATCAATAGACGGACGGCTTCAAACTTCCCTAGGAGCATATTTTATTGCCGTGGAATGATATAAACAGATTTTCATGCATTTTTCACATTTCTACTTTCTATGTACAATTTCATAGCAGCATAATCTTAAATAGTTGTTTTTGAATTGTTCCAATTTGTTTTTATACTATTTAGTCATTTTACATTGGCAAAGAAAGACATACAGCGAGGGTCAAGGGAAAGGTACATGAATGAATATATGATCCTTACGTGCTAGTTCATGAAAACCTTTACAAATACAAAAGAACAGCGCTCCTATACTAATTAGTTATTTGACTATTTTTGGACCAACTTCTTTTATTAAGTAAATATTATGTGTCAAAGGAATAGCGAATCAAGTCAAGATGGTAGGCTACGCATAGAAAAATCATGCCAACCGCAACTTTTTTTGTTTCGTAACATTTTTGTCTTTCTTTCTTTCTTTGTTTCTTGCTTTCTTCCTCCTGTCCCTGTCTGACTCTTGATGTCCCACATTCAGGTGGCCACACCTTTGGTTCTCCCCACAGACTCATCTGGTTTGGCCACCATGGACACCAATGAACCTGCGACCTTCCCTCCCATGGGGTATGTATGTCAATTCCTCTTTCTCTTGATTGTGCACGCCTGCCTGCCTTCCTTGCATTTTCTTTAGGCTATTTCATTGCATTGTGTTTGTCATCATTTCTTGTGGCATGCATGCAGAATTCTGAGATATTTTTACCATTATTTATTCGTTGTTCTGTTTTTGTACAATACGGCCATTTGATGTTTTGTTTTGTTATTATCTTGTGTCATGGTTTAGATATACTTTATTGGGATTCTTAGCTATAGGCCTTGGTTGACCATTTTGTGACGTTGTATGTATTGTGTTATGATTGTAATGTAAATGTTGACAGCAATGGTGGCTCTCACAACCAAGAAAAAGAGCAAACGGAAGAAAGCAAGAAAACTTTAAAATACAGGCTTCAAAGGAGACTACGTCTTGGGTTCTCCGATTCACTCGCAACATTAGGTAATTCTCCTCAAACTTACTGTTTTATATATATATATATATATATATGATCGTTGTGTGTTTGTGCTAATGCTTAAATGAATGCCGGATATCAGACATGAGTTCGTTACGCGTCGAGGATGCTAATAGAGTACCTTTCCCAAGCAACACAAGGACTCCTCAAGAATCCCCAACCCCCTTTTCCGATCCAGAGGATAATCAGGCAGATTCAAATGCCAACAACAACTGGAATGTTTTTGTTAATTTTATCAAGAAAGGATCCCAGGTGCCCTTACAATCCTTCCAGCAGCCAATTATTTCGAAATTCAGAAGAAAATGCCACAGAGTCAGGGAAGACCAGATGATTCCATCACTCAATTCTCCATCTGGGAAGTCTAGTCTTGACCCCGACTTCTACCGCTTCAAGTCTTCCTGGAAAAATTTCACTCTCTCTGAGCTACAATCTGCAACCAATTATTTCAGCCACGGTATGCATACATGCAATCCATTCTTCATCAGTTTCATGATGTCATTAATTTCAACATCACCCTTTCTAATTAAGCAACTTTGGCATTCATTTATTGAAGAGAATTTGATTGGGGAGGGAGGCTATGCTGAGGTCTACAAAGGCAAATTGGAAGATGGGAATTATGTAGCGATCAAACGGTTAACAAGAGGGGACCAAGAAGAAATGACTGCAGATTTCTTATCTGAGCTTGGCATTATAGTGCACGTGGATCACCCCAATATCGCTAAAGTGATTGGATACGGTGTTGAAGGCGGAATGCATCTTGTTCTTCAGTTGTCTCCACATGGCAGCCTAGCATCCATACTTTATGGTTTGTTCATTAACCTCAGCTAGCTAGTAGGAACCTTACAAGTGCTGCACATATATGTATACCTGAGCCTAATTGGTTCCTTTCCTCCTTCTCCCCCTGCATGATGATTGATTTCAGGACCCAGAGAGAGATTGGATTGGAGCATGAGATATAAGATTGCTGTGGGGATTGCCAAGGGCCTTCTCTATCTGCACGAGGAATGTCCAAGAAGGATTATTCACAGAGATATCAAGTCTGCTAACATATTGCTCTCTGAGGATTTTGAGCCACAGGTCCCTTTTAATCCTGATTGATTATATGGTCATGCTAGCTGGACCATGCAGCATATTTTTCAACAATTATTAGTCTCAGTCTTATTCTGTAAATCCAATTATATTATTCTTATTTTGTTTCTCATGCATGGTTACGTTGCTTGGTAAAATGTTAACTTGAATCCCACTCCAGATTGCTGATTTTGGGCTTGCCAAATGGTTACCTGACCAATGGACTCATCATACTGTCTCAAATTTTGAAGGCACATTCGGGTTTGTCTATTTAACAACTTCAAAATGTTTTTTCTTTTTTGTGTTCTGTGTAAGTATTAATCTCCGTTTTTTGCTTTTCTCCTTTCGCAATCATCTTTGATCGATGTGGCAACAGCTACCTTCCTCCAGAATTCTTCATGCATGGTATAGTTGACGAAAAGACTGATGTCTATGCTTATGGAGTGTTGTTATTGGAGCTCATTACAGGAAGACAAGCTTTGGATAGCTCACAGAAAAGTCTTGTGATGTGGGTATGTTTTCTATTCCACATATACACTAATAATAGCAGCTTACTAATTAATTAATCTCTCTTCTTGATATATATATATATATATATGATGAGTTTTATCGCAGGCAAAACCTCTGCTATCTACAAATAAAAACGAAGAGCTTATTGATCCATATTTAGCTAATGCGTATGATGAAGATCAGATGAACCATATAATCTTAACAGCTTCTTTGTGTATAGAACAATCCTCAGTTCGACCTCTGATGAAGCAGGTATATATGATATGATATGATTGGTATAAGATTATGTTGTAGTGGTGGTGGGTGCTGATAGTGCAGATGAAATGAATGATGGTGCAGGTATTACAGCTAACACGAGGCGAAGAAGAGAGCTTGAAGCTGGTAAAAGAACTGCAGAAGCAGAAGTCAAAACTTCAAAGGACGTACTCCGAAGAGCTCTTATATGCAGAAGAGTATAACTCCACTAAGATTTTGAGTGACATGGATCGATATATGCAGACTATTCTGGATTCCTCTAACAGTAGCGAAGAAGATGAACTGAATCTAAACTAGCTTATGCACCGGGATTCAGGATATTGCAAAATTATAGGGGCAGGCAGCATACAGTAGTTCCTTGTATCGGAAACTTGGAATGCTCTTAGCTGTTAGCATCACTGACACATTCACCAAAAATAGATTATAGATCATAGTTTTGTTTTCTTTGTTTTCTAATCTCTTTATTCTAACTTTAAACGCATTTGTTCTTTCTTCTTCTTCTATGGCAGAGCCTAGCGCCAGCCATAAGCTCCATCTATTGCCAACTATTTCTAATTATAAAAAATTATGTGAGTCTCATTTTTTTATTTTTCATTTATATAACCAAACTAAGCACGATTATACAAGTTATTTTCTATAGATTAACAAATTTAAAATAAGACCGCTCACCTTTGGAAACTTTTTCTACGTGATAAAAATAGATGACTATTTCTGAGACTGAGTAAGTTAAAAGTTTAACATTTTATTTTTCCAAAATAGTTCATACTGGAAAATAAAAACCTTGCAACAGTAAGAGAAAAATATCATTAGTTGATTAAATCTGAATAATAAAATTAAACTAATCAAAGTTGAGGTCAATGACAATAAGATAAGAAAAAGTGAACCTACCCCTCCCGCTCGCTGAGTTGGATTTGGAATCAGAAAGGAAAGCGAGAGAGAGAGAGATCACTTTCCCGGAAAATTCAGTTTCCGATAGAGCGAATCGAAGATGAGTAGTAGGGTTTGGTGGTGTTTGGCGGTGTTGATGCTGTTGATCTCCAACTCCGATCAAGTTTCGAGCTCCTACGCTGGCTCTGCTAGCTCCATCATCAACCCTGCCAAGGTCAAACAAGTTTCCTGGAACCCAAGGTCTCTTCCTTTTTCCGCATTCATTCATTCATTGCTTTCACTCTTTGCTCCTAAATCTTCCGATAAACTAAACTTCACGGATCTCAAATCCTCAATCCCCTGTGTGCAGAGCTTTCGTATACGAAGGTTTCCTCACCGACTTGGAGTGCGACCACTTGATCTCTTTAGTAAGTATAATTTATATGTCGCCCAATCCGTTACTTGCTATTGTTTAATTTTTCTGTTATCCAAGCTGCGCGCTGTTGATTCAGGCGAAATCAGAGCTGAAGAGATCTGCTGTAGCGGATAATCTTTCTGGAGAGAGCAAGTTAAGTGAAGTTCGAACGAGCTCTGGAATGTTCATTTCCAAGAACAAGGTTTCTTCTTCATTCTATCTATCGCCGTTTCAACTTTGAAAACTTACGCCATAATTAGTATGATATAGTACTAGTCTCGTCCTGAAATTAATGCTGCGTATGCCTTACGAAAGTTTTTGTTCCCTTGTAGGATCCTATTATTGCTGGCATTGAGGACAAGATTTCAGCGTGGACTTTCCTTCCAAAAGGTATGCCATCTACAAAAGCATCATGTAAATCTGTGGAACTTCGATTTTGTTTTATGCCAATGTTCAATGTTTGGTTGGTGTTACTTACTTGTGGTTGTGGATGGCAGGATTTTACTTATGCTTGCGTTTAGTTGTCACCATTTTTCTTTTGCTAGCTTTTCTGCTTCTTTGATGTCTGTCTACACATATATCGTTGGATTTTCACAGAATAAAAAATCAATCTACAAACATTGAAATTTTTATGAAAATGAATAGGAAGGTTTGTTGCTTAATTTTTTAATATGAAAAGAATTGTGCTCATCCTTCATAGCTTGCTGTTTATGTAACTGCCTTCCATGGCTTTAAAAGGAACTCCGTTAATAGAGGGTAATAAAGGTTAGAGAGTATATTGCAGTGTACAAATCATAGGTGTATGATCAGTTAAATGGCCTAGATCCTTTTCCTTAGCTCCCTTGTTCCAGAAGAAAGATAGATAGATAGAAAGAAAAATATTAGAAGAGCAGTCAAACATTAATCAGTTCTTTGTACTAATATTTTTTTTTTTTAATTTTTAGAAAATGGAGAAGATATCCAAGTGTTAAGGTATGAGCATGGACAGAAATATGATCCGCATTTTGATTACTTTGCCGACAAAGTCAATATAGCTCGAGGTGGACACCGTCTTGCTACAGTTCTCATGTATCTCAGTGATGTGACCAAAGGCGGTGAAACGGTGTTTCCTTCTGCAGAGGTTTGTGTAGTAATGAAAATTAAAATTTTATATAGAAAATTATTGCAGTTGAGGTTCATCAATTTTTTTCCCCTATGATTGAATGGCTTTGTATCCATCTGGGGTCTTTAACTAAAGTTTTCTTGGTAGAATGGCATTGTATACTAAATTATTTTGTGCATGATGTCCTTCATATGATACGGTGGAGGAGATACAATATTTTCTTCATATGATATTGTCAAGATCCTCTTCTGTGGTTTCTTCCATGTCGAACATTGGATGTGGACTATTCTGGTTTCACAAAGGAAATTGTTTCTAGTATCTATTACCAATATTGGTAATTGCGATGGCTTCTGAGTTTTCATTCTGGTTACAGGAAACTCCGCATCGCAGAGGTCATGAAACAAGCAGCGATGATCTCTCTGAGTGTGCCAAAAAAGGAATTGCAGGTAGGCAACATGATGATAAGTAAATTGCTTTTATCATGGATATTCATTCGCCTATAATTTTGCATGTCATAATATTGGTTGGCCAATCAAACTTATGCTAAGAATTTGTTGTTCTTCTCTCCCTTGGTCACAGTGAAACCACGAAGAGGGGACGCGCTTCTTTTCTTCAGTCTTCACCCAAATGCTACCCCAGACACTAGCAGCCTCCATGCTGGGTGCCCTGTAATTGAAGGTGAGAAATGGTCAGCAACAAAGTGGATTCATGTAGACTCATTTGACAAGACGGTAGGAGCTGGAGGGGATTGCTCTGATCAGCATCAAAGCTGTGAGAGATGGGCTTCACTTGGCGAATGCACTAACAATCCTGAGTATATGATTGGATCTTCAGACCTTCCTGGCTACTGTAGGAAGAGTTGTAACGCATGTTAGAAAATTCACAATTCACTGGCTTTCAGATTTCAACTGCTTCTTGAATTGTTCTCTCTTTTCTGTTTCTGGATTGTAAAGTAGTTATGTTATGTATCATTATGATTAGTAGCTTTCCAAATGGTGTTGCAGGGTCATGGCCTCAGTTCAAGTGATAGAATCTAGTTGTTTATTCGGGAATCAATATATTTTTCATTAGCTGTTTTTTGCATTTGATAAGACGAACAAAAAAGAAACACGTAATTTATGAGATTGATACTAAATGCATAATAAAAAATCAGTCAAATCAATCCATAAATGAGATTTTGGGCCACAATTATTAAGCCTATTACAATTTCAATGATTATTTGGGCTCAAATCAAAGCCAAAATAGACTCATTATTTACATTGGCCGAAATTTTCATTGTGCATATAATATTATTGAATTTATTATTAGTGTAAATTTTATAACAGTTAAAAAATATTCAAGAAATAAGAAATTAAATCAAGATAATAGCAAGAAATAGCAAGAGACTTCAGGGGAATAAATCTTTGTATATTAAAATAAATTAATTTACCAAGCAATAAATAAATAATACTAATATTGTAAGAAATTTGGCGAGTAAATGGGGGTGGTGGTGGGGTCAGCGATTCTGATTGTGCAAGAATAAAAGCAGAACAGAGCACAAATCCAGAGAAAGAATAAAGAAAAAGAATAAAGAAAGAGGAGAATAGAACGGGGGTCTCCGGGTGCGGGGCCAGATAGAGACAGAGACAGTGGATAGTGCATATAAAATTAATATATACAGCCAAGGCAAGCCAAGAGTGGAGCAATAAAACCTTGGGATTTTGCAGCTCTCATCAATCACTTTCAAGGTTTGTTTCTCCCGCATTTATGGCTACGTATCTCCCCTTGATTGAGCAATAATTCCTCACAAGATCTCAACTTGAATACTGGGTCAGGGCCACTCGCTTCTTGCCTTTTATCACATCCTAATAGGCAGCAACAACAACAACTGACTCTCTCGTCTTGTGTCACAACAGAAGGCCGAAGGAAAACGAAACATGGAAGTGGGTCAGATGCAGAGACAGTGGTTGGACTACATCAAATCCCTATTCATGGAGGTTTGTTTCACCCAAACAACCATTACTTTCTTTTCTATTGTTAGATCTATTGGGCCGTTTTCAATTCTTGATTTTGATTGCGTGTCTTGTTATTTTCTTTTCTTAAGGGCTTCTTGGATGCTCAATTTCTTCAACTTCAGCAGCTACAAGATGACAACAACCCAGAGTTTGTGGTTGAAGTTGTGTCTCTCTTCTTTGAAGATTCTGAGAGGCTTCTCAATAATCTCACCTTTGCTCTGTGCGTTTACTTTGCATCATCTCTTCTTAATAGAAAAGCTTAGTAATTGTGTCTAGGGATATGTGCTTGATGATCTTTTCACCTTCTTTGGGTTTTCTTGTGCAGAGATCAGAAAAGTATTGACTTCAAAAAAGTTGATGCTCATGTTCACCAGTTAAAGGGTAGCAGTTCAAGGTATCATTTTTAACTCAAAAAAAAAAACTCATAAAATGAACCTGTTTGTTCAATTTTATGTGGTACCTTTGCAAGTTAGAGTTAAATAGCCTAAAACTAATAACCATCTAATCAAAGTTTAGATCTAACCCTGATTAGTCAGGAGGAGAAACCAAAAGGCTTGATTTTTCTGTTAAACTATGGCTGTCTGTCTTTCCTTGGTTTGCTGAGACAAATTTTATGTGCGGTTCACAGCATTGGCGCTCAAAGGGTTAAAAATTCTTGCATTGGTTTCCGCAACTTCTGTGAGGAACAGAACATAGACGGGTAAGTTAATTATCTTCAGACAACTTTTTTGACTCATCAAAAGTAGATTAGAAAAAGCTTGAATTGAATAACAAAGCTCAATGAAAGTGAATTTTGGAACTTCATTCTTTGGTTTTTGAAAATTTATCCTTTCTGCAGGTGCCTCAGATGTCTGCAACAAGTTAAGCAAGAGTATTGCCTTACTAAAAATAAGCTTGAAACACTGTTCAGGGTAACAAAAAAACAAAACTTCAGTTGATAAACTAACATTCTGTTTCATTCTGGATTTGTTTTTTTTATGTTCATTTTATGTATATTTTGTGCAGCTTGAGCAACAGATCGTGGCAGCTGGTGGGTCAGTCCCTCTTATGGAACTTGGTTTCTAATCTAAAGGTTTGAACTTGTAGAGAAACTTTTAAGAGTGTTTTGGGATCCTCTTCTCCTTCCTTAAAGATTCTCTTATAATGTTATGTCCCTTATCTGTATGGATTTTCATGAAGAGAGAACTTAGAGATGTCTCCATCCACTGTACCCTTTTTAACATAGAGAACAGCATAATTTGTTATCTCATGCATGCTTGCTTCAGTAAAGGTTGATAGCATAATTATATATGTATGTGGATTTTAGTTATATTGTTATTAGTAAATTTTTGTAAAAACAAAGTAACTATATATATTAATACTTGAACATTTCTTGATCTTCACCATGTGTGAAGAAAAATGGTCCTTACTAGAGTTCCTTAAATTGGTATAGACAAGTTAAATATGTGTCAAGTGTGGGAGTGGGGTAGCCTAGTATGGTTATGTTATCATTGCCATGTTCCTCATTAAACTGATAGAGACCAGTAACGATTTTGATTCTAATCTAAGTGACTATTTTTATGCTGAAAAAGACTAGTGAGTGACAATGTTATGTTGTCACTACGCGGCATAAGCCATTAGTTGGCATTCATCAATACAAGGGTAGAAGATTACTGAGATATAAAGTTACTTTATTTTGGAATAAGAAACTGAGGACAGCCAATAATTCCTTTTAAATTGGTGGGCCAAGATATAAAGGGAATCCTCACAAGATATGATTCTTCTCAAGTCAAATCTGTGTGGTTGGCCTGTACATGCCGTGTAAATTAAGGCCTTGTTTGTTTATTTATGTGAAAATCAACTGTTATCTTTGAAATTCATTTTAGTTCCAAATTATCAGTTTATTATATTACCCAATTCAGTCCTTCTAAGTATTCAAGTTAATCCTAAATATTATCTTAAAAATTAGCTTGAACCACTTTTTACTATTTTAAGGATTAAATTTATAAGAATTTATTGATTTTATGGACTAGGCTTTTTTTCGATACATAAAACCATGCTTGATCCAAAGCGGAAAGCAAGAGGTAAGCTTCAACCAAGTGAAGCCAAATTTAAAACATACATCCTACACTAGCAGGACAACACCCTTATGCTTTGGTAGGACCCAATCCAATCACAAGACATACACCTTCAGGACCTTTGTACAGCTTCACCCCAAAAGACCCATTTCTCCTCCTTTGTTGTGCTGACCAAGTTCCACCACGCGTCCCACCTACTAAGCCATTTGGGATCATGACTTATTTTAACACCTGTAAACTCCATTAAGCAATTATGAAAACAATTTCTGACAAAGGTCATCTCCCATTCGAACCACCGCCTTCTGCAATATAGGTCTAGTAGAAGCTTTGAACTAGTTATAACCAGAATTTTGTGAGTTTCCTCCCCTACCACCTCCTTTGCTAACACTAACAACTCTTTCAGCCCCATCACTTCTACCATACTCAAACAATCAGCAGAGATAAAATCCACAAAACCACATATAACCCTTGCCACCTCTGATACAATCAAACCACCAATTGCATACTTTTCTTTCTCAGGCACAAAGTTTACAAATAAGCATGCACCTATCATATTTTCCGATCTAACCAATTCCTGCTTCCTTTTCGGCACCGTCGCAACAAATGGTGTAACAGCCCCATCCTCGAAATATGAATGGGGAATGTTGAAAAACACTTCTGGGTCAGAAACATCTAAACCCCAATGATCTTTTGCCCACCCCCTCCACCTTGCCTTTATCAAAATAATTAATTCCTCTACATTACATGCCTTTTGTGCTCTAATGTGCTCCGGTGAAGCCCAGGTGATGTTCCTCCAGCTCAAACAAATACACCATACTCTCCACGCCATAGTGCATGACACCAGTAAGTGATCACAAGTTTCTTGCTTAACATTACAGAATACACACATTCCTTGGTCCTCATCTATTATACTCCTTTTCATAAGAGCGTCCTTGGTTTTTAATTTACCAAGAAAAGCAAACCAAACCACCAGTTCCGCTCTCGGATGTGCCCAGCCCCTCCATATGTTCTCAAAGGCATTGTGAATTTCTGCCACCGCAGCAGAATCCTCTCCCGCCACTTCCACGAACACTTTAACAGAGAAGATGCCCGAATGATGCATCCGCCAGATAATACGGTCATCAAGATCCTTGTTCAGCACCACCTTCGACAGAAGTACCTGCAATTCAGCAAAAGACCTAGATTCCCATTCCCAAAAAGATCGCCTCCAAGACAGCGACCAAACCCACCCCACCCCGTCCCAAAACCCACACTCAGAGATTTTACTTTCTTTTTGGGTCGAGACCAAGTACAGCCGAGGAAACAAAATACATAGAGGATTATCACCAATCCACCTATCTAACCAAAATCTAGTTTGATTCCCCATACCCACCGACCAAAATCTAGGCTAAAGTAAAGTATACGTATAATTTTATTTCCTTTTTATATTTTTACACCATATATCAGGAGTGTTGGGATCACTCCATTTTCTTTTCTGTTCTTGAAAGCTTCCTACCTTAGCTGATTGGTTCTGATCACCAAGCTTGGTTGCATATAAATCATGATAAGCCTTAGGATCCACACTGCTTAAAACTCACTATTTTTCCATGTTTCTTATCCACCACCACAATTTTTCCATCAGTGGATTCAACACCATCAGCCAAAACTTTGATGGGCTTGACCTCAAATTTTGGATCAAGACTTGAATAAGTGGCATCATCCAAGATAACTGCACCAAGAATTTCCCCCAAGAATGTATCCTGCAACATTATAAAGTTACATACATTATCAATGGAGTATTGCTATATGCAAGTTATAAAGAATTTTGAAAGTATAATCTCTGGTAGTGTAAAATAGTTTTATACGTTCAATAAGATGTTGTCACATAAGTAAAGAGTTAAACTCGTAAAGTATTAGCATTATGACATGAAAGAAGAGTGAGCTAGAAATTAGATGTGGATAGGAACTGATTTCACTAAAATGTGAAAATTCACTAATTTTTGTAGAAACACCATAAAATAAAGATTATAGACTTCAAATTATGTAATTTTATAATTTTTTTACATATAGTAGAAATTGAAGGTTATATACTTTTAAATGTGAGATTTTACTAATTTTTCTAGAAACACCATAAAACAAAGACTATAGATAATAGACTTCAAATTATGTAATTTCTTGATTTATTTATATTTAGTAGAAATTGAAGGATATAGGCTTTAAAATGTGAGATTTTACTAATTTTCCCAAAAACACCATAAAACAAAGGCTATAGACTTCAAATTATGTAATTTCATAATTTTTTTTACATATAGTAGAAATTGAAGGCTATAGGCTTTATAATGTGAGATTTGACTAATTTTTCAAGAAACACTATAAAACAAAGGCTATAGACTTCAAATTATGTAATTTCATGATTTTTTTACGTTTAGTAGAAATTGAAGGCTATAGGCTTTAAAATTTAAGATTTTACTAATTTTATTAGAAACACCATAAAACAAAGGCTATAGACTTCAAATTATGTAATTTCTTAATTTTTTTACATTTAGTAGAAATTGAAGGCTATAGGTTTTAAAATGTGAGATTTTAATAATTTTCCCAGAAACACCATAAAACAAAGGTTATAGATTTCCAATTATGTAATTTAATGATTTTTTAACATGTAGTAAAAATTGAAGGCAATAGGATTTAAAATGTGAGAATTCACTATTTTTTCGAGAAATACCATAAAACAAAGACTATAGACTTCAAATTATGTAATTTCATGATTTTTATACATATAGTAGAAATAGAAGGCTATGGACTTTAAAATGTGAGAATTCACTAATTTTTCGAGAACTGCCATAAAACAAAGGCTATAGACTTCAAATTATGTAAATTCATGATTTTTTTTACATTTAGTAGAAATTGAAGATTATAGGCTTTAAAATGTGAGATTTTACTAATCTTCTTAGAAACACCATAAAACAAATGCTATAGAATTCAAATTATGTAATTTCATAATTTTTTTACATGTAGTAGAGATTGAAGGCTATATGCTTTAAAATGTGAGATTTCACAAATTTTTCTAGAAACACCATAAAACAATGACTATAGATTTCAAATTATGAAATTTAATGATTTTTTTACATGTAGTAGAAATTGAAGGCTATATGCTTTAAAATGTGAGATTTTACTAAGTTTCCTAGAAACACCATAAAACAAAGGCTATAGAGTTCAAATTATGTAATTTCATGATTTTTTTACATTTAGTAGAAATTGAAGGCTATAGGCTTTAAAATGTGAGAATTCACAAATTTTTCGAGAACTAGCATAAAACAAAAATTATAGACTTCCAATTAAGTAATTTCATGATTTTTTTTACATTTAGTAGAAATTGAAGGCTATAGGCTTTAAAATGTGAGATTTTACTAATTTTCTTAGAAACACAATAAAACAAAGGCTATAGACTTCAAATTATGTAATTTTATAATTTTTTTACATGTAGTAGAGATTGAAAGCTATAAGCTTTAAAATGTGAGATTTCACTAATTTTTCTAGAAACACCATAAAACAATGACTATAGACTTCAAATGTTGTAATTTCATGATTATTTTACATGCAGTAGAAATTGAAGTCTATAGCCTTTAAAATGTGATATTTTACTAAGTTTCCTAGAAACACCATAAAACAAAGGCTATAGACTTCAAATTATGTAATTTCATGATTTTTTTACATTTAGTAGAAATTGAAGGTTATAGGCTTTAAAATGTGAGAATTCACTAATATTTCGAGAACTACCATAAAACAAAGACTATAGACTTACAAATATGTAATTTCATGATTTTTTTACATTTAGTAGAAATTGAAGGCTATAGGCTTTAAAATGTGAGATTTTACTAATTTTCTTAGAAACACCATAAAACAAAGGCTATAGACTTCAAATTATGTAATTTCGTAATTTTTTTATATGTAGTAGAGATTGAAGGCTATAGGCTTTAAAATGTGAGATTTTTCTAATTTTCTTAGAAACACCATAAAACAAAGGCTATAGACTTCAAATTATGTAATTTCATAATTTTTTTTACATGTAGTAGAGATTGAAGGCTATAGGCTTTAAAATGTGAGATTTCACTAATTTTTCTAGAAACACAATAAAACAAAGGCTATGGACATCTAATTATGTAATTTCATGATATTTTTACATTTAGTAAAAATTGAAGGCAATAGGATTTAAAATTTGAGAATTTACTAATTTTTCGAGAACTACCTTAAAACAAAGGCTATAGATTACAAATTATGTAATTTTATGATTTTTTTACATATAGTAGAAGTTGAAGGCTATAGGTTTTAAAATGTGAGAATTCACTAATTTTTCGAGAAATACCATAAAACAAAGACTATAGACATAAAATTATGTAAATTCATAATTTTTTTACATTTAGTAGAAATTGAAGGCTATAGGCTTTAAAAGGTGAGATTTTACTAATTTTCTTAGAAACACCATAAAACAAAGGCTATAGACTTCAAATTATGTAATTTTCTAATTTTTTTACATATAGTAGAGATTGAAGGCTATAGGCTTTAAAATGTGAAATTTCACTAATTTTTCTAGAAACACCATAAAACAATGGATATAGACTTCAAATGTTGTAATTTCATTATTTTTTTACATGTAGTAGAAATTGAAGGCTATAGGCTTTAAAATGTGAGATTTTACTAAGTTTCCTAGAAATACCATAAAACAAAGGCTATAGATTTCAAATTATGTAATTTCATGATTTTTTTACATTTAGTAGAAATTGAAGGCTATAGGCTTTAAAATGTGAGATTTTACTAATTTTCTTAGAAAAACCATAAAACAAAGGCTATAGACTTCAAATTATGTAATTTCATAATTTTTTTACATGTAGTAGAGATTGAAGGCTATAGACTTTAAAATGTGAGACTTTACTAATTTTCTTAGAAACACCATAAAACAAAGGCTATAGATTTCAAATTATGTAATTTCATAATTTTTTTTACATGTAGTAGAGATTGAAGGCTATAGGCTTTAAAATGTGAGATTTCACTAATTTTTCTAGAAACACCATAAAACAATGGCTATAGACTTCAAAAGTTGTAATTTCATGATTTTTTTACATGTAGTAGAAATTGAAGGCTATAGGCTTTAAAATGAGAGATTTGACTAATTTTCCTAGAACACAATAAAACAAAGGCTATAGAATTCAAATTATGTAATTTTATGATATTTTTACATTTAGTAGAAATTGAAGGCAATAAGATTTAAAATTTGAGAATTCACTAATTTTTCGAGAACTACCATAAAACAAAGGCTATAGACTAAAAATTATGTAATTTCATGATTTTTTTACATATAGTAGAAATTGAAGGCTATAGGCTTTAAAATGTGAGAATTCACTAATTTTTCGAGAATTACCATAAAACAAAGGCTAAAGATTTCAAATTATGTAATTTCAACATTTTTTACATTTAGTAGAAATTGAAGGCTATAGGCTTTAAAATGTGAGATTTTACTAATTTTTACTAGAAACACCATAAAACAAAGACTGTAGATTTCAAATTTTATAATTTCATGATTTTTTTTTATATTTAGTAGAAATTAAAGGCTATAAGCTTTAAAATGTGAGATTTTACTAATTTTCCTTGAAACACCATAAAATAAAGGCGATAGACTTTAAATTATGTATTTTCATGATTTTTTTACATTTAGTAGAAATTGAAGGCTCTAGGCTTTAAAATATGAGATTTTACTAATTGGCCCCAAAACACCATAAAACAAAGGCAATAGACTTCAAATTATGTAATTTTATGATTTTTTTTACATGTAATAGAGATTGAAGGCTATATAGACTTTATAATGTGTGATTTCATTAATTTTTCTAGAAACACCATAAAACAAAGGTTATATACTTCAAATTATGTAATTTCATGATTTTTTTACATATAGTAGAAATTGAAGGCTATATGAGATTTCACTAATTTTTCAAGAAACACTATAAAACAAAGGCTATAGATTTCAAATTATGTAATTTTATGAATTTTTTAATATAGTAGAAATTAAAGGCCATGTGAGATTTCATTAATTTTCCAAGAAATACTATAAAACAAAGGCTATAGACTTCAAATTATGTAATTTCATGATTTTTTTACATATAGTAGAAATTGAAGACAATAAGATTTAAAATGTGGGATTTTACTAATTTTTAAGAACTATCATAAATAAAGACTATAGATTTCAAATTATATAATTTCATTCTTTTTTTATATATAATAGAAATGTGCCTGTCATTTTTTTTTACATATAATAGAAATTAAAGACTATAGAATTTAAAATGTAAAATTTCACTAATTATTTTAGAAATATCATAAAACAAAAAATGACAGGCACAACAAATTAGCCAATAAAGAAATAAAACCAAAGGGCAAAATTGATATTGCCCAATTCTCAATTGAGGGTTAGAACCCTAAACTTATAATAGGAGAGACAAGAGCCTTCTTTTTATCTATCTATCTATCTTGATGATGACTCCATATTCTCTTCTGCGCTTCAATGCTTCCTACCTTAGCTGATTGGTTCTGATCACCAAGCTTGGTTGCATACAAATCATGATAAGCCTTAGGATCCACACTGCTTAAAACTCTCACTGTTTTTCCATGTTTCTTATCCACCACCACAATTTCTCCATCAGTGGATTCAACACCATCAGCCAAAACTTTGATGGGCTTGACCTCAAATTTTGGATCAAGGCTTGAATAATGGCTATCATCCAAGATAACTGCACCTAGAATTTCCCCCAAGAATGTGTCCTGCAACATCAAGTTATATATATGAAATACTAGTGAAGTTTTGCCATGTGCAAGTTACAAACAAATATTAAAGTATAAAGTTTAATTTCTATACACCGTGGGATCAATCAGCTGTTGCCACTATCTCAAAAATGTCAATGTCAAACTATTTTACACTAAAAGTTTATAGAAATTAAACTCATAAGGTGTTAGCATTATGACTTGTCAGAAGAGTGAGCTAGAAATAAGATGTGGAAAGGAAATGATACCATATGCTGATAATAACTCTTGTGGTTATGCTTCAAATGGTAAAGCATTGAAAGCAGTCGCTTTGAGAATACAGCCTCGGGTGTCCTTCTTGTTCCATGCAACCGAGCTATCATAGTTGAAAATGAGCTTACTCTGCGTTGGATACCAAGTGGAATGAGTGTGATGTTAACCTCTGATTCAAACACTGTCTTGGCAGCCAAAGGGTCCAGGAACATATTGAATTCTGCATATTGGTTGGAAGGAACAGAGAAGATATTTCCTTTGTCATTGGCATTCTTGCTGATGTGTCCCCCAACTACATAAACCTCCTGTAACAGTTTTGGAATTGTTATAATCATGCCATCAATGATCAAATTATAATAATCTTATTGTAAGGTTAGTAGTTAACTTTTATCAAATAACTTACCTGAATTCTAGAGCTAATGTTCTTTACAGATACAACCTTTGCCAAATTAGTTAAGGGTCCATTGGTTAGAACTGTAATCTTAGAACTTAGTTCAGTTGTTTGCAATATAGACTCCCAAACTTCCATTGCTAGTGGTTGTCTGAGTTCAGGGTGATCCGTGTCGCGAGGAGCCCCAAACTTTAGAGAGTTTTCTGCTGTGTACCTGAAACAGATCTTCATGTGTTAGTCCATGAATTGGAAAGTAAAGTAGTATGTTCTATATATTAAAGCTGATGGCAACAAGCATAGCCATGAGACTATGAGAGTAAGTGAAAGTACCTTCTTGGGCTGCGAGGTAGATCACGAGCAAGACCATAGAGAGTGTCAGAGTCGATAAAGCCACCACTGCCATGGGGAATGGCTTTAACGTACTTGCATTCTCCAACAGCAGGGAGTATTGGATCGGACTGATTCATTGCAAAAACATCTCCAAGACCAACTGGGATATCGTCGCGCCCCATCATGTGCAGCAAGTCATATATGATATCTATTGTTGCAGGATTTGCCCATCCAGTTGGGCTCACAATGATTCCCTGAACATCAAGGTACAAGGGAATTGAAGGAATGTTGAATGAATGAACCAATAATTCACATGAACAGCAAAGAAGGAAATGTAAGAATAGTACCTTAAGATTGATAACTTCAACAGGCACTTTAAGGAGGTAAAATAGAGCAAGAAAATCTCCTGCACTCATGTCCATGTCAAACACAACCGGTTTTCCCAATGTTTTATTGCGAAAATCTGGCTTGTAAGTTACTTCTTTGTAGTAAGGAAACTGTGTAGTGAAGTTGAACCTCCCAGCATGTTCTGGTTTGTTTAGAACCTTTAGAGCACAAATAATTCAGTTATCAGCTTCTTTCTTTATTGGCAACTAATCAATGTAGGTGTGAGTTTTTCCTGTATATCATACAAGACATTTTGAACAATATAGGGAAAATGTGAACTAACATTCAAGAAGCTTTTGAAATATTCTCTGTCAAGTGGACTCTTAACATCTTGATTTGGCTTTGCTTTTGTGGCAACAAGTACTCTCACTGAGTCAGGGCCAGTTATCTCTGCTGTGTAACCATCCTATACATAGAACACATGTTGCAGTACATAACATATCATTAGCATTTTATTGGTACCATGTGTATGTGCATGTGTAGCAGAATTGAAATTGCAACCTAAAAAGGTAAGAAACTATACCTGACATTTCCCTTTCCCATTCTTCACAAAGCAAAGTGGATCTCTAAGGCCTTGTTGAACATGGCCACTGTGCACCCCACCTTTCTCTAGATTGAATTTAGGAACTTTCAGGTTATCAAAGAATGGATTGGAGCCATCAGATATACCATAGGGTTTGTTTGAAGTGATCACAGTTATGTTCATGTACTCCATCTCAGCAAATTCATTTTCTCCTTTATGGTTATTTGGTTTACTCATGATTGAGACTGCTATACCAGCTGTGAAAGAATCCCACATAAAATAACTCTGTTCACAATGAGTCATTATTGTTATGGAGATTAGTTCCTTTCTGAATTCTAACACATCAGATAAATTAAGTAGAATCTAATAATAACAAAAAATTATAGGCAGGTATGTATAAATTCATTAAGAAATTACCGTATAGAATTGGTTGTCAAACCAAGTATCACGAGTCAATTTTAAGGACTTGAAACAGTATTGTGCCTCATATGTGTCTTGGCTCTTTTCAAATGCATCAAAGAATTTTTCATTGATGGGGATTGTATTTGTTGCATCAAGAGGAACAAGGGTGATAGGAATTCCAGAATGAATAACCTAAAAGAAAATGTTCATTCTTGTCAGGAATCTAGCTATAATATGTGTAACTAGCTTGGTGCAATGCATATACTAACAAGTGCCTCTTAACAGCAAAAAATTCCTATGTGAGTAAAAGAATTACAATAATGATATTCGTACATACATCTTCTCTTACATATCTTTCTCCACCCACTTTATTACCATTGGATTTTGATGTGACATCACTCCAACCCTTTAACTTTTATTCTCCATCCTTGAATTTACAAGTATGTTTATCTTACATACAAAAAAGTATGTACAAATATCATAACTCTAAGTATTATAACATCTTATCTTTCTATTGGTAACAAGTTTGTAAATGTAAAATATTATTCTTGTACTGGGACAAGAATCGCTCATTAATAACTACTTTAAAACTAAAAGCTGTTTTATATATATATGTAAGAAAACTGACCTGGTATGCAGCAAAAGGGTCTCCAAAAATATTGAACTCGGCATAAGGATTCGTATTGTAATCTGTGAACATGTTGCCACGATCACCACACTGCCTGGGGACACAAGAAGAAGAGGATGCATTTTTGGGGCAACAACCGGTAGGGTTACTTGACCTTACACCACCCCCCATTATATAAATATGCTCCACATTTTTCTTAAGGTGTGGGTTACTCATCAGAAATATGGCCAAGTTTGTGTGTGCTCCTGTCATAAGCACAGTTATTGGACCTGCTGATATTTTCTCAATCAGCACTTCCTGAGTGGTTGGTTGTCTTAGAGGACTATATTTTCTTTTGCCCTGTTTTCATCATGAAATCAGCACGTGATATGAGTATATATGTATCATTAGTAATTGATTAGGCTATAAGCATTTAGATTAACATATGATTACATTTATGTTATTATAATCTATCTATAGCTAAGCAAGCAAGCAAGGAAATTTTGGATTGAAATAAGAAGTAATAACCAAACCGGAACAAGCTTACTCATGAATGCGAATTGAGTATACTTGTAAACGGAAAAACATTGTTATGAAAAAGACCAATTTGTTTTAACTTCTAAATTGCCAAGAAAAGGACGTGTCAAAGACATCCTATTTCATGTAATGATCAAATTTACAACAGGTCCAATATGAAACAAGATAAGAGTACCTGAGGAAGGAAAGCTTTGCGGATGCCATAATTAGTGTCGATATCCAAGCGACCTCCAAGTCCTACCGGAATGGCCCTTCTGTATCTGCAACCTGCGACTGTTGTGATACCCTGGTCAATGAGAGCATGATATCCACCCACATTTGGGAGTATGCTTCCGTTTGGATGGATTCCGCCGTCGCCGCCTACTCCGACTGCCACGTCATCTCTGCCCATCATGTACAGCAAGTCGTATATTTGATTCACTGCATGTCCGCTGCTCGTCCATGCATTTGCACTTATTGTCACACCCTGCATACATCATCCATCCATCCATCCATGATTGTACTATAATCAAAAGTCAAAGCACCGAGACATATTTATTGATTATTTAGTCGCTGACTATTCAACAAACCAACGCGGGAAAAATGGTTCAGCTATTCATTACATTCATATTAACATTCAACATGTCATCATGTATGGTTTCTTGGAACGCACATGAAGACAAACAGAGTGTAATCAATGCACCGTAATTCCATTGAATCTTCATTTGCTCGAATTCCTGATTGTGGAATGGAAACTAGTATTATTTGGGTTTAGGGGTGGGGGATGGGCAGAGCTATAGGTACCTCTAGTTGAAACTGTGATGAGTTGAGCTTCAAAAGGTAGAGCAGAGCAAAAAAATCATCGGTATCAACATCTGTATCCAAGAGAAGCCGATGAGGCGGCTTGCCCTCCACACCGCACACAGCAGCTCCCCCAACAATTCCTACTATAATCAAAACAATAGAGACAGACCACCTCGGCAGCAGCAGCAACATTATTAATTATACGTTTCTCTTAATTCTGCAGAACAAGAAACAGAGCTGTCCTGTCCTGAAATAGAGGTTTAATTAGTCTGATAATCGAACAAGCTAAGCAAGCAAGCACTATATATGTAGTCTAGTTAGTATGTATTTAACTATTTATAGTCAACTATTAATGATATCAATCATTCAATCTCTTTTCATGCAGCTATGAAGAGAGAAAAGCTAGGTAGGTAGGAGCCGCCACATGCATATTATATGTAGTAAATAAAAAGGAAAAGAGAGGAACTTACTTGGTTCATCAAAAAAAAGAGAGGAACTTACTTGGTTGGAAATGAGCAGAGCAGAGTAGGTGGAAGAAGATAAAGTGCTAGTGCAATGGGAATGGAGAAGGATGGATTGATTGATTGATCAGTCACGACCCTATTGGCTCTATAATTCTAACTCTTACTCGTATAATTATTATTAAATAAATAAATAGAAGCAAGTAGTGTACTTGGATGAGTTGGATCTCTTTGACTGACCCCAGAGATGGAAGAATACGACGAACAGACTCCCCTGTTCTAAGCATGATAACATCATGCATGTAACCTCCCTCGTCGTTTATCAAGGCCACAGTACTACTCCTTTACCATTTTTAATCTTCTAAATATTAATTTATACATTACTGTCGTTAATTTATTATCCATAAGGAAGATAGCTGTAATTGGTTACATTTAAACAATTCAGGGAAATATCCGGTGAAAATTCAATATTACCTATTGTGCATAACATATTTATGCACAATATATATAATATAAAATGCACAATGTATATTGTATGCAGTGCACAACATATACTATCTATTATGCATAACACATATCAAATGTTGTAGCATTATTTTTCTTTGCAACATGTGATATATGTTGTACACATCATGTGATATATGACATGCACAACATGTAATATTTGTTATGCAATTTATATTATATATGTTGTGCACAACTTGTTGACTGATTTTTTATTGTACCTATAACAATGCTCTTTTAACAATTCAGGGAAATATTTGTAATTTTACACTAATATTTTGTGTACAATGAAAATTGTATGATACTTGTACAATAATTATATTTAATATTAAATTGCATTAGTTTATAAGTCCTTATTACAATCCAACGATAGATATGATTCTTATATAAATAATGTATAATTTTAATTATACACATATTATTTCTCTAATTTTAAAATTTGTTAGGGATACGTGTAGTATCAATTAACTTCAGGATTGCTGTAATTTACCCTTATATTAATAAATAAATAATTATGGCCACGACATGCACCTTACGTCACAGTTGCTACTTGACGTATCCTTTGGGAAAATTTCCTACAAACAATACGTGTAAGTCCAAAATGTTAAAAAAAATAAAAATAATTGATGCCATTATTTTGGATAAAATAATAAATATTTAAATTAACATCGGAATTCGTAAATCTCATCATTCTCGTATGTACTACTTTACAAGTTTATTTTACTTTTTTCCTGGTAATGTAAGTTTTACATTTTATTTTTAAACAAACATTCCATCTCTTGTTTTTCTTTTTCCAAAAAAAGTTCTTCCACTAAACCAATACTTTCTCTTTCATTTTTCTTTTCTTCTCTAGCATTGCATCTCCTAATTTCACACCTCCATCATCTCTTTCTAGAGATCCATTAAATCCAACCGTTGAATTACAATTGAATATCAAAGTGATTGTATGTGCTAAATTTTAAATAAATTGAACAACTATAAGATTGTGATCAAAATATTCTAAGTTACACATATTTGCGAACTATTTATTACGTCGATTCATAGACATACAATAAATGTATCAAATGATTTCTGAGTAATATAAAATTTATTAGAAATGTACCAACAGTGAATTTTGAAAAAAACATATTCAATAAATAGTTATAACCGGTATAAGATCAACATTATATCTTACACCGATGTAAGATCAATATTATATCTTACATGGGTGCCTAGCCAGGTGTATGCACCAAAACCATCAAACTCAATAGCCATGCCCATGGCCCTCATCTATTAACCAATGTTAAGTTTTGTAGTTATCTTCCATGAACCTCCACAAGCAAGAAAGTGAGTGCACTTTGTGTGGGAGAGAGAGAGAAAAAGGATGTGAGGTAGAATTAAAGGGGTTATTCAATAGGATTCTATAGAGTGCAATATGCACTAATAGCTCACTGATATCTGACAGAAACTCAGATCAGATCTCTTGTCTCAGCAACTTAAACAATCCTAATAATATTAACCTTTATTAGACCCTGCCATAAACAATGTATAGAGAGAAGCAAACCTGATCCATTTCCAATTTACACTTGATCAGTTCTAGTGTATCCTTCATTCTTTCACACACTTGTCTGGCCTGATACCTTTATGGAATCAGAGCTTAGCTCAGTCATAGCTACACCAGAAAGTCCTCAATCCACACAAAGCACACAAACTTCTGTGAATCAAACCATTGTTCAAACCTTTTTGAATCCGGTGGCAATGAAATTAGATGAAGAAAATTATCTACCGTGAAAGCAGCAAGTAGAAGCAACTATTGAAGGTCACAAATCACAATTTGTTAAGTCATATTGATGGAACAAAGATTCCAAGAAAGTTCAATTCAGATGAAATAGATCAACAACTGTTGTTGCAGATGAATACAAGAAATGAAACAGCAAGATTCGTTGTTAAAATCATGGCTCCTAGCTTCAATGACAAAGCCATTTACCACCATAATGGTAGGTTGTGATTTCTCAAGTCAGATCTGGAAGCGTTTGGAAGTTTTTTTTGCCTCACAGATCAAGGCAAAGGTTATGCAATTAAAGAATAAGCTAGGAAGTATCAAGAAATCAGGTTCAATTACTGATTATCTTTTGGAAATCAAGAGTACAATTGATGCTTTAGTTTCAGTAGGCGCGAATTTTGAAGATTCAGATCATGTTAAAGAAATCTTAAATGAATCGACCGAAGAGTATGGACCGTTCATTACAACAGTAATTGCGCGAGTAGATCCGATTTCTGTAGGAGAATTGGAGGCATTGCTGATGGTGCAGGAAGAGATTCTTGAAAAGTTTAAGTGCAACTCTTCTTTCGAGCAAGCAAATCTTACACATTCAAGTCATCAAAATCATCAATCTTCTGGTGGCAGAGGTAACTCTAGAGGTTGTTACTTTAACTCCAGAGGTAGAGGAGCTCGATTTGGACGTGGTGGAGGTCAATCACAACACACATCTCAACACTTCAAACCTACTTGTCAGGTATGTGGCAAGATTGGCCATACAGCTCTTGTGTGTTGGTATAGATATGATTCTCAACAATATGCTGCAAATTCTAATGCTGGAAACAATTTCAATGTGAGGCCAAGTGCTCATCTCTCCATGAGCAATGTAGTTTCAGAACCGCCCACATTCCATGATCCGAACTGGTATGCTGACTCTGGAGCAACACATCATATGACACCGGATTCGCAAAACTTGGTGGAGAAGACAGAATACACTGGAACTGATCAAGTGCACATTGGAAATGGATCAGGTTTGCTTCTCTCTATACAATGCTTAAGGAATAATAAGCCTCTTGGACATAACCAATAACCTATACTTGTATGAGATTTTTTGGGTTCTGAAGTTGGATACACCAGAAATTTTGTGGAAAATATTTTTAAGAACGTTTCCTCAAAATTAGTGATCTAACTCATCTCATAAAGTGAAGGGAACATAAATATGACACCAGCACACCATAACCCGTCTAAGTTCTACCACTTCAAAATTCAAACTAAAAAAAGATAAAAAGGGGAAGAACATAGGAAGAGAAGCATTCACATTCACAGGCAACATAGTTATCTAATTAGTTTCTCGTATAAGGCAGCCTTAATGTAAACTAACTAAGCACTAATATGTTTCCCTCAGTAAGTCCCAAAACAAACCTAAAATAGCATCTCATAATAATTCCCTACTTCAATAAGATTAATCTACTTACCTTACCTCATTATTGCCATTATTATAAATTACATACAAGCAAATCACTGAATCAAAAATAAAGGGAAAAAGGAAAACACCTCAGATGACATCAAAGTTCTAACCTACAACTCTGTGAAAACCCCGATGAAGAAGGAGCTTGCGAGTTGTGGCAGCACGGGCACCAGAATCGAACTCGTCGTGATACCAACCCACAGATTTCTGAGCTTCCATTACGATCTGGGAGATACCTGCAATCACCAACACCCCAAAAGACGGGTAACTGAAAAATTGCAAAATTGAGGACATAAAGTTCCCATATTGATCGAGGATTGAAGAGGAGGATCACCTTCTCTGACGGTTTGCTTGTTGTTTCGGATGTCGTGGACGGTTGCGGAGACTTTCCAATACAAAGGGCGACCCATGTAGAAGAGAATGAGGAGAAGCAGAGCCACTATCACTACGCGGAAAACGGTCCTTGATGTGGGCGACGCCATTGCCTTCCTTGTGCTGTGCTGTGCTGTGTACCAACCAGATTGGATTGGATTCACCGATTCAGTGATCTTTCTTGCTTCTTGGATCTCGTCTTGCGGCTCACAACTCTATAACCACGTCAAATGAGGTCAGTTAGTTATCCTCCCGAAGTCACTTAAATTCAAGTAAAATTTTTTATTTTTTATTTTTATTTCTTAAATAAATAATTTATTTTGAAAATAATTTATTCTAATGAAAATTAAAATATTAATCCTTAATTGTTTTAATTATTTCATAACAATACTCTTAAATTCACTTTTCATTAATTTATTATTTTAGTGTATTTCTATTTAATTAAACTCATTTTTATCCAACAGGGTACAACTTTTTTATACAGTCATTTGTGCTTCCCCGTAAGACGCAATTGTGTTTTCTCTCTCTTACTACTTAAAAAGTCATACAAACAAAGTGTTTTGATTAGATGATAACGTAAAATAATTGCGTAAAATACTTTTACACTGTCAGTATATTAAAATTAGACTCTTATTATATTTATGTAAAAAAAATTTACAAGATTTTTAAATTTTTTTAATATTAATAAAATACAATTAAATATTTTTTCTAAATGAATCTAACATATATATTGAGTTATTTTTGAATTAATATAAAAATATTGTAAATATAATCTATAATGTACGAAGTTATAGACTTTGGATTCAAAGGTGAATTTTGTTAAATGCTCATTCCATAAAAAAGTTATAATATAATTTTAGGATTTAACTTGAGTTGATCTAATTACTGACATTAGTGACACATCAACAAGTATAATTAGCTCTTACATGTTCCAGGTATTGCATACATTAATTAATAAACCGATAATAGTATAAGTACAATATAAATATCATCAAACTTCCATCTACCTTATAATTATATGGTGATGAAATCCCTTAATAAACATATGGAGGAATATATTTCATTCATTGTGGCCAAGATTTACATTTTTTCTAAGGCTTACATCCACGATAGGATAGACTTACTAAATTGGTGTAATGCTATTTGTATATCATGTATCTTCACAGATTCAAACATCATGTTCATAAATACATTCATACTTTAAAACTTATTTTTTCATCCAACTCATTTCCTCTCCGTCATTTGTCTTACTTTACACATCCATTTCCGTAAAATAAAAGTATCTAACTCTGCTTGCAGCTCTTTCTGCAGCTGTCAAAAAGTCCAAAACCGGAAAAAGAATAAGCAGAAGAAAGGCTGAGCATAAATCTAAACTCAATAGTGTTACAAACATATGAACTGAAAACACAAAGGTTACAAATAAAATTCTCTCCTACGAGTGCGACCTGCTCTTCTATTCTTTGGTGCAGGGGCTTTATCACTTCCTGGAAATTCCCACCTAACAATATCACCATCCCAGGCTGAACTGATCAGTATTGGGTACACAGGATGCCAGCTACAATCTCGTACCGGTGCTTCGTGATGGTCGAGTTTTGCGACTTGATCTCCGCTTACCTGAATTCAAGTATCCGGTCCAGTTAAGATCATACCCCCATAAACCAACTCTTAATATATCTATCTATCTAAGCAATTTGGTCTTACCAGGTCGTAGATATAAACACATGAATCACTGGACCCAGTGTAAATGTACTTCTGACCAGTGCTGCAACAAAAAAGAAAACACATTTTATGAGATATATATCATTCACATTCTTCATGATATAAGATATATATGCAGATTGAACATGCAGCAGCATTACCTGTATGATGGTGAGAAATAACAGCGAATCAGAGTACGCAACACTGAGTGGCCTTGATATGTTGCTAATGACTGGTCAAAGGGATGTTTCAAACGTCTTGCATGTTCAGGGTAATCCATCCACCTGTAGTCCCAATCTACATCTCCAAGCACAGGACTGTTGGTTTGAGAAACAGCCATCATCATTTTGATTTAATATAACATTACAGATTGGGAAAAAGCAAATGCTAATTTGAGTCATTACAACTTTACTCTTCTTCATTTCTATTTTTTGGGACAAACAAGAGTTTTGCTTTGCACTAATAAAAAACATGATGAACTTTACAATCATTAAAAAGCAAAATGAATAAGCAAAAAATTATACTTGAGCTCAGAACAGACAAAGGCCACACTGGACTTCACGGATTAAATAGAAAGAAGAAAAGTGACAACACATTTTACTAATAGTAAGCTACATTGTTGCAAAAAGGCTTTATTGGGAAATTGAGTTCTCATTTCAAGAATGTATTGAATTTAAATGAGACTGTTCCGAGTATGTATATATATATATACTATTGGGGTCACACTACCCTCTCTTTTTCCAACTTCTTCCTCCCCAATTCTGATTTTATCATGAAATAGCATTTGAAGTTGGGTATTTGTTACGTATCTTTGTAGTGACAAAGTAAGAAAAATAGAAAATAAGGGAAGAAAATAACTAATTAGGGGTGAGTTAGTTGCTTTTAGTGGGAGTTAGTTACTAGTAAAGTAGTATAAATAGAGAAGGGAAGAGAGATTTTGGAGTCAGGAAATTAGTAGAGTGGGAAATTGGGGGAGAGTACTTTGCCTCTCAAATGCCAAGATTATCATTGTGTAATTCTTGATACTTGTTCATACAGAAATATACATTTAAGATTATTCATTCTTCTATTCTTTCTATCTTCCGACTCTATATTCTACTGCTGTTCTTCTACTGTTCTGCAATTAGTGGGAAATACCGTTACAATTGGTATCAGATTCTCGATCTTGGCTTCTTCCTGTGGATGGTGACCAAGCTTTCGTTGGGAGCAATGGAAGATCGGATGGAAGGATTGGAGAGACAAATGACGGATCGAGGTAGAATGATGGAGACGATGTTGAGGCGTCTCGAGGAATTGATAACTCGGCAGCAACAACCGCCACCACGTGACGATGTCGTCGACTCTCGAATCGACGATCCTGGAGGAGAACGACGTCGTAACCCAACGCAGTACAAAGGGAATTACAATAGGAGGATCACGGTTCCTCCATCTCATGGCTCTGACGTACACGGTTGGTTGGTGCAAATGGATCGATACTTCATCGCAAATGCGGTTCTGGTGGAACACCGTCTGAACCACGCCGTGGTGGGACTTCACGGCGATGCGTTAAAGTGGTTCGAGTGGTGCGAAACTCAAACTGCCTTCAATACTTGGTGCTGTCTTAGAGATGCGGTAGTGAGGCGTTTTGCTCCGGGGTCGGAGTTGAAACCGCTCTCACCGCTGTTGAAGATGAAGCATGTGAGGCCAGTAATGGAGTTGGAGGCGCGAAACCAACTCTGGGGAGCAGACGATTGGGGAAGACGAAGTGATAATGGGCCACGTGCTAACCGGGGAGCGCCCAGTTCCGAAAATTGGGCCAAGCCCAATTCTTCTTTTTCAACTGAAACCACTAAACCCAATCCCTTGCAGGCTAACTCAGATGTTAATAAGCCCAAGTCTCATGCTGTCCATACTACCTTTGGGCCAATCTACTGATCAAGTTTCAACTCAAATGATTGGGCCGTTTGGAGCCCATATTTCAGGCCCTAGCAGCAACTCTACCTTGGGGAGATCTAGTATGAGGAGTGGGTGGAGATGGCAGTTTGTTGAGGGAGATCAAGGGGAACAGGAGGTTGAGAGTGATGATGGAAAGGGTAAAGGGGCTGCCTTACTTCCACCACCTGATCCACTCGTTCACGATGTTGGAATGACCATGGTAGCCAACCAACTACCACCGCCGAAGCCACCGGAACGGACCACCACAGCAGAACAGTGTAAGCGAAGCGACGCGGAGCACATGCACAGAGAGCTCGGCGCTTTCGCGGTGGGGGAAGGCGAAGGCGAAGGCGATGGCAGCACCAGCAAAGGGCGGCGCGACCGGCGGCGTGAGAAGGAGACCGCACGCCACATTGAGCTTCGTTCTGGAGAAAGGAACGGCGGCGGCTACGGAGGGTTGAACCGCCACTGTCGCACTCTTCCATTCGCGGCTAAGCCTCCGGCGCTCATCGCGGCGGTGTTTCCATGGGACCGCGAGAGTGTGCCCCATACTTCCGAAGCTCTCTGTCTCGGACTCCGGCGGCGACGCGAGTTGCAAGGTGAAGAAAGGGACAGCGGCGGCGAAGGTGATGACTTGGGGTTATGGCTGGTGGCGCCGGCACGAGGGAGTCTGAAGCTCCTGGCTTCTGAATCTGATGAGGCTTCTTCAGGAAGAGGAAGGAGTAAGGATGTTGGGCTAGGGTTTCAGTTTGCTGGCCTTTCTGGATTGGGCTTTTTCTTAAAGGGCCCAAGCTGGGTTATGAGGATAAAATGAGCTAGAGTTTACTCTTTCATTGATCAAGCACAATTCAACAACAAGGGTATAGCAACAAGGGTCCTTTGTTCTGAGGGCTCAAAGAAATTTCTAGTTAGCCCAATTAAAATTTGGGACCCAGGTGGAAGCTATATGTATATATATATATATTTTACTGCACTATTGTTTCTAATTTTTCTACACATCACCTTGAGGACAAGGTGATTCTTTTATGGGGGAGTATTGTTACGTATCTTTGCAGTGACAAAGTAAGAAAAATAGAAAATAAGGGAAGAAAATAACTAATTAGGGGTGAGTTAGTTGCTTTTAGTGGGAGTTAGTTACTAGTAAAGTAGTATAAATAGAGAAGGGAAGAGAGATTTTGGAGTCAGAAAATTAGTAGAGTGGGAAATTGGGGGAGAGTACTTTGCCTCTCAAATGCCAAGATTATCATTGTGTAATTCTTGATTCTTGTTCATACAGAAATATACATTCAAGATTATTCATTCTTCTATTCTTTCTATCTTCCTACTCTATATTCTACTGCTGTTCTTCTACTGTTCTGCAATTAGTGGGAAATACCGTTACAGTATTACAGAGCTTAACTACCGAACTCATTTGCCTAACTCCATATCTTACTTTAAAATGAGAGTGCTAGCAAAAAGGTAGGAGATGACAGAGAATTTAAAAAAGGGGAGAGAAAGGAGAAATAATGAAAAGGCTTACTTTGTGGCATTAGAAGTCATCTTCCTTATGTCCCATAGTTTGGTAGTTTGATCTTTTCCATTAGAAATTAGATAGCGGCCATCCCCACGGCTATCAATGTATGTAATTCCTTCTAAGTGGCCCATTAAGACACCAGCTGGTTGTCCTCTAGAAACAAGGCAACGCCTATCCCACACCTGCAGATAGTGATAACAGTCAAGAATTCCTTCAGTATCGGAAAAATGAAGTTTTAATATTTCAGGCAAATGAATTAAAATAATAGTGCAGCGTAAAATTAAATCTGCATGAATGATAGTATTTCCTTCCTTCATAAAATGTTATTCATACATATTCCACACTAGCTTAACAATTAGGAAGAGAAAAGGAAACTATAACCTTAGCTCTATAAGAAGTTGTGGATAAGTTGATTCGCACTGGCAAAAACCAATATATCAACTTGGTCTAACTAACTACCCTTCACAGCATCATAAACAACATGCTCAAAAGTCCGGAAGAGTACTTACTCAACTCACCAATAATGGTATACCGAATATTGGCATGCATGAAATGAAACATCACTACCAACACATGTTTATGGCTATCACCAAATTCCTATACTAAAAACTATGAAAATTACCTTACAGAAACTGTCATCACTTCCGGAATACATGATATGGCCAGAGTCATCAGCAAAACAGACAGTGTTAACATCAGCCTGCAACATGAAAAGGGAAATTAGATATGATGGGATCCCCCTTTCGCACCAGCAACTGACACCTAAGAACTAAAAAGTCATCACCTCAGTCACTAAAGACTTATGGATGATCTATATACACACAATTACTACAAGAAACTGATGGAAATGATTCTCAGACCCAAAATGTTGGCTGCGTTGGAATTTAAGCCTCCCAAAAATTGAGGCCGCAAAGTGCTCTCAAAACTGTTCTGATGTGAAGCAATCAGCCAACTTCCAAATTAGCATCCTAGTTGAAATCTAGAAACTAATTTTATCAGCAAAAATTAGAATACCAAGTGGGCAGGAATTCTGAGGCTAAGCTTATCAGCTCCAAGATCATAAACACATATTGAACTATTGCTAGTTGCAGCCACCAGCTCTCGCCCGTCTGTTGAAAATTTGATGGAGAAAATCCCAAATTCATCCTCATCGTCGTCAGAGGAGAAATCTAATCCATGATGAATTTCCTGCAATAAAACAAGCGTTCCTGAATGTAAAGCAAACCATTATTGAATGTCTGTGTGTATATAGCACACATAAAATATATATCATATGCCTTTACATCATTATACACAACAATTTTAAAAAAATGGATAAATTTATCACAAGAAAAAATTTATAGGTTTGCACATAATAATGATAACTATTAAAAGAAGTTAGCTTCATCTTTATTCTTTAACACATAACAGAACAAAATTTGCCAATAAGTGAGATAGGACTGATCTCATCTGGTGACCTATAATGACAAAGCATTCAGAGCATTTCGATAACAAATTAGAAGGCATTTCATTAATATATAAATTTGCAATGGTTATCATGAACCACGGCTATGAAATACGAATACAATTAGCTCACCTTAACAAACAATCAGCATAAATTACTTGTTAGGAATATAAGTATCAAGCACCATGGAGAAAAAACTATATAAGTATATATCACACTACAAATAAAGGTGAGAAATTTCCAGCACGTACTGTAACATTTGCCACTGACTCTTTCGTAGCAGATCCAACATTGACCATATTGATAATGGATGACATACTAGAGTAAACCTGCAATGATTTAAAAAAGTCAATTTGCATAAAAGTGGGTTGGTAGGAATTAGAAGAAACAGAATAGAAGACTGCATAAGATTCACAATATTGCCCATGTGCAATACTAATGGGAAATTCATCTTCCAAGTAAAGTCCATATCACCCCCCATAAAGGCAACCTCATTCCACAACGAACCGAAACTTACAAGATAGCGTCGATCTGGCGAGAGAGATGAATCAGTAATAGTCCATCTCAAGTTTCTAGCAGAGATGTCCTTCATAACTTTCCAGCCCCTCTCAACATCATAGACCCTGATATGGCTTCCCTGTTTGGAAAGAATTTTGAACAAAATAATCTTGAGCCTCATGCAATTGAAATATAACAGTGACTACACTGATAAGTGAGGACCAAAAACCTGGAATCCAGCAATGAAAATAGCACCATCGGCTGAAAACTGCGAAATATAGGCGCGGCTCTTCATGCGATCAACAAGCCAAGGGCCTTTGGTGGGCAAATAGCGGCTCAAAACATGACACGAATCTGCAGATGAGAATCTGCCACGTCCAGAGAAATTACATTCTCTACCAAATAACATTCTAGCAGTTGAGACAGGTAACCTAAGTTTACTACTACCATTACCACAACGCCCCAAAAGCTCATGAGGATCTGACCTAACCCTCGTGAGCTGCGAAATTTCATGATCAAGGTAACTACTTGCCTCAACTATTCCACTGCCAGAAGATTCATTACTGGTGGAGCCACCACAGGAACTTGAATCTTTGTTCAACCTACTCATAATCTACACATATACATAAAATCAAGCAAACAGCACCAAGTTTCAGAACGATCATCCAGTAGTAATTAAAATAAACATGTTTTACTAGAATTGAAGATTGATGAATTCCTTACGTACCTTTGATTGGGAATGAATCAGAATATGTCGTTCGATCAGTTACAAGAACAAAGCACTGCTCTGCTCTACTCTCTCTGTTTTGTTTGTGTGATCAAGTGAATAGTGAGTGGAATCGTCAAGGACCTTTGCTTTGCTCTGCTTCTTCTAAATTTCCGTTCTCTGAGCTTACGATCCGAAAGTTGCTGACGTAGACATTTTTATCAGGAGATGATTATATGAAGCCACGTGGCGCTTTTCTTTCTTTTATTTTATTCCCTTTTGGGGCTTTGTGGCGCCTTTTAAAGCCACGATCCCAGCCAGGTAGCCACTATCGATTTTGACATCTTTATTCAATATTAAATAAATAGTTGATTGATTGATTTAAAAACTACTAAACTATATCATTATGTTACCAATTTTTTATGAAGATTTTACAAGAAAATACCGCTACATATTTTGTCTGAGTCAACAATCATATTTTTCGCATTAAATATAATATTTGTATAGATTAGGTAACGACCAACTTGTAAAGCCTAGTCCAGATTATATTTTGGTCGTCATGTTCAAAAGTCCAAATTCAATTTGGACATCTTACCGAGTGGAATAATGTGAAATTATTATTACCAATAAGCTAAAAATAATAATAATACAATGGACACATATCAAGTTCGATATATTTCTCATCTGTAACTATGATGAATTGATGCATGATTGAATTTCTTCAAGCGTTTTGCCTTTGGTTTCTGGGACTAACTTTGCTACAAATAAAATAGTTAAGAGGGAACATCCGGCATACAAAAATAAAGTACCTGTCCAAAGAGAAGTTTACATGGACTTATTAATATATTATATTATATTATATAATATAAGAATGCAAAATAAATAAATAAATGAAAATGGCTTGTGTGTGTGATATCATCAATATATCATACTTACAAGGAGAACTCCAAGACATTAGAAAGTTGAAAGTAAAAGAAACAAGCCAAGCACCTAGCCAGTTTATCAACACCACCAAGCTCCCTGCACTTCCCTTCACATGTATTGGAAATATCTGCATCATCACAACTGCCATCTATCAGCAAAATTCATTCATTCATAAATCATAATCAATCATAGCTGTTATTAAAGGGCATTATTGATATTTTACAATGCCTCTCATGCCTATATTAAGGCAAGCTATATGTAATATTTTGTATCTTTTGAATTTTGTTAAATCTTTGATCATTTTTTACTTCTCATTTTGTGCTTCTTGCTCATCTTCTTTTCTCTCTTTATTTGTCGGTAATAATTGAATTACAAAAGTTTCAACAATAGCTAATAATTAACATGCTATGTACATACATACCTCAGACATTATGACCCAAGGAACCGGTCCCATTCCAACTGCAAATGATGCTATGTAGATCTGATGAATTTAAAACTAGCAAAAGATTATATATATAGAATGTGAGTTTAAAGATTGAACAATATATTTATATCTTGAGAACAAACAAAACTCACCATCACACCAGCAACTGCTAATATTGGAACCCACTCCACCAATAGCCTCTGATCCTGATCCATTGAGTCACAAAACATATACAACTTCAGAACTAAGATCCATTAACACACAGAATAAATGGTATAATTATATGATTTATAAAACTTGCCTTGAGGAAGAAGGCAATTCCAGTAATGAAGCACCCTAAAAATGTCCCACATGCAGAAACCTACATACATGCAAGCACTTGGCTTTTAGATGGCATATATGTCTAGATTTAATAAATTCAATCACTTGATGAAAATATGATTACCATTATAAGTGGTTTTCTTCCAGATTTATCCATTAAAATGGCTCCCAATATAGTGAATGGAACCTGTCATTCATTTTAAAACAGATGAAGTTCAAACACAAAAGTGCAGTTATGTGCTTCATGTCTGAGAAATCTGCAGAGTGATCAAGTACCTGCACACAAGCATAGGCTATGGTACCAACTTTTCCTGAAGAAAGTCCTGATAATCAAGTTATAGGAATAATAAGTAAAGACAGAAATTAAAGGGAGTTAGTTTGATCTTTCAAAAATCATTATATATTTGTATCCACTTACCAGCTGCTACAAAAGTCTCAGCTGTATAAAATCCAATACCATTGATTCCAACAGATTGTTGACATACCATTAATCCAACCCCAATCTGAAATCATTACAAACAGTCAGAGAAAGATACAAAATGGTTGAAATGGTCCAAGAAAAGTCAGTCACTTACAATTACAGAGCGAACATGTTTGCTTTGGAACAAATCCAGAAGGCTAGTTTTAGGAAGGCTTTGAAGAGTCTCAATATAATCCTATTCGCAAAAGTGAACACAGCTTATCATGCATGCATGTCAAATTGCTTAGGAAACATTTTAAAGATGTTCAATAAGTTGAGGGAGCTAGGAAAGTACAAGAATTTCTTCAGCTTCTTGAGTAATATCAACATCTTTTCCCCTAAGTCTCCTTAAGGCTACTTGAAATTCCTTTTCAAGTCCAACCTTGGCCTGAAAAGAAACTTTTATGAATTTCCATTGCTAACTTCTTTTTATGGTTGTGTAGAAGAAGTAATAAGTGAACAGTGTAGGCTTTAGATTCTAGCTTAATGCTTACCAGCCATCTGGGAGACTCTGGGATAAAGCACAAACCAATCAGCAAGGAAATGCATGGCACAAGCCCTTCAAATTTTAATATTCAATCCCACTGTTAGACCTTTTTCTCCATAATCTGCTTCATCTTAAGCCACAAATCAAAGTTAATGTTATTATGACTTACCTGCTAGAGCTAGTTCTCTCCAACTTATGACACTTCCTATTAAGAATGAGACTGAAGCTCCAGTAACAATCATGAGCTGCAGAACAACCAAAGTCAAGGCCAAAATTCTGCCCAATGACACTTGAACTTTATCATAATAAAATAAAAAAGTGTAATAATTCTTAATATTCCCCACACCTGATTTATTGTTGAAAGTCCACCTCGAAGATTTTTGGGTGCAATTTCAGCTATATATACAGGGACCTGTTCCATTTTGTTGCCAAGTGATGTTACAATTTTGAAATATTATCATCAAGAAGCAATATATAAACACAAACTTTGTGGCTAATGTATACAGTTATAGTTAGTTACCACATATGAGATAACTCCAATTCCATATCCTGTGAAAAATCTTCCAATGTCAAGTGAGTAAGGATCCTGCAATAGAGATAATAATAACATAACTGAACCTCATTTAGTTTTTCATAATGTTTTCTTTTAAAGATGAATTTGCATTTGCAGAAGAAGCATACCTTGGAGAAGTAGAGAGCTAACCATCCTGTAATGCAAAATCCTGTTGACATTCTCATTGCCTGTTTCCCATCACAATCAAGGCTTGTTAACACTTAACATCATTGTTCCTATAATAGAGTGCATATATTCACTAGGAACATAATTTTTGCATACCCCTTTCCGGCCAATGAAATCTGTAATGCGGCCACTTGTTATAGCCCCAAGCATTGCACCAATGGTTACTAAAGAACCAAACATGGAAAACTGCCATTTCCACAAGACAGAATTAGTTATCTTCATGATCATATTAATATATGAATGTGAATTAAGAAGAGAAATCAGAATACCAACCTCAGCCAGAGATAGATTAAGATCTGCACTTATAGCCGCTTGAGTGGGTGCTGAATATCCCACCTGCAAAAGTAATAACTAAAGCTAAACATACAAACCTTTTTGTGGTTTATTTGGTGTGATTTCTGGTTTGGTTCCTAACCCAGAAAACAAACACACACGCACACAAAGAAGAAAAAACAACCACAGACATTTAGTGAACTGCATTTTCAGAATGTTCATTGTTCACTTCCTAAGCCATCCACCATATATATTTTTTCTTTGACGTGGTTTGACACTAACAGAACTCCAAGGTTTTCGGAAAGCTTATAGATACTCACACAAGTTCCAAAGGTATAAGAACCGCAGACAGCAACAAATGTACTAAGCAGAACCATTCCAATTGATCCATTTTCCACACTTTTGTTGTTAGATTCTACATCTTTGCATGATGAATCCTTGCCTTGTTGAATGAAGGGCTCTTGCAAATCCTGAAGTCCGTTATTGGATTGTTCACTCGCAACATCTGTGTGCTGCTCAATTGCCATTTTCTTCAACAGAAATATGGTCTCAAAAAAAGAGTAACACAAGAACAATGGAATAGCCCCAACAGTGGTTAAGAGCAGTGTTGTGATACTAAAAGAAAACATGAGAGAAAATGGTGTGTTGTTGGATTGTATTTATAGTGCTACTACTACATGTACCTCAGCACCATTGTCCCTAGAAGATTATTTACATAGTTAATTTGTCTGATTGTGTTGGTTCGTTGGAAATTGATCAGGAAATGTCCTGGCATACTACAATAGCAACTTGTGTTTGATTCAGAGTTTGGAAATGCATGTGGGAATGAAGCTGTCACTGACGTTGTGCAAGGATATGGATATACAACATAGTTAGATATACGTGGTTCTTAGTAGGATGGATGGGGAAGAGAATAAAATCTGAATTGAAAAATGTTTGTCATTGTAGGCGGCAAGCTGTTGGGTATGAATATGATTGAATCCGTAGTCTACGGCTCAATGATTGATTCCATTGGCCAGTTAGTGCATGTGCATGTATATAAATAAGCAACACACGCGCCATTGCAATAGATTAAACTCTACAAAATTAATTAATAAATATATGATAAAGTTTTATATATAATTTCTAGCAAAGGACCATAATCAATACCCAACAGAGTAGAGTTTGTGCCAATCTAGTTCAGGATAGAGAATTAAACAGCAGACCATGAAGAGGAACCAGCTTGCACTGCATTTTATCTTTGGCAGGCAGTAGCCTGATTTTCATTCATATATATGTAACAGAAAACGCATACTGGTCTTGTTCATTGGGTTCAAAAAACTCAATCATTAATACATCAAATCCTCACTTGGTTATTCCCCATTTTTGTCACGCCCTTTTTTTCTTTTCCTTTTTCTTTATGTCATGTTATATATGCTCTCGTGATTCTTGTGCTTTCTTTCTCTTAGCAGGAGGAAGTAAGGACCAAGGAGCCTGCTTACTTAGAAATGGAATGCAGCAATGTAATCATCCATTCACTCTTAGCACGCCAACTACTTGCAGGATAAAACATATTACAAAAATATATGTACATCGACAAGCAAGTTCAAAATTTTGAAGCATCTAAAAATAGTTAAACACACAGCTTTTAATGGATATTGCTAACTTACCCACCCTCCCGGGATGAAGGAGGACTCCACATACACCAAGACAAACAGCAGCCAAAACAATCACAAAAACAGCCACCCGCGACGTCAAGAATTGACGAGCAGGAGCAGGATATTGATGGCCGGATTTTACAGGCACTTCTTCTACATTCATTATGATATCCCTATTCAATAGAGGTATAGTTTCATTTTTGTCACTAGGAATCGAACTTCTCAGTGCTTCCAACTTGGCATCTTCTATTGACACAACTGATGGCATGTCGTCTTGGGAGTAACTACGAGCAAGTTCAGAATCTTCGGTTTCAGAGTGCACACCAACAGCTCCACTTTTCTGATAAAGGGCTTCTCGAGCATTACACATGCATTTCAATAATGGAGTCATGTCAACATCACTTATCCTATTAACTGCATTGTTTGCTTTTGTGCTTTCTGTCAAGATCATCAAATTCGGTAGTATTTTCTCCAAAATGGTTGTTGAATCATTGCATATCAGAAAGTTCAGCAGATAACAATATCTCTTAACTTGTGAAGACGTAATCAATCTATCGAATTTTTGTGAAGTGGGATCCTTAAGCAACCATGCTATATCTAAAAGTAAGTCTGCTGATGATGATGTGTGCCTAAGTGCAAAAGCTTCACATGAGTTGCACACAGAAGCAGCAGATGCAGATTGGAATTGTTTGGAAAGGAGAGGCATATCTAGTTTTTGCTGCAATATCTTCATTTCGGAGCAAATTTCCTTGTCGCCAATGAGTACAGGAATGAAATTTGATAAACCTGATTCATTCTCCACCTACAGAAAGGGAAGAGAACATGATAAAATATAAGGGTAGGAAATAATGAGCATAGGAGCAAGAATTTAAAAAATTACTTCTATCTTAGCTTAAATCATTTATAAGACTACCACAAACAACAAACACATTTCTGAATGATCAAATACCAACATCATAAATGCTGATCAAGCCTACCTCAATAAACGCAGGACCAAAGAGATTTGGCTCTGTATGAGGAACAAGTATCTTGTATAACTGATTGTCCAAAGCACAAGATGTACTGTCTTCAGTCCAGTTATGTGTAGATGCAAGACAATGCTCGTACTTCAGATACTTTCCAGAAAAAGAAACAAGGAGCCTGTGATGACAATAAACTCATTACAATCTGCGGTATATTACAATGGTGAGACAAAACTGGATGCTTCTATTCCATAACTAATTTTTTTTATTCATTATGTTGACTGGATAACATTCACAGTAACATTAAGCAATAGAAGGTATAATATTTGATATTTGGTAGTTTCACAGTTTTCTAATACACTGAATAAAAATAGTGGACTAAGAGGTGACAATGTTGCACCGAAACTTAGGTTGCAGCAAGTTGCTTCCGCAAACAACAAACTCCATAGGTTTGCCAGCCTCAAAGCATGTGGGATGAACATAGTGAAGCCTTGGTGCCTGCACGTTTACCTCAACTTTCATCACAGAAAATCCATCTGTAACCATTGAAATGATTTGTTGAGTTTGAACGAAATAAAAGCTTCGGTGCTTCACAACTTACAATTTATATAATTCAACAAAAAAAGGAAAAAAACAGAGAGAAGAGAATGAGTTTCTTTTTATAACACAGAATATGGATGGGTACAACAAAGAATTGACATTATCAATAATATAATACTTGATCATTGATTCAGAAGAAAAAACAAGTTAACTAAAAAGAAGATATATATTCAGTTAACTGCACAGTGAACAAATGGAACAACAACAAACCTTCCATAATACGGAAGACCATGTCATTCAGATGAATTAGTATTTTGCCTTTTCCAGATAGCGTCTTTCCGGGAGCAAGAAGATCACGCACATAGTGCATAGGATATTCATGCAACTGCTCAAGCCACAAAAGAAAAGAAAATCGAAAGTCAAAGAGCTTTCATTTAATCCAGAGTTCACCATATAAATATGAGCCTTGAGCACATAATGTGTAGAATGCTGAACCCTTACATTTGCCCAACTAAACTTTGGCATTGAAATAAAAATTGTCAGGATTGTACACCCAGGGCGGATGTATCCCTCCAGCTCTAGGGGCATACTCGCCAACCACTGGAATATCTGCGAATGCATTTGACTTCTTGTTAATCACAGATAGTTGATCAAGACAACAGAAGTTCTCATCACCAATTAAATACTAAACTGAAACAAAAATGGTTTAAAGTACTTGGTGTCTTAGCCTTCGAGGGAACTCTGCAGGATTCCAATCATAAAGCTTAAAGGAGACCCGACCTGTTTGGCACTGCAAGTGAACCTTCACTCAGAAAATGTCAACAATATATGATTTTTAATTACACAATAAACAGGTAGAGCGACTCACCATAGATGAATAAGCATTCTTGTCGCAATATGATGGTGAATTGGAAACATCTTTTCCACCATACACTCGTGTTTCACCAGAAGCAACAAAAGATAAAGCACTGTTATTATTAATATTCTGTATGTATGGAGTTGAGCAAAAAGTATTAAATTGTCCATCTTCGTGATCCATGGAAGCTCTTTTTTCATTTATGTCACTGCTCAAATCTGTACAATCTGGGTAATCAATAAGCACCTAATAAGTATTCTTCTATCGTGAAGACCAAAATCTTCTCTCAATGGGATAAATGAACAGAAAAAGAGGGAAAAATAGACAGAAAAAGAAAACCTTTTCCCACTTCACCATCATAACTGAAATCCTCAGTCTGCATAACAGGTTGAAGATCATGATCAGCTGCAGCAGGTCTTGACTCTGCAGGTTTTCTTCGCCTCCGATTATTATGGCGTTCTAATTTTCTTCTACAGCTACGTTTACCTTCATCAAAATCTGATGATACGTGAAACCTGCCGTCAACCATTAACCCAACAATCAAGCACTTAATTTATGATTATGCTAATTTCTTAATTTGATTAGAACGTTAAGAAGAAGAAGAAGCGTTGCGATAATTGAAAAAGTTGTATACTTTCCACACTGTTGGCAGTATCTCTTGGGTTCTCCATGAAGCATAACGGTAGTAGCATTGGCACACCGCAGACACACCCTGTGCCTCCGATGGTACCCTTTCAGCCCACCGATATCAGCCTCGCACCCTTCCACCTGACACCGCGCCACGCCACCCGCTGCGCCCACCGTCCGGACCCGCTTCTTCTTACCGGGAAACGCCTCTTCGTCTTCCTCCGGGCATGCGCAGGGGACCCGACCCGCCAGGTAATTGGAGCACGTGAGCCGCGGGTCCCGCTTTCGAACGTTATCTGTGATCGGAGGTTGGGAACTGCTGTTGTGATCGAAGGGAATGGAGACGTGATCATCGTCGTCTAAGGTGAAGTCCATGAGGTAGCTCAGGTCCCACACTGAAGCAGTAGAAGAAGGGTTTTGGGTCAACCGAGTTTGGATTAGGGAAGAAGAAGAAGAAGAAGCAAAAGGTTCCATTGGATTAGATATAAAGAGATGATTCAGAAAGAAACCATAACCGCAATTGGATTTGGTAATTCCAGTTTTGGCGCAAAACAGCATATGCCAGAACTTGCTGCGACTGCTTGCTGCTGTTTCTTCTTTATTTATTTATTCTTTTAATCTGGGTCAACTATTAAGTATTAACTCTAGTATAGATGTATATCTTTGAAACACACATTAATTTCTTATTAATAAATAAATAATAATGAGAGGCGAGCATATATGAATTGGGCCGTAAAAATCACCTTTGGATTGGGCCGTTATACCTTGAATCTCCCTAGCTTTTTGGTCACAAGACATTTCCAGGCGCGATAGAGAGAGAGAGATTGTGCCCCTTGTTCGTGATATTAGGGTTTAGCTCCCACTCTATCTCCATATCTATCTCTATCATTCATTCTTCTTCTTCCTGGGCGAGGCGAATTACTCATTCATTATCTACCTCTTCTTCTTCCATTGTTGGTGTCAGAAGAATGGCGAGGTATCGAAGCCGGAGCAGAAGCTACAGCCCTCGGCGCCGGAGCAGAACCCCACCTCGCGGACGAAAGCGCCACGATGACGATCGCTATGGCGACAGCAGGTCCTACAGAGACCGCCGTTCCCCTGCACCTTCTGGCTTGCTCGTTCGTAATCTCCCCCTCGATGCAAGGTCATTTCTTCTTCTTCTTCTCCCTCCAATCTTTCTCTTCCTTTCCTTGACGAAATCCATTCAGCTGAAGTTTGCCGTGTGTACTGTGCAGGCCTGAGGATCTCAGGGTTCCATTTGAGCGCTATGGTCCTGTGAAGGATGTTTACCTTCCTAAGAATTACTACACCGGGTATGTCTGCCCTTAAATTTCGTCCTGTTTTCAACATAATACTTTTTCACTATTTGCTCTGTTTTGCTATGAGATGCGTAATATGTGATATGTATGCATGAATTACTCGCTCTTGATACGTGTGTTTATGTATTGAGCCGTGAGATATTTGGCTTTGGTGACGTTGGGATTTGCTTAAATTGCATTTGCAGTGAGCCTCGCGGATTTGGGTTCGTGAAGTATAGATATGGTGAAGATGCTGCTGAGGCAAAGCAACAGCTTAATCATACTATCATTGGTGGCCGTGAAATAAGAATTGTATATGCCGAGGAAAATCGGAAAACCCCTCACGAGATGCGTGTTATTTCTCGTGGAAGGTGTGATCACTCTTTGATTTGCTAATTGATTTTTAATTTTGTTATTATGGATTTCTTCTGTACTCATTTTTTAATTTGTTTTATTGACTTCTGTTTTGCTTTGCTTTTGATTATATAAGTGGTCGACATGGAGGTGGCAGAAGGAGGAATCGCTCAAGGTCTCCAAGACGCCGAAATCGTTGTTAGTTTGACCATTGCCTTTGCTTCTAAATCAGTTTTTCAAATTTAAACAATACTCTCTTTCCCTCTCTTTCTAATTTTGGATTCTTGGGTTTTAGCATTCTATCCGCAGCTGTTCATTGTTTTGAAGTTATAATTTCTATTGTTTTGGCAGCTTACTCTCGGTCTCCAACACCTGCTCGGGATGATTCGAGGTTTGTGTTATAAACAGTAGTAATGTGTTATAGCTTATTTTCATTGTGCAAATTCTTTCATATTTTATTGAGATTTTCATAATTTTTTCAATATTATGTTCGAATCAATGCCTAATTTAATTAATAACGAGGGTGGGGCTACATTTTGAAGTATTATAATACTTTAGCATTATATTATATGTAATGATTAGATCTTAGGAAACAATTGCATTATTTAAGCTGAGTTTTAATTTTAGCTGCAATGTAATGGTGAAAAGAAATATGCTGCTTTGTTCTGTTGGTAACTTTCGAAGTTGCCCACAACTTCATTGAGATTTTCTCTTGTTAGACCACTTGCTGAGCTGGTAATTAAGCCCCATTTACTATTATCTGTGTTCATGTGCTTGTATTGTGATAATATGTTGATTTTGGTGGACTTTTATGATGGCAAGCTGGTTGATATGATGAATATTGATGTTGGTGATTCTATTATTTCCTAGCTTGGTAAGGAGTGTAATTTTCAGGTTTACTGCTCATTATAAGAGTGGCTTCCAATCCTTTGACATTGGGACCCTACTAGTGTACATATGAATTGAATAATACCTGGACTTATGGTCTTTATGCAGATAATAAAGTGTATGGGAAGGCTTTAAAGATGGATTAATAGAGATTAACGAGTAAAGAGGCTTAATAAGTGTTGTTCAACTTGCTCACATTTCTATCAGGTTCTCCATAGGAAATGTCCATATCAAATTCGCCTTATTCTGCCCAGTTGCATGGACTTTTTCAACTTTGTGGCATTTGGTTTCTAGCACGAGAAGTACTTTTTTTGTTCCCTTGTATAAATTTTCTTTGAAGAAGATTTTATTTAGTTTAATATCTTGTTTTGCGTATACTATCCAGTTTAGAAAGAATATAAAGCTTATATTTGGCCAAAGAAAATCATCCTCAAAGAAAGGAAGCTAAAGTTTATACGAGTAGAGATATGATGACATTGTGCAAGAAAGATAGTTGTGGTTTTAGAAAGTTGGAGAAAGAGAGCAATGAAGTTACCAGATGCTGATCTTGCTGTACATCATTGATAACTGTCTTTTTATCCAGAAACTATGGAAAGGTACAGGTAAAGGTCATATTTTGGCTAATTAGATTTAGAAGAGAAAGTAAGTATTAGTTTTCTCGTGTGAAAACAAAAGAGTGATTTTGGCTTGAGCGGCGTGTTTGATCATCTTTGTAGGTACTTAATTATTTGTGCAGGTGATTGGTGCACATAGCCATTTTTTTTATTTCTGAGATGCTCATTGCTGCTTTTCCTATTCTATTATTTCTTGATATGTGAAGGATATATGATATGATTTTTTTGATTTAGCTATGTTTGTTAACTTCATATATGACTAAGCTTTCTTGCTACTAATATAGGGATCGGAGGGGCAGAGATGATTATTATTCTCCTGAGAAGTCAAGGTCAAGATCCAGATCAAGATCTTATTCTAGGTCCCGCTCTCCTAGTGGGGGGAAGGACTCTAGGAGGTCTCCACGTCCCAGGGAGAATGGTGGAAGTCCTAATGAGAGAAGGGATCGTACTCCCAGCAGATCGGGGAGTCCTAGGGGTAGTGATCGCAGCCCTTCTAGGTCTCGTTCGCGGTCTTACAGGTATGAGTTTGACTCTTCAAAGGGTTTTTGTTGAGTGAATGACATAATTGTTATTCCTATTTAATTGGATCGAACACAAAATTAATTAATTCGTTAGGCGAAGATAATTTTGCGATTTGATATTAACAGGGGTTAATTTATTCTATTCTCTCTCTTTGTGCACAGTCCACGCTGATTCGTCATCCAGCATGTGTGTTTGGGAGTGGTGGTGCTCAATTCGGTCTTCCCTGTGGTTGGCGACGTACTAGTGTAGCTAAAGTGTGACATTTTGAAAGCCGCCAATTTAGCTGCTAAGTGAAATCCATGTTAATATTAGCCTGTCAACTTGATGTTTCTCATTTTGGAGCACTTTCATCTGTCGCCTTTGTTCCAAACTTGTTATTTTTCATGTTATCTACGCTTGAGAACTAATCAATCAGCCTTTGTTTTCTCTTGAGTAGTAGTAATTGTTGCTTTTAAAATCCACACATGAAGTTTTAAAAGTTTCCATTTTAAAGCAATTAGATATTACTAGTTATTGTAAATTTTTTCCATCAAATTTAATTCTCACTACCTTCGAAGGGAAGTGATCAAATAACATTGAACATGATGGTCTTTTTTTCCATCTGAAGAATTTCTTAACTATGGATGAACTGTTGTTTGACATAAATGCAGTGATTGACATAAAAGCTATAAAAGCTAAGAAAATTATAGAACATGTGATTTTGACATAGTGTTTTATATTTGCTGGCATGAGCTTATTTGTTACTCACTAGGACACGATAGCCATTCCATGATCAAATTAAATAGACAAATATTATGTGTATATTTAAAATTCTATAATATTTGTACAATAATTATATTCATAATTATAAAGTAATATGAATTTAGTCTTCTATTAAAACTAATGCAATTTATCTGTGAGTATGATTGTTATATAAATATTGTATAATTTTTATTGTAACATAGCATTTAGGAACCGTACATGTGCATAAATTCATTAATTGGGTTGTGGAGTGAACACTTGAATAACGCAGTATAAGGCAATTACATACCTGCATCATCTCTCTCTGATCACCACCTTTATGCACAATACCTGCTACTACTCAACTCCATTCCAAGCTAGCTACTACAGTATTTGCTTGCTTGCTTCTTCGAATCTCATCTCATCTCTTCTCTTCTCCTGCTATTCCACTTCCACATTCTCTCTCTCTCTCGTCTCAACCTCAAAAACACACGTCCACTGTCCACACCACTCCCCTTCTTCCATCAAAACATTTTATTTTTATTATTATAATATCATCCATCATCATTATTGTTATAATAATGAATATATTCAATCCCATCTTCCATTAACCGTTTATAAAAATAAAGCACTCTTCCATTTCTCCGGGTATCTCTTGTTTCGTTTTCTGCACCACTCTCATGGATCTATCTCTGTGCTTTCTCCTCTTCTGCATTTGCGACTCATACCTGTTACTGTTTCTGATTCTCGCAGAGCACTTCAAAATAATAATGTGAAATCATTTTATGTCTTTGAAAGTTCTTTTTATTTTCTAAGATCATATGATTTTACGTGTTGACTCTAGTGTTAGCTTAACTAACAATCAAAATCTTAAGAAAATAGATGGAAGTGAGTGTAATTTTATTAAAAAAAATTAAATGATTTAAATATAATTTACCATTTTTTACATATACAAATCAAGTCAAATGACTTTTTTTCCTTCCAAAAAATTGTTAAAAATTAATTTGTTCGATAATAAAATTCAACATTTTCAATCTAGGGATCATTACATCTTCAAAAACTGAGTTGGATATCATCAATTAATTATCAACAACCAACCATGAAACACTAAAAATTTCTACAAATGTATTTAGGGTGAAAGTAGGTCAAAATGCGCGTGGGGCGTATGGTCTAGCCCGCTTATTAAATGAACTAGACTAAGACTTTTTATAAAACTTGTTTAGTTAAATAGGTGAATGATGTAGGGTATTAAAAAAAAAACCTATATAACCGGATGGGTCTGCCTATTTATTTATTAGGATTTTAATTTGGTATCCATGAAAATATAGGTAACGATATCCAACACATGTATACGGCATGATTTATAGATAAAATTAATTAAATTTATAAATTTATATAACTGGTAAGATGTTAGGTAAGTAATCTTAAAAAATTAATTTAATTTATATTGATATTCTCTAACTTTATCAATTTATTTAAAAAAACTCAATTCATAACCTAGAGAAAGAGTGCATTAGGTAAGAGTGAGATGAAGAAGAGGTGTGATTGAGAATGAGGCTGCGACGATGACCACAGTGTATTAATAGGATAAATATGTACCTGTGCCCCATAAAAATATTGCAGTAGCTACTAGAGAAGCCGCCTCCGCCAGCCTTGCCGCCCGCCCGCCGGCCAGCCTCGCGCGCCTCCGCCTTTGCTCGCTGGTCCAGACTCCAGCCGTCCGTCCACCCTCGCGCGCCTCCGCCTCCGACTCTGCTCGTCGTCCGTCCAGCCTCGCGCACCTCTGCCAGTGCTCGTGCCTCCGCCTGTGCTCGCGCCTCCTTCTCTGTTCGTGCCTCCGCCTCTGCTCGCGGGTCCAACAGTCCTCCAGTGGTCTTTGCTCGTCATCCGTCCGCCCTCGCGCCTCTGCAGTCTGCCCAGTCTTCCTTCCTTGTTCAGCCAGCCTCGATAAAAAGGAAACCCTGGTTCTGAATCAATCAATCCCATCACATTCACAACGTAGCAAAGCAAGAGCCATGGCGGACGTGGTGCAGTACAGGATGGAGCGCATGCTCGACGAGCTCGAGGACCTTGAGCAGCGCGGCCTCTTCAGCCGCGCCGAGATCGCCGATATTGTAAAGAAGAGGCGCAAACATGAGTACAGGTTGAAGCGACCCTCCCCTCTCAAGCAAGACTTCATTGACTACGTCGACTACGAGACTCAGCTCGACGCCCTTCGCAGGCTCCGCAAGAACTCCGGCTTGAGTGCCTTTAAGAGGCAAGGCGGCAAGAAGCTCAAAGCTTCCGAGTCCGATTTTGCATGCGAGCGCAGGATTATTCAGATTTATAATCTCGCTTTGAAGCGTTTCAAAGGCGACCTTGATCTCTGGTTTCGCTACCTTAATTTTCTAAGAGAGAGGAAAAATGGCAGAATGAAGAAGGTAACCAACCTCTTGCACGCTTATCTCTAATTAGCAGTTGGCCTGGTTCTAGCTTAACCTAGAATTATTATAGATAATGACTGTTTATTTTGGCGTTGCTTTTAATTAGCTTTAGAAAAAAAATTTCGTTGTGATTAATTGTGACTTTGCTGTTTTCTTTTTGAATATTTTTGGCAGGCATTGTCAGAAGTAGTTAAGTTTCACCCAAATGAGCCAAGAGTTAGGCTTTATGCTGCAGCTTGGTATTTTGATTATGATTTGAATGTTGATTCTGCCCGTGATTCGATGCTACAAGGTCTCAGATTTTGCCCATCTTCAGAAGACCTTTTGTTTGAGTATCTTCGGTTGGAACTTATATACCTTAATAAGTTGAAGGCTCGGAAGGTTGCTTTGGGTGAGGATGAGGGAACCCTTACTCGCGATCCTAGAACTGCAGATGAAGCTCAATGGAGAGATAAGAACAAAGAGTTATTTATCTCGCTCGATGAAAAAGAGACTAATGATGAACAAAATGTTGAGGGCAAAGGATCGAAGAAGAAACAAAAATTACTTGAAGAGCTTGGTATGGGCATTTTTCAAACTATCTATGACCAAGCACTTGAAAACATCCCTTCAAGTGCTAGTCTTAGGAAGCTCTTTTTACAAATATTGGAGGGAACAAACTTAGCTAATTGTGAAGATATGCATAATAAGATACTGAATGATATGAAGAAGGATTTTTCGACTGAACCAGAATTCTGGGACTGGCTGGCAAGGCATGAATGTGATCTTGAGAATATGAATGAGGAGACAAGTGATGAAGTCATATTTGCCGAGGTGCAAAAAGCAGTTCAGGTATGTGTATGTGCGAGTTACTAAAACCTAATTTAGTATGTGTATGTGTGAGTTACTAAAACCTAATTTGACTATATTGATCTATTGAACTTTTGACCATTCTCTTTTTTGCAGGTTTATGAGGAGGCTTTGAAAAGTGTACATTCGGGAACTATGTATAGTTTGTATGCAAATTTTCTAATGGGTATTTTAGGTCCCGAAGTAGGAGAAACCAATATATCTAGGAGAAGCCAATATATATCTCACCTCTTGGAAATTTATGAAAGGGCTGAAACTACGGGGTGCATTAATGAAGATCTTGCTTGCAAGCATGTGTCTTTATATTTGCAGTTGAGTCAATTGGACAAGGCCAGGAAACTGGCTGCAAAGCTTTGCAGTGGAAAGCTTGCTGAGTCAATACAGTTATGGGAATCTAGGATCACTATAGAGATTAGATGCATCACAAGGAGTTCACCTTCTCCAAGTGATGCTGATCTACAATCCCTCTTTGAACTCTTCAGACAAATTGTGACTAAAGCTCCTGTTTCAAAATCAGAGAATTTGTGGGTAAAGGTATGTTGACACTTCCAATGTTTTACTTCCTTTCTCTTCAGCAAGGTTGGTCTCATATGACTAAACTAGTCTCTCTCTCTCTCTTTTTAATTAGGGACTAGGAACAGACTAAATGTTTGTTGATCATTATTAACGAGTAAATAATTATCATATTGCGAAAACATTTATGAAAATCAATTTTTGGACGTTGGATTTGGATTTGTCCTCATCCTAAATAATTATCATATTGCGAAAACATTTATGAAAATCAATTTTTGGACGTCGGATTTGGATTTGTCCTCATCTCGCAACTCGGTATTTGGTGTTTGAAACCAGAGTTGGGTTGTTGCTTAATGTCTCGATTTAGTCCAATATTATATCTAATTAATAAGTCTAGCATTGTGCTCATGTGTTAACTATGTTCAGCAGGAATTGATTTTTCCTTCTCTTATGTGTTCTTAATACCATGATTACCACCAAAATCACTAGTTCATTTTGTCACTCAATACAGGCCCTTAAATTCTATGCAAATCAAAGACAATATTTTGATAAGCTGGTGGAGATTGCTGTTGTTTCTTTGATCAGAGATGGTGGCAGTGAAAATGGATTTTCCCTTTCATCTTCCATCGTCAATTTTATTCTTGAAAAGGATGGAATTCAGCAAGCCAGGGATATCTATAAACGGTATGTGATATGGAATTAAGTAACTCAGCTTGTCGTTTTACAAAACATGCTCAACATGGAGATTTTCTTTCTTGGGTCCTATAATTTCTCACTGGTTATCATTGCAGATTTCAATCATTACCTCATCCTGGCCTTGCTTTATATAAAAATTGCATCAACCTGGAAACAAACCTTGCATCAATAGGGGACAAAGATGGCCTCATCAATGCGAGGAAAATATATGAATCTGCTCTTGCAACTTATGACCAAAATGTCAGTTTGTGGCAAAATTATTATCAAATGGAAGCTAAGGTAAAGTTTTGTTTTCGTGTGTGTGTGTTACCTCTTTTTTAATTCTTCGGTGGATTTGTTTTGTTATTTTAAGCCAGGGATAGTTTATAATTCAGATGGAATAATGCTTCCCTAACATTTTCTGGGGCTGATTCTGCAGATGGGAACATCGGAAAAGGCTACTGCTATTTACTGGCGTGCTAGGAAAATACTTAAAGATGCTAATGAATTTATGGCTTCCTCAGCTTCATGTTAATTTTCGTCGCTTCTCCGATGAAGATTTTCACGTTGAATTACAAAAGTAGTTGTTTATTTTTCAGTTACCTATTATAACCTTCCATTCAATTTATTAATTAAAATAAATTTATTTACTTTATAGTAAACGTTATTTTCCTTGGATTGTTTTATCTTTTTTATTTTCTTGGTATCTATTTTAGCATTTTACCGATTTTTAATGATTTCTTCATTTATTTCATAATGTATTATTTTAAAATGCTTCTTTATAATGTAATGCTAACACTGGATATTTCTCTTGATAAGTACTAACAGAAAGAAGTTTTAAAATGTAATATTTATATATTTTAATTCTCTCACTACCTTAGTTCGAACTGGAAGGGATCAAATAGCATTGTTTATGATGTTTATGAAGTGTTATTTGATATGAAAGCTAAGAAAAAATGTAGTACATAAGTGGTTATACTTGCTTTGCTGGGCTGAGCTTACTGGTTAGTTACTCGCTTGGACACTAGGGCATACCCTGATTAAATTACATAATCAACAACCGTTTATGTGTCTTTTGACACATTATTAATTAATTAATTGCGTTGTGGAGTGAGCAAGAATTCTAGTTACCCATTGACCTTCTTTTGACGCGAGTAAAGTGCTTTGGCTAGTTCGCTGGACTAATTCTACCTCCCACATTTTGGGTCAACTTAGTTCAAACAACAAGAAGCATATCGTTACGACTTGAAAGATGGGTATTAATTAATTATACTTAGAGATCAGAATTATAGTTAAGTCAATTCTAAAGTTAGTAAAAAATGATGGGAAAATTATTTATGTATATGATAAATTAATTAGCATAGAAATAGATAAATGAAAAACCAAAAAGGTATAGAGGAATATAGTATAATGAGTGTGTTTGGAACCATAAAAAAAGATAAATGAATTAATTTGTAATTCTCATGGAATTGATAATTGTGTATTTTTAAATCTCATGAGTTTTAAGAAAATTTTAATAAAAATAATTTAAAATTCAATTCATTTCATATTTAATCATTTCAAAACCACCTTAATTTATAGAAAGGAATGAATATTGGTTAAATAGAAAGAAAAAAAAAGAGATGGGGAGATAGCGAGACCGCATGGCATGGGTTGAATTGAAGTGTGATGGGATGGCATAAGACAGTGAGAGAGAATAGATAGAATGAGTTAGCTTTGCTATCTAGTAATCTATCCATTGCGATTTCGTGTGACGTGGCCCAATCACGCCTACTTCCATCATCTCTCTCTCTCTGACTTCTAATAAGTAATAACTAGTATAGTACTACTCATCTCCATTCCAAATCCAAGCTCTACTCTACTACTTGCTTGCTTGCTTGCTTGATCCAATCTCTTCTTCTGCTGTTCATTCTTTCTTCTCATTCACTTCCACTTCTCTTCAACTCTGTCTCAACCACACACGTCCACTCCTCTTCTTCCATTACAACATTTGTTTATAATATCATCATCCATTCTTATTGTTATTATAATAATTAATAATAATACCCATCTTCCCTCTAACCATTATCCATCACTAACTAGTATATATCACTCACTCTATCACTAGTGAGACAGACACTCTCTTCTTCTTGTTCTTCTTTGTATTGTTGGTATAGGCATGGATCTCTGTGCATTCTCCTGTTCTACATTTGCGGCCCCTGTTACTGTTTCAGATCCCCGCACAGCACTTCCTCTGCCTTCTCACTCTTTCTGGGCTCTCGATCCCACCAAACACAGGCTCCACCAGGTTACTTTTCACTCTCATTGCCTCCCTTTCTCAGGAATTAACCATACACATTACGATTATTGCATTCTCACTTCAACTCAACTCAACTCAACTCACCTCTGCTCTGCCAAATCACTGCCTTTTTCTTTCTTACTACACACCCATATTTGGTTCCAACATATTAGTCCCCACAAATTGATCCCTGCAAAAAATATTTTGAAGGAGGGGAGGGGACTATTTTATCTTATATGTGTAAATCTCCAGAGAATAAAAAGCATATATTTTTTAGCGACTTATTTGTTCGATTTTACTTTTATGGAAGATTGATTGGGGGGTTTACTCTTCTTTGCAACTTAATTCTTTTGGAGTTGGGTTTAGCATTTTCAATTATTCTAGCTTTGTCTTCTTTTGTTTATCTGATTTCACGAAATGTTCAGTTTGTCTGTTTATTTTCAAGTTTCAAACTTGAGATATATACAGAGTGTGTTTGTAACCATAAAAAAAGAGAAATGAATTGATTTTTAAATCAACTCTATTCTTTGAAATGCAAAGAGAAAAAGAAATGAATTGATTTGCAATTCTGATAGAGTTGATAATTGTGTATTTTTAATTCCCATGAGTTATGAGTTTTGAGAGGATTTTGATGGAAATGATTTATAATTCATTTCATTTCATTGGAATCTGAATGGTGGGATATTATATAGGTGAAGAAAAGGCCAAGTGGGGTATATGCATCGCTATCAGAGAGGGGAGAGTATTATTCACAGAGACCGCCAACACCGCTATTGGACACTATCAACTATCCAATTCATATGAAAAACCTTTCTACCAAGGTAACACTATCTAACTTCAGCCATGTATCTTATGCTCCTACTTGTTTTGTGATTGTAACAAAGACTGAATCATCATGGTTATGTGAAAAATCTGGTGGTATTGACGGCGATGCAGGAGCTTAAACAGCTTGCGGATGAGCTGCGTTCTGACGTTATTTTCAGTGTTTCAAAAACTGGTGGCCATTTGGGTTCAAGCCTTGGTGTGGTAGAACTCACTGTGGCACTTCACTATGTCTTCAATGCCCCTCAAGACAAGATTCTATGGGATGTTGGTCACCAGGTTGGGTTATCAACTTCAACTTCTTTGCTGCTTTAATCACTTTTTCTTGGGGTGGCACTTGTTCTGAATTACACAATCTTGTATCTGACTTTTTTGCAGTCCTATCCGCATAAGATACTCACCGGTCGAAGGGATAAGATGCATACCATTAGGCAGACAAATGGATTGTCCGGGTTTACAAAACGATCCGAGAGCGAATATGATTGTTTTGGAACTGGTCACAGTTCTACAACTATTTCAGCAGGACTTGGTACTTCTTCCATCTGCTGCCTAAGTTTGAAATCTGAATGTTTTCAGGCCAAAGTTTCAACAAAGAATTGGTTGATATTGGAATATTGGGTTCATTTTAACTTCTGATGTTTTGTTGAACAAACAGGAATGGCTGTTGGGAGAGATTTAAAGGGAAGAAAGAATAATGTAGTTGCTGTTATTGGTGATGGCGCCATGACTGCAGGGCAAGCATATGAAGCCATGAACAATGCAGGATATCTTGACTCTGACATGATTGTTATTCTAAACGACAACAAACAGGTCTCACTGCCAACTGCTACTCTCGATGGACCCATACCACCCGTAGGAGCGTTGAGCAGCGCTCTCAGTAGGTTACAGTCAAACAAACCTCTTAGAGAACTGAGAGAGGTTGCCAAGGTGAGTGTTACAGAATTTGAGTTTATCATCGAGGAACTTGTGCGGCTAAAAATTAACAAAATGAGTTTTTGCAGGGTGTAACTAAACGAATCGGTGGCCCTATGCATGAATTGGCTGCAAAAGTTGATGAATATGCTCGTGGCATGATCAGTGGTTCTGGATCAACACTTTTTGAAGAGCTTGGACTCTACTATATTGGACCTGTTGATGGTCATAACATAGATGATCTTGTTGCCATTCTCGATGAAGTTAAAAGTACTAACACAACTGGTCCTGTTCTCATCCATGTTGTCACTGAGAAAGGCCGTGGATACCCATATGCAGAAAAGGCGGCAGACAAGTATCATGGTAAATGAAGCAAGCATTTATACCAAAAGATTTTTTAATAACCTATCGGGTTTGATTTGGTTTAATTTTACAGGAGTGACCAAGTTTGATCCGACAACCGGAAAGCAATTCAAAGCCAAGGCTGCCACCCAGTCTTACACGACATACTTTGCTGAGGCTTTGATTGCAGAAGCAGAAGCTGACAAAGACGTTGTCGCAATCCATGCTGCAATGGGAGGTGGGACTGGCTTGAATCTCTTCCTTCGCCGATTCCCAACAAGATGCTTTGATGTGGGGATTGCAGAACAGCATGCTGTTACATTTGCTGCAGGTCTAGCTTGTGAAGGTATTAAGCCTTTCTGCGCAATATACTCATCATTCATGCAGAGGGCTTATGATCAGGTAGGGTGCCAGGGCAAGTATTCAGTGCTTATGACATGATTAGTGTATGTGATCAATGCTCAAAGGGTGTTTTCTGTTCCACAGGTAGTGCATGATGTGGATTTGCAGAAGCTGCCTGTAAGATTTGCAATGGACAGAGCAGGATTAGTCGGAGCAGATGGTCCCACGCATTGTGGTTCATTTGATGTAACTTTTATGGCATGTCTCCCTAACATGGTGGTGATGGCTCCTTCCGATGAAGCAGAGCTTTTTCACATGGTTGCCACAGCAGCGGCCATTGATGATCGACCAAGCTGTTTCCGATACCCAAGGGGAAACGGCATTGGTGTTGAGCTACCGCCAGGGAATAAAGGAACTCCTCTCGAGGTATAGTTAGATTAGAATTATATCCCCTTATATTACTTCATGATGATTATGAGGAATTGTCTTAGAAACCAGTATGATGTCTGTATTCTGATATTTTAACAGATTGGAAAAGGTAGGATACTGATTGAAGGTGAAAGAGTGGCCCTCTTGGGCTATGGATCAGCTGTTCAGAACTGCTTGGCTGCAGCTTCCTTAGCAGAACGTCATGGCTTGCGCATAACCGTTGCCGATGCGCGTTTCTGCAAGCCACTAGATCATAATCTCATCCGCAGTCTAGCAAAATCACATGAAGTTTTGATAACTGTAGAAGAAGGATCCATTGGAGGATTTGGGTCTCATGTTGTACAGTTCATGGCCCTTGATGGTCTTCTGGATGGCAAATTGAAGGTAAACAAGATTTTTCATCTTTGAATCTTTTTTTAACAATATTTTCAGCTGTGGATTACTCATATGCATAAAAACTTGTTCAGTGGAGGCCAATGGTTCTTCCGGATCGATACATCGACCACGGATCACCTGCGGATCAACTGTCCCTGGCTGGTCTTGCGCCATCTCACATAGCAGCAACGGTGTTCAACATACTTGGACAGACAAGAGAGGCACTAGAGGTCATGTCATAAGAGATAATTTATATGAAAGGGGTTTCATTTTTCACTCCCCACAGAATACAAAATTGTAACTATATATGATTCTGATTCACCTTTTGTATTACAACAAAGTAGTAATGTTAGAATGTGAATGTGAGCTATGTAATTATGAAGTAGACAATGCAGGCAATCAAATAATAATACCAGCTAGTGTGCGATCAAAGCCATAGCTAGACTTAGACCAAGGCATAAGCACCAAAATCTTGGGGAAAACTATTAGTATCTTCATCTTGAACGGGACTATCTCCTTTTCTTTCCAAAGGCTAGTTAAAAACATGATTTATTAGCAAGACTAATAATTCATTATTTGATAGTATTCAGTATAGAACCTAATTTGAATGTATTTGTGTACGCATAATGTAAATGTTTTTAATATTATCTTGTTAAATTATTCAATTTTTATTATTTTTCAAGTAGCGAGATGAGACTCAATCATCTTTAATAATGTAACAATATAAGATCAGATCAGATCAGATGATATGCATATAAATTTTTGTTGAAAAGTAATTTTGCAAGTTTAATTGATCTCATACTTCACAGATGAAATCATTTTGGATGATGATAATAATAATATTCATAATAATAAGAACAAAATCACGTATCAAGACCCATCCCATCCCATCCCAACATAGCACTAGTACTTGCTTCGTTCTTTGGTGGGAGTTGACAAGTGTAGTTGCATCAATGAGGAGATAACATTGAGAAATCGCATTCATTCTTGTTTCCAAGGCGCACTAGAATGTGAGTGAGGTAGCACTAATTGTTCATTTTGGTGCGATTCTACTATCTATATCTATCTATATACATACATATATTCGTGCCCTTTTAGATTAGTAGAAGCCACACGGCTTATAATGTGCATACGTAAATTTAGCACATAATAATAATAATAATAATAATAATGAGAACAAAGCCATAAGATGCATCACATTTGTCCCAACTATATTCTTCAATGTCCATACACGAAATTAATTAATTAAGCACATAATAATGGTGACAACCCATTAGGTATATATACATCACATCTGTCCCAAATCAGAGGTACATCTATATATAAATAAATCAACATGCCAACCTCGCCTTGTCTAAATGTATTTTTTATTGGGAAAATGCTTTTATGAGTCATTGTACCTCCTACCAGAACATGCCAACCACAATTACTATCTTGTTCTTCGCCCCAATTGATTCATTGATTGAAAGCTATAACAATCCAAATTCCCACTATACCAACTAATAGACACACAAAGAATTTGGATTTTTTATCCAATCAAAAAAGACTTGAAATACAAACTGAGAAACAATTATATTGACCACGCTCACCATAAATTTGTCAATTGATACACACACTAATATCTAATCAAGTTATCAAGTGTCGCTGTAAAGTATAAATTCATTTTTAAGGAAATTAGATGTAAACTTATGTGACAATACCCGATGTAAAAATTAATCTAAAAAAGCATTTGTATCCACTTAAAATGGCACCAAATATGATTATTCTACAAAATACAATATCAAAGAATAACAAATAGAATAATTTTGTGAATGAGTAATTAATTTTCTACATCAGTGAACATGCATTTGGATTCTCATCACTGAACATCATTAGTGCATCATTACTAATGAAACAATCATTCTCAAGCAAAAATGGGTGCAACACAACAATGTCATTATAAGATTCATTGGATCCATTATTTGACTCATCATCGTCATTGTTGGCCACAATCTCCACTTTTTTACGAGTCTTTTTCTCTAATTTCTTCAACACTTTGTGTGGATCGATTCGGCCCGTTACCACCACCAGGTGTTGGTTCACGTCTGTTACAAACTTTTCCACTCCTAACCCAAAAAGAAAAAAAAAAAAAGTAGTTGCAAAATTACATGAATGATAAAAAAACAAAAAATTAATAAAAGTAATCAGAGAGAAGATGATGAAGTGCCTTTACACTTGGAGAGGGCTTTGGCAACGGTTCTCTCACAAGCATTGCAGTGCATTGAAACCTTGAATTCTACAGTTATTACTTTCTTTTGTTCATCTTTTTTGTCCTTTCCCATTGAACTAAAAATGCAAAGAAAATGAAGGATTTGAGCGAGAACTTATTGGGACGAAGGGTTTTTTTGGTTTTAATTGCGTGGGAATAGTTAGTTATGGCAGTTAATAATAATACAGGTTTCATCAAATTTCGGATTTAGAAGAAAAACGATGTCAAAGTTTAGTGTCACTGTTTTGACGGTTATTGCATTGCATGGGATATTTTTCACCTTCCTTTCTTGTCCTTCAACTTGTGCTTCTTTTGTCCCAATAAAAGATAAGTGGCCTCAACAATTTTTCTAAAAGAAATGTTTCTTAGAGTTAAAAATTAAATTTCTTACACTTTTACTCTTCTAATTTTCTGGTCTATAAAGATCCTTCAATATCAAAATGAATAGGCAATGTGTGTCTCATTTCTAATTCAAGGTAATACAAAATCTTAGATATGTGAGCCATGTATGGATATGGATTGTTTCCTGATACAAAAGCTGTCACATTGTTCCTGATCTCAATCCAACTACTACCCGGCACTTTCTTCACCCCTTGATCCATCATTGCCTTCCTCACTATCTCTGCTTCCTTCCATTGCCCACTTGCACAATACAAATTTGATAACAATACATAACCAACCTCTTTTTGAGGCTCTAAGTTCTTTAGATATTCTCCTACAGAGCTTCCGGTTCCTAAATCTCCATGTGTATAACATGCTCCAAGAAGAACCTCAGAAGAATTGGTCCTATCTCTGCTTGTCTTTGAATATCTCTGTGCCAAACTTCTTGCTTCCGCCAGATACCCTCCTCGACCAAGCATATCCACCATGCACGCCACGTGATCTGTTCCGTGGGGAAGTCCATATTCCAAGCTCATTGATTGGAAGAATGCAAAGCCCTCCTCTATAAGCCCCAAGTGACTGCAAGTCATTAGCAGCCCTGTGAAGGTCACTCCATCGGGTTTTACACCGGATGCCACCATTTCTCTATACAGGCATATAGCTTCATTAGCTCGCCCGTGCAGGCCGAAAGCAAACAACATTGAATTCCAAGAAACCAGGTCCTTCTCAAGAATGCCATGGAATGCAAGCCTTGAACCTTCTATATCCCCACATTTAGCATACATATTAACCAAGCTATTTCCGACGTATACAAATCTGACTAAACCGTGACGAATTATGCAGCTATGCACCATTTTTCCATGAACTAGTATTGCTAAGCTAGCACAAGCATGAAGGACTGTTCCAACTACTAAATCATCAAGCCGAGCAGAGTTTCTTGTCATGTCTACAAACATACTTAGAGCTAGCTCGCCATTCCCATTTCTGGTATACCCTGCAATCATAGAAGTCCAAGAAACAATATTTTTCTCAGGGGCTTGCTGGAAAGCAAGAAAAGCTTTCTCAGTATCTCCCAATTTCATGTGTGCATCAATGATGGCGTTCCAAGACACTTGATCAAAGGCCCCAAAGGAGTTAAACACCTTCATTGCATCACTGTGACATTCTAATTTGGCATAAAAGCTTAATATTGAGTTTTGTACCTCCATGGCAGAGCTCCAACCAGACTTAATAACAAAGCTATGCAACATGCATCCATATAATGATTCCATTGACTCGGCGCAAGCATTCATAAGAGCACTGAGAGTCCACTGGTCAGGCAGATACAAACTTTCACACATCTCTTTAAACAAGTGCAGGCATGCTTCAACTTCTCCACAGCGTGCATGGCCTGCGATCATTATATTCCAAGCAATCTCAACCCTTTTAGGCATACTGCGAAACAATTCAAGAGCCATGCCAAACCGAAAAGAGTTTGTATAAGCAAACAGGAGTGAACACCATGTGACTTCGTTCCTATCCATCGTCTCATCAAACACTTTTCTTGCATCATCAGGGCTCAAACACTTGCCATACATATCAACAAGCGAGTTAGTGACAGGAAGGGATTCCTGGTACCCTGAAACCAGCACCAGAGCATGAATTGTAGTTCCGAAACGAAGATAGGATGCACCTGCGCATGCACTTAATGCTGCCGAGTAAGAGAAGTCATCAGGTTTTGAATGGGAGATTCTCATGCTGGAAAAGAGAGTGAGGCTTTCGTGGTGAAGTCCTAAGTGGGAATAAGCAGATAGCATAGCGTTCCAAGAAACAGAGTCTCTGAAAGGCATTTCATCGAACAGTTTGCGAGCATGGGAAATTTCACCTGAACGTGCTAAGGCTACAATCTTAGAAGTAGTGCGGAACAGATCAGAACGAATGTGATTCATCCAAGCTGAACTAGAAGTCCAAGAATGAGATCATCGAGGAAACAAAGATAAGGCTGTGAACTGAAAGGTGCTTCATCAAGTTTCAAACTCTGAGATACTCCGAAGCATGAGGTGAATGAAGAAGAAGAAGAACCACCCAGGGAATTTGAGGCTGATGTTGAAGTTGAATTCATACTAATGAATTGTTTCTGAAAATCCTAACTCAATGCGATCAAAGGTGAAACCCACTCTGCGCGCCAACACCAAATTCATCCCCAAACCAAACGCTGCCTCCACTCTCGCGCCAACTGCAAAACGAATTTTGCATTATTTTTTTTTTTTTTTTGAAGAGTTTAATATGTTCAAATAATTTGAGCAATTAAAATTATAATGTTTATAACATTAAGGACGCTTTGATACATTAAAAAAATGCTTAGCAAAATGTTTTGAATATCTCCATTATACCTTGATCACATGTATGTAATGCACAAGAAAAAACAGAATTATAAATTTGAGTTGAAATAATATTAGCAAAATTAAATTATTTAACGTCTGATTGACATGTCACTTTCAAATTAACCATGCATAACCCACAATCCAAAATATAATCTCTAACAAACCTTGACCAATACAAGAGAAAGAAACCAAAATCTACAATAGAAGAATTATATGTGTTCTTTCATTAAAAGCTTAAAGCTTACGTAAACCTAGAAGAATAGTTGGCAAGTAGGTCACTATTTGGTGCACCAATTTAATTACTATGCGACTAATCCACCAGTTCCATCAAGCCTCTATAGCCTTAAGATAATTGATTAATTAATTAACACTGGCATTTTAATTTTAATTAAAGATGACTGCATGGAAAGTGGTCGCCTAGCTACTTGTTACATAGCTTAATTAATATTTTTAGTTGTTAGGTCGGTTTCCTACATCAACTCATAGCCCTTTCTCCTAACTTCTTATAAACCCGGAGATCATGATATGATTAGGACCTTTTGCTTCTTCATAAAACTACTTTCCTAGGAGCAATTATAATTTACTTACAAGCCTTTTTTTAAAATTAATTTTGATTAATATTTTTGTTTTTTAGATTCAAAAATATTAATTATGCCCAAAAGGCCAAAATCTTGAATAGGAAAACCAAAGAGTTAATTAACTTTATAAGGTCTATATATCTTGATTTTCACTTATTGTTACTCAAGCATGTAAAGAGGGTGCTTTCCACTTTTCAAATATGTAATATTCAAATTATAAAAACAATATACCATTGTCCATTGCATAAAAGGCTAATCTCTAAATAAAAATAATAATAATTAAAATATATATATTGACTATAAGTGTTAATTAATATGCCTTAAAGAAATTATAGTTTATAAACGTTGAATGTACTTTTATTGTTTGTTTGGTTTTTTCAGTAAAGACCTTAATTGATTAGCCATTGTAGTGATATGTGCAAATCGAATAAAGAAAAAACAATTAGTGTATGTGACATTGTCCCTCAAAACAACATAACTAACAAGGTTTGAAGTATCTATCTAGTATTCACAGTTTAACTACTCATTAATCAAGGCGATAATTAACCCTTTTTTTTCTCCCATTCTTCTTTTTTATTTTTATTTTCCCGTTACGTGATCATTTCAGCCCCACCATTTTTCAATCATTGAAAGAAAAAAGACATAAAATAATTGCTTCTTCTAAAACGCTAAGCTTTTTTTTTCTTTTTTTCCATCTTTCTCTTGTTTTGTTTTTAATTCCTAGTTCCCACCTTTTTTTCTTCCATCAAATTGTGGTTGTTCGGATTCTTATGAAAAGAGAAAAGAAGTGAGTAAAATTAATCTTTATTTAATTTTTAAAGCACGTTGATAAATTGATGAATTTGAAAACACATATTCACTTATATTCTATCATTTTTTTTCCTTTCGGAATGTTGTACTTGTACAAAATATGCGTCATTATATAAAAGCACACGTAACACCAAAAAAATTAAATAAAGTAATATACGCGTTTATGTGTTAAACTTCTAAAAGTAAATAAAAAGTGATAAAGTAAAAAGCAGAAAGTGTATTATGTGATTAATGTCTTAAGATTTTATATTGAAAGGAGGGAAAAAAGGCTAATCAATGCTAATTGAGACTAGAATTAAAATTATCAGCATATATATTTAAGGAGGTGCTGATTTAAATAGAAAAGATTAAAGTCTTTTAAACATGTGATTTTAAGCTTTTGGGTAAAGACATGTATGTGATTTTAATTAAGCTTGATTATAAAATCCACCTATACTATGTGAAAAAAGGATACAACAACAATATCATTAAAGAGAGATTCCCGCATAAATGTATGAATCAACTGAAGAATTATAAATGACATAATTGGTTACCGGATTTGTCAGAAAATTACAATTAGGAATAGAATCCCAATCAATCTCAGCAACTTAATTATATGTCACGAACACGTGTTATGAGATCATTTACAATGGACAATCAACAAATATTTTTTTAATCAATTTTCAACTAGTTTCCTAATTGAAATAGTCAAAGAAATTTTTTTATTGCCAAAAGTCAAAGTAATTTGTCATAAGGTGCAAGAGAGAGAGAGGAGAAGTTGGGGGCGAAGCAAGCAAGGTTCAGATGAGAAGAGAGAAAGAAAAACTAGTAAATAAAAGAAGGTTTAATATAAAAATTTAATTTTATAATTTTTTTTACACGATGATCTAATTATATATTTTTATATTAATTATAATTATATTTTTTTTATTACTCAAAAAGTTATACAGATAAAATTTTTTGATTTGATAACAATGTAAAATATATTTATACTATGAGTACTAGCGACTCGACAGACACTTTAGTGTCTGTCAAGTCGCTTTTTTATTTTTTATGAATATTTTATAAAATAATATTATTTAACTTAATTTTATTGACAAATTTTTTATAAAATAATACTATTGAAATTAATTAAATTTTTCTTAAATTTCATTTTAATTTATTAAAATATTAGTATAAAACATGAATAGAAAGAGAGAAAATTTGAATAATAGAAGTTACAAATAGTAGTTACTTTTAAATTTTATTAATTTTGCTTAATTTTTGTTTAATCTATTTTGAGAGACCAAAAAATAACTAAATTTTTGAATATTCTCTTTATAAGTAGTATAGATAAGTAGTATAGATATCAAAATTAAATTCTTAAAATAATATAATAATTTTGAATTAAAAAAAAAAGTAAAAGGAAAGGAAAAAATGGAGCAGGTGAAATGGGAAGAATGGAAGGAAGGGTACAAGTAGAACCGCTTAATGCGTCCCAACACATACACGCGCGCGTAAGCGTAACCGACGACGCCCACCACACCGCCCCCATTTTCTCCGAATAATATTCAAATTCATATTCATATTCATCTTCATGTAATGTAACAACTCATTACAACCATACTCTTCTTAGCTCTTACCTTATACAATTAAATGAAATTAATTTATCTATAAATAATCTTTAATACTAATCTTTTCGTTCTTTCTTTCTTTCTTTCTTTCATATACTCAGTCACAGCACAGCACAGATCGGATCATCACCATCATTGGATCTCTGTTGTTCAGTCCGCTTAGGGTTCTTCCACGTAAGTGCCTGCATTTTGTCTCTCCACGCACTCTGCTTCTTCCAATGCCATGCTTATGCTTTCAAATAAATTCCTAACTACCATTCTTTCTATATATCATCCGTTTCCTCTTTTCTTTTCAAATTTCTATTTTATGTGTCTCATTTCTGTTCTGTAGGACCACAAGAGTCATGACGACTACTACGCAGCTTCTTGAAATCCAACCTGCTGAACTCAGATTTCTCTGTGAGTACTTCTACCCTCCACTCATTCATGATTCACACACCTTCTTGCGCAGGAACCCTCCTTCTATTCATTTCTTTCTAATTTCTCTCTCTCTCTCTCTCTCTAGTTCAATTGAGGAAACAGAGTTCTTGCTTGGTTCAACTCGTAAACAAGTCCGATCAATATATTGCTTTTAAGGTAGGTGCCAATGCTTTCTTCCTTCCACTCTGTTTTGGGTTTCTTCTTTTGCCAAAACGATCTTGAATGCTTCAATATATGCAGTGTTTAATTATCTTTTCAAAAGCAAATGGATCAAATTTCAATGTTACGAGGCAAGATAAACACATGTGTATATTTTACTGTCCTATTGGCAGGTTAAAACAACGTCGCCAAAGAAATACTGTGTGAGACCCAACCTAGGCATCATCAAGCCGAAGGAAAAATGTGATTTTACCGGTATTTTCCAGTTATTCTATTCCCTTCTTCAGGCTAAATTCAATTTGCAGGTTCTCTGTATTTATTCTTGCTATGATGATACTGATAGATATTCTTGCTACATGGTGTTTCGTTGTTGGATCATGCAGTTACTATGCAAGCTCAGCGCATAGAACCACCTGAATTGCAGTGCAAAGACAAGTTTCTGATTCAAAGTACAGTTGTCCCCTTTGGAACGGCTGAGGATGACATCACATCTGATATGGTCAGATTATATTATTTCCCTATTTTCACTCTGCTCTGTGGTGCCTGGGAAGGATTAAGACTTGGTTCAATAGCCCAAAAACCTTTTTGTCGTTCTGTTTTCTTGAATGGTTTTAAATTCCTTTGTCTTCTGACAGTTTTCAAAAGATAGTGGAAAGTATATTGAGGAGAAGAAACTAAGGGTAGTCCTCATCAGCCAACCATCTTCTCCAGTTTTGCTTCCTGTAAATGGAGACACAAAGCAGGAACCCAACGAAATTCATTTGCAAAAAGATAGGGCGCCCATTGGAGTTGAAAACATACCTCCTCCTCTTAGAGTGAGCTCCTCCTCTCTCTTTCTCTCAAGCTGATTTGATTATGAAGACACAGTAGCAAGTTTCTTTGAAATTATATTTATATTGTGTAGTATGCCCCATATGCATATATCAGAAATATCTTTTGCTGAACATGGTGTTAGCGGTGAATCTTCTGCGATTTGCTTCATAGATAATGATTTCCTCTGTCATTATTTATGTCCTTGTGCCAGGTCTCTGAGGAATTCAAAGGTTTGGAAACAGCCAAGGATATGAAGGAAGATCGAGTGGATGAGAGTATTGTTGCAAGACATGCTGGGAATAATGTGGGTGACATGAAGCCAGAAATAGATGCTGCACAGTTGGATTTAGTTAAGGATTATGAGGAAGTGAAGTCAAGGCTAAGTTTAATGGATTCAAAGCTAAGAGAGGTTGGAGCTCTTCATATTAAACTTTATGTGGCAGTAATTTTTTATTGAGAGTTTTCTAGTCCATGGTGCCAGTTATATATCAATATATCTCTCACATTAATCATTGCAGGCTGGGGTAACAATCTCCAAGATGAATGAGGAGAGGCACATGAACAATCAAGAAAAAGATTCGCTTAAGAGAGAGTTGGTAAGTTTTCCCATTTATGGTATATATATATATAATCACGAATCAGTGAATTTATAGTATAATGCTGATTGACCAATTTTAATTTTTTTTTCTTTTCATGTTTCATTAGGAGGTGCTGAAGAAGAAGATTGATACGAAAAGAGATCATGCTGGTGGGTTTCCATTGTTGTTTGTTTTCATGGTTGCTCTTATTAGCATGGTAGTCGGATACTATATTCATCCATGAGGGAGAAAACTAGGCGTATAGAACTAGCCCACGTTCTAAAATCGTGAATTTGACAGTAATGATTATACAGAGGATGGTTCATTGTTTATTGTGATGGTTTTACTATACACAAATGTTGATATGTGAAAAATGAATGTAAAGTGAACTACGCCTTTCTATAATAGAAGCATATAATATAATGATGCTAGATTTATCAACACTATACCTTCATTCACACTATAGCATCACAAGTTTTACAAATTCAGGACTCGCAAACACTGTCATTACCCTTTCCACCGATAACATTATACACACAGTACACACCAACAATTAGAATTACATTACATGACCCAATCAAGTTACAAATTAGCAATCAATTCCCCCTCTCTCTATGTCAGCAAAAACAGGGGAAGTAAAAAAACCGATCCTTCTATAACTTTCTTTTTTTCTCGTATCTTTTTGCTTTTCTCGTATGTTCTTTTGGTATCATCTAAAAGTTGAAATCCTCTAAGTATTGATTAAAGTGCAGAAGCAAAGCCACTTTTATGCCATACACACACGATTCAGAGACCATAAACAAAGTTCAATGCCACTGATGAAGACCTGGTTCGAGGGGTGAACCAGGAATGTAAGGTACAAAGCCACGTCCACCAAATACAGGGCGCATAACAGAGTCATCAAACTTGCGCCAATAGTGGTGTACACCACGGCTTGAAATGCTTAGCAGCATCCGCAATGTGCTTGTGCCAGGCCCATTTTGAGCCTCACCTGAATCATGTCCATTGCCTAGAAGTGGCACTGAGAATGATTTTGGGGTCGCTGGTGGGGATGGTATGCTTAATATGTGCTTTGATGATGGAAGCAGTAACCTCACAAGTGGCTTTGTCATCATTCCAAACACCTGCATTCATATTTTCCAATACTTGAAAACACTATAATTATTACTTACTATAAACCAGGGTGGTCTAGAATAGAGATGTGTCTAACCACTGTGCTGAAGAGTACAACAGAGATAGTACTGGTGATCATGATGGCATTTTCTCGCAATTTAGTGTGGCCTAGCCTTGTAAACTGCATGTCAAAAAGCCGGTTTAACAATACTATAATCTCGTATTCACGGTAAATCCTATACATGGCAATATATAAAGATAACTAGTTCAATCGGTTCACCTGATTGTAAGCAAGTGCTATAGAAACAGCTCCACGCATAAGACCAGACCACCAGATTGTTACCTGCAAAAACAATATTATGAGTGGAATTATGTAATAAACACTTCAATTTGACTCATGAAGACTATATATGACTGAAATGTGAACCAGAGAAAAAAAAGCACATACTTGTTGTTTTAAGTCAATTTTCTCAGATTGAGACTTCTTCATCAAGTTGGATAAGAATGAAAGAGGGAAAACAAAGGCTGCTCTTCCCACTAGAATAAGTCCCAGAAGCAATGAACTGATCCCAATTGATTTTCTAGGACTAATTAATGCAGAGAACAAAATGTTAAGTGTTAACATGTTGCAATGTTAGTATTTCAAGGCAACTTAACTCTGTATAGAAATCCTTCTTGTACCTTTGACTCACAAATCGCCACTTCTCCATATCCAATGCATCCATCCCAACATAAAGGAAGATAAAGATCTCAGCAATAAATGACAATGTAGCAAAAGCATGCCTGCATTAGGCTAATCGAAATCAGCATGGTGATCAATAGTACATAGAATCAACATTAGTACTTCTTCATCTATTAACATCAAAACTTACTTGGTCGTGACTCTTGAACTTTGAGTGACATTATGCCATGTGTAGTGAGACATAACTATGCCGCAGAAGAACATGGTCAGAATGGCACTTAAAGAAAACAGCTACAAAGAAATAAAATTATTAGTATTGCAATTAGTTGTATTAAAGAGGTTGCTTAAATTCTTAAAACATAAAAGATCCTCACTTCAGCTAGCATGTATGAAAGGTATGCCATGAGTATCATGAGAGCAACCTCGCGATCGGTACAATGCCTGCCATGTCGCGAGACGACGAATCGCAGAATCACTAAAAATGTATCATAGGCTAAATAGAATGGAGAAAAACAATAATATGCCTAAAATTCTTAATCATATATACACATACCTTATTAACTTGCCAAAATAGAGCTTCTTAATAATGTATGCACTGAGCAATCCAACCTGAAAAAATATTCATTCAAGAAAAAAGAATTAGTTAGTCTCAATCAAACAAACAATAGGAAAGAATCAGAAAAAACAGATAGAAACTTACTAAAATTCCTAGGACAGTGCTTGCTATGAATAGATATAAAAAATTTCCAATCAATTCTAAAGCCGTGGCAAAGTCGATGTGAGCAAGATCAAAATTCTGAATTGCTTTCAAGAGAACTACAGAAGTAGCATCATTTACTACTCCCTCCCCAAAGACTAAGCTGTATAGTAAAGGTGTCTCATCCTGATTAAGCACCTGAAATACAGGGGAACTTATGATCATGTAAAAAAATTGTTCAGTTAAAAATGATTATTTTTATTTCTTACCTGCAAAGTGCAAACAGAATCTGTGGCTGAAAATATTGCTCCAATTGCTGCATTCAGTAGAATCAGGTAAGCACTAAGCAGAGAAAGGTGAGAAGATTGAAATGTTCCAAATTTGCAGATAATAAGTAGTAGCTTTAGCCTAGCTAGTCATACCTAGATAATCTCCAATTTTGAGTGAACCAATATCCAAATTCTGGAAAAAGTGTATAGCACCTAGTCAAAACAAATAATGCTTATAAGCAAATTGAGAAAGCTAATAGAAACAGGATATTTTTCAATCTTATGGTCCAAAGAGAAATTGCTATATTTAAGTACCAGACAATAATTAATAACAATGTACCTAGTGATATGATGCAGAATGATATCAATGTACCAACTGCACCAAAGAGCATTATAGTCATAAAATTGCGGAAAAATTGTTTCTTCTTCACCTGAAACCTGCAGCACCGGATGAAGTAAGAAGTATTTGCAGAGAATAAGCAGTATAAGAAGTAAGAAATGGGGCCGAGTAAGTAAAGTAAAGACTAGAAAAAATGAAAGAGAACACACAAGAACAAGAGCGGTGATGAACTTGAACTAACCCGGCATTGAAAATGATGGGTGGGAGAAGGTAAATAAAGAAAAGATCTTCACTGAAGACAAATATATGGGAGCTTTTTCCTCCAGTGTTACGCAATATGAACACCCCAGTGCACAGACCCTGCCACACAAGAATGAGAAGAAAAAAAGAAGAACATGTTCATGTTATTTTACAGAGCTAGTAATACTAATATATATTGGGTTGATGATGAAGTGAACTACTGACAATAACAAGGGCAGTGATGGATTCATTAATCCATCGATTCTCCTCAAGCAAGTGACCGATTATGATGCAAGCGCAGAGCAGAGCTACAAAGAGGTTCATTGACACCACTGAAGCGTGATCAGAGGTCATCACTGTGGTTAGCTTCTCATATAAACCTGCTCCAACTGCCATAGTAGAAGCCATCAAGCTTCCAAAAACAGAGGCACCCCAAAACAGAGAGAAACAGAGCTCCAACTACTTCAAAGTTCAAACTCAGCTCAAATCACTCCTTCTTCTACACTCCACATTCCACCACAACAGAAACAACAAATAAATGAAAAGAAAGAGCTTTTCTTAATTGAATGAGCTTCCTAGTGTTTTATACAGAAAAACGCAGAATGTTGAATGAATGGGAAGAGGGAGAAGAGAAATGGGACCAGTTATATATGGCTCGGTTTCAACTTTCAAGAGATGAAAATGGAAGGATGAAGGGTGAGATTAGAGGACAGAGAGTTTGATACTTTTTGATTTATTTAGTTTTGGCATGCCATTGACGATGCAGAGAGTATGCACTCGAGGGTGCACTGACCACTCCACAGGGACACTCCCATCATTTTGTCGTTTACACCCTTTTTCTAATTTATTCTTTCTTTTCCATTTCTTTAAGTCTCTTTCCTAATATTTTTGATATACTATAGTATTATCATCATCATCATATATTAAAAGTTAGGATACTCAATATTAAAAAGGTCATACTGTGTTGGCATCCTATAAAATCCAAGTGTGAGATGTCCTGCCGGCACAGTAAGCATACGAGTTATGTTATTTATACAGTAATCAGGTGTGAGATGTCTTGCTGAATCTTATACATTATTCTTTCGTTTCATCTCAGAGTAGTATAGTATAATTGATTCCATTCCCCACAAGAAGAAGAAGATGAAGATGATGTTGAGTGGTGGCATTTGTACGTAATCCATCATAATATGCAGAGCCACAGGCAGGCAAAATTCATCGTGGGAACATTCTCATGATTGCTGCCATGCTTAGAAACGACAATGTACCACTTCTAGTAAACCAATCGTGGGGAATCCTCCACCACTACCACCATCTTTTTCATATGGTACGGTCCTGCACAAATATTCCTTGTAACAACTCTTATTACATATACATCAATACTATTATACTATTTCAAATAACCAAGTTTATATTTCTTTATTCAATAGTGATATTTGTACATATACTTTCTCTTACATATTTTCTTCACCTACTTCATCACTTTTAAATTTTGATGTGACATATCACTCCACCGTTGGATCAACCCAACACAATTTACCATTAGTTAAATTTCTTAAATATCTAAACTCTAATAGTATATATGACAAGGATCATGTGATAGAGGTTTACTTTTCTATCCCTATATTTCTATCTCCAATGAGGTATCCAAAGGCAGCCTTACAGTGCTAAGTTTGAATATCATTCCTTTTGAAATTTTAGCGTAAGTATTAAACAAACAATTAAAAAAAGATGATTTCAAAGCACATTGTCTTGATCAAATTAAACACTACAAATCATGTTTTAGCCTTTTGGAAAGCCTTAAACATGCACCACCTAAGTCAAAAGGACCCACCCACTCATTCGACAAAGGCAGGGACTGAGGGACATGAGGACATACATACATACATGCTCATCATCCTTTCCACCAAAATAACTAATTAAGCATTCTTGTTGTTAGTTGGTTTGGAAATCCTACACAAAATGTTTTATTTTGTCATCAACAGAATTGGGCTAATTATGGTGTTTATGAAACAACCAATCCTCTTTGCTTTTGGTCAGCTAGCATGGATGATATGGTGAGGTCAAATGAACATGGTGTAGGCCTCATTTTGCTGCTTAATCCATGACATGTACCTCTCTGAATTATGCTTAAAAATTCTAGATCGTCTTAATAATTATATCGGTTTCCTCTACAATTGGATTAAGTGTAAAGCATAATTGTAATATTTGGATTAACTAAACATGACTCAGCATATTGTTGCTTAATGTTTTTCTAATTTTCGCTTTTAACATTAATGAGTAAACATGGTGAAATTTGAACTTCTCTATATTGTTTTTGAGAGAATGTCATTCATGCATAAGAGGCTAAAGGCCTTTTTTGAGACATGAGTAATAGAGGCATTTTTGTGCCACCAAGTAACAAAGGAATTTGAACTAGGTTTGGTGGGGTGGGCCAGGCCCATGCAATAGTGCAAAACATAGGCGACCCTCAAGAGCCCCAATAGCAAGCTATTGTAATTGACTCTTCCCCTACAAAAATAAATTTAATATCATGTGAACCAATGGTCCACGTATCAGATATTAAACTGATAAGAACAGATACTACACTTGATCTTAGCCAAAAGGCCGAGAAAGGTATGAGTTGTTATGTATTGGGTCTTGCATTTTATTTGATGTTGTGCACTTGTTACTTCTTAGCTCCATCAATGTGGTACATGGAGTTGGGACTTGGGAGTATACTGCTTTCTCTCTCACTCACTATTACATTACACATCCTTCTGGATTAGTATATTACTCACACTTCTATGTTTTGTGACGATCCTCACATAATAATTAATTTATGCAGGCTTAGGTACTATAAAATCAACAGAAAAGCAAAGTCAGACCTATCACGAAAGAATGAGATTAAGAGATAAGAATTAAAGACCAACACTCCACTCCATTCTCCATGAAAAAGTATAGAAGTTCCTTCACGTTTCTTACGCCTTCTTTCTTGACAGACCATGTGAGCTATGATAGTTTATACACAATTTGGTTTAATGGTTAGCATCCATTAAAATTTACTCAGAAATAGTTGCGATCCTAAGTGAAAATATACATCTTAAAATAATAATCATTACTTTTACTTTCATATCTTATAAGAAATTGATATCTCAACGTAATTAACTATCATGATTTAATTATTAATCTGATGTATTTTAAAAAATTAAATTAATATAATATACAACTCATTTATAACTACAAATTATTTAAAAGTATTTAATCTTCAATTTTATGAATTAGCAGAATAATTCTTAATAACTATTAAATATCAGATCTTTTAAATAAATATTCACAATTTATAAACTAAGTAGTGAAATTAAGTTCTATAGTAATTTTTTTTATGAAATAGTTATATTGTAACGAGTAATGCTATATGCACACCATAAAATTAGTCACGATTAGTTATTATATGCAATAATCCAACATTTTAAAACTAGTAATTCAACTATTATAATTGTACATTAATTCAACATTTTTAAAAGTTGAATTACTAGTTTCAAAATGTTAAATTATTACACTAGAAATAGCTGATTTTCTGGTATACACATTTCTCTACTGTAATAGTAACTGGCTTAATCCTTTATATTATTATTATTATTATTACATCATTAAAAGAAAAAAGAGTTAGACTAGAGAATATTTCACCATTTTTGGGATGAGGTGGGTCCAGTCGAACCAGTTAGAGGGAGTTAGTTGAAATTGGGAAAAGACAAGGCCATTCCTTTTGTTGTGGTGCCATTCCATCCATTACCACTCTGCAATTTACAACCGACAATAGTTAACACCAGTGATCCCTTTCATTTGCAATTCTCGTGCACAAGAACAAAATAAAAAAGAAAGAAACTGGATTCTGTTATCAATTATCTTCCTCATGATGTTGCAATCAAAATCGCTTCGCTGCTTCAGGTATCGGATTTTTCCAATCTTGATTTTCTGGCATCGAAAGCTTCGATTTTGATTTTTCCCTCTGACTTGTTTTCCATGATTCACTTTTTCGTGAAAGGTGCGGGATTTGTGTGCCTTGAGCTGTTGTTCCAGGTTCTGGAGGGAACTGTGTCTCTCAGATTGTATTTGGGAGTCTCTTGCCAGAAAGAGATGGCCTTTACTCACTTCCTTCGATTCCCCTGCATCTTCTTCATCATCATCATCTTCCACTGCCACTAACTCTCCCAGTTTCAAGGTATCCGCGGATTTTCCCTTTTTAGAGCTTGGCCCAATTTGTTTTTTCAATACTATTTCGACAAAGTTTGTTGCTTTTCTTATGTTAGATTCTGAATTGGGACTGTGAGCAACCATGTAGTTTATGTCATTATGTGTAAACTGTTTTTTAAGATCAGAAGGAAAGTAAGTATTTACCCATTTGATACATTGTTGTTTAGTTATCCTTGGGGGTTCTGCTATTTTGGTGGCAGGAAGATACTGATATGGTTATTGTTGCTATTGTTGTTGTCATTTTCTTGGTTCTTGTTGATGTGTTAAGATATATTTGGAGTGGTGTTATGCTATGTGTTAATTGCTTGGCAATTTGATTGCAGAAGTGGAGGAAATTGTACTTGAAGAGGCACATTGAATTGGGAATTAGAGCAAGGTCTGTTGAGAAATTTGTGGAAGCTTGTTCACGCTCTGAATCACTTGAGGTTAGGGAATATCTCAGTGCAGTCGAAACCTTGATCGCCACGAGGTTTGGTTTTGAAGATGTTCAGAGGTTCCTCTTCAACCCTAAAGTGAATGTGCTGTTTAACTTGATTGGTGTTCACTACTGCCTCACGAGCCTTGGCATTCGGGTATTCCCATCTTTTTTTCCACCCCATTGTGTTTTATTTTGATTGTAGTTTAACTGAAGGGAAGTCTATATAGAAATTGGCATATAAGGTAGAGACGTGTTTCAGAATATGGTTTAATTATTACTATCATTGGACTTAATTTTGATAAGTAGAAAAGCAAGTGAATCACATTATGTAGATGGTTTGAGTCGTGGTTCATCTGAATTGATTTTCAAAATCTGTTACACATTTAACATTTCAGCCTTGAGGATAGGAAGCATATGAATATTATAGTGATGGATTAAACTTTTGAAAGGCGAGACCAGAGTTTTAAATTGCAAACTTCTCAAAAATAAATTGTTTGAAATTGATGTTGAAGTGTGCTTATTGGCAGGGTGATAATCTCGTAGAAGCCCTTCGGGCTAGCGAGATATCTGATCGGCATGTATGCGTAAAGTGGTGGAAAGTTGGCAGATGGATCTATGGCTTCCGTAGGAGGGATGAGTCACTCTCTCGCTGGGTTTCGTTGGCGTATTTGGCGACAGAAGATGATGAACACGTTCTAGGGGTGCTTCGCCGAGGTACAGTTCATGAGGTTTTACGAGTTCAGATATCTGCTGTTGGTCACACATCAACACCTTGGTCCTACAAGGCAGATCAACTCTAAGTATATATATCTATCAGTATGTGTATAATGTGGTAACATTACATATGTATTATCTCATCAGAAACAATAAAAGTTCAAATACAATGATGCAATCAGGTTTATAATATGCTTAAATTACATTCTTGCAAATGCAATAGATGAATTTGTTGAATGCTGATATTACCATGCATATTGTTTATTTTGTAATTATTGAAAAAAATATTTGATCATTAGAAATTCCAGCTTCTATAAGATTTCAGAAGCTCTTATCAGTGTCATGCTGTGAAAGACTTTCAAATTCTGCAACATTTCATGTGTGAATGCTCTCAAAAGAATGGATACATGGCAAAATTACAGTACAAATCAAAATAAATAATTATACAAACAATAGAATTATAAATAATTCAACAGCACCAATAGAATGTAGAATACATCTGAGATAACTACCATTTACAAATAAATGATAACAAACAACACTGTACCAACTTTCACAAACACAAAAGCCTTTCATTCACACACTGAAATAAATTAATAATCACTTAACACACCGACTAATTAACTTTGTTAACAGTGATCCTATGAAGTTGAGTGCATATATATGCAGAATGATCCATTCTCCTTGCTTCTCTAGTGTGGAACTCGGCTGTGAAGGCTGATAGCTGAAAGCCAAATAAGCAAAACAACAACAATGCTGCCAAACAAACCAACTGCAAGAGAACCAGCAATATGCCTACAGAACTTGTCATACACATTGCATATTTTGAGCCAACCCACATGGTTGTTTCCTTTTAGACCAATGTATGCCACACCACCTGCTGTCCCAGTTGCTGATGCTATTATTCCCAATATCAGCTGCATAATATTATACAGAGTCAGTCATGATATAATAATAATAATAATAAAAAAACAAGTAAGTTAATAGTTGAGGTTAAAAGAAAAAGGTTAATTGGTTGATTAGTTACCGCATCCCAGAAGAGAAAATGAAGGAGGAACTTGGTTTTGCGGTTTGGATTTTGGATGACAGAGAGTGATGCCAGAGTGGTGATGATGCTATAAAGACCAGAAACAGAGAATGCTGCCAGAAAATATCTGCATGTATAAATAACATATATGTGTCAAGTTGGGATTGAGAATATTTATTTAAGAGAAAAAATCAAAAGTTATCAGTCAGAATAAGGCATTGTGACAATTAATTACTAAATTTGCATTCAATGGAAGACTATGGACCATTTATAAGGAAGGAAAGAAAAATGGATGAGCATGATGTCAGGAAAACATAACAGAGAGAAAATATATATATATATATATATATATATATATATATATATATATATATATGTGCAAGAAAATGAGCCAACGGACGACTTTGTCTCCTTCAAAATTGATTTTTTATTTTATCTTATAGTTTATAGTTTACAATAATATATCAAGTGTTAATAGCTAGAGTCCATGCATATCCAAAAAGATTGGACAAAATAGATACTTAAAGCCGTTAGGAAGCACAAGGAGGTTAGAAAAACTCCATGCAGGTTCATAATTAAAAGCCGTTTCCCCCCATATAAAGCTTTATACACACACACAAGAAAGCAGTATCATACAAATAGGGAAAAAAATACTCAAGTTCAAGTATATACATACATAAGGGAAGGTTGGTAATTCAAATAAACATTTTACTATCATATATTCGTCATGACAAACAACTAATACTTTTCCATGTAAAAATTGAAACAAGTAAATTTGATGAACACAGTAAAGTAGGTAAGTAAGAGTTGAACTTACACAAAGGATGGTGAGTATCTGAACTTGGCTGGCCTTGGAATAGGCCTACCTTGGAAAAGCACTAGCTCAGTTTGGTTACCAGTGACAAGCACCACAACTGCAACAAGTGATGCTGCAAACAACAGAAGCCTTAGGATCACATCGAAAATCGAGTAATCAACACCAGCTGGGGCTGGACTACTTGAAGATGTTCTGTACTCAGGTTCCCCTGGCTTATCTGTACTAGTTGCCATGTATATATGCACAGAAAGTAAGTACTGGAAGAGAGGTTGGCTAAACAGAGTGGTGAAGGATAAGGCTTGGTGAGGAATGGTTTGTTTATATAGAGATGGATATATATATATATATATAATCAGAAGGCTAAGGTGTGTGTGTAAAAACAATACCAAATGGGGTTGGAGTTTCCTGCACGTTATTCTTGGTTTGAACAGTTTCTTGTTAGTTGTTGGTGTGTATGCGATGTTCCACACAGCTAATAGTCAATGATGTTAGAATAATATATATTTTTTTAATGTTCACACGAAATATATCTGATATGGTTAAATTATGTAGTATTGATTTGAAGATTTACATAACAGATATTTCGGGGTGACAGATAAGTGAACATAGCTGTTGTAATCTTGGATCATGACTTGATGTATGTATAGGATAGAGGGCATAGACTTGTATTACGTGTTACATCCATATCGCCATATATGTATATATATATTCATTTCTTGTAGTTAGTGATTTTCTAGGTCAGTTGGTAATTTCAGGTAAGATTGTTTATTTGTCCTATTATCTGGCATTGATGTATAGTATAGTATAGCAAATATAAAATTAATCATTTAATGTTTTCGGTTCCTGCATATCATGATTGAATGAATTGAGAGTCAAGGTTGTGGTTGGTAAAATATACATTATTATTAGTTAGTATTATATTGTAGCTGGATTAATTTGGAAGAGGGTGCAAAGAAGAATCCAGATAATTAGCTTGATTTCCAAGGTTTAATAATCACCATTTCAAAACTACTTTCCAGGTTGAAAATCATCATGATCGGAAAACTATACAGGACTAGGACACGTGATCCGCACCGCCACATCAGCTTCAAGATAAACTTTGGAATAAAATACAAAACTTTTGGTAAATAAATTACCAATTGGGATAATGAAATCATTAACTTGTTTGCATTGCATAGCGCTACGCTGTCATGGATTCCTAAATTCATGATAAATATATTATTTTATATTTATTTGATAGGATAGATTGTGTCCCACTCATAATAAAATATAAGGCCTATTAAAATGAAATTGATATCCAATCCAATAGTAAATAAGGAGGGAGTTAGTATTATAAGTATATAGCAAGTAAATATAAATACATAGCTCAATTTTAAAAACCTAATTCAGTCAAATTAAGCTGATCAATCGCTAGTGCACGTAATTATTTGCGTGCGGCTGCTTCACCTTATATTCTAGAATGTTTAATTTATCAATAATGCTTTACGTACAACTGAAATACGTCCAACTTATATCCAACGTGTGTTATCCATGTTATAGGATGTGTGTTGTACATATATGTGATATATGTATAGCACACATCCTATAACATGAATAGCACACGTTGGATACTAGTTGGACGTATTTCAGTTGTATATCAAGCATTATTGTTTAATTTATCCTTCTTTGTGGGACAATGTTGGGCTCCTGTATTGAATGCTTTGCTTTTTCTTTTGCATAATTTACTACTGTTTACTAGCTTGCTACTGCTATTTTAAATATATAATAATAATAATAATACAAAGAAATAAAGAAGGTGGAAGATGGGAAAACATAAAGTGGACAGGAATAAATGAATCTGCTTTTTCTTACTCTTTCAAATTTGGCATTCCGTGAATTCAATATAATCGGAATGGAAGCAGAAATGAATAACGTTGATGAGCTCTATCTATCTTTAATACAATAAATACTTACTTAATTACTCACAATTGAATTGAATTGTTCATATTCAGCCACATGCAGGACCAAGTCTCTCGCGCATATCTTAAATACTAACAATAATCTAATTAATCATCAATTTAAATCAATCAATTAGTTATATTACGTACATATAAGTAATAGTTGACCAAACAAAAATATTACCATATCCATCACTTGCTTGAAAATCGGGTTAAATTGCTCCCGAAGAAAAATAAAAAAATAAATATCTCTATCTAATTTAATTTGCATTTGATATATATAAAGTCACAATCGCCTTCAATTCAGTGTCAAATATATATTACTCCCTCCGTCCACTTGTCTTTTTAGAAAATTTATTTGTCCACCTATTATTTGTCATTTTAGATTTTCAATAAAACATTTACAATCTTTTTCCAGTTTTATCCATACATACATTCTCTTTTTATCTCTTACAATTATTATTGCACAAAAAATTATAAGGATAATTTTGTCATTGTATATTTACTTCTATAGAAATTTATGTGTTTTAATCACCTTCTTAATAAGTGTGCAATACTCTAAAACGTCAATTAAAAGTGGACGGAGGGAGTACCTTCTCAGCAGGGCTTCCATTTTATAGAATTTATGGCGTAGTGCTTGGAAGCTTATAGTCAAAGGCATAAATTAATTAATTCTTAGCATTAAAATTGGATTTATTGACTAGCTAGGTTAAATTAAGTAAGCACATAAATTAATGAGTATAACTACATATACAATATAAATCTATATAACAATTGTACAACATCAATTTTAACCATTGAGTTATAAGTAAACTTCGCCTTTATATCAAAATATTTAAAATATGTTATACACTATTATAATATTTTGTGTTGTAATATTTCTCCAATTTAATAGTCAAATGTGGAGATTTTCATCATATTAGTCAATAGTGTGAAAAGTGGGAACTGAATTTAAAGTCTTTAGCCTTTCATATTGCCGGTGATGATATAAAACCGAAGTGTCGTGAACATTTGAAGTTTGACATACTAGAGATAGACAAATGTTTGGTTTGAGTAACACAAATAGAAAATATTTGTATGTATCTTAATATATATATATGTAGACATACAAATAAAGTTTGTGAATTTATTATAAAAAAGAATAAGTTAAAACAAAGTAAATAAGTCGTACCTTTGATTGAATGCGTTTTACTCCATTTACAGTTTCCACCGGTTAGGCAGTAGCATATAAAATTTAAAGAATGTTTATTAGCCTTAATAAATTCAATTATTTAATTTCACGAGCAGGTGGTGGTCTTCGTCTCATAAAAGAGCACTACTTAAAATTTTTTCTGGTAAATAAACAAAGAAATTTTTGTGTGGTACTAATAATTTACGATCACTCATTTTAATTTTAACTTGTGACATTTAGTATTTGGAAAAAATTTAAAACTCAAAATGAATGGCCATGAATATTAATTAATTATTGTATATATATATATATATATATATATATATATATATATATATACTCATGGCACTATTCCTTGTCGTAATAGGTGCAGGGCATGCAAGAGAGTAAATTAACCACCTTGGATAACAATGTATGTACTTAATGCAATATTTGACCACCACAAGAAGCTAAGTTATTAATTATGCTACTGTATGTTACGGATATGATATGAAATACAAGGATATTAGATCCATCCGTACTTACTCGTTACTATTTAATGTGAACATCTATCCCATCTCAGCAAGAATCAGAGTGAGAGACACAATCTACTCATTATAATTACTAATGGAGGTATAACTACTACTAGTAATCATAATAATGGGATGGAAGAGGGAAGAGGGAAGTGAGAAGAAAGAATCAGGAGAAATATTATTGGATGTGGGAATTGGTGGTTGTGGTATGGTTCTGAGGGTATTGGCCTTGATCTTCAGTCTTGCAGCTGCAAATTGCAATACTTGTTGGCATCAATGAACAGACCAAGGTTGTTCCAATCATCACTACTGCTGATGCTGATCCTCCTCTCTCTGTTCCTGTCCATGCTAAGTGGCATTACTTCTCTGCCCATGTGTAAGCTAAGATACATCATATCACTTTATTAATTTAATATCCACTTATTATCAGAAACGTGCATATATATGTAATTTTGATGCAATAAGATATTAATATAGGTATTTTGTGGTGGCAAACGTAATAGCATGTGCATATGTGGCGGTATCTCTGGTTGTTGCGTTGGCAAATAAATTAGGTAAAAGAAGAAGCAATAAAATTAAAAAGTACTACAAATACTACTCGATGTTCATCCTGGAGCAATGATGGTGGGTCTGCTGTTTTCGGCAGATTTTGTCACCACATGCTTGCTTCCATTGCTCTCTCACTTGCTGCATCACTCCAATTCCTAGCTATTCTTGCTTCTCCTTCCATTCTTCACTCTTCCCCCTAAACCTTAACTACCTACGCATTATTGATTTTTATGTACTTTACTTTACTTTAATTTGGTGTGTTTCTCTTCTCCAGATAATTGGACAATAAATAAATAACTGATTAATTTTACATCGTCAATATATATTACACACAACAATATAATAATAATAATTATTGTTATCAAGTTAGATGGAAGAAACTGGAAATCAAAATTTGGACGACAAAATAGACACTCACATATTATATCTTGATATATAACATATTTAATATGCTATAGCTAGATAAATTCATCGATCAGATTTGTAGATAGTTTTAACGTTGGAATAGTTTGAAATCATAATGTGTAAGTATGAGCATCATGGCTCCCAGATTCGTTACATTATTTTGTGATGAAAAACAGCGATGGTATGCTTTGTTTCCTTGACTTGTTATTTATTTTGCATCCAGTTTTGATTGTTCAACAATTATGATTTTGTGGGGTGCAATGCAAGCACTGTGCACTTGTACTTGTGAGTGAGGCAACTAGCTAGTAGTAGGTTGGTTGGTTATTCTCCTGCGCGCACACACACCCACATGTATACATACGGTTATTCTGGTGTGCATAATTAAATTAAATTAAATTAAAATACACTTGTGCTAGCAGTATAACCCTTTCTTTTTATGGTCGTCGTCCTTGACCAAATGCAAAATCAAAACCGTTTAGTTTAGTATGGATGGATGGGATGTATATAAACACAACAACACTCAATTACACTCATCATCACTCTGCTCTGCTCTGCTCTGATATGCCATTTCCATTGCAGCGGCAAGGAAACCACACACACACTCTCTCTCTCTCTATATATATATATATATAGTCGTCGCACATATTCCACTACTTGCTTGCTCTTCCGTAAACCCACCACCACAAGCAAGCCATTCCTCAAATCCAAAAATCATGAGAAACAACATCTCCGCAACAAGAAAGCGTGCTCGACAAATGGGTGACGAGAGCCTCAAGGTCGAACGTCAGAGAAGGTTGAAGATCTCTCACATGTTCACTCAACTTCAGGCCACTCTCCCCGCTCTCTTACCCAGGGTATGTACTTCAATCAAAATTCATCTCTCCCTCTCTCTCTCTCTCTCTTACAACACACCATTTCTATCAAATTCCCCAATCAGTTTTCTATCAAAGATCAATATAATAGCCCCCTTCCTTCCTTTTCTCTTTTTGTTTAGGCTACAAAGGAAGTGATTATAAACGAAACGATCAAGTACATTAAGGAACTTGAGACCAAGAAGAAAAACTTGGAGGACCTCAAGGAAACAATCAAACAAGCTCGATGTTGTAGTAGTACTAATAATACTAATTGCTCCGTCTCTGTCTCTGCCTCTAACACTGCGGCTTTCTTTGGCATTCAATCGGAGGCTCGCCCTGGTTTGATCACAACCATTTTCAAGGTGTTCAGCAACCATCATGCTGAAATTTTGGCTGCAAATGTCTCTGTTAATCAAGGGAATTTGATACTAGCTATCACTGCGCTCTTGCAAGATGCTGATGCAAATGGTACTCTAGATATGATTAAGAGAGAGATTATGATGAGTTTCTAGACTTGACTCGTTGCCTTTATAATGTAAATGGAAAATGCTACACAGAGAAACAACTAACACAATGTATAGTATAGTATAGAGTGATCATAGCTAGAGAAGAAAATTGTGAGCTGCATTGAGCATATTGATGACTTTTGTGCTATCCATGAACATTCTGAGCAAAATATTATCAATTACGATTTATGACTCTGGATATGTTCATGTGCTTTTTTATCGTTTCCTTTATTTCTTTTTCTTGGCCAGGAAATTGTAGACCTCAAAATCATCGTTTAGAAAAAGGAACATGCCAGATCATTTTTCGTTGCAACACAATTTACTGACATCAACATCTTGAAAAAACAAAATGCCGACCTTAAGCACTACGACAAGAAATAATAAGAATGGAAGGAAGGGAAAAGAATATTGATTTTCAAATTAGTAATGAACATATCCTATGATAGACTCAGTATCTTCTAACTAGGGCTAGGAAACATCTTTGGAAAGGAGCTCATCCTTGAACAAGCATTTTCTGAAACATGATGTCAACAATTCTGAACTCGTGCTATTGAGGAATACCTTCTTTTTCGTTAAGGTCTTCCAGATTTATACTTGCCTCAAATCCCATGTTCAGTTCACCAAACAAGGCAAGGATATTAGATTTTAATGAGGTTGCTATTGCCTGTGATCAAAGCAGAAAAAAAGTATGAAGCATATTAGTGTGTCTTGTAGTGCCGCAACTCAACAGAATGGCCAAAAGTAATTTTCCATTCACAATTGAGATCGTGTACCTTTCGTTTCTCTTCATTTTGGTGCTTAAGAACTTCCGAACGCCACTCGGATATAAGCTTCTGAACTTCATCCTTGATGCCTGACTTCTTTGCATCAGGCAAAGTCTAGTAACAAAGGATTCAAAAGAAGGAAGAGATTACTCAATACTTCCAGACTATCATAACCTTACAATTTCATCTTCCACCATTTCATTTCTTATTTTCGAAGATTTTCGATGTTTCTTTCTTTAGCGGAGAAATTTATAACAAAGGAATGCATACAAAATGACACGTAGTCAATACCTGATTTAGATGTTGAATGACAGCAGCAGCACCTCTGGGTTTATTTTCCAACAGAAGACCCTGCAAAGTCCAAAAGGTTTTCAGAAAGCATGGTATTTAATAATCAAAACTCAGATCTCATGTGATAAGCTGCAGAGTGCACATATAGTATACGAGCGTGTTAACTGAATTATTATAATAATATTAACAATCAATTCAGACTAAGGTGTAGAAAGATTTGTCACCTTGGCACATGAAAACCCAGTTTCCAGAGTATGTTGCTTCATTGACTCAGATCTCAACTTCTCAATCTTCCACAATGACTCGGTGTCTCCTACAAATATGAAAATGAAAAACATAAGACTGATTCAGCACAGGCAGAATGATATAAGAAAGCTCAAAACAAAATGCATAGCGTCATACAGTACAACTAGAACACACGAGCATATAATCACAATCCCCATCAATTCAAGAGTTTATCATGCAGGCCACCTCCACCATTTTGCTATCAGGATGTTTAGTATAGGCAATTCATATTGGTTCCATGTACAAAACACAATTACTGCTCAGATCTTTATATCAAAACACTTCATTATATTGACATATAACAAAAATAGGGGAGGAACTCAAATATATGCATGTACCTCTTTTGGCAGCAAACTTCATCCATGTGTCAAATGAGGTTCGGCGTAGTTTTACACCAGCCTTGACAAACCTTTGTGCATACTTATCAATCAGCTCCCAATCATCTGCATTGTAGCAAATGCTGCAAGTGATCAACCCGGGTGACAGGTCAGAGGCATATATAGAAGAGAACTAATGAGGCATAAGCAGAAGCCGTAACAAAACGAGGATAATATAGGCTTATCAGCCTTATCTACTATGTACTTATATAATATTAGACAAAGTCAAAAATCAACTTTTTTCACCTTTCCATTTTTTTTTTTCAATTTTAGTCACTGAACAAATGTAGTATCAGACATGAAAAAGCTAGGTTCTCCCCTTTTATCCCCAAATGTAGTATTACACTCATCCAAGTGTTTGCAAGCTCAGAAAAATATGCAAACCGCTACATGGTAGACTTACAGTCCTATGCAAAAACAGGCACTAAGTTGTTATGTTACAATCAGCATATAGAGGTGAATCCTAATTCAAATATTAAGGACCTTTCGTCTACGTAACACCCTTTGCATTGCAAGAGAAAAGCACAGAACTTTCACAATTTCAGTATACCTGAAAACTATGTCAGCTGTGCCAGGTTGCAATGGTAAATCATTCCTCTTCTGAAGTTTCATGACTTCCACCAGCAGTTCAGTATCGTTGTGATCCTTAGCATGCGACTGCAGTAAAATATCAGTAATTTACCAACTGGAAATTGAAGGCTGAATCAAAGAATCTTCTGAACATTAATGGGTCCACATTACCAGTAAATAGTGAGCAGAAGTAACACTTGGGGCCAGTCCGTAGACATTATACTTCCATAAAGTCTTCTTTCCTGCATATACATTTTACCCAAATATTTCATGTCTTAAATTTCAATATAGAAACAACATGGTTTATAAGCGACAAAAAGTGTAGGCACATATATAGCCGCATACCAAAATCAAGAGCCCCTGCTTTAACACATGCTTTAGCAACCTCTCGACACAGATGGCAATTGAAATTGTCATGAATTCGAAGTTTAGATAACCTCTGCTCACAAAATAGATTGAAAATCAACACAACAACAAAGTGAATAGACAAGTAACTGAAGTTGCATCAGAAAGAGGTTGAAATGGACAAGAGTAGAAACTAACAAATCTACGAAGATTCTGCAAAATGTCGAACAGGAGTTTAATATCATGCTGGTGTTTACAATTTGCAATCATTGACCACATCCAGGCATTCGGGGGCATCGATCGTCTAACATTCACAGAGTCAAGCATCTTATCATAGAGCTCCTTCACAGCCTCTGCATTCAAAAATACAAACCAAAGATTAAAAAAAAATGCAACTTCAAAAGTTTTCAAATAATACCCAAAAAAGAAAAACATACAGAGACAGAAGTAAAAAGAATGAAGAACCTGTTGGAGCCTCCTCAACAGTATCCACTCCAGAAGTATAAAAAGCCTTGGACATCATGAAATACGTTGATTCCTTTGACACATGCCAGTGATTACGTTGTGTGATCCCTGTCTAACTCAACAATTTTATATCATTAAACCATCCCATCAAATCATTGTCCTACACTCTCACATAAGAAAAATCATTTTTTTTTCTCTCGGCAAAAACCCATCACGAACAAACATCAAAGTTCTAAACTTTCTAGCCTAATACATAAGATTTCAACGTTTAAACTTGCAAATCAAACAATTGGATTTCAGCCCTTATTTATGCAAATCACGGGTTCCAAAGAAGAAGGAGGTGAGAACACTTCACCTGAGAAAAAGGGATTTTGCGGTGAGAGGGTGGTTGAGTGATGAGATTCGGAGGATGGAAGATTAGAGGAGAGGAAATGGAAATGGTGGGAGTTGAGCAACATCGGAGATTGGCGTAACAGCCGAGAGGCTCGGCGAGCATTGGAAGCGATTTGCATAGCTGAATCTGAAAGAAGGGGAACTGAGTTGTATCTGAGTTCTGAGGCAATTCGACGGAAGGGTTTAGGGAACGAGCTAGCTTTGTGCTACAAAAGCCTTCACAGCAGCTCAGTCTCAGGGTTCAGGGTTTACGAGAGACAGACACACGGAGGGAGGGGCACTGTGGTGGAACAGGCTGCAGGTGTGTTTGCGTGGACCTGCCTTCGTTACCTAGGAACTGTTTGATTACCGTTTTCATTTTCTGTTTTCTCCATTTTCAAAATTTTGTGAAGGAAATACTGAAAACAGAGAAAACAATAAAATTTCATTTTCTCTGTTTTCAGTATTTACTTTACAAAATTTTAAAAATAGAAAATAAAAATGATTACCAAATAGCCCCTTACCTATCAGTATTTTAGTTTTTGTAACTTTTTTCACTAATTGTACTTTCTCATCTCATTACTTCAGTCACATGTTGGTTGTTAAAGTTAAACTAACAATGATTTTATCTAAAATTTTAGCTGTTTATTTATTCTCATCATCATAATTTTTTGAACTGGATTTTCCTTTTCCTCATGTATGTATTCGGGATTATTAACTTGGGCCTGACTATTTATTTTAGATGTGATGGTTAAATAATACATGTTAACCGACCAAAAACACTTTAGGCTCATCTGTTATTGTCTATTCCCTTAGTCCAAAAGTAGGTGTCATTTTTCCCCATCTATTTAGACCCTATAATAAAGTGTAGAGATATCGAAGAAAATAATACTTATTTTTGGATGAAAGGAGTATAATGGAAACTATTTACACTAATCAATAAGCAAGCCGACAAATCATCACAATGAACAGTTATTTTGGATTATGCAAGAAAGGAATCGGTGAATTGAGTTTGATTAAATTAAACTCAATGGCAATAATCATCCAATATCAATCAATAATACATCACAATCGCCAAACAGTTCATGGCGGGAGAGTAGTTTTTGCTCTCTCTATATATATATGAATAAATATAGTATACATTTGTTCTGTTTATATCTGCCCAATGATGCAGACACCAAATCCACTCCTTACGGTGGTGGAAGAATCACCTAACAGAAAACTACCTAAACACACAACACAACAATACAACAATAATACTCTTGATGCTTTGATTCAATCCCATGACCACAAGAAGAATCTGGTCATTGAGGAAGAACCGGAGGAGCAATTGCGCGGGTATTGTATGATTGGCAGTGGCCGCATTTTTGGCCAAGAATGTGGAAGTAAACCTCAGTTGTGTCATTGCAGTCATTGCACAGTATCCAAACCTGCAATTCCATGCTTCTTACTTAGTTAAGGTATTGTTAATGTTAGACAAGAAGCATGTCAAAGATTCCAATTTTACCTTTCTGTATCGATAATCTTCCGGCATGTGTGTTGCTTCAATCTAATGTAACATAAAGGTAAAAAAGATCAGCAAGGAATCATAATTGAAAAAGATTGTTTCAGTAAGCAAAACTAATCTTGAACTGATAAGAACCTATAATGCTTTAATTTAATCACCTACCTCTTCATCAATTCTCTTCCATACCTTGGACATGTCAATCACTGATTTGGAGCATATGGGACAACAGAACCTGGGCCATATACCAAATCAAAGTTACTAGTGAAGCAGAGATTATTATCATTTATTTGGATGCCAAAGAATTGCCAAACAGTTAACATGCTCACTCACTTGTCACGCTTTATCATCTCTTGGTAGCATTCTAAGTGCATGGTGTGACCACATTTCATAACAATGGTGTCTTTCAATGAGTCAAAAAGGTACTACACAAACATAACAAAGTCATATCAAATTATTCTCAAATTTCAATGGCATCAAAAGAAATTCCATATTCGATTAAAAACACAAGCCAGGGAATGAATCGTGCACCTCATAACAAATGGGACAGTGATGCCTCATGGAATTCTCCACACATAAATGATTACCACGCAGTGCAACTGAATAGCAAGACCCTGCACATCATAAAGTTATTATAATTACAGAAATCCTAACACAAATGTGTAGAACATACAAGAATGCAGGGCAAATTACTCATAGCGGCATGCTCTGTTTATACTCTACTGCCATATGAATCATGTATGAGCAGAACAAGGAAGTGATGCACCAAACAAAAAGGAGATTTTTTTACAGAGCAATTACAACAAACTAATGAAAAACAGAAACCGAAATGCAGCAGATCAAGACAAACAAGGGAAGTAATAGAGTTTGTTTGTGAATGGAAATTTTGCATACCGCACTTCTTGCAGTGGAAATAATTCTCTTGACCACCAACCCTGTGTCCAAATCACATTAGCCTAATTAGTTTGCACTACTACATATATTCAGGTGACTTAATTAATTGATCAGGTGAGAGAAAGATCTACTAAAACACAGAATCGCACCTGCAGATCCCACAATCATCACAATGAAATACTTGTTTCCCTATCTGCAAATTGATTAAACAACAGTACTAAGCATCACTGAGGAAACAATGAGATAAATAATCCCAAGCCAGAATTATACATTAAATTCAGCCAAAGCCCATCAGTAAGAATTAAGGACGTAGGTAAGATCTATCATATCTAGGAAGTGAAATTCTAGATCAGACACTATAGATTCATTTGGTGAACCATTACATCATCATCGAAGAATTTGCAGATGTTGCAGAAATACTCTCCCATTCTAACGCCACAGTTTGTACAAACTTGAGCAACCTTACCAAAAAATAGAAAGAAAGATAGTGAGTGAATGATAGAAATGTTATCAGAGCTAAAAAGAAAACCACATTTTAAATCAATTTCAGAATAAACACATACTGGTTGCTCAGTGTCGCAAACTGAACACACAACCTGAAACCACCAAAAATGTAAAAAAAGGCACGTGAGTTTAGTCATCTCCTATTGAACAATCACATAAGCATATTACTACAAGTAGAAGATATTGAAAAGCAAAGCAATGTCAGTTCAGAAAAATGAAAACCAGGGTTGTTCTTGTATCCTACTTGTTCAACATCTTGGCGAACGAGCTCGTGCCGATCATAGGGGTTCTTCAACATGTTCTGAATAAGGCACACACAACACAACACAAAACCCCAGATTAGCTAAAAGCAAAAAGATAACATTTTTGAGCTAAAAACGTAAGAAAATGAATGAAATGAAGATGAAAAAATACCGCAGCATCGTTATGGCAATGACGGCAGGAGTAGATCTCATTGCAGCAAGGAGCACGAATCCTGCATCTCCTCCTGTAATGCTTGCACCTACCAAATCATGAAATCACAAGCACGTTAAAAGCAACGAAATCGGAAGCAACTAAGTCAAATAAAACAAGGACGAAAAAAAAAACATGTTTTTGATTATATACCCATATCCCATCTTCCCGAAATCAAGGCGTTCATTGGCAGAGGCTTCCATGAGGATGGGGTTTGGATTTTTCAGGTTTGTGGGATATTAGTTTGTTCTCTCTGAGAAGAGAGAAGAGAAGGCAAGGAAAGTGAGTTTCCTGATTTGGGAAGATTTTGTTGGTGTTGGTGTGTTGCCCCCTGCCTTGCCTGATCCCTCTTAACTCAAAAGAGAAAGAAAACAACACCCACTCACCCCATCACCATCTTTTATTATTTACCCTCTCCCCCCATTATTCTTATTTTTCTATTCTTTATAATAAAATACAAATATATATATATATATATATATATATGATTGGTTGAAGGGGGGTTTTAATTGTTATTAAAGGATTTTATAAATTTTCATTCTTATATCTAATCCTTAAATAATAGGGATTTAATTATTAATCAAGTATTTGTCTTTTGGATGTTGCTATTTGCACAATGAAAAACCAGTCAAAACCGATTAATATAAAAATTTTAAATCACAATCATTTAGCTCATTAAAACTTAACTTCTTCAAAAGAGTTTTCTTGGGCTACAATATTGCCAAACAGGCTCATTGACTATTTTAACTGTTTTTCTATAATTCACCGAATATTTTCCTAGTCTCTTTATACACTAATGTGATATATATAATAAATAGATGAGATATTGTAGGATATAGAAGTTGAAAATAAAAATTGATATAAGAAATTTAGAAAAATGTGTGTACACTACAAAATCGGTCATTATCAGTCATTATGTGTAATAATTCAATATTTTAAAATTAATAATCTAACTTTAAAAAATGTTGGATTAATATATAATAATAAAGTTGAATTATTATTTTAAAAACATTAAATTATTATATATAATAATTAATAGTGATTGATTTTATGATTTACTGGTACTACATTTATAATCATCATGTGGTCCACTTGGGATGAGAGAGAGAAAGGGGATAAGGTGTGGGGGTGGCAATGGCAGCGCAGCCGCATAAGTGACTTGAGCAATAGAGAAAAGCATATCGCCGCATCATCACCCAATGGGATTTCAGATATTTCCAAAAATAAACAATGCAAGCAAGTTACCATACCATAACCACCCCATGTGGCCCAATCTTCACAAGCACTTCCAATGCATTCATTATTAATTAAGTACCAAAACTAACCAACTTGCAGTTGAAAATTCAAGTGTTTATATTTATGAAGAAATTAAATGCTGAAAGATAATTTAATAATTCAAATCTATGAGAAATAAGTTTTGTTGCAATCATGAAATTCTAGCATGTATCTGTATTTTGAACATTGTACTACAAGGTTTTTGTTATTATCAAAGTGAAGCAAGTTGATGAGGTGAGAAGAGTTCCATCAATAGTCCATCCAATCACAAATTTGTTCTTTTTAACCTTTTCTTTTAAATATGTCAGGGAGGCATTCCATTACTAATGACAATTTTATAGTGCCCTAAATTGGGAATTCGGTCAGTAAAAAGTCATTGAATACCACACATCTAGCTCTTCCTGCAGTGAGCCGGTCCAAGGTCCGTCTCGATGACTCATTTGGATGCTCCAATAGAAGTAAGAGATCTTTCTACGAAAGGTTGCCACCATCGGAGGATTTTACGGTTGGGGGAGTAGAACCCATAACCCGAAAGAAGTCTATAATCTAGGTAGTGTTTTAGACTTCTGATTTTCAACTGCCATGTGAATCAATCATTAGAGTTTTTTTAGCCTTTATGATCAACATATGTTACTTCATAAATCAAAATTGTTGGAATTTTTGGATTAAAAGCCGAACTTTGGTGAGCAAAAACAAAAAAGAAAGACAGAAGCAGGCCCAAGCCTGACATTTATTCAAGAAGGCTCAACCTAATTTTAACTGACAGTGTTCAATTTAACTTTTAACTTTCATTTATGGTAGGTTCACCAAACTAAACTTTAGGGTAGTGTTTGACTTTCTATAAAGTATAAAGTGGTGTGATATTTGTTCATACTTTTTTTTGTATGTACAATAAATATATATGTAAATCAAAAAGTAAAGAATAAAAGTTTGAAGTGTTGAAGTGATGTCACATCAAAATCTAATGGTGATAAAATGGGTAGAGAAGATATGTAAGAAAAAATGTACGTATAAATATCATTATTGAAGAATAAAACTGTGTTTCTGGAAGTCCCTGTTGTTGAGCATGGCTGCGTGCACGTAATTGCGCTGACCAACACTGAATGACCGGTTGCTCTTCCTCTCAAATCAAAAGCTTTATAACACAAACATTATTCTTGCCTTGCTTTCCTTCACATATTACTTACTACTCATTTCATTCAACTTGGTGGGAATTTTACTTTCATAACATAATTAACTTCTAAGGTATATCCTTGTGAGTTTAAATTTTAGGAGGAAAGAATATAAGGAACTTAATTGTCCAAAATGAAAGCTCACAACAGTCAACGGAATCTGAACCCGGGTCTGTGGAATATGGTCATATGGACCAACATCATGATTGACCACATGTACTCCATATGTCCTCTCTAATAAATTATTTAATGTTCACTGCTAGTATGTGAAATAATAAATGCAATATTATATTTCTACTTGCAACAACATGATATATTATTAGATTGATAAATCATAGATGGAAGTTTATTTCACTGCTTGAAACTAAGCTAGCACTAAAATTTATATATGCATCCATAAAACCGGATTGAAGTTTTGATATAATCAATATAATTACATCAGGTATTAGCATGCATTACCTAAGTTATTTCACGATTATTATATGTTACTACTACTTAAAATAATTCAAAGTTAATTCACATTGGAAGGCTCAGCTAATCATTTCTCTCTATAGCTAACTTACAATGCAATATACTAGTGTTATACAAAAATACTAAATTTGTTGATTTGAATGGAGGGAAGAGCCAATTAAGCACTTGAAAAATGGCAGCATTGCCGACCTTAGCCTAAAAGAGGAGCAAGTGGTAGGAACCGAAAAGCAGAAAACAAACAGTGTTATAGCTAGATGCCAAGAATGTTGGTTTGTTTTCTATAGCTAGATAGATTATAGGAGTACTAAACAAGAAGAATGAATGAATGAAAGGGGTATGTATTATTTTATTTGTCCAAAAACGGTTGTTCCATTTCGATGATAACAATCAACCTTATTTTAGAGCAGAGGAAGGCGTAAAACCCGGTGACACCAAATTAGACCCTTACCTCGCAGGCAATAGCCATAGCCATCGCTAAAACCATAACAACAACAAAACCATAATCCCTACTACGTAGCCAGCCAGCCCTCTTCTTGTTGTTCTTCTTCATCATATATAATATTCCACAGGGGATTCAATCCTTCACATCAACCTTCCTTCCTTCCTTCTCTCTCTGTTTTCCCACATTAAAGAGCAATACAAAAATGGGTTGTGGGAAATCTAAGCCTGCCGATGTTGCTGCCCCTCTTGTGCGCAAGAAATCATCATCTAGTGCACTAGGCAAGGAAAATGCCACAGAAACCAACATCGTCAAAACCAATATTGAAAATAATGCAGCTCCAAAGGTGGAACAGAAGGACAATAACATTGAGAATAATAATGTGAAAGATAATACTACTACTAATAATAATGGTGTTGAAGGTAAGGTTGATGACGATAAGTCCTCCAATGAAGATACCAAGAATGTGCAAGAAGAGAAGGAGTTGGAGAAGAAGGGCGAGGAAAAGACAGAGGAAGATGATGTTGTTGAAGAGAAGAAAGTTGACAATTCATTGAAAGAGAATGATAAGAAGGTTGATGATGCTCCTGTTGTTGTTGTTGTAGAAGAAGATAAAACTGAACAAGGTGTGTGCAAATGATCAATGATCCTTTAGTAGATATTAATTCATTCTGTGATCAAAGTTCTTTTATATATTTTATTACTGCTTGGTCTATTTTGCAAAAGAGAATAATTTATATATATTATATGTGTGTAACCACACACACGCAGTTACAGAGAATAAGGAAGAGACTATTGTAGTGAAGGAAGAAGAAGAAGAAACAAATAATAAGGAAGAAACAAATGTTTCTACCTCTGAAGGTGAAAAGGAAGAATCAAAAGCGGATGATTAGAAGGTAAATATAATATGTGTGCTTGTTAACAAAAGTTATAAAATTGTGAGAAAGAAAGAAATCATTTTAATCAGAACATGCTTGTGCTGCAGGGACAGTAGAGAATCGGATTATAAGGCAGTTCAACCAGCAAGGATTAATCATCATGTTCCAAGGCAAGGCAAACCAAAGTTGGAAATAGCTCATACAATTTTAGTGTGTGTGTCATGATTCTGCATTGTAATTTTCTTTCCTAAGTTGGCTCTCATTGTATCAACACATTACATATTATGAAACAATTGTAGTCTTTGCTCACCAACATAAAATGAAGTGTCTGTCTATTTAGAATTCTGAAACAAAAAGGAATAACTAACAATCTCACTCCTTACCGAAGTTGATTGAACAAATAAGATAAAATAAAATAATACCCGACACAAAAGAGAAAATAAAAAAAATATAGCAGTCTAACTTATCATTTGTTAATCATTATTTAGTAACTAATTGACCTGGTCACTGAATTGAAGAACTAGAGATAAGTAATAAGATTCAAGCAAATATGAATGGTTGGTTAACAAAACCAAACACAAATTTTCAAATGAAAGAAGGGATTGCCTATTTGTATTTTTGTCCATTACCCCACCTTCACAGAAGGGATTTCAAATCTATAACCTTTGAAATCTAATCCACAGCAGCAGCAGCAATCCTTTTGAATGGGACTGTATCACATTTTTGTCAGCCCAACAGATCAAGTATTAATTTTAATAATTTGGACGAGTATAACTTGTTGTCCCTTAAGCAAGTTCGAACCTTGTGGATGGAAAAAATCCTTGCTGAGAATCTCACCTACCATTCCAGGTACGCGACTCGGGGCGACGGATTAGTCGAGGCGAAGCTTCGGACACCCCGTGGACAACAAAAAAAAAATTTTTCATATCAATATGCATTTGCAATGACATTATCAGTCATCGCATTGTTGGAACTTTTTGCTGGAAAAGATTTGGGAAACGAAAGCCCAGAAAAAAGCCCCTGGACAAATATTAAGTGGGCCCAAAATAAGACCAATACATAAAGTATGTGTATAAAAAAAGAAGCAGACCCAAATCCAAGAAAGCGGGAAAATCTAATTTCCAGATAAATGGCGCGAAATATTCGGGTACGCTTTCTTCGACGCCGTAACGCCCCTTTTTGATCGAACCGCACATCTCAACATTCTCCAATCACACGGCCACAAATACCTTACTAATTAGTACTTTCAGCTTGTGTTATATTAATTCATCACAGTCTCTTTCTCTCTCTCTCTCGCTCTCTATTCTTCGAAACGAAACCCTCAGATCTGAGATTGATAGAGAGAGAAACATCGAGCCATGGGTAGGCCCTCCAAGTCTCAGCCCTCTTCCGATGAAGCTCCGTCCAACGCCTCCGATTCCGACTCCGATTCCGATGTGGAGGAGAACCACGTCAACGACCAGATCAACGACCAAGACGACGATGAGGAGCTTGAAGCGGTTGCTCGCTCCGCTAGCTCCGGCGACGACGATAATACGGCCGATGAAACTGCTGTAGATGCTGACGACGATGATCAGGTGAAACTAAAACCATTCGTTTCATTTCTTTTTTTATTTTTTTTATTTCGTACTTCTTTTTGCGCTAGGGCTTAGGCTTAGCTTAGGCTGTGTGTTATACATTATTGTTTTCGCGATTATAGAAGACTTTTGAAGTGAAGCTAGGTTGTTGTGATTGTGTAGCTGATGTTAATTTAGACGGATAATGCTTCTCTTGTTTGCATTCGTTTGCGCATGAACGTGCATCGTTCTTTGTTTTGATTTTGAACTGTTTCGTTGTAGGATGAAAGTAATGTTGATCCTGAGATTAGCAAGCGTGAGAAAGCAAGATTGAGAGAGATGCAACATTTGAAGAAGCAGAAGATTCAGGAGATATTGGATGAACAAAATGCTGCCATTGATGCTGATATGGTGGGTGCCCTACACGAGTTTGCTTTTCCTTCTCTATATTATAGTTGATTTTGATTGTTAAATGAATCATTATTTTTGCATTTTCATGCAGAACAATAGAGGAAAGGGCCGATTGAAGTATCTCTTGCAGCAAACTGAGCTGTTTGCTCATTTTGCCAAAGGTGATCAATCTTCTTCTCAGAAGAAGTCAAGAGGAAGGTACTTTCTGAAGTTTATAAAGGAATTAAAGAGTTGTGACTGGCCTGCTCATGACTTTGTGCTGTATAAAACAGCTTATTCTGCTTTGATTGTTGTTTATTTTAGGGGGCGCCATGCATCGAAAGTGACTGAAGAAGAGGAAGATGAAGAGTATCTTAAAGAAGAAGAAGATGGTGCTGCAAGCACACGACTGGTCATGCAACCATCGTGTAAGCATTCTTTCTTAGGTTATAGGCCTGCATGATTGCGTGCTAGGTGCTAAACCTTAGTGTTTCAGATGTGCCTCTTCCTTTACTTTTCACTGCCTCCTGTTTATAGTCAGTTTGTGGAGAAAAATATTCGAGTGTACTCCTTTCTGTGATTATACTGCTTAAGGATTCTTTAATTGCATAATATTGGGATATGGAAAACTTTTTTTTTTTCAGGATGTTGGCTTACATTCTGGTTACTGGTTTTCTAATAGAGCTAAGTGTGTTCTAGATTGAATATAATTTGATTTTTTTTTTCTTCCTTTCATTTGTATGCACTATTTTCCCTCAAGTTGATTTCACATTTGCTTTCTACAACTATCTATTTGTTACAAGATGGACTGCTCTTCAGACTTGAAATTTGTTTTTTAGGTGGTTGTTCACTAGTTTGTTGTTTCTTTCTACTCAAAATATTTTTAAGTTTGCCTACTGGTTCACTTTAATGTGACTTTACTGTTTTTTTCAACAGGTATTCAAGGGAAGATGAGGGATTACCAACTTGCTGGGCTAAACTGGCTCATACGATTGTACGAGAATGGTATAAATGGAATTCTAGCAGATGAAATGGTAGGTAGATAACTCTCATTCAAATGTATAATTTAAGTATTTAACAGAGTATGTGTTGATAAGCTGTCATAAATATCGCTGATTTGCAGGGGCTGGGAAAAACATTACAAACTATATCTTTGTTAGGCTATTTACATGAGTTCAGAGGAATAAAAGGTCCTCATATGGTTGTTGCTCCGAAATCTACTCTTGGAAATTGGATGAATGAGATTCGCCGCTTTTGTCCTGTTTTGCGTGCAATAAAGTTCCTTGGTAACCCCGATGAAAGGGTAAGATAAGCTTTGTAAATTTCTTTTCCAAACCTTCCATTTGAATTTGATATATTTTTTTTTAACAATGTCTTGTCTGGTGGTTTTAAATAACTGCAGAAGCATATAAGAGAGGAGTTATTGGTTGCTGGGAAGTTTGATGTATGCGTTACGAGTTTTGAAATGGTTATCAAAGAGAAGTCTGCTTTACGTCGATTTAGTTGGCGTTACATAATTATTGATGAAGCCCATCGAATCAAGAATGAGAATTCTCTCCTGTCCAAGACAATGAGGCTCTATAATACAAACTATCGTCTGCTTATAACTGGCACACCACTACAGGTACGGCTTATTCTTTATTATATCCAATGGAAATAACATGTTGTGAATTTCTCAGATGTTATAGATATGTTTTCATACCGTGTTCATAAATGTTATAATCATATTATCTATGGGGAAAACCTTGACAAAACACTGGATTATTCACTAAACCCTTGGCAAAGCTTACTGTGGTTTTTATCTTTCATTATGCAGAACAATCTTCATGAACTCTGGGCTCTTCTCAATTTTCTTCTTCCTGAAATATTTAGCTCTGCTGAAACTTTTGATGAATGGTTCCAAATTTCTGGTGAAAATGACCAGCAGGAGGTTGTTCAACAACTACACAAGGTAAGCCTTGAGGCTTGAACCTTTGATTGTTGTCTGTCTGTTGTGATAATCTGATACATAGTAATATTTAAACTTTCTGTTTATATTAAGGTCCTTCGTCCATTTCTCCTACGGAGGTTGAAGTCTGATGTTGAGAAAGGGTTGCCACCAAAAAAGGAAACCATTCTCAAAGTAGGCATGTCACAAATGCAGAAACAATATTATAAGGCATTACTACAGAAAGATCTTGAGGTTGTCAATGCTGGTGGAGAACGGAAACGTCTCCTAAATATAGCTATGCAACTGCGTAAATGTTGTAATCACCCATATCTCTTCCAAGGTGCTGAACCTGGTCCTCCTTATACAACAGGAGACCATCTCGTTACAAATGCTGGTAAATTCTTTACATCAAGAGATACATCTAAAGTTCTTTGTAGACTGATCAATAAGGTCTCAGAGTATGTTATTTTTAAACATCTTTTGCTTATAGGTAAAATGGTTCTACTGGATAAGTTACTTCCTAAGTTGAAAGAGCGTGATTCTAGGGTCCTAATATTTTCACAGGTCAGTTCTCTGTACAATATTAATGTCACTGATTGAGTGATTGGTAAGTCCTTATTTAATGCGACCTAATGCTTTCATTCTCCATTCATTGTTGTAATTTATGGCTCACTCCCAGATGACTAGGCTGCTTGACATACTTGAAGATTATTTGATGTTTCGTGGATACCAATATTGTCGTATAGATGGGAATACTGGTGGAGAAGATCGTGATGCTTCCATTGAGGCTTTCAACAAACCAGGAAGTGAGAAATTTGCCTTCTTGTTATCTACTCGGGCTGGAGGTCTTGGCATTAATCTTGCTACTGCTGATGTTGTCATTCTTTATGATAGTGACTGGTAGAGCATTCAAGATTGTGGATGCAGCCATCTGATTCTCATTTGTACCATAATAATTGTTTGTTGATAATTGGTATCATAACAGGAACCCACAAGTTGACCTGCAAGCTCAGGATCGTGCTCACAGGATTGGTCAGAAGAAAGAAGTTCAAGTGTTCCGATTTTGCACTGAGGTTTGCACTTTTATTAATATCTTTTTCTCTGTTTAGTGTCTGCAATACTTTTTTTTATCGATGAAGAATATATATTGACTCACATGTACACCCCGTAACTGTGGATACAGTCAATTTAAAAAATCATGACACACCGAAGCTAAGATACAATAATATAACTTAACTATATGGATGACATTAGTTTTTCATGAGTCGGCATTAGTCATTTTATTTACAATAAACTACCACCATTTATCTAGTAATTTCGGTGTCCCATTTGTTCATGTACCAAAAATCAACGCATATTTGGCTAGTAGATACATGTCCAACACTTGTAAGCAACCATTTTGTAGTGTTGAATGTTCCTACTTTCTTTGGTTTAATTCTCGTACCATGGTACTTCCACAGTATACAATTGAAGAAAAAGTCATTGAAAGGGCATACAAAAAGCTTGCACTTGATGCTCTGGTGATTCAGCAAGGCCGATTAGCTGAGCAGAAGAGTAAGTGTTCTGAGGATGACTTATTTTTTTAATTTCTTTATTGCCGAACTAGTTACGGATTGACTTATGTGGTACAATTGGTTTATGTGTACAGCTGTAAATAAAGATGAGTTGCTTCAAATGGTTAGATTTGGTGCTGAAATGGTTTTTAGTTCCAAGGACAGTACAATTACGGATGAGGATATTGACAGAATTATTGCCAAAGGAGAGGAAGCAACTGCTGAACTTGATGCTAAGATGAAGAAATTTACTGAAGATGCTATCAAATTCAAGATGGATGACAGTATGTGACCTTTGAATATAAATCTGCCTTGCAAATAACAATGCTTTAAATGTTGATATTATAAATCTGTTGCTTTTTGAATTCTTTTATTATTTTTCTTTTTGCTCAGCTCCTGTGTGCTCTTTATTTGAGTGATTGGAAATAAGTGCTTTATGCTAAAATGGAGTCTTAATTTAGTTTTAATGTGTAATGAATTTTGTAAAACCATCTGAAAAGAGTGAACCTTGCTTATTTTATACACCTACATGTCATTTGTTTCTACTCTTGGCTCAGTGAGGTTATCTTTGTCATTAAGTTGCATACAAGCACACGTAATTTGGCTCTTGATTAGCTGCTTTGGACTTATATGCAATTTTGAAGTTACTAAAATTATATTTTTTGTTTTGTAGGTGCTGAGTTGTATGATTTTGATGATGATAAGGTAAGACTAACCATGGTCTCTTTTTTATTGCTCAATTTGCATCAGCTCTCCCTATCATTAACTTCTTAATAAATATTTATATGTACTTTTTCTTTAATGAAGGATGAGAACAAATTTGATTTCAAGAAGATTGTGAGTGAAAACTGGGTCGAGCCACCAAGAAGAGAGCGGAAGCGCAAGTAAACACTGATCCTCAAGCTATACATTGAGTTATTGAATATTTATTCACACAATCTAACCTATTATTATTATTATTTTTTGGGTTCTTACTCTTAGTTACTCAGAGTCTGAATACTTCAAGCAAACAATGCGCCAAGGCGGTCCTACTAAACCAAAAGAGCCCCGTATTCCCAGGATGCCTCAATTGTAATAATCTTACAAAAACATTGTCACTATTACTATAATGCTTTTGTTTTAACTGATATCTGATGGCTTTGAATTATGTTGCCTTCAGGCACGATTTCCAGTTTTTCAACACACAAAGGTTGAGTGAGCTGTATGAAAAGGAAGTACGCTATCTCATGGTGGGTAACATGAACTTGCTGATATACATTTTTCATGTTTAGTGTGGCAAACGTGTATTTATTTTGGCACGTATGTTTTTTAACCAAATTTCAGCAAACACATCAGAAGAATCAGGTAAAAGACTCGATAGAAGTTGATGAACCAGAAGGTATGTTATTACTCTCCGCATTGTAGTCTTTTCCTTGTTTGAATGTAAATAAATAACCTATTAATGATATACATGTTGAATGTTTAGAGGTGGGAGATCCATTGACTGCTGAAGAGTTGGAAGAAAAGGAGCAACTACTTGAGGAGGTGAGCAAATTTCTTTATAGACCAGGCTTTGATAGAGATCTATTTTTGTTTTTAATCTGGTATTCGGTGGATGTAGGGATTTTCATCATGGAGCCGGAAGGATTTCAATACTTTTGTGAGGGCCTGTGAAAAGTATGGCCGAAATGATATTAAAGGTATTGCTTCTGATATGGAAGGAAAAACAGAGGAGGAGGTTGAAAGATATGCCAATGTTTTCAAGGAAAGATACAAAGAATTAAATGGTAAGTCATGGCCAATGTAAAGATAAGAAATGTTGTATCTTTTGTGGTAGTGTAATAATTTGCAGAGTAGTCAAGTTGTTTTGAAAATTCAATTTGCTTGTTTCTTATTGGTAAGGCATGGTTCTATCTAATCTCCGTACCTGGACTCATCTCATGTCTTATCTTCTGTAGATTATGATAGAATTGTTAAAAACATTGAAAGAGGGGAGGCTAGAATATCTCGAAAGGATGAGATCATGAAGGCTATTGGGAAGAAGTTGGACCGCTACAAGAACCCCTGGCTAGAGTTGAAGATACAATATGGCCAGAACAAAGGGAAGCTATACAATGAAGAATGCGACCGATTCATGGTGTGATTTTGTCGTAGTTTTGTTTTTTTTTTTCTTCTAAATTTATTTAAAAAAAATTATCTCCAGTTTCTGATTTCGTCAGTCTGTGTTGTGCAGATATGCATGATTCACAAACTAGGGTATGGGAATTGGGATGAATTGAAGGCAGCGTTTCGAATGTCACCGTTGTTTCGTTTTGATTGGTTTGTCAAGTCTCGCACTACACAGGAACTAACAAGGAGGTGTGACACCCTCATTCGGCTGGTAGAGAAGGAAAACCAAGAATACGATGAAAGGGAGAGACAAGCTCGCAAAGAGAAGAAGCTTGCCAAGGTTCGTGCCCCTCCCCTCCCCTCCCCTCCTTTTTATCCGAAAACATATTAACATAGAATCTAACTTCACATTTAACTAACTGGAGCTTGTCATTGTCATCTTTCAGAGTATGACAACCCCATCAAAGCGAACCACGCCTAGACAGACAGAGAGTCCATCTATTAAGAAGCGCAAGCAATTAACTATGGATAACTTCGTAAGCTCGGTATGTTTCTTCGCTAAATAGATAAGTCAGTGTATTAATTAATTATTATTATTATGTAAGTTGCCCATTGTGATTTTACTGAAGCTGGTGTTATCGTCGTGGCAGGGGAAGAAGAAAAAATAAGTGCAAGTATGTATGGCCTACTACTGCTATACTACTGCTTTTGGGTCGAGTGGTCGGTCTAGTTGACATGACATCTGAATCTGATGATGGTCAAGTGCGGCTTTTAATTATCGTAGGCCCGATTTATGAAAGAGTACTACTACTTAGGTGAAAATTAGGATTAAATCAATTGTTGAAATTTTGTAAATCTGCCAACAGGATCCCATTAGATTGAATTGATCCCCATTGTATTTGAACAGCAACCAGCCAGTGCAATGTGGTAATATTATATTTTTAACCTATGATTTGCCATTTCTTTAGTGCGCATGACTTTTTTCAAGCTTTTAATCTGCCTTCAAAGTTTATGAAATCATTATTAATATTTTAAAGAAATTGCTTATCTACTTTAGAGTTAAAGAGGAACTGCCCTTTTCGTGCTAATCCGACTGTTAGATTAAGAAATAAGAATGTTTTTCGTATTTGAATGATACTATTATCTCCTTTTGATGCGGTATACTATAAGTGAAGTAGTCTAAGCAATGCTAGTAATATTATCAGTAGGAGACTGCGAAGCACACTTTCACGATTCCTTCCTTGTTCATCTGAATGCGTCTGTCTTTCTTACTATGCGCACCCTGGACCGCGACTGGTAGTTTGTTGAAGGAAATTACAAGAGTCTAGAAGTAGAAGCTATCTATGTATTCAATCAATAATCAGCACTTGCCATTGAATATAATATTGTTCAGTACAGTACAGTTAAGCTAATGCGTGCCACGTGCAGTTTTTCATCGGGGGAGGGGAGTATATATAGTAGAAGATGATGATATAGTATAAATCAACTCTTTTTTTTGTATAAGCCGAAAACATGCGACTCAGACATACATACATACATACAACACAACAGAAGATGTGGCAGCATCGACAAATCCTTATAGCATATAGACGAGCATGTTGAATCAGGCCCCTGTTCTATTCTATTCTTTTCTCAACTCTGTTTCCATTCCATTCACATGAAATCATCAATGATGCGGGAAAGAAAATACATTCAGAGTTGGATGCCATATGCTTATTATTCCTGGGCACAAGACATTTTAAGTATATGAATGGCTCGCCATTCTGCAAATATCTATCCTGTGACTCAATCATACATGTCTTACACTAGAATTATCAACAGCAAAATTAGTTGGTCTGCCTCCTTGCTTACTCATTTGCCCCATCAAAGCTGCCCATTGCGTTTGCCCGCTTTCTTTCTCTCCAGTTCTCGCCCCATACTTTTGCCTCAGCAACTGCACGTTCTCTGTCCAGGTCGCGGTTCCTCGGGGTCTCTCTACCTCTTCCAGTATTTACAGGGCTGCCTCTCTGAGATTCCGGCCTTTCCACGGCATCCAATCCCCATTTCCTCCCCGACCCACTGCCTAATTCTGCTCCATAACTCGGATCCCTACCATCTCTCTTCCTGTAACCAGGTGAGTTTCTATGTGTGGAAGGGGAGCCAAGTCGTCCACGGTCTGGGCTATCAACGCCATCTGTCATGCTCCTTCGATCAACATCCCTACTCCTTGGGGTTGATGAGCCAACTCTGTTTGACTGGCTGGCCGCATTAGGGTCATATGTCTGTGTGGCCAGGTAAGTGAGAGCAGTCACAACATCCCCAATGAGAGGCCTTGTAGCAGCTTGTTCCTGTAAACACATTGCTGCAACAGCAAGTGCTTGGTACAGTCCTCGCATCGGATAACGGCCTTGAAGTAGAGGGTCAGCCATTTTGGGGAACTTCCTACGGTCTTTAAAAAGAGGTCTTGCCTACACGGTCCCATCACCCATGCCCCAAAAGATTATTTCATGCTAATTTAGAAGCTTATTGAAATATTAACACCTAAACATTGTTTCATGATGCATGATTTAGATCCATAAGACAAAGATGACCAAGATAGTAACTTACCCATGCAACGAGATTATGCTCTCCAGGTGCACGCGTATTATCAATAGCCTTGCGCCCTGTAATGATTTCAAGGAAGACCACTCCAAAACTGTAGACATCAGACTTCAGAGTTAGTTGCCCAGTCATAGCATATTCTGGGGCACAATAACCATATGTTCCCATTACTCGTGTAGATACATGAGTTTTATCGCCTACAGGACCAAGTTTTGCTAACCCAAAATCTGATAACTTGGGATGAAAACCCTCATCTAGGAGGATGTTGGATGATTTTAAGTCTCTATATATAACAGGTGGATTTGCCTTGTCATGCAAATATTCCAATCCTTTCGCTGCACCAGCTGCTATTTTCATCCTTGTGTTCCAGTCAAGGGGCTCCTTGTCAGGAGGAAGATCTGGAAAGAGTTTCAGTCAGAATGCAAGCGAAACAATAGCATACAACTCTGAAGGCTGTTTCATACTGGTGATGTGAAACAATAATGGATTTTAAAGAGCTCAAGATTATGGACTTCAGAAGCCATAAGGGTCTGTCCATGTACAGAACACTTCCTAAGATACTTGCAGAATTAAGAAACCCTGTTCTTTTAAAACTAAGTTTAACCTTTGGTAATCGAAAATTCAAGACCTATGATTATTCGAACTACTATGAATTAACATGTAATTAATATTTATTTTAATAATATGAGAGCACAATAATTCAGAAAAGAAAAAGGAATGTGATCTGACCATGTAAATGATCCTCCAAAGACCCCAATGGCATAAATTCATAAACAAGAAGCCGCTGATCACCATCAGCACAATAACCAATTAAGTTCACAAGATTTGGGTGGTGTAAGAGACTGAGCATGAGAACCTCCACCAAAAATTCTCGATTTCCCTGAAGACCATTTCGGTCAAGCTGTTTTACAGCAACTACCTACACAGACATGATTCCATCCCATACAGATTAAGAAGCAGTGACAGCAAGAAAGTAACACAACAATGATTAAATGAAAATTGATGATGGACATGTAATAGTTTCCTTGTATCTTTCTCTTATGTGAAAGGTAGTAAAGCCAAATTCTTTGTAGTGGCAAGTGAAACTTACTTGCCCTGTGCTCTCAAGGCGACCTTTGTAAACACGCCCAAAGCCCCCTTCACCTAACAAACATTCTGGCCTAAAATTCCTTGTAGCAGCTGCAAGCTCTCGGAATGTAAATATTTGTGCGGCGATATTGGCTGTTGGTGGAACTTCCTTGGGAGCTGCTGGGTCCTTCTTAGGATCTGAGCCACTCCGCAATTTTGATTTATCTACACCAATAATAAAATATTAGTAGGCATGACAGAAACAGTAAAATGTGGATACCGAAGAAATTATAGGATAAAGGTGATGCCATGATGTTGGTGCTGCAAGTACAAAACCATTATGCAGCCACATCAGGAATAATGGCATACAATACTTCAAAACACCATGATAACCAGATGCTACGTTCCTTGCAAAGTACATCAGTTAGTTAGCAATAATCTTTCAAAGTAAACAACCTAATGACAAGGGTTTCACATTGTAAAACCACTCAGTTGAAATGTGACTCGAGTAGTTTCACTACATACACATGGCATTTCACATTCTTTTATGGGTACAAACCCATCACAGTAGAAATTACATGACTTTGCAACAGGATTATTTAGAACACTGAATACTGAAAATGCAGAAATGTGGAGCCTTGCATCCTCACAATTGTTAAAAGAAAATGGAAAAGGTTATCAAACAATGTGATATGCTTGTTAGCAAGTGGCAGATCTCCAAAGATAATACTTGCACCTCCAAATAAGAATGCAATTGTATAATAATAGACTGAAGCTAACGATATCCATCCACTAAAGCAGTGGAAGCGCAATCTCAGGTGAGTCAGATAGATCAAAATAACCAACAATTTCCGAGCAAAAAAACTCAAACATGGTCAAGAAGGAAGAAAACGCGTGGAAAAAACTCAAAATTGAGAGAATTCAAGGCAGCCCAGTGACGAAAGCAGCTGATAAATGGAAGCGAGAATCAAATTACAGAAGAAAAGTAGAGAAATTTCGTTGTGACCTGAGCTAACAAGTCTGGTGGGGTGGTGTGGCTGATGAACAAGAGAAGATTCCTTGAAGGAATCGTTGTTGGGCACTTCCTTCTTAACCCCAGCACCAGTGTTGGATGATCCAAAACATGGAAAACACCCACCCATAATCGAAATTCCAAACCCAAAAATCCAATTCAAAGAACCAACTTTTCAAGGAACACCTCCATAACAAACCCCCTCGAGCACTCACTGCCTTATTCTGTCTCAGACACTGACTCTCTCTCTCTCTCTCTCTCTCTCTAAAGCTCAGAGTGGATGCGTCTGAAGAGGATCTCCATCGGCCATTAAAGGGGGGAAATCGAAACCAACATGCCCCAGAAGCAGCAGATCAACCAATCCAAGAAAAACTGATTTGTTGTTGCAAGACTAGTAGAAAGGAAAGAACAAAATATGAAAATGTAATAATAAAAATAGTGAGAGCTAGATATAATTGAAATTCAGAATTTGAAAAAGGAAACTGTTAGGGCTAGTATGAAAAATCAGAAATTTTACAATGAATAAATTATTATTAGGTAATTGTTGTGTACTTAAATTTGGAACACAGTTTGGTTACATTATGCTCAATCTCTGGGGACTGCTAGAAGAAGACCATTCATGATTAATGTTTTTTTATTCAAAGTTTATGTAAGATTTCAGTTTCACCCCTCAAATTATGCATAATTACCACAACATAAGAGTAGTAATAATCATTCGCGGTCGGATAATGGGTCCCAGTGGAAGGATGAGTGATGGACATTCTTAACACATGTTTTTAATTGTTGATATACTAATAGAACATGTACGTACGTACATAACACAGATACAAATACAAATACATAATACGATGGCAAATTGGCACCACCAACAAAACAAAACAAGAAGGATCCACACTGACACAATACAATACAGTGGATAGAGAAAGAGAAAGAGAATTTTGCCGGCGTCATGGCCTCAATTCTCTGCCGTTGGATGATGGGCTCTATCTATTGGTGCTGATGCATGCTCTCAATCTTACAGCTCTCAATCTTTTGTTCCATTAATTCAACCAATTTAGCCTCATTTATCTACTACTCGTATTATTATTATTATTATTATTTATTAAGATATTAAATCCTTTTGTACCAAAAATAAATGCACTCCCCTATATATCAGGCTACTTGACTAATTAGTTGCAACCTTTTTTCCTTTCTTTTCTTTTATATTTAATTATTTCAAAACAAAGCATTTTGCGTTTTTTGACTTGGTTCGCATTTGGTACTTTTCTTTTCTCTTCTCTTCTCTTCCCTTTACCGAGCCTCAAAGTTTGAATTTTGAAATGTGTCATGATGTGCATCAATGCGGCTACAGCTCCAATTTCATTTATGCTCAAATATACAGACCATGGAGGGTTTTTATTAAGACCCTTTTCTTTCTTTTTTTGCTCCCTTTCCTTTTATTTTAATCCTTCTTTTTTTCTCTTTTCATTTTAGTAGTAACTTTTAATTATTATTTAAATAAGTTTGTTTACGCGTTTTGCAGCTTGTCTGTCTCAAACTTGCAACCCGCTAATCCATCAATCACGAAGTTGTATACGCACTAAATGATGATACAGCTGCCAATAGGTACAAACATATATAAAAACAAATTTTAGCTTTTAAAAAGCTTAAAATAAGTGAAGAATAATAATAACTTGAAAAAACACAAAATTAACACAAAAATTATAAATTGATTTATGATACTAACACTACATGTGCAACGAGCCAATAAAAATATGCTAACAGCAATCAAATCCTTATAGCAACATGGATTACGTTGATTTAATAAAAATTGAACCCGTTAGAATATATTTATATAGTTCTTATTTTTATTTATTTTAAAAATATGAATTACGTTGGATTTTTATGTTTATCAAAATTATATTAAATAATTTTAGATTAATTTATAAATTTATAGATATAATCTATATGATGTGATCTTCTAATCTAATAGTTAATTTTATTAAAAGTTAATGTAATAACAAATTATTATATAGTGTAACAATTACTTAGAATTACATTAATATCATTTGATCTCAACTTTTATATGTATATATATATTGAAAAATCAATTGTACCAACTACGGGGAGAATGATTGGGCTTTATGTAAAATTATGGGCTGATATTGTTATATATGGGCTTTAGGCTTTGTGTACATATAATGCTTTAATTTGATAAGAGAAGTCACGGTTGAAAGGACATAGAGATGTAGGTTTCCATTCCAAATTTTCAATTGGCAGGGCATCCTTTTGGAGGAAAAATCCCTATTACTCCTCGGCAATTCAATGAGTCATATAAGTCATCTCACTCTATCCAATTTAGAGAGGTAGATGTGTCTAGCAAGAGTAAACCCTATAAGTTTTCATCATTGTATCTGACTGGATCCTTTAATTGGGACATTGGCACCTTAGGTGCTGCTTGTACAGGAGCTACCTCTCTTTACTTGCATCTTGTTTACCCAAAAAAAAAAAAAAACAATATTGGCTAATGTTTTGAAAACTCCAACCTAATATTTTTCTTTTTAAAAGAGCATGGCTAGAGGCACAACAAAAAATCAGTCAAAACAGTCAACAAATAGGAATTTGGGCCACAATCATCCAGCCCATTAAAAATATACTCATGATCAAAAGTGCTACTTGGGCCATAAAGTGTTAAATGGACTTTGTTGGCTGTGTTGGTTGGTTTTTTTTTTGTGCCCCAAACATTTATGTATCCAAAAAAGGGAAAATTTCTAACGGGCAGTCTTAAAGATTAATTCGAGATATGACCAAAAAATAAGAAAAGAAAAGGTTACTTTGAGAGATATATAGAGAGAGCGAGCTTAGATTTAATCATCAATTATTTAACAATAAAGCCGAAATATATAATACTGATTCGAAGTTAGTTATATGCATGTTTATGTTTTTTTTTTGGTAGATATGCATGTTTATGTATGTACTACTTGAAAAGAAAAGGAAAGAGATATGATTAAGATGATCACCTCAAAATTTGGAAGCATGATCTAATATTCGAACATTACATTGTTAGATTTATGATAGTGCCACATGCATGAATACTTGGCTACATAACAACACATATATAACTTTCAGGTACAATGCATATGCATGATGAACACGTACGAGGGCAGTGGGCATGCATAAGGAAACTTTGTGGATTATTATTATTAGATTAGATTAGATAAACTGGAATCTATTCGATCCATCACTCAATTTAGATATATATAGATATAGACAAGGTCGGTGAATATTTTCCTGTTTAGCTTTCATAACCAAAAATTCAATTATTCTTCTTTTTAAGCATAATTCACTTCACTTCTTCCGCGAAGAAAGAGAGAAGAGGGATATAGTAAAAAATTTAAAAGCAAAAAGTCAGACCACATATATATATATATATATATGCCACAGTGTCGTATTTGCGTATAAAGCATAACACACTAGCTCGTACAGCAGAAAATTTATAACGAATTTCAAGCAACGACCAATACAGAACTTTATTTTGACCTTTGAGGGTACGGTGGCACCTCCCTCCCTCCCTCTAATGGAATGAATTGGCACAACAATATCTGATCTGAACAAACACACTTTATATACAAATAATATTTTCCCGCCCAATTGAATAGTTAGGATGTCAATTTTTGACACAGATTTTTGCATTTTCGTTTGCCATATATATATAGTCTTTGGTTTGGTACGTAAATGGTTCTTTGGAGACTGACGTACGTGAAACACTAGTAGTGTACACGTTCCCTCTGATCTGCGATACTTTAAGTACGTGTATATAGAGTAGTTTTATATATACATAAATGACTCTAATTAACAATTAAGTCATGAGTGTATGTAAGCTATAGTACGATTCAAGTTAAAGGAGCTGTAGTAGTGTAAAGTATGATTACATTTGCAAGTAAGCGGTGTTTGCAATCAAATTAAATTGTTATACAATAGGGATACATTCAATTAGTATTTAATATGTGCTATATATTATATATAATGTGTGTTATACGTAACGTATTATACATATAACAAATATACATTACGCATGATATATATAATATAACACACACCTTGAATACTAGTTAATATTGTTTTATTATAATTAAATGATGAGCCCTATTATCTACAGTAGTACGTTACGTACGTACCATGACCTTGTAAGGAAAGAATCCACGTTGAAAACAAGCTAGCTAGCTAGCCCTCACAAACACCACTTTGACAAAAATCTCCTAGCTTATAGCTTACTACAGAATATTAATAATTAGTGTCTTAAAGGGGATACGCATAAAAAAATGTCTAAAATAATTACTTATTTATATTGTATTACACATCGATCATCCTCTAATATTAAGAAGAAAATGAAGTATTAAGAAACACATAAGACCCATATATATAGATGATTTTTCAAGTAACTATACATAGCTTAGGTGGCTGCTTCTAGATTGACTTGAGGTCTACATCGATCGACTATGACTTCTTTCTTCAACCCATGATGAAGATAGATAGATATATATATGCCCCTTGCCGCAAACAAGGACAAACCATAACGCTCGTGGGAATCATATATAGGCATATATAAGGCAATCTTAATAAAATCTCCGAATATTTTCTTTATAAATTTAGGGAATAACTCGGTATTATTATAAGTAAATAAAAATAAATGAAAATCAACTAAAATTAAGAGATCTTGCCTTCTAGATTGCGCTTTTGCGAGGATACTTCATGAGAAGATAAGATATTCAATTATCATTTTTATATAAAAGAAGTTCTTAATTGTTCCGAGAGCAAATCAGTTTTTGGCATTTTGCTATCTAACACTTTAATTTTTAATTATTTACTTATATTTTAATATTATTATTTTTTTCTCTTACTTTTTATTATATGTGGTTAGAATTCATCTAAAGTAAAAAAAAAAAAAGTACTTATTATAGAAGCACCTAGAAATTAATATTATCTATGGCAAGCGTATGTATCTTAAAAATTAAAGCCATTGCAATGGCAAAAGGATAAATACATTATTATATATAGCTCAATTAAAGTCAAATAAAAATGATGTAATGTAAGTAAAATTAAAGGATTCTAGCTACTAGATGATCTAATATAATCTCAGATTAATAAAATATAAATGATATATTTTTTAAATGTCCAAATATATAGATATATTTGGTTCCAACATTAATTAATGCATGCCAAAAGGCAATCTTTGTTTTGTTTTGTTTTATATATATAGAGGGGGATGCAATATAATGCATGAAAGTAGTACTACTTTTGGTGTATGCATGTATGCTCAAGGCTAGAAAGCTATACATAATAATAAGTGTAGTACGTGTAAGCTAAGCTATAAGAAGGTAGAAGTGGCCCTTGGCTTGTACTTAGAGCCAGTCACCCACTTCTAATTATTGAATTGTATGTACTTAAAACTACTGCATGCAGCAAGAGGGAGATCGAGATATAGAGATCAGAAGCCCTATATCTATATATTTGATTCGCATCATATATATGTGGCCGGCCGTGTGGCTCAAAATGCCAAGTTGCTACCCCAAAACGTGGCGCACTGTATGCACATAATAATGAAAAAAAAATATTGTTTTATCTATCTTGAAAAAATAGTTAAAATAGTCAATATAATATACATAACATATATTATGTAATGTGGACAATATATATAACATATTTTGCATATTATGTATCACATGTTGTAAACAAATATGATGTTACAATATGTGATATATATTGTGCACAATATGTCATATATAATGTGCATAAAATTTTATATATAATGTGCATAATATATAATATATATTGTGTATATTACATATTATATATTATGCATAATTTATTGATTATTTTGACTCTTGCTGTAATCCAAAATTTTTTCAATAATAAATATTTTTTGAACTGAATTCTCTCTTAACACTTCATCCATCCTTCAATATAGTGTTAGTGTAAGTTCTACTGAAATAAGATCCATATTTTCATATAGTGATTGATAAAATATTCTTCAACAGAAGTCATCAACAAAAAAATTATACAAAATAACACAACTATTTTGAATTTGTGAACATCCATGCATATCGATCAATTGCACCATACATGATCATGGACGAACCCATCAGATTCCATTTTTCTTGTTTTTTGTTGTGACAACCTAGCATGCACAACGTCAACATGCATGATCGAGTCGGAAAGAGAGCCTTTTTGTTCATACGGATTATCATGCTTTATATATATCTAGATACCTTTCCCAGAATAATATTAATTATTTTTCTCTATCAGCTACCATATGTGATCCACAATTAATTAATCAATAATACTATTTGTACATAAAAAATACATTTATCGAATATTCAACGTGTGTTATATGTCATTTGTAATGTATACTATAAGTATAATACATTACGTATACCACAAATCACGTATAATATATAGCACACGTTGGATATATTTTCGATGAACAAATTAAACTACAATTCTTAGTTTACAGTTACCTTTTTCCTGCTCTTCACAATCATTTAATTACTGCAATTTAAACTACGATTGAATTTAAATTTCATCTAAAAGGGGATTAGAATTACAACAAAAAGTGAAAAAAAAGAAACAAGTGTAGCAGATATATAGCGCATGGTTTGGGAATGGGCCGACAAGAAGAGATTATTTTAGGGTGATGCTAAATGAACAATACAAAACCAGTTCAACTAGTCAATAAATGAGATTTTGGGCCATAATTACTCATCCCATTACAATCTCAATGATTATTTGGGTCAAAATCAAAGTCAAAATAAACTCATTGGCTGTATGGGCTGATTTTTCATGACTGTATGAGCTGATTTTTCATTGTCCAGTTAGCATTATTGTTAGAGAAATTATTAGGTGCACCAAGAGCAAGAGGATTTTTTGCTCTGTACCGTTCATTGCATGACACATCAACAATTTTATCCCCTTATTGGAAACTTAACCCCTTCCCTCCCCACTATAGTTGACCTTTTGTATTATGTGTCACCCAATGAATGGTGCAGAGCAAACAATCCTCTTGCTCTTGGTGCACCTAATAATTTTTCTTATTGTTATTTTACTTGGACTATCATGAGAAATTCATCCTAAAATTAAAATTAAGATGTGTTTGACGGTTACTTTTGTGACAAAATTGTATTATATGATCTAATCAAATCTTTTCACGAGCTTTAATTTAAGTAATGAGTTGAAGATAATATACACAATCATGTAAAATTTTGTATATATCAAAATTAAATTCATATAATAATATTAGTATAGGTGAAGAATAATATAATCCCAATAAAATTGGAACAATTACATGAAATAATAATTATATTACAGAATTGTCCTTCCTTCTCATAAATATATATTTTTAAAATTGCTTCTTAGTTCTCTTATCATTTATATTTTCTTTGCTAATAGGTCCCTATTTTTCATTACCAAACTCTAATCATATCTCTCTCATTGTTTTCCCTGTGTCGCAGCAAACATGGCACCGTCAACTACCTTTAACAACAGTAACAATGACTATGCCTATGTGCATCGCACCAAGCACCAAACAATAACATTACCAAGCCCTCACTGACCATAAAATCACTTCCCTCTACTTTTTTTAGCTTCGAACCTAATCCACTAGATCAATTGCTCTTTCGAAAATGAAGATTAAAAAGAACAGTTCTAATCTTCCTCTATATATGGCTAAACACATTTTTTTTACTGCAATTTTTTTTTCTTTCCGTTCACAATGATCTTTGACCTCGAGTATCAAGTTTTCTCTAACTAATCTCATTCCCAATTTTCATTGGTCTCTAAATTTATTTCCAATTCAAACTTAAACCTCTCATGATACTTTGATCCAATTAATCACATTCAATAATAACCTTAACATCATTGTTGTCTTGTGTGGTGCCTTTTGGTAGATCGACGTCATCGTCTAAGGTCGTGTCGCAGGTGCAGTGCCATCTAGTTTGATGTAGAGTGCGTGTGTGATGAAAAATCAGTGGGATATTAGGGTTTGACAGTGAAAAATAGAGATGTAGTAGCAAATAAAATATAAATGATATTTAGGAAAAGGAAGGATAGCTATGCAATATAACAATAGTTCCATGTAATGGTCCCAATTTTATGGGGACCATATTATCCTTCACCATTAGTATATTGATGTCATTTTTAAAATATCTTTATTTCTAGTTGTCCCAAAATAATAAATTTCTCATTTCAACTCGTAATAACAATATTGCTTCAGCCATATATTTCCCTATCAGGAATTGGATGCGAATGAATCTTAATAGGAAAAAAGAGGTCCCAATTGGATAATTATAACTTTTTCTTCCAACGCAGCAGATGCTTCAGAGATAATAGATAAGGAGGGAACTCGATCAACTCATCATTCCTGCTGTGTCTGCTAAAATGAAAAATATATCACAATATTGCCATGGCTCATAGATAGACCAAATTAAATTAATCAAAATAATAGCCAAATATACAGAGCCTATTAGTACTACTATATATAGTATTACCACTCACCTGCAGTATTGGCAAATTAATTGAATCGAATAACTCAATGAATAATTATATATATATATATATATATATATATATTATATTCTATTACTGCTCCTTCATTCATTCATTCCTCTACTGGAAGTCGTATATATTCAATCGTGCAAAAGCAAAACACGAAAACTGTTTGATTTTCGCACCCAGAATCAAAATAATAACACCACATGAAACAAAAGTCACAATTATTATCAAGGTATATATGCATACAACACAACACAGTTTTTTTTCTTTCTTCTTTGGAAGCCGTACAAAGGACTCATCTTGTATTTTTCCGTAGACGTAAAAAGAATACTTTCCGATCAATCACTTTCAACAGAATGATCAAAAGTAAAATTCACCAGAAACCGACCCCCCATAATATCTAAATAATCTTATAATCCATATTCTTATATACAATACAATATATGATTCTCATCTTCTTTCCAATAGGCGCGCACTTACCTTTTTTCTTTGGTAAGCAAAGCTTAGCAATGCAAGTGCCGTACATCCTCCATCCCCTATATAAATATGCCAACACTTTGCACAATTCCTCACACCAAACCTTCAACTTTGCATTAATATATTCCTACACCTAATTGGCTCACACAATTGCTCTCATTCACAAACTAACTAGCTTCAATTGCATTCAACTCTGTATTTTAGGCTACATTGTTGTTCTATTTGATCAAATGGAGAGAGTGACAAAGATGGTATCAGAGAGGCCAGTGGTGATCTTCAGCAAGAGCTCATGCTGCATGTGCCACACCATCAAGACCCTCTTCTGCGACTTCGGGGTGAACCCGGCCGTTCACGAGCTCGACGAGATACCCAGAGGGAGAGACATAGAGCAGGCTCTGTCAAGGCTAGGATGCAGCCCCTCTGTTCCTGCAGTGTTCATTGGTGGTGAGCTTGTTGGTGGAGCCAATCAAGTCATGAGCCTTCACCTTAACCGCTCCTTGATCCCAATGCTTAAGAAAGCAGGAGCACTTTGGGTTTGAATTTGAATTTTGATCATCACACAAACATACATACATATATATAGTAGTATATTGACTTTCTCATCGTCACTCACACCAGCCACACACATGCACTATAATAAATCTGTTTTGCTAATTATATAATCTAATGATGATATATATATAGAGGCTCAGGATATATATAAGGTAGAGTTTATCACACTAGCTAGCATTTTGGTAATTGATAAGGCTAACTTGACTGCCTTTTTGTTTTACCAAAAAAATGTATCTTTTTGATAATCATATAATAAAGTAATTAATAGATGGAGTTGCAGCCTAGCCTATGTGGAGTTTATTAAGCTCAGGTCAGGAAATAGTGGTTATATATATATATTCCATCCCCATTTTCTTCTTTTACATATAAACCATAGTTAGCCTCTGAATCCTTGCTAACTTCCTAAGAGAATAACGCCACTGGAATTGCAATTTCTGTAGAATATTACTAGCTATATATATATATGAGGTGGCATGTTGTAAGATAAAATCAGTAGCATAATTATATTGATTCGGCCAATCAAACCGTGTCGTCTTCTAGCACTTTGAAGATCAGAGGGACAAATGCACAAAATGGAATGGAATATATAAACTCACTGATATATAAATATATTAGTAATGCGACAGAAATGTAATACGATTCCTATCTGTCACGTCATCAAATAACTTCAGCTTCCAACATAGTCATTCCAATTGTCTTTCTTCCAAATAAATTTGATTTCCAAGGGATGCTCACTAGTCCCTCCAATGGAAAACAATTGTTTAATACAACAGCTTTTCATATAGCTAAAGTCTAGAGAGCAAACCAACTTATATAATTTGATAATTAAGTGCACTGCTGATAAAATTGGGTTGATTAAGTCTAAAAGTAATGCTCTGTTTTATTTGATTTCAGTACTTGAACTTTGTGGGTCATCACACACACATCAAACTTTGAATAGAATAGTTGAACTATTAGTGTAGATAGAACAAACATAGCACATACAATAACTGTCTATGCCTACATATTTATTAATTGGCCAAAAAATTGCCATGTACATATACATATAAATAAATAGTTATGTAAGTAAAACAGGAAAAGAAACTCGAGATCAAAAATTCAAAATCTATCACTAACGCTGCCATAGCCCTCGTTTACCTCATTAAATTTTGCTATTGCCAACCCACTTTATTATCTTTGTCATCTTCAAGCCTTCAGCCATACCTGCTGCAAACAGTTTTCATTTTCGGGCAACACTACAATTTAGTTTGAGGGAGACTGTATTGTGTAAACCAGGAAGTTGCCGTTGAAAGATAATCTAGCCCATAATTTCGCTATGATGAAGGGCTATTCTATTCTCCACAATATTAAAGAAGCCTTACAACATCCAGGGTCATTGTCGCAGTCAGACTGAATCATATGATGCATATGCCATTGCCAGTTCTTTCATATTAAAAGCCGAGGCTAAGCATAAGTTGTAGCAATGTTGTATGTGCCTTATTTTCCCAATCATGAAGGAGTTATGTTAGCTTGTCCAACTAGATCCAGGTATCTTGATGATTTTTCCTTCCACACCCAGTCTCAACTTCTTGGCATCATCCCATTTTCCAACCGTAGCATATATGCCAGAAAGAAGAGAACAATAACCAGCTATATCACTCTCCAACTTAATGCAACGCTGAGCAGCTATTTCCCCAAGCTCCACATTGTTGTGTAATCTGCAGGCAAGAAGAAGAGCTCCCCAAACCCCAGCATTTGCTTGTATTGGCATATTTATTATAAGATTATATGCTTCATCCAACCGTCCTGCCCTCCCTAATAGATCAACCATGATTCCATAATGATCAACTGAAGGCACAACTCCATTGTCCTTCATGGAGTTAAAGCACCTGTAACCTTCTTCAACCATGCCAGCATGATTATAGGCAGTTAGGAGTCCACTGTAAGTGACTAAATTCGGGCCAATATGGTCCTCAAGCATCTGTTCATATAACATTATTGCATCAGATGACCTTCCATTGATTCCACATCCGTAGATCATAGCTGAATATGCAACCAAATCCCTCTTTCTCAGACCACGAAATAGGTCATACGCCCGGTCAATGCTTCCACACTTTGCATACAAGTCAATTAAAGCAGTAGCCAAATGATCATCCAATACAATTCCAAAGTCATTCATGCGTGACTCAATCCAGCACCAATAATCTAGATCCGCCAATTGTGAACAAGCTGATATAACACTTGTCAAAGTCATCTTATCTGGATGTATATAGATGTCGGGTTTAACCATTTCATTGAATAGTTCGAGGGCCTCCTTGGGTTTACTATTTTGAGCATAGCAAGCTATCATTGCATTATATGAGAACAAATCTTTCTTATGCATTTGGTCAAAGAGTTTTCGAGCAGACTCAACATCCCCCTTTTTTGAATACCCAGATATCATTGTTATCCAAGAGACACCATTCCGCACCGGCATTGCATCAAAAAATTGTCTTGCAGACACTATGCTTCCAGAGTCAATGTAACCACCAATCATTGTATTCCAGGAAGCCAAGTTCCTCTCTGGCATTTTTTGAAAAATAGAATATGCCTGATCCATATCTCCTGCTTTGGCATATCCAGAGACCATGGAATTCCAGGATATGATATCCTTCCTGGGAATACCTTCGAAAAATTCCTGAGCCTCACCTAAGTTACCAGCTTTGAGATACCCAGATAGCATGGAATTCCAAGAGACAACATTCTTCTCATCCATTTCATCAAACACCTTCTGTGCAGTCCCCACATCACCCAATTTGGAGTACAAATCAAGAAGGGCCGTTTGCACATAAACACAAGTATCAAACCCAAGAACATGAACTTGCCCATGAATTGATACACCATCCAGTTTCTCCCCAAGTCTAGCACAAGACTTGAGCGCAGAGGATACAGCATGTGAACTTGGAGACAACCCCATCCTCTGCATTTTAACATAAAGTGAAACTGCTTCTGTAAATTGACCCTTTTGAGAGCAGAACCGAATCACACAGCCCCATGAGAAGGAATCTGGGTTGCGCATATGGTGAAGAATTAGGTTGACATAATGTGCCATGGCTTTGTAGTTAGTAACATCCCAGAGAAGGATGTGATGGATGAAAAGTGGTTCAAGATGGTTAAGTCCATTAATCAAGATTTTAGCATGAATCTGTTTTGCTTGTTTCAGAGTTGAACAATTCTTCATAAAGTTGATCAATTTGGGAGCTACCATTAGCTTTTCTAAGCTTTGTTCTGAGAAAAGTTTATCAATTTGGGAGCTACCACAAGCATAGAAGTAGAACAAAGCTTTTATATTTTTGGTGGGAAGCAGAGAACAAAGATAAATTCGTGTTGTTTGAATTTGGGCTAAAGCGGGTCAAACTTTTGGGCCAACAATAACCATAACTGACTTTCAAGCCAGTGGCCCAGGCCCAAAATGATAGTTCTGATTCTCGTAAAATCATGAAACGGTGTCTGTTAACTTAAAATCATGAAACGGCGTCGCTTGGTGGTGACGACCTCTCTGACTCTGAAGCTGAATCGGTGCGGCGATGGAACGGTGTTCCCTCCGGCGAAGGAGGGAGAAGGAGGTGGTGGTGGTGAGGGATGTAATATGGCCTGCGATTGAGGGGCATAACTGTCCAATATGTTTGAGGGATCTCGAACCTCGTTACAGAGAAGCTGCCGTTCTCGCACGGTGTAGCCACGCTTACTGCACCGACTGCATCCGGCGATGGAGTCACGTGCGAAGAACGTGCCCGCTCTGCAATTCGGAGTTCAACTCATGGTTCTGCAACCTCAGCCTTTCTTCCAGAAGCTTCCGCAAGCACTTCTTGCCCTCTTCTTGCTCTGAATCTCAATCTAGTTCTGATCCAAACCCAACACGCCTTCGCTCCAGCAGGTTAATTCCTATTTCCATTCTTAGGAAAACGATGCCAAAAAAAAAATGATGTTACTTTTCTGTATTTCTTGTAATTCTTAGGGTTTCTGTTTTATTTTCAGATTTGTTCGGAGAGGAAGGATTGCAGTTAGTAATGGGCGAAGGAGGGCATTGCCGTGGAGAAGATCGTTTGGGCATTCTGGGCTTGTGAGCCCTGATGTTATTGCTCAGAGGAAGCTTCAATGGCGTGCTAGGTATGCATCGAGCATTATCTCATGATTGCTTTCTTAAGAACAAGAAAACAAAAAACGGTTTCTTTATGTGGTTTTTAATTTTCTGCAGCTTTCTTAAAAATTATTATGATTTGAGGTTAATTGTTCTGCGTTTGTTTAATTTTTCTGTAGCATATACAATCAAAGGATGCGACCTGATTGGACAACCCTAAGGTGTCTTGAGGTAGGATGCAAGGGCTGTGGTCCATGCAATTTATTCGTTTCCATGGGGACAAATCTCTTAGGGGTGGGTATACTCCTCCTTCAAGTTTTCGACAATTGATTTTCCCTAATAGTTATATCGTTTAGCCTTAACTCTATGTTCCTTTTCTTTACCAATATGATATGAATGTTCTATTGTTTGAAATCTCAGAACATATCAAGAAAAGATGCTCTAAAAAAAGAGATTCTACAACGGATTGAGCCATGGGTGATGAGGGAGCTAAAAGCTATCTTGGAAGACCCAGACCCAACTGTCATTGTTCATGTGGTAACCTCACAGTTCATTGCATGGCTGGAAGAGAAAGCTAGATCGCCCTCTGGGCTGCTTGATGTTCGAGATAGCTTCTTCATTGCGCCTCTTCGACCATTCCTGAATGATAAAGCCAGTATCTTTTGGCGTGAACTAAGGTACTAATTCTAACTTAGGAAGAATGATTATAAAGACAGTATAGAGCATGATTTAAGTGTTAAATTAGGATCATTTGATGGTGGTGGTTGATGTTGTTATTGTTTGGACTTTGGAGAGAGAGAGAGAGAGACACACACACACATATATATGTCCTGTTTGTATTTTTGTTTGTAAAGTGAAGAAGGTTTTCCTTTGTTACTCCCTCCTTCTGAGCATTGTTGTTTCTGGCACTAGCTGTTTTGCACAGAGTTGTCACAACATGGATACGTACGATGAAGTCGTTGATTATAAACATGAGGAGTGAGTGGAGAACAGAACAGAACAGAATTGAATTTACTTGCATTGCTCCTGCTCTTATTATTAGCATCTTCCCTCGGGTCGAGTCTCTGGTCTGACATATCATACAATGGAGTGATCCTAGGAAGGACAGCAATGGTGGTTATTTATGTATGGTGAAGCCTTTTTCCCGAGATTGTTGGATATGGGATCTACAGTGTTGCTTTGCATCCACAACCTAACCTGCCATTGAAGTTGGAACCTACCTGCTTGTTCGTCTCGAAATTATCATGATCATCATTCAGGTATTACATATTGGAGAACAACATAGGATGGATGTGGTCTACAAGAATAGAACATATTGAGTGACAATATGAAAAATTACTTACTTAGGTATAGAACAACACAGGAATATAAATTTGGTTTGGTTGAATTAAAATGAAATCCAGAGAATAACGGCATCAGGTCAGCAGCACAATGCTAAGAAAGTGTTCAAACTGGAAGAATGAGAAAAACTCACTTCCTTGAATGGATGATCCGGATAATTTGGATCCGGTCCTAAATGAAATTTACCAATAACTTTTTTATAGGAAAAAAAATGAACCATACTGTGTAGAAAAGTTATATATTAAATTTTAAAATATATAGTCTTTAATGAAATATCTTCTAAAAGAGTTCTATATTCTTATAGAGTTTAATTTCAGGTGAAGGATAACATGGTCCCAATAAAGTTGGGACCATTACATGGAATTTCAATTTTATTGTTTAATTATCCTTCCTTCCCATAATAAATATTTTATTAAAATTATCATTTAATCCTCTTACATTTTAGTCTTTCTTTGCAAATAAATCCCTGTTAGACTCTTTGGTAAACCCTAATCTCAATTCGGAGAGATTTAATTGTTTTTTCTAAAAACACTGTAAAAGTAAATACTATAGTCTTTAAAATATTGAATTACCTAATTTTTCAAACTTAGTAGAAATTGAAGGCTATAGACTTTAAAAAGAGATATTTCGCTATTTTTCTAGAAACACTAAAAAGTAAAGACGATCTTTAAGATATTGAATTACCTATTTTTTAAAACATGGTAGAATTTGAAGACTATAGACTTTAAAAAGTGAGATTTTACTATTTTTCTAGAAACACTATAAAAGTAAAGACTATAGTCTTTAAAATAATGAATTACCTAATTTTTGAAACTTAATAGAAATTGAAGGCTACAAATTTTAAAATTCGGTATTTTTCTAAAAACACCATAAAAGTAAAGACTATAGTCTTTAAAATATTGAATTACCTAATTTTTAAAACTTAGCATAAAGTGAAGGTTATAGACTTTAAAAAGTGAGCTCCCGCTATTTTTCTACAATACTATAAAAGTAAAGACTATAGTCTTTAAAATATTGAATTACATAATTTTTAAAACTTAGTGAAAGTTGAAGACTATAGTCTCCAAAAATAGTGAATTACCTAATTTTTAAAATGTAGTAAAAATTGAAGGCTATAGACTTTAAAAAGTGAGATTTCGCTATTTCTCTAGAAATATTATAAAAGTAAAGATTATAGTCTTTAAAATATTGAATTACCTAATCTTTAAAACATGGTAGAAATTGAAGGTTATAGACTTTAAAAAGTGAGATATCACTATTTTTCTAGAAATACTATAAAAGTATAGACTATAATATTTAAAATATTGAATTACATGATTTTTTAAACTTAGTAAAAATTGAAGACTGTACACTTTAAATAGTGAGATTTTGCTATTTTTCTAGAAATACCATAAAAGTAAAGATTATAGACTTTAAAATATTGAATTACCAATTTTTTCAAACTTAGTATAAAGTGAAGACTATACACTTTAAAAAGTGAGCTCCCACTATTTTTCTAGAATACTATAAAAGTAAAGACTATAGTATTTAAAATATTGAATTACATAATTTTTGAAACTTAGTAAAATTGAAGGCTATAGACTTCAAAAATAGAGATTTCGATATTTTTCTATAAACACGATAAAAGTAAAGACTATAGTCTCCAAAATAGTGAATTACTTAATTTTTAAAACGTAGTAAAAATTGAAGGCTATAGACTTTAAAAAGTGAGATTTCACTATTTTTCTATAAACGCAATAAAACTAAAGACTATAGTCTTTAAAATATTGAATTACCTACATTTTGAAACTTAGTATAAATTGAAGGTTATAGAATTTAAAAAGTGAGATTTTGCTATTTTTTTAGAAACACCATAAAAGTAAAGACTATAGTCTTTACAGTATTGAATTACATAATTTTTAAAACTTGGTAGAAATTGAAGGCTATAGACTTAAAAAAAGAAATTCGCTATTTTTTCTATAAACACGATAAAACTAAAGACTACAGTCTTTAAGTTATTGAATTACCAAATTTTTTAAACTTAGTAGAAATTGAAGGTTATAAACTTTAAAAAGTAAGATTTCACTATTTTTCTATAAATACTATAAAAATAAAGATTATAGCCTTTAAAATATTGAATTGCCTAATTATTAAAATTTAGTAGAAATTGAAGGCTATAAAATTTAAAAAGTGAAATTTCGCTATTTATTCAAAAGCACCATAAAAGTAAAGATTATAGTCTTTCAAATATTGAATTACGTAATTTTTAAAACTATGTAGAAATTGAAGGCTATAAACTTTAAAAAGAGAGATTTCGCTATTTTTTCTATAAAAAGGATAAAAGTAAAGATTATAGTTTTTAAAATATTGAATTATCAAATTTTTCAAACTTTGTTGAAATTGAAGGCTATAGACTTTAAAAAGTGAGATTTCACTATTTTTCTATAAACACTATAAATGTATAAACTATAGTCTTTAGAATATTGAATTTCCTAATTTTTGAAACTTAATAAAAACTGAAGGCTATAGACTTTAAAAAGTGAGATTTCGCTATTTTTTTTAAAACACCTTAAAAGTAAAGACTATAGTTTTTAAAATATTAAATTATCTAATTCTTAAAACATGATAGAAATTGAAGGCTATAGACTTTAAAAGGAGAGATTTCGTATTTTTCTATAAACACGATATAAGTAAAAACTATAGTTTTTAAAATATTGAATTACCTAATTTTTGAAACTTAGTAGAAATCGAAGGCAATAGACTTTAAAAAGCAAGATTTCGCTATTTTTTAAAAAACACCATAAAAGTAAACACTATAGTTTTTAAAATATTGAATTACGTAATTTTTAAAACTTGGTAGAAATTGAAGGCTATAGACTTTAAAAATATAGATTTCGCTATTTTTCCATAAACACGATGAAAGTAAAGACTATAGTTTTTAAATATTGAATTACCAAATTTATCAAATTTTGTAGAAATTGAAGGCCATAAATTTTAAAAAGTGAGCGTTCACTATTTTTCTAGAAACATTATAACAGTATAGACTATAGTCTTTAAATTACTGAATTACCTAATTTTTGAAACTTAGTAAAAATTTAAGGCTATAGACTTTAAAAAGTGAAATTTTGCATTTTTTTAAAAAACACCATAAAAGTAAAGACTAAAGTCTTTAAAATATTGAATTACGTAATTTTTGAAACTTTGTAGAAATTGAAGGTCATAGACTTTAAAAAGAGAGATTTCACTATTTTTTATATAATAACGATAAAAGTAAAGACTATAGTATTTAAAAATATGAATTACCAAATTTCAAACTTAGTAGAAATTGAAGGCTATAGACTTTAAAAAGTGAGATTTTACTATTTTTTCTAGAAACACTATAAAAGTATAGACTATAGTCTTTAAAATATTGAATTACCTAATTTTTGAAACTGTGTAGAAATTGAAGGCTATATACTTTAAAAAGTGAGATTTTGCAATTTTTTTTAAAAAAACACCATAAAAGTAAATACTATAGTCTTTAAAATATTGAATTACGTAATTTTTATAACTTGGTAGAAATTGAAGACTATAGACTTTAAAAAGAGAGATTTCGCTATTTTTCTATAAACACGATAAAAGTAAAGACTATAGTCTTTAAAATATTTAATTACCAAAATTTTCAAACTTTGTAGAAATTGAAGGCCATAAATTTTAAAAATTGAGATTTCACTATTTTTCTATAAACACTGTAACAATATAAACTATGGTCTTTAAAATATTGAATTACCTAATTTTTGAAACTTAGTAGAAATTGAAGGATATAAACTTTAAAAAGTGAGATTTCGTTATTCTTTTAAAAACACCATAAAAGTAAAGACTATAGTCTTTAAAATATTGAATTACGTAATTTTTAAAACTTGGTAGAAATTGAAGGTTATAGACTTTAAAAAGAGAGATTTCGTTATTTTTTCTATAAACACGATAAAAGTAAAGACTATAGTCTTTAAAATATTGAATTACCAAATTTTTCAAACTTAGTAGAAATTGAAGGCTATAGACTTTAAAAAGTGAGATTTCATTATTTTTCTAGAAACACTATAAAAGTCTAGACTATAGTTTTTAAAATATTGAATTACCTAATTTTTGAAACTGTGTAGAAATTGAAGGCTATAGATTTTAAAAAGTGAGATTTCGCTATTTTTTTAAAACCACCATAAAAGTAAAGACTATAGTCTTTAAAATATTGAATTACCAAATTTTTTCAAACTTAGTAGAAATTGAAGCCTATAGACTTTAAAAAGTAAGATTTCACTATTTTTCTATAAACACGATAAAAGTAAAGACTATAGTGTTCAAAATAATGAATTACCTAATTTTTAAAACGTAGTAAAAATTGAAGGCTATAGACATTAAAAAGTGAGATTTCGCTATTTATCTAGAAATATTATAAAAGTAAAGACTATAGTCTTTAAAATATTAAATTACCTAATTTTTAAAACATGATAGAAATTGAAGACTATAAATTTTATAAAGTGATATTTCACTATTTTTCTATAAACGCGATAAAAGTAAAGAATATCGTCTTTAAAATATTGAATTACCTAATTTTTTAAACTTAGTATAAATTGATGGATATAGAATTTAAAAAGTGAGATTTTGCTATTTTTTTAGAAACCCCATAAAAGTAAATATTATAGTCTTTAAAATATTGAATTACGTAATTTTTAAAATTTGATAGAAATTGAAGGCTATAGACTTTAAAAAAAAAATTTTGCTATTTTTTCTATAAACACGATAAAAGTAAAGACTATAGTCTTTAAAATATTGAATTACCAAAATTTTCAAACTTAGTAGAAATTGAAGGCTATAGACTTTAAAAAGTGAAATTTCGCTATTTTTCTAGAAACACCGTAAAAGTAAAGATTATAGTCTTAAAAATATTGAATTACCTCATTTTCAAAAGTTGGTGGAAATTGAAGACTATAGACTTTAAAATGTGAGATTTCACTATTTCTCTTGAAATATTATAATAAAGACTATAGTCTTAAATATATTGAATTACATAATTTTTAAAACTAAGTAGATATTTATAACATTCAATTTCTAGTTTATGAAAAAAAAAATCTTAAAATTTTAATATTTAAAGACTATAATTTTCTGTTTTATACTTCTTGAAATAGTTATATTATATTATATTTTAAAATATATAGTATTCAATTTTATATTATATAAAAAAATGAGTAATTTTTATTTACAAAGTGTATAATTTTATTGTTTTTCTGTCAAATCATATTTTTTAATTTTATACTATACTGAATTAAAAAATTGTATAATTATTATATGTACATTTTCCTTAATCACCCTAAGTCACATAGGCATTAACCATAATTATAACTATAACCATAACCATAATTCTTTAGCCCCTTGTAGTCTTGTGCCGACAGATATTTGCTTACTGCTTCATAATAAAACGAACTATAGAGCATTGCCTATAGCAGCATCAGCCATCATCAATAAAAAGAACTAAAACCCAAGGGTAAATACTATGTTATAACAAAAATAGCCAAAAACACGCTATATTAAGCACAATATATATAATATAAAATACACAATTACATTTTATGCACAATATATATCATATATTGTAACATCTTTTTTCTTTGTAACTGTGATATATGTTATGCACATCATGTAATATATGATGTGCATTTTATATTATATATGTTGTGCATAACATATTGACTGTTTTTGTTGGTTTATTATTGTACATATAGCAATGCTAAAACCAAAGCCCATTTGTTGTCTAAATTCGTGAAGAAAAATTAATAAGTGCATCCAGAGCAAAAGATTTATTTATTCTGCATCATCCATGGGGGATGGGATAATACTTCCCATAACCTAAAAGGTGAACTATAGTTTAAAGAGAAGGTGGTTTTGTTCAAACACTATTGATTGATTGATTGAAGTACAGCAGCAAAATTATGGATTGGTCAATCATCCATCCAATGTCAATGAGGAACAAGCAAACTCATTGTAAATTACTAGTATTATCAAAAGAAAAGGTAATGAAAACTAATCGGAAACAAGATTGAATGATCCAGACACCTGCTATCCTACCTAGTCGAGATTCATTTTTTCCTGATACAGCTTCAACAACTGAGGAGCATCATCCTTAAAACAAGTCACGTACCTCTTAAGGAACATTTCTTCAGTGACAGTATACGCACCCATCAGTTTAGTACTCTTAGCCAAACCTTTGGACACAAGAGATTCCAATACAGAAGCCCTCGGAACAATCCTTTTCTCCAATCTCATCGAAAGAAGCAACGGATAACCGGCAATATCAAGAGGATCCCAACCTAGTTGGTTGACCAAGAATCCGAAACATGCCTCAATTTTCTTCTCAGAAAAGAGCATGCAGAATGGGTGCCTCACAAATGCTTCACGAATCACATCATCTGTCCAACCCAACCTCTTATACAACTCAACCTTCTTATCCCACATGGACTTTGGCAACGTTCTTGCGTACAACGCAGTAACAAAACTTGCTTTTGAAGGATGAATTCCCATACCCATGACTTCCTCTGCCATACTTTTGAGGAAATCACAAGGTAGCACAACTAACATAGGCCAATGCCGAAGTAGCCTTGCCATGGTTATCTCACTCACACCAGCATCAACCAAGAATGCGATATTTGTGTGGACGGCGCGGCAAGAGAGGACACTGACAGCACGTTTCACGGAGATGATGGTTTTTTCATCAGATTGAATGAAATTGTTAAGCAAATCGAAAGTAGGGATTAGCTGATTTTTCAAGCTTCTCTGCAAGATTACGGGGTTGAGGGTTATGATTCTGGAAAGCACGGGGGTTGAAGCGCCTTTTGAGATGAGGAATTGGAGCTTCGGCAAGAGGGTCTTTCTGGGGCTGCAGAGGAGAACCCTAGGGAATCTTCGAACGATGAGATGCAACTGGGAATCTGAGAAGCCCAAGCTCCTGAACAGTGCGAGGACTGAGTCGGGTTTCTCTGGTTTCTCAAAAAGGACGTATTTTGAAACGTGTAATGCGGAATCTGGGAGGAACCCACAATTTTTTATGAGGTAGTTCACCGTAAAGGATAGTTCTTTTGAGGGTTTTGTGGATGTGCAGTAATCGAGAGCACAGAATGGTGAAGATGATGGAGGGAAATGCGCCCTTGGAAAAAGTGGTGAGGTGGTTCTTGCTATGAGAGTGAGGTAAAAGAACAGGGGATTGCGATGAGATCCCCGCATCATTAGTTTTGATTTTGATCAGAGACTGAAATGTGTGTGTGACTGTGTGTTTGTGGAACAGCCTCCGATAAACCCTAATTTCGGATTCGGGGGTTAAAGCAAAACGGTTTCGCTCTGGAGAAATGATCAGAGGA